>CM019168.2:34769195-36151136 GCA_009739505.2 Apolygus lucorum | reverse complement strand
GATGTGACGTATTAAGTTGCTGACGTTCAACTAATCCCGTGTGGTCTCGAAAGTCTCATGGCCTTGGATACTATAAAATACTAAACGCACTCCTTTTTTTTAAAAAGTGTGATCTCTTTATTTAATTTTTCTACCGTATGTTCTAGTACAATGGGCAAAAAGTTGGAGTATTGAGGTATTCAATGGTGCTGAATCCAAATTTGAGGTAAAAAACCTGAATTTCCGACCCACTGAAATACTCCATTCTCACTGGCGAATGTAGTGCCCCTCAACTTCTGATTACTTGGTCATTAGGGATGGCATCGATATATGAAATATATCGATAGATTAAGGTCAATATATCGATATATTTACATCGATATATAGAACCGATATTATCGGTCAATATCCACGTATTTACCGATAATATCGCGACTTGTTTTCAACGAATAAAAATTAATATTAAAATGAATGGATTAGGAGGGACGCCTGTAGGTACTTGTGTAAAACATCTAGTAATTTTATTCCAAATTTTGTAGGTAGGTTGTCTTCAGCTCAACCATTATGTGTACATTGTCAACAATGTGTACAATTAACCTACGTGTCGATCAGCGCTCAATGAGAAATTTCACCGAATTCTGTTTGCATTTTTCCTGAATAGTTAATGGTGTGGGATAGATGAAAATCGGGTTGATTTCGGAAAATAAAACTCCTGTTATTTTTGGGAGACAATCAAAATTTATGATTTCAAAAAATAACCGGGAAAACGGACCTTTTCTACGTGAAGCGGGAATGCTCGCTGATTGGCTGTTCGGATCGCCTTCTCCTCCCAGTGTTGCCCGTTGGTACGACGAAATCGTGTTATCTAAGAGGAAAGTTATCGAACAAAAGCCAGGGGAAATAAAATTTTCTCAATCTTGCTTTTTCTATTTTTTTCTTCAGTTTTTTGATTTTGAACTTTGCTGGTTTTGTGAAATGTTGCATCTGGGGACTATAGATTTCTTGATCTCAGCGCTTCAAGCGGCCATAAATGAACTATTCCAGGATGACGTCATCCTCCCGGCTTTTTTAAACGTTCATATTTTCTACACTGTTTTGTTTATTCATAAATTAGGAAGTACGGGCTGAAAGTTTGCCATAGGAGGTTTTTCGAGGTGCTGAATCTTTTTTTGGGGTAAAAAATAGGAAATTCCGACATGATGAAATTCCTCATTATTTGACGAACCAAAATGAATGGATCCGCGTCTAGATTAAAACTACCTATTATACGAAGTGAAGCAGGTTTTCACAACAATTATTTTCAATTTTGAAGGATCACGCCTACATTGCAATGGCGAGGGTATTTACGATGTTTTATTTGTTGTAAGCACCCCTGAGCGTAGTTTTTCCCCAAAGACCCCAAAAACCCTGTGTTACTGATAAGTGCTCTGAAACCATGAATTTTTCGACCACAAGTTTTTCCAATTATACCTATCTTCCGATATGTCGATAAATGTCTTCCTAAATGATGTTTGATTTGTTTTAAAACGATTAAATTCACCTACTTCCTACTACCTACCTTCACCTACTACCTACCTACTTCAACTCGTTTTTCCAAGTAAATCTTCCGAAATATCGATACATTTTCTCCGATATATCGAAGGTATCGATATCGTACTGACGATATATCATTCGATCTGTATATCGATATATTTCAGTCGATAAGCCATCCCTAATGGTCTTTTGATTAACAAACTCTGTTCATCGAGTGTATGTACGTGGTGATTATGGAATCGTATTGGGTTGACATGGATGAATGACCATGGCGATGGTGGACGTCCTGCGCATGAGGACTTCTTCCTCCATGGCGCACACAGGCCTACTACCACACCAATAGTTTGTTTATATCTGTGATAACGATTACTGATTAGGTTTGAACAGCAGAAGCAGATTTTTCAATCATTTCAAGTAGTTTTGCCTTGAGTTCAAGTATGTATTTACTTATACTGGTTCTTCTTACAATGCTTTATTTCTGTATTGTTTATTTCTATTGGCATTAATTGAGTGGGGAAAGTCGAACTTAGTTAAAGTAGACCGGTGTTGATCGGTGATTGTTTTGTTTACCATTTTCATGAGTGCCTACAAAAGAGTGTTGTACCGAGTCGCGGTCACCAGCCGCCTCACCTTCCTGGGACTCTCACTGATCGCGAATGTCGTCATCCCGGATCACAAATCTGACGGTTTCCTCGCTCCGGACCTCGACAACGTGGCAAACGAGAGTCTGCTCGACCGAGTCGTCTGGTTCCTCTTCGGAGGTCTCATGAGATGGGATGCCCAGCACTTCCTCCAAATCGCCAGAAGCGGCTACTCCTACCACACGAGTTTCGCGTTTTTCCCGCTGTTCCCTCTGGCTGTGAGGAGTCTCAGCGTAATCGTACAGTTCATTTTGGGTTTGAATGTTTTGACAAGCCTCCTTCTCTCCAGCGTGCTGCTCAACTCAGTTTTATTCGTGGAAGCGACCATCCTACTTTACCAGCTGAGTTTGGCCGTCCTGAAACACGAACTCTTCGCCTTTCACAGTGCCATATTTTTCTGTTTGTCTCCAGCGACGGTGTTTTTCATCGCACCCTACTCGGAGTCGTTGTTCGCGTTTTGCACTTTCAAAGGAATGCTCAATTACGCCACTAATAAAATGGTTCCTTCGGTACTATGGTTCGCACTATCCACTTTCGTGAGATCAAACGGTGTAATAAACGCTGGATACCCTCTGCATTTCCAATGGTTCTGCATTTTCAAAATTTGTGAACTGTTCAGTACGAACCGTATCCACATTAGCACTAAAATCTTCAAAAGTATTTTTCTAGCTGTCCTCAGCTGTGGAATCGTGATTTTACCGTTTTTCATATTCCAAGCTTACAGCTATTACCTGCTTTGTATGCGCAATGTTGTCAATCACTCACAAGCAATGATGCGTTTCAGTGAAACGACAGGGATCCCTCTGGTGGGCATGCCAGCCGCAATAACCTGCAATGGTTCTATTTCCATGCCTTACTTTGAACTTCAAAGGACATATTGGGATGTCGGTTTTCTGATGTACTACAAGTGGAAACAACTACCTAATTTCTTGCTTGCGGCTCCAGTAATTACCATCGTCCTCTACTACGGTCTGAAATTCCTATCCAACAACAAGGAGTCTATCGTCATCCCCAAAAGGCTGTATGCTCTCACAGGTAATTGTATTTTATAGAAGGGACATTCTCAAATTACAGGCAATGGGGTCAATTTTTAAATTTTTTTTTTCAAAAGAGTACCTATGGCTCAGGAATAACTGTAATCGGGTCTGTTCGTCGAGAAAATGTTTTTAAATAATCAGAGAAGCTAAGGAAAGTTGAAGATTTGAATGGTGTGACGTAGCTAGCCAACTGTCTTTGAAAAAAGTATCCATGCACGGAGAAGAAATTGGAATGTTCTCTCGGGTAGCAGGTTCAAATTGAAGCTCCAGAACGTTGATCTTCCTCTTCTTTTCCGTCATATTTAAAACGAAAGAAAAAAAAAGAAATCATGGGCGATACACTAGCTGAAAATATGATGAGTCAAAACCGCAAACGAAGCGAACAGAAAACAGCCGATTACAGACATCAGACGTAGGTAACGCTAACGATTGAACCATAAAGTAACGCTATCCGATGAGAATCTCTTGGATACTACAAAATACTACTCACACACGCCTTGTCAATACACTGAACTGGGTGGTCTTTATAGACGTTTTAGAAAACGATGTCGACTTTTCCAAAATTGAGGAGGACAAAGTTACCTGTAGTTTGAGAATCACCCAGATACTAACTGCATAATGCATACAAATTAATCTAATTTTTCTCTTGATGGGAAATACAACTGACAATGGAAATAATGAGGAATTTCACCGAATTCTGTTTGCATTATTCTGAATAGTTGATGGTGTGGGATAGATGAAAATCGGGTTGATTTCGGAAAATAAGTCTCCTGTTATTTTTGGGAGACAATCAAAATTTATGATTTCAAAAAATAACCGGGAAAACGGACCTCTTCAACGTGAAGAAGAAACGCTCGCTGATTGGCTGTTCGGATCGCCATCTCCTCCCAGTGTTGCCCGATGGTACGACAAAATCGTGTTATCTAAGAGGAAAGTTATCAAACAAAAACAGGGGAAACCTAATTTTCCCCATCTTGCTTTTTCTATTTTTTTTCTCCATTTTTTCGATTTCAATCTTTACTGGTTTTGTGAAATGTTTCATCTGGGGACTATAGATTTCATGATCTCAGCGCTTCAAGCGGCCATACATGAACTATTCCAGGTTGACGTCATCCTCCCAGTTTTTTTAAACGTTCATATTTTCTACACTGTTTTGTTTATTCGTAAATCAGTAAGTACGGGCTGAAAGTTTGTTGTAGGTGGTTTTTCGAGGTGCTGAATCCGATTTTGCGGTCAAAAGTAGGAAATTCCGACATGGTGAAATTCCTCATTATGTCTAAGTCAGTGGACGCTCCTGCCCCGAAACTCAGGGGTGCACAGGGATCAGGAGAGGCTATCACGAAGGGACAGAATAGGTGCTTTTCTCAGCCAAATAGAAATTTCAACAATATGCAAATGGGATAAATCTTGGCAACTTTTTCATCTCAAAAATGCAAATGATACTAAATACGTACAATAGACACAAAAAATGTTCTCTAGTGGTATACAGAAATTTGAAATACTTAACATATTGGATGCGGATCGCGTCTATGTCACGCACCGGGACCCCCCTGTGGCGGGCATAGGGATGGGTATCGATACTCGATATTTCAAAATATTGATACTTTCGTACCGATACTCGATATTTTAGTATCGATACTGCACTATCCGATATTTTTGAATATCAATACTTTGGATCCGATATTTCTCAATATCGAATATCGATACTGTTCTCGCGGAAAATTCAACATAATGGCTAAACATATTGTTTAGTAATGCATGCATTCCAGGGGACGTCCCATTGGATAAGCATTAGATCAGTTTAACCAGTTGTTAAGCGATAAAACTGTTTCACTCCATGTAATTTATTTATTACTTTAGGCAAGAAATACTGACCCCCCACCCCACCATTATCCACCTTAACATTTCTAGCGGCATGGGAGCCTCGAATCTGAAGAGCATTTTAAAATCCATGATCTACGACACCCAACATGCGAATTCGAGTTCCCCCCCCCCCTCACCACCACCCCAACGCCAACAATGGTGCCAGTCTGGCTCCAAAGCGGAAATACGTCGTAACATTGAACTTTCATCTGTTAGTTTTAGTAGGCGGTCCGTCGAGGTTCACATCCGTATTCAAGGTGAAACACACAAAAAAAAAACGAAATATGCGGTTTATGGTGTCCTGGCACCATGGTGGCACCACTATTAGTTCCATGGTCGTACAGAGAATAATTCATGAAAATCCGGAGGTATAATGAGAATTTTTCCTTAATTTCAAAGCTTGGGGACAGTTAGTAAGCAGTAAAGGAACCGAAATATTGAAAAATCGGATATTTTGTGAATATTATCCCCCCACTCACCCCCTCCCCTTGCGAATTTTGGTACTCTGGTGAAATTATGTACAACTCGGAAGTTATTTGAGTCAAACAAAAAAAGAAACACGCAAATCGGTTGGAAATTGAGGCCAGGGCAGAGTTTACAAGATTACGCCCGCAAACGCACGTTTTTTAAGCATTAACCCCCCCTTTCCCCCCCTTAAAAAGCAAAATTCAAAATTCCGGCGCCGTAGTGCACAACTAGATAGTTTTCCGCGTCGATGAAAAAAAGAACCACGAAAATCGATTGAGAACTAAGGGCTGTGCAGAGTACACAAGATTATGCCCAAAAACGCACGTTTTTTGAGCATTAACCCCCCCTTTCCCCCCCTTAAAAGGCAAAATTCGAAATTCCGGCGACGTAGTGCACAACTAGATAGTTTTCCGCGTCGAACAAAAAAAGAACCAGGAAAATCGGTTGAGAACTAAGGCCTGTGCAGAGTACACAAGATTTTGTTACACACACACACACACACACACACACACACATACACACACACACACACACACACAGACATACACCTATGGTTTTTTTCGCGGATTTGGATTCAGAATGGTCTAAAACGGATTACTGTGTGGTTATTTTTTTTTTCTGTTGAGTGTTGTCCAACTTCACCCCAGATCGATCGCATAAGGACGCCCAAGTCTTACTGTGGGACGTCCTAAAAAATGAAGAAGGCAGAGAGGCTTTTGGGTCATTACTGTTTGGTTGCACAAATAACGTTTATATCATGGAAAAAATCACTCTGCTTGGACTCTTAATAGTGAAAAATGAATAAAAGTTGTTGAAAAAATTGTTTTTCTTGAGAAAATTGGATAATATTGATAGTTTGTGACACTAAAGTATCGATACTCGATATTTTAAAATATCGATACTCATGCCCAATGATACTTGGGATATCGATACTCGGATACCATATAGTATCGATACGAAATATCGATACTTTTATAACGATACCCATCCCTAGGCGGGCAGCGTCAATATCACACAAACTCCTTTTTTGAAAGGTTCGAGAATATCTGCTCCTATTCTTTAGTTGTCAGTTACCACTCTCTTCTAGTTGTTTTTCGTGATAGATGAACTAATTATGAGACGAACGGTTCAATCCGGAGATGAATCAGTCGATGTTGAAGATCATGAGCAGTTATCTAAGTGACATCTTATCTTTGCGTGCTTCACAAAAAAATGTCTCCGCAACAGTGGACCAACGTGTTTTTTTTCCCGCAGTCAACGTGTTAATCATCAAAAGTCTAAACCCAAAAAATGCATCCATCTTATTTCAATAGCTGAAGTGTAGCAAAATAATTTGTTAGTCATTTCACGACGTTAAACTTACGGTATGACTCTATGTGATAGAGATGGCAAGGGGTAGGCAGTTTCTCGAATGTCGCACTTTTCCATGACCGACAAACGCGAATAGTTTACATTAATGTAATGCATCTAATTATTCATCGTACCTACAACACTCCTAAATACTTAATCACAATACTTGGAACAAAATGGTGGACCAAGAAGTCCTTGGCAGGTAGTTTCTCATGAATGTAATTTATTCTCCTAATGTAAGCATTGGCGCCCTACTGGAGGATAGATGAACTAATGCTGCCAGTGCAGTTTAGAATTCGTTTCAAAAACAAGCGGAAGTGGGAATAGATCGATCTGTAGTACCTTAGGTAAGGATGGAGCAGCACCAACTTCCACTTCTTTGCGGCTAACCTCAACATATTCGTTCAATTTGTTTGATTTATAATTTTAAACTGGATACCTTCTCTCTGTGGTATGATATTGTACGTATCTATATCTTTCTGGTCTTGTTTTGCAGGTCCACCCATGTCTATTGGATTGCCTCCAAAGGTCTTGGTTTACATGGTACAAGCTGTGTACCTCACCATCACCTGCGCACTCTGCATCAACGTTCAAGTGACAACGCGAATGATCGCTTCCTCTAGTCCCATCATCTATTGGATTGCGTCATCCCAGTTTATGACCAAAGACAATTCATTCGTCGTTTTTCGGAGTTCCTCTTTCAGATCGACCGATGACATCAAACCGAGTGGTGTACTTATTAGCACTTATTTCATGTCTTACGCCATTTTGGGAACCATTCTGTTCTCTAATAACGTCCCATGGACCTAGTCAAGGCTTAATTTTCATTTTGCGTGTTTATCTGAGTTACCTTCTTTAAACATTCCATTCAAATAAATGAATATCGTAATTTGACTTTAATGTCGAATTAAAAAGAGTTGTGATATATTTGGTTTGATGTCACTTTTAGGGACGGACTTCACTCTTCAAAACTGCCCACCTACCTGTGTTCCCTACTAGCCCTTTTTGAACACCTGGTTGTATTCCTTCCGAATGTAAAGATCATTTCAATAAAATTACAACTCAAATAGTTTGATGTGCTCGTACTTAGAATTTATTGACACAATCAATTGGAACTTCATAATTTCAACTAATCAAATTAGGTCATCCTTTTAGTTGGTGCTGACACCTAGCCAACGAAAGTTGAATATTATCTGACTAATGTTTGTATTGTTCAGTGCATTGACATCATTCATGTTAAAATACAAGATAGGATTTCTAAGAATTTGATTAATTTTTTGATTAAAGGTTCACAACGAAAGTGAAACACAATTATAATTGTTCATAATAATTATACAAGAAGCAGGTTGGTAGGCGTGTTAATCAAAATACCTTTGTGCCTGTCGACTAATCTATTAAATATTGCAATATCTAGTGATATCTAAGTAGGCATAGGTATGTGCTATTCTAAGTCAAAATGGTATAAGCCAGTTGTATTCCTACCTAGTTAATAATTAATGTTTTTGAGACGCATACAATCAAATTTTATGTGATGTAATTCACGAGGTCCTTTAGGGCAGTTGGTACCCCTGAGATCTCTTTTGACTGTTTTGTAAGACTGTGGTAGTACTACTAAACTACTAGGTAGTTTTCTTACTCACGTTCACCAAATTAAAATACTTTTGCCACTGAAGAATACTTGCTTGTGTTTTCCTGTCAATGTTGACGTAGAATGTAGAGTTGAAACTGAATGAAGTAACTAAGTGATGCGGAGAAGACCATCAGGATCTACCCGTATTAAGTAGGTACTTAACCCTAAAAAGCCAACCGTACGTCAATTCTATGTGTGAGCCTATAGATGGGCAAAACGGTTCACCAAGAAGAACGGCTCTGAGCGCTCTGCTCATTCAAAAAAATTGTTACACGACGGTTTATTTTAGTTCTGCCCGGAAATTTTTATTCGATTATTGGATTCTACACTACCTTGAATCGTAAACCATCAAATTTTGAGGGCGGGAGGGAATATTTTTTCTGTTGCTCGATTCCAATGGTTCATTATTGAAAATAATAACCCCACAAGCGCTGTAGTTCAATAAAGATGCCCAATAAATCCTTTAAAAAATCAACGAAAAACAATGAATAAGTAAGACAACGAACACGATTGAAGCAATGAATAACTAAAGCTTGGTTCACATAGGTGCGTAACGTCCGTAATCCGTAATGCGCAAAAAGAGAAGTGGGGGTGTTCTGCAATCCGTAAAGTCCGTAATGCGTAAAAGAGCGTTCACATGGCCATATGATTACGCGTTACGCAGAAACGCGCAGTAAGTTCTGCGCAGAATTGTTTTTCCCGCTCAATTGTTTTTTCCCGAGATCAATGAGGCTCTCATTTAATTCATTCACATTCATTTCGAAAATGAAAACCAAATAATTGAAAATGAAAACCAAATAATCCGGAATAAAAATACTAATCCGAATACGGAATAATAAAACGGAATCCAGAGAACCGACTCAACGACGAACAGCTGAACGATGAACAGATGACGAGAGCTTTCACGAAGTTTGCCGAAATTTGTCGAAGTTAATCCGTAATGCGTAAAATATCTAATTTTACAAAACGGACAAAAGTCTTCGTCCGCAAAGATTGTTCGCGCCCAATAATTGAGGGGCTATTCGCCCCAGCCAATAGGATCCAATTACGCACTACGGATTACGGACATTACGCGCCTATGTGAACCAAGCTTAAGACTTAAAATACAGTTTTTTGGTAAAATATTTATGTATATGAAATCTGCATTTTTATGCCTCTAATGACAAACCACAATAAAAAAAAACAACAACAAATTTCTTAGTAGGTATAACATTTTCATAATATAACATTTTGATGTTATATCATGTTATTCTACATAGAAAATTAAGGTAACCAAGGTGAAAGAGAATAAACAGGAATGTATATGGTGAAGCCTCAAGAAGTGATGGAAACGACGACTAAAATTCCCACCTGGGGGACAATGTATGGTCAAAATCCTACGCGAGAACACATTTCTATTTTGTGGCTCAGGCCTTGCTAACAACCTAATCATTGGCCAATCAAGAAGAATCGCGTGTCTTCAAGGATGATTGTGACTGGGGAGAAACTACACAAAAACAATATTGAATCTCTATAATGATGCTACTGGGGAAACTTGGGGTTGTATATTTTCAGGACAAGGGAACTGCTAGTTGGCTCTAGGAAGAATACCACCTCCTGGGTGATGGAGGGATCTTGGGGATGTTGAAAGTTGGTCGTGGAGAATGCTGTAGGCCACTTCTACTACTCCCAGCTATAGACTCGCTCACACAGCTATGAAAACAAAAATCAAGAATTATCACACTTGATACAGGGAAAAAAGATACAAAGTGTGAGCCTCCGCTCACTGTGGGCCTCTTCCCAGTGCGAGGCTAAATTAATTTATTAATATCCTTCCAACCCGGAACTGGCATAGTCACCTGCGATCCTCATTGTCCAGTTTCGGGTCTGTGGTCAGCTCAAAGGTGATGTCACCCCCCCTCAACTGAAGACGCCACCTCCACCCAGTGTGCCCCTCCCTCGGCGATGGGAACCAACTGCTCATCTCCACCTGCAGGCCTCCCATTTGTCGAGGGAGTGGAGGGGGAACCCCTTGAACAAAACCAGCAAGCGGGCCCCCCACCCAGCAGTCCCCTTCAAATCTCATCGCCCTTCAAGCAACACATTTCAGCTTACCTTCGCCACAAGCTTCCAGCTGGCTGCTTCACCGTCACGCCCCAGGTAATTATCCTTCGCTACCCTTGTAATTTTAATTCAATCTGTTCTGATATTTGTTTTTTCCCCCACCTGAGCTCGCCACGTTGAGACTTACTCGATCAGGAACTTGGGATCGGCACGTGGCGTCACAACCTCGGACCGATATCAATTTCACCGCGTCGTAAGACCTCAGCGTCGTCAAACAGAAACCCCAGTTACAACTGGTGAACCCGCCAGACACAACCACCACGAGTACCCAGGGCCTACAAAAGAAACGTTAATTTTGAACTTTAACTGTTCCAAAGTCTCGTGGACTATGAAGCTCTAAAAGAAAAAGGACATCTGATCACCTTCAGTGTCATTATTGATGCCCTAACTACAGCAATCCGATAGGTTGGAATGGGGTATTTCGGTGGGTCGGAAATTCAGGTTTTTGACCTCAAATTTGGATTCAGCACCCTTGAAAACCTATAAACTACAACTTTAAGCCCAATGATACTCTAACATGAGGTAGAAAAATTAATTAAAGACATCACACGTTTGAAAAAGGCGGGCCGCTATAAATGCACACACACTAGGCAAGGACTACGCCGCGCGCGTGTGTGAGTAGTATTTTGTAGTATCCAAGAGGTCCTCCAAGGGTTTCTGTGCATGGATACTTTTTTCAAAGACAGTTGGCTAGCTACGTCACGATTGGCTAGCTACGTCACACCATTCAAATCTTCAACTTTCCTTAGCTTCTCTGATTTTTTAAAAACATTTTCTCGACGAACAGACCCGATTACAGTTATTCCTGAGCCATACCCTTTTGAATAAAAAAAAAAATTGACTGAAATACCCCATTTCCTAGGTAAGTTTTCTAATACGAACAACCGTCCAATCCAGTTATGAATTCAATGCTAACAAAACATCAGTGCGTAGAAACCATATGATCGAACATTATACGCCAGCAAAATAATCATGAGCAACTAAAAAATCAAATTATACCTCTGGACGGCCTTTTCAAACGGCTAAGAAGTCATAGGAATTCAGCGCTTGGAATAGAACTATTGTCAAATCGACGTGCAATTACTCCCAACATTGAACTTGTAAGTGTCATATTTCGTTCTAGTCATAGTATGTTGGTAACTAATTCAAGGTACAGTCAGAATGAAGCATTTTATTTTGGTAAGTAAATGCCAACAAACGGCTAAAAATCGGCTTCTATTTTGAATTTCACAGGATTTTTTTCTAATATAGAGGTGGGCAGTAATAACTTACATTTATACGAGTAACTTACTTTCAATCAGAAGAATGGGCCTAAATTACAGTACAGACATTTTTTCGTAAAAGAGCGCAATTTTGGATGTTCGTGTTTTTCCGGAGGGTCTCGGAAGTGAGTGGATTTTGCTGCATTTAATTCGAATCGATTATCGAGTTTGTGATAACCTGAAGGCATGGAACCTCCTTATCTTTTTTCGAGACGACGGCCATCGAATTCGATTGTTACTCGTGACTTCGCCCTTTCTTTCTGAAAATTATCGTTTTTCTCCCAGTAAATTCTAGTGGAAAGCTCTCGAAATTTATTCGTAACGTAGCCTAGTTGATTTCTCTTTCATCTCCGTATCTCATTAATTTCAAAAACAATCTATGGCTCCAGGAGAGGATTGTGACAGTGGGATCGGTTCAATGCACGACAGCAGTAAAGACGCTACTCCAGAAAAGAAACGGGGCTGCTCTCCATGCTCGCCGCAACTCGAGGATGACGTAAGAACCGTTCAATTTAGAAATAAAATAGGCTGTGGTGGTTTTCAATCAACTAGGTCAACCCTCAATACTCTCATCTGGGTGGCTGGTGTCAGCGTGGACCGTGAAGATCGCAAGAATCGATTCGGTACCTGCCTACTTAGTCAACGTACCATACAGGGTGTCTACACTTTGGATGGGCATAACTTCAGGGTTCGATTCTACAAGGTATTTCCAACAAAAAATGTCTCCTAGCAATTTTCTTTTAACCCACTCAAAATTCCTTTTTTTTCACTTTAAAGTTTTTCTTCGCGTTTTCGACCTTACGGCACTGATATGGTCATAACTCCCTTATTTCTCCTGAAAATTCAAATCTGACTACACCGTTAGAAAGAGCGTTAAATTCCTAAGCTACCTAGTGCAAAATCAAAATATTTCAGCAATAAAATAGTTTCAAAAAATCAAGTCAAAAAGCCAACTTTTAAAAATTTTCGAAACTTGACTTTCTTCGACCAACGTTTTCACTCTAAATCCCTGCCCATTTCGATGGGCGCTCTTCGGAGAAAACATGCTCAAATTGTCAGCTTTTCAACGGTCTATCAATTTTTCTTTTTAACATTCAAATTGGAGGAGCAAATGAAGTTTGAATGCCAGAAAACGTGTGTTTTACAAGCAAATCCAGTGTTTTAAGCGGTTTATGGTGCCCCTCGACCTCAAGATGGCTTGTCGATTTTGGTATCATTTCCTATGTAATTTTTTACGCTGAATCCAATGGTGATACTTCCGAATGGTTCCGACTGCTAAAAAGTGTATTTTTCGAAGAAAACCTTCGTTTTTCGTACATAAAATACCTACGCATTATTGGTAGATATAGTCGTGAGCATAAAGTAACACCTTTGAACTCAACAAGAACACCGAATTTCTAGCTGATGGAAGTTTTTGTTGAGTTCAAAGGTGTTACTTCATGCTCACTACCACATTTAAGAATAATGCGTATTTTATGTATGACAAACGAAGGTTTTCTTTTAAAAAATCCGCTTTCTAACAGTCGGAACCATTCGGAAGTATCACTATTTGATTCAGCGTAAAAAATTACATAGAAAATGATACCAAAATCGTCAAGCCATCTTGAGGGCGAGGGGGACCATAAACCGGCTTGAAACACTGAATTTGCTTGTAAAACACACGTTTTCTGGCATTCAAACTTAATTTACTCTTTCTTTTTGAATGTTGAACAGAAACATTGATAGACCGTTGGAAAGCTGACAATTTGAGCATGTTTTCTCCGAAGAGCGCCCATCGAAATGGGCAGGGATTTAGTCTGAAAACGTTGGTCCAAAAAGCTCAAGTTTCAAAAAAATTGTAAAGTTCGCTTTTTGACTTGATTTTTTGAAACTATCTTATTGCTGAAAGATTTTGATTTTGCACTAGGTAGCTTGGGAATTTAACGCTCTGTCAAACGGTGTAGTCAGATTTGAATTTTCAGGAGAAATAAGGGAAGTTATGACCATATCAGTGCCGTGAGGTCGAAAACGCGAAAAAAAACTTTAAAGTGAAAAAAAAGGAATTTGAGTGGGTTAAGAGAAAATTGCTAGGAGACATTTTTTGTTGGAAATACCTTGTAGAATCGAACCCTGAAGTTATGCCCATCCAAAGTGTAGACACCCTGTATAATTCCTGCACAATTCAAAACTTCGGTGAGAGTCCTTTAGGAACACCACGGACTTCATTTTTGGCCGAAATGAGTTGAGAATATCTCAAATGTATGCATATTCTCAAGGCTGATCCTGATAAAATATTATTTGGAGCGATTCCTCGATAGGTTGCGCAGAAATAATAATTCGCTTACTCCAGAATTAAGGGATTAATATAATGTTTTCTTCATTGTAGAGATAGGCAAAACAGCTCACTTGAGCGGCCTGCGGCCCTGAACGAAAAAGCCTATTTCGGCTCTTTTGCTCAGTTGAGGAGAAGAACCTACCTAAATGTGGTTCGTCTTAAGTCGACGTTCTTCCTTCTCTGAGCATCTCCATAAGCTCTCTGAAGCATCTCAAAAGTTACTGTGAACGATTCGTCCAATTTAACGTAAACTCGGTGCTACTCCTTGGCATCCATCTCAACAAACTAAAAAACGTGGGTGCTTCACAAGAACTGCTGCAAAAATGGTTTGGAGGATGATGGAGCAATAAATAGAGCGTTCCTAGTAGGGTCGATCCAGCGCGCTGGAACCGGATCGTCCGCCATGTTTTCAATACGGCGCGCTGGATTGCCTCCTAGTGACGTATTCGACCGTAATAATACGGCGCCGTATTGGATACTGCGTGTTCTTATCACAATTCGGCGCCGGATTGAGATCATGGAAGAAGTATATTCTTCCATGTTGAGAGTGTGTGTGTAATACGTCACGCCGTATCAAAAACCACTAGGAACTCTCTAATGAAAAAAAAGTTACTCAGGAAGGTTCACGCTAAAAAAAATTAAAAAATAATCGTCATATCAACCCTCTGTTAACAAGAAAGCTGAGCAAAAAGTTCTGGAACGAACAGACGTTGTGTATGTCTCTCATGCCTTCCTAAACCTTACATTCGACAAAACTGTGGGGAATAAAGATGGGCGGTATTTAACTTAACACTTTCCGTGCGGACTCAGAAAACTCGTTTTCGCCTGTGGCGGGAGGCCTTTTTGTCAGGAATTCGGTAGTTCAAATCCGCAAATCTTAAAGATAACAGAATCCCCAGAAGTGAAAACGGCGCACTCTGGTGGCGACAGGAGGACCTACTAAGCACGAAAAAAATCCGAAAGAGGTTCTTAACACGTTCCACGCGGATTGCCTACCGGCAGGCAAAAGTAATTCTCTCGCCAGCGCGGATTGCCTACCGGTAGGCAAACAAAATCCCACCCCCTGAGCGGCTGACGCTTCGAGCGCTTTCTATACATTGTATGAACTACTAATTTTGGGCGAGATTGCAACCCGTTTTGCACCCGGAACGCAACCTAGTGGAGAAGGGTATTACTAAGCGAAATCACATGGAGAAATCCCGTTGAAAAAACTTACGAACTGGTTCATCTAAGAAGAAACAGATGGCAGTAGAGCAGCGAAAAAGTGCCTACCGGTAGGCACCCCGCGCTGTCGGGAAGACCACCCTGTTTGGGATCCGCGTTGGTGATGAAATCGCCGTTTTGGGACCCGCGTGGAAGGTGTTAAGTCATCCACTAGGTAGCAGAACGATGAACAGCTCGGAGATATGCTTAGAGCTGTGATGGTATAAACCATCATACGCCACTCGCAAAACTCAGCATGATGGTTATTACCATCATCCGCACGGAAAGTGTTAACAGTTAAAAATAACCTATTACCAGGTTTTTTTAATTCTGCTTGGAACCTATTACCAAAATAACCCTGTTATTAAATAACGTATCAGGGAAGGCTCCACAATGTGTGGAGTAGCTTTTTTTTTAATTAAAAAAGAGTGAAAATACACTAACACGTAAATATGTTGGGGGTAACTTGATAGAAACTCCAACTAACAAAAGGTAGGGAACTACAGCTAGGTAGGAAACGAAAACTAGAGATCAACGGAATGATACTTTGGAATGGAATAACAATATAACATGATAAACAAACGAACGTAGGTCGGGAACAAAAAGTAGAAATCAAAGAAACGATACCTATTAATAAATAACAGGTTATTGGAACCTAATACCCACCCAGAGAGGTAACGGTGGAACCTACTACGCAAATGTAACTGTTTCGCCCATCTCTAGTGGGGAATGGTTGGACACACGTGAGTGAGTGTTTATAAGTCAATAAAACTATTACAAACCGCAGCAAGCTTTTTGAAATGATACTTCCCTCCAAAATTACCCAAATCCAATCAGTCTTTGTGGAAACTTGTGATGGGTAGGAACATAAATGTACTTGACCCGCCTTGCGACTTCCAATGCATTTTATGAGGGTAGCGAAGTTGTTAAGATTTTCCCAAAATTAACAAATTTTAATGCTACATTACTGACCCTTTTTTAAAAACTTTAACACCGAATTACCACCAAGTAGATCATTTCTTCACGTTCATGTTTTAACACGGGTGATTTGCTTGACACCTGAAGGTGGACTGAATTCATAAAGGGCCCCATTCACGTGTATGTCCGGAGTTGCCCTGAAGCCATTGCAGTAGTCCATTCACCTGGCTACCAAAACTACCTGACTCCGCCGAATGGCGGACCTGCTACCAACCACCGCTTGCTCAGTTCCTTCTCTGAGTTTGAAAGATGACTAGAACTGAGGAAAACGGTAGGGTTACATACTGTACTGGTGGGGGTGCAACCCGGGGTCACCCTCACTTCAATCATTCACAGGGCTGCCGAGGATTAACCTGGCCGCAATTTTCGAGCATGTTCGATTACCTGCCGAATGGCGTACAACCCCCAGACCTCAAGATTTTGTTAACCATTCACGGGTAGTTTTTCTCTTTGACGGCGGCAACTCCGGGCATACACGTGAATGGGGCCCTTAATGGCTGCCTCTTCATTGATTGGGTCTGATCAGAGAGGCAGTCCTGAACGGTTCAGAGGGGTTTGAAGGAGTTCAGAGGGACCCATTGGCCTCTATCCCCTCCCCATTTCAGCTCCGGTTTGGTTCCGAACTGGTTCCAGACTGCCTCTCCCAACAGACCCATTGTCTCCCCTCCACTCTCCTCGACCCTGCCAACTTGACCGCTCTAGTCAGGCCTGTCAAGGAAGCAATAGAGGCCTGTTTCCAGACCTGCCAGTCTATGAAGGGTCTTCTGAGAACGGTGACGCCTCTTTGGTATTCTTGTGGTCTGCTGGTGCTTGGTTTCCTGCCTTTAGCCAAGTCTGGTCACCAGAAAAAGGCCTTCTAAGAGCGCCTGCTCACATTATGTACCTACGTAATAATTTTTCCTTTCAAAATGAACATTCCAACATTATGTTATAGTGACAGCTAATTGGAATGTTCGGAAAAATTGAGATTTGGGGGGTCAGTCCGACTTACAGAACTTGTTCGTAACTTCGTTTGAAAATGAGTTGTTTTAACTATCTGTTGTGAGATATGTGCTAGTTTAGTTAGAGTATTGTGTGAAAATTATATAGGTAATAATAATAACTTTCTTTATTTGTTCACCCTTAATACAGGTATAAATGCGTCAACAATCAACAAAATATTAGGTCCTAAAAATAAATTTATAATGAAAAATGTGAGGGGCAGTCCGGCCGGTCCCGGACCCACTCACCATGGCGGCTCCTGGGGCCACCCCCTATTTCTATGCAGGCAGCCCTAACCATCGAGCCGTAATTCATGTAATTCTCATCAACAACTTGATGATTTGGTTCGATCTGATGATTTACATCTCAAGTTATTTCGCATTTGCCCCACTTTACCCACTTTCCTCTCCAAAATGTTGCAGGAAGAAGACGAAACTCTTGCCGAAAGACTATGGGGTTTAACCGAAATGTTTCCAGAAAAAGTCCGTGATGCGACGTTTTCTCTTTATTGCGGATCGAAAGCTGGTGTCAGAAGTGAGTATCTGAGTACCTACATAATATAGCATTTTCACGTCAAATTGGAGGTTTTAACGTCAAGATGGAGGTCTTCCAATTCAAATTGGACGATGACAGAAATTAATATAGCATTTTCACGTCAAGTTGGAGGTTTTCTATTTGAAATACAACAAATTAACGCGTGAATAGGCACCTTTGAAATGAATGTCTTCGTCATGTTGCACGGAGTAGGTATTTCCAGAAGAACCGGCGTTTTCCACCTTCTAAGCGGGCTAGAGGCACAGCGTTTAAAAGTGATGTGAAACGAACTCCAATTTGAAATGGAAAACCTCCAATTTGATACGTAAAACCCCCAAATTGATTTGTAAAACCTCCAATTTCTTCTTAATAAATTTACCCCAGTTACTTCTACCTAGTGTAGGAATTTCTTTTTCTTTTAAAGTAAAAAATGCAAGACGGTCCAACAATCCAACTTACTTACTTGAACCAAATATTCAGACGGTCTGAATCAGACCATAGTGATAATTAAGCAACTTATTGAGATTGGGGTCAACTGGAATAAACACCTTCTTTGCCGAGCTTTCCGTAAATATATTACCTTCTTCAGGGCTCGGAGGACGAGTTACTCAGAAGGATACCACAATTCAATACAAAATGAGCTGGCGGAGATGCCCCCATAATTCTTGAATATTAAATTTTATGGTTAGAGATGAATAAAAAATTAATAAAACACCAGCTTCCATAATAACTGAAGAAACGAAAAAACGCCTGCCAAGTGGGTGTGGCACATAGCTTCCTCGTATCCATAATCCGGTTGTATAGATGATCCGACGCATAGCAGTTAATCTCAAAACATCAATCTCTAAGTACCTTCGTTCATAGGGGACCATCTACTCGCTAATCTGAACAATCCTTACAAATTTTGTCGAAATCGGATGGAAAATGAAGAAGTTATTGCTTCTTACAAGGAATTCACGTTTGCGCATGCGCAGCAACTGCTATTAGTCCGGAGATGATTTTCATAGGGGACCATCTACACGCCATTCTGAACAATCCTAGAAAATTTCATCAAATTCGGATGAAAAATGTAAGTGTTATGGCTGTTATATGGATTTCACGTTTGCGCATGCGCCGACGCTACTGTCAATTTCAAGGCCTTATTTTCATTGGGGACCATCTACAACCTAATTCGCATAAACTCTGAAAATTTCATCGAAATCGTATGAGAATTATTGTAAAAGTTATGGCTGTGGCAAGGATTTCACGTTTGCGCATGCGCAGCGGCTACCATCAGTCCGGGGGTGATGATTTTCCTAGGGGACCGTCTACACGCCAACCCACACAATCCTTGAAAATTTCGTCGAAATCGGACAATAACTTCGTAAAGTTATGCCGGTTACAAGGATTTCATGACAGACACACAGACAGACAGACACGGAACCAAAATTGTTCAGGAAGGTCTGAAACGTAAAACGCGAGTGGAAATTTCGATTTTGGAGAACTTTTTTTTCTGCCTTGAAAAGTGAAAACCAAGCTTCCGCTACCTCGGTAGACTCGGAAGCAAAATCTATCCCAACACACCCCTAACTTTATTGTCACTGATTAGAACATATTGTTTAGTAATGCATGCATTCCAGGGGACGTCCCATTGGATAAGCATTAGATCAGTTTAACCAGTTGGTAAGTGATAAAACTGTTTCACTCGATGTAATTTATTTATTACTTTAGGCAAGAAATACTGACCCCCCCCCCCCACCATTATCCACCTTAACATTTCTAGCGGCATGGGAGCCTCGAATCTGAAGAGCATTTTAAAATCCATGATTTACGATACCCAACATGCGAATTCGAGTTCACCCCCCCCCCCCCCCCCATCACCTCCCCAACGCCAACAATGGTGCCAGTCTGGCACCAAAGCGGAAATACGTCGTAACATTGAACTTTCATCTGTTAGTTTTGGTAGGCAGTCCGTCGAAGTTCACATCCGTATTCAAGGTGAAACACAAAAAAAAAAAAAAAAAACACGAAATAAGCGGTTTATGGCATCATGGCACCATGTCCTGGCACCATGGTGGCACCACTATTAAGTCCATGGTGGTACAGAGAATAATTCATGAAAATCTGGAGGTAAAATGAGAATTTTTCCTCAATTTTAAAGCTTGGAATTGGAAAGCTCAATTAGTAAGCAGTAAAGGAACCGAAATATTGAAAAATCGGATATTTTGTGAATATTATCCCCCCACTCACCCCCTCCCCTTGCGAATTTTGATACTCTGGTAAAATCATGTACAACTCGGAAGTTATTTGAGTCAAAAAAAAAAAGAAACACGCAAATCGGTTGGAAATTGAGGCCTGGGCAGAGTTTACAAGATTATGCACGCAAACGCACGTTTTTCAAGCATTAACCCCCCCTTTCCCCCTCTTAAAAAGCAAAATCCAAAATTCCGGCGCCGTAGTGCACAACTAGATAGTATTTCGCGTCAAACGAAAAAAGAACCACGAAAATCGTTTGAGAACTAAGGCCTGGGCAGAGTACACAAGATTTTGTTACACACGCACACACACTCACACACACAGACATACACCTATGGTTTTTTTCGCGGATTTGGATTCAGAATGGTCTAAAGCGGATTACTGTGTGGTTATTTTTTTTTTTCTGTTGAGTTTTGTCCTACTTCACCCCAGATCGATCGCATAAGGACGCCCAAGTCTTTCTGTGGGACGTCCTAAAAAGTGAAAATGAGAAGATGGGGTCCTGAGGAGGCAGAGCCTGAGGTTCCTTCTTCCTCCTCTATGGTATTCCCTTCCTTCTCTATTTCGTAATGTAAGCTCTGAAACAGTATTGTTCTAGGGGATTTGGAGAATCTGATTAATTAATAAGAATAATTTGATCGTTGCTATATTTACCCCTAGAGAACTATACGTTTCGTTTCAATACCTATTCCTTGTTGGAGATCAACCTAGGACTAGGGATGATGAATGAAAGATACAAATTGATGTAGGAAAGATAAGTAGATATATTATCCTATAATCAATTGAGGCTTGTATCTATATGTGAGGGGGGAAAAGAAGTATCAATAGAGTTTACCTATTATATCTTCGGATTTGAACCACGAGGGTAAGGGAAGTGATCTAGTATGAAAGTAATGTACTTACAGATCGGTGTCTGGAATTATACTGGAGGGCTATCCCTGAGTAGTGATTCGATAGAGCGAAAGAATCGATCCATCGAATCACGAATCAGGTGACAGAGTAACGGGTACTCCGTCACAGCTCTTAGGTGTATTAAAAAGTAATTATCTCGAATAATTGACGTTGTGTATACTTTGCCCAGTGACTCCGTTTTATTTGTGTCCTCTTTGTTACGAATTTCATTGTGTTTCAGATCTCTACAGTTTCACGCGCAGCACAATGTGGATCATCTTCAGTTCTTCTGCAATTCTTCTCGCTCCTGTTTTATTTGAAGTTGAAAGGGCTCAATTGGTTGAAGTACAAAAAAGTCAACAGAAACAAGTAAGATGAATATTCCTTCTAGTATAATAGCCAACTTCCCCTAAGTTTCAGACAAAAATATCTGACGAAGGTCCTTACAAACGTGATTTTGGTGAAGAAAATCTTTTTAGTACTCACTTGAAAAGAGAGTAAGGGGGGAATTCATAGTCATAACTTAAGTCTGAGTGCACTCTCGAATGCGTCGATAAGGATCCGGTCGGTGGGCTCTCAATGGTATTCGTAGACACAATTTGAGGGCGCCCTGAGGAAGTACTCAGTGCTATTTCTAAGGGCGCACTTATCAGTATTCATAAACCAAACTCAGCATTGATTTGAGGCCCATCCTCAACTCAATGGTGCAAAATCCTGAGTGCTGGCCGGAGGTACCTTTAGTGCCCCTCAGCCTCAGTTATCAGATTTTCCTACTGAAAATTGTGTACAGCAAGTCAACTACCTATCTATTTTGTTTGT
The DNA here is from genome assembly GCA_009739505.2 of Apolygus lucorum. Classification (NCBI taxonomy): domain Eukaryota; kingdom Metazoa; phylum Arthropoda; class Insecta; order Hemiptera; family Miridae; genus Apolygus; species Apolygus lucorum. The sequence continues at coordinate 36,129,315 of CM019168.2, read as the reverse complement.
CTAACAAAAATATGGCGATTAAATAAGTTTTAGTTTTTCCGGTAAAAATTACGAGTTTTTCTCTTGAAGTTGTCAAACATTCTCGCCTACATTCTCAATACGTTCTCTCTACGATCTAGTAAAAAGTAGATACCTACATACTTTCTTAGTATTTAGCTTTTTATTCAAGTAGGTGGAAAATGAAGGTTTATTATAAAATTTGTAGTCTTCACATTGTTCCACACTGATAGGTAGGTTACAAACGTCATAAATATTCGTTCATTTGCTTGTGGATAAACCTTCTTCATTCGGTTAGGAGAAGATTATTTTGTCTGAAACAAACCAATAAGAAACCTTTCATTACTGTTGTAACCACAGAGAACCAGAGACAAGGTTAGAACCATGGAAGAAGATAGGAGGAAAGCTCAGTCAACATTGAAAAACTTGACGAAAAATCGCCCCCCGCTTTCAGCGCCACCTCTAGGTGGCGAAGAAAAACATAGCCCTTCGATTGTATACCACTCAGTTGCTAGAGCGCAGCTTCGTCCCTCCTGCTCATTCCTGCGGGGTTTTGAAAATTGCACCTCACCAATATTACTTGTGGAGTACGATTTTGGACGCTCTGTCCTCTATAACTATCGTAATAGTTATAGAAATAAGATACCAGGAGAAAAGGAGTAACGGCAGGTATGTACATACCTACCATAAAATTAAAAACAAAAATATTGTGCTAGAAAACCAATGATTGGCACAAAATATGACAAGTGTAATTTCTTTTCAATATCAAAAACACAACAACTTTTTCAATATAACAACTAACTAAATTCCTACAAAAAATTATATCCAGGGACTGTAGTTACTCTACAATATCATCATCTATAATCTGCATCACTCTTATCACTGCATTTCTGCCAAGGCGTAGGTACCTACTGGTGGTCTCAAGTTATCGGAATCGACATCTACCAGCACTACTTCATGTTTTGAATAAGTGAAAAGCAAACTAGAGACGAACCACTGTAGATGAACAGAAAAACGAGAACATTAAACTTGGAGACGAACCACTATCAAACAGAAAGACGAGAAAACACAGTCAGCAACGCACATCGGAAAAATACGTTGGAGTAACTGTTATCAGGGCTGGGTGGAGGGGAAGAGTTACGAGCTCTAGTGACTGTGAATAGTACTTCTTAACTCTGTTCGCCACCTAAAGAGAACACTACTACGCGATAAACGAAAAAAGCGCATGCGTCGGCCCATTGAAGTGAGCTTTCCTCCTATCTTCTTCCATGTTAGAACTCTCTATCAGTGCAGAATACGAGGGAAATTTCCCTGGCCTTTCTCCAGGGAAATATCCCCCTCACCGTACCATCAAGGCTGCCAACTTACAGTGAAAATGAGTTTGAGTAGCCCCTGAGCGTGCACTCAGGCGACCACAACTCTTAAATAGGCAGCCTTAATCAACTATAGGGGTATTCATGGTCTGGGAGATTCGACGTCGAATCGTCGAATTTGGAGATTCGATGAGAGTCAGTGCGCATGCGCACCGGCTATTACGACGATTCGATTTACCACGGGGTGAAGGCGTCGTAAATCGAGATTCGACGTCGAATTACAAAATGTGATCCTAGCTCTAGCGGCAGTTCTGTGAAGCAGCTATCATAACATCAACAAGCAGATCTTCTCGTCCTTTCATTTTGAGCTTTTCTTTCAACAACACCTTGTTTTGTTTTTTATCCCGTTTTTCCGTTCATTTATTTCGTTTGTATTCTGTTAGAAGTGGGTTTTTTTCTCGATTAAAATTTAATGAGTGGAGCTGAGCCACCCAAGTGGCTAAGGAAAAACGCAACCATCTGATGGTCTGCTGGAGAAGTGGAAATGTTGCTTGCTGGCATTAACCCATTTCAAGCCAAGGGTAGAAACAACAGAGTAGTGAGAATAGGAGGATGAACTGTTTTATAGGATGGCGGCCTAAATAAGGCATAATTTGCTCACCAATTGAAAGCAAAAATACTCCAAATTTTATGAATTTTACATTGAATTTTACATTTAATGGGATTTAAGAGGCCTCAGTCTTCCCAATTGATGTGATTTATCCAATTCATTGTTGTTGGTAAAACGTTAAAATATATTTTATGGACCGGAATCCGTTTCGACTCATGACCCAGAACGCACAATCACCCAGCATCGAATTTGAGCGACCATAATCATGTTTTCGGCTATAAGGCCTCCTTTTCAAAAAAAAATTCAAAATTGCATCAAGCTCCCAAACGTCGAAGAATTGTTTTGACGAGTTTAGGAACAGCATGATCGAGGAAAAATTCTTCTACGAAGAGTTTCCACTATTTTCAATATTGAAAAAAAAAGTTGATGCGAAAACGCATCAGTGGCCGGAAATGAGTTAAAGCGAGCATAGCATTCTCCTTTCTAACATCGAACATGTTTCAGCCATGAGTTAAGGACCAAAATGCGTTCAAAATTGTGTGACGGAAGTAGGAAGGGTTTTTCTTTGAGACAAGACTCCTCGTCAGTAGGAACCTATTCAGAAGTCTGAAGCATGATCCTTTTTTAATTCTAGCCGTAGATTTTTTAGTTCTTATAAGTACTAGGAACTTTCTAATAGGATTTATTAGGAACCTCTGGGGTATTATCATTTTTCAACTAAAAGGAAATTAATGAACTGTTCTTTTGGCACTGATTTGGCTATCGTCTGTGCCACAAGGAGCGCTGCGCACAATTCGATTTTCGACGATTCGACGGGGGAAAATGTGGGAGCCTCATGAGACCCTCGAGTTTACGACGATTCGACGATCGAATCAGACCATGAATACCCCTTATAAATACCCACCGTTGAGTGGAGGCCGACCCTCAACTCAGATGAGTAATTGCATCGTAGAACTTTTAAATTTAAAATAAATTTCCTTGTTCCAGGTACTCCTAGGACCAAATACCGCTGGTGGGATGCCGTACCGCTAGTTAATTTCATAGCCTGTGTAATAATTACTGTTATTAATTTATATAAGTAAAAATTGTTGTTGAATACCTTCATTCAATAAACCGAAACAAATCTAGGCGATTTGGTTTTTCATTTTTTACTGGTTAGTCCACTTACATTGAATTATTCACAATTTCGTTGTGTTCTTTAGAGTGCATTGAGTGATTTGTGCATATATATAATTAAAACTACTGTAGTCACTATTGTATTTTTATTTAACCAAGCAAATCTCTTATATGATAATCACTTGTGTCGGCCAGAAGACACTCGTACCTAAGATTCATTGTATACTTCTATTATTACTTCATCTATACTATCCCTGAAAAGATCTTCAATTTGGATTTTGGAAACTCAACAGTACAATGTCCATCTAAAATGACGATGTAAACACCTGATCAGAAGATACAATGAGACAATACAATAAAATACAATAAGACGTTTAAAAATTACAATAAAAATATGTTAAAAAAAAAAATCAAATATGTCTAGAAATAAAATACAATACAAGTATGTTTAAAAAAACAATAGAAATATGAAAAAACTACAAATATCTAAAAAACCAATACAGCAAGACGTAACAATTTGAGGTAGAATTCAATAGTAGGTACCCACTGTAGTTAGCTACCAGGAGAATCTGATGAGCATTCCCTACAATTCGGTTTCGACCACGTGACTCCATTATAATTATGACCTTGTTAGACTTCTAGTGATAAGATCATTTTAAAAAAATCTGTTTATTTGAGGCGATGAGTCATTCAAGGATGCCTAGGAAAGAGAAATCACTCTTCGGTCGGATATCTTCTAAGGCAAGAAGGACAGGACTCATTCGGGTGCAAGAAACGCAAGTATGTAGAAACACTTTCACTTGTAGGTGTTGAATGTAGGAACCTAGCGGTATCCGTAGAGTAGGTGGCAACGCACACTGGTGGTAAAAGTAGTTTCTCATTCGTCCAATAGAGTGCTCGTTTAAAATTACCTTGGAGAGATCACATCAACTTACGTTCTGTAACAGAACTTCTGCTGGAAGGCGAAACGACTCTGGGTTTTTTGGGTCCTTTTTGTAATAGAATAGAACAGAATATCAATTTATTGACAGAAAGAAAAACAAATCACAGAAATGACAACAGTCTCATAAAATTTCTTTCTTCTGTCCACCAACCTACTAAGTTTTTACGAACTTGTGGTGGCTGGTGGAGCTGATCTCGGGGAAAAAACAAAACAAAAAAGAACTAAAATTTAGTTGATATTTAATATCAAACACCTAGAGAGATCAAACAAACGTGAAAATATTTAAATAAATTTATTCCGTAAGTATGTTCGAAGACATTGCAGTACGTGAGTTTAACCCAGCGGCGGGCGTGGGGCGGACCTCAGGTCCGCCGTTGCTGTTTTTTCATTCAGATTCGAAAACTATCAGGAAAGGTTGAACCCCCACTCCCGGTAATCCTTCTACAAGACCCCCTCCAACATTTCCGCTACACCTCTTTCTTTCTCAACTTCTTATCTATCTTCTCTACTTCTATTTTTTTCTATTGTTCTATCAAATGTTACCATTACAAATTTTCCTAACTTTCATTCTAAGTCAGAAATGATAATTTTTTTCATCTTCTCTAGAAAAGAGATGGATAAAATTTATGCAGGTAGACGGTAGTAAATACATTTTCGCATGTTACGAGTTCCTGAGTTTTTTTAGTGAGAAAAAGTGAGATACCTACTTATGTATTACTAATGTAGGGGAATATTGCAGTACTATTTATAAACTATATTGTGTTGATAGAAATGAATACTTTTGAGTGCTCACACGTTTTTGAGTACACTTTTTTCATTTTCGCGGTCTTAATCCTACACGCTGAACGCTGAACAACAAAGAGCGGTCCTCAGGGCCGCCCGCGCCCGCTCTTGTTACACTCAGAGGCGCGCTCACCCGAGGGTTAAGATACGGCTTCCATGATCAGGATGGATATCTTATAGACGAATAGGCAAGCTTGTAGCAAAAATACTTGCCTAACATTCAGCACCTCAAATTCATTGTGGAGCAAAGCAGTTGAATATCTAGCATTCTTCCTGAGTATGATCCTAAGGATAGTATTATGTAATAGGTGATATCCGTGAGACTCAATTTAACCTACCTTAGGTTATCAAACCTAACCTTCTCAGCTTACCCGATCAGCTGGTCGTGAAAGGGCGCCATTTTGACTCGCTGTCAACAAAGTCATTATGTTTACATACCAAATAGGTCCTATTTCTTGGTATGCAAACGGAATGATAGTGGTAGGTATATTCATTATTTTCTTCTTTCTATTCTTTTAAAGCAATTATGTAATCGTAAGTAGCGATCAGATTGCAAACAGCTGATACAGACTCTGAGGGGTCTTGACACAAAGAACAGGGAGATGACAGGTGTCAACTGTCATGCTAACAAGCAAACCAGGCTGACACAAACATTAGTGTCAATTAAAAACTCTCGAAATAAGTTTTTCATAATGAAAATTTGAATATTTATTCGTCACATTGAACAAACGCATTACTACTTGGATACCTACCTATTTACATGGAGAACTGGAGACAAGTGCCTATTTACATCCTTTTCTGACCCTACATTGTGATATGAAACCTTCCTACCTTTTGATGATTTTGATCGTATTCACCTTTGGAAAGTACCTAGTGAACACCAGAAACCCAGATTTTCCAGCGTTCTTACTGCATTTTTTTGGGTCTCAAACATAACTACTACCGATTTTGCAGTGGCTCTCTGTTTCCTTGTTCATCGTTTGTCCAACAACATATCTCTGGATAGTTTAGAGGAGGTGTTTTGTTTCTACCTGTCACGGACGTACAGACTTTCACAAACAAGGAAGTACAGATCAAACCTACTACGATAGATATAGTGATATACGAACTTACAGACAACTAACTGCTAAAGACGGTATTTTTCAAAGGTAAATGTCATAAATGTTGCACCTACGAACTTCTTTTCTTGAAACCTCAAATTGTACCTACTTATGTGAACTGATATTCTGTTTATTGTAGATCTGTAGTTAGGTGTGTTGATAGATAATAGATACCTACTCACATAGAGTACCAGAGACAAGTGCCTATTTACATCCCAATCTGACCTTAGATTGCAATATAAAACGTTCCTACCTACTGATGGTTGATCGTATTCGCCTTTAGAAAGTACCTAGTGAACACCACAAACCTAGATTTTCCAGAGTTCTCAATGTATTTTTTAGGGTCTCATCTAAGTAGGTAATAACTACCGATTATTCAGTAGCTACCTATCTACTGGTTCATTAGTTGTCCAACAACATATCTCTAGATAATTTAGACCAAGTGTTTTGTTTCTACCTACCACGCACATACAGACTTTCACAAACAGGGAAGTAGTACTGTACTACTGTACTGTACTACTATCTGTAACAGATCAATCGTACTACGATTGATACACGAACTTATAGACGCAACAACTAAATGCAGATATCCATAATGAACCACATCCCTACCATTATTAGAAAAGAAGGTATTTTTCAAAGGTAAACTTCATAACTATTGTAACTTCTTTCCTTGAAACCCTAAATGGTACTTACTTACGTGAGCTGACTCCCATCGTCTGTTTATTGTAGATCTGTAGTTAGGTGTGTTGATATAATGGAATAATGTACAACATTCAATGAAAAACACGGAATTTATTCAGAAATTTCATTGTACATTGAAACAATATACAATTCGCACAGAATTAACAATAGGTCGTACCTACACCATGAACTTGATGTGAAGATTACAGAATTTTCGTGATGAGCATTGGTTTCGAGAGGTGAACAACATGATATTTCCCGGGGAAACAAACAAATACCTAACTGATGAAAAAGAAAACTTGTACAAATGAAAGCTGAAATTGAGAACCACAACTCGGGATACGAGAGACGAACGACAGCACAAAACACAAGTGGAACTAGACACTGGTTTTGAGAGGTGAAAAACGTGATATTTCCCGGGGAAACAAACTGATGTACTTACTGATGAAAAATAAAACTGTTGTACAAATGAAAGCACAACCTCAACACACACGATACGGGAGTCGAACGACAACACAAGTGGAACTAGATAATTTGAAGCTGGTTATAAAAGTGTCAGTTCATCGAAAATCATGGTTGTTAGGAATGCTGGGAAGCAGCGACGCCAAAAGGCTGATATCCTTCTTTTTTCGGAAAGTTCTCTTGTCTTTCCACACTGTTTCTAATCACTTTTGGCAAACCAAAAAATTAAATACCGATTCCGGGACGAGAAGAGCAACTAATAACCGCACAGATTGGCATGATGAAAAACCTTCTTTGTTTACAAGGGAGTCGACATGGCCGCCTTTCAGCGAGATTAGTCGTCGTCTTCTTCTTCTTCATCTTCTTCTTCCTACATCCATCTGTGTGACGTCACACGGATAAAACGAATAGAGAAGAAGGGTCTTTTTGAAATTATCTCATAGACAGAAGATATAATATCATCCAACTCAACAATATAATTAATTATGTAGACAATGAGGAATTTCACCGAATTCTATTTGCATTTTTCTTGAATAGTTAATGGTGTGGGATAGATGAAAATCGGGCTGATTTCGGAAAATATGTCTCCTGTTATTTTTGGGAAACAATCGAAATTTTTGATTTCAAAACTAACCGGGAAAACGGTCGTGAAGCGGGAACGCTCGCTGATTGGGCTGTTCGGATCGCCGTCTCCTCCCAGTGTTGCCCATTGGGACGACGAAATTGTGTTTTCTAAGAGAAAAGTTATCAAACAAAAACAGGGGAAACCTAATTTCCCCCATCTTGCTTTTTCTATTTTTTTCTTCGGTTTTTTGGTTTCGAACTTTACTGTTTCGTGAAATTTTGCATCTGGGGACTATAGATTTCTCGATCTCAGCGCTTCAAGCGGCCATAAATGAACTATTCCAGGATGACGTCATTTCCCAGTTTTTTTAAACATTCGTATTTTCTACACTGTTTTGTTTATTTGTAAATTAGGAAGTTCGGGCTGAAAGTTTGCCTTAGGGGGTTTTTCGAGGTGCTGAATCCGGTTTTGGGGTCAAAAATAGGAAATTCCGACTTGTTGAAATTCCTCATAACGTTCAAGAAGGCATAACATGTAAAACGCGAGTGGAAATGGGGTGTGCGCATGGGTCGGAAAAACTGTTTGTTATTTTAAATCTAAACGAGACCTCATTCTGAGAATTTTGACAACAACCTCGACCTTCTAGCGTTAGAAGACCTTTTTCTATGATTTTTCAAAGTTTCGAATGTTTATGACGTCACAGTGGGCTGGGAGGTCCTGCCCAGGCTTAAGAGAGCGTGACTTCATAAACACTCGAAACTATGAAAAATCATAGAAAAAGATGTACTTATCCAAAAAGAGAACGGCTGGTGCCAAAATTCTCAGGGTGAGGTCCACTTTCGATTAAAAAAAAATCAGGCGCACACCCCATTAGGATTTTGGAGAACTTTTATTTTATCAACCTTGAAAATGAAAACAATGCTTCCGCTACCTTCGTAAACTCGGAAGCAAAATGGTTTCATTCAAAAGGAGAAAGGTTTAACAGAAAAGCAAAATACTACATTATCAAAGTATGAAAATTTAAACGCTGGGGCAAAAAAGATACTAAAAAGATACTTCCTCCATGGCCGTTGCTCGCGTATTAGTGGTTATCACTACATCTAGCAGGTCGCTCCAGGAGATACACTCTCTTTGAATCTCTTCTCAATGTTCAAGTAAATATTTCTAAACCGAATAAACGTATTTTCTCAAATAACTTTTTTTTTTCATTCATTTCATGTTTCATTTCCCTCTCGTACCGCGTCATGAACTCATGATCATAGGTACATTTTAATTAGGTGTTGAGTATGAGTAGACCAAGATCCCTGTTGGTTTTACTCTGCTACATTCAAGTACCAATTTTCAGTGATTGTTTACGCCCGAGTTCAGGGTTTTGCTTTTATCTTGCGTGCTTTGTCGAGATTTCAGAGTAGTTACATTCCGAATGAAGTGCCGTACTTATCACCCCCTATTTCGGGCCAATTTCGATTTTGGCAGTGCGGTCCAGAGTCATTTCGCCTACGATACGTGAGTTTAGTGTTTGTGAGTGAACAATTCATCTGAAACAGGCGGATACAGTCGGCTTCGAGCGCTTTACGTAGGGAGGCGGTTGATCACTGCTGAATCGTCGAACATTCACCAATATCATGAGGTCGGGTATGTTCCTACCAAGGTAAAATCACAAATCAGTATAAAAATATTCGTAGAATTCATGTCACGTCTTTCTGGACGCAATTATGTTTGAATGATCGTCGGTCAAGTGGGTGTGACACATAGATACCTACTCCGATGCATTGTACCTAGTTGATTAGTCTCAAAACATCAATCTCTGAGTACCTTGTACTACAACAGTTGTCCATCTACACCCCTAGAATTCGAGTGGAGAATGTAGGAGTTATGGGTGTTTCAAGGAAATTCGCGTTTTCACATGTGCAGTGGCTACTTTCAGCCCGACGACAAAAATTTTTCATAGGGGACCATCTGCATTCCAATAGGGTGTGCGCCTGGGTAGGAAAACTGTTTATTGTTATTTTTAATCTAAGGTAGACCTTATTCTGAGAATTTTGGCACCAACCGCGACCTTCTAGCTTGTGTAAATCTTTTCCTATGAATTTTTAAAGTTTCGACTGTTTATGACGTCACAGTGGGCTGGGGGGTCCCACCCGGGCGAGAAGGGCGCGTGACGTCATAAACGGTCGAAACTTTGAAAAATCATAGAAACAGGTCTACTCACGCTAGAAGGTCGCGGTTGGTGCCAAAATTCGCAGAATGTAGTCTACTTTCGATTAAAAATCTAAAAAAAGTCAAGGCGCACCACCCCCCAATCGCATAATCCATGAAAGTTTCATCGAAGTCGGACAATAACTTCGTATATGTTGAGGAACCAAACTTTTGTCCCGTGGATATTTTCGATCAGGGGGGGAACGAAGATCCTACCAATGCATCTAAAACAAGATTTACTCAACCAAAACTCCCTTCTAGAGAGGAACTCGGAACCAAAATTGTTCAGGTAGGCGTAAAACTTAAAATGCGGGTGGAAATTTTGATTTTGACTCGGAAGCAAAAACCGATCTAGCACCAGAATTGAGCCTTTCGGTCGTGGAAGAAGAGCCATCTTCTTCTATACTTTCAGTGTTCTCCTGCTAAAACCTCCTTTTCCTCAGTCGATTGAGGTGAAAACAAGTCCTCGAAATTGTCTTTTCTCTCGAGTGAACCACCTATTTTCGATGATGGTGGAAATAATCTAGACTTCGAAGTTGCCTAATAAAATACTCTAATGAAACAATTATTTTCGCTGAATTTGGTCTTCTATCTTTAGTTTTTCAGTCAATTTAATTTTAAAGTGAAAAAAAGTCCATTCATGCAGCATGAGTTAATGAGCAAAATTTACGATTTTTGGAAAAACTTCTGTTTTCTTTTCTTTGAAAATTCTTTAAAAGCCCTTAAAGTTGTTTTTTCTCGCGAGTGAACCAACTATTTTCGATAAATTCCACCATTAATCTCGACTTTTTGAGTCGAGTGAAGGCGAAATCGAGTCTTCGAACTTGTCTTTTCTCTCAAGTGTGTATTTTCGATGATTTTGAACTTTTTTCCGATCTTTACTGTCGATTGAAGGTGAAATCAAGACTTCAAGAAGTTGTCTCTTTACTCTAATGAATAAATTATTTTCGTTGATTTCGACCTTCTATCTCGAGTTTTTCATTCATTTGAGAGTGGAAAAAAGTCCATTCATCGTTCCTCGTTCTGGATTAGTATTTCCATAAATTGCAAGGGCTCAAACTTTAAAAGTTGTACCTAAATTTGGAATTTTCAAAGATTTTTGAAATTCATTAGTGCACGGCCCTAGGGAATTGAAAAACTAAAAGATTGCCGCTGGAATCATCAAAATCGAACAATAATTGCCTGGGAAAAATGGGAATAACCTTTTCTTCAGTTCCTTCAGTCGAAAAGTGAAATCAAGTCTTCGAATTCTCGAGTGAACTATTTTCGATGATTTCGACCTTCTATCTTGAGTTTTTTCAGTCAATCGAAAGTGAAAAGAAGCCTTTAAAGTTGTCTCTTCTCTCGAGTATACCAACTAGTCTCCTGAAAATTCTTCAAGGATTTGATACTTGGAAAACTTCATCACCTAAAAATTTACCATTAAACCCTGTTTTTTGAAGAATAAATTTATTTTTCTCAAGTAGGTAAAGAAAATCCAACTCATTTTCCTTCTATTGTTCTTCCATTGTTCTCGTTATTACTTACCACATTTCTCCGGTTGAAAACCTAAGATCATGTTCAATATTACCATTGGTAAAATAAACATTTCAAATATATCTATTAGGTGACACCATCCTCAGAAGTTTGAGATTCTGTCCCACCGCGTCTTCCTTTTAAAAGCGACTTCGGAGTTTTGCCAGTTCAGTACGCAACTAGATGTTTGATTGCATGTAATTTTTGTTGATAAGATTCCCAGTTTGAGCATGCTTGTTGGCTGTAGGGGATACTTCTCTGATACCACTCCTATAAATTTGGAAAAGAAAAGGTCACCTATTTATAGGGAAGCTATAAAGCTATAAATGAAGCTATGACTTTGGAAGCTACTCGTACGATGAAAGAAAACTATTGAATAATAATAAATTGACTCCAAGAGATTTTGGAAGAGAATGAATGATTTTTATTGTTTTAACTCCCTAAGTTACTAGATTGACTCATGGCCAAACTACAACGTCAATTGATCGGGATTGGGGTCAATTGGAAAAAAACACGTTCTTCGCCGAGCTTTCGGTTAATATAAATTACCTTCTTCAGGGCTCAAAGGACGTTTTATTTAGTGACTGATTTAGTTTTTTAGTTTTATTTTAAAACATCCTTCGAGCCCTGAAGAAGGTAATAATATATTAACCAAAAGCTCCCCAATTGGCACAATAGGGTGTGCGCATGGGTAGGAAAAACTGTTTATTGTCATTTTTAATCTAAGGTAGACCTCATTCTGAGAATTTTGGAACCAACCGCGACCTTCTAGCGTGTGAAAATCTTTCCCTATGAATTTTTAAAGTTTCGACCGTTTATGACGTCACAGTGGGCTGGGGGGTCCCGCCCAGGCGAGGGGGGCGCGTGACGTCATAAACACTCGGAAATATGAAACATCATAGAAACAGATCTGCTCACGCTAGAAGGTCGCGGTTGGTGCCAAAATTCTCAGAATGAGGTCTACTTTCGATTAAAAATCTAAAAAAAATCAAGGCGCACCCCCCATTGGCCTCTATCTCGATCAACTGACGTAGTTCGTTTGTAGGATCGATCTACATCATTTGCTGGCCAAACTAGTTTTGAAATCAAATAATGAGTAAATCAAAAACTGAAAATAAAACTCGGCTCTTCGGGCCTCGCCTGATAGAGACCTACTGCTTAGACAGAGCCTTTGGCTAAACTCCAGGAAACATGGAACATACTGTAGCCGCGCTTTTCGGTGGTGTAGAGACGGGTGGAGAATTACCCCCCTCCCGCGTGACGTTTTTCGGGTAGTTAGTCCAAGGCTAAAGCATGTTCCATCCTAAAATGACTGTAGGTAGGTAATCTTTTGTGATTTTGATATGTTGAACATTTTTAAAACGTTAGGCATTAGTCTTTGGAAATTTACCTACGTTGGACGAAACGTTGGATATTTTGATGAGTTGAAAATGTTAATACGCTGGGTACATACAAAAGTTTAATACGCTGGACATTTCGATATGTTGGACCCTTCAATAAAATTAGTCCAATTCTTTGGGAATCAGTCTCACAGCTATAAGCGCCTCAGCGAGTAATGGTTATGTTACGCCCGCATCACCGAGCGGTCTTCACAAATGGTATAACTTCATCCCAACGTAGCTGCTCGGCACCGAAATTTCAATTTTCAGCTTACCATGATTCCGTTGATTAACAGTTACGACCAACAACATGTATAAAGGTAGGTAATTTTCTTGATCATTTTGGTTCATACCAAACCTTATTGGTCTTGAACGAGTGCAGCTCGTCAAAAAGATTGGAATAATATGTAACAAGGTCAAAATTCATGCCGTCAAACCCAACTAAGTACTGTCTTTTTCATACTGTCAACAAATTCTTCTCAAAACCACATTATCGTTCTCTTCATTTTCTTTTGAGGGAAATGGAGCAGTGACCAGTCTGATCACAGCCTTCTCTATTCTCAGCATGTTCTACGCCAATCAAGATGTTAAGTACTCTGCCTTTGGACGACAACCTATGATTACGTGGGTTGGAGTTTTGGGCAGAATCCGTACTTGATGAGTAGAATCCGACTAGATAAAACTTCCTTTCTGGGTCGTTCTCGGACTTTTGGTCTGAGAAATTTCAAAAATTGAATATCTTAGATAATTTTTGAAAAAAATCAGGGTGATTTTTTTGGTCAATCTTGAAGACGAAAAGGCATAGTACCCAAATCAACTCTCAAATTTGAGCCCAATTTCATTAAAATTCAAAATGTTGAGGCCACGGTAATAGCTGTAGTTGCCATGGTAATTTAACTCACTTCACAACACATCTGTTGGACTAGGATTGTTGGATTATTAATCCCTATTACTTTACTCTTGTGCAATTTTGTGACGAGCATTTTAAAATTCATGTGCTTCACACACAAGCATCTATCTCTGGCAGAGAGTTTTGGTGCCACAACGTTTCTTGGTCTAAAACGACAAAAGGTTGAATAGCTCACTTTAACTGTTGTGGTTTCAATAAACTTTCTGTACAGCACATTCAACGTGTCATTTAAATACCTTTTCCGCACCTTCAATTTATTCACTCTTACATTGTCTTTTTTCCCCGGACAAATTGTGCTGTTTTCATCGTCTAAGAAAAATGATTTGACTTTTGCTTCCAAGGAAATAGCCGATCTTTTCAGGGCTTTCTCATACCGCAATGTTGAGAGATTTCTACGGCGATTCGACCTATATATTTTATAGGAAAAATAACTTCCAGCCTTCATCAGAGCGCGATATTTTTTCAAAATGTCTCCCCCGATTAATTTTACAAACGCTTGTTTATGTTTCTGTTTTTTTAGGTTCTTGTATGAGTATGTCAGTTGCTGCTCAGTAGTTTCAGCAAAAACTAGTTTTCTCCTTACTTCTCTTCTATTTTCGGGAGTATCTTTCTTCAACAGTTGATTCACTTTGGTATTTGGACTAAAAAATTTCTGCTTTTCCAGTTTTGTTCTCAGTCTGTCAAGCTGTTTCCTGTAACGTTCTTTATTCTGTTGCAAGGACTTATTATGACATAATAAGCAAAATGACAAAGTGACGTATGTTTTTTTCACCACCACAAACGGACGTAACTGCAAAAAACGCATTTCGAGAAAATCGTGTTTAAAAATTCAAAGGCGTCGGAAAAATCAGAAAATTGCTGAATGCAACCCAAAATCGGTTATCCTGAGTGTAGTTGACCTGTTTCACAACCCAGTATACAAACTGTCGCCTTCCGCCCTTCCTGGAGCCCTTAATAGCAGATACGTCCTTCTGTCATTGCCGTTAGTTGGAACTTTTTCAGTTACGTCATTTGCTCGTTTCAATTGGGGTGGATTGTAAGGGGTAGGGGTGGTTTTTTCTCGTGTAATAACTTTCACCATCTTTTCTTATCATTGATATAGATAGGAGAAAATCACATGGTAGGCAGGTAAAACTGTTTTATTACAAAAATCAAAATAGAAATTGAGAGCATTTCAATGAAAAATTGATGGTAATGGTAGTTTACTTATAAAATCAGTAGCGTACAGACTCGTACTGGACGCAGGTTTGAAGAGTGGGTAACTATTTGAATGAACTATGGTAAAAGAAAAAATAAAAGTTTGTCGTCAGTTTAGTTTTCATAGTCCGATTCTTCCTCATCATGCGGTTCGGGAAGGCAGTCCCGTTCAGCAGGGGATGTCTGAAGGCTGCTGTAGAACGAATGGTATTCCGAGGGGATAACACCGTCCTTGCACATCTTCATGAGATCCTTGTATTTTGGGGCAGCAATTTTTAATTCCGTTTCGTAGGCTTTCGGAAGCTCATCGTTGTCGCAGCTGGTGCGTGGTCTTCCTCTCCCTCGGCCTTTGATGAAGACTTGCGAAAACTCAGTCCCGTATTCCTCTTTGTAAAACACGTCCACACCGTTGCCGCCGTCGCCTTCGCCGCATTTTCGGTATTCCACCATACAAACCCTCCTCCACGGGATGATGTTTTTCAATGGTTTTGAAAGAGCGGAAAAATCTATCATCTTATCGAACTTTAAAGAGGTGACTTCAAAAGGGGTCGGTTGATTCCTGGCACCCCTAATCACCTGTGCCCACCCTTCAGGAGTGTACACAGGAGAATATTTTGACTTTTGCTCTATCTTGCTGTGCATGGAGTCGCACTCCATCTCGGAGTGGCCGACTTCAAAAAAGGTGTGTCGAATGGTAGCCAGGGACTTCGTGGTTTTCAGCAGATGAATGCACATTGCTGCAACAATTGAATTTTTATTTTGCCCTCCGCAAGAATCAGACATCATTCTGATTGTGGTTAAATTGCTATTTTCTTCAACCATACGACTGATGTACCGAAATAAGCATGTCGAAATTTCGTTGGCACCCCTATTTCCTTGGGTCTCTTCCCATAGGTAGCAATGTCCTCTGTGTGATCCCAAATTGAAAATGGTGAAATTATAAACAGCCAATTTTCTCAGATAAAAAATTTGACCAGCTTGCCCTTTAGGAGTGCAAAGAACCGCTTGTAAGTCGAAATTAAACGAAAGCACGCATCCTTTTTCATCATTCCCCAATGTCTTGTCCTCATCCCTGCACTGGCGGGCGAGCTCTTTTCGTCTTTGATGGTTATTGAAATTTTCTTCAAGTCTCTCCTTGTCATTAGCCGTTGCGTTTCTATACGAGAGGCAAGTTTGGCACTGATCTTTTTTTGGACGAAAAAATCCAAGATTATAAGTTCGAAAAATTTGTCGAAATTTTTCAAAAGAAATTTTCAGACCTCCTTCGGCAGTTACTTTCTCTTGATAGAGCTTGTACATAATATTAATATTCAGAGAAGCATCCAAATTTTTTTTGATGAGCTCTTCCTGCAAAAATGGGATTCAACTGCTGCGAACGATTCAATAAAATCACGGACGAATTTTTCTCGAGAATGGCTTAGTTTGTGCTTGGGGGCATGTTTTCCTCTCATGTCCTTCTGTACAATGCCTTCAGGTGACAGCTTGTTGAGCGCGGTTCGAATGAACCTCTCTGAAACGTTCAGAGTTGCAGCAAAAAATGTTGAACAAACTTTGAGACGTTTACCAGATGCTGTAACGTAATAATTTACATTCCACTTTCTCCGAGAATCCTTCCCGTGGCTCATACTTTTTTTATCAACCCTCTCGACATGTAAGTTTATGAACGAACGTTGGTCGTCAGTGGAAGGCAGATCACGGAATGACTGATAAATTAGCTGTCTTTCTTCATCACTTACCTCTTTACACGAGAAACGGCGTTGATGCTTGAGTTTTTGCTTTTCAGACGTGCCTATACCGCAGGGAACAGGTACAGACAGTAGAGGGCGAGCCTGAAGAAGAATTGATCCGCTTTCATCCTCGAATGACTCACCCTTAATCCTCTTCATCTTCTTGATTTGTTTTTTGTGAACAGATCTTCCTCTCTTCTTTGGAAATGGGCCTGTGAAAATTAATAAACGTTGTACGGAATCTGTCCGATGGGTGCTGGGTACTACCCAGTGGGTAGTAGGTACCTACTTCGTCAGCAGACCCTCAAGTTTTTTCTAGAGTACACTTACCCTCAATCTGGATTTCTTCACTTTCCTCGGTTTGCGGCTGGTGATCTGATGAAATGACTGGCTCAACTTCACTGAGAGAAACTAATTTTCTATTTCTCCTTCCTCTAGGATTTTCGTCCGAACTCGAATCTTCGTCGCTGCTCTCAGGATTGTAATCAGAACATGAGGTTTCCAACTCGTCCAAAGGATCCCATGATTGAGAAGACTGGGGAAGCATTCCCATGATTCTTTTTGTACGCTCACTAATGCCTGGCCCAGGCATATTTGACCAATCTCGGGAAAAATTGCAATGATTTGCCCAAAAGTCGCGACTATTATGGCTTTCGTCGAAAATCAAAAACGGAATGGTACACAATGGAAGATGGACGAGGGAACACACGTGGAGAACCCAGCTGAGTAAACCTCTGTCCAACCTCATGAATCGAGAGGCCCTGAATTAGTTGAAAAGTGACGGAACTGATGTAGGTAATGATTGTCACCATGACACAGAGACGTAACTGATAGATACGTCTTTCTGTCATTGTGGAAATTCCGATTGTTGGACATGCGTCCTTAGAGACCAATCGATTTCTGCGATACTGAGCAACGAAAACGAGTGGGGACTCGTGCTAACTGGTAGAGTTGCTTACCATGGTATCATATATGAAGCTAACTCAAAAACCGAATTTTTGCAGTTACGTCCATTTGTGGTGGTGAAAAAAAGATACGTCACTTTGTCATTTTGCCGAAACATTGTTTCTTCAGTCTCTCATATTCTCTGTATATCTTGCTCCTGTTTCGTTTAATCCTTCTTCTTCCGGCTCCTCGTCTGCTACTTCCTCCATCTGAACTATTAGGTCGTGCAGGAGTTGGTTGGGGAGGTGAAGGCGGAGGAGTGTTACGGAGAGCTTGATCCAGGACCTTCTGTCGAAAAGCAGCCAAATTTCCTTCAATTTCTTCCTTTTTGCCCTTCTATCTCTTTCATTCAAATCTTTCAGAAGCTTTATTCTCCGATCGTTTTTCCTTCGGATATACCGCAAATGTTCCTTTATCCTATCTTCCTCCTCATTTCAGGATCATTTTTTCGTAGTGCTCTTCGCTGACGTTCAGCTTCTCTTTTCTTAAGCAGCTTCTCCTCGCGGGAGACATCTGATTTCTTCCTACCACGAGGCATCTCTTAGCTGTAGGGAAATTTAATTTTGTTCGGAAAACCAACATTATTATATCATAATAATAGGTAGGTATTCTATTTCCAGTCTATTTCCCAAAACACTTAGGAACAAAACAAAAAAAAAATTATTCAAAAAAAGATGATTATACTTTTCAATGCATTAGATCTATATGGGAAATTATTTACAATTTCTGATTTTATATTCCTCTCTTAGCTCAAAACTCTCAGTTGATAGTTAAATGCACTTAGCAGTGTGCTATAAAAACATTGGAATACTAGAAAAACTTCAAAATATATTGGAATGATATTACCGTGTAGATAATGCAATTACCGTGGATTTCTAAACTCCATGGTAATAGCATAATATCAAACATGGTAATTGCAAATCACTGTTTGAGATCGATTTTCAACTCATTGAATAGCATGAATAAATAAGTTTGATGCATATTCTGAAAGGGGAGATCAAGAGAAAGGTGTAGAGGTAGACAAATTGTGATAATGATGTTCGCTGAACATTATTTAGGCAAACATGGTAATAGCAAAGGAAAAGGTACGCACTTGACCTTACTCCTTCTGAGGCGGATTTTCACCAACTTTTGCATGGTTGTGGTTTGCAAACTTCCCTCTCCACTGGAAGCGACCCCAGGCTTGCCAACGGAACGGTTTTCAAACCAAAATTTCCGTATGTTGGGGTCAGAATTGATGTTTATAATGTTCACCATGGTAATATCACAAAAATTAAGGACAACATTTAGTGATGTCTTCTAATGACTAAAAAAGCTGTTTTATGCTTTCTTCAATTTATTTCACGATGCTCTACAGTTTAACTTTAGAAAATCAACACCTTCTTGCCTCTCTGAAGAAAGATTTTGGTTATAACAAACTCTATTGGGCAAAAAATTAATTGTGGACGCCCACGGTAGTTGCATTTTGACCCTTTTAAGGGCAGAAATATTAAAGGAAATATGCAGGTGAAGTGCTAAAATTACGATTTTCTGAGTCAGTGACCTGCAAGGAATCAACGAGAAAAAAAATTCTAGGAATAATTACCAGTAGGTGACCAAGATCTGTTGGACTCAATTATTGCCCCTAGTTTGAGAATGACCCTTCTATGTTTACATATTCAACCCTTTTTGGGGCAATGAGCCTCTGAAGTTTCAACCCCTTTTTCGCAAGCTGTGACGTTTATAGTAAAATATTTTTTGTTCTATTTTTTCTGATCTTGAGTGGCAACACTGTTCTTGAAGATAGACCTTCAAAATCTCTCCGTTCGAATTATAGCAGATCTAGGGCATACTCTACAGCAGGCTTGGCCTGTTCAGCTAGCGGTCGGAATTGCATGTCTGGAAGACCCTAATTGTTGTAACTGCTTAATTCTTTCTCCGTGGATCCTAACGTGCTTTCCGAATATTGTTGGTGCCTAATTTGTCTTTTACAATATTCATAAAGAAGAAAATTCCGTTGAAGGTTACAGACTCAATAACTTTATTTTTCTCAAATCATGTAGCTGAAATTTACCGAAACCATGTGAATTTGGACTGTGAAACAATACTGGAGTAGTCAAACGACAAATTTGGGAAATTCTGTAGAAACTAAAATTCTCGAAGTTGCGACATTTGGCTCTGTGTACCATAAGGGAACTTTAGTATCCCATTCCTTCTGGTATATATAGCTATTTAGCTATATCCTAGCTATATATAGCTGTTTGCGAGCATTGGCTTTTACACGGATATAATTTTGTTCCGGCTGGTACAAATCTATAAATAAATATGAATACATAATTTTAAAAAAATTCTAGGGAGGTGACAACGAGATGGATTCGACTTCGGTGGCCAAACCATTCTGGTGTCTTCTCTGCGAGTACAAATGTCGAAACAAGGCTAATCTCAAGTCCCATTTGCGGTCTCACAGCGAAGAGCGGCCACATCCCTGTCATTTTTGCCCGTACAAGTCCAAGACCAGAGTTAATCTGAAAAATCATCTGAGAAAGCATACGGGGGAAAAACCTTACACCTGCACCGTCTGCTCTTACAAGTAAGAATAAGAGATGGTTACAGAAACTTTGCATCCGTGTGGCGCCCCCTAGGTGGCGGAGCCGCGAACTATAACGATCGAGTCAACCTTCCATGGTGAAACCTTCACACGGAAATAGGGCGTGCGCCTGGGTAGGAACTGTTCATTGTTATTTTTAATCTAAGGTAGGTAGACCTCATTCTGAGAATTTTGGGACCAACCGCGACCTTCTAGCGTGTGTACATCTTTTCCTATGAATTTTTAAAGTTTCGACCATTTATGACGTCACAGTTGGCTGGGGGGTCCCGCCAGGCGAGAGGGGCGCGTGACGTCATAAACGGTCGAAACTTTGAAAACTCATAGAAACAAATCTACTCACGCTAGACGGTCGCGGTTGGTACCAAATTTCTCAGAATGTAGTCTACTTTCGATTAAAAATCTTTAAAAAATCAAGGCGCACCCCCCCATTGGAGCCGTGAGAAATTTGATGTTCGTGTAGTGCCACGGAATTTCAATTTCGGAAATAATCGAACTTCAATCTGCAGTAGGAGGGAAATCATGTCACTTTTAAGGGGAGAAATTCGCGGAAAATTATTGTACGCGCGGGAATTTGCTTGATGATAAGAGATAAGTAGTTCTATGTTCTCCAGAAGAATGCGCCAAAGGGATGCAAAGTTTCTGTGGCAGACCTATAGAGTCCTAGATCTTCCTGAGGCATTCCAATGATACTTGTGCTTCTCCTACCCAAATCATAATCGTCGGCAATGAACGAATTCTAAAGTTTCTTTTTTGTTCGTCATCAAAATATTATTTCCAAAACGTACAATTCAAACAATAATTGTTTCACCATTTTTCATACTTGAATTGTGCGTTTTGGAAATCAATGGATCAATCATTGATCTTTTTTCTTTGCCATTAAATCGTCAATATTCTGGGGCTGAAATTGAAATAATTAACCATGGTGTCACTAGTGTCACCGACAACTTCTTAGGGATTCCACAGATGTCCCAAAATGTCACCAAAGTAACCAAAATTAAATTGAAATTTAAAAATTAAAGGACAGCTGAATTTTTTAACCATTTTTTGTAAGTTAGAAGTAAAAGAATAATGTAATTTCCATGGAAATGTTTGTCACAACTATATTTTGAGACTTCCAATTGCCTACAAACAATTCTGCTGTCCATTAAATTTAAAATTGCAATTTAATTTTGGTTACTCCGGTGACACTTTGGAACAGCTGGAGTTCCTGAGATGTTTTCAGTCACACTAGTGTGACTGAAAACATCTCAGGAACTCCAGCTGTTCCATGATGATATTATCATGGTCCAATTAGGGTTATAGCCCAGGCGAATTAGACCAAAAATGGGCAAATAGGAGAAATAATTCATAGTAAAGAAATTTCTTCACCAGCGTCTTCCTTTACACTTGGTTAATCATACCTCAAAAGTCCCCTATGGTGGGGGGTGAGCTCGAGGAGTGGGGGTAAATTTTCTCCTATTTTTTCGACTTTTTTTCGGTTTTTTGCCTATAACTCCAAAAGTAAGCGTTCTAGCGGATTTTTTACTATTACCAGAATTAAAGTACATAAAATTTCCTACAATTTGCTTCTCTGACTTAAGTCTCTACGATTACGCCTTCCGCCGCTAGAGCGCGTTGAAAAGTAGGTATCATTTTAAAAAATCAGCAAAAAGGTCTTTTCATGCTCTTTTTACTCGGAAATTTTCAGAAATTGTGCGGGTTGGCGTTTAGATGGTCCCCTATGAAAATCATTGTCCCCAGTCGATCGTGGCCACTGCGCATGCGCAAACTTGTATTTCCTTGTCACTGCCATAACTTCTAAATTTCCCATCTGATTTCGATGAAATTTTCAGGAATTATACAATTCGTTCCGGAGATGGTCCCCTATGAAAATCATGGCCTCCTAATTGAAAACACTTACTGTCTTAACTCCCTACGATTACGCGTTACACCGCTAGCGCGCGTTGAAAAGTCGGTGTCATTTTAAAAAATCTTTTGCAAAAAGATCTTTTGATGTTCTTTTTACTCAGGGATCATTCTTATTAAGCCTGATGACATCTTGTAATACATGACTTGTTTTCCGAACATCAGTAATGCTCTGACAATGACTTAAGAAGGTTTCATGTAGGTATTTTTTTCACTTACATCCTGAAAAGTGTATCAATATCACATATTTTCAGCACCCTTACCTACAGTTAGTGAACTATAGGCTCCAAAAATGGAAAGAAAAAAATAAGAGACCAAATAAAATGATCTGTATTAAACAGAGTATAAGACTATTCACAGAAGTAGTATTGTATTCAAGTAGTAGTAGTGTATTCATAGAAGGTGCGTGTAGTAACAAAAGGTGTGGGAGTGGGAATCGGCCATCGATCTTTACAGGTGTCTGCTCTGCATCCGTAAAGAGTCTCCATCCACAGTCAACCTGAAAATACAAAATCGGATCACAGTGAAGTAAGTGCCTGTAATCTTATATTGATAGATAGATGAGTTCATGCAGACGATTAGGATCAAATTTACATAGTGGTCTTATGGTTCCATGTATGTTTCCTCATCTTCTTCAGATGAATTGTCGTCGGCAAGTGGGGGGTTATTTGTGTAGGAACCTGAACAGTTGGAGCAGAGTGTTGAGCAGTAGATCCCAGCTCTGCGGCATCCACATCAACCACTACCGCAGCTTTTGGTGCAGCTGCAGAATCTGTTGTGCAGAATTTCAGGCGTGGCTGGTGGATCCAAAGTTGGAATTGGTTTAAGGAAGCCATCGTCGCTTTGGTTCCAAAGGGACAAGAAATAAAATTTTTTAAGCCTGGGAAAGGGAATGAGGAAGGCAGAACATACGCCACAACAGAGCTAGAGCACCTCCTATTTGCTGATAGCATTTTATTTATTCACGCATTTGTTGGCCGTGACACCACGTCAGCAATTTTCAGGAAAAGGAAGCTGACTATTGCCAAGTTGGTAATGAAGCATCTCTCACTACAGAATGTCTCAGACATTTTTTATTCCCCCACCTCCACGCTGGATGATGTAGCGCGAGCCGGGGAAACGATGTTCCTAGCCATGTATAGTTCAACACAAGGTGATCTGGATAAGCAACGTTATCTTGGTTTTGTCAAATCCACCTCGAGAGTGAAGCAGGATCTCCCCTCCTTACCACCTACCAGAGGATCATGCCCGGCAGCATTCACATTGAGTCTACTTCCAAGTTCAAGAATGGCTGGGCAACAAGTTGGAAGCAACAAATTGGGGTTGGAGTAGGGGAGACGATGGCTTCCTTAAACCAATTCCAACTTAGGATCCACCAGCCACGCCTGAAATTCTGCGCAACATATTCTGCAGCTGCACCAAAAGCTGCGATAGTGGTTGAAGTGGATGCCACAGAGCTGGGATCTACTGCTCAACACTCTGCTCCAACTGTTCAGGTTCCTACACAAACAACCCCCCACTTGCCGACGACAATTCATCTGAAGAAGATGAGGAAACATACATGGAACCATAAGACCACTATGTAAATTTGATCCTAATCGTCTGCATGAACTCATCTATCTATCAATATAAGATTACAGGCACTTACTTCACTGTGATCCGATTTTGTATTTTCAGGTTGACTGTGGATGGAGACTCTTTACGGATGCAGAGCAGACACCTGTGAAGATCGATGGCCGATTCCCACTCCCACACCTTTTGTTACTACACGCACCTTCTGTGAATACACTACTACTACTTGAATAGAATACTACTTCTGTGAATAGTCTTATACTCTGTTTAATACAGATCATTTTATTTGGTCTCTTATTTTTTTCGTTCCATTTTTGGAGCCTATAGTTCACTAACTGTAGGTAAGGGTGCTGAAAATGTGTGATATTGATACACTTTTCAGGATGTAAGTGAAAAAAATACCTACATGAAACCTTCTTAAGTCATTGTCAGAGCATTACTGATGTTCGGAAAACAAGTCATGTATTACAAGATGTCATCAGGCTTAATAAGAATGATCTCTAAGTAAAAAGAACATCAAAAGATCTTTTTGCAAAAGATTTTTTAAAATGACACCGACTTTTCAACGCGCGCTAGCGGTGTAACGCATAATCGTAGGGAGTTAAGACAGTAAGTGTTTTCAATTAGGAGGCCATGATTTTCATAGGGGACCATCTCCGCCCCGAATTGCATAATTCCTGAAAATTTCATCGAAATCAGATGGGAAATATAGAAGTTATGGCAGTAACAAGGAAATACAAGTTTGCGCAAGCGCAGTGGCTACGATCAGGCTGGGGGCAATGATTTTCATAGGGGACCATCTAAACGCCAACCCGCACAATTTCTGAAAATTTCCGAGTAAAAAGAGCATAAAAAGACCTTTTTGCTGATTTTTTAAAATGATACCTACTTTTCAACGCGCTCTAGCGGCGGAAGGCGTAATCGTAGAGACTTAAGTCAGAGAAGCAAATTGTAGGAAATTTTATGTACTTTAATTCTGGTAATAGTAAAAAATCCGCTAGAACGCTTACTTTTGGAGTTATAGGCAAAAAACCGAAAAAAAGTCGAAAAAATAGGAGAAAATTTACCCCCACTCCTCGAGCTCACCCCCCACCATAGGGGACTTTTGAGGTATGATTAACCAAGTGTAAAGGAAGACGCTGGTGAAGAAATTTCTTTACTATGAATTATTTCTCCTATTTTCTCTAATTCGCCTGGGCTATTAAGACAATGTATATTTAGACAAATGACTAAAAAATCGTCAAAATGACAAAAATTGCCAAAACTAGTCCATTTTGATATTTGGAAAAGAAAATCTTTAGGTTCCAGACGAACGAAGGCATCGAATTTATAGAAGTCTAACCAGAGCAGCAACTTTTGAGAAAATTATCGGGTGCCGATAAATTAACTTTGATCAAATTTGAATTGATTGGTCAGTATGATATGCTTCTTCGTAACTCCTTCACGAATACTTTTGAAATCAAACCGTTTCTTGCTGATTTTCTCGCTTACAGTGTGGATATTTTCGCAAGATTATGGGAAATACTGACTCCATTATTGATACTTTGACCAGCCAAATTTGGAAATGACCGACAAGGGCTCTATAGATCGGGTACATGTCACATTGAAACGAATGAATAGAAAAGGCGGTTTTCATACAATTTGATCGGAAAAATCCTATACTCTTGCCTTTATTTAAAGAGCTCTGGGATTTTTGAAGGCCCCGAAGGTTCGGCATCGCTGCAAGAACCCGAGCCCCAGCAGAAGGTCGAGGTATACCTGCGCGACCCCTCCGACCGTGAACCCCCCCAACAGTTTACCCTCTTCTGCAAATGCACACCTGATTCACAAATTATTTCGATCATCCCATCACCAAAATCGTGATCAGCGAGAAAAATTGAACATATCGAGTATAAACTCGCGGCAGGTACGATTAAAACTCAGCAGCCCTCTCCCGGCCAATCCACCCAAACGAATTACGCCCTCTTCCCCGAATTACAGGAAATTTGGACTCATTTTCATCAGAATAATTAGTACGTTAAGAATTTAAATTACAAAAAATGTTCACCGAACGATAAATAATTAAATTGTATGTTGATAGAAGAGGAAGAAGGAAGAGGGATGATGGGTTTTGACCACGAAGGGTTGTGAGTTGAGACCCCAAGGTGAGCACCTTGCAACGTTGCCACCTCTTGGCAGGGAAGGGGTTTTGGAACCCGCGGTCCAGAGCTCTTTAAATAAAGGCAAGAGTATACCTACATCACTTTTATTTTCGTGTTTTCATGTTTTATCCTCATTTTAGCCTCATTGCTTTTCGAATCTGTGAGAAATTGTACAATAAAAATTTGGCCGTCCGTCCGCTGTACGCGGCACTTTTGCCACTTAGCATTGACCGATTTTGATGAAATTTGGTATGTAGGCTCCATTTGGGGTCTAGTTGTGCCCCGAAGATTTTGGTTGATGTAGGTCACTTCTAAAGGTTCCAAAATCAATTTTAAAATTTTGAAAACGCCCTAACTCAAAAAATTTTGATATTAAGGTATTGTTTTTCTTTCAATTTAAGATTCTATAGAATTTTTAGAATTTTTTGAGACCACGCGGAGCCCTGTAGGACAAACCGTTCGCTCCCTACGAGAATTTAAGGGCTGGACGTACGATAAATCAGTAACACGAGTGTGAATCGCAAAAGAGGCCTAATCTCCGTTCAAATTTTAGTTGACCGAAATGCGATCGATTTTTTTTTTTATGTTGGATGGTTGGCGGCTTTGCAGACGAGTGATAAATATAGAAAAATAATAAACCATTGTGTAATAATTTGCAGCGTTTTTTAAATTTCATTATTTATGAAAAGAAGAAAAATATACAGTTTATACAAGTATTTAAGTAAGTCCAAAATGCTACCCCCTACCCTGAGTTGAAGCTTGTGCTATGAGGGAAATAGGTTGTAGTGGTCGTAGAAAACAGGTTAGGCGGCTCAGATTTTAATCGAATGCCTATTAAGGGTAAAGGGGACGGCCCTCTAGTGTGATTCACTTTTAGGAGATGGTGCTTGCGTCGCATCAAACGTTTTTCCAGTGTTTCTCAGTCTCCACAAAAGATTTTTTCAATTAGAAAACGGAGATGAATTCAGAATAAGTAAATGAAGGCCGCCATCATTGAATATTTGCCATACATGAATTATTTTCATAATGAAATCTCAAAATCGGACTATTTATAGTGTAGAGAAAAAAAATGAGGTAGCTTGCACAATCATTATTAATGATAATTAATGAATGATTGGTCAGAAATTCGATATTCGCATAGTTAGAGATGGAAAGAGTAAACGAAAAATAATGGACGCTTATTGGTTGTTAGCATGAATAGAACTTTTTCCTCATTTAACGTTGAAATACAATTGACAGGTGTTCGACTCAGGGCAGCCTCAACGTCCACATGCGAATCCACACCGGTGAAAAACCATACTTTTGTTCTCAGTGTCACTACAAATCAGCGACGTCTGGCGCTCTCAAGTCTCACTATAAAGTTCGTTTGTTATTTTGTATTTGAAAAGGTTGTAGACCATTTTTGTTACTTTAAAAGAATTGGTTCCTCCTCTCCAAAGAGAACTTCCTTAGTCGATTCAGAAGTAAACAGATTGGTTACCTCTTTCCTTCTTAGGAAAGTTTTCTCGTTTTTTTTCAGCTCATTTTTGGTTGGCGACTCGCACTAAATATTGGAGGGATGTAAACTACGAGTAGTTAGACATTGAAATTCCTGATGTACGATTTCACATTGGTCACCTACAAAATTTAGAATATTCAGAAAGGAGCTCAAAACACAGAGCGTGGAGAACTCTTCCATACCATTTGAGTACACTAATAATACAGTTTATGATAATCTGAAGAAAATGATTCGAGTATATCATGGGTAAACACTTACTAACCCTCAAGGGATCGATTCCACAACTAATTTTCAACAAAAATTTCCTTCAAGTACAATTTTCTTAACTCAGAGAGAAATTTGTGTTCGAACTATGTAAAACGTAAATTTTTTCAATGAAATCATTATTCCTGCATGAGGCTCCGGGGTTGGACGAATGGAGGTTGGACCTGACCCAAGGACCAAAATGAACTCTTGTGTTTAAAATGAACTCAGATGTAGTTCACGTTTTCTCCTCGTGGTCAGTACACTATTGAAATTCCGATTCTGCTGAAATTGAAACAGTAGACGTCTACGACGATGTACTGCGCTAATTGTCCCGTCAGGGTCAGACTGCAATGGGGTATTTCGGTGGGTCGGAAATTCAGGTTTTTGACCTCAAATTTGGATTCAGCACCATTGAAAACCTCCTTACTACAACGTTTTGCTCATTGATACTATAACATGTGGTAGATAAATTAAAGAAAGAGACCACACGTTTGAAAAAAAAGGCGGGCCTCCGTGAACGCACACACTAGAGATGGGCGAAACGGTTACATTTGCTTATTAGGTTCCACCGTTACCGCTCTGGGTGGGTAATAGGTTCCAATAACCTGTTATTTATTAATAGGTTATCCCAGGGACCATCTCACAAGCTCATTCTGACATACCATTCCAAGGTATCGTTTCTTTTCATTCCCGACCTACGTTCGTTTGTTTATCATGTTCTATTGTTATTCCATTCCGAAGTATCATTCCGTTGATCTCTAGTTTTCGTTTCCTATCTGAGTTTCAGTTTTCTATCAAGCTATTCCCGACATATTTACGTGTTAGTGTATTTTCCCTCTTTTTCGATAATAAAAAACCCAAGCTATTGTTCTGGCTCCACACATTTTGGAGCCTTCCCTGAAACGTTATTTAATAACGGTTATTTCGGTAATAGGTTCCAAGCGGAATTAACGAAACCCGGTAATAGGTTATTTTTAACTGTTACATTAAATACCGCCCATCTCTAGCACACACTCTATGCTGCGGGCGTGTGTGCGTAGTATTTTGTTGTATCCAAGGCCACGAGACGTTCGAGACCACACGGGGTTAGTGGAATGTCTCATTCCAAGGCCAGCAAGTTACTACGTCACATCATTCAAATCTTCAACTTTCATTAGCTTCCCTAATTTCTTCTAAACATTTTCTCGACGAACAGACCCAATTAGCGTTATTCCTGACCCATGCTCTTTTGAAAAAAAAAAAATTTAAAAATTGACTGAAATACCCCATTTGGACCGCCCTCATATAGTTAATTTTTTTTAATCAGAGCAGTATACTGATTGTTTGCTGGATTTAGCCCTTAACGTAGCAAGGAGAATGAAGGTCGGCCAAAGGTTGAATGAACGTGGTACCAAATACGCTAACAAAAGGGGAAAAGGCTTTTTTAAAAATTATGGCCTCAGGCTATTGCAATCGTCAATTTCTGATGTAGCTTTGAAGCTACATTGCCAAGATTTCGATAGGGATGTTGCTTCAAAGTTACAGTGCCATGATACCTTACTCTTGCTCTTGTTGTACTTAACCAGAACCTTCATCAAACTCGATATTATTCAGATTAATTCTGGAAATTAGGTTTAAAAAAATTCCTAGTTTGTCATCATAACAAGCTCATTCGAGAAGTTTCCTCCCAAATGAACAAGGAATTGAAATACTATATCAAGATTTGTTTTAAATATCCGAAATTGAACTCTCATAAAGTTTTGGGATTTTTTGATGGACGTGAAAAGACTGACGTTGCTTTAGGGTTAAGCCTTTGGTTTTGTTCGTCTAGGTTCACTCTGGGGAAACTCCGTACAAATGTTCCGAATGTCCCAAAGCCTTCTCCAAGTTGGGACTATTGAAAACTCACAAAAACTCCCACACGGCGGATAAGATGTACCACTGCCCGAATTGCAGTTTTCGAAGCGACGTGTCTCAGTTGATCTCTGAACACACCAGCCTTCACGAGAACCGCTGGTCTGGCTTCACTGGTAGTAAAAACCAAAGTAAATCACAAAATCTTGTCAGTAGTTTGAAAATCTAGTAGGTACCTGTAGTCTGGTCAAACCTCGAAGGCACTTGGATTTACTAGTTCACTGACACAACAACGTTAATGTATCGTTTTTT
This sequence comes from Apolygus lucorum, assembly GCA_009739505.2. NCBI lineage: Eukaryota > Metazoa > Arthropoda > Insecta > Hemiptera > Miridae > Apolygus > Apolygus lucorum. The sequence goes on along the minus strand of CM019168.2, from coordinate 36,099,776 downwards.
CACCAATTTTAGATAGTATTGATTTAATTTAAACTTTTTTTAAATAACATTTTTATTCGATTTTCGGATTCTACGTAGTTACCTTGAAATGAAAACTAACAAATTTTGATGGGGTGTAAAAAATTGTTTTCCTGGTCGATTCCAAAGGTTCATTATTGAAAATAATAAACCAAAATTAGTATAAACCCTAGTAACACAATTTTTACTATAAATATTTATTATTTATATCGTTACATACATAAATATTTATATTTTTATATGATTTTTGGAAAAAATACGGGAATTGTTTTAGAACGATTTAAAACGGATTTCAGTGAAAAAAATTCAAAAAAATCCATGCTAAAAATGTTGAGTCTATTGCAATAGCTTAATGGGGAATTTGCCTCACATTTTTTTTTTCGAATGAGGGTTTATTTTTATGGAATAAAACCATAGTAGGCTGCTCGAAAACGCATCCAAAAAATTTAGAGAATTTAAGGAAGATGGAAATTTTAAATGTGGTGGCAATGTGTAAGAGGCAGCCATGTTTGAAACGGATATTCTACCAATCTGACTTCAAAGGAGGTTCTGTGGCGCTTACCACGGAAGCGGAACATACACGAACTTTTAGCTTATAAGTAGTGCGCACAAGAGTGCGCCGCGAACTGGCAGGAAGAACCCAGACACAAAAGTGACCAAAAGAAACAATATTACTCACTTTTTTTCAATACGATTCTACCTACTAGTTTATCAAGCATTATTAGTCTTCATCTTCTCTTATTTAGTTTCAAGATTTGAATCACATTATTCGAGTAGCCATTTCACTGGATCGTTTTGTGTGGCGGTGCTAGAACTCTGTCTGTTGTCAGAGTTGTTTTCGCGTCGTTTTTTTTTCGTATGACGTCAACAATATTCCTCGATTTTCGCGGTGTTTTGTAACAGAGGCTTCACTTGTTTAGGCATTTTCTCCTACGGTAATTTTTTCCCCTTGGTTATTCCTAGTGTTAAACGTTATTCTAGGGCTCTATTATAGGATTTGACTTGAAATTCCAGAATCTAAAATTGGGGAATTTGCCTCAATTTTAGATTCTGGAATTCTGGAATTCCTTGAAAATTCGCTAAAATAGAGAAGCATTAGGACTTACAAAATAAGGAATTAGAAACTCTTATTTTGAATTTTAGGGGGAATTTCATGTCTTCTACGTGCTTCCTGTTGAATGTTGGTTTTAGATAGAAGCCAGTTTGAGGAGGAAGAAGTAGTTTCAGATTCCAGCAGCGATTCGAGTCGTCGAGTGGTTGATCCGGAGGTCATCGCAGGATGTGTTCCTTCGTCATCCGATAGTTCTCCAGCTGGTCAACGTCGTCCTGTGTACCTCAAAGATCTCTCAGCCCTCAGATCATCCTTAGGTGATCACCCGGAACCTTGTACTTTGTGGTCGTTATCAACCTTCGGCCGTCTCGTCTCGCCCGCAGAGAGGTATGGATCTACCTTGGATGATGTGACGGGGTCACCGATGATACTACCTGGATCATCCACCTGCGGTCACCTCTTTTCCTCATTGTATCCTGGATCAAAAGCATCGCAGGCTGTATCATCCACCGGTGGACAACCAGTTTCCACTTCAGACTACCTTGGATCGCTGACATTGCAGGCTGAGTCCTCCAACAGTATTCAAACTGATTCCTCCGTATCCAATGCCAAATCAGTAGCAATGCAGGCTATATCATTCTTCGGCAGACGCCCAGTGTCTACTTCAGCATACCATGGACCATTTACATCGCAGGCTGAATCATCCATCGGCGGCGTCCTAGTTTCTACTTCATCGCGCCCCGGACCATTGACATTGCCAGGTGAATCATCCATCGGCGGTCCCGCCGTTTCCTCCACAGTCAACCCTGGATCTCCACCATTGCACGCTGAATCGTCCACCGGCGGTCTTCCCAGATCACCCTCTCTCTCATCGTTCCCCTTCGCCTGCATCTTCTGCGACCGCCTCTTCTCGGACATGGACGTCCTGCGGGAACATCTGGCCGCTCATTCGGCCGACAAGGCCAAATTGGGTGTGATTTGGCCGAAATTCTCAGTTCCCTTTTCATTCCTCGACGGGTTTTTCCCTCCAAACCACCTTCAAGATATTCACTGGAATGAAACTGGGATGCCATCTAGATTCAATGGATTCTTTTCAATGTTTTTCGGAAATTATTTATAGCCCAAAATTTCCAAATTTTGAAAAATATTTTCACTATTTCAAACAAACCAAAAACACGTTTTGTGACTTTTATCCTTAACATACATTTCGTTTTTCTAGTTGGAAATTTAAGTTTCTATGATGATGATCTACTATTTTGTGTTTTATTCCTGATTTTCAATAAGAATGAAATATAAAACTGAGATATTGATGTGTATTTTGTTGTAACTGAGTGGGTAACCATTTTCGAAAAAAATATTAAAATTTAGGTGTTGAGATTTTGTAGGTAACAAGAAGTGTATTTCACGTAGAGCACGAATTTGATGAAATTTTCTTGGATTGTCAAGATTAGCGTGTAGATGGTCCCCTATGAGGGTAGTGAAAGGTACTTGGAAATTGGTGTTTTGAGATTAACTACTATGCATCGGATCTCCTATATAATCGGGTTATGGACACGAGGAAGCTATGTGCCACACCCACTTGGCTGACGTTTTTTTAACCTAGAATCGCGGCTGAACGGCAGTACCGATTATCAACTTTCTTCAACCTTATGGGGGTCACAGTCGGTCGCCAATCGTATTTAGTATTTAGCCAAATCGAAGGGGCAAAAAGTTAAAAAGTTGTACCTACTCAAATTGGAAATTTCAAAGGATTTTAGAAATTAGATAGATAGATATATGTTTATTCTCGCCTTTTTGAACTATTTTACAATAATATAATAATTATATTATTCATACAATTAATAATTAAATTAAATTAATTCATACAATTAATAATTATATTAATTCATACAATTATTGTATGAAGGGATATGCTAAAATTTCCTACCCGACGTTAGGCTTGGGGAGGATATTTGTAAAATCGCTCCATATCGGTAAAAAATTGATATCTACTATACATTACAGTAATAAGTAAATTTCTAAATAATACATGATTGGTGAGAAAAAAGGACGCATTTTGATGATCTCTAACATAATATGTTATGTTATATTATTATATTATTATTATACTATGTTATACTCTAACATAGTATATTATACTAACTTACTTTAATATTCATCAACTTTAATAATCTCTAAGCTTTAATAGTCTCCTATACATACTATACTATACATCCTATAATCCATTAGTGCACGGCCCTTGGGAATTGAAAAACTGAAATATTGCCGCCGGAATCATCAAAATCGAACAATAATAATTATTTCCAGAGAAAAATGGGAAAAACTACTGAATAAACGGTTATTCCCATATTTTCCCCATATTTATCTGGCAATTATTGTTCGATGTTGACGATTCCAGCGACAATTTTTCAGTTTTTCAATTCCCAAGGCCCATGCACTAATGAATTTCTAAAAGCCTTCAAAATTTAAAATTTAGCTACATTTTATGGAAAAAAGATGAATTAACGGTTTTTCCCATTTTTCTCTGGCAATTATTGTTCGATTTTGATGATTCCAGCGGCAATATTTCAATTTTTCAATTCCCTAGGGCCGTGCACTAATGAATTTCTGAAATCCTTTAAAATTTCCAATTTAAGTACAACTTTTTAACTTGTTGCCCCTTCGATTTGGCTAAATGACCCGGAAATGACCGACTGAGACCCCCATAACGAGACTGACCTGAGCAGCTTGATTTGGCCATTCATATGATCGTTTGTTGGAGACTTCATGTGTAGACGAGCCATACATGCGAGTCTTTGAAACGGGGTGGGGGTCAGTACAACGCAACGCTTTCAAAATATTTATAATTTATTTTAATCAAGCATTCTTACACCAACTAATTCTATTTACACTTGTTTTTCTACATATATAGTATTTTACCTTTTAGTTAAACCTTATTCGCATTGATTTAAACCTTTTTTACTTTAATTAAAACTTTTTTTTACTATGACTTAAACCTTTTTTGTTTTTAATTAAACTTTTTTAACTTTCATTAAAACTCTTAGTATTTTGAATTAAACCTTTTTACTTTGAATTAAACCTATTTCGTATTGAATGAAACCTTGGAAGAGAATGTGAATTTGGATAAAAAATTAACTCATATGCTGGCTGTCACAGTCGAAAGCAGGTGCCTACCCCGGTTCTGATCTTGGTAGAAATAGAGGAAAACACATTCAGTTGCCTGATGAAGGCGATCCGTATTTACCCATATCTGTGTAACTAGGGTACCTTCTGTGTGTCAAGACGAGCTTAAGCATTACTACTGCGTGTCACGATGAGCGTACGCTAAATTTTCGTGGAATTCTTGAGGGAACTTGAGGGTCAAGTTTCTGTTGACGAGGGGGTAGTCCTTATACTAGACAACGCTCGAATTCATCGCTCACACGCTGTTAGGGATTCTAGCTTCTACAATGAGGATGAAATTCCTACCACCTTATTCGCCAATGCTCAACCCTGTGGAAAAGGCGTTTTCCAAGATAAAGAATTCAGCAAGAGACATACTGAGTCGCCGAGAAGAGTATTATCTTCCCCAAGTAATAGCAGCAAGTGTTGCTTCTCTTACTCCTAGGGATGGCAACGATATATCGATATATGAAATATATCGATATATTACGTTTGATATATTGATATATTTATATCGATATAGAGAACCGATATTATCGGTCAATATCGATATATTTAACAATATATCGTGACCTGTTTTCATATTAAAAAAAAAAAAAATTAAAGTAAAAATCAAATATTGAAATGAATGGACGAGAAGGGACGCCTGTACTTGTAAAAACAGCAAGTAATTTTATTCCAAATTGTGTAGGTACCTACTGATGGGTTGATCAGACTGTTGACTTCAGCTCAGACATGATTGTGTACGTAGTATTCACCTACAGTGGCTCTCAAGGCAATACTTGACTTAAGCCAAAATTAATGGAGGCTCGTCCAGCTTAAAACTACCTACTATACGAAGTGAAGCAGGTTTTCAAAATTATTTTCAATTTTGAAGGATCATGATCGTCCACAGTACCTACACCCCTGTCAATTTATAAATTAATTTAACATTGCAATGACATTTTCGCACTTTTTTCCAGTTTTTAAACAATGAATTTCGATCATTCATACCCAGTAACTTTTGAAAGTAGGTTAATACATATTTCACACGGTTTTTCAGAATAGATCTTCCAATATGTTGAGTATATCGATAATATTTCCTCCAAAATGATGTTAGTAACTTTTCAATTCACCTACCTACTTACTTCTCCAAGTTTTTCCAAGTAGATACTCCGATATGTCCATAAATGTCATCCTAAATTATTTTTGCTTCCTCACTACCGAAGGTAGGGAAGCTTTGTATTCGTGAAAGAAGTGAAAAAAAAAAATGTCCTCCGAAATCAAAATCTCCACTTGCTTTTTGCGTTTTAGAGCTTCCCGAACAATTTTGGTTCCGTGTCTGTCTGTCTGTCTGTCTGTCTGTCGGTCTGTCTGTCTGTCGGTCTGTCTGTGGTCAATCCTTGTCCCGGGCAAAACTATACTAACCTGTGGTCCGATTTTGATGAAATTTTCAGGGATTGTGCGGGTTAGGTCCTAGACGGTCCCCTATAAATTTCAGCACCTTCGGACCAATAGGAGCGAGTGCGCATGCGCAAACGTGAATTTCCTGGAACCTCGGTTTCTTGGTTTCTAATGAACCGATTTTGCTCAAATTTGGAGGTTAGTTAGGGACTAACTTCTAAGAGACACCCTATAAGTTTCAATCAAATTGGTCAAGCAATAGCCGCTGCGCATGCAATGGAGAATGCTGAAGGCGCCTGAGTGATCACTGATCAGCTGAGTGAGCTCCAAGGCCATTTTCTCTCCTGTTGAACGCAGGAAGCTGAAATTTGAGAGGGCGGGTCAATGGAGAATGCTGAAGGTGCCTGAGTGGTCACTGATCAGCTGAGTGAGCTTAAATATTACAGTGGAAGAAAGATAAAGAGGGAGAGGGAGCAAAAACCTTTTCAAGGTATGTCACATTTTAGCCATTAGGCTCTAACCGGAAATCATCCGGGGGTGCAGGGGGCGAAGCCCCCGCCGAGGCGCGCAGCGCCGAGTTTTCGCCAACTGATTCTATACGTCCATGTTACAATGAGTGAGGAAGCTATACTGCCCACCCAACTTGGCAGACGTTTTATATTTTTTTAAAACTATTAAATTCACCTACCTACTTCACATGTTTTTTTAAGTAAATCTTCCGATACATCGAAACATCGCTATATTTTCTCCGATATATCGAAGGTATCGATATCTCATTGACGATATATCGTTTGATCGATATATCGATATATTTTGTTCGATATGCCATCCCTACTTACTCCACGTGATTGTCAAAATTATGTGACAGACATGTACTTATTATTACCCACTGCAGTCAATGGCCAAACCTCTACATTGACACCATAAAACTTCTTCAAGAGCCCATTGATTGCGTTGTTTCTGTCAGTTTGTTTAAATATAATATATAATTTTTGTTGTTCGTATATATTTATACAATAAAGTTTTCACCTGATGTTTCTAGTGTGTGAAATAAAGTTTTCATGCATTCATTTTGTTCAAAAATTGACTTTCCTACTTGGGAATAGAAGGTTCAATTCTATGTGAAAAATGTCTAAACGAAAGTGGAAAAAGTTTAAATGAAAGTGAAAAAGGTTTAAATGAAAGTGAAAAAAGTTTAAACGACAGTGATAAAGGTTTAAATGAAAGACAAAAAGGTTTAATTAAAGTACAAAAGGTTTAACTCATTTGAAAAAGGTTTAACTAAAAGGTAAAATACTATAATTCAAGAAGTAAATCGAATAAAATCAATCGGGTAAGGTTTGATTTACTTAAATGCATTTAAAAAATGGCAAATTCTATTTGATTTGATGTAAGACAGAAATTAAGCGATAGTTTTCGGCTGATTATTTTTCGGTTTGATGTATCAAAACTACACACGAAAAGATCAAACAGTACGAAGATTAATACATTTAATATCGAGCGAAAAAGGGGGTGAGCTGAGGGGGCGGCAGGGGTGGAAACGATGTTTTCAGCTCCGGTAGTAGAATGGCGTCGTGTGGAGCCCCGAGTCTGCAGTACTGAAGCAGACGGCCAACTGGCAACTGCCGCCATGACGTCATTTATATAGTCTCTATACACGGTGAGTTTTTCATACACCCCACACCTCTTCCGGCCTTCTCTACACGAAATTTGTGGATTTTTGAAAACAAATATGAAAATTTGTCGCAAAAAAAGAGGGAAGTTACGGGTGTCGAAAAAGTGACACTTGAAACGCCGTAGGAACTTCGGCGTATCTCCTCTGCACCAAAGATACTTCGCTTTACTGCTTATTTTCCCTGATTTCTACACCACTACTAACTTGTCGATACATATTTATCATCCTAAAATGGATGATGAAATTTAGAGATTTTTCAACTTGGGGACAGGAAAAATAAAACAAAATTGTACCCTATAAAATCAAAGTATCTCCAATACTTTGTCGATTGAATAAAAGTTATGAACTGAATAGAAAATAAGGATAATAGGGACTGAAATTTTCAAAAGTTGAACTTCTTTCATCAGGTTTGGTGCCGATTATTGCATCTACTCAGTTTGTTGCTACGTAATACATTTTTAGTGCAGGAATGGTGGACAAAATAACTTCTCATAACAAAACTTCTGCTGTTTAAATTTGAAAATTTAAAAATTAAGAATAAAATTACGATTTTATCTTATAGAAGGCTTTTGAGGTACCTTATTGCACCAATGATGCTTCGCTTTTACTGCATATTTTTGCTGATTCTACACATTTCTACAGGAATTTAGAGGATTCTCAATGAGGTGATAATAATACACTCCTGCTCAAAATTAGAGCACCACCATCCATTTTTCCGTTTATCTCTTTTCTTCTTCCCTTATAAATTTTGTATCCTGGACTGGCCACCAAGGAGCCTAAACATGAATCCGATAGAGCATGTTTGGGACATGCTGAAAAGAAGAATTTGAGCCAGAGATCCACCATCAGACAATCTTCAGCAGCTGGAAACAGCAGCGAAAGAGGAATGGGACAATATCCCCAGAAAGGTATCCAAAACTTGATTAGAGGCATCGGTCGATAGCTCCAAGCCCTCATCCTAGATAGAGGAGGTAACACCAAGTATTGAAAAGCTAAACTGGCATAATTCAAACCTTTTTCTTCACATTTTCAATTTTTATAATTTTACCACAAGAAGTAAATTTTTCTATATTTCATTAAAAACATATTTTTTTTCTCGAATTTGTGCCTTTTTTGGTTACCTTTTTCCTTCTGTGTTTGCAAGCGATGTGTGAAAATAGATAAAAACTTGATGAAGGAAAAAAGAAGGGGGCAAACGAAGAAATAGATGGTGGTGCTCTAATTTTGAGCAGGAGTATAATATACTATATATTATAGCAGGAGTATAATATACAAATATATATATATATGTTATATATTTGTGATGACATTGTTGCCATCAAGACCAGTCTTGCATTATCCTGGATGAAGCAGACTTGGCGGGCTGAGATAAGAAAGTATGACGGAAATTATTTACGGCAAGCGGTGTCGGAGCTGAAAGGAGTGGCACTCAACAACATCGGGTTGATGGCTGGAGTGAGGTGTGGAAAGTGCCACGGAGTTGCGCGAGTTGGGGATCTCGGTAGGCGTACTCCGTGGTATCACCACCCGTGTCCTGCTAGGCCCTCTTACCTCAACTGGTGTGGAAAAAGTGCCACAGAGTTGCGCGAGTTGGGGATCTCGGTAGGCGTACTCCGTGGTATCACCACCCGTGTCCTGCTAGGCCCTCTTACTTCAACTGGTGTGGAAAAAGTGCCACAGAGTTGCGCGAGTTGGGGATCTCGGTAGGCGTACTCCGTGGTATCACCACCACCCGTGTCCTGCTAGACCCTCTTACCTCAACTGGTGTGGAAAAAGTGCCACAGAGTTGCGCGAGTTGGGGATCTCGGTAGGTGTACTCCGTGGTGTCACCACCCGTGTCCTGCTAGACCCTCTTACCTCAACTGGTGGTAATTTTATTGAGACATTTCCCTTCATCTCTCTCCCCCACTCTCACCTTCCTCATCATCCCTCATCCCTAGGGCCTTGTCGGGTGATTCCTCCCTATTAACATCTGATTTGTTTTTTATTTTATTCTTATTTATGGCGAAGACCTTGACTATCTGAGGGGAGATTTAAAGGAAACAACTTTCTTCCTACACCCCGTAGGAAGGAATACCATTAATAACTGCTTTTGGTTTATCATTTTCAATAATGAACCTTTGGAATCGACCAAGAAAAAAAATTTGTTAACACCCCCTCAAAATTTGATGGTTTACGTTTCAAGGTACGTAGAATCCAAAAATCGAGTAAAAATTTGGCCGTCCGTCCGCCGTCCGCACTTTTGCCACTTAGCATTGACCGATTTTGATGAAATTTGGTATGTAGGCTCCATTTGGGGTCTTGTTGTGCCCCGTAGATTTTGGTTGATGTAGGTCACTTCTAAGGGTTCCAAAATCAATTTTGAAATTTTGAAAACGCCCTAACTCAAAAAATTTTGATATAAAGGTATTGTTTTTCCTTCAATTTAAGATTCTATAGAATTTTTAGAATTTTTTGAGGCCACCCAGAGCTCTGTAGGACAAACCGTTCGCTCACTACGAGAATTTAAAGTTTTGACGTACGATAAATCAGAAACACGAGTGTGAATCGCAAAAGAGGCCTAATCTCCGTTCAAATTAAAACTGACCGAAATGCGATCGATGTTTTTCTTCATGTTGGATGATTGGTGGCTTTGCAGACGAGTGATCTATATAGAAAAAATAATAAACCATTGTGTAATAATTTGCAGCGTTTTAGAAGAAGAGTGTTCTGGTGCTGAAATGTTTAAAATTTTAAACTTTATTTTCATAGTAGAGGCGATTATAGAGCCTACTTTGATTGTTGCTATGCACGTTTGAGTTGTCTGAAATGTTTATTCCTCCATAATTGAGATATGATTTCTGATTTACAGTATTATTTTACATATTTTAACATAAATTCGGCAAGACATTAGAAAAAAACCTTCTCCAAGTCCTGTAGTTTCCCGCGATGCTACTTCGTTCAAGGGAAAAATGTCCCTATTTTCCCTAGTTTCTTGCACAATGACCAGTGATCCAAAATATAAATGTATTTTTACTAAATTCCAGCTTTAATACCCATCCATCTCAAAAAAAGTCTCGAAACTGAGATCTCCTCCATCATGTTTTTGGGAGTTTGAATTCGATTCACCAGATCCGCAATAAATGAATTGGGTTTTTTAAAAGGGCGTAAGTCCACAAAAACGCCATTTTTTAATTTTATTTTTCTGTTCCACAACACCAACCTCATCGTTTGCAATTAAAAGGGCATGCGAATGAGGTCTCTAAGATGGTGGAAATCGCTCATGAGAATCCTGATTTCTTTTAGAAGGGCGTAATTCCGGACTTACGCTCCTTTAAAAGATGGAACCGCACTGAGTGGGAGAACAGAGTGCATCATAGCTTCCTCTGAATCATAGTGCTTCCTTTCATAATACATCATACATCATAGTCTCCTCTCATGTGACAAACTTTGCCGTCATCAAGAGAAAGTTTAGGAAGAACAGCGTCCACGAAATTACTCGGCATATCCTTACTAGCAGCTGAAAAATTCGTTGCGATAGAAGTGAACGATTCTTCCGAATTTATCAAGGATTTTGGAAGTACATGTTGGTCCCAAACAGCAGCTGGGAAACCAGAGAAGGATCGAATGAAGTTTTCATTGTCAGTTCTTCCAGTTTGAGTTTATTGCTAATCATCCTGGAAAGGTTGAGGCATTGCCCTTCCTTGGAAGACTAACTTAACATATGTTCTTCATGAAAAAAGTTGTCTCTGGTAAAGTGGCGCTACCCAACACCCCCAGCGGTAAAGTCCCGATCAACAGTTACAAGATTGCTGATATTCAGATGATCAAGCTGTATATTCCAGAAAAGCATGATGAGTTCCTCGCTGAAATCTCCAATTGGCCAACGAAAACGATGGTCCTGACTTCAGCGGTTTTCGTTTTGAAGATGACCAACAGAACAAGCTTTCCTATACAAAAAGTGATTTGTAAAGTAGTTTTAATGCTTTGCTTCTTCACGTTTCATCAAATTTACCATACACGTTTCATCGGTGGCTTCGGAGTCAACCAAGGTAGCTGAAGCATTGATTGTTTTCACTGTTCAAGAATGAAATTTTTTTCCCCAAAATCAAAATTTTCACTCGCATTTTACGTTTTGGGCAATTTTGGTTTCGTGTGTGTCCTTACGTCTGTGTGTTATGAAATCCTTAGAAACTATGTATGAAGTTATTATTGTCCAATTTTGATGAAACTTTCAGTGAATGCGGGGGTTGGCACCAATGATGGAATGCTTAAGGTCCTTAGCAATTCAATTGTACTCGGTTCTCGTGGTATTTTTCTAAATTTTTCAGATCAAAAACTTATGAAGACGCCAATGGCTCCAGCAAATCTTCCCCTTTACGGAGAATGTCTGAAAATTGTTTTAAAAGTAGTTTTTTGTTAAAATAATCCGTTTTCCTTAGCTTCTTGTTTTGTACCATTGGTGGAACGCAGAAAATTGTGGGTGTTCCTAAGTTGGAATTTTTTGCTCCAGTCGTGGAACGATGCCAAAATTTCAACTCGTCATTAAAATTTCCCCGTTATAAATACTTATGTAGGTACTTAATCATTTTTATTAACAATATGAATTGGGCATTAGGTAGGTAGTAGTTATAGGTATATTCAATAAATAGTAAATTGACCACATTTTCAAATATTCAATTCGAATAATACAATAATGAACAATCGTGTGGGAGGATGGGCTCATGGTTGTTTCTTTTCAATGTGTTCCATCGAGTAGCTCCGAAAGCTTGGGTTCGGCATATTGAGATGTAACTAAATAACAATGAAATCAAAATTAAGCAAACACAAATGAAGATGAAGAAAAACCAACATTTCAAAAGATGAGGAGTGAACACACGATCCTCGGTACTAATAAGTACCTACCTACCTAAGTAATTTTTAGCAGATCATTTTCAGGTCCTTTGGAAGGTTTGGTAAATTTTTGAAAAATCACTGATGACATGAACCGACAGCAGAAACATTTAAGAGCAACCAAATACTGCATTGATCCAATGGTGGAATATAGATGTTCTAGTCTTGGAATACCATAATATGGTATTGTTGATATTACCAACCCCATTCCACTATTGGCTACTGTAGGCCTGCTACTTGTGGCGATTGTGTCGATGACCACAGAGGTAGCGTCCCGGCTTACTCGTGGTGATTGTGACGATTGTGGCGACACACCAGTTGTAAGCGGGGATTTACGTTCGACAGGGTTAAGGTTTCGTTCCGCGGCGTAGTTGGTAGCGGCACGAGGTTGTGACGCCACGTGCCGATCCCAAGTTCACCGAATGACACAAAACCTAACGTGGCGAGCTCAGGTGGGAAGGGGAAGACAAACAAATATCGAAACAATAGTTAATTTTACAAGGGTAGCGTGTGGTATTTACCTGTGACGAGGCGGTGAAGCGGCCAGTCGGATTCCTCGGGATGATGCAATCTGAAATGTTAGCCTTAAGGGCGTCCTACTGAGAAAATGGCGTCCGCCAAATGCGACACTGCCGAAGGGGCCTACGAAGGCGTCTGAGGGACGCCTCGGAAAAGATGGCGGAGTGTGACGCGTCACCAAGCTCCGGTTTTCACACTGAGGAACCAGGTAAAATGAGAAAAGATATTCAAATGCAGATTTTCAACAATAAAAGGTAAGTTTATTAAATATGCAAATGGTTTTCTGACTAGGCACACCGAAGGGTGTGTCGAAAAGAAGCCTGACGGGCGCAACAACACAAGTAAGTATGGCACAAGATTCAATGTTCAATAGGATAGATTTTCAGATAATATTTCAAATGTACAAATTAATAACTCCAATTTGACTTTGTGTTTCAGGTTTCCAGAGTATATCAGTTCAACGTTCCAGGTTTTCAACAAAGGTGAGTATGGTAAGTATAGGTTAACTTTGTGTTGCAGGTACGAATTTAGCATTAAGTTACAACTTTCAATATTACGACTTTTGTCCAATTGTTTCAGAATTACTTCTACGCACTGTCCTAACTGCATTGGCCAATGGTTAGAAGGTAAGTTATAGTTTTCACTCACACGTGTCAGGGCCCTGAGGTATCCTTCCAGGTGTGATGTGGCGGTTGTGGTGGTTGTGGCGACGGACGTCCAGGGAATCCAAGGGTTCTTCCTCCAGATCAATTCGGCGCGAGACGGCAATTTCGATGGTCAGGGATCTTACGAAAAAGCGTTGTGAAAGTATTTAGGGGGGCGGTTTGACTCTAGCAGGCTCAAGTTCACGGGCAGCAGGGCTCACGGTGACTCTTACTGAATATCTAAGGGGGTCTGCCTGTGGAGGGGGCTGCTCGTTGGTTTTGTTCTGGATGGTCCCCCTCCGCTCCCTCGACGGACGAGCGCCTGCCAGGTGGAGACTTCTGATTGGCTCCCCCCGCCGAGGGAGGGACGCTCTGGCTGGAGACGGCGTCTTCATGTTGAGGGGGGGGGTGACGTCACCTTCCGAGCTGACCACGGATCCGAATCTGACAATCATCGCCGCGGGTGGCTATGACAAATTCGGATTGGAAGGGAGTTAACGAATTAACCCAGTCTCTTCACTGGAAAGGTTCCCCAGTGAGTGGAGACTCACATCCCCCTTCCCTCCGGGAGCCAGCGTTGTCAAAGACGACGCTGGGTATTCCCAGAGGAGCCAAGGGACGCGCCTTCCTTATGGCCAGCTCGTAGGCGTGGCGACGACACCCGCGACAGTTGGCTGGGTCGCGCTGTGCCCGATGGTCCTCGGGGCACTCCGGCAGCGGTCGTCCCTGGCGGTGGAAATTCTTGAGACGTTGCCAGAACTCCTTACATCCCGGGCACCGGAAGACGAAGAGCTGTGGTACCTTCTTGGTGCAGACGGGACATTGACGCTTTCGGCTCGCAGCACGATCCTCGGGTGAGCCGGAGGCGGTATCGTTTTGGCTGGTTCTGCTTCGTCTTCGCTGGATGTCGCGGGAGAGCGCCCGGGTGTCGGTGGTACGTCCCGGGTGGGGGATTCTTCATAGGAGCTAACTCTCCCACGAGCGCGCCGGGGTGGTCGAGGCGTCGTTGGCGGCGAGTGCAAGGGTGTCAAGGCCACGTACGGGTTGAGCTGCGGACTCCTGACTTCGACGGCCTGAGGCGATGGTGACGGGGCGGGGGACGAAGCGGGGGGCGGAGCCGGGGAGCGAGCCAACTTCTCCTCAGCCTCCGCAGACCTCGCCGCAGGTGCCTCTGCAGATAGCTGGTTGGTTGCCTCAGGTGTAGCGGTCTTCGCCGCAGGTGGCTCCACTACCACCTGTGCGTTGGCTGCCTTGGACTCCGCCACGGCTGCGTCCCGTTGCTGGATCAGTTGTTGTCGATCCAGCAGCCACTTGGTTTGGCGGTCCAACAACGCATCCCGCTCCTGCACGATCCTCTGGTAGATGGGAATCCACCTGTGTATCTGGAGGATCGTGAGGAGCGCCGAATTCCCGGAAGTGTGGCGGCTGGTCGGAGTGTCGCCACACATCGTGAATCGCACGAAGTTTGAGAGAGTCTCTAGCACGTCGTAAGGGTCGTCGGGTGGCGCGGGCGTGCTCACGTGTCCCGGCGACTGGTCTCGAAGGCCGGCGACAAACCTTTCTGTTCGCCTCCTCATTAACTCCACCATGGGGTCCGGCGACTGGGGACCCCCGTCCACTATCCACTCATCTAGCGGTTCTTGTGCCATCCTACAACAGACAAATAAACGCCCTACTGTAACATCCCGCCTAGGAAAAGTGACTCAGGAATTGATCTCATTGTACTTCACACAAATAATTCTGGCCTTGTTAGGAAGGTAGCAGAAGTAACGGTTCGGCTTGGTCTGAAGGACCTAAGTGAAGTTTGTCGGTCTGAAGGACCCAATTGAAATTGGTTGGTCTGAGGGACCCAAGCTAAACTTGTTGGTCTGAAGGACCATGTGTCGAGGTCGTGGTCAGTCTTTCCTAGTAGTCAGTCAGTTTGTCTTTCGGCCTAAGTGGAGTTGCTTATAATTTACGGAAGGGTCACGCTGGCGGAACGAATATGGAGTGGTTCCGATTGGCGCTTCTCCTCTGGGTCTTTTCGGGGGTAGACCTTCAGGTGTCGATGGCTCTTCAGCTTTGCGTACCACTGGTTCCTGGTGAGGGTTGTTGCTGTGGCGGTCATGCTTGCTGTGGCGATCGTGCTTGCTGTGGTGATCGTGCTCGCTGTGGCGATCCTGTTCATTGTGGCGATCGTGTTCGCTGTGGCGATCGTGTTCGCTGTGGCGATCGTGTTCGCTGTGGCGATCGTGTTCGCTGTGGCGAGTTTCCTCGGGGTGGTCGACCGGTTGTTGTGAGTTTTCCGCTGAATTCTCGGCTGATTTTTTCAAAGGGTAGCTGACGCTTTTATCTTCTTCACTGATCGAGGAGCGATCTGAGTGTCGATCCGCGTCCTCGAGGTGAGTCGGTTGTGGCGAAGCAGTCCCTTGGTTTGACTGTTCCGAAAACGGTGTAGTGGGAGCGTTCTCGTGAGATCCGGTCGGCACATCGCCACATTCCATCATGGCCGGGTTGGGAGGCGGCCATCGCAACTCCTCATCAGAGTCTTCCAGTGTTTCTTCCTGTATCCCCGTTTCCGGTTCGTGGCTGTTCCTTATTGTGTCTATTTCCTGAGTTTGATTGGATTTGGTATGGTCCAGGAAAGTATCGTCCAGTACACCCAGCACAAAGGCCGGTTTGAGGCGGTTAATGTGCACTACCTGACGTTTTATGTCGGGTGAGTCCCTGATTTCATAAGTAACATTCGAGTGTTTTTTCAGCACCGTCCACGGTCCACTCCATGGACTCCAGAATTTTTTAACGACACCTGGGGGCGGTTGCATGTCCTTCAGGTACACCATGTCCCCTGCCTCAAAAGAGCGCAGAGAGCGGCGGGCGTTGATTGCTTCCGTCCGTTTCTTCCAGGCTTCGTGTAGGCATTGTGTCGTGGCGTCACGGGCCATTCGGAGATTCTTCAACAAGGAGGACTCAGGTAAAGGTGTTCGAAGTCCTTGAAAGGTGTCGTTCGGGAGGCGTATTTCTCTTCCAAAGGTAAGAAAATTTGGAGTAAATCCAGTACTCTTATGTGGGCTGGATTGGTACGCTGCGAGTGCCACGGGCAACATGGTTTCCCAGTCCTTAGTTTTTTTGGTAATTTTCGCCAAAATATTGGTCAAGGTTCGGTGGAAACGCTCGCACACCCCATTTCCTTCTGGGTGGTACGCGGTCGTAAAGATCTGCCGTATTCCCCATTGGGCACAAAGCTCGCGTGTCGATCCGGCGGTGAAGGCGGTTCCGCGGTCCGAAACAAGTCTCTCGGGTACACCGTGTCTCGGTATAAATTCCTTCGCTAAAATTTGCGCGACAGTGGAGGCGGTACAATTGGTGGTAACGTATGCTTCAGCATATTTGGTAAAATGGTCGATCACGGTAAGGAGATATTTGGACTTTCCATTTGTCACGATGGGCCCCACGAAATCGATGCCGACGATGTGTCCGGGTCTCTCGGGGAGGAGCGGCTTCTGAATCGGGCTTTTCAGATTCGTCGGGGTGTTGCGACGTAAACACGTTTCACAACGTTGCACCTGTTCTTTGACGTCTCTCGATAGTCCGGGCCAGTTTCCGAGTCGCCTCACCACTTTTTCCGTCACGTCGACTCCGGGGTGTCCTGCCCACTCATTCTTATGGCATCTGTCAATCAACCATTCACGAAGTGAACTGGGGATGAGGGGCACCCATTCGTGTCTACCATCGTGTCGTACTCTCATTTCCCACACTCCGTTGGTTTTACGCAATCCCTCCTTCCCGCGACTCAAAACCATCGATTGGACCCAATCATCAAGATCTTGTGCTGCGATCATTAGTTCGCGCGGGAAATCGAGATTCACAACGGCTATGTCCATTCGACTCAATCCGTCCGCATGCTTCATCTGAGTTCCGGGTCTGTATCGGGGAACGAAGTCGTATTCAGCGAGCCTTAGAACCCACCTCCCGATTCGTGATGTCGGGTCGCGGAGGTGCATCGCGGCCGTGAGTGCCATGTGATCCGTTTGAAGTTCAAAGGTCTGACCTAAGAGATATTCTTGAAAATGGCGGACCGCCCACACAACAGCGAGTAATTCTCTCTCCGTGACGGAATACCTGGTTTCGGCCGGATTGAGTTTTCGACTCGCATATGCCACGGGCCTCTCTTCCCCTTCGAAGTTCTGCGAAAGGACAGCCCCCAAAGCGGAGCCGGAAGCGTCGGTGGCCAACACAAAGGGTTTATTCAGGTCAGGAAAGGCGAGTACGGGTTCCTCGGTCAACTTGACCTTGAGTTCGTCGAACGCTTGTTGTTGTTTACTTGTCCACTCGAAGGGTCGGTTCTTCTGGAGGAGGTCGGTCAAGGGCACCGAGAGCTCCGAGTATCGAGGTATGAACCTCCGGTAAAACCCAGCCAGCCCCAAAAACGACTGCAGTTTCAACGCCGAGGTAGGTACGGGAAATTCCTTAATGGCCTTGACCTTCTCGGGCTCGGTAAGGATTCCTTCGGGCGTGATGCGGTGACCTAGAAAGCGAACTTCGTTTTTCAAAAACTCGCACTTCGACAAGTTCACTTGAAGACGGGCCTCGGTTAATCGATCGAAAACTTGAGTCAATTTCTGGAGGTGTTCCTCTCGAGTGGCGGAAAATACTATGATGTCATCCAGGTAAACGAGACAATGATCTCCGAGGATTCCATCGAGGGCATCATTCATGACTCGCTGAAATGTAGCGGGCGCATTCTTCAGTCCAAACGGCATCTTTTCGTAATGAAAATGACGTCCTAATACGGAAAAGGCCGTTTTCTCCCTTGACTCGGGGTGAACTGGTATCTGGTGA
This sequence comes from Apolygus lucorum, assembly GCA_009739505.2. NCBI lineage: Eukaryota > Metazoa > Arthropoda > Insecta > Hemiptera > Miridae > Apolygus > Apolygus lucorum. Next base: position 36,081,631 of record CM019168.2, on the reverse strand, counting down.
TAACCCGATATTAAGTCGATGGTTGTGAACCATTTACACTGACCTAACATCGCAAGGGTCTCCTGTAAACGGGGAAGAGGATAAGCGTCTCCTTTGGTGATTTTATTGAGCTGTCGGAAATCCGTGCAAAATCGCCAAAGCTGCTTTTCTCCCGGCGGCGTCTTCTTTTTGACGAGTAGTACAGGCGCACACCATGGGCTAGTAGACGGGCTAATTACCCCATTTGACAGCATATCCTTGATTTGAGTTTCAACGACGTCGCGGAGGGCGTGAGGAACCGGGTAGGGTTTTTGTTGTGTAACGGTGGGTTGAGTCGTAACTATCTCGTGGGATACATTCAATCGACATCCCTCCCCCGTAGGTGGCTTAAATAAGTCCCGAAATTTACACAACAATTCCCTAGTTGGTTCCGCGTCCGAAGTTGTAAGATGTCGTAGTTTCTCTTGCAAGGTCACGTCGAACTCGGGTAACGGGGTTTCCCATTGGTCGGTCGGTAGCTCCCCCCACTCCTCTTCTTCTAGACCGTCTGGCGTGGCGCTGAGACATACTTCTTTTTCATAGTTTTGATTCGGGGGAATAATAGAACAAATTTCGGCGCAGGCCTTTTCTTCTCTAAGGGATACGTGGGAACTCGTTTCATTAGGGGTATCGACTATATCGGGACATGGTTCAACATATGGGTCGATTGTGGCAAACTGGGTCGGGCCGTGCCGGTCCGCTGTGTCGAACTGTGTCGCACTGTGCCGATCCATCGTGTCGAACTGTGTCGCGTTGTGTCGATCCTCTGTGGCGAACTGTGTCGCACTGTGTCGATCCACCGTGTCGAACTGTGTCGCGTTGTGACGACCCTCTGTGGCGAACTGTGTCGCATTGTGACGATCCTCTGTGGCGAACTGTGTCGCACTGTGTCGATCCACCGTGTCGATATAAGTCCGATGGTAGTTGTGGAGCATCCGATCGAGGCATTTTTCGAGGGAGGTTTTCCCATCAAAGTCCGGTGCGGGGTCCGTGCTGTCGCTTGCGTCGTCAACTTCCCGGAATTCGGTCGGTGTAGTGGGGGTTGCACAACGTCGTGAAATGGGTGTGCTGAAATGGACTTTCGGCGGGAGTGGAAGGTTTTGGGCCGGATCCTTCGTCAAGTTTTTGTAGGGGGGTGTATCGTCGTACCGCTCAACGGGTGTATCGATAGGGACAGAAACGCCCCCGAACTGCCGATTCCAAAACTTCAGGCTTCCGACGCCATCTTGATTTGTGGCGAAATTTGCCCGCACCTCCGAAATGTCGTCCGGTTTTTCGTAATCCACGCACGATAGTTTTTGCGTGGCGGAGGCAGTTGTTGCCGCCGAAGGGGTGCTAGGGAGAGGAGCGTTGTGATCATGAATTTCATTTTGATCCACAAACGTCCCAAATTCCCGCCCCTCGGGCCGCAACACTACCCCCACGCTGTAGATTTCCTCGGGTGTGTCGACCGGCGTATATGGGCGGATGACGCCTTTAGGGGTGCGGAATTTCATTTCCGGTCCCGTGGTAAACGTGATGGGTACCCTCCGAAGTACGTCGAGCCCCAAAAGATCCAGCGTAGCGCTTCTCCTTGCGAATACTAAAAATGTGTGCTCAAATACACATTCGCCGATCCTCGTGACGACGCGTTGTTCCCCGGAGAAATGTAGGGGCATTCCATCAGCTCCCCACGCGATCGCTCGGGTTGGGAGAATTGGAATCCCCTTTACGGGTGTTGAAAGTACCGAAAGCGTAGCTCCGGTGTCCAGGGTCATCTCTCGTTCCTCCGGGCCCAGTCCCACGGTGATTTTCATAGTCCGCGACATTGGAGCTTCCACGGCGGGAACATGTGCCTCCTCGATTGGCTTCTTGTAACGGGCGACCTCCATTGAATGTGCCGGCGCCATGACAGGTTGCGACACGGGGAGGAGACGTTTCTTTTTGTAACAATCCTCCTCCAGATGTTCTCGGACGCCACAGAAGTCACAAAATATGGTCTTGTTCGGGCTGAATGGGCAACTTACGGGGAAATGTGTTTTGTCCGCGCAAAACATACACGGATATCGCGGGGTTGGTTTCTCGGCGCTTCGGCGCTCGCTGGGCTTATCTTGGCGGTGGTCCTCCTCCCTGTGTCGATTGTGACGCTGTAGGGGTTCGTCTTTTCGCGGGCATCGAGCGGCGAAATGTTCAGGACTTCCGCAGTTGTAACATCGGCGGTCGTTGGTAATGGCCGCCAAGTCCCAACGTTCGTCTGTGTCGATTGTGTCGTCTAGGGTCTCCTCCAATTCCTCCGCCTTGCTCAGCGCGTCCTGGATCGATCTGGGGCGATTTGTGATGAGCAGTGCGCTCATGTTTTTGCTGACACCACGTATGAAAGCGCTCAGAGTTTTTCTTTCTACCCAGTCGTGGCGTTCGTGACGTCGGAGTTGTCCTCCTTCTTCCATGACGGCACACCGGGCGAGGCTGCGGACTCGGTCGGCAAATTGGCGGAGCGTTTCTGTGGCGTTCCGCTTGACTGTCCACAGGAGGGCGGCGGCGTGTTGTGGATTTTCCTTCTGGAACCACTTGATCATGTCGTCACGGACGATCTCGTAGACGTTGTCTACGTCGAGCGTATCATCCCGATCGATAAGGAATTGCTTAGCGGTTCCTCGCGCTTTTGTGCGGAGTAAACGGTATCGTTGTCGCGAGGTCAAACCCGTGGTCACCATATCAAAATTCGCAAAAAACGACACAACACTTAATGCACCGGTCGCGTCTGGGTCCCACGACTCTACTTCGAGGAATACCGAGCGCGGTATGTCCTCCCTATCGGCTTCATGTGTTACGTTATTGTATCGCTGAAGGAGAATGTTCATCTCCTTCATTGTCTGAGTCATTGTTTCTACAGCTTCCGTGCCGGAGGACGATTGGGTTTCGGTCCCCCTGTCGCTAGGTGTCGGATTATTGAGGAACATGGTAGCGATTTGTACTAACTACCACCTAGGCACGAAGAAGTCTGTCGGCGTGAATCGGTCTAAGTCGAGAAAAATACAACTACGAGAAGAGACGTCTTCTCGCGTCGTTTCGTGCGGAAGGCTGCTTCTAATGTCACTTTTCCTGTATAATAAATGGATGTACAGCCTACCTATTTTTATTTTTACCTGTCTCAGTGTGTTTTATTTTCAAGGTTTGTTTCGATAGACTCTAAATTTAGAACTGAGCTCGTGTCGAACGGCCTACGAGTTTGAGTGGGTTCGTGTGAGGCTTACTCACACCAGGATCCCACTCCGCTGCCACCAAATTTGTAGGCCTGCTACTTGTGGCGATTGTTGTCGATGACCACAGAGGTAGCGTCCCGGCTTACTCGTGGTGATTGTGACGATTGTGGCGACACACCAGTTGTAAGCGGGGATTTACGTTCGACAGGGTTAAGGTTTCGTTCCGCGGCGTAGTTGGTAGCGGCACGAGGTTGTGACGCCACGTGCCGATCCCAAGTTCACCGAATGACACAAAACCTAACGTGGCGAGCTCAGGTGGGAAGGGGAAGACAAACAAATATCGAAACAATAGTTAATTTTACAAGGGTAGCGTGTGGTATTTACCTGTGACGAGGCGGTGAAGCGGCCAGTCGGATTCCTCGGGATGATGCAATCTGAAATGTTAGCCTTAAGGGCGTCCTACTGAGAAAATGGCGTCCGCCAAATGCGACGCTGCCGAAGGGGCCTACGAAGGCGTCTGAGGGACGCCTCGGAAAAGATGGCGGAGTGTGACGCGTCACCAAGCTCCGGTTTTCACACTGAGGAACCAGGTAAAATGAGAAAAGATATTCAAATGCAGATTTTCAACAATAAAAGGTAAGTTTATTAAATATGCAAATGGTTTTCTGACTAGGCACACCGAAGGGTGTGTCGAAAAGAAGCCTGACGGGCGCAACAACACAAGTAAGTATGGCACAAGATTCAATGTTCAATAGGATAGATTTTCAGATAATATTTCAAATGTACAAATTAATAACTCCAATTTGACTTTGTGTTTCAGGTTTCCAGAGTATATCAGTTCAACGTTCCAGGTTTTCAACAAAGGTGAGTATGGTAAGTATAGGTTAACTTTGTGTTGCAGGTACGAATTTAGCATTAAGTTACAACTTTCAATATTACGACTTTTGTCCAATTGTTTCAGAATTACTTCTACGCACTGTCCTAACTGCATTGGCCAATGGTTAGAAGGTAAGTTATAGTTTTCACTCACACGTGTCAGGGCCCTGAGGTATCCTTCCAGGTGTGATGTGGCGGTTGTGGTGGTTGTGGCGACGGATGTCCAGGGAATCCAAGGGTTCTTCCTCCAGATCAATTCGGTGCGAGACGGCAATTTCGATGGTCAGGGATCTTACGAAAAAGCGTTGTGAAAGTATTTAGGGGGGCGGTTTGACTCTAGCAGGCTCAAGTTCACGGGCAGCAGGGCTCACGGTGACTCTTACTGAATATCTAAGGGGGTCTGCCTGTGGAGGGGGCTGCTCGTTGGTTTTGTTCTGGATGGTCCCCCTCCGCTCCCTCGACGGACGAGCGCCTGCCAGGTGGAGACTTCTGATTGGCTCCCCCCGCCGAGGGAGGGACGCTCTGGCTGGAGACGGCGTCTTCATGTTGAGGGGGGGGTGACGTCACCTTCCGAGCTGACCACGGATCCGAATCTGACAATCATCGCCGCGGGTGGCTATGACAAATTCGGATCGGAAGGGAGTTAACGAATTAACCCAGTCTCTTCACTGGAAAGGTTCCCCAGTGAGTGGAGACTCACACTACGGTGTAGAGACGAGATATTTGAATATGTTGGAGTCGTTTGATGAATTTACAAATAACAATTAGATACAAAAATCTTTAATCACAAAAAAATAGTTGAGTTCCAATAGTGGAATGACCATTCCACTATTGGAACTCAACTTTTTTTGGTACCACTTGAACTCTCGACGAAAATTATGTGCCAATAGTGGAATGGTTGATATATTGAAAAAACTAATGATAGAGACGTTTAAAAACTCAAGAACATGAAGAACTAACATAATAAACAATGTTGAAACCAAATGAAACCACAAAGAAAGAACACAATCAGCAATAAACACTAATTTCGGAGGAACGTACCTTGTCAATTTCACTAACAAATGGAGCTTCAGCTGCCACGTTCTGACTGACTGTCACTTTTCTTGTCCGGCTGTCGCTCATTCAGGGAAGAAATAATTTCTTCTTTTTTCACGTGACCAGTAATAACAGTTGATCATGCTGGGGGCTGATGGAACCTCAAAATTGTCGTTAAAACCTTATTATACCCATTTCTCTGGTCAACGTTCCACCACTGGTGCTCATTCCACCATTGGTGCTTTTACCTCTATGAAAATCATGGTCCTCTATGAAAATCATCGCCCTCGGATAGATAGTAGCCTCTGTTAAGGTGCTCAAAGTAAAACTGTTACAGGCTGTTACAACGTAAAACCGTTGTAACAGCTATAACGTCTACATATTTTCACCCGAATTCGATTAAATGTGTAGATGTTTTGAGATTAGCTACTGTGCATCGGGTCGTCCATAACTGGGTTATGGATACGAGGAAGCTATGTGCCACACCCACTTGGCAGTCGGTTTTCTGAATTCTCGAAATCTAGTAGACGTTTTTTCAGTTCCATAGCAACTGTGTTCCTTCATTACAACTTCTCGGGTTGCCAATGGCAAATGGAGTAATTTATAATGATTTCAGTTAGCTTCCAATTCGTAAAAAGTGAGATAGTACACGATTTTTTTTATAGGGCGTATGTCCATGGGATAGAAAGCGAATTCAGAACCCTTAGTTGGGGCATACAAATCTGGAAAAATATGTGAAACATGTCAAATCGATTGCTGAAACAGGGGAAAATGTTTCCTTTCCACAATTTTATCAATACCAGCTTAGAGGAAGTTTTTTGATTTCCCGAAAGTTTGGCTGCAAGGACTTACGCCCTTTTAAAAAAAAAATTCAAATTGTCTTGGCAATTAGCACGAAAAAAATGTCGGATACATCGAGTATATTTTTATAGTTTTGCTTCCGAGTCTACCAAGGTAGCGGAAGCTTTGTTTTCACTTTTCAAGGTCGAAAAAAAAAAGTTCTCCAAAATCAAAATTTTCACTCGCGTTTTGCGTTTTAGACCTTCCTGAACAATTTTGGTTCCGTGTCTGTGTGTTTGTCTGTCTGTCTGTCTGTCATGAATTCCTTGTAACGCGCATAACTATACGAAGTTATTGTCCGATTTCAATGAAATTTTCAGGGATTGTGCGGGTCGGTGTGTAGACGGTCCCCTATGAAAATCATCATCCCCGGACTGATAGAAGCGACTGCGCATGCGCAAACGTGAATTCCTTGTAACGGCCATAATTTCTACATTTTCCATCCGATTTCGATGAAATTTTCAGGGATTGTGCGGGTTGTTGTGCAGACGATCCCTTATGAAAATCGTCACCTTCGGACTGATAGTAGCCACTGCGCATGCGCAAACGTGAATTTCCTTGTAACGGCCATAACTTCCACATTTTCCACCCGATTTCGATGAACTTCGATGAGTCAAGGTCATGCGTCCCCGTCGCACAACCCGGGCCCCCTGGGATAAATAGAGGTGGTCCTATTAGGTTTCCCTGATGGACCCCTCTTGAAGTTCCAGGGGTGGCTGAATGACCCTCTGGCGATCAGGGAGGGGACCCCTGTTAACGGGTTCCCTGACCCTCCATAAATGAAGCGCCCCCCGTTATGGAAACAACCGAAGAAGAGCCTCATAACCCCCGCCAGCCCATTGGCTTGCGGGGTATTAGGGGAGGCGCTCAGAGGCGCCCCAGGCAGGGGCGTCGGCCATCCTCACCCTCTTCCTCTTCCTCATCATCCCTACCCTCTTCCTCTTCCACAGCCTCTTTGAACCACCAGTGTGCCCATTGTGAGCGGGCGTTCACTACCAGGTCTGGCCTTGGTCTCCACATCAGACGGAAGCATCCTGTTGCTGCTAATGATGCTATTGATATTGAACGAATACAGCACAGGTATGCTTCTGAGGAGTTGCGCAGGATGGCGGCAGATGAGGCGGTGGCTGTGCGCAATGGGGTACGTAATATTAATGTTTATCTGAATGAACGTTTTCCCACGCGCACAGTCATTGCCATCAAGAATATCCGCCTGAAGCCCCACTATAAGCAGCTTGTCCAGGAAGCTATCCTGGCAAATAGCAGTGGGGCTTCTCCCGCATCTCCTATTGCTGATGTGGAGCAGCAGCCTGCCATTCAGTATCCCTCCCCCGGGACCTCCGGTCTTCTTGCCGATCTGAAGACCGAAGTCTTGAGGCTTGGGGGGCAGGTAGGTCGTATTGAAGGCTATGAAAGCACCTACCTGCAGGATCTGGTGAGGCGGGCTGCTGAAGGACTGGATAACCTGGAAGATGAGGTTGCAGCCTATTTAGGGAGAATCTTCCCGTGGGTTGGGGATGCGACCGTGACGCAGCACCAGGGGGGACCTCCTCCCAGAGTGGTGTTGCGTGGAGGTCGCAGAGCGGCTAAACAAGCGAGACGGCGGGAGTACCACCGGGTTCAGAGTTTGTGGAGGAAGCATCCGGCGCGTGTGGCTGCGGAGGTACTGGAGGAGCCTGGGGAAAATCAAGTTCAACCCCCTCTCCAGGAGTTCGTGGATTTCTGGCAACCACTTTTGAGTGCTCCCAGTCACAACCCTGGGGAGCGTGTGGTTCCCCCAGTCTCCACCAGGGATTCCTTGCGCAGCATCTTGTGCTCGCCGGTGCTACTTGACGAGGCACACAAGTGCCGTGTCAAGAACTCCACATCCGCTGGACCCGATGGTGTTTCTGCCCGACGCTGGAATAAAGCACCAAAGACGATTAAGCTGCTCATCCTCAACCTGCTCCTCCTTGCGGGAAGACCCCCGAAAGCGTTAACCCGTACCCGGACCGTGTTTATCCCCAAGAAAGGGGGAAGTGGGCCTGGAGGCTATCGACCGATCTCTGTGTCCTCGGTAGTCTTCCGCCACTTCCAAAAAGTACTGGCATCTCGCCTCCAGGTGGCTGGTGTCATTGGTGATGTCCAGAGAGCGTTTCGGCCAGCGGATGGCACAGCGGAGAACCTTACAGTTCTCCAAACTGTCATTTCGCTGGCCCGTATTAAACGCCGGCAACTCCACCTCGCCGCTCTGGACGTCGCTAAGGCCTTTGACACAGTTAGTCACCTTGCCCTGACCGATTGCCTTCGTGGTGTCGGGGCCCCATCTCGGTTAATCGAGTATGTGGCCTGTCTGTACCAGGAAGGCGTGACGGTCCTCGAGGCAGGAGGTGAGGTATCAGGGGATATACGGATCGGGCGTGGGGTACGCCAGGGGGATCCCCTATCACCACTCCTCTTCAACCTGGTTGTGGATACGGCCTTGGGTAAGCTGCCCACTGAAGTAGGGTTTGATCTCGCCCCTGGGGTGCGAGTAGGAGCATTGGCCTTTGCCGATGATGTTATCCTACTCGCAGAAACCCGTGAGGGCTTGCAGATCGCCCTCAATGCATTTGCTAAGCAGCTAGCCAGGTGTGGACTTGTGGTTAACCCTGATAAGTGTGGGTCGGTCTCCTTGGTCCCGTCAGGTCGCCAACATAAGGTGAAAGTTGTGGATGGGGGTTTTGTCGTAGGACAATCCCCCATTCCATCTCGATCCGTGTTGGAGGTTTGGCGGTACCTTGGAGTCGACTTCATGGGGGTGGCCACCATTACTGCCAGCCGTGTGGACCTTGGTAGAGCGCTAGCTCGCGTTACCAAGGCTCCATTGAAGCCACAGCAGAAGCTGCGCCTCCTCCGCACGTGCTTACTGCCAAAGCTAACCTATGGGTTAGTCTTTGGCAGGCTTACGGCGGGGAGGCTGCAACAATTAGATCGAGAAGTTCGCTCTGCTGTGCGCTCTTGGCTGAAGTTCCCACCTGGTGTCCCAAGTGCCTATATTCATGCACCGGTCAAATCCGGTGGGCTTGGCATTGTGTCTCTCTCGGCATGTATCCCTTCACTGCGCTGCCGGCGCCTGCTAGCCCTTCAAGGGTCGAGCTGGGAGGTCGCCCGTGCGGCTGCTGATCTTGATTTTGTCAGACAGCAGTTAGCATGGTGCGATCGAGCAACACCGTCTGCTCCAAAACCCAGTTCGTCTGCTGAGTTCGCTGCTGCGCTGCATGAATCAGTGGATGGTAAGGAACTCCGACAGTGCTCCGAAAGCCTTGTCTCATCCCAATGGGTAGATTGGGCTTCGGAGGGCATTGGGGCCCGCGACTACCGACACTTCCACGCCATCCGCGTGGCATCTTTGCCAACTGCGGTGCGGTGTTCGAGAGGTAGTCGCGGGACAACGCTACCCCTTTGCCAAGCCTGTCGGAGTGGTAATGAACACCTGTATCATGTGGTGCAGCAGTGTCCACGAACTCATGGGGGCCGCATCCTCCGTCATGATGCGGTTGCCAAGCAGATAGCAGGTGCTTTGTCATCTAGCGGCTGGGATGTTGAGAGAGAGAGATTGTATCACATGCCAAGTGACCAGGGTAAGAAGCCCGACATTGTTGCCGTCAAGCCCGACCAGTCTTGCATTATCCTGGATGTCCAAGTTGTCAATGGCAGCTTGGACATGGAGCAGACTTGGCGGGCCAAGATAAGGAAATATGACACAAATGATTTACGGCAAGCAGTGTCGGAGCTAAAAGGAGTGGCACCCAACAACATCAGGGTGATGGCTGCAACCTTATCATGGCGCGGTGTGTGGTGCGGGAAAAGTGCCACGGAGTTGCGTGAGTTGGGCATCTCGGTAGGCGTACTCCGTGGTATCACCACCCGTGTCCTGCTCGGCTCATATTTGAACTGGTGGTCGTTTTATAGAGGCACTTCCCTTCATCCTTCTCTCCCACCCCCACCTTCCTCATCTTCCCATATCCCTAGGGCCGGCGTCGGGTGAGTCCTGGGCGTCCTCCCCATTATATTTGATTTATTTATTTATTTTCATTTATGGCGTGCCCCCTCCGTCACCAAAGACAATTTGTCTTTGAGGGGAGTTTATTAAAAAAAAAAAAAAAAAAAAAAAAAAAAAAAAAAAAAAAAAAAAAAAAAAAAAAAAAAAAAAAAAAAAAAAAAAAAAAAAAAAAAACGGCCATAACTTCCACATTTTCCACCCGATTTCGATGAACTTTTCAGGGATTATGCGGATTAGGTTGTAGATGATCCCCAATGAAGATTACCACCTTCGGACTGATAGTACCCACTGCGCATGCGCAAACGTGAATTTCCTTGTAACGTCCATAATTTCTACATTTTCTATCCGATTTCAATGAAATTTTCAGGGATGTTACAAATTAACTTGTTTTGATGTTTTGAGATTAACTACTATGCATCGGATCATCTATACAATCGGGTTATGGATACGAGGAAGCTATGTGCCACACCCACTTGGCAGACTTTTTTTGTTTCTCCCGCATTCATGATTGGACAGGGAGATGGAGAGTTAGAATGAATGAGACAAAGTCTGTGCATGTTGATTTCATGAATAAAAGGATCAACTATGTGCCAACCTTTCTCGATAACAAGGTGATACCGTATGCCAATGAAGCGAAATACGAGTATCTTGGAATGACGCTGGATGCCAAACTAAGGTGGAAGTCCCACTTTAACAAATTAAAAAAATTGAATTAAAATTAAATTCAGGAAAATGTACTGGCTGATGGGCCGCCGGTCAAAATTGTCTGTCAACAATAAGCTTATACTGTACAAGCAAGTCCTAAAGCCTGTCTGGACTTACGGTGCACAACTGTGGGGGTGCACAGCCCAGAGCAATCGAAACATAGTTCAGCCCTTCCAGAATAATGTACTGCGATGCTGCGCGTTGATGCATACAGATACTTTAGAGATGACAGACTTCTCTACGAGCTGAAGATTGAATCTGTCGATGAGGTCATTCGCAAGCCATGAATCACCTTTTGAGGCTCCAAGATCATGTAAATGAGGATGTCGTCCAACATCTCAACACAGATGATCTGCTTAGAAGACTTAAGAGAACCAAGCCACACGATCTATTCCACTTAGTGTGACCGTCATGAAGTGCTAATTTCAGGACAATAAGAACTAAGTGAAGTATCTTGGTTTTCTTAACGTACACTATGTATCAGAAAAATGTTGCTTATAACTTGTAACTTGTTGCAATAAAACAAGCCAAAAAAAGTCCCGAGTTTCGCCGTGTCCTGAAACATTTTTATGAGCAAATTAGCGCCTAATGCAGGTTTTCCATCGCTTCTGCGCATAATTATGACAAAATAAGAAAAAAAATCGAATTTCTTTCATCAAATCAATTTTTTGATTACATACCTGTCCATCATCCGGCCCAGGCGAGGAATTTTGCTCGGCGCCTGCAGAAACAATGAGTAATGTGCTTACAGACTAGACCCGCACAGCACCAACCTCCGCAGAAAACACCTCTTTTCCTGACAGTTTCTTCGTCTTCCTCCGAAGTTCAAAGACATAGACACGATTTATTCTTACTCAGGAGGTGTTGAGGAGCAAAACCGAATAAGGAATTTTAAAAAAAATGCCTCACAGACGAAAATATTCAAGAACATCGATTCTTCAACTTCACATGATTGATAATCGAAAAATATCCCATCGATCGTGGAAATGAAGGTACCAGTCCGTTACGAAATCAATAGAGATCGAAATTCAATATCGATTACAATATTTAAATCGAAATTAGGCTGAGGAGCAATCGAAAACCACAGTCATGTCCATCATCCCGCACACGAGCAGAAACGATCTGATGATCTGTCCATCGACCCGCACCTGACGTGTTAAATCATCCCAAAGGGTGGACCATCTTACCCATAATATCTTTTAACAATAATTTTCAAATTTGATTTTCGTAATGCTACTTCTACGTAGTTTTGTGCAGTAGAAAGGTAAATTAGAATGTATAGCATTTTCCAGTTGAATTAAACTTTTTTCCAAAATAATTAAACCTTTTTCCGAAACAATTAAACCTCTCAAAAGAAGGGGATGTAATAGAAAATAAATAAACGACGTAGCGACCAGTGAAATGTCAGTGAGCATGAAGATGACACCACTGTTGAATCCCTTCCGAGTGATATCACTTGGAAGGGATTCCTTCGTAGGTATGCGGCTAGGAGAAACTGTGGTCAAACGACGTTGGGTCATTAAGGAGGAATAGACGACGCATACCTACGAAGGAATCCCTTCCAAGTGATATTACTCGGAAGGGATTCAACAGTGGTGTCATCTTCATGCTCACTGACATTTCACTGGTCGCTACTTCGTTTATTTATTTTCTATTACATCCCCTTCTTTTGAGAGGTTTAATTGTTTCGGAAAAAGGTTAAATTATTTTGGAAAAAAGTTTAATTGTATTGGGGAAAGGTTTAATTCATTTGGAAAAAGGTTTAATTCTTTTAGAAAAAGGTTTATTTCAACTGGAAAATGCTATATATCGAGGGTGAAGAACCAACATAGTCTAACTCACTTTTGTCAACTTTTCAGGAGGCTCAAAAAACTGCTTCACGATTAACCACGTCTCTCTTGGTAATTTTTTGACACCATTGTGTTCCCTTATGACTCCAAAAAGTAACTGATTTTTGGAGAAATAGAGTGTGCGCATGGGTAGGAAAAACTGTTTATTGTTATTTTTAATCTAAGGTAGACCTCATTCTGAGAATTTTGGTACCAACCGCGACCTTCTAGCTTGTGTAAATCTTTTCCTATGAATTTTTAAAGTTTCGACCGTTTATGACGTCACAGCGGGCTGGGGATCCCGCCCAGGCGAGAGGGGCGCGTGACGTCATAAACGGTCGAAACTTTGAAAAATCATAGGAAAAGATCTACTCACGCTAGAAGGTCGCGGTTGGTGCCAAAATTCTCAGGATGTAGTCTACTTTCGATTAAAAAACTAAAAAAAATCAGGCGCTTAAGCTGTTGTGTTACCCCCTCAACCCCTTCCAAAAATGCCCAAGTCAACAAACGAGACAGAACCATTTTAGTTCAAGTCCCCAAGACCGAGCTAAAGCTTTTTATTCTGCCTAATTCACAGAATTGGGCAGAAAAATAATGACCCAGTCAAGCAAGATTTTCTGGCATCATTTACCTAGGTAAAATAATCACAATCTATCCCTTTTCAATATTAATTTGTGCAATGGGTTTACTGACCCCACTAATAATAATTTCCACATGCTCAGAACACAAAAATTACTATAAATAACTCACAATGTCATGGAGGAGGCTGGGCGACCCAATGACAGGGAAAACACTGACTTAGGCACTTGTAATCCTCCACTTTGACTTGAGCACTGTTGCCTTAAACGATTTTTCTCCCGTTTCCGTTGGCTAAACTGTTTATCTGACAGCATCTCAAAACCGAAAAAAGTGACTTAGGCTATGTTGGTTCTTCACCCTCGATATTTTATCGCTTACTGGCTGAAATTGAACTATTCCTTATCCAATGGGACGTCCCCTGGAATGTAATTATGGATTACTTAACAATGTGTTTCTCCGTTGAGAGGGCAGAAGGCGAGCGCTGGGGTAGATTAGCAGAACCCGCCAAACCGTTCGTGTTGAGGTTAATAGTTCTGCAGATGTGCCCCATGCGGGGACGTCTCCCCCAACGCTCCTTCCATTTCTCTCTTCTCCAGTTTTTCTCGACTCCAAACAAATATATCACCCACTCTTCTTACGCCGTTGAAATATCCTATGAGAAAGTAACGGAATGTCTGAATGTACTGTTACTGGTATAAATACATACATCTGCAGTGCACTCTGCAATATTATCGTACATCAAATTTGGAGGATTTGAAGAATCAAGGCATCCAAGAGACGACCGCACTGTCGAAGTATCGTTTCAGGTAGTCATGCTTGGGACAGGGATTGACCTCAGACAGACAGACTTCCTGATTCAATGCAAAAACGCTGCAAATTATTACACAATGGTTTATTATTTTTCTATATAGATCACTCGTCTACAAAATCACCAACCATCCAATATAAAGAAAAAAAAAAATCAAAAAAAAAAAAGAAAAAAAAAATAAATAAATGAAAATTACCAACCATCGATCGCATTTCGGTCAGCTCTAATTTGAACGGAGATTAGGCCTCTTTTGCGATTCACACTCGTGTTTTGATTTATATACCTATATATATTTCAATATAAACCCTTAAATTTTCGTAGGGAGCGAACGGTTTGTCCTACAGAGCTCCGCGTGGTCTCAAAAAATTCTAAAAAGTCTATAGAATCTTAAATTGAAGGAAAAACAATACCTTTATATCAAAATTTTTTGAGTTAGGGCGTTTTCAAAATTTCAAAATTGATTTTGGAACCCTTAGAAGTGACCTACATCAACCAAAAGCTTCGGGGTACAACTAGACCCCAAATGGAGCCTACATACCAAATTTCATCAAAATCGGTCAATGCTAAGTGGCAAAAGTGCCGCGTACGGCGGACGGATGGCCAAATTTTTATTCGATTTTTGGATTCTACGTACCTTGAAACGTAAACCATCAAATTTTGAGGGGGTGTTAAAAATTTTTTTTTCTTGGTCGATTCCAAAGGTTCATTATTGAAAATGATAAAACAAAATTCATGTTTGGCCTCAACCCTTAATATCCTGAAGTATCTTTTTGGAAGCACGATTCTCATAATGCAAACGTTTATCCACTTTCAAGCCAAAACTGGTAGCCGTTGGATGTCTTGATAATCCAACTATCGATTGTGTAAAAAAGTAGTAGTATAAACATAATATCTCAAAGAAAGAAGGAAATAATTCTCGAGTTGACAGTCTGTAATATGGCCTTCGAAGTACCTTCTATCGTCATTTCTCACCTTGTAGGGTATTAGTTGGGTTTTCTCGTCTGAGAACCATTGAGGCAGCACAGATCCATCCATGAAGTGAACCTTCTCCACCTCAGTTTGGTTCTGTACTTTATGAGAAATAACTTACACCTACATCCCACCAAGGATTTCTCCAAGTTTCTTCTACTCCAACAAAATTGGGTTTATAGACTTCTGCAGACCCAGATAGCGCTAGTGTGGCTTTAGGAAAGATCAATCTTGAGCTGAAAGACTGTAATAGGGCCTTTAAGAAACCATCTACTCAAATATTCTATAGATTTGACTAAATACATCTAAATTTAATTTAAAAAAAAAACAAATTTTTTTAACTAGTGAGAAATTAAGGGTTAACAGAGTCCATCTGAGTTGGATTCAGACTCCACAAAGACTGGGATTCAGAACAGGACCATAGTCAAGATTTAGCAATGGGGGGGGGGGTGGGGGGAGGGAGAAGTGGGCCAGAATCGTCAAAAAGCGCTCAAAACTCAATAACATTTCAATGAGTGGAGCTACAAACCTGAAATTCTTCAAAATTACCAGTCTCGTAACGACATTAAAGAAATTGATGTCAGTCAAATGTTATCGAAGTTAAACATTTTGACATTTTCATGTCTTTGCTTTGGCACATAAACTGAAAAATCTTCACGAAAACTTGCTCACGCGATACCAATAAATAAAATAGACTCACTGTGTTGCGTAGAGAACAATCAATTGTTTTCTTATTTTGATGCTTGGGTACATGAACTAACAACCTTACTTCACTACCTTGTTGTGCAGTGGTTGACATGAAAATGTTCCAATGTGTTGCAGACTCGTATGCAAGCATTTATATTTTTTACGAACACGAATGACGCAGATAAAGTTCTGTAGCAAAGACTTGGTTGTAAGTGGAAATCATTTTAAAAAATCGTAACACAATTTTGTGATGCTTTTTCATGACTTTTTTCATTTATGTACCAAAGTAAAAACATAAATTTTTCTTCAACCTTGAAAAGTTAAAACAATACTTCCGCTACCTTGGTGGACTCGGAAGTAAGAAATGCGTACCTTACCTATTTTTGCTCTGTCCAATTTTTAGGAAATCATAAATTATAATTTTGTTTTCGAGTCTACTACGGTAACGGAAGTATTGTTTTCACTTTTCAACGTTTAAAAAAATATCTTCAAAATCAAAATTCTTACTCGAGTTTTACGTTTCAGACCTTTCTGAACAATTTTGGTTCCGTGTCTGTCTGTGTGTCTGTCATGAAATCCTTGTAACGCCCGAAACTATACGAAGTTAATGTCCAATTTCGATGAAAAATTTTGAGGGATATGCGGGATATTATGACGTGTTTTGAGGGATATTATGACGTGTAGACGATCCCCTATGAAAATCATCGCCAAAGTATCAATCAATAATACGTATAACATGCTACCATAATTATGATACCTAACTATTATCTGAATCAAATTAACACAGAATCTTTCTCATAAGTTATTTGTCCATGTGTCTTTTTAATAAGATAACAGAGTCGAATAAAAAGAATTTGAAAATTTAAAACTACTAAGAAAATCAATACTTTTTTCCTAGATTGGAGTTTTGAGTTGGTAAAATTAAGTAAACCCTACCTTCAAATTGGAGTGACCATAACATGAAAAAATCTTTAAACGAAAATTGGTAACCTAAATTCTCTTCGCCTAATCAACTTCCATGGGATCAGTGGCAGATGAATCTTCAACGTCCAATGAGTAGTAAGTGTAAACCCCACCTTGGAAAAAGGAAAATCCAAAACCTTGGCCAATATTAATAAAAATTGTAAAAATTACCACGTTATTTGTATAACTATCAATCATGGACCGATTTGATTGAAATTTGGTATATGGGCTCCATTTGGGGTCTAGTTGTGCCGCGAAGCTTTTGGTTGAGTCACTTCTAAGGGGTGAAAATTAAGGGTTAACATTTTCAAGAGTACCCTAGCTTGAAAATTTTCGTAATGAAGGTATTGTTTTTTCACCAATTTGAAATAGTATCGACATTTTAAAAATTTTAGAAACCACCCGGAGCTCGGTAGGACAAACCGTTCGCCTATGAAAATCATCACCCCCGGACTGATAGTAGCTGCTGCGCATGCGCAAACGAAAATTCCTTGTAACAGTCATAACTTCTACATTTCCCATCCGATTTCGATGAAATTTTCAGGGATCATGCGGATTGAAGTGTGGATAGTCCCCTATGAAAACCAAGGTCCCCAAATTGACAGTAGCCACTGCGGATGCGCAAACAAGAATGCATTGTAACAGCCATAATTTCCATATTTTTCATCCAATTTTGATGAAATTTTCTGGGATCATGCGGATTGAAGTGTAGACGGTCCCGTATGAAAATCATCACCCCCGGACTGATAGTAACCGCTGCGCATGCGCGTAACAGCCATAAATTCCACGTTTTCCATCCGATTTCGATGAAATTTTCAGGGATCATGCGGATTGGGGTGTAGATGGTCCCCTATGAGGGTAGTGGAAGGTACTTAGAGATTGGTGTTTTGAGATTAACTACTATGCATCGGATCATCTATATAATCGGGTTATGGATACGAGGAAGCTATGTGCCACACCCACTTGGCAGACGTTTTTGTGTGTTAATTTTTGACTAGTACTTATCAATTTGTTCTTCAATTTTCCTTCCAAGTCGACCAAGGTAGCGGAAGCACTTTTTTCACTTTTCAAGGTTAAAAAAATGTTCCTCGTGTCAAAATTCCCTCTAGCTTTTTAGGACGTCCCACAGTAAGACTTGGGCGTCCTTATGCGATCGATCTGAGGTGGAGGAGGACAACACTCAACAGAAAAAAAAAATAACCACACAGTAATCCGTTTTAGACCATTCTGAATCCAAATCCGCGAAAACAAAACCATAGGTGTATGTCTGTGTGTGTGTAACAAAATCTTGTGTCGTCTGCACAGGCCTTAGTACTCAACCGATTTTCCTGGTTCTTTTTTTGTTCGGCGCGGAAAACTATCTAGTTGTGCACTACGTCGCCGGAATTTCGAATTTTGCCTTTTAAGGGGGGGGGAAGGGGGAGTTGATGCTCAAAAAACGTGAGTTTTTGGGCATAATCTTGTGTCGTCTGCCCAGGCCTTAGTTCTCAACCGATTTTTGTGGTTCTTCTTTTCATCGACACGAAAAACTATCTAGTTGTGCACTACGGCGCCGGAATTTTGAATTTTGCTTTGTAAGGGGGGGGAAAGTGGGGGGGGGGGGGGTTAATGCTTAGAAAACGTGCGTTTGCGGGCATAATCTTGTAGACTCTGCCCAGGCCTCAATTTCCAACCGATTTGCGTGTTTCTTTTTTTTGTTTGTCTCAAATAACTTCGGAGTTCTACATGATTTCACCCGAGTACCAAAATTTGCAAGGGGAGGGGGCGAGTGGGGGGATAATATTCACAAAATACCCGATTTTCCAATATTTCGGTTCCTTTACTGCTTACTAATTGTACCCAACCTTTGAAATTGAAGAAAAATTCTCATTATACCTCCGGATTTTCATGAATTATTCTCTGTACCACCATGGAACTAATAGTGGTGCCACCATGGTGCCAGGACACCGTAAACCGCATATTTGGTGGTTTTTTTTTGTGTTTCACCTTGAATAGGGATGTGAACCTACTAAAACTAATAGATGAAAGTTCAATTTTACGACGTATTTCCACTTTGGTGCCAGACTGTCACCATTGGATGAGGGGGGGGGGGGACTCGAATTTGCATGTTGGGTATCGTGGATCATGGATTTTAAAATGCTCTTCAGATTCGAGGCTCCCATGCCGCTAGAAGTGTTATGGAGGATAATGGTGAGGGGGGGGGGGGTCACTATTTCTTGCCTAAAGTAATAAATAAATTACATGGAGTGAAACAGTTTTATCGCTTACCAACTGGTTAAACTGATCTAATGCTTATCCAATGGGACGTCCCCTGGAATGCATGCATTACTTAACAGTATGTTTACGTTTTAGACCTTCTTGAACATATTTGGTTCCGTGTCTGTCTGGCTGTGTGTCCGCAAATCCTCGTAACGGGCAAACTAAACGGAGTTATTTTCCGATTTTGATGAAATTATCTGTTATTTTGGGGGTTGGCGTGTAGATGGTCCCCTACGAGGATAGTGCAAGTCACTTGGAGATTGAAGTTTCGAAGTTTTCGAGATTGAAGATCAACTACTATGCATCGTCTATCCAATCGGGTTATGGATACGAGGAAGTTATGTGCCACACTGTTTTGGCAATCGTTTTCCACTTTTTCCTTCCACGATTTTATTTCGGGAGGTGGCTTTAGCTACAGCCCTGATTCAGAATCATTCACCGAAGTGCCCGACGTTGGTAAATCCAGGGCGTTTCGCCGTTCCCATGAAATCTCTTGGGAGATAACTTTGTGAAAACCTTCCTCTAGTTCTTTTTTCAAAAGGATGTCTGAAGTAACTTCATCTTTTTTTATTAATTCACTCCCGTTGCTCAGCGGCACCTTTCTTTCACTAAGGTCTTTTGACGACGTCTTAAATGAAATCTCATTTGGAAACCTCAACTTTGATTCCATCTGATTCACCTCTTTTTCACCGACAAAAAAAGAAGACAGTTGATTTATAAATGGACGAGTTTTTTGTTCCTTGGTACACGTCGCATTGTCTCATTTGATATGTAATAATATTGTCTCTTTAAAAGAAAAGTTCCTGGAAATTCCCCATTCTGGAAAACTTGAAAAGTCGGGGATTTCGAGGGGTTTGTTTCTGTTGCAACTCAGTGTCACATCAATCAAGGAACCAACAGGCGGTTCTCGTCGGGTTCATCGGCGGATGCCGCTAAATATAGAGGTCGCCTATGTCCTATCGATTGCCACCTCCACTTATTGGCCTGGTCTTGTCCTTTGGCTGTCCAATAGAAGATAGTTATCATAATATAATATCTAAGTCAAGGTTCGTTTTGAGAAGGAAGTCTGGCGTGAATCAATAGGGCGACAAACAGAAAAACGATACCTATAATAGTACGGTGGTTATTTTATGTTATCCTCCTATGTTATCTCTCTATATAATATAAATATATTCTTTGCACGGAATTGTATTTGATTACTTTCCCGGTATTCTGTAACAGAGCTTGATGAATGAAAAAATGAAATGAAATGAAAATAAATTTATTCCTTCTTTTATGAACATGCAAACTTAATTGTGTTGTAACTCAAAATAGAAAAAAAACATAGGTACCTACTTGAAAATAAAATTTCCAGGAATTACCCCGCTTTTTGGAACATAGTTCCGTGCTAAGCGGGGGTGTAAGCTTTAACCCATTTCTAGCCGAGGGTAGAAATAACAGAGTAATGATAGGAGGAAGATGAACTATTTTACAGAATGGCGGCAGAAATAAGGCATAGTTTGCTCTCCAATCGAGAACAAAAATGCTACAAATTATGAATTTAACATTTTTTTTAGGATTTGAGAGGTATTAGTTTTCCAAATTGATATAATTTATCCATTTCATTGTTGAAAATCTGAAAAAAAATCTTGGTAAAAATGTAAAAATCTATACAATTATTATCTACGTACCGTAAAAATCTATTTATGGACTGGAATCTGTTTCGACTTATGGCCCAGAATGCCCACTCGCCCAGCATCGAGTTTGAACCAACGTAATCGGGCTTTCGGCCAAAAGGCCTTTTTCAACAAAAAAATTCCCCAAATCTCATTGAGCTCCCAAATGTCGAAGACATTTTTTTTTTTTTAAGTTCAAGAACTGCATGAATGAGAAAAAATTCTTCTACGAAGATTTTCCATTATTTCAATATTAAAAAAAAAATCATTATTACGGCGTTGCAAAAATGCATCAGTGGCCGGAAATGGGTTAAGCGCCCTGCAAGATCGGTAGGTATTTATCGCCTACGCGCTTTCAAACAGAAATCAAAATACTAAATAAATCATAATACAACTGAGAAATACTAATAAAATATAATCAATAATAAATCATAATCGCCTGTACTGTTAGTAGCTATAGCTACTTAAAAACAAAATTTCGCAATTCGCCTGGCCTTCATTAATTAGGAAAGTAAAAACATGTTTTTTGTATTTAGCTCTGCTAAAGATGGAGGGGGAAGTGAGTTGCTCTGGGAATTTTCTGATGAGAATTGGCAGGCTAAAAAATATTTGGCGAGATGTACATTTCAAACGACTTGGAGGAACTGGGTTTACACTTAGGGTTGATGGACGAAAATCATAGGAAGATGATGTCTGGGCAAAACTAAAATCATGGGAATGTTTGTGAAAATACATTAGGGCAGACTTGACTTACAACTGGGCTATTGAGAAAACTGGAACCATTCTAAAAAGTTCGTTGGAAGAGAATCTTCTCGACTTGAAGGCAATTATTTTAAGAATTACCTTTTGTGCCACGTTCAAAGGATTCATGATAGTTTGGGAGGCACCTCCGGCTAATACCAAAACTCATAATACTCTGAACTAAGGATCTATATAAAATGAGCAGAAATTTGATTGGAACTACTTTCCTTAATCTATAAAAAAATATTTGAACTTCGCAACTTTTTTATTAGAACTGAAATTTGAGTATACCAACGCAGGCCCTCATCTAAATGGATACCCAGATACCTAGCACTAGACACTCGCTCAAGTTTCGGACAAGGGCATATGTTTATGTTCGAGCCGTCGCAATTGTGTAACTTCACCGAATCCTGGAGATTAAGTATTTACTTTACTGATGGACTTTGGGAAGATTAGGTATTTTGTTTTAGTAATATTCAAGCTAAGCGTGTTAGCCGACAGCCAATCATATACTATTTTTAAATCATGATTCGCAGAGGAAAATAAATCATCCCACGTGTCACTCTCGCAAAAAAGTGCCGTGTCGTCGGCGAACATGTAGGTATGGCCATGTAATGGAAGCTCTCCTATCCTGTTGAAAAACATCAAAAAGAGGAGGGGACCTAGGGTACTACCCTGGATTACTCCAAAATTCACTTGTTCTGGTGTACTTTCCTTATCATCAATGGTAACTACCTGCTGTCTACATTCTAAAAAGCTCTGGAACCATTGTATTTCGCCGTATTTAATTCCACTATTTATGCAAGACCTCGAGTAGCTGTGCTCTGTTAATCGAATCGAAAGCTTTACAAAGATCGAGTAGAATCAGGATGCCTTTTTTTCCTCTATCAAGCGTAGAATTTAGTTGTTTTTTAGATTTAGTTGTATTTAGATACTCCCAGCAGTTTTTTCCCACTTCAAAGAACGATGAGGTCTCTCAATTTTTGGGAACAACTACAAGCGTTCAGCTCAGAGCTTTCAGCTCTACTACCAATCCAAGGTGTTCGACCTGGTGCCACATCACACGTTATTTTTCTCAGCTCCATTACTCGTGAGGCATTATTGAGTTGAATTGATATAATTATTCATACATAATAATATCCAGCGTTGAGATTCATCATTATGTCTTACTGGAGTGTAGCAGGGCCCGATTTTAAGTCCTCTTCAAGTTATTTGAATCAAAGACTGCCATATCAGTTTGGTAGTTCTTTTCTATTTGTCGGCGTCATTCTCCGTCGTTATATCGCAGAAATAATTAGTGAATAACTGTAGTTGATGGTGGGCTGCTGATAAAAAGGAACTAGCAGTCTCTCTCACTAGCCGGTTGGATGTAATGGCCTGTCAGTTATGATTAGAGCTCGGAAAATATGCACGAAAATCTCCCGAAAATATGCACCGGAAACTGGAAAAATATACAAAATATGCATTTGCCCTTAAAACTGCATACGTCTTTGGAATTTCAGTATTTTAAGAAAGGATGTTCCACATTATTTTAGCCCTTTTTTCTCCTAGAAAAAATTTATGAAGCATCAGGTAAAGTAAACAAGCTATTCAAAAAACCTGTAATACATTTTGTATTTACTTTTATACATTTATACGAACTAGGTATAAAATGTAGAGATGAACTACATATTATATTGGACAACAATTACACGCTCCAAATTATCAGGTGTAAAACAGTGTCTCCTGTCACTTAAAATTTCTTTCAATGCAGAAAACGATCTCTCTACATCGCAAGATACAATAGGCAAACATTTAAAAGTGGAAATCTCTTTTGGAGAGTAGGGGGAGTCCCATGAGCTGTCTTCTCCTTTGAGAATTTTCGCGATTTGAACCACTGAAGACCACCCTGGATTTTTCGATAGGACCCCCTCCAGTTTATCCTTGACGGCTTTTCCGGTTGTTCCATGCCAGTGGGAGCTTTTTTCGAGCAGGTCGGAAACAGCACCTACGGCAGAGCAGAGATCCATCCCCCTGGTCTCCAGGTGGTTTATCAAATGGGGTATGGTACTAAAGTTGGCATTTATAAAGGCCAAACGATGGGCGATCTGCCTGTCCTCCTGCTGGGGTGATGTGAGTGAGGGGACAAAACATTCCAACATTCGATTTCGAATATTGTCAACTTTCAGCACTGACTTTAAAAAAAATCCGGAATACGCAAAGAACTGGTAAAATAAGCAAAAATCCCCAAAATGACCAAAAAATGCAAAATTTCCCAAAACGGCCGAAATATGCAAAAATTTGCAATTTTAATTTCAATTTAAACCACCGCATACCCTTCAGAAACCTTCAAAACGTTTAAATACAAAGATATACCGCATAATAAAAGATATGTGAAAGAGGGAACCATCTCCGAAATTACGACTTTATTCTTATGTGAGCATATCAATCTGGTTCCCATAAATTATGTTTTATTTATATTTTCAAGTTTGTACAAGAAAGAACATTGATGATAGATGAGTGTGACGATGTTTTTCTAATTAATCTATCGCGTTGTTAATTTTGGTCCACGAATTTCCTTCTAAATTCAGATCCATCTTAAATTCTTCCTCATGGGTGTAATTTTTGAAAATTTCGGAATCAATTTTCGGTTTTTAGTTTTAGCCGAAGAACACTTGTGAAATGTCTTCACCCATCTATCAGGCTTTGGAGATTCCCAGAGGATTAACAAGTTTGAAACCGGAGCACGTATTCCGACTGATCTTCCTTCTGTACTTTACGACCTGATCCGTTCTGAGCTTCTAATAACGAAATCCACGCGAAGCTTTATAAGATTCAAAGAAAGTTTAGGCTTTTGGAAGTTTGGAGCTGTATGAGTGAATTTAATGAGGGAGGAGAAAATTAACTTCCAAAGGATTATAGTCTTTGCGAATACATTGTATAGTACCGTACCTTCTGAATTCCAGCTGATGTTCTCTTGTCAGCTTAAAACCACATGAATGGAGTCAAACTCTCTAGGGAAGTTCTACTGACTATGAAATTTAGAGCAAATCCAATGTTATTTAACCTTATTCATCCCGTGATATTCCAATAAAACCATTCAATGTTAGAAGGAATGAGCAGACTCGGAAAGGAGCGCAATTACACGTTGAAAACGCAAACGATTTTCCTTTCCTCTCATAATATTATGCTGATGAGTATTTTTTATATCGTAGCTTAACTTCTTGGGAACTCATCGGCTTCACTGGTCCATTGAAATGAAAGTTGTCAAGGAGAGTTCTTGGACTTCAAAACAGCGTTTGATAAGTTATGGCACATTGATTTCCTGCACAAGCTCAAGAAATGGATTCCAGGCCATTGTCACACTGATGAGCAGCTTATATTTCATGTCTAACACTGAGGAGCATGAATGTAAGTTCAAAAATGCCCGCATTCAATCCGGTCCGTCTTGGAGTATTCTTGGACATTGTAGAAGCTTTTGAAAAGGTGTTTTGAGGTCTGGTATGATTAGTGGTCTCTGCTAATGATGATGTCTGCCACACCTTCTTCACATGTCCTCAATGGGAGGGTATGAGGGGGAGTGCGGAGGAGGTCATCGGAACATTGCGTCCACAGACAATCATACATGAGATGATTAAGAACAAGTCGAGCTGGGACGCAATGACAGTATTTGTCACATCAGTCCTCAAAGCAAAAAAGCTGGATGGAAGATGAGGAAGAAGATGAGGAATAGAATTGAAGGAGACCAGAAGTAGGAGCAGCATTTGGCACAAGAAAAGGCTCACCCTGAAGTAATACTGTACAAGTGGTCCCGGGGTGAGTCCTAAGCAGAGAGAGTGGGGTTTTAGTTGGTAGCCCCAATTCATGAGGAGTCCAACACTGTTGGGGTGAACTTCCCCTTCGCTCTTAAAGAGTTTCCCCACTTCCGTAACAAAAAAAAAAAAAAAAAAAAAAATGATTAGTGGTCTCAAGAGCTGCTTTCTGGACGTTCTTCCTCTCCTCTCAAGGTCAGGTGTGGCCGTGGGCGCTGCGGCGCACGTTCTTTGGTGGCGATGTTCGGGCCAACTTCTGCGGGGGTCGTGGGTTCTAATCTCGCCGCCGAGGTCGTGCGTCCGGAGCTCTCATCGCCTTTTCGTCCCAACCCAGGGTGGTGAGGCAATGGGAAGCCATGAGCGAAATCATCAGAACAAATTCCTTTCCTCTGGAAGACAGCTGATCACGTCTGATCACGTCCAGGAATGGCAGTCGGACGAAAATCCAACCTGAAGGTTGTTAACTTTACTTATGTCTACATGATGTACAGTTTGGATCTCGGGTCCATCACTACAATCTTCAGCAGCTTTACAGGATCATGGACGAAATTTTAGAGACAAACAAAATTAACTAAACGCTCCGATTTGTATATATTTTCACCCAGTAAAGAGAAAACTACCATAATTCGTACGAAATACTCGCCTTGATACACGTTTGACTGTACAGAGAAGAGATCGAATTCGTTAGTCCAAAACCACTGTCTGTCTTCCACACTAGTTAACTAAGCGAAAACCAAATGGCGAAGAGAATCAAAGACTAATGAAGCGTCGATAGTGTTCGACGAGAGTTTGAACTTGATCGGAACTAACTGAGAGGAAGACCATTGAAATTCGATAATCCAAGGCCCCCCTTTTGCTCGGAGGTTCAAAGTGGGTTTTTTCGGCGGGTAATTAAATGAACGAGACCCGGTGATTTGGGAAATGAACGAATATAATCGGGATCTGTGTTATACTCATTTCATCCATTAATATTTCCCGATCAGTTTGATTAATGGAAAGTTATCACTCCCTTTCGTTACCGTTATCAATATTGTGGGACTGCTTCATATTAAGATAAACTTGAGTATAATTTATTGTTCCATTTGTGATGGCTTTTGGAAATCTAGAGATTCAATTTTGAGAAGAACGGAACAGTTAGGAGTGAGATTTTTGTGCTTTTTACTGCATAACTACCTAATTATTGTTGTTTTAAATTATATTGGAAATTAATTATTTCCTCCTCTCAGATTTTAATTAAATCAATCTTCCTTGTTCTTCTTCATTGTCGGTACCTGTCAACTTTTGCAAATAGCTTGAAAGGTTTTGACAAAGTCGTGATCTTTGTAATTGCATTAAACTGTTAAGCTCTCCTGGACGTGAAACCTGCTTTCCTTTATCTTTTCGCCCACTACGCCAAGAGTAGTAACTGTCAGGATTAAATCCTCCTTTCTACCCCCGAAATCCCTCCCTCGAGCCGCCTCTGTTATAATGGCTCAACCTCCACCCAATTATTATCAACCCTCTCCGTTATATCCCATCTCCACTCCTCTCTTCTCCGTTTTGCCCGATAGCGCAAGTTATGTTTCAGTTTCACGCTCTGGTTCTACTACCATTAGTAATAATGACCATTGTTTTAGTTCCTGGCAATCGATATACCTAAATGAACGTTCAAAGAGCACGACCCAAGTTCTTCCAATTACAAACTCTCATTCGTCATTTATGGAAGAATTATTCAAGACCCACGGAAGTTATAATACATACGCTATCTGGTAAAACAAACCATTATGTTGGTTCGAATTGTACAAAAGGCTCACACAAAAACAGATTACTTTTGGAAAAAAACTTGTACACTTAAGTTGGGTGTTGTGTGAGAAGAGATGTCTTCTTGTTGGGGTTTTGTTTCTTTAGTCCCTACTCGATAGAATGGAAGACAAACCTAGGAAGCTCTTCACGCTACACCCCTGGCGCGTTAGCCGACCTTAGGGTAAGTGTGATCGGAGGTGACAGCTCACCCGCGATCCGCGGCGCCCGGAGACTCGCCGTTTGGAGGCGGGACATTTACCTACCTATAGGTTTCGACAGGGGCCCTCCTTTTTCCCCCATGTTGGAGCTCAGCCCGGAACCGTTTAGCACATTGAACCCCTAAGGGGAGGTGAATGCAGAGCCCGGCGCCTCGAAGGGCGAACCGTCTGCTCCTAGGAAATGGGACTGTGATAATACGAGTTTGGGAGAGAGAAATCAACACCTGAATTAAGGGGAGACGAATGGATGTTGAAAGACCCGTGAGTGTGATTTATACACCCTTTCTGATGATGGCGAGGGGAGAAGAGCGGCGAGGTGACGTCAGTATGACGTGTTCCCCTCGTACCCTTCTTCTCCACTGTCGGGGTGAGTCACTCAAGGGTTTTCCGACCCCTTTCTTTACTTGAGAACTTTTAACAAGGTGAGATATTACATTGAGCATTACCTCAGGGTTCGATTTTACTAGGTATTTCCTTCAAAAAATGTCTCTTCGCCATTTTGGTTTTAACCCCTTGTTTTTTCAAATTCTTTCAATTTACAGATTTTTTCTTGTTTTTGACCTAACGTCATTAAAATTGTCGTAACTCCTGTTATTTACAAGTAAATTCAAATTTAAGGATATCGTTGGTAAGAGCGTTAAATTTCCAAGTTTAAAAAAATTTTTAAAACATTAAAAAAAATCAAGTCAAAAAGGAAACTCGAAATCTTTTTCGAAATTAGAATCTTTTTAATCGAAGTTTTTACTCTAAATCCTTACTCAATTCGTTGGGCGCTCTTCGGAAAAAACGTTTTCAAATTGTGAGCTTTCCAATGGTCTCTCAATTTTTCTTTTTAAAATTCAAATTGGAAGAATAAATTAAGTTTGAATGCCAAAAACGTGTGCTCTACAAAAAAATCGAGTGTTTTACGCGGTGTATGGTCACTCTCGATCTCAAGATGACTTGACGAGTTTGTTATCATTTCCTATGTAATTGTTCACGCTTAATCCAACGGTGATACTTCCGAATAATTCTGACAGCTAGAAAGTGGATTTTTCTCTTCGAATTTGAATTTTAAATAGAAAAATTTATGAATGACTATTGGAAAGCTGTCAATTTGGGCATGTTTTTCCCGAAGAGCGCCCATCGAGTTGAGTAGGGATTCAGAGTAAAAACTTCGATAAAAAAAAAAGACTTTTGACTTGATTTTTAAAAATGTTTTATTGTTAAAGCGTTTTGGTTTTGGACTAGGTAGCATGGTAACTTAACGCTCTTTCCAACGATAGCCTCAAATTTGAATTTACTTCTTAAATAACAGGAGTAATGGCACTTTTAATGATGTAAGGTCGAAAACACAAACAAATCTTCAAATTGAAAAATTTCGAAAAAACAAGGGGGTTAGAATGAAATTGCTATGAGACATTCTTTGTTGGAAATACCTTGTATAATCGAACCCAGAAGTTTTGCTCAACTTGAGTGTAGACACCCTGGTCCTTCTGAATTATACTATCATGTAGGGAGAGAACGTCTTGTTGCTCGAAATTGGATTACCATTAGTGACTCTGTTTACCGCTTCAAACAATAGTTGATGTTGTAAAATCTTTAGTGCTCCATTACGTTAGATACTTGTATGGAGGAAGTGGAGTATTCACAATGTTCCTTCTAAAATTTGCTCAATTATTATAGGACGTTCCTCAAAAAGAGTAAAATGAAGTACATAATATGTACTTCATTTCACTCTTTTATGAGGAACGTCCTCATATTATAAAATCGTATTATATTATAATATGATTTTTGCTTATCAGCTATCAGAAACCTCGTCAAAGAAGTCACTTCCGCAGAGTTAATAGGAAGATGAAACTTCTTGAGTTGAAAAAAAAGTATTTAGATTAGCAGGAAAATATTCTAGCGAGGAAACGAACAATCTAAACTCAGATCTAAATAGGACTTCTTGCTTTGCCCCCTTTAGGTTGAGGTCTGCAGCCGCCTCGTCCCCTTGCTCACAGGATTTATTATATCTCCTAAGCCAACCCTAAAAGCGAAAATCCCTTTTCCTTTAATATATAGGCAGGTGAGGCGTTCCAAGGAATTTTTATTACTTTCTTCAACTCTTAGAGCTTTCAAGTTGGTCACCTTTGGTGTTGCTGCCTTTGTGCTTGTTGTAACACCTTTTCAATATTCGTTGAAAAAAATGGCGGTTTTTGACAATAGAAGTCCCTTGTGGTTTCCAATCACTTTTATTCGTGGAGGGCTTTCAACAACCCTCTGGTTGTCGTTGTCAATCCCAGACAACAGAATGGAAGAAGAGAAATGGCTTTTCTAAACAATGGAGAATGGAAGAATATGTATATATCGGTGCGACTGGCCAATGGTTGAAGAGAAGAGTATACCAACATAAATATGATGTAGATAAGAAAAGAAATACTAAAGCACAATCCATTCATTCTTTTAAAAATAACTGTAACTTTGATTTCCAAACTATTAAAATAATAAATAATGAAAAACATTTTATAAAACGCAAAATTTTTGAAGCATTCCATATAAATCAAGATAGTAATACAGTAAATCAGGCATTGGTATTTACTAGCAGCTTCTGGATTAGTCCTGAAGTGGGGAGGACAATGGCGACCCTACAGGTGACAACAAACCTCAATTTTGTTAGTTATGTGCAGTAGTGGCTACTTGTTCACCACACAGAAATCTGGTCGTCTTTCTGTTGGTAAGTAAGGACTGAATATTCTTTTCATCCATTCACCATTGTTTAGAAAAGGCATTTCTCACTTTATCATTCGACCCCATACCTTCAAAATACCTGTTACCATTGTTACCTACATCAGTATTTCTTTCCATTCTGTTGTCTAGGAACTGAGATTGACGAAGAAAACCAGAGGGTTGTTGAAAGCTCACCACACGGGACTTCTATTGTCAAAAAGACCCCTCTTACTTGAATAAAAAAGAAAAAGTCTAGAACTTCAACATAATTATTATTAATTTATGAATTACTATGTAAGAGAGTTCTAGGATGATTTTCGGAGTAGGTATCTCAAATACGACATGGCTAGAGAAAAATCATCTAAATTGTACTACTACTTACATTAAAAATTATTTATATTGTGTTCCTTTGGGCTCGTTTGAATCATCAAAACCAGAGCTTATAGGTTTTGTCAGTTGTTGGAATTCCAGCTGCGTTCCTCTTTCGAAAGGCCTTACGAGCTCTGAAAATTCGTAGGCTCTAAAGGGCAAAGGGAAGGTCCGGGGTTAATCGCTGTAGTTAAAATTCACGAGGACACTGGCGCGTAATGAGGCTCATCTCAGCGGGGACCCATCGTGGAAAAGCTTTCTTCTCCATTCATGTCGCTTCCAGTGGGTCGTCGTCATTTCAAAAAACTGCGGATGATCTTGGGAACCTCAAAGGGAAGGAAAACCCTCGGTTGACGTAGGGCGTAGGATGATACGTGGTGCATAATGCAGAGGGAGCTCGAGGGCGTTTCCGCGACGTGTGCAGCGGCCGCTTGGTAACTATTCATCGTCCTTCCTGTCCATACCCTCCGGCGACCGGCCTTTCTCTCCTCTGAATATACAGCAGACCTGAGACGCGGCGACCCATCGAGTTGAGCAGGTCGAAAACATTTTGACGATTGCTAAAACCCAAGTTCACTCGTTGCGATTGAACAATGGTCCTCTAACGAGTTCGGTGAATTTCCTGGGAATCCTCGTGGATTTTCGTGGAATTGTCCAGGCGGAGTCATATTCAGTGGCGTCAGGTGAGAACATTCGTCAGGCAAACAGCTTGACCTGTCTTACAATAATGAAAAACGCAGCAAATTATTACACTTAGGTTTATTACTTTTCTAATAGATCAAGCTCCAGCAAAGAACACAGCTTTGCCATTGTCACTACTTACCAACCATGATTTCGCTTCATAAACGAGTACCTTTAGATGACATAAACGCTTCACACTCCATTCGAAGAAATAAAGAATTCCTTCATTGAGAAATTTGACTCCTCCCAATTTTCTCCGCTTTCAAGGTCACGAAACAGCTCCCCGATTGTTTGCCTTGGCTGATGCTGTCATAGTGGGGGTATATCAATACTAGACCCCACACTGACCCCTCGCCTACCAGCTGATCGTCGCCTGTCATCCGAAACAGTCCCGCAAAATTCATTTTTTTAAGCTGTTTGCCTTGCATCGCTTTCTACAACTCACTGGTGTGTGAGTTGCGGGCAAAATATCTATTTCATCTAACTTCCTTGGTTATGAAAAATGGTCCCTAAATTTTATAAACAATTTTCCAAAATCGGCCAAATCTTACTTGCAAAAAATGGAAATATAGGAGAATCTCAACAAAAAATAATGTATTCAGTTTGCATAAATTTTTAGCAACAGTAACAGTAAGGCAAACAGTGTTTGCTATGTTTGCCTGGAGGAGACGCCACTGGTCATATTGACCACTTGGCCTCTCAGCTGGCTAAATGCAACTTTGCGTTGCTCTAACTATCGAGAGTCGTGTCGCCCATGTGAGGATGTTTTTGTTGCCTACTTCATGAGAAGAAACTATGGTATCGTCCTATGGGGACTCCACCCAAACTCAGTCCGTCTTCCAGTCACAGAAAGCAGCTCTGCGGATTGTATTTGGCCTGCGCTACGGTCAATCTTGCAGATGTCTCTTTTTAAAGATGAACTGCCTTTACGTGTACCTGGTCTTACTGTTAATGAATGACAACCTGGACAGAGTTCAGCGGAGTTGTGACTTCCATGGGCAAGAGACAAGGCAGCGCAGTGCCTCGTGCAGTACATCTATCGACGTCCCTCCGTTCAAACCCTCTGCAGCAGGGAACCAGATTCTTTAACCACCTCCCAGTTTGGCTGCAAACTTTGGCCTGTAAGAGTTTCGGAAGAGCCTTGAAATGTTCTAGTAAAGGCAAAACTTTATAATGTTGATGATTTGTATAATATAAGTTGGGGTTGGTTTTAGGATTTTTATAATACTGTGTTTTCTCTTTTTTATTTTTTTCTGCCTCTGAAAATTCTGTGGTATTAATTTAAGCTTGACGATCATAATACCATCTCATTTTGGTTCTACTATAAAAACGTCTGCCAAGTGGATGTGGCACATAGCTTCCTCGTATCCATAACTCGATTATATAGATGATCCGATGCATACTAGTTAATCTCAAAACACCAATCTCTTAGTACCTTTCACTACCCTCATAGAGGACCATCTACACGCTAATCTGGACAATCCTGCAAAATTTCATTGAAATCGGATGGAAAATGTGGAAGTTATGGCCGTTACAAGGAATTCACGTTTGCGCATGCGCAGTCGCTTCTATCAGTCCAGGGATGATGATTTTCATAGGGGACCGTCTACACACCCACCCGCACAATACCTGAAAATTTCATCGAAATCGGACAATAAATTCGTATATTTTTGCCCGTTACAAGGAATTAATGACAGACAGACAGACACAGAACCAAAATTGTTCAGGAAGGTCTGAAACGTAAAACGCGAGTGGAAATTTTGATTTTGGAGAATTTTTTTTTTCATCCTTGAAAAGTGAAATCACAGCTTCCGCTACCTTGGTAGACTCGGAAGCAATATCTTGACTCGAAGTTTTCCTGTCGAATTCGTTAAAAAAAAGCGGCATCAGACTGCAGTGAATAGGGTCCACTGGGCCAACAAGATGCTTGGAAATCGAGCCTTGGCAGATGAAATTTCAATTAAACTGCAATAAATCATATGTATAGATCAGGTTTTGCAACAATTCAGAGGCATCCAATTAACAGATTATCTACATTTAATAGATACTAATACCTCAACTGATTGGTCAACGAATCATTACCAGGTACCATGTCATCATCTTTCCCGTCAGCACCTTCACGAGTTAGTTAACCTCCTTCAAACATTTCCCCCGAAAAATAAGATTTATCTGTTTACACGTCTCAACTCCAGGTTATCCAACCCTGCCACGTTGGTATCAATAGGTCAGTAGTCTACAGTCCTTGCTCTGGCTCTCTCGTCCCCCATTGTGGTTCTTGCACGCAATCCGCCCCAAGCTATCGTGGCAACTGCTACCGAAAACCGCTGTTTTCCCTCCCAACACCCCCCCCCCCCCCTACTAGGTACGAGCACGAGCCTACTGCGGGTAACTTAGGGTTATCAACCTACTGGTTATGCCCTCTCCTTATCGTTTTGCTTAATTCCCTCGACGGGAATACGGCAGGCTAAAACCTCGACATTTTGTCACCGCAGTTTCTTTTCATTTCCTCCGTCGAAGTAATGGCATTTTGCCAATTATCGCTAAGAATAAAAATTGATTGAGTTTTGATGAACTCACTAGCTGAAAAGCCTGCTAAAAGCTGGCAAAAATTTTAGATATGTAAAAAAAAAATTTGATGTCGCGGCCTGGAATCGAACCCGGGGGGGTCCCGGGTTCGATTCCAGGCCGCGACATCAAATGAACTATTTACACCGCTGGGTCATATAATTCTGACTTTTCATTAACCCACATTTTACGAAAGATTAGACTGATTGAAAGACTTGAAGAATCTGATAATTCTGATGTACCTACCTAGATTATAGCTTCGAACTGTGATTGCGATAAGTAAAAGAGACTCCTAAACTAAGATTCTCGTATTTTGAAGGAATAAAAAGGTTTCGTGAGTTCAACTCACACTTGGTTTTCTCTCTTCCTACAAAGTCCAAATTATGGAAAAAAAATGCAAAATTCTATAAATTTGAAACTACTTGATAAAGTGTGCGCCCACTTCAGGATCTGCCTCAGTGGCCAAAACAAAGGACGTTTACGGGAGAAAAAACATAAAAACTTCAACAATAATTTATGGAAAATTTCGAGGACAAAATAACCCCAAATTTTGAAATGACCCACCAGTTTAGCTTGTTCTGGATTGAAAAAAATTCTTCCACGGAGTAATACTCCCTCTGAGAGAGAAAGTCTTCAAGTTTGGGCTTGAGGGAATTGAAATCAGGGAATTAAAATGATATAGTTGGCCGAAGATGCTATGGGATTCAGGTTTAACCTGATTGCGAGAAAGTTCACATTTAGTATAGCTCCATCCAAGAAGTAACCAGGTGCACTGCAGCTCCAGCGGGGAGCTCAAGTGAGTTTATTACAGGAAGTGTCAGGTGAGTCTTATATTCTAGATGCGACCAGTTTTGCTTGAAAATCGGTGGAAACGTACCAACATACAGTTTCCAATCCTTGGCTGGAGTAGAGCAGCCTACTCCAGCCTCCTAATCTGGAGGTTACTCACCGCCTGTTGTAGGACTCAGAGTATGGTCGGAGACAGGAATAGGAGTGTTGGAAGACTTGCTAACCTTTCAGGTCTTTCAAGGATACCGCGTTGAATTTGAGGAGATTTAGCACGTTTTTCATTAGATAACTTCAAAAAGGATATTCAGACGAGACAGCACAAATAGCGAGGGCCACAAACATGTAACTAAGGGATCTGTTGAAGGGCTGCAATACTGTTCCTCATTTCTAATGCTACTTGTGGTTTTCCTGCGGTTTGATTCGGCAAAGTATGATGTGATGGGCTAGTGATAATAATCCATGTGATAATCTTCTTCTTAATGTGATAATCTTTGGCATTCACGTTTTTCCAACAGCCAATGAAAAGTTCCAACGAGCACAACGTAGCATAGAAAACACACTATTGACGTTTTATGTCTTCACTTTGGCACATAAACGAAAAAGCGTTACAAAATGGGTCACGAAAAAGAGTTACAGTTTGTTTTTTAATGATTTTTACTTACAACCAAGTTGTTGCTTGAACTTTATCTTTGTCATTGGAAACTGCTTGTTTTAAGCTAAAAGCTTGTTTAGCAAACTGCTTGTTGTAAGCTAAAAGCATCAAGAATGCGTTTGGTTCAGTAAAAACGTTTCAAATATTCCAACTTTCGGTGGCGATCGTTTTGTTTGGTTCTTTGTTTCGATCTTTCGGATCTCTTCAGCTAAGCGTGTGCAAACCTAGCCTCTTCAGGCTGAGCACTAGCTTAGGACAAAGTTCAGTTTACAAGTTGACGAAAGTCGTTTGACTAAAAAGTCTTTTGACTAAACGTCGTATTGACCAAGAGTCGTTTGACCGAACGTCGTATGACAACAGTCTTTTGACATTTGTCATTGGAGTTCGTAGAAACATCGTTCACCATTCGACTCACCCTAAATTTATGCATGAATTATAATGTAATTCAAATTATAATATAAAGTATATTATACTGCCGTTACTACTCCATTTACCGTACTAAAGTAGAGATGGGCGGTATTTAACGTAACAGTTAAAAATAACCTATTACCAGGTTTCGTTAGTTTTTTTAATCGAAAAAGAGTGGAAGTACTCTAATACGGAAATATAATGGAAATAACTTGATAGAAACCCTAATAAGGTTTAGAAACGAAAACTAGAGATCAACGGAATGATACTTTGGAATGGAATAACAATATAACATGATAAACAAACGAAAGTATGTCGGGAACGAAAAGTAGAAACGATACTTTGAATTGGTATGTCGGAATGAGCTAGTGAAAAGGTCTCTGAGATAACCTATTAATAAATAACAGGTTATTGGAACGTATTACCCACCCAGAGCGGTAACAGTGGAACCTAATACACAAATGTAACCGTTTTGCCCATCTCTATACTAAAGGCATAAAATGTACCAATGTGTTGCAGACTCGTATGCAAGCGTTTCTCCTCTATCATTCAATCCTACTACAGGACTACAATCGAGAAAAGTACCTTGTTGTTTCAGTTACTCACCAAGTTGAAAGTGGAAGCCAAATGATCTCTCACCAATGTTTCTGAAAACTATAAGAATAAGAACTAATTGGAGACCAAAGATTGAACAACTGTTTAAACATTATTATATCTCTTCAAAACGCTATATCTGTGGTTAAGATTCCCTCTATTCACTAAATATATTTTTTAAACAAAATTATTTCACTAGTAGTACTCACCAACCATGTTGAAGGTGTAGGTAGTCAGATTTTTGTTTTCCGAATTTGAGAACTCATGAGAATTACCTTCTGCTGAAAGGTTGAAATGTTGAAACTCCCACAATTTCCCAGTAAAATAGCATTTTCCACGAAAACTTGAGCCTCATATTAAAAGACCAAAGGATCGGGAAAACCTTTTATGTTTACATTGAACCACTTTCGAGTGTAATTGAAGAAGTTGGGCCTCCGAATCCAAGTTTTTGATTCAAAAGGCGCCCCCGAACTCGAAGGCCCAGCCGCGATATCCAAGGCTGGAGTGGGAGGGTCAGAAGCCTCTAAGAAGGTTTCTAATCCCGGGGGTGTTTATGGATGCATTCAGGAGTTTTACAACCAACTTTCTATTCCTCTTTCATGCAACGCCCCTTTCAACATCTGCTTCCTTTTCCGAGTTTCAAGTGCCAACCTTTACTTTTACTGTTAATTCACTAAACCTTATTTTACTCTACATTTTAATTTAATAATGGTTTCGATTGATACTACTAATACAGGTTTGATACAATTTTGTCGTATAGCTCAACCATCATCTGTAAAATTTGGTGTACAGTCATAACCGAGTCGATTCCAGATTGTGTAGCTTTGTATTACTACCTTTTGGATAAATATTATACTGAACAAGCCAATCTGCTGTGCAAATAAGGAATCGTTAAAGAACAAAGCTATGATTCATTGTAGGGTTGAGTCACTTGCAAAAAGAAATATCGTGATTCAGAAAAAACCGAAGCCACCTCGTTACGTATGAAGGACAAAAAAATTATGAGGTCAACTGAATAAAGTTTTCGACTTGTCACGCCACGCGATCGGTAAGTTCGAAGTGAAACTCAAATAAAACTCCTTTAGGGACTTTTTACTGAATTTTCTTGCCCAAAAATGAACTACGTGTTTCACTCGTACTTTGGATACGGCATTGCTTCCGAGTCTACCAAGGTAGCGGAAGCTTTGTTTTCACTTTTCAAGGACGAAAAAAAATGTTCTCCAAAATCAAAATTTTCACTCGCGTTTTGCGTTTTAGTGCTTTCTGAACAATTTTGGTTCCGTGTCTGTGTGTCTGTCCGTCTGTCTGTCTGTAGGTCTGTCCGTCTGTCATGAATTCCTTGTAACGCGCATAACTATACGAAGTTATTGTCCGATTTCTATGAAACTTTCAGGGATTGTGCGGGTTGGTGTGTAGACGGTCCCCTATGAAAATCATCATCCTCGGACTGATAAAAGCGACTGCGCATGCGCAAACGTGAATTCCTTGTAACGGCCATAACTTCAACATTTTCCTTCCGATTTCAATGAAATTTTCAGGGATGTTACAGATTAGTATTTAGATGATCCCCTATGAAAATCATTACCTTCGGACTGATAGTACCCACTGCGCATGCGCAAACGTGAATTTCTTTGTAACGGCCATAACATCCACATTTTCTACCCGATTTCGATGAAATTTTCAGGGATTATGCGGATTAGGTTGTAGATGGTCCTCAATGAAGATCATCAGCCCCGGACTGATAGTAGCCGTTGCGCATGCGCAAACGTGAATTCCTTGTAACAGCCATAACTTCCACATTTTTCATCCGATTTCGATGACATTTTCAGGGATTACGCAAATTAGGTTGTAGATGTTCCCCAATGAAAATCAAGGCCTTAAAATTTATAGAAGCCTCTGCGCATGCGCATACGTAAAATCCTTGTAACAGCCATAACATTTACATTTTTCATCCGAATTCGATGAAATTTTCTAGGATTGTCCAGATTAGCGTGTAGATGGTCCCCTATGAGAGTAGTGAAAGGTACTTAGAGATTGGTGTTTCGAGATTAACCACTATGCATCGGATCATCTATATCATCCGATACATTATACATCTATAATTATATCATGTTGTGTGGCTGGGTTACCCGAAACAACATCCTCTCAGAGGCCCAAGCTGGATTCCGACCCGGATATTCCACGGTGGATAACATATTTAATCTTATTAGTATAGCTAATTTGCAGTTCAAAAAGAGCAAGAAGTTGTATTTGTTTTTTGTAGATTTCCGAAAGGCGTTCGACTCCCTGTCTAGGAGCGCAATCACATTCAAGTTGTTCAATATGGGTGTCTCAACTAAGTTCATAAATATTGTAAACGGGCTTTACACTAACACTACAGCACAAGTGTGGTCTGCAGAGGGGCTATCACGAGAATTGGAAATAAATACGGGAGTGAAGCAAGGTTGCCTGTTAAGCCCTATGATTTTTTCGTTGTTTTTAAATGACATAGTAGAGGCACTTGAAGGGGGCATAAACATCAATGGAAGGAGAATTAATGTGCTGCTGTATGCGGACGACTTGGTCCTGCTTGCGGATAATGTTTCGATCCTGCAACAAATGATTAATAGACTGGCCAGCTACTGTAAGGAGTGGAACTTGAGTATCAATTCAACCAAATCCAAGATTATGGTTTGTCGTAGACGTGGGGGTCGCTTGGCAAGAAAAGAAAAATGGTACTATAATGGAGAAGAATTGGAAATAGTTGATCATTACAAGTATTTAGGAATAGTGCTAACCCCAACCCTGTCACTGCAAGAGCATTTCAGAGAAAAATCTTCAACCGCCAAATATGCACTTATAAGTGTCTGGCCCAGGCTCTTGAATAGCGACCAAATACCGTTCCAGAAGAAGTTGGATATATTTCAGGCAGTAGCAAGATCCATAATATGTTACGCGGCACAGGTTTGGGGATTTAGGGAGTACGGAACCGTTGAGAAACTGCTCAAGTTCTTCGCCAAGAAAGTGCTCAGATTGCCGACCACAACTCCCGACTATGTACTCTATAATGAGCTAGGCATCAAAAAATTGTATGAGCACACAATGCAACTACATGTGGAATACATTAAGAAGGTATCCTCCCTCCCTGGTGGTAGACTGCCCCTATTCCTGGCACAAGAAACATGTAGGGTTGGGTGCGGTTGGTGGGAGGAGTGGTCGAGGCTGTTGAGGAGGTATGCAGGTGGGACGGTCGAGTTCTCTGATCTGCATAACGTAAAGGATGTTGGTGACAGGTTGCTGCTGGAAATAGGAGTGGCGGAGCGGAATACCACTGAGCGACGAATCCGGGAGTCTGCACATCATCGTCTCTACGCCTCCTTGGATCATAGTAAAACAGACTACGTTCAATCAAAAAGCAGCAAGTTGGTCGGCAATATAATAAAAGCGAGAGGTGAGCTCTTGAGCCTTAATACGATGCCACATAGGGAGGACAGAAAATACAATTGTGCCCTCTGCAACATGAAGACCCCAGAAGACACAGTGCACTTTTTGGCAGTTTGTCCAATACTGTCAGAGTTCCGCGCGCGTCATCTCGGTAGAGGAAGCCTAACACATCAACAGTTGCTGTGTGAATTAAACGGAGAGAATTGGGAGGGGCTACATAATTTTATAAGATGTGCAAGCGCTTACAGGAAATGCCTGTTGAATGAATTTAACTACTTCTGACCATTGACTATTTCTAACCTATTATTAGCATAAATTGATGTATTATGTAAAATGTTTAGTGATTGCTATGTTATTATTGTTGCGTTAATTTTGTTGTATTTATGATGTAGATAAATGTGCACAGGAATGACCAACCTGGCAGACGGTCTTACCATTGCCTAAGATGTTAATGGTGATATTTGTATTTCTTTCTTTGCTTAATAAACATCTTGATTCATTCATTCATTCATTCATTCAATTATATCATGTATAATCGGGTAATGGGTACGAGGAAGCTATGTGCCACACCCACTTGGCAGAGGTTTTTTGAATTGGTGTAGGTATGGCAGCTCCATTTCGAAAATCTCCAGTGAATTTCCTTTAAACGAGGTATATTCCCCAAATCAGGGTTAACCATTATATTCTTCCAATATTAATGTTTCATCTTTTTTTCGAAATTAGGTATATGGTAACTTTTTGCATGCTTTATTCCAATCAACTGATTGGACAGCTCGATGGCCAGAATAAATGGATTACATAGTGCATCAGGTTATTACATTCTTGTATCGTGGTAATACGTAATTTTCTACATCACGCTATGCGTCGCAGAGAAGCCATAGTGAATAGAGCTGGCAGAATCGGGATGCTCAATATCCTGAACATGCTCTCAGCCTCCAGAAGCCGGAGCGTTGTGGTAGGGTAGAATTACGCGTCGAAGTGGCTCAAACTAAACGTAATAAGCTCAGATTTGATGTAATATAATAATCTTGTTCCTTTAGCAGAATGATCTGAAAGCGGTACTTGTTAACAAGATGAAAGAAGTTCAACCTCTATTCTACCGGTTCTGTAAGGCTAAAAGAAGTATTCGTGCGAAAACATGAGAGCCTATTACATTTTAATGGTCGTGAATTGATTCAATGCTGTACGAGCTCTTACTGCCACGAACGCAAGGGTGGATCGAATCGAAACACAACGAAATAAAAATAAGTGCTTGAAAGGGTTTAAGACTTCGGGGACGTTAGGATAATGCAATACCGGGGAGTGGGTCTTAACTCGCCTCTGCCGCTTCTGAGATAAAATAAGAAGAGCCATTTGGTCAATGTGTTGGAATAACGGTGGTGTTTTTCTCCCATTTTCCGTTGCTCCTTGTTTTGGCTCAAATTTTCAGTTGGAAAGATTGAAATTTAATGTCGAATTGACTGGGAATGAAGTCTACAGGAATAAAATCGGCTCCTTTACCGAGCTTTCGGTAAATTTATCACCTTCCTCAGGGCTGTGTTATTGACTAAGGATGTGTTATTGACAAACATACTCTTTATCAACAACATGGTCACTCCATTCACCCATCAACAGAAACACAAAGTTATTCTACCTCTGGTGGTGGATCAACATTTTTCTTTAAAAAAATACACTCTAGAGGTACGAAACCATCAAGAATAATGAAATATAATAAGCTCCAACATTATGCAATTCCGGGAAGTCATTCAGTCCGACGAGTAATGAGAGAACAATCGGGGATTTTTGATCACTCCGTCAAAGGCAATCCATTCGGCGGAAAATTGGTCTCTCCACCCGCACGGAATATGATAATGTGCCGAATTATCACGCCACACGTGGTTTTAATATCCTCGTGACATGAACAAGGTAATTCGGTCTACTACTGTTGGGATCAATGCTCCCTCTGTCAGGCCCAGAATAATTTATTATTATTATTGAATTACGCCTGTCTAACTGCTACACTCTCGATTACCATGCCCAGATTGATTAGGTATATATCTGGCCAAGAGTAATTTGTGCTCAACCTTCTCCCTTGGGGTTGTTCCTAATACTGATCCAATCCTATCATGTGTAAATTTTCAAA
Source organism: Apolygus lucorum (assembly GCA_009739505.2). NCBI lineage: Eukaryota > Metazoa > Arthropoda > Insecta > Hemiptera > Miridae > Apolygus > Apolygus lucorum. Next base: position 36,040,376 of record CM019168.2, on the reverse strand, counting down.
GAACCTTTTTCTAGGTACCAGATAATGCAGAAATTGTCAATAAAAGTGGTATCTGATCTTCTGAGTTCATCTTATCAGAGGCTAGCTTGAAGCATAACACAGTCTTATTTAAGGATATAATTCTGCAGGTTTTATCCTATCAAAAATCTTCTTTCTTTTCTTCTCGTTCCAAGCCTATCTTCATAGAAATGAATTAGTGGTGATTGCATCATTTTGTGGGACATCGGGTAAATATATGTTTGATCTAGAAAAAATTCTCCTTAACAATAGGTACCTACGATTCCTCAACTCTCGACTGCAATGATTATAGATTTATGTACCTCATGATACGCATTAAAAAATGATAACTAATGCATGTGTCAATAATTAATATTGCTGTGTTGAAATGAATAATGATGTGGTTTTCATCCTTATGTTGGCAGGTAGTGGGGATGTGAGGATGGGAGGGGGGCTACTGATCATGCTGGTTCTGGTTTACCAGAGCAGAGCCGCCACTACCACCGGACCCCTCCACTCATCATCCGAGGACACCATCATGGTCACAGGTATTTATTAAACACATTAAAATAATAACAGATATACTAAGATAGTTGTTGTAATCCCAATCCCCGATATGCACCTATACTTCAATATTTTCCCACAAAATATAAAGAATTAATGAAAATAGGAAATAAGTAATGCACTCATACGAAATCGGGATCACAAGTAAATTTTTATTAATACGAAACGCCACTTGATTAATTTGGACTAATGAAAATCACACATGATCGTTAACTGGACGTAACATCCTCCAAACTACCTACATGCATGTTCTCTCGGTCGATGTATGACTTGATCTTCTTGCTGGTTTGCTTGACCATCCTCCCCACCATGCTGCAGTCTGGGGATTGAATTTTCACTTGATCTGGCGGGCATCTAAAAACGAGTAAAAAATCGTCCCAATTAACTGAGGACAACAACCTACAAGTGCCATTGTCCGACACCCTGCTGCGCCTTGCAAAAAACGTCTTAAGCACATCAAAAACCCTGAATTAGAAAGTGGTGAAGTGTGCTCGCAATGCACCGCACGATACAATGTAAAATACATGTAAAGAGCACCACCCACATCTTTTCTTTGTCTGAATAGTGTTGTTCTATCAATAGCACAGAACTTATGTGAACAAAGGTACTGTTGACAGCGGAATGGGTCCTGCTTGAACAGGTTCTGCTGTCTTCAGAAATAAGGAAATATTTATTGGTTGCGGCATGAGGTCCTATTTTCCATCATGCTTTAGCTCTGACGGATCTAAACATTATTTTTTAAAGTAGAGAAACACGGAAACAATTTGCCGCCTACCAGTAAGTGGTCAGAAATACGGTAGTGAATTGCTTCTTCGCCTTCTGCTGTTCCTTTAGAACTTGGGAGAAGTGTTCAGAATGTTTGTATTTATTTTTCTAAAATACAATGCTTTATTAGCTCTAAATGGACAGATACCTTTAGTGTCACACCAAGGACAGATTGGCGTACCCACAATTCTTTTCGAACTTCAAGGCATTCCCAGTACTTTTTTACTCTTTTCAAGGATTCAAAGACACTTTAATTACTAAAAGAACCCCATTTCTTCAAAATAAATCCAAAACTTTTAATTATTTCAATTTTTGAACTTTTTTCTAGATTAGAAATCGGAAATTCTTTTCTACTGGCTAGTTATTTCTCATATTGTGATTTCTAGATTGGAAAATCGGAAATCCTTTTCTACTGGTTAGTTATTACTCATATTGTGGTTTTACTCACTCATTATGGCATTTTCCGCTTTCTTCCTATCTATGTATTCAAATTCGTGACAAATCTAAAGAAATGTATAGGTACCTACCTGTAATATAGGTAGGTACTAGTTTTTAATATGGGTATCGGGAAATATTTGAATTTGAAAATTGTCTCACACAATTGTGATGAATAGGTATGATTTCAAAAAACTTAGACCCATTTGAACGACCATTTATTTTGATAACCCCGAACCAACCCTTCAACTGGCTGGACATGACAGACAGATTGGCGCCTAGAGTGCCGCCTAGACCATTTTTTGCACTTGAACCGTCCCGTGCCGAACAATAAGTAATCTCAAGGGTTGTGTGAGATCATGGCTCAGGATGGAAGGATTGGGTTAGAGGTTAGAAGGGGTGTAGGGGGTCTACGGAGCACATCTATCAAGATCATTGCTCTTTTTCTTATGGAGGTGGCACTCAGTGCCGTCTATCTGTCCGTTTAGGGTTGACGAAAATCAAAGTTCTGACATAGGTAGGTGAGTAAACATTCATTTGAATGATTTGGGCTAGGGAGGTAACACATTAGGTAAACAAAAATAAATGTCATGACTTGAATGGAGAAAGAGTAGGAGTGGAAGGGAATGGAGTGGGGAGTCATGAAGTAAGAGTAGAAATCATGAAAATCGCAACATCTGTTCAGTTCAGTTGAACTCACCTATTAGTTACGACTTCATGGTTTATGGACAATATTATGATTTACTTAGCTGACTGAGAGTATGAGTGGGTTTCCCATTGATTGAGGACGGAGGATTGCAGCCTCAATGTATCAACGTTAGTTATTTGAAGAGAGCACTTCGCCAGCACAAAATATTTTCAATCAATGGGGAGGAAATACCTTTTGGCTGATGATAGACGTGGTAGTTCGCAGTTTCCAAACAAAATCAGTCAACGTTGAAAAGGATTGGGGACAGTTCACGCCCTTCACGCCTCTTTCACTGAAGGCTTTGATGGAAGACGTCTCTGAGTCGCTTCCTCCCTCCATCTTTTCCACTTGACGTGAAATGATTTTGCTGGGCTGAAGTCCGAATGTGGCTTAGAGAAGAAACCTTTCTAGAATCATATTTTTCCAAATAGAAAACACCTCTTCCCTTTGTACTCTTTGTACAAGAAAAGAGCTCTAGAAATAATTGTAGAATGGTCAGAAGCGGATTTTATGGAGAAATACACTCAAACAGATCCCTTAGTGTATCCTTTCACGAAAAATACTGACTTTTTGTCAGTAAAAGAGCCCGGTTAGAATATTACTCCCACTCAAAATTAGAGCACCACAATCCATTTCTTCGTTTTTCCCATATTTTTTCACTTATCAAGTTTTTATCCATTTGCATTCGTTGTAGCAAACACAGCAGGGATAAGGTAGCAAAACTCTTAACAGAGAGAAGGGAACAAATCAACTGAAAACAAATAAGGGAAAAAACGAAGTGAAAAGAAGGAAGCGAAAGAAGAAGAAATAAGAAGACAACGAATAAAAAACAAAGAAAGAGGAAAAACGAAGAAATGGATGGTGCTGCTTTAATTTTGAGTAGGATTGTGATATAGAGATTAGAAATAGGCGAACTCCCTCGTCTTGTGCCTGCCAGCCTTATCTGCAAGAAGTAGGCTATAGCTTATTCTATCTGGTGTGTGGAAGACAAAGTATTTTCCGGTATTCGGATGGGTGGGTTGGGAGACCCGTCAAAGGTCTTGCGGTTTGTTGGTTGCCTAAATAGCAAGCGGGGGATCAGCCACATCGATCGTCAAGGGGCACACGCAACTCCCATTCAACAACTGCTCATTTGCAGTCGTCCCTTTCCACGGAGTAGTTTTCACTTTTCTAAATTATATCACCGCATTACTTCACTGCGTTGGTTAAAATTGCGAGCTACATTTCATTGTTCGCTTCACTTCTTGTATGAGGTTACCATCTGAGAAGAAAAGAGAATTTGGCTGAGAATTTAAATTCCAAGCTGTAATGGGGATTTCATCAAAGTTTCCGTTTTTGATATCTAAAAATGATCGCATCTGTATAGATAGTGCTCAGTAGGGTCCTCTCCCTGTTAGAAATGGTCACGTCAGTGATATCCTGTCATCCATTATGTTTTTATTCTTCGGAGATCGCTGTTTTGTAAAAATGCCGATCATCGTTCTTATGGCAGGTATTGTGCCATCTAGAATTTAACGATAATAAAAAACTTATTGTTCAGTGATGCACGCATTCCAAGGGTTGTTCCCTTAGATTTGGAGTAGGTAATTCATTCATTAACAATCGGTAAATGATGAAACATTTTTATTTACCTTTCTATTGCACAAAACAGTTCCATCCTATCTAATTTAGTTAGTCTAATTTAGTTAGTACAATTTTTAGCATTATGGGTGCTCAAAATTGGATTTTTGAAATCGGAAATCGTCGCTAAAAAGGTACTTAATACGTAACCCCCCTCCACTCAACATTAGCCACCTTAACACTCTTATAGTGACATTGGAGCGCCGAATTTGACCAGAATTTTAAAATCCATAATCTACGACACCCAACATGCTAATTCGAGCCCACCCTCCTCCTCCTCATGCCAGCCTGGCACCACAACGGTACCTAGTAGGTCAAAACATTGGATTTTCAACTGTTGGTTTTGGTCATTTGTCGACCACATCTGACCAACACGAAAAACGCTGCTAATTATTACACAAAGGTTTATTATTTCTGTGTTGATCACTCGCCTGCAAAGAACACAGCTTTGCCATTGCCACCACCTACCAACCATATTCGCTTCACAAACAAGTTTATATTGAAGAAATACGCTTCACACTCAATTCCTACATTGGGTGCCTTCATTAGGAAATTTGATTACTGGTTGCTAAGGACGCAAAACTGAGTTCAAGTCAAAGAAACGAACAACAATCTCATTTTGGTCAGCTAAAATTTGAACGGAGATTAGGCCTCTTTTGCGATTCACACTCGTGTTTCTGATTTTACTTAAGTTCGACCATTAAATTCTCTTGGGGAGCGAACGTTTTGTCCTGCAGAGCTGTGGGTGGTTTCATTCGATTCTAAAAGTTCAATACTATTTTAAATTTATGAAAAAACAATACTTTTATATCAACATGTTTCGAGCTAGAGCGTTTTGAAAATTTCAATTTCAGCCCCCTAGAAGAGACTGTCATCAATCAGAGACTTCGGGGTACACCTAGACACCAAATGGAGCCCATATACCAAATTTCATCAAAATCGGTCCTTGGTAACTAAAGAAAGTCCGCGTACGGGGGACGGACGGCCACATCTTTGAAACGATAACCAATAAATTTTGAGAGGAGTTAAAAAAAAGGGTTTCTTGGGCGATTCCAAAGGTATATTATTGAAAATAATAAACCAAAACCCACATAATACGCGTTTTTGGTTTCCTGGCGCCATGAAGGTACCACATATTTATTTTCATTAAAATCCAGAGATAAATTTAATAAGCTCTCTGAATTTCAAAGCTTGGGTTGTTGGGTAAACCTTAAGAAAAAAGGTCATAATTTTGTTGTTTCCTGAAATGGATTGCTTGTGTGCCTTTTCTTCCCCCCCCCCTATTATTACAATACATATAATAGTTGTGATTCGGCCTCTCCCTAGTCATACTGTCGTTAGAATATTTTGTAGGTTCTAAACGATAATTACAGACAAGGATAGCCATAAATTTGACACAATTAGACTTCCCATGTGAAGCTTCATGTTTTGATTACTGAATCTAGTAGAGGCTTTCGAATTGAGTAAACCTTCTCTCCTAACTCCACCTTTCTCATCTTCCCTTACCCCAACAGCTAGCGTTGGTTAGTCATGGACAACCATCTTATTTATTAATTAAACTATTTATTGCCGCTCCGCGTTTGAAGGAAGATTTACAAGTATTTATATTTAACAAAAACTTGGCTTAATGAAAAACATTATAATTGGGCTTGACCGTTATCTTGATATTAATAAAGAAATTGAATTGTAACATTAAAAGTGTATGGGATTACCGTACTCGTAGGTAGCATTATAAATATAACGTGTGATAAAATACTTCTGCCGCCATAATCACTCGAGGCATCCGTTTTTGTATTCTTCGTCGAGTCATGCTAAAAAGCGTGACCCGTGTGAGACACGAACCCAACTTTTCGTGATGTTTGGAAGGCGAACTAACTAATCAACGGGCTTTCCAGTCGACTGTCGTGCTCGAGCTACACCTAGGAGTATCAACTACTAATCTGTCTCCACCATCACGCCTGGATCATATCGAAATGAGGGATCTGGTTCGGCGGCTATCGAATTATTTTGACGCTATGTCAACGCGTTTCCCCACAGATTTAATTCAAAAAAGCTACAAGTTCAAAATCGAGTCTTTGAACATTGGGCTCATCCTTCCACTTCGTTGTAAGTAGGGGCAAAAGACGGGTTCTGGCACACTACTCCCGAAGCCAATTTGTCCTTTAAGCATCTCGAGGTGTGAGATGTCATGCAATCGCCATAGTAAGTAGATCTAGCCAGTTGGTTAGATGATTAGTAGAAAAACAGGTAGAGAAAGAGTATTTGTGAAGAAGTACTAGGTAAATAGGCGTCCCTTTTATCGCTAATTAGACCATGGTGTCACCAGTGTCATCGAAAACATCTTAGAAATTCCACAGCTGTCCTAAGGTGACAACAGATTTAAATTTAAATTTATAAATTAATGGACTGAGCTGCATTTTTTGGACCAATTTTGTACATTTTTAGAAATCAAAAAATTACCTGTTATAACAAACAATTTTTTCATTAATTTCTTTGGAAATTCTTTTCATAACTCTATTTTGAGACTTCCAATAGTCCACAAAAAATTCTGCTGTCCATTAAATTTAAAATTGCAATTTAAGTTTGGATACTCCTGGGACACTTAGGGGCATTTGAGAAGTTCCTGACATGTTTTCGGTGATACCATGGTCCAATTAGGGTTAAATGTATTCTATTTATTTTGATTTATTTACGATATCTCTCTTGGTTCAACAGCCTCTTTTACTCTTTCTCTTCCTGTTTTTCTACTAATCATCTAACCAACTGCTTAGATCTATCTACTATGGCGATTAGATGGCATCTCACACCTTGAGATGCTTAAAGGACAAATTGGATCTTTTGTGATTCACACTCGTGATTCTGTTTTATCGAAGGAAAACCCTTAAGTACTCGTAGGGGCCGAACGGTTTGTCCTTCAGAGCTCCGGGTGGTCTCAAAAATTTTAAAAAATGCAATACTATTTAAAATTGGTAAAAAACGATACGTTTATTTCGAGAGTTTTCGAGCTAGGGCACTCTCGAAAATTTCAACCCTCAATTTTCACCCCTTAGAAGTGAACATCAACCAAACCTTAGAAGAACATCAACCAAAAGCTTCGCGGCACAACTAGACCCCAAATGGAGCCCATATACCAAATTTGAACCAAATCGGTCCAGTGTTGCTAAGAAAAGTGCTGCATTTTTGCCGCGTGAATTTTTTTATTGGATTTTTGGAACCTTTTTGGAACCTTGAAACGTAAAACATCAAATTTTGAGGGGGGGGGGGTAAATTGTTTTCTTCTTGCTCGATTCTAAAGGTTTATTATTGAAAATAATAAACCAAAATGTTTTCAATGAACTTTTAGGAAAAATAAAACAAGTTTTTTCTCTCGACATTTGGTTTGTTTTTCACAGCCTTCAAGAGATAAGAGATCTCTACACTCAGTCCATAAATAAATACCATAATGTATGAATTTCCTCGCATAAAATGCAGTAGACTTCACCTTTTACTAAGTTCTAATGAAAAAGTCATCAGGGGCCATGAATGAGTCATTGGGGAAGTTGGAGAAAAGGCGAATGGACTTTTTTGGGGAGTAAAGGGAGAAATTGTAAGGGCACATTTCCTGAATGGGAAAACCGGTTTGAATAGCGCGGTTTCGCGAAGGAGTTCCGCAGGCTACGCACCCTTGCCCTCTTCTCTCTTTCTGTAACAGAGGGAAAATGATGAATGCTCTAAATGACTCAGTGAAGGCGACGAAGACTGGTTTTGTCATAACGAATAGTTGACTATAAGGGCTGAGGAAGGGGCCGGTTTCTATTTAATTACGCCCTTGAGTAGGTTCTACATTTCTACACTAGTGACCGTCGTCAACGTCTGACGTAGGTAGTGCCAAGTACCGCTCTAAGTTCGCCACCTAAGCAATTTAACTCGAAACTCTGAGAGAACGAACCATCTTCTAATTAGGAAATGCCAAGTGTAGGAAAGGCGGAGTATTCCTTGTGTTTGCAGAGCAAGGGACCGCCTCGGGTTCCCCACAACAAATACGACCCTTGTTATTCGTTGTTCTTTGTCTCTTCGTCCTGTTCGTTTTTTTTCGCGTTTTAATTAACAGTCGCCCCACTCTTCTCCTCACTTTGGTGAATTATACCCGCTTCGGTGAATCAAAAAGCTCGTTGGATACTTTTAAAATAATTGTAACGTATCACGTGAATGTTTGTCGAAACCGCACACGAACTAAATAAATTGAAAGAGAATTTATCTCTTCGCCCTATGAGACAATCAAAATGGGTAGTTGAGATCTAGCCCTTGGAGAGATGTTTTGCCGACTACCACTGTAAGAAATTGTGGTCTGACTCATCCGTCGTGTAAGACGTGTGAATGGGGTATTTCAGTCAATTTTTTTTCAAAAGAGTATGGCTCAGGAATAACGGTAATCGGGTCTGTTCGTCGAGAAAATATTTTTAAAAAATCAGAGAAGCTAAGGAAAGTTGAAGATTTGAATGGTGTGACGTAGCTAGCCAAAACTGTCTTTGAAAAAAGTATCCATGCACAGAGAAGAGATTGGAATGTTCTCACTGGTAGCAGGTTCAAATTGAGACTCCAGAACGTTGATCTTCCTCTTCTTTTCCGTCATATTTAAAACGAAAGAAAGAAAAGAAATCGTGGGCGATAGATACACTAGCTGAAAATTTGATAAGTCGAAACCTCAAACGAAGCGAACAGTAAACAACCGATTACAGACGGCAGACGTAGGTAACGCTAACGATTGAACCGTAAAGTAACGCTATTTGAAATGAAATATTACGCTATTCTCTTGGAAAATACTACTCACACACGCGCGCGGCGTAGTGTGTGTGCATTTATGGCGGCCCGCCTTTATTTCAAACGTGTGATCTATTTAATTAATTTTTCTACCACATGTTATAGTATCATTGGGCTAAAAATTGGAGTATATAGGTTTTCAAGGGTGCTGAATCCTAATTTGAGGTCAAAACCCTGAATTTCCGACCCACCGAAATACCCCATTGTCAACTATCGGGACTGGGGTCATCCAGAAAAACGCAGTTATTGCTTAGCTTTTGGAAAATATATTGAATTATGAAATTACAATAAACAAATTCAGGCAAAAGAAGCTGGACGGAAAACAATCTTAATCTTACACTAGTCCAAAACAAAGTTCAATCAAACTCTCCCACTGAGGTCTATTCAGGCATACAGTTTTGTTCATAATAAACAAGAAACGGATACTCAACAAAAACATTAACTCGCTCCATGACAGTCAAACGTGAGGGCACCAATCAACCCATACTCTCCATCAGGTTCTCCCCCTAGCAATGAATCAAAAAAGTCGAAAACTATAAAAAAACCAAACAAGATTTTGTCATCAAAATTGAAATTAAAAACAAGAAAAAAACCACATAAATGTACATAACTCATAACTATCACAACAACTTATGGTCACAACTACCCCAATCATCTTTCATATCACAACCTACCTTAAAGTGCCTTCAGTATTTAAAATGATATCAAATTTCAAACTTAACAATAGCGTATATATCGCAGACAGGAGTGTATTAACCCAACTCAACTTAACCCCTAGTTGAGTTGAAAGACTCACCTTTCAAAATAACTATAGCAACAGGCTCTCATCAAAAACAATAGATTTAAAATAACAAGTTTTTCTGGATGACCCCAGTCCCAATAGTTGACAATTTTCTTCTTAGGTCGCGAGTATTGGGAAGATAAGATTCCCGGAACACAAACCATTTAAATTTATCCATCTTAATACGCTCCGTTTTGCATAGTAGGTATCCACTTTTTACAGTGTATATCCACCCGTCATTGTATCCATTAGAGCCTTCATTTTGTTTTACTCGTATTAACAAGGTGTCCCAGAAATAATGATCCAAACTTCTGGGACTGATCCTACGACTAATTTGCGTACACTTTTTTGCTGTAATTTTTTTTTTCTCCTAAACCATTCAATCCAACTTTATTATATAATTTTTTTCCTCGTGTTTCTGTGCTTAATTTGTAAAAATACCCGCAATTTGATTAGATTAATTCAAATTTGAGGATACTAAAGGAAAGGGCATTAAATTTTATACCACAAAATTTGTTGCAAATTAGTTATAGGATAAGTCTCTGAAGTTTGGAACATAAATTTTGAGGCACCCTGTGTGTATCCACACCGTACAGTCTCATTCTCCCAGCTACCATGAAAACGTGGTTTCACAGATTGGGCCAGTTTCCCCTCCAGAAGGGAAAAGCTGAAGTGAAAAAAATCCAATTATGGTGGTGGGTGGTGGATGAGGGGGACTGAAAAATAGTTTAAAAACGCCGGTTTTTGCACTTTCAAAACTTTTCCTTTCAAAATGATGTCTAGAGACTTTCCCTTTCTTGTTTCTGGATGTTTGAAGTTGGCCGAAACTTGAAACTCACAGAGTTCCTTCTTTCCTCAAGTAGGTATTTTCCTCAAGTTTATAATACAACTTGTCTCCAAAAGAATATTCAACGGACCTACAACATTGTTTTCACTCTTTGGTTTTCTCCGATTACGTAAAATAAGGTATCATCGCATCAAAACAGTCAAAAATTGGAGTCCACGCTAGGAAGTAACACAGGGAATACTCGTACCGTCCCGTCGCTACTACCGACCACAATAATCCCAAAAATTAAAAAAAAAACTTTTTTGTCAATTTGTTAAACAATTTCAGAGCTTCCCTGCCGTCGGTAGTGAGGATACAAAATTATTCACGGTGTTGTGGATGTAATGAATGGCTTCGTTTGACTTCAGAGACGAAATATATCAGGCGGAAATTGCTTGTTATGAGAATTAAACTTGGAGTATTTTTCTTGTCAACCGATAAGAGAGGAGAGAGCCTTTACAAAAAAAGCATCAAAGAAAAGGAACCAAAAAATAAAAATAAAAAAAATCAGGAGTAAATGGCTGCAAAGATTGGAGGAGAGATGACGGGGCAAACCCATTAACCCGATTCTTTCACTCAACCTCGCATCAGCGGGCGGGCAAATATTTGCGGGGTCGTCGGTAAATTACTTATCTACATACACTCACAAGAAAAGCGGGGAGGGAATCTGCCGTCTTTGTCGGGGGAAAAAGAAAATATTATCACCCGCTTTTCTGTAGGAGATACACCCTTCTCGATGTCGGCGGAGATTTTGAGGGCTAACAACCTCAGCAAAAAAGCTTGGTTGTTTTACAGATATTAATTTCCGAATTGTAATAAATTTTAATTCAATTAATAACAAATGTTGTTTTTCCGATTGTTGAATATCAAGCAACCAGCATGAATTAATTGAATTTGGCGCTAATCTAAAATGTATAATAATTCAACGTGACCTGCGACCTGGAAAACTCGGAAAACCTGGAATACTCGGAAAATTTTACTTTTGTTGAAAAATCAGGAAATTTAATATTTCTCCCGGAAAAGCCTGAGCGTCGAACATGTTTTTGGGAAGTTCCGGCAGTCTGAGAGAGAAAAGTTCAAGTACGGTTTTAGTGGTATTTTTCAATTACAGACGCTCCCGGTGTAGAAAGTTTTCTCAAATATTTCAGAGAGAGAGAACAACCATTTTATTAAAATAAAATTGGCGAGCTGCCCTTATACTGGGTTGCCACAACACACAGTATAATGATAGACGTTAATAATAAGATAATTCATAATAATATTTGAAACAAATCAAAAATTGTCAACAACAACAACAAAAACAAATAATTACTGCGATGCGTTCTGAAAGCGATTTATTAATTAATCATCATAATAATAACATAAATGAAGCTCATTAGTCGTGAAGTTGATAGAATACCTGAAAGCGAATCGAAACAAACAAGCCTTCTTTCAGCAAATAGTCTCTCCTAAAGCAAATGGTTGAAATGTACGAAACGAACGAAAAAATAAATTCTCGGAGAACAATTTGAAAGCGTTTACGCGCGTCCTTGGTGTCGAAGCGGTCATACGTGTTGCATGGATAAACCACTAACCATCGATCGCATTTCGGTCAGCTCTAATTTGAACGGAGATTAGGCCTCTTTTGCGATTCACACTCGTGTTTTGATTTTTATATATATATTTCAATATAAACCCTTAAATTTTCGTAGGGAGCGAACGGTTTGTCCTACAGAGCTCCGCGTGGTCTTAAAAAATTCTAAAAATTCTATAGAATCTTAAATTGAAGGAAAAACAATACCTTCATTTCGAAATTTTTTGAGTTAGGGCGTTTTCAAAATTTCAAAATTGATTTTGGAACCCTTAGAAGTGACCTACATCAACCAAAAGCTTCGGGGCACAACTAGACCCCAAATGGAGCCTACATACCAAATGTCATCAAAATCGGTCAATGCTAAGTGGCAAAAGTGCCGCGGACGGCGGACGGACGGCCAAATTTTTATTCGATTTTTGGATTCTACGTACCTTGAAACGTAAACCATCAAATTTTGAGTTGGTGTTAAAATTTTTTTTCTTGGTCGATTCCAAAGGTTCATTATTGAAAATAATAAACCAAAACTGGAGTTTTAAATATTGTATAATTAATCAGTTAACAATATTAATTAACAATAATCTTCGTGTTCATCTTCTGGCCTTGGCTGATAGTCAGGTTGGCTGTTAGAGGTATTGATTCGTTCTCTATTCCGGAAATATCAATAATGGAGATGAAAACAATTATTGTACCATTCTTAAGATTTTAATAACACGGGTTTCCTCATTGGCTTGTATAAAAAATTGATTGTGGTCCGAATTTAAAGTTTCATCATCACTCATCTCAGATGCGTTGAATCAGCATCTGATCGCTTTTACCACCGACCCTAGAGATGTCCCCAAAGTATCGATACTTGAAATTATCGATACTTTTTGAATAAAGTATCGATACATATCGATACTTCTTTTCCCTGATATATCGTAGTATCGATACTTTTTTTTCAGTATCGGAGGCGATACTTTTCTTTCTCTCATATCTTATCTGTTTCAACACCTACGAAATGAAGGTACCTACTTGACAGTACCTCTTTCTCTACGTAGATTGTTGAGAGACCAACCACTTCAACTAATTAAACGAAGATGATGTACCACCACCTCCAGCTCTCTATGGTAACCTGCTGTCCTCCATCATCTAGGAAGGACCACAAAAATGTTAAACCAACCAAGTTAACCGAAAACAAGTGCCTCAAATAAAACAAATCTAAATAAACACTCATTTTTTGGTTTATTATTTCCAATAATAAGCCATTGGAATCGAGCAAAAAAAATTTTAACCCTCCTCAAAATTTGATGTTTTACGATTGAAGGTACGCAGAATCCGAAAATCGAATAAAAAATTTTCCGTCCGTCCACCGTACGCTGCAAATCATTGCCCAAAAGTTTATTATCTTCTGTATAGATTACCCTTCTGTATAGATCCCTCCCTACCAACCTTAGGTACCTACTTACTTTAAAAATTTAACCCTTCATTTCCATTTGGTTGGTGGTAGGGTGATTTATGGTTTTGTTCATTCTATATTAATTATTATTCTCGCGATGGAGAGATGTCACTCTAATAGAGAGAAACATATACGACATTTTCACCCATTTTTGTGAAAGTATTAAGAAGTATCGATACTTCAAAATATCGATACTTTTTGATACTTTCTACATGTATCGATACGATATTATATCGATACTTTTGAAGTATCGGACATCCCTAACCGACCCCACGAGATGCGGGAAGGATCAGCTGATTATTAGCCTATCAATAAACGGCTTACTACAATAAGATGTAACCATAAATTGGCCAAAATGAGACCTAATTGACAATAAATTACCCGCAGTGGAGAACACAATGGTGTCAAACAATGGGAAACTTGGGGCGAGACTCCAGCCTACTCTGATGTCAACCATCGGGACCTCCCCCGCCAACTATTGGTTCCACCTCGCCGTCCACCACCGGAGCCTGTCTGTCCCAGTCGAATTAATTTACGGTCGGGCCAGTGACTGGCGGGGAATTATGGTTCGAACTGCGAATTATAGTTCGCGCTGCGGCGGCTCGACTCCCATAGTAAAGTGGAAGGGAGTTCCAGGTGGAATCGATTAATTACACAATGGCATTGAGTGGGGGGGGGGGATTGTTGACTCCGCACACATTCTCTGAATCACGCCAGCGAGATTTCACGGCAAATATTTCACAGGTGGCGACCGCTCTTCGGCGGCATCAGCCATTTTGGTTTATTATTTACCTCTGGAATCGACCAAGAAAAAAAATTTCAACTTCTCAAAATTTGTTGGTTTAGGTACGTTTCAAGGTACTTATTTAGAATCCAAAAATCGAATACAAATTTGGCCGTCCGTCCGCCATTTTGTATTCTGGACATGGACCGATTTTGATGGAATTTGGGCTCCATTTGGGGTCTAGTTGTGCCCCGAAGCTTTTGGTTGATGTGGAGTACTTCTAAGGGTTGAAAAATAAAGGTTGACATTTCAAAAACGCCCTAGCTCAAAAAATGTCGATATACAGGTATTGTTTTTCCATTAGTGTAAGATAGTGTTGAATTTTTGAAATTTGTAGAGACCACGCGGAGCTCTGTAGGACCAACCGTTCGCTCCCTATGAGAACTTAGGGGTTGGACTTGATATAAATCAGAAACGCGAGTGTGAATCGCAGAAGAGGCCTAATCTCCGTTCAAATTTTAGCTGACCTGATGTAGGTACGTGTTAGGTAGGTTGTATCTATGGCTGGTATGTGATGCTGGGTTGTGATAATGGCAAAGCCGAGTTCTTTAAATAATAAACCATTGTGTAATAATTTGCAGAGTTTTGGTAATAATTTGGCATTATTTTCAATAATGACTGATTTTCTTGGTCGACTCAAAGGTCGACTCAAAGGTTAATAATTGAAAATAAAACCGATACCTTAAAGCGCATCCATTTTCCACTTTTTTTATGTATTTTTTATTTCTGAAAAATCAAATTCAACAATACTATTATTGACCATTTTGACCTTCTTTATTGATATGGATATATCTTTTGGCTGGGGGTCAAGGACATTTTCGCGGCACTTTTTTTGCCACAAGAAATGCAACGCGATACCAGTAAATATCGGTAGCTATGAAACAAGGGTCTCTAGAATACTGCAATATTACGTGCGATCGGAGAGTTTTTTTTTTTAGAAAAAAAAATTCTGTTTATTCATAGAAAAAGTAAATAGGTAGGTACATATTATTAGAAGAGATGCTACGTTGTTGATCACAAAAATTGAAAAAAGTATCAACCTACTTCATGCTAATAGATTATTCATGAAATGTCTCGTGTGTATTTTATTTCATCATTTTAATTTTAAAATTACACCTGCAACAATAGACGTACCTATCCATGATCTATTGTTCTTCCCTCTAAGGGAGAAATTTTAGATTTAATCATTCCCATGTAAGCTAAAACAAGTTCGTGTGGCACGTAGCTTCCTCGTATCCATAACCCGACTGTATAGATGATTCGATGCATAGTAGTTAATCTCAAAACATCAATATCTAAGTACACTCTCTTGCAACCCTCATAGAGTCCTGAAAGGTCTCTGATTTTCATAGGGGACCATCTGCTAGCCAAATAACAATCCCTGAAAATGTCACCGAAATCGGATGAGTATGGTAGAAGTTATGGCTGTGGCAAGGATTTCATGACAGACACACATTTTATTAACATGAACATCAAAATTTCCGCTCGCGTTTTACGTTTCAGACTTTCCTGAACAATTTTGGTTCCGTGTCTGTGTGTCTGTCATGAAATCCTTGCCACAGCCATAACTTCTACAATTATCAGGATTTTCAGGGATTGTGCAAATTGGCGTGTAGATGGTCCTGTATGAAAACCATCAACCCCGGACTGATAGTAGCTGTTGCGCATGCGCAAACGTGGATTCCTTGCCACTGCCATAATTTCCTCATCTTCCATCCAATTTCGATGAAATTTTCAGGAATTATGCGAGTTGGGGAGGAGATGGTCCCCTATGAAAATTGTAATGTCATACATCTAAGTTAGTTAGTTCTCCAATAAAGTGACGTGTTGGAAAATCCAGATTGGCATGAGTCATCACCAACACAGACGAGGCGAGGAAGGGAAAGAACACGTCATCTGACGTCACCTCTTTTCCACTCTCCCCTCACCATAATAACTTGAGTATATAAGCCGCACTCAAGGGTCTTCCTACATGCATTCGTACCTCGTCTATCCGACTTTTCATTTCTTGTCTTACCTGCAGCCCAGTTCTTCCGAGGAAACAGTTTGCCCCATAAAGGCGCCAAACCTCTAGCTCCCCTTAGGGACCTCTTCAGAACACTAGGCTTCATTAGGTAAATGTTCCGCCTCCCACCACTGGGTCTGTCATCAGATGCCGAGGTTAGCGTATAGATTCTATTAGCACTTATCTGGACGGTCGGCCGCGAGGCGCTGCGGATGGAGTGCTAAAGCCCTAGGCTTTAGGGATCAGTCTCTTCGTTGAGTAGGATTCAGGCTAGGAACAATTCAGCGCATCGAGAGGGCCATCGCCCTCACTCGACTACACAACAAAAATCTTGGTCCCCTTTGAAAATCATGGCCCTCAAATCGAAGTATAGTGTGCATGTGCAAACGTGAAATCCTTGTAACAGCCGTAACCTCCACATTTTCCAACAATATTCAGAGATTGTGCGGTTTGACGTGTAGAGTCCCTGTGAGGGTAGTGCTTGAGAGAGTACACTGAGAGATTGATGTTTTGAGATGAACTACGATGCATCGGATCATCTATACAGTCGGGTTATGGATACTAGGAAGCTATGTGCCTCACCCACTTGGCAGACTTTTTTCTCTTAGCTTATCAGAAATCAAAGAGTTTAGTATAACAAGCCATTATTTTAGGAATTGTGGACTGGTAAAAACTTCTATTGCGTTTTTCTTAAAACTTCGTTTTTGCTCATTAAGGTATCGATATGCCGAAATTCCGATGAACTTGAACATATGCAAACAACTAGTCTGGTATACCTCAATAACAGAGACTGACCACGTTTCAAACTGATTGGAGAACATCCCACAAGCAAGAGCAAAACCGTTACGATGGATCGTTCCGCCTCGACACGATTAATAAACGCTGATGGAAGCCGTTTGTGATGGAGAAAGACACTTGTTTGATGCTCGGTAGCCGAGGGAATGATGGGAAATCCGCCGAGGAATGGAAGCAGATTTGTCATTCCAAGGATCGAGCCTCTCCATTTCCCTGAAACCCTTGTTTCGCGGTAACTAATGGATTCCTTTCGCCTCTGTTCTGTTCTCCAGGAGAATACGTCCAACTCCGAAGTCGTAATTGAAGTGAGAGTCGAGCTTAGTTCATATTTTCATTTTTCATGAAAATTCACAATTTATTACATTCGTAACTCAATATAGAATTGCTTTTTGCTGTTTTTGACATGTTTCATGTCTTTAAGATGATCCCACCAGCTCCAGCAGGACTTGCGTCTCGCCCTCGAAGGACGAGCAGCCATTGCTGCGGTTTAGCGGCATTTTTGAAAAAGGCTGTACCTCGTTTTCACCGCTTTTTTCAAAATTTGACGGTTCTACTTCCCTGCCTTATTTAATTGTGGGGAGAACGAAACTGTTATTGAATTTTTGTATTTTGGGGAGACGAATCAAGCTGAACGCCTTATTATAGTGAAGAATACCGTCTGCATAACTTTTTACGAATCTATTGCCAGGAAAATTTCGCCCACAACGGTTGTAATTTTTTGATTTGCAGCTCAGATCTTGGGCAAGTTTTTACTGTATAGGCACAGTACGAAAAACAACCCAGAAACAGCCGGATAAAATTACCTAGGAATTTTTCATTCTCGTGAAAATTTTATGTTCAGGAATATAGTTTGTCTAGCAAAAAAGTTTGGATTAACATCAGAGAGAAAGGAAATTTAATGCTCTTTTCAACGGTTTGGATTAACATCAGAGAGAAAGGAAATTTAATGCTCTTTTCAACGGTTTCCTCGAATTTCAACTTACTTAAAGTTTTGGTAGTCACTACAGTCGTTTCATAAATAATAAAATCAGAAACACCCCTTAGAAGTGACTGAAATCAATCAAAAGCTTCGCGGCACAACAGTTGTGTGCGAAATTATTGAAAATTTCAACCCTTAATTTCCATTTGGGGTCTAGTTACTAGAAGTACCTATGGGTGTTAGGTAAAAAACAAAAAAATAAATAAATAGTGACAATGGCAAAGCTGTGATCTTTGCAGAAGAGTGATCTATACAGGACCTTTGTGAAATAATTTGCAGCATTTTAAATTAAATTTAGTTCTATTTCGACAAATCTATAGAATATTAGCAGGAATATTCAAGGGTTCCATTACAATCTGTCAGATCATGAATGATCTTTCCAAGGGCCACACTATCGCTATCTGCAACTGTATAATAAGTCTGTACCTAAACCCGATTTTGTTGGAGCAGGAGGATACTTGTAAAAATTCTTGGTAGGATGATGGGATTATTTCTCATAAAGTAGAGAACAAAGAATAAGTTGGATAAGGTTCACTTCGTAGAGGGATCTGTGCTGCCTCAGACAGCGGCACCATCTCTGACGAGGAAACCCAGCTAATAGCCTATAAGGTGCGTCGGGAAAAGTGCAGAGTACAATTTGTATAGTTCAACTTTGGTAGACCCTGAGAAACTCATTTTTAAAGCTAGATTTTTTTTCCTTCTTTCATTACACCCCTTGGACTATCCTCTAACCAGTTTTGTAGTTGGTTTGAGGTTTTTTAAAAGTTAAATTTTTTAAAAGTTTTTTAAAAGTGGGTTTTTCGAGTAATACTATAATGTTTGTCCGTACTCCTCACTTACCCCGCCTAAATGGGGTAAGTGTAGAGCATCCCTTCATTTCTCATGTCGTTAGAGTTACAAATGCGAAGGAGGAAGTGCGTGGAAGAGCTCGTTTCAGGCATTATTTTGCTTTTTGCAAAGTTAAAATCGGACAGAAATTGATGAAGTTACACAGTTTTGAAAAGTTAAAAACGTGGTATAGAGAAACACACAAAAATTTTGCAAAATTAAAAATTTGCAATCTATAAATGTAAATAAGAAGGTCTACCTAGTCAAATGGACTACCTATTTAGATTTAGAAAATCACAATCAACCTTTTTAGAAAGCATTCAACACAAGAATATATTTTTCTAGATGTTTGGTAATTTAAGCTCAACATCATGTGGTTAATTTTAACATAACAATATTGCAGTCACCATAAACATTCTTTTGGCTGTTGATGCACTTCAATACCTTCCCTCATTGACAGCTTCAAAAGTGTTTATGGATCTTGAATGTCAAGCCCTATTCTTCCACAAATCATCTTCAGCCTCGGTTTGTGCAGAGGTTTTGTCATAACGTCTGCAACTTGGAATTCCGTGGCTACTTTTTCTATGTGAACTTCACCGTCACAAACTTGTTCCCTCACGAAGAAGTGCCTCGTCTGGATATGTTTTGTTCTTCTGTGAAGTTCGGGATTGTGCGATAATTTAATTGCCGCTTCATTGTCAACATATAAAATTGGAATCGATGACAACTCCACAATACCGCTTAGCAACCTCTTCAGCCATATTATCTCCCTAGTAGCTTCACTAGCAGCAACAAGTTCGGCTTCTGTTGTTGAAATCGCTACGGAGGTTTGTTTTTGACTCAACCAAGTGATTGCCCCGCCTGAGTACAAACATACAACTCCTGTTGTTGAATGGCCCGTCTTGTTGTCACCAGCATGGTCTGCGTCGCTGAAACACAGTAGTTGGCCTTTTTTGAAGTTGTGTTTGTAGACAACGCCATAGCTCTGAGTTCCCTTCAGGTATCTAAAAATCCTCTTCACCCTCTCACAATCCTTCAGCGTAGGATTTTCAAGAGATCTGGAGACTACACCTACAGCGTATGCGATGTCCGGCCTTGTACCTATCATCAGATACATCAACGCACCCACCGCTTGTCTGTAAGGAAACTTTGGTTCGTCTTTATCCGATTTTTCTCCAGTTTCGTTTGAAGAACCCTCCTTCAAAATCGGAGTTGGAACTGGTCTGCATTCTGCCATCCCGAATCTCTCAAGAATTTTCTTGCAGTATGCAGCTTGATGAATTTTGAGTGACTTATCACTCCTTTTTTCAATTTGGATGCCCAAGTAGTAAGACGCTGGCTTCACTGTGATTTTGAATTCGTTCTTCAACTGTTCTATGAACATTTTTGATTCATCTTCGTCAGTGGTTGCGACCAGTCCGTCATCTACATAGAGCGCGATTACTGTCATCAGCTCTTTATTTTTCATCCGGATAAATAAGCATGGATCTGCGTCGCTCTGATGGAAACCCAGTTTGAGGAGGTATTGGGCAAATCTTTTGTTCCAGCACCGAGGCGCTTGTTTCAGACCATAAAGGCTTCGACGTAATCGACAAACTTGGTTCGTTCCGTCTGAGAATCCTTTAGGCTGCTGAACGTAAATTTCCTCATCCAACTCCCCATATAGAAAAGCAGTAGAGACATCAAACTGAGTCAAATGCATGTTTGTGCTAGCTGCAATGCTGAGAAGTGCTCTAACTGTTCCTGCTTTGGCTACAGGGCTAAATGTCTGGTCATAGTCGATTCCTTTCTTTTGTGAGAAACCTTTGACTACCAGTCTTGCCTTGAACCGTTCAATGCTTCCATCAGGGTTTGTCTTCACTTTATAGACCCATTTACAAGGAATTGGTTTCTTTCCCTTAGGTAATTGTTGAAGTGTCCAAGTACCATTTTCTTTCAGGGATTGAATTTCGCTTTCCATTGCTTTTTGCCAGTTCAATTTTTCTTCACTACCAACAGCTTCCTCATATGTCAAAGGCTCCACAACCTTGTTTCCTATAGTTTCTGCTGACATCACATAATCTTGATACTTTTCAGGTCTTTTAATTAGTGCTTTGTCTCTTAAAACTCTCGTTGAAATAGGTTGTTGTTCCTCTGACTGATTTTCAGGATGTTGGAAATCTGGTGCTGGTTCAGATTCAGTCATACCTTGCTGAACTTGACTCTGCTCGAGCTCCTGTGAAGAATTTTCTGGTTCAGAAATAGTGTCACGTACAGTAGTTGTTGTACCTCGTTCACCTCTCTCTTCCTCTCTTTCTGAACTAGAAGATGTAGTGTTTTGTTGCGTTGTCTTACATGGTGGGACTTCTTGAAGTGGCTCCTCTTTAAAACTGACGTCTCGAGATCTAATCAATTTATTTGTCTCTTGACACCAGATTCGGTAGCCATCCCAGCCATCGTAGCCAACCAAAACTCCTTTGACAGCCTTTTTGTCCATCTTCTTGCGTTGGGATTTAGGTATGTGAGCATAACATGTACTCCCAATGATTCGAAGATGTCTCAAAGATGCTTTTCTCCCTGTCCAAAGTTCATGAGGAGATTTTCCGTCAACTGAAGATGGTCCACTGATGTTTAATACGTATTTTGCCGTATTTATCATTTCAGCCCACAAGCTTTGAGGTATGTTCCCATGAGAGTGCATTAGTGATCGCGCTGCTTCCACAACTGTGCGATTTTCCCGCTCTATGCAACCGTGCTGTTCAGGTGTCCAAGGCATGGTCAATCGAAGTTGGATTCCACTACGTTGAAGGATATCGCGAACGTTTCCACAGTCGAATTCTCCTCCATTGTCACAAAGCTATACCTTAACTGTATGTCCAGTTACTTTTACCTCAGCTAGCATTTCTTCTAGTTTTCGGAATACTTCAGATTTCTGTTTGATAAAATATAACATCCGGTATCTTGTAAAATCGTCTTTGAACATGACGAAGTAGCGATTTCCTGACATTGTTGTTTGAAACGGACCACAGACGTCAGCGTGAATCAACTCTCCTGGCGTGGAAGCTCTTTCCCTCGTTCCAAATTTTAAACGATGAGCCTTCCCATAAATACACCCTTCACAGAGTTCGCTATCTAGGCTGACTTTGATACCTAGTTCCCGCTCAATTGTTGCTCTGACGTGCCGTTTGTTTTGGTGCGCTAATCTTTCATGGTATAGTTGCAGTTGTTGTTCTTTAGTTACTAGGTTCACTTGATCTGCTGAAGATGGTTTGTTACGTAGAGCTAATTTATAGAGACCTCCGTTTCTTCCTCTGTGTCCAATGATTTTAACTTGACCTGGCACTTCAAATTTGCATCTCTCAGTTGTTGAGATAAATGAGCTGTCAGTTCTTTTATCATGGGCGGAGAGTACTGAAAACAGGTTCTTTTTTATTTGCGGAACGTACCATACATCTCTTAGTGTTAACCTTGTCCATTTTCCATCAACTCCTACTTCCAGATCGATTTCACCCTTTCCCAGAGCCTTGATCGAATCTCCATTTGCAGTAGTTACGGAACAGTCAATAGAAAATGGTGTGAACGATTTGAACAAATCTCTTCTATATGTGATATGGTTTGTAGCACCATTATCAACGTACCACGTATCAGCATCATTGTACACTTGATTTTTGTTCATCGCCATTAATGTGAAATGTGCGCTCGACTTTTCCTCTTTTTGTGATGAGGGAGGTTTTGGTGGTCTCCCGTCAGCCTTCCATTTTGGGCATTGTCGTACTCTGTGGCCACGATTTTTGCAGTACTTACAAAATAAAGACACTGACTTATTTACTGGACCTACTGCTAGAGCCTCTTGCTTCACCTCATCTTCACCTTTATGAGCCAATGCGCGTTCATAGGCACAGAGCTGAGTTGTGAGGTTCTCTACAGTTCGATCTTTTTGAGCCATTAGCATCCAACTACTCCTGAATGAAAAGTAGCTCTCAGGAAGAGTTCCCAGAATTTTGCAAATGAGGAAAAGATTTGGCAGTTCACATTTTTCTCGTTGATCTTTTGATACTTCAAGTTTTAGAGCTGTCCAAATATTCTTTAGTTTCGTCATATGTCCTGCAACATCGTCAGAAGGACATCTCTGATAATTAAAGAATTGTAGACATAGGTCATAAGCTTTATCCTCTGACACACCATCGTATAGCCTATGAAGTTCTTGCCATACTTCGTGAGCAGTTGTGAATCTCATGACTTTTTGTAGCGTTTCTTCAGTCATATTCGTTGTTAATGCAACCAACACTTCACTTTCTACTTTATTGAACTTTTCCAGTTCAGTATTGTACTGTGTCGTTTGTTCTGCATCAGAACCTCCTAAAACTGCTGGAGCTTTGAATTTTCCTTCGACCAAGTCCATTCCATTTGTAATCCCCCTTAGCACAGCGCATGCTTTATATTTCCAGGTAGACCAGTTAGATTTCCCTTCTAGAAGTCCAAACCGAAGACGATGGATATCCATTATTTTTCAGGAATCTTTGTACACTTTCTACACTGTGAAATTTAGCACGCTAGCATGCCAAAACCATAACCTATAAATTGTATATAAAAAAGTCTACCTAGTCAAATGGACTACCTATTTAGATTTAGAAAATCACAATCAACCTTTTTAGAAAGCATTCAACACAAGAATATATTTTTCTAGATGTTTGGTAATTTAAGCTCAACATCATGTGGTTAATTTTAACATAACAATATTGCAGTCACCATAAACATTCTTTTGGCTGTTGATGCACTTCAATACAATCTTTATTAAAAATTGTTTAAATCACTATAAGTTATTAGTCTTATGAATAAGAACGTTTTTTAACAGTCTTCTACTACAAATGGTTATCTTAACATTGCAAAAGTTTGCATAAAACTTCGAAATGAAAAAAGTCTGCCAAGTGGGTGTGGCACATAGCTTCCTTGTATCCATAACCCGATTGTATAGATGATCCGTTGCATACCTAGTAGCTCATCTCAAAACATCTATCTCTAAGTAGGTACCTTGCACTAACCTTTCAATTGGGGGGGGGGGGGGGCATAGGGGTTTTTATAGGTGGCCATCTCCACTCGCCTAATTCCTGAACATTTCATCGAAATCAGATTGGAAAGGGAAATGTGGAAGTTATGGCTGTAACAAGGAAACACACATTTGCGTATGAGCAGTAGCTTTTATAAGTTGGGGGGAATGATTTTCATAGGGGACCATCTTCACCCCAACTAGGGGCGTCCTCTTTCGTCGTGCCTGCATACTGGAGCGAATATCTAGACAAGAGTCAAAAGTTCCCACTTACATTAAAAGTGTCCAAGTTCTCAACACGAGTAAATGAAAAATACGTAGTATTATGCTTGAGTGTAGGCTCCATACTTCCCTTTGTCATCCTTTTAGGGGGAAGTGCGGAACTGCACACTTGCCCATGTTTCTTACTCTGCACTTCCCCCCATAGGAGGAAAAAAACGGGGAAAGTGCAGAGGAGGTCTTATTTTCAAAACAACCAAAGTTAGAACAAAATGACATATGCACAATGAAACTGCAACATTTAAATTGTATAGCTCTCACCTTGTCAGTCATTAGCAATACCCAAGTAGAGGGTGGTTAAAATCGGGTTGAAAAATTGTTGATCACCTCGACCTCACAAATGAAAACACATGTGGTACATCAAACCTCACCGTGAAGGTTACAACCGATATGAGTACACTCTAGTGGTGTTTTCTGAAACTTAACATACTTCTCTACAACACCCACAGGGATATTCGTCAGCCCTTATGTTTGCCTCTAAAAGGTATGATCCCCACTTACCCCATTTCTGCATTCACCCCGACCTACCTTAAGCCTTTATTCAGTCTGTCAAGTCGAGACTTATTTTGATTTTTCTTTGAGTTATTGTGTTTTTATTATTACATTTTCTTACAAATCGATAATTGGAGTGTCAAGATAACTATCGGGTACCAGTTTTGATTGAATGTTGGTTTAGATGAACTGTTGCTAAAAGGTTGACTTCCAAGAAGATATCTAGGATATTAAGGGGTAAAGTGATTTTCAGATTATATCTGAAATTCTGATGTATGACCATAATACGGTCATATATATTATCTGATTTGACCATATTATGGTCATAAATATGCACTATTTATGGCCATATTATGAATGATGGTATCCCGCAGGATGGAACAATGTTGCCCGTTGGGAGTCCTAGGTACACACACCATTGTCGTTGCAGGATGTGCCTGGGGGGGATGAGTTGGTGCAGAAGGAAGGAAAGCAGTGAGCGGCTCTCATGAATATGCAATCCGCCCGAGAGATGCACTTCCTGTGGGGACCAACTGCCTCGATTATCGGCATTAGCCCCCTTTTACCAGAACAAACAGCAAACATCTCTCCGGGATGAACGAAGGTGTCAGATTTCTGGTTCATCTCGTGAACTAATCACAGTAATATTAGGATTGAAATTGTATTCACGCACTATTTGTGATAGTTAATCTCAGGATTCTGTGATTAATCATGAAAAATGGGGGGTGCGCCTTGAATTTTTTTAGATTTTTAATCGAAAGTAGACCTCATCCTGAGAGTTTTGACACCAACCGTTCTCTTATTGGATGAGTAGATCTGTTTCTATGATTTTTCAAAGTTTATGACGTCACGCGCCCCTCTCGCCAGGGCGGGACCCCCCAGCCCTCTGTGACGTCATAAACGGTCGGAACTTTAAAAATTCATAGGAAAAAATTTACACACGCTAGAAGGTCGCGGTTGGTACCAAAATTCTCAGAATGAGGTCTACCTTAGATTAAAAATAACAATAAACAGTTTTTCCTACCCAGGCGCACACCCCATTGTGATTAGTCATGGAAAAATAGTGATTAATCATGAAAAATTGTAATTATTGTGATTAGAATCCTGTGATTAATTAAGGGTAAATTGAGAAACGTTATCTTTGGCTCCAAGTCGGTGGGTCATTTCTATTCAACTTCAGGCAGCAGAGCCCAGAGCCTCGCTTTCGGTATCTGAGTTCATCCCTCTGCCATCACTTACCGCCAATGCGGGCGTGATAAATAAGGAAGTGAAAAGACGGCTATAAACCCTCCAGCTCGACCAACCGTGAAACACGAGCCGACTCGTCCTCCAGTTTCCATTTCCTTCCTCCACGACATAACGGAACTCCAAACGTCATATAACGTAGCACATACACCGGTCGAATTACCTACCTCGTTTTTCATGATTTCTTCCTCCTAGTTTTTTTTTTCTTCAGTACCTTTGGGATGAATTCTAGATTGAGTTGATGTTTGCAATTCAATATTCCATTCAATATCTTTTTTACTATTAACATACAGTCAAGTACAGAACAATCGTCAAATAGGTAGGTTATAATCTAATTATATTAACATAAATGTGTCAAGAAGTAAAAAGAAACGCATTTAATACTGTGAAAATGAAAAGACGTGAAACAGGAACGTAAATAGGTATGTAGGAACAAAGGCGTGAGTGGAGCGCCACCGTACTGGCCGGGGTGTCCCGACGACCCCTGATCCACCCACCATGGCGGCTCCCAGGCTACCAATCCATTTCTGGAAAGGCAGCCCTAACGAACAGCGCGCTCTACCATACAGGCATACCACTCATTCACAAGAAAGCACCAAGGGGGTCGCCTCAAGGCCAACGCCCAAAAGCATTCAACACAACGGTTAAACAGACACACACAATCACAGGAATTCTCAATATCACAGTCAAGGTATAAGATCACAGGTTGATTATAACTTGATAACTAAACACGAAATAATTAAAATTGCAAAAACCTTTCAACTAATATTACTTGCTTTTAATCGCAGGTAGACAAAATCTTCGTCCAAAAACGGAGTTTTTTTTTAGAAAAACGCAAAAGAAGTTTTCACCAGCGCACAATCCCTCAAATAATGGCTAATGGCTAATAATCTTGAAGAAGGTCAATAATATTTTTGTTGAATGTGAGTTTTTCTGAAATTAAAAAATAGCAAGCCCCCTGGACCCCCGGATGGTTACTGCTTGGAGCCTTCGGCTAAAATTCAAGAAACATGGAACATGCTTTAGCCGTGTTTTATTTGTTTGATGTTTCCTTTTACTACGAATTTGTTGTCTGTTGTTTTAATTTAGCTCTTTATGGACCTGCTTTTAAAATTGCTCGTCGTTTCATTCACCTCTTCATGTCCCAATATCATCAATTCTCCACTAAATCGACGTTGGTTTTTACCACGAATATTTTTTACAATTCTTTCAAATCAGAGGTATATCTCAGCTTCGTCCATATTTAAAGCTGTTTTGGCAGTATATAATTTATGGATAAATTAATTGTATAATAATTGAATTTATGCATAAATTCAACGAGTGGCGAACGATTTTCGTGGGATGAAAACTAACGATGATACATTTCCCTAGAAACGGGTCGGTTGTTAGTGAAAATCATTAGAAAATCCCGCGCTACTTTCGTCCCACGTTTTCGTCACGTTTTTTCCCAATTAGGTGATGGCTAAAACATGTTCCATGCCAAAAAAGTGGAAGCTAGGAAGGACAGCGCCTTTGCGTTTTAAGGTATCGATATTTTCGGTGATGTGCGGATTAATCCCTACTTCTAGATGATCTGCGGATAGTGAGTAATCACATGTTACATGTTTACTGGTTGTCAGTTACTGTCAGTTACTGAATGTGTACAGTACACATAATTCCCATCAAAAGAGACTCCCCGTAGAATATTTGGTTTTCATAACCATTTTAAAGTCAAATGTTTCCTTATTGTTCGTATTTATAGCGCTACTGGAGCATAAAAATCGATTAACCTAACAAGACTCCCGCTCAGAACTAAAGGGGTTTTCCAGTTCGACACCAAGTTTAGGGAAATCACGACGTGACCTGCAAAACAAACAGCTTCCACGGCTGAGTTTGAGAGCAAAAAGCCGGGACGCTTCGCAATAACCGACAACCCCGTTTCTTCCCGTCGGAATAACCCCGTTGAATTAACCTCGTGAATTCACCGGGTTAGTTAACCCTCGGAATGAGCTAACCGAGGCCTTAACGGGGATTTTATTATGTTTGAAGCTCGTCGTAGCGGAGTATAGTGGAAACGAGTCGGAATAAAACCAGGTGCGGCTGCTGGGGCGAGGTCTACCCCATCACTGCATACACCGCTGAAGCTAAATATTTCGCTACCCCCATATCGATATTTACATACTCAAATGTTCACTCTTCTAGTTGGCAAAGAAAACAGAAGAGAAGTGAGGGTTTTGTATGAGGTTTTGCGTATCAACTCGAAGTGTGTGGTGTCAGAGATCCAGAACCAACGGTTTTGGTTTTGGTTTATTATTTTCAATAATGAACCTTTTTTTTTTTTTTTTTCAATAATGAACCTTTGGAATCGACCAAGAAAAAAATTTTCAACACCACGAAGGTTTTGGTTGATGTAGGTTACTTCTAAGGGATGAAAAATAAGGATTGAAATGTTGAAAACGCCCTAACTCAAAAAATTTTGCTATAAAGTTATTGTTTTTCCATCAATTCAAGATAGTATGGAATTTTTAGAATTGATGTTTCGAGATTAACTACTATGCATCGGATCATCTAAACAACGAGTTATGGATACGAGGAAGCTATGTGCCACACCCACTTGGCATACGTTTTTGAGTTGTACTCAGTTTTGCTTGCTTAGCAACCAGTAATAACATTTCCTAATGATGGCACCCACAACTATTTGTTTCTTCGAATAGAGTGAAGCAAATATATGGTTGGTAGGTAGTGGCAAAGCTGTGTTCTTTGCAGGCGATCTGTACAGAAAAATAATACAACTTTGTGTAATAATTTGCAGCATTTTTTTACATGTTATCATCAAACTTGGTTTTGTAAACTCGATTTTCATCTTGTAAAAATCATCTTCTTTATGTTCACACTTTTTTGTGCTCCAATTTGAACTATTTTGAAATAACAGATACTCAATACCTGGAGCATTACCAACAGAATCCAAATTAATTTCTAGATTTAAAATCAGTTCATTAGATCGAACGGCCTGTTAGAACTTGAAATCACGATGGAAAGGGATCTCTTTATCCGGGTAATGCACGATTGGTATTCCAACACTCCTTTCGCCAACTGAACCCACGCTATTTCTACCAAGAGTTTTAGAGCTGGAGTTTAACATAAATGTAGCCAACGAAGAAACCGTGTTGAACTCAAAAAAAGTCGCAAACCTTTTCACCACCAAAAATCACTCAAATTTATTTTCTGGATGTACCTATTAATTGCTTTAGCGAAAGTTCTTTGTAACATATGTAGGTACTTGAATATCATAATATGATATTCATAAGCATAATTCATATTATTCATATTAATAATATGAATATCATATTCATATGCACAACCGATACATAAGGGATTATCACTGCTCACGTCCTCTTTTGGTTTATTATTTTCCATAATTAAAAAGTTTAACCCCCCTCCAAATTTGATGTTTTACGTTTCAAAGTACCTACGTAGAATATGAAAATCGAATAAAAATTTTTCCGTCCGTACGCCGTCTGCCGTCCGCCGTACGCGGCACTTTTCTGGACCGATTTGGTTCAAAATTCAAATTTGGTTCAAATTTGGTATATGGGCTCCATTTGGGGTCTAGTTGTGCCGCGAAGCTTTTGGTAGATGTCAGTCACTTCTAAGGGGTGAAAATTGAGGGTTGAAATTTTCAAGAGTGCCCTAGCTCGAAAACTCTCAAAATAAAGGTATCTTTTTTTCACCAATTTTAAATAGTATTGAATTTTAAAAATTTTTTGAGATCACCCGGAGCTCTGCAGGACAAACTGTTCGCTCCCTACGAGTACTTAAGGGTTTCCCTTCGATAAAGCAGAATCACGAGTGTGAATCGCAAAAGAGGTCTAATCTCCGTTCAAATTTTATCGGACTAAAATGCGATCGCTGTTCATTTCTTCGATTTGTATTCAGTTTTGCTTTGTGAGCATATGAAGCTGTCTATTTTTCGAATCGAGTGTGAAGCGTTTAGTTCTTTCTAATAAAAATTTCAACCCTTCATTTCCATTTGGTTGGTGGTTGGGTTTAAAATTTTCAAAAATGCCCTAGTAGGTACCTATGGTTGGTAGGGGGGGATCTATACAGAAGGGTGATCTATACAGAAAATAATAAACCTTAGGGCAATGATTTACAGCGTTTTTATAATCTTATCAAGACTCGAAATAGTTACTAATTTAAAAAGCCTAATTTTCTCCTAATGTAATATTGAATATTCTCTCTCTCACCTTCTAGGCAGATTGAGGAATTGAATGTAACAAAAAAGAAACTGGATACAGTATCAAAAAAGACAAGTAAGTACAAACCTAGATATCCATGTCGAAATTGGATAGACCACGACGGAAACGAAAAATCCATGCTGTTTCGTCGTACCTATTCTGTCCGACGGAAAATGACGCTTTCTCTTATCGAAATTGTGTTTTATAGGGGAAAAATTACAAAGGAATACAACAGTGCTTTGCACACAGATATTTAATAATTGTTTCGTTTTCTAACATAACACTAAATGTCCATCAACATCCTCTGATGTGATGTTCTATGATATTATGCTAGTTTGTTGCGAACAGTACCACTTATTCTATGAACAGTAATAAATTAAAAATCACTCTATATCACGATTACTCATAGAACACTCGTCTAAATGAGCGAATTCCACCGCCATTCCAAATGACAGAAAGATGAGTGCAGTACAGGCCACTAATACAAAAGGGAGAAAGCTGAATTCAGTACAGGCAATTCGAACAATTTCTGACATGGGATTTTTAAGGAATAATCGTATTTAGCATCACAAAGCTATCTAAAACTTTCTGTTTTGTTTTATTATGCTTGTTTTATTTTTGTAATTCTTTCTTTATCTTCCTGAATAGTTTTACCTTTTCAATAGAAATCTCCAAGTATTTCCCTAGTTATAAGCCTAACTTTTGCTGTTCTTCAGAGCTGTACAGTGAGGATAAAGAATTAACCAGGCAGTTAGAGAGGCCTCTGAGGTGGAAACTGTGAGGAGTATCCAATTTTCCAAGTTCATGGACTTGACAAAGTTTGGAGATTCGTACCTTTCTTATTCGTTACGCCTGAATTTCATTGTCCGAAACTAATATTTCTCCGACTACCGATGATGAATTCGTTTCTAATAATTTTTCCAACCGGTAACTGATGAGTGAAAAGTTCAAAAATCTATTGCTCAGATATAAATATTTTTGGAACAGTTAAGGTGGCCTCAATCGGTCGCCGTACGTTCCTCGTTCCGGGTCAGTATTTTCCTAAATTGTAAGCGCTCAAACTTTGAAAATTGTACCTACATTTGAAATTTTAAGGATTTTCGAAATTTATTAGTACATCAGTCTAGGGAATGGGGTGTTTCGGTGGGTCGGAAATTCAGGTTTTTGACCTCAAATTTGGATTCAGCACCCTTGAAAACCTATATACTACAACTTTAAGCCCAATGATACAATAACATGTGGTAGAAAAATTAATTAAAGAGATCACACGTTTGAAAAAGGCGGGCCGCTATAAATGCACACACACTAGGCAAGGACTACGCCGCGCGCGTGTGTGAGTAGTATTTTGTAGTATCCAAGAGGTCCTCCAAGGGTTTCTGTGCATGGATACTTTTTTCAAAGACAGTTGGCTAGCTACGTCACGATTGGCTAGCTACGTCACACCATTCAATCTTCAACTTTCCTTAGCTTCTCTGATTTTTTAAAAACATTTTCTCGACGAACAGACCCGATTACCGTTATTCCTGAGCCATACTCTTTTGAAAAAAAAATGAAAAAAATTGACTGAAATACCCCATTGAAAAACTAAAAGATTGCCGCTGGAATCATCAAAATCAATTTATTGCCAGTGAAAAATGGGAAAACCCGTTTATTCAGTTTTTCAATCCCCTAGACTGATGCACTAATGAATTTCGAAAATCCTTGAAAATTTCAAATCTAGGAACAACTTTTAAAGTTTGAGCGCCTGCTATTTAGGGAAATACTGACCCCAAACAGACCCCTATAGTTGGCTTGGGTACCTCCAATCAATTTCCAACAGGGTACAAGCAGGAAATAGAAAAGTTTTGTGTAGTATTTTGAAGTTGGACGCCACCTTCCAATAATTGAGTAAGGAATGCTTACAATTATAATGCAAATTGAATGAAATAATGTGTTATTCGAAACATTACTAGGTATCCTAAATGATCGTTTCCGTTAAGCTTGAGGGAAAATGAGTTTTTCAGGTACTAATTTCGTGAGGGAGTCGATGACGGATTTGAAAGCCAATCCGATGGCATCTGCAACCGGAGGTCCCACGGCGCTGTTGAATTCTCTCCAGTTTTCATTCAACAGTCGGTTCATCGTTGAATCTGAAATACAATGGAAAAATATTTCAATCTCAGACTCAGATATACGAACCTTAAAATTTGCTCAAAATGTTGAAAACTAAAAATGATGAAAAATTAAAATTACCTCGTCATCAGAGAGAAAAATGTTATTTAATAGAAGAATGAAAATTATGTAATAAATCTGAAAGTGAAAATCAGTTAATAATGACTCTTGTTCTAGTAGGAACAAACTGACTTGTCAAAAGTTTCCAAACAGATTTTTTTTTTTTTTTTTGTACATTTGTGAAGGAAACATTGTTTTAGTTTATTACTGTCAATAACAAACTTTGGGAATCGAGCAAGAAAAAAAAATAAATAAATAAAAAATAACTTTTATAGGACAATGTATTTGTACATGACAGTATAACTAATACCTGTTTGAACTAGAATATTCTAGCTTAATAAATAAGCTAGCTTAGGTAAGCTTAATAAATTTTATTAATCTTACCTAATCGCCGATCGCCATTGAATAGATTTTTGAGGGAAATGTACAACGTGTGGGGTTCGTAAGTCAGTTTGACTTTGTTCACAGCCACATGGTCGATCCCATTCTTCTTTTCATTTTTCCATTCAACGTGATACATAATTTTTGCTTTGGCTGAAAACGAAAATTCTTTGTCAAATTCAGACTTAAGAGTATGAGTTGAGGAATGCGCCGGGTTGAAGATGAAATGAAAACACAAACTTTTACGGAACCTTGTATATTAACGAATTAAATTACAGACTTGTGATACCTACAAGAGACTTACCTACTTAGCGACTGCCTGTACCTACTACCCTCACCAACCACCCACCGTTCCACCTCTCTCTTCTCAATGGGGTGTGCACCTGAATTTTTTTTGGATTTTTAATCGAAAGTAGACCTCATCCTGAGAATTTTGACACCAGCCGTTCTCTTTTTGGATGAGTAGATGTTTTTCTATGATTTTTCAAAGTTTCGAATGTTTATGACGTCACGCGCTCCTCCCGCCTGGGCGCGACCCCCCAGCCCACTGTGACGTCATAAACATTCGAAACTTTGAAAAATCGTAGAACAAGGTCTTCTCACACTAGAAGGTCGCTGTTGGTGTCAAAATTCTCAGAATGAGGTCTAGTTTAAATAAAAAATAACAATAAACAGTTTTTCCGACCCATGCACACCCCATTTCTCTCCGTGGGCGCGGCAAGATCGGCTGAGATCCTCCGTTCTGAGCCATCCCAAAATCCAACAGTAAGGAAACCTCAATTTTTAATTGAGAAAAAAATCATTTCCCAAAAATGCTTTTGAACGAATTTTTAAGTTTTGAAAAATTGTTGGGTAAGTTTAAAATTTTTCGTACAAATTTATAATGGCAAGTAAACCGAAAATTAATGTACCTGCACATTTAAATTTCATTCAAAATTAACCTAAACTATTGTTAACTATTGCTATTATGGCTTAAACTATTGCTTAGTGCTATTTAGTAATATTCATTACTAAATAGGTAATGATTGATTACGATTTTGTCAAAAACGTCAAGGATTGTGCATACTTATCAAAAGTTATATCAATAAAATCCTTGGTTCGACTGGTAATAACATCAAATGTTCAAGTACTTCCCTAGTATTTCAAGAAAATTCATAAATATACCTTTACTTACTTAATGTGAAATTTCCTGGGCCTTTGCCAACAATTGGAAGAACGAGGAACCGTCCGTTGATTTCATAGTCGAACAGAACGCAAAATCTGTCCGAGAAGAATCCCCAGTCCACTTTCTTTTTGGGGTAGTCCAACCTTGACAGAATTAAATAAATAAATATCTCATGACGTTTACAATTATGTTACGTAGTTTAAAAGCTGAAAAACTGAAAACAATCACTAAAGTCAAACCAATTTGGGCACCTCAAATGATTTTTTCCCCGTATTTTGAACAAAATTGATTCAATATAAATTCAAAAATCAATGTTTACAGGATAATTCCTGTTATTAAAAAGCGTAAATACTCAAAAATTGCTGAAATGAGAGTACTTTTGAATATAAGGTTTCCTTATGTGGTGAGGAAGCAAACAGTTATACAGGTAGGTAATTTATTAGGTATAAATTACGTCTTAAAACTCATCAATAGACTAAAAATTATAATTAGCAATATAATTTTTGAAAATTTTCTGGTGACTGATTCAGGCTTACTTGGAACTGACAAATTTTGCGTTTCCAAGCCCGACGATTTTTATGTTTTTAAGTGTGATATTCATCGAGGCACCTCTCGACCCTCCCTCGTGGACTTCTATTTTCTTGATCGACATCGGGTCCATCACAGGCACTTTGTATCTCCCATCGCCTGAATAATGTAAATTGATCTGAATTATTTATAACATCCCATCGCTTTCAGGATACATTTACTAATAACTTGTTTGCCCGATGGAACGAAGATATTACATTTTGGAGGACCTACCTTTTGCAAGCTGTGACAACGCCGTCTGCCCACTTTTTACTGCGCATGCGTCGAAATCCTTTCCAACTTTGCAGGCTTTTATATACTTAGCTGAAAATTAAAACAGCAACAATAAGTAGGCATTGAGAGTTCAAAAAATGTCAGAAGTCACTTTTGAAGTTTGTTTCAATAAAACAACCGAACGAAATTTATCATTAAATGATAAAAAAAGATAAAAATGATAAAAGCAAATTTTGCTATCCAATTTTCGTTCGAATCTGTTTTGGGATTTTCACCTAAAAAGAAAAATCACAAACATGGTACTAAACATAATTATTACATAAAATTAAATTACATTAAATTAAATTAATACATAAAATTAAATTAAATTAGATTAAAATTAAAATTAAATGTAAAATTAAATTAATACATAAAATCCGAACAGTGCGTGTATGTCGCCGATCGTCTGGGAAACCCGGGTTCGATTCCAGGCCGTGACATCAAAATTTTTTCCACATAAATACGATTTGTTTTTGCTTTTCAGCTAGTTAATTTTATATTCAAAATGAAAACATTTAATCATCAAAATAAAGTCCATTATTTTAATTTCAAATTAAAGAAATTTTTCCATTAACATTTAAATTTAGAAAGTTGAAAATAAAACATTTTTGGAAAAGTTATAGGTGATGGAGAAGACAAAACTTTTGTTACAAATCTAGTAGTGTATCCCAATCATGAATTTCTAAGTGTAAAAGGGTAGTTACCTGGGAAATACGTTTCTTTAGGTTATATCGATTGTGAAACGTAAATAAAATATTAAATGTTAGAAATTTAGGGTCAAAATGGGGAGGCAGGGAGTTTAGGATAAAAATACGTAGTTTTGAGGTTTTTAGAGACAATTTAATCAATAAAAAAAACAATCATTAAAAAAAAAAATAGTGTGATATTATGGTTTTTTCTCGAAAATTCGATCAGGAACCGCACGAAGGGAACTTTATTGAACCGAATATTGAAGTTGTTTTAAATCGAAAATTGGAACACTTTCTGGCTCAAAATATAGATTGAATCTTATTGTTGTTCAATCGGTGAATCAATGCAAACTTCTGGCGAGTCAATTCGAATTTGTTTGAACTACATACAAAATCTTGGCGAATTCACACTTTTTAGACAAAAATCTAACAGTTGATAGGAGACATCAGATTTCTGATAATTTTTGCTCGCAATTTTGGTGATATTAATCTATCTAGAAGATAGTATTGAATTTTCCATGTTGAATCATCTTTAAAATCAAATCAATCAAATATTGCTTCCGAGTGTACCAAGGTAGCGGAAGCTAGGTTTTCACTTTTCAAGTTTGAAAAAAAAAGTTTCCAAAATCGAAATGTCTACTCGCGTTTTACGTTTCAGACCTTCCTGAACAATGTTGGTTCCGTGTCTGTCTGTCTGTCATGAATTCCTTGCCACAGCCATAATTTCAACAATTCTCATCCGATTTCGATGAAACTTTCAGGGATTATGAGGATTGGCGTGTAAAATGGTCCCCCATGAAAATCATTACCCCTGGACTGATAGTAGCCACTGCGCATGCGCCATCGTCAATTCCTTGTAACACCCATAACTTCAAATTTTCCATCCAATTTCGACAAAATTTCTCAGGAATTTCAGATTAGCGTGTGGATGGTCCCCTATGAGGGTAGTGAAAGGTACTTAGAGATTGGTGTTTTGAGATTAACTACTATGGATCGGATCATCTATACAGGGTGTAAGCCTAACTGGTCTGCCATACGGTACCAGTCGATTCTACAACTAATTTGCAACAAAAAATGTCTCTTAGCAATTTTTTTTAAAACCTTCGTTTTCGAGTTATTTTAACTTTAAACTTTTTTTCGTGATTTTGACCTTATGTGATTAAATTGGTCATAACTCCTTCAATTTGCTGTGTAAATTACAATTTGAGGATACCGTTGGAAAGAGCATTAAATTTCCTATCGGATAGATGCCTTAACTTCTTTTGAATCAAGGTTTGAGACATGAAAACGTCCTCTAAAAAGAGAATTTTACGTAATTTTGGAAACCTCGCATTCTTTCAATCTCAAATTGAACTACGAGAACCCATACTTTTTCAAGATGCAAGATCAGTGAAAACTGCGCCAGAATCTCAGCTTTCCAATGGTATAATCAAAACATATTCTACAATCGTATTTAGGGGAGAAATTCGGGTTTGAACGCGGAAAAACGTGCATTTTTTCAACGAAATCGGCGCTCCGCCTGGTCGATCTGAGGGGTCGGACGATGACAGTGGGTGGGTTGGCGCCGCAGTAGACCGCGAGGCCTCCGGAAACAGGAGGCCAGAGCGTTGATTTCGTTGAAAAAATGCACGTTTTTCCGCGTTCAAACCCGAATTTCTCCCCTAAATACGATTGTAGTCTCAAATTGCTTGTATCCTTGTATCCTTTGTATCCTCAAATTGTAATTTACTCAGTTAATTATCGGAGTTATGACCAATTTAATGACATAAGGTCAAAATCACGGGAAAAAAAGTTTTAAGTTAAAATAACTCGAAAACGAAGGGTTTAAAAAACGTCTGCCAAGTGGGTGTGGCACATAGCATCCTCGTATCCATAACCCGATTGTATAGATGATCCGATGCATAGTAGTTAATCTCAAAACGCCAATCTCTAAGTACCTTTCACTACCCTCATAGGGGACCATCTACACGCTAATCTGGACAATCCTAGAAAATTTCATCAAATTCGGATGAAAAATTAAGTGAGTAGGTGTATGTGATTGGATAAAAAAAAATACATATCTTCAGCTGGGTTTCCAACCCGCGACCTTAGGAGCTCAGATCAAGATTTTATCCTCTGAGCTACCGAAGGAAATTCACGTTTGCGCATGCGCAATGGCTACTATCAGTCCGAAGGTGGTGATTTTCATAGGGGATCATCTAAATACTAATCTGTAATATCCCTGAAAATTTCATAGAAATCGGATGGAAAATGTAGAAGTTATGGCCGTTACAAGAAATTAACGTTTGCGCATGCGCATTCGCTTCTATCAGTCCGGGGACGATGATTTTCATAGGGGACCATCTACAACCCAATCCACATAATCCCTGAAAATTTCATTGAAATCGAGTGGAAATGTGGAAGTTATGGCTGTTACAATGAAATTCACGTTTGCGCATGTGCAGCAGCTACTTTCAGTCCGAAGGTGGCGATTTTCATAGGGGACCATCTGAATACTAATCTGTAACATCCATGAAAATTCCATTGAAATCGGATGGAAAATGTAGAAGTTATGGCCGTTACAAGGAATTCACGTTTGCGCATGCGCAGTCGCTTCTATCAGTCCGGGGATGATGATTTTCATAGGGGACCGTCTTCACACCAACCCGCACAATCCCTGAGAATTTCATAGAAGTCGGACAATAACTTCGTATAGTTATGCCCGTTAAAAGGAATTCATGACAGACACACAGACAGACAGACAGACACACAGACACGGAACCAAAATTGTTCAGAAAGGTCTAAAATGCAAAACGCGAGTGGAAATTTTGATTTTGGAGAACTTTTTTGTTTCGTCCTTGAAAAGTGAAAACAAAGCTTCCGCTACCTTGGTAGACTCGGAAGCAAAAAATCGCTAGGAGACATTTTTTGTTGCAAATAAGTTGTAGAATCGACTGGTACCGTATGGCAGACCAGTTAGGCTTATACCCTGTATAATCGGGTTATGGATACGAGGAAGCTATGTGCCACACCCACTTGGTAGACGTTTTTCTCTTCTTCTTCGATTTCGATCTTTACAATTGTTTTTTAAATACAACAATAAAAAGGAATAAAGGACAGATATGGCTACTTGGATCTCAACGTTACTAAAAACTGAATGGAAAAAGTAATTATTTCATAAAGCTCTGCGCCTAATAATAAAAAAATTATCCTAAGTTCTAAGGATTTGCCAGTTAAAAACAACAAAACACAATAAATCCAACAAAGTGACAAAAATTATTAAGTTTTTCAAGAATGTTTTCTTGTGTTGCGTTGAATGGTCTACAGTACGCAGGATCAATTCCGCAAAATGTGAATTTAAGATACTTACGAAGAGGAAGTGTATTTGGCGTCGTGTTTTTGGCCGCTCCTGCGTTTATGAGGCCGACTATCAAAACCGTCCAAAATACGCACATTTCCATTTTCGAAATCGATCGTCAGCTCTTCAATATCCTTAGTAACCTTAAGACGGTCAACTCCGATCACAAAATTGATCTATTTGGCCAAAATTTGAGGTATTTCTGTAGTTAATATTTTCCTACATCGATAACTTAGTTGCCATTTAAAGCTGCACCGTAATAAAACTAACTCGATGGGACACGAAAGCGCACTATGCTGCCTCGTAGAACTTCCTGCAGGCGAAATGCCTCGGATGCTGGCGGCGTACAAAACCCGTCCACCGTCTTTGCGTCTTTTTTAAAACCTCCGTCGACCAGTTCAAGGCCGAGCAAGTACCCTGGTGTCCAGAGGAGGG
Organism: Apolygus lucorum; assembly: GCA_009739505.2. NCBI lineage: Eukaryota > Metazoa > Arthropoda > Insecta > Hemiptera > Miridae > Apolygus > Apolygus lucorum. The sequence continues at coordinate 36,001,184 of CM019168.2, read as the reverse complement.
AGCAGAAGACGGGATGTTTTTTAAAATTAATTTTATTCTGTTTGTGTTTGTTTCGGTGGAAGAAATTCGAATACCGTATCCGTCTACGTTAGAATAGGCGATTCTCTTGCTAACGAGGTCGTATATTTCGCTCTTTCCTACAAGGGGAGACGGCCTGTTCAACTAATCTTGATTTTAGAGGATCCCTTCTATATCTTATAGGTTGACAAGTTCGCATAAGTGGGTGCGTGGAAGGGAGGAATCCTGATGCGAGCAAGTTTTCTTTTTTCAATTGTAAAGTCGTTGACCCTATATGCTGATTCTGTCGTTTCGACAACGCAAAATGATTGAGGAAACTCTGGAGGAATCCGCTAGAAGGATTAGCATATAATAATCAATTCCTGTAAAATTCACGTGGCGCCTGAATAAATCATTCCGACTTTCGCATCTTCCTCACTCAGTTGCCGTTTGTGGCAAGTTTCTTGTCAAGTGGGCAACCGGTTAACTTTTTAAATGACAAAAATTTCGAATTTGGAACTAATTTAAATTTTTTTAATTCGAACGTCAATGGCTGAAGTCTTTCAGTGGTTTTAAAAACACTACAAATTATTACACAAAGGTTTTTTTTTTCTTTTTCAAACAACACCACAAACAGAAGTTTATTCTCATTCAATTCTAAATATTCGTGTTACTCATTACGTTGTGAATAATATGAGGGCACCCACAACTCTCTTTTGCTGGTAGTACTTTCTTATCAAATTATCGTTGACAGTGAACCTTGCGGGATGGATAATTGGATGCCATTTTGCAACAATCGACTAACCCACAAATCACAAAGTGTTGGGAATCACGATTTGAAATTTCGGATTCTACATTTTCGTACTATTATCTTCAATACGGTTTTAGATGTGTTCCACGTGGTCAATACTGTTTATCTAACCTACTTCTATAGTGTTTATCTAACCTATTTCTATAGTAAAAACCTAGTTATGACTTTTTAGGCGAAAACCGATTGTTGCGTAACTCCTAAGAGGCATTTCATACTTGAAAATACAGTCAAAATCAGCTGACTGACATACCCTCTACTTCCGGTTTCCCTCGAGTCTTCACTTTATAGGCATACTGAATTACTCAAGTAGTGGACAATTTCATCAAAACTAAATTACGGAATAATAAACAACTGATCCTGTTTAAACCATAAAAATTTGCTATTTTGTTGAATTTAATGAAAATTTTAATAGAAATACGTAAAAATAAAAAATTTCACAATTTTACAATGCATTTTGAAAAATTGTCATTAGGTACTTGACATGATTTTGAGATTCCGAACTGCCAAAAATTGTTGGTGTCGACTTGTTTTGACTAAATATACGAGTTCAGCTGCCCCAAAAACGTTAGTAGGGTGGAGTGGGGTAAATGTGGAAATGGGGCAAATGCGGAAATGGTTTTGAAAATGGCGCCATTTGAGCGCCTTGCCTCAGAAACCTTCTCAAGGGAAAATTATTCACTCAAGAAAGAGTCATTTGAAAGATAAAGTGCAAACCAGTTGGCGCAGGAAAGTTCATTTTGGTCATAAAAAGTGGAGGAGAAAAAAATTAAATATAGCGTTCTGTTCGTATTGAAATGGGCTTTGTTTGCATTTACCCCATTAATGCTACTAAATGTTTTTATGGGATTCGCAGGCCGTTCCCGCATTTGCCCCGATTAGTGGGGCAAATGCGGAAGTCGGTCGGAATTTTATAAAACACAGTTTGGACCATGAGAAGTAAATCTTTTGTACAATTTGAAGAGTGCATCGTAATCTACGTAAAATAAGCTACTCATTAAAAAAAAGTGAAAATAGCGTTATCAAAGGAAAGTTACTGAGGATCAAAGTTGAACTATTGACATTTTGGGTCGCAATTGCCCCACTCCACCCTATACGAAGTTTCACTATTTTACAAAGAACTTCGTGAAAGTTATATTCAAAAGTCTGATATTGGCAAAAAAGTGTATTTCAAAAACCAAAATCGAGGTTTTTTGTGTGCCAAAAATCTGAACAACGGAGACTTTTGCTCCCGAGACTATCAAGGTGGCAAAAGCACATTGTTCTCACTTTATAGGATTAAAAAAAGTTCTTAAAAATAAAAGTTTTATAGTTATTGTTCCCACTATGTTTTATAGTTATTGTTATAGGTCCACTTTCACCAAACATTCGAAACGAGTTTAAACCAAAAGAGGCGAGAGATAATCGACGTTTAGTAATAATCGTCTTTCACCAGAGCGATTTACGAGTTTAAACTCCATCTCGGGAGGTTCGAGTTTAAACGGTCGAAAGTCGACCGAATAAACTAGCTAAAATAACTAAAATAACAGCTGAATGAATGGAGTGCAATCGGATTAGAGTCTAATCATTAGACTATTGTTGCAAAACTGAATCCCGGGCATCACAGAGTACAACAATACGCTATTTGAGGTTAGATGGTTGTTGCGTATCAACGTTCATTTGCGCTAGGTAAGTACTAGTTTTGTAACAATCGTTTTTCATTTTTAGAAAAATGGCTATTGAAATTTCGACCTAAATAACCATTAGAGGTAAATCAAGGTGCCCAAATGAAGCAAAATATGTTTGCAAAAAAAAAAATCGTTTTTTTGTGGGTTAGACTATTGTTGCGTAACGACATCCAATTATGGTTGGTAGGTTTGACAAAGATTTGGAAAGTCGTGTTCTTTGAAAGAGAGTGATCTATTTGGAAAAATAATAAAATGTTCAATAAAGGGTTTTCTCTCATAAACCGTTGTGTAATAATTTGCAGAGTTTTAGGGCGGAATTCATAGTCATTACTTAAGTCTGAGTGCATCCTCAAATGCATCGATAAGGGTTGGCGGGCACTCATTTGTATTCATAGACAAGATTTGAGGACGCCCTGAGGGAGCACTCAGTGCGATGTCTAAGGGCGCACTCAACGGTATTCATTAACCAAACTCAGCGTTGAGTTGAGGCCCACCCTCGACTCAATGGTGCAAAATCTTGAGTGCTGGCCGGAGGTACCTTTAGTGCCCCGCATCCACAGTTATTATCAGATTTTCCTATTATCAGTTTTTCCGTCAAAAATATCCAATGAAGATCATTGCAAACTTGAATTTACTTGTAACAGACTTTTCAATATTTTCTCCCAGAACTCGGTGAAATCTTCCGAGATTGTGAGTTTCTTTCTTGAAGTTGTCAAACATTCTTGCCTTCGTTCTCAATACTCATTCTTGCTTTACGATCTAGTAAAATGATAAAGTAGAAAATACTTGTAGAAAATTATATGGGTTGGTAATAAAGTACAAGTTGAATTAAAAAACATCCATATAGGTACCAGTTTATTTCGGGCTTCATATTGTTTCACACAGGTTGAGTCGAGGCGGACCCTCAACTCAGATGATTGAGTGCTCGCTCACATTCAAGCCTTGTCTATGAATTCCGCCCTTAGTCTTGTTACCTTCAAGATTTTGTTACCTTCGTCTCTTTTTACGAAGAACGAATTCGTTTCGTAAAACGATGAATTCATTTTGTAAAGGGACGAATTTGTTTTGAAAAAGGGTTTTTTAATTTCTTCGTTTTGAAAAGGGAGCGAATAGTTTCTGTAGAAGGGCGAATTCAATTTGAAAATGATGTTTATATATAGGTGTGCACCAAAATTATCGGAATTAAGTTAACTTTTATTAAAATAAATAAATAAAAAGTCCATTCATGCAGCATTAATTAATGAGCGAATTTTCAAAGAAATGTTTCAGATGAAGGTATGGTTAAGAAAAGGAACAATGGTGTTGAAATTTCTTTCAGAAAGATTTTTCTTACACGATTCTTGGTTTTTTCGATTTTCAGTATACCATACCAACATATTGTATGCAAAGAGACAAAGAGATGCTAGGAAATGGGGGATGTTTCGAGATGTTAGGAGTCCATATTCACGTTCTAAACGTCTCCACGAACTCATAGAGTACCCACACGGCTACTGCATTTCTGGGTACAACAAATATACGCAAGTTTTCATTATATAATATATAATAATAATATATATATATATAATTATATAATAATATATATATAATTGTATTTATATATTATATAAATACAATATATACTTTTTTTAATTTTTGGACAATTTTCTTTTTTGTAAAGTGCTCGGTATCAGAAATTGATATATAATATATATATATTCATATGATTTTTGGAAAAACTCCAGGGATCGTTTCAGAATGTTCCAAAACGGTTTTCAAAGAAAAATGTTTTTGAAAAAGCCCATTCTAAAAAAATTTTGAGGTCATTGTAATAACTTCATTTGCCTTGAAAATTTGCTTAAATCAGTTATAATAATTGTGTTGTGTGTATAATAATCGTTCAAAAATATGAATGGCCCTAAGTGAAGTAGGCAATACGAGAGTGAAAGTTGTTTGAATCCAACAGCCGTGTCTGTCATTTGAGAATGGCACGTGCGTTTCACAACCGAAAAGAGAGCTACTTCGTGCAATTCAGAGGCCATTTGGTGGGTCTATCCGCGGTAATAACCTTCGCCACGCCATCTCTATTAGGTGCGACTTGTTACACCGAGCGAGGTTTTGGATTCCAATGTCGTCACCATCTTTGTAAACTAGTTCTGCCCATGAAAGACGAAGTACCGAATTAAAGTAATAAAGAAACAACAATTTAAAATGAAATTAAAGAAAAAACTTTTTAAAAACAAGCTTTTATTACTCGGCCTTGCCATTGTCACCACCATACCAACTATAGATACTACCTACCTACTGTAGGTAGTACCTGTAGTAGGTAATACATAGCTACAGTACCTGTAGTAGGTACTACTGTACCTACTGTAGGATCGCTGTTACAGTAACAACATTTATCGTAAGTCCAACCCTTAAGTTCTCACAGGGAGCGAACGGTTTGTTCTACATAGCTCTGGGTGGTCTCATTCGATTCTTAAAATTCAATACTATCTTAAACTGATGGAAAAACAATATCAACATTTTTTGAGCTAACGCTTTTTCAGAATTTCAACCCTTCCAAAAGCTTCGGGGCACAACTAGACCCCAAATGGAGCCCGGTTACCAAATTTAATCAAGATCGGTCCTATGGGAACTAAGGAAAGTAGAAGGAAATCAACAAATTTTGAGGGTGGGGGAGGGGGTAAATAAAATTTTTGTTGGTCGATTATTGAAAATAATAAACCAAAATTGGGACTGTGATACAAATCCTCGAAAATTTCAAATTCAGGTAGGTTCTACTAATTTTTAGGACGTCCCACAGTAAGACTTGGGCGTCCTTATGCGATCGATCTGGGGTGAAGGAGGACAACACTCAACAGAAAAAAAAAATAACCACACAGTAATCCGTTTTAGACCATTCTGAATCCAAATCCGCGAAAAAAACCATAGGTGTATGTCTGTGTGTGTGTGTGTGTGTGTGTATGTGTGTGTGTGTGTGTGTGTGTAACAAAATCTTGTGTACTCTGCACAGCCCTTAGTTCTCAACCGATTTTCCTGGTTCTTTTTTTGTTCGTCGCGGAAAACTATCTAGTTGTGCACTACGTCGCCGGAATTTCGAATTTTGCCTTTTAAGGGGGGGAAAGGGGGGGTTAATGCTCGAAAAACGTGCGTTTTTGGGCATAATCTTGTGTACTCTGCCCAGGCCTTAGTTCTCAATCGATTTTCGTGGTTCTTTTTTTCTTCGACGTGAAATACTATCTAGTTGTGCACTACGGCGCCGGAATTTTGGATTTTGCTTTTTAAGAGGGGGAAAGGGGGGTTAATGCTTAAAAAACGTGCGTTTGCGGGCATAATCTTGAAAACTCTGCCCACGCCTCAATTTCCAACCGATTTGCGTGTTTCTTTTTTTGTTTGACTCAAATAACTTCCGAGTTGTACATGATTTTACCAGAGTACCAAAATTCGCAAGGGGAGGGGGTGAGTGGGGGGGATAATATTCACAAAATATCCGATTTTTCAATATTTCGGTTCCTTTACTGCTTACTAATTGTACCCAAGCTTTGAAATTGAGGAAAAATTCTCATTATATCTCTGGATTTTCATGAATTATTCTCTGTACCACCATGGAACTAATAGTGGTGCCACCATGGTGCCAGGACATGGTGCCAGGACACCATAAACCGCTTATTTCGTGTTTTTTTTTCTGTTTCACCTTGAATACGGATGTGAACTTCGACGGACTGCCTACCAAAACTAATAGATGAAAGTTCAATGTTACGACGTATTTCCGCTTTGGTGCCAGACTGGTACTACCATTGGTGGTGGTGGCGTTGGGGGGGTGGGGGTGAACTCGAATTCGCATGTTGGGTATCGTAGATCATGAATTTTAAAATGCTCTTCAGATCCGAGGCTCCCATGCCGCTAGAAATGTAATGGTGGATAATGGTGGGGGGGGGGGGGGGGGGTCAGTATTTCTTGCCTAAAGTACTAAATAAATTACATAGAGGGAAACAGTTTTATCGCTTACAACTGGTAAAACTGATCTAATGCTTATCCAATGGGACGTCCCCTGGAATGCATGCATTACTAAACAATATGTTTTACTTTTGGAATTTAGGCTAACCCGGACAAGGAAGAAACGGCGACCGGCTGAGACCCTCTTAATTTATTTTTAACTTTTTAGTTCATTTTACGAGTAATAACAAATAATAAAAGCTTGTTTTTTAACTTTTTATTTTTTGATTCGAGATTTACTACGACGTAGTTCACAGCAGTAGGGTAAAATAATGTTTAAATTAGTCATTTATATTATGAAATGGAGTCGGCTGCCCTTCATGAATTGGAAGATTGTCCCCTATGAATTGAAGGATGTCCTTTATGAATTGGAAGACGGTCTCCTACAAATTGATGTATGTCCAATATAAAATGGAGGATGGGTCCCCTATGAATTGGAAAAGCCCAAACCCCTGAAACGAGCCTGTTTCTCCTTTGTAAGTAAATTATATTGCATCGTCATACGATTTATACACGCGTGTAAAATTTCAGCTCAATCGGAAACCAGGAAGTGGGTCAAATTTAACTTGCAAGATTTGATTTCACACAACGGAAACTAAAAAAAAGCTTGTAAAAAAAGGAAAAAACTAAAACAGTACCGAACTTGTACCGTTGTGCCTACCACAGGGTGGACTGTTGTTAATTAATTTATCCATATTCGAAAACGTTGGTCAAGTTGGGTGGGCTGTAAAGCATTCACACAACATAGCGTGAAAATAAAGAACTTCTTTATGTGGCAAACATTGAATGCAGTCTTGAAACCTCTGGTTGAACTCTTGATGTGAAGCATGAACTTCACGATCATGTTGTTTGTTTCCCTGCCACATGAAGAAGGATTGACCGATACGGAACCAGCATTGTTCAAATATCTCTAAAATGAGAAATTTTAAATGAAAATTGCAATTTTGGAAACCCAGTTTTGGTTTATTATGTTTAATAATGAACCTTTGGAATCAACCTTTTAGTTGAGCTTCACTTCTAAGGGTTCAAAAACGAGGTTGAAATTTTCAAAACCCCAGTGATCTATATAGAAAAATAATAAACCTTTGCGTAATAATTTGCAGCGTTTTTTGAATTGCTGAACGAGTACAATATGGTTCTTACCAATGTGAGGTAGCAAATATAGGCAAATACTAGCGACGTTCCCTTCGTTTTATCAGATTAATTAACTCTTTTGTGTAAATAAACGTACGATTCCCTCCTCCTTCTGGAAAATTCAAGAATTATTTCTACAATAACCGCAGGTGTTCCATTAAAAACTCGAGCTGTTACGTAATTGAAAATCAGAGAGCTTTTGCGGCGGAGACTCGATTATTGTTTTAGCGAAACCACAAAAATGATCGAAGGTCGGAAGTTTCCGGTTGAATAAATGAAAATAGGAGGAAAAAATGAACGTGTTTTTTTATATAAAGTTCAACACAAATCATTCCCATTTTCCCTCGACGAATTTCGAGCAATGAGTTTATTATTACCGTTGTTTTTGAGAGAAGTAATTGGGTCCCAACTTTGTTATAATTCGTTTATTACCTGAGCTTTATAACAAATTATCCACATTAAACAAGCTGAAGACCTTCGATGAAAATGGATTTTAACTACATTCAACCTCCACGTTTATTGTTTTTCCAAACTAAAAACTTAACTGTTGTTTATGTCGAAAAACTGAGTTTAACTTTACAAAATCTGATTATGTTGATCATAGAAATCTTCGATTCTTCTTTTTTCGTGAAAATAAGTACTAATCATCCGAAAAATCAATTTGAAACATTTAAAATGAATTAGGAGTAACAGGATTCAACCCAGAGTAAGAAATTATGCGGATAACGATATTTAATTATATTCAATTTGTCATAAAAAACACAGATTTTCCTTACAGTCAAGCGCAGTTTACTTCCTTATATGCGCTATTGTATTTTATTATTTATTTTACTGCGCTAATTATTAGTGCAGTAAAATATAAATAACCTCTTTTTGGAGAAGCTGGACTTTCAAGAGTTTACTCCGCGAGTCGTGTATTGATTCACCTATTATTTTGATATCTAATGAGAATGTTGAATAAATAGTATCAATATTTTCGAATTTCACAAAATTTACTTCTTCATAAATAAACGAATAAATAAAATTCATTGAATAAATAAATTCTTCATAAATCGCATTGTGTATCAGATTGATTAATCCAACACTCTTTCCAACGTTTTATTTATTTTGAATCCTACATTGTACGTGAGTTTTGGTAATTTTCAAATCAAATTTTAAAAGTCGTATTAGGTTATATTCACAGGTCACATAGGTCATTCATAGGTCACATTCAAAATTTAGCGGTAGAAATTTTTTTAAACAAATTGTGTTGAAAATGAATCCAAGAATTGAATTTAAGGGGGTCTCCGTCGGTCGGTTGTTCCGAGTTAGTATTTTCCGAAATTACCGGCGCCCAAACTTTAAGATTTGAACCTAATTTTGAAATTTTCAAGGATTTTCGAAATTCATTAGTGCATTAGTTCAGGGAATCGAAAAACTTACATATTGCCGCTGGAATCATCAAAGTCGAACTATAATTGCCGGCGAAAAATGGGAAAACTGTTTATTAAAAGTTTGAACGCCGGTAATTTCCGGAAATACTAATCCGGAATGCGCGAGCGACTGGGACTCGCTTAAAGATGTTATTACTCTATAATAGTATGTATATTATACATGAATGGGGTGTGCGCATGGGTCGGAAAAACTGTTTATTGTTATTTTTAATCTAAACTAGACCTCATTCTGAGAATTTTGACACAACCACAACCTTCTAGCGTGAGAAGACCTTTTTCTATGATTTTTCAAAGTTTCGAATGTTTATGACGTCACAGTGGGCTGGGGGGTCCCCCAGGCGGGAGGGACGCGTGATGCCATAAACATTCGAAACTTTGAAAAATCATATGAAAACATCCACTCATCCAAAAAGAGAACGGCTGGTGTCAAAATTCTCAGGATGAGGTCTACTTTCGATTAAAAATTTTTAAAAAATCAGGCGCACTCCCCATTGTACAATTAACTGGTGATAACTATTATGTCAAGTGTAAGTAAAACTTTCTTGCTCGTGTAGGCAAACTTCTATGTAATACATGAAATCTAAAAAGGTTTTCTTCATTCCAGGTATGCAACCAGTTCTGTCTTTCACACACAAGATTCTTTATGATCACGTGAGTATTTTGTGGCAGGTAACCAATAATTTCTTATTACTACCTACGTGTTGGTTTGCAGTTGTGCTGCTGGGTTCAAGCATCTCCAAACTCCTGAAACTTAACGGGAAACTCACTCTCTCTCTCTTATTATTGAATTCATTATTGTGAAGATTTTTATTTTTATTTGAATGATAGAATAATCCTAAGAATAATTATTATCGAAAATCCTTAATTACAGACCCACACCAGAATCAATGTGGCTCTGCCTACAACAGTTCATCGTGTACATATGTGTTGAATAATAACGACGTATTCCACAGATCTTCTTAATCCAACTTATCTTAGTTACTTGATAAGGTTGGTGAGTGAAAGAAATATCAGTTTTTGTTGGTAGTTATTATTCACATGACGATGATTTGAGATTAATGACAATAATAATAATTTTCATTGTGACAATAACTCCTGGTTAGAATCCTTCCTTTCGCGACACTCCTGCCACCAACAAAACGCTGCAAATTATCACACAAAGGTTTATTATTTCTATACAGATCACTCGTCTGCTAAGTCACTACCTGCGAGCCATAGGTACTACCTATCTACTACATGAACAATTTCAACGGAGATTAGACGTCTCTTGCGATTCACACTCGTGTTTCTGAGTTAGGTATCGTAAGCCCAACCCTTAAGTACTCATAGGGAGCGAACGGTTGGTCCTACAGAGCTCTGCATGGTCTCATTCGATTCTAAAAATTCAATAATATTTTAAATTTATGAAAAAACAATGCCTTTATATCAAAAGTTTTTGATCAAGAGCGTTTTCAAACTGTCAACTCTTAAATTTCAACCTTCGGCGGCGGACGGAAGGCCAAATTTTTATTCGATTTTCGGGTTCTACGTACCTTGAAACGTAAACCAACAAATTTTGAAGGGGGGTTAAACAGATTTTTTTCTTGGTCGATTCCTAAGGTTCATTATTGAAAATAATAAACCAAAAGTAGGTACCTACCTTCAAATATTGTTATTTCTTCCAAATTTTGTCAAAATACTTCTCCAACCAAACATTTCATAGTGCATGTTTTCATTCATGCCAAATCCAATGGACTCCAAATCTGATGAACTCGCTCTTCTCCCTCGCTTCCTTTCCATTTGAGAATTGTTTCCTCTTCTTTCTGGAGTCTTTATTTTCTGTGCCCTGGGACTGTTATCTTCAACATTTCCTCCACCCTGTCCATCTTGTCTTTTATCTCTCAACTCGCCTGTTTTCATGGTCTCCAGATCTTCACATTTCTTGTGGAATTGCAACTTTGCTTTTATTATGGTCTTTCAAATATCTGGATCCCATAATGGAATACTGTACGTATAAAAAATATGAGCTACATAATAATCAAGAACTATCACAGTGCGCTTCCATCACAATCTTGAAACGGCTGTCCTGGTTTTGGTGGGAATTTTTGCATTTAGCTCAATATTTTTTCAAAGGGCAAATTAGTGAATACCCTTAACAAATGCCAAAGCATGTAGTATACGAAAAAAAAGTTTGGTAGAATGATTAACACCACGGAGTTGGATAGTGTAAATACGGACAATTACAATCTTACGCGAATTAACCATAAGACTACATCAGAGTACAAGTCACAACTACGTCACTTGAGTGAGCGAGTCCAGAGGCCTACTAACCACAACAACAACATGGGTAAGAGGGAGAAGCAATCGGACATGATAGTTCATTAAAATTTAAAGTGATAGTTGGTACGAAACATGAACTCCTCAAGAGTGACAACTGATGTCAACAACGAAACTTGAATCTGAAGCGAACTCTTGTTTTGAACGCCAGTTTGACATCTCGAAATCAATACGATCAATGATAAATGAATAATTTTTTCTCCGACATAAGTGGAACGATTCGTTGTAAATATTGGATTCTCTAGGGACTTTTCCCCCGTTTTTACCTGAGTCAATTGCAAACAGAGACTCATGAATGATGTACGAGGCGAGTACGACACGGAATGCTCTGTGTATTGAGTGAGTCGTCGTATATTCGACAGGTGTCCTATTTCCTAACAGTTAGCTACGTATTTTCCAACTACTTTATGATATTATAATGATTTCGCTGGGACACCATGTAAACAAGAAGACAAATAAATCAGAAATAGTTTTAGATTGAAACAAGTTCGGTGTTCTAATTTCTAATCTTTTCTCTCCAATAATACTCGCATGTTCATCAAATATCCAAGTGATCTACATGTGGTGATATATGTGGTGTGATATGACAAATTTCTTTCATTCCGGTAAGAAACTATGAAATGTTGATATAGTTTATTAATAATATAATTTAATTTTTTTACTGCGGGATAATTTCCAAGGGTTATGGGCCCAGCACGCTTCCTCTGCGGGACTTTTAATTTCTAGAGCGGAAAAAACTCGGTTCTCCCGCCCAGAGGTTAATGAGTACCTAGACGAACCAGAACTGTAGTCACAACTCACAAACGACTTCTTCTCGACTTCTAGACTCGAAATACTCGAAAAAAAAGAATAGCAATCAGACAGGAAGAAATTCATCCAACCACTTTCAGGAATAGACAAAAATTTCTCTACATCTTCGACCAAAAACACCGACTACCAGCAGTTGCCACTCAGATCGGTCCAGAACCTCTCTCATTCGTCTTAGGACGGAAGATGGCGCCAAAACTATCGACGAAACTTCGGGTTCATCAAATCAGATCTCTCAGATGTTTGATGTACTTAATAACAAGAAAAGAGGGAAGATGACAGAGTACCTATTTGCTATACTTAGGATGCTATAGTGATCTTAAGGCTAAAGGGGACGACAAGTGTGCGAGAGAGACAGCAATATTGAGAAAAGAGAGAGACCGAAGCTAATCATTTTCGCAATTTTTCTCAGCTCTCAATGAACCGATTTTCATTCTGCAACAAAATTTTTGTTTGTTTGTTGACAAAACTCAATAATTCATTTTTTGGTGATACACTCATTGACCAAATATGCGGGAATTCGAATAAAGTTTTACAAAAACGAGTACAAGGCATATTCCAACTGATGTCTCCAACATAAGGAATCCATAAGAATTTAAAAAAATTGAGAATTTGCGACCGAAAGAGAAAACGAAAATCAAAAACAACGCTTATGGGTGTCTATAGTGGCACATAATCAGTGTAAAGTTGGAACAAGATGTTTTTGAATTCATTAAGTATATTACCTACCTCAACTTGAGTTTTGTGTGTTTGCTTATAAAATAATAAAAAATAATCATCACAACAAATTCTGATCTTCTCTTTGGAAGACTCGAGATCCCACTGTAGGTCACGAATGTTTCAGTTGAAATCGGTCTTAAATGCATCATATAAATTTGGCGTACAAATCGTGGGTTCTGGAAAGCTGAACCGTGTTTATGAAGGCGGATTCAATGGTGAATTTGAATATTAAATATTATCATTTAATGATCTTTGTTGGAAGTACCTTGGCTTTGATCCTTACAGAAATATGGTATGGGATCTTGAGATAGATGTACTTTCAAACGTGTTATGTCATTTTCTTTCACTCAACAAGGGTGAAGGATGGAGATGCACTGTCCACCCGGCGCGTTTCCGCCTACCGTTTGCAGGAGTGCAAAGAGAATTAGCTCAGCCGCGATCCTTGGCGCGATATCAGCCGACCGGAGGGAAGCAGTACATTTACCTAGTGCCTAGTTGGGGAAGGCAACTCCTAGGTGAAATGAGAGCGGAGGCAGGCGCGATGATCCTACCGATACCTGCGAGGAACTTGGGCTTCCAAGAGGTGAAGAAGGAGAGCAAGAAATAATCAAGTCGAATTGTTGTAGACTAATGCATGAAGGTGAAGCCCTGAGTCCTCCTTTTATACTACTTTAACAAGGTAAAGGGAGAATGAAGGAGGGTGACGTCAGATGACGTGTTGTACCCCATACCTTACTCTACCTACCTGGCACGATGAGTCACTCAGGGGTTCCTTGAGTCCTTTATTGGAGAACTAACATATACGAGTAAATGAGTCATTACAAAACGTATAACAGCAAATTTAGTTGGGGTTAAACATTTTGTTTCTTGCTGGATTCCAAAAGTTCAAATTTAAATTTTTCAAAATTTTTCTTACCAAAATTGTAAGAAATATTTAAAAAAAAAAAAAAAAAAAATTCTGTACCAATCTGCATGATTATTTGAGATGGTTTCACCAGTATCCATTGTGGTTCCGTTTCAAACGGATTTCATTTTGTTTCGCTACAAGGGTCGAAAATGAGTGAAAACATCGGTTTTGGCTGTATATCATTTATGCATAAATGTAGGGCTTTCCAATGAATGGTGAACGATTTTTCTACGAACTCCAATGAGGAAGATAAAGTTCCGTAGCAACGACTTGGTTGTAAGTAGAAATCATTAAACCTTCGCTCTTATTTTCCACCAAAGCCTGGACTTTTAGGGTTTTGGTGTATAAAGGACACTTCACTTTTGTTCACAATCCGATGGGTGGTTTTCCACGAAAAACCTCGAAAACTTTGAAACGCTTGCATACGAGTCTGCGAAATTTTGGGACGTTTTATGTCTTCAGTTCCCAAGTGACAACAAACAAGTGGCATTGTACGAAAGAAATGCGTGATAAATCGAGAGCTTTCTAACGAATGGTGATCAATCTCTGTACGTTTAAAACTAAAGAAGTTTAATTTCTCTAGCAACGACTAAAAACTCGTAATAGTTTGTTAGTGTGGAATTTTTAGGTAAATTAAATTTCAGCAGATAGGTGTCTGTCTAGAGTGTCCATCTTTCTATATTCATCTGTACGTCTTTTTGCTCATGTGTGGAGGGAATATTGTTCCAAACAATAGACGAAACATAATTAGGAGACCATGGGAGCGCTGTATATTGGTTCAAACTAATCACCTTAATTGAGGGCCATTCGGAAGGTTTATCCAAGCTTTACACTAATAGCGAGGGTTGGCATAGCCGCTTCAATTAGGATCCTTATCAAAGCCTGTACATTCCCTCATTTAATCAACCTTTTGGTATCCGTTTCAAACTGCGAAAATTTAACCTTGCTTTTGTAGCCAGATTTTGTAGGCAAAGCACGATTTTGCTTGCTGAAGGTACGAGTAGTTAGGAATTATTGATAGTTTATTATTTACGGAGTAGCTTCTCTGTGTAATATTGGATTTGTTTCTCTGTGTATTGTGAACATTTTGGTTTATTATTTTAATAATGATCCTTTGGAATCGACCAAGAAAAAAAACCTCAAAATTTGTTGGTTTAAGTTTCAAGGTACGTGGAATCCGGAAATCGATTACAAATTTTGTCGTTCGTACGCTGCACGCAGCACTTTCCTTGTAACTTTCCTTAGTTACCATGGACCGATTTCGATGAAATTTGGTATATTGCCTCCATTCGGGGTCTAGCACGAAACTTAAGGTTGATGTAATTCCCTTTTAAGGGGTGAAATATAAGGGTTGACTTTTTTCAAAACGACCTAGCTAAAAAATTTTCGAAACAAAGGTACCTAGTGTTTTATTGTCAATTTACTATTTTCATTTAATTTATTTTAATAAATTAAACAATTTAATTTTAATTATAATTTTATTTAATAATTTAATTTTAATTCTAATTTTATTTAATAAATTTTACTAATTTTATTCAATTTTATTAATTTTTAGAATTTTTTGAGCTCTGTAGGACAAACCGTTCGCTCCTCATGAGAACTTAAGGGTTGGACTTACGATAAGTAGGTCCTACCTACCAATCTCGCGTTTTGTCATGATTTTTATAAATGTTATTGTTAAAAGATTTTGGTTTTGCAATAAATAGGTTGGAAGTTTATTGCACTGTCCAACTATGTTCTCAAATTTTAATTTTCCTTGTAAATAACAGGAGCTATGGAGGAAAAAAAACTTTGGCATTAATAAATTTTTTTGGGAACTCAATTTGAACTTATAGCAAATCTCTTCCGTTTTGACAACTGCTGGAGTCCTTGTCCAATTTTTTACACATAAAATGTTCAATAAATGTTTTTCTCCCCTACAGGAGTCATGACAGCTTTTATGAGGTCAATAACATGAAAAAATCTTTATATTAAAAAAAAAAAAAATGAAATGACAAGGAGTTTAAACAAAATTGCTAAGAAATGTGTTGTTGGAAATACCTTGTGGAACCGAACCTTTAAGTTATGCCCAACTTAAGTGTAGACACCCTATAATCACAAGGTTAGTATTTTTTTCAAACTACATTTGGAACTGTGATGATCTAGAGACTACTTTGTTGTCCATTGTCAAACAAAGCGTGCTTGCGTCCTCAGAAACCGCGAAATGGAAATCTTGGCTGAGTTTTCTGACCCGACTCGATCCCCACCATCCTGGATCATTAAATGGAACTTACAAGTCAAATTGAACGACAAACATTTGCGGTGCACTCGGTCACCGGGACGCTCACTAATGAACTCGAGTCCATATTCATCAAGTGACCCAAATTCGTGCTTTATTATGCTCACAGGTGAGGGTAGGTAATCAGCAAGTGTACAACCACCCTGCAAACACACCTCTTGAATATCCAACATATTATACCCTTTTATAACAAATTTATATTGTAGACAACTTATCCACTTGATTTAACAATACATTTATATTAAAAATTTTACTATAGATTTATTCTCAACACAGGAATTGCTTTCAAATGTTATCAATCTTACAACTCATTTCGAATCTACTATCATTTTGGTTGGTTGTATTTGTCGGCGTATTGAATCAGCCAACGATATATCGACAGGACGGGTGTGTCGATGTATCGAGTGGTGAAGGGGGTAGGTAATGACTGTTCACAAGTTATTATGCATTCGTAATGCCATTGTAGAGCAGTGAAGTGGTGATATAATGTCAAGTTATGATTAGTGAATACGCCCTCTACGTCATATTCAATAATGAAGATAAAAAAGGATTTTTATTCTAGGATTTTAGACCTCTATTCTCCGATCTAATGTAAGTGGTTCGCAGTGAAAACTCGATGTAGATGTAAAAGAAAATATATTTTTAAAAAATGACTGCAAGTTGTACGAGAAAAACGCTGCAAATTATTACACAATGGTTTATTATTTTTTATTTTTCTATACAGATCACTCGTTTGAAAAGCCACTAACCATCCAACATGAAGAAAAACATCGATCGCATTTCGGTCAGCTATAATTTGAACGGAGATTAGGGCACTTTTGCGATTCACACTCGTGTTTCTGATTTATCGTACGTCCAAACTTTAAATTCTCGTAGTGAGCGAACGGTTTGTCCTACAGAGCTCCGGGTGGTCTCAAAAAATTCTAAAAATTCTATACAATCTTAAATTGAAGGAAAAACTACCTTTATATCAAAATTTTTTGAGTTAGGGCGTTTTCAAAATTTCAAAATTGATTTTGGAACCCTTAGAAGTGACTTACATCAACCAAAATCTTCGGGCACAACTAGACCCCAAATGGAGCCCATATGCCAAATTTCATCAAAATCGGTCAATGCTAAGTGGCAAAAGTGCCGCGTACGGCTGACGGACGGCCAAATTTTTATTCGATTTTTGGATTCTACGTACCTTGAAACGTAAACCATCAAATTTTGAGGGGGTGTTAACATTTTTTTTCTTGGTCGATTCCAAAGGTTCATTATTGAAAATAATAAACCAAAACTAGAGTAAGACTTTTTGAGCAATCGGAAACGAAGAGAACATCTTGTTAATAACAATAACTTGAATTATAACCAATAATTAACAATAACTTGATTATCAAAAATAATTAATAGTAACTTGAATTATTAACAATAACGGTTGCGCGATATCTCTTCCAATAAAATCACAGTCGGATTTTACATTTTCAGATTGAGCGGGCTTAAAGGCAGTCTCTACAAAATATTGGATTTAGAAAAACGTCTGCCAAGTGGGTGTGGCACATAGCTTCCTCGTATCCATAACCCGATTATATAGATAATCCGATGCATAGTTGTTAATCTCAAAACACCAATCTCTAAGTACCTTCCACTACCCTCATAGGGGACCATCTACACGCTAATCTGGACAATCCTAGAAAATTTCATCAAATTCGGATCAAAAATTAAGTGAGTAGATGTACGTGATTGGATAAAAAAAAATACTTAGCCTCGGCTGGGATTCGAACCCGCGACCCCTGGGGGACAGTTGAAGTTACGGCTGTTACAAGTAATTCACGTGTGCGCATGCGCAATCGCTTCTATCTGTCCGAAGGTCGTAATTTTCATAGGGGACCATCCACATACTAGTCTGTAACATCCCTGAAAATTTCATTGAAATCGGATGGAAAATGTAGATGTTATGGCCGTTACAAGGAATTCACGTTTGCGCATGCGCAGTCGCTTCTATCAGTCCGGGGATGATGATTTTCATAGGGGCCCGTCTACACACTAACCCGCACAATCCCTGAAAATTTCATAGAAATCGGACAATAACTTCGTATAGTTATGCGCGTTACAAGGAATTCATGACAGACGGACAGACACACAGACAGACACGGAACCAAAATTGTTCAGAAAGGTCTAAAACGCAAAACGCGAGTGGAAATTTTGATTTTGGAGAACCTTTTTTTTTCGTCCTTGAAAAGTGAAAACAAAGCTTCCACTACCTTGGTAGACTCGGAAGCAAAATTATAACAATAAATTCTGTATAGGTAGGTCTTTGTATAATACAAAGTCGATTAAATAAAGTCGATACAAATAATTAATAAAGACCTAATTAATAAAGACAATTATTGTCTTTTGCCATAAAGATACGCTGCCCAATTGATTTTTAATCGAAAAATTAATCAAAATATAAATGGAGGCGCCGGGTATCGATCCCGGTACCTCTCGCATGCTAAGCGAGCGCTCTACCATCTGAGCTACGCCCCCTGGTTGTTCATATATAGAGATCTGGAATTTGATCACAGGACAAGTTGCGCGAAAAAGGTCACTTGAAATCGGTATTGCGCAACTGTGATTGGCCCGGTGAGCCGAGACGGCGAGAGGCCAGCGACAGAAGGAGTGGAGGGAACGGCGCGGGTAGGCTAAAAACGAAAGACCCAGCAGTCTTGCGGGTTAGTATTTTGATTTGATTTCCGCTCGCAATTTTACTTATTCCATAAGTAGTGGCTTAAAATCCACACCGGTTTTCAAAATTTAAAACGTCTGCCAATTTGGGTAGGCAGTATAGCTTCCTCATAAAGAATTACCTGGGCGTACATGGTTGGTTGGTGTAAAAATGCTGGATTATTTATTATATTGTTAAGAATTGAGGTGAAAGTTCTATTACGTTTGTTTTTTCCTTTACAAAATCTTATCACAGGGAATTTTACGGTAATACCATTAACCAAAATAGAATTTCTAGAATTTTTCAGTTTAGTATTTATGTTCTTGATGGATTTTCTCATGTAATTATTTCATATACCAAATGAAGACCACAGGGAAAGGAGGGGGAATGTTACTTTTTTTTCCCAAAAATGAGTCAACAAACTCTCCCAAATATCGATGGCATCATATGATAACCTCGTATCTCAATTTTTGGCCAAAATGGTTCTTTTTGGATTCTCTGAATGAAAACCTCGTATCCCACCCACCTGTAATTCAATTTTTAGCGGGAATTGCATTTTCTGCTCTCTAACGCCCTAAATGATAACCTCGGTTTTGATCAAGAGGGCTGAGTGTCACAGATAACCATGGTTTCTTATCGCTAAAAATTGAATTACAGGTGGGTGAGATACGAGGTTATCATGTGATGCCATCGATATGTAGTTTCGTAATATGAGATCAAAATGGGAAAAAAAGGAGGATCTGCGAGAAATAGCTCATGTTGGGTCTGAAATGACTGAGAAAGAAGAGGGGTGGTCCGAATAGAGGGAAAGAAAGGTTTGAAAAAATTATTACAAAATGGTTTATTATTTTTCTGGCAAATTATTACAAAATGGTTTATTATTTTTCTAAATAGATCACTCGTCTGCAAAGTCACGAATCAGCCAACATGAAGAAAAACTTCCATCGTATTTCGGTCTGCTAAAATTTGAAAGGCGATTAGGCCTCTCTTGCGATTAACACTCGTGTTATCGTAAGTCCAACCCTTAAATCCTCGTTGGGAACGAACGGTTTGTCTTACAGGGCCCCGCGTGGTCTCAAAAAATTCTAAAAATTCTATACTATCTTAAATTGATGGAAAAACAATACCTTTATATCAAATTTTTTTGAGTTAGGGCGTTTTCAAAACTTCAAACCTTAGTTTTTCAACCCTTAGAAGTGACCTACATCAACCAAAACCTACATCAAACAAAATCTTCGAGGCACAACTAGACCCCAAATGGAGTCCATGCATCAAATTTCATCAAAATCGGTTAATGCTAATTGGGGAAAGAGCCGCGTTCGGCGGACTGACGGCCAAATTTTTATTCGATTTTTGGATTCTACGTACCTTGAAACGTAAACCAACAAATTTTGAGGTGGGGTTAAACAATTTTTTTCTTGTTCTATTCCAAAGGTTCATTATTGAAAATAATAAACCAAAAACAGGGAAAGAAAGAGGAAGGTGCTCCTTTGGACGACTCTCTCCTCCTTCTTTCCCTGTTCTCTCTCTGACCCTCCACCTTCTTCCACTTTATTTTTAGTAAGGGTGGATTTATTTATTTATTTTTTTCAATAAAACTATTTACAAATTGTGGATGTTTATTAATTTATTTTTCTTTCCTTTCTTTCCGTTATATCGTTAGATGAAAGTTTAACTAATGAGGAAAAATAAAACGAATTACTGCTCATAGCCGTTCATGAAGATGGATATGAGCAGAACGCGTCAAACTTTGAATTTCAGTTTTCTCTGAATGACAAAATTCACACATTCCCCCTTCTTTCCCCGCGGTCTTGACCATCAATATTTTTAGATAGCTATTTCAGTTAAAAAGTGTTAAACTCTGGAAAATGTTATACAATGTTCCTAAACGAGTTTCTTCGACGAAGTTTTCAAAATTGTCCATACTACAAGTTTTGAGGCCATTGAAATAGCCTCGGTTTTTTCAAACATTCGCAGAAACTCTGTAATTGAGCGATATATCCTGAAAATTCCCTTTGTAAATTTGCTCATTGGGTCATTCTGCAGGGATAGGACTTCTATCGGGATGTAAGAAGGTTTTTCCAAGGAATACGGGGAAAGTTACTTAAGTTTGAAGCTAGTTTACGTTAGGAAAGGGTTAAGTTAGAATGGGGTTCCATTGTACCTGTGAAGGCGTTCCATTGAACCTGGGAGAGGTACCGTTTTAAAAGCGCTCAGCGACAGGGACATTTAGAGGGTTTTCCACTCTCCCTCTTCAACCAACATTCGACTGCAATCGATTCCGCGAGGTACAAACCGTATATTTCAAGCTCTCGCGGTCAACGGAGCGTTGGAATTCGGATTACGCAGAGGGCTTCGCTCGACGTACAGGGCCGAGTTGCGGAAGTTTTCAGTTGTGGGTCTGTACTGGTATCGCGTCGAGATTTATATTTATCGGGCAGGTCCATATTCATGCACGAGGGCCGAGTTAATCGTCGGAGGGCCGCACAGTGATCCTGAATCGTCAAAATGACTGCAAATTATTCCACTATGGTTTATTTTTTTACTGTATACAGTGTGTCCCATTTTAAGGACCGGAAGACTTCGGGAGTCGATTCTACAACTAATTTAAGTGAGAAAACGTCTCGGCAATTTTTGGTTTATTATTTTCAATAAAGAACCTTTCGAATTGACCAAGAACATTTTTTTTAACCCCCTCAAAATTTGATGGTTTACGTTTCAAGGTACGTGGTTTCCGTTGATCGAATAAAAATGTTGCCGTCCGTCCGCAATACAAGGTACTTTCCTTTGTTCCCTTTTGATATATGAGGTCCATATGGGGTCTAGTTGTGCCGGAAGCTTTTGCTCGATGTCTGTCACCTCTAAGGGTTGAAAAATGATGGTTGAAATTTTGATCTTAATTTTGGGTTTTTTCATCAATTTAAAATAGTATTGAATTTTCAGAATTTGTTGAGACCACGCGGAGCTCTGTAGGACCAACCGTTTGCTCCCTACGAGAACTTAAGGGTTGGGCTTACGATAAATCAGAAACACGGGTGTGAATTGCAAACGCTGCAAATTATTACACAGAGGTTTGCTACATTTCTCTATAGATCACTCGTTTGCAAAGAATACTGTTTGTGTTACTATTGTTGTTACATTGTTACCACATATCAACATGAAGAAAAACATCGATCGCATTTTGGTCAGCTGAAATTTGAACGGAGATTAGGCCTCTGTTGCGATTCACACTCGTGTTTCTGATTATCGTAAGTCCAACCCTTAAATTCTCGTAAGGAGCGAACGGTTTGTCCTACAGGGCTTCGCGTGGTCTCTAAAAATTCAATACTCTCTTAAATTGGTAGGAAAATAATACCTTTATATCAAAATTTTTCGAGTTTGGGCGTTTTCAAAATTTCAACCCTAATTTTTAACCCTTAGAAGTGAGGAAATTCGATTACTGGTTGCTAAGGACCCAAAACTGAGTACAACTCGAAGAAACGAAAGCGATCGCATTCTGGTCAGCTGAAATTTGAACGGAGATTAAGCCTCTCTTGCGATTCAAATTCAATTCTATTTAAAATAGGTGAAAAACGATACTTTTATTTCGAGAGTTTTCAAGCAAGGGTACTTTTGAAAATTTCAACCCTTAGTTTTCACCCCTTAGAAGTGACTGACATCAACCAAAAGCTACGGGGCACAACGGGCTAGACTAAACTAGACCTCATTCTGAGAATTTGGACACCAACCGCGACCTACTAGCGTGAGAAGACCTTTTTCTACGATTTTTCAAAGTTTCTAATGTTTATGACGTCACAGTGGGCTGGGGGGTACCGCCCAGGCGGGAGTGGCGCGTGACATCATAATCATTTGAAACTTTGAAAAATCATAGAAAAAGATCTACTTATCCGAAAAGAGAACGGCTGGTGTCACAATTCTCCGGATGAGGTCTAATTTCGATTAAAAATTTAAAAAAAATGAGGCGCACCCCCCACTAGACCCTAAATGGAGCGCATATACCAAATTTTATCAAAATTTGAGGGGGGTTAAAATTTTTTTCTCGGTCGATTCCAAAGGTTCATTATTGAGAATAATAAACCAAAACCAACAGATAAGAGTCGTGATGAGCTAGAATCCGCGCGGTCAGATCGGGCTGGTAGTCGTGGAGCCAAAATTGTTCTTAAAGAGACGCTTGGTGCGAGTGATTGATGGTTTGGAGGAAATAACTTCGAAATGCCGCTCGATTACGAAGCTTCTCTTCTGCTCAGAAGTTCGTCGAAAATTGTAGAGAGACAGTCCTTGTTTTGACTTTTCATACGGTTCTTATCCAGTACTTCATTCCTTTCTGAGCATTCAGAGACTCAATGGCAGATGGAAATATAATACGGTTTCGCTCGAAGTCATAACAATCTGATCAAATCACCTTCGTTATCTCCGAACGCTGGAGGGAACTCTCAGAGAAAACTGAGCTGAAGAGGGGGTCCTGGTTTCCAAACTGTTTGGGTTAATGAGGGGTCTATTAGGGGGTGAAAAGGCGTTGAATGGCTGCTCCCGCCGCCCTCCGTGGAATGCGAAGGCAAAACTAGTGTTTTCCTCTCGGGTCGCGAGTAGTTGGACCAGCGGGGAAAATGTGGGTCGCCGCCGTTTTCTGGTCGTGATAACAGAGAGGGATTTTCAGTCCACAAATACAGCTTGAAAACTTCACCCGTATCGTCCTCCTTTGTAAATGGTAACTAGTCGATTTTGAAGGCGATGTATCAGAGAGGTATCAGAGAGGCTGTGATGACAGAAATTCGAGTAACATCGGCTCTATCCGTCACCAGTAGTCTGAACAGGGAAGCCTCCATGATGGGAGTAGAACGATGCTGGTCGGTGTGGCACCGCGATCGGATTCGCGACCACTCAACATAGGGTAATCAATCAATGTATTTTTTATTTGCCAAAACACAAAGTGCCAAGCAATTGTCAAAAAAACCCTATTCTATGGAAAGAGAAAGAATTTCCTGCCAAGAAAATGATGAGCTCCCAGAGCTAATGGAAAACCTTGTGTGGCAGTGCACGCAGGGAAAATAGCTGCCCCAGCTCCACCCATCACGGTGGCTTCCCGAATCCATAAACAGCGGAGAATCGCTGAACCAAGGGTGGGTCACACAAAACCACGGTGTCAGACGCTCACGCTGACAAAGTTTCATGTTTCATGTTTCTCCCAGGGTAAGGCTCACGTCGCCAAAAAATCACGGCACGTGGAGTCCCCTCTTAGGCAAAGTCTACCGCGGTTTGATTAACGGAAATCTATCCCCGCTTTCGCTAATCAGCCGAAAAATTGATCTGCGAGGAGAGGGGGAAGGACAGCAGTGAAAATTACCCAAATATTGAACCACCAAGAATTCTAAGGATACGCCCTCAACCGTTCAACAAAAACATTGTGCGCCGCCAAAATCGAGGTTGTGCCTCAGGATCCGGTCTCAAGTGCTATGCTATCCGAAAGCATCCGAATCATCTGCTCTGCCTTCCGCTGAGTGAGGAAAGAGCGGCATCACTCCATGCTACGTCGGTCCGAGGAAACCAGCCGCCTCCACGAAAGAAGTGGATAGCTGGCACCTTCAATACTTCCTGGGGCAATCTCTAAAGATTATCTGGACCCGAAAGGATCGCCAGGTCAGTCTCAAGTACTTTCAACTTCAGCTTCCCCGATCTCAACTTCCGCAGACGCCGCCGCGAATCAGCGCCTTCCGCAAAACACCGTAATCTCGCGACGACACGCGGTCAGGAGGCATTTAGGTAGGGATTAGCTAAGTTACCACAGGCTCCATTTTCATTTCACATTGTCAAAACTCAGTAAATGCCGTAAAAGAAGAACCGAGCGTGCCAACAGTAAATAATAAACTCGCCATACAATTAAATCAAAACGAGTGTTTTCTGTCAAAACTCCACATAGCTCGAAGGTATCAAGAACTTAGAGACAAGCAGATAATCGAGTAGTTGAATCTGGAGGCAATGGCACCGGATTTACCCGGGTTAGTTACCAGGTTAGTTAGGAAAGTTAGCGCCTAGGCAGGACATAGGAGATTTACCGTAAACAACTCCGATCTACGAGTAGGAGCAAAAATAAGTCAGGCCTAACCACTGAAAGGCGACGCTAACAGTCACAACAACAATAACACCCACTGTAGTGATAATTTCCCGAGTCATGTTATGTTATCTTGGTTCGGTAATTCTAAAATTCAAAATTGAATCATCAAGATGTGCTTGAGAAGTGACCAATGATCACAGTAAATTAATAAAGCACCTCACAAAGCGCCGCCAATAATTTCGTTGAAATCGAATGAAAACTTTTGAAGTTAAAAGACCACCGTCTTCCATCAATCTAGAGGTCATGAAATTGATAAGGGACCATCTAGATCGGCGATCGCCCGATTCCTTCCCAGACATTTCCCTTTCACTAGTAGGAAAAGTAACTGTTCCAAGTAGTGTACGAACTGCTCCTGCAATTAGCGCTATCCAGGGGACACCACGAGGAGGTTGCTCACTAGGTCCCCCTATATCCTCACTGATTGGTGATTTGTCATGCTAAAGGAGAAAAAAATCAGGGTTGAGGGGTTTCAGCTGGTTTCAGGAAGTAAAGGAGACTTTGTGAATATACTCCAGACGAGTCAACTGTTTTGCCATGTACTTTTCCATGCAAGTTTCGGTTAAATCGAATTTTTTTCGCCATTTCATTTTTTTGTGTTTTTTAATTAATTGTTATATCTGTGCTAAATTGCATTTCTTTCACAACTTCGAAAAACTTGAAGATGTCTGGATGCTCAGAGTAGAACTTTTTGTTAAATCTGCTGTGAAACCCCTCACAGGCATTTTTGTCGTCTTGATGAAATCTTGCACCAAAGCGTAGCAGTCTTCCAGCAGGCAATTTTCCAAAATGTGTCAAGCGGTGCGATGATAGGTTTTATAGACACCACAGTTATCCACAAAACAGTCCTCGGCTTCGCTGGGTGGCACCATGGGCAATCCAAATACATGTTGCAAAAAGTTCCCGATTTCAGTTTTTTGTTTTTAATCGTCTGTCTGGCCGAGATTTTGGATTTTTCTCCTCCAACTCTTCAAGAAAAAATCACAAAAAGGTCTTGCTTATTGACAGACAGCAAACAACTGCCACGCCTAGAAGGTCCGAGCGAATAATCTAGATTCTGATAAGGACTGGCTAGGTGAGGAGTGATCACCTTTGAGATTTATAAACATGGTTTTCATAAATATGTTATTTATAAACATGGTTTCTGCTAACTGAGACATTTGAACTGTTACTTTCTCGGAACACTTCGGGAAGGAATCGGGCGGTGCTCCAGCCGGTGACGAATTTCCAGAGAAGGAATCGGGCGATAATTAAGAACCCAACAATTACCGGGAAGGAATCGGACGGACCCCTCTAGATCTTTGGTCAAGAAGTTGGTCAATAATTTACTCCTTCATTATTTTAGTTATAGGATCATTCGAAGACTAACCGGTGTCCAGCCTCCCTTCATTGATGAATTCTCGTTCTCTGAGTCCAGATATAATATTCTCTTCATATAATTTTTAAATCTCATTAACGCTGATGAACTTCGACGAGGGAGGGTGTTAAGAGAGGAGTTGGGAGTCAAAACAAATTTACGAAGTTATCGGTACGCCCTAACGAAGTTTGTAGCTTCCCGGTCGGTTGATGGAATCAATAAGCCTCAACGGCTTGATGGACTAGTTTGAAGGGAGGCGGTCAAAGGCGGGGGTTCACGCTTCCTTTCGGGTGCTCAACTATGAAAACAATTTCCCGGCAGTTTCGCCTTTGACCGACCAATTAACGCCCTGGTTTGATAATGTGATTTACTGAAACAGGAAACCGCTGTTTTAGGATTAAAATGGGGTAGTTGCACGATATTTTTCAATTTCGTTCAGTGCAGTGAATCTTTATAGAAGTACATATTTATAAGTAAAACTCCCAGAAACGCTTATTAAAAAATTGAACAGCCTTTCAAAACACGGGATTTTTGGATTATAGCGAAAAAACTTTCACACGGTCAGGATACTGCAGGAAGACTACGTCAGAGTGTCGGTAGGCGTCAACGCAACGACACAAGGGAGAGTGGAAATCAACAGAAATTATTCTTCCAAATTGAAATACGAAAGATATATTTGATTGTTTCTTGAATCATAACATTATTTTGCATCCTTATTTCAATGTTTTTGACATGAGTTTGTCCTCCGTTGCAATGATCTAAACACGCTCTATCGACATCAGAGTTGTTGTCGGGTCTCTTCCGCCAACACAAACGAGAACAGTATTTCCTTGTAGAAATACGGCTGAACTGAATGGAATTTCGAACTGAATACTGTATTGGAACGCTTTCAAATTCGCTAAATTTTAAGCTGACGTCAAGATTACGCTGCAAATTATTATAAAACGGTTTATAGTTCTTCCTTATAGATCACCCTACCGCGAAGAACATGGGTTTTTCATTAATAGTACCTACCAACCATATTATCGACCATGGTTGGTTATCAATCAAGAATATTTTGTCAGAAAGTTCCTACCTGCATATAAACAGATCTACATTACGAAAACAGATCGAACAACTAAAAAGTGAAGAATAAAAAATATTATAAAATTGAAAAATAATAAACTTAATCGACTCTCGAAGTTTTCTGGTCTTTAACATGGGACACCCTGTACGGTACGTGAAGATCCCTTGCATCACAGGTGGGTAATTTTTACCCTGCAGGTTTACAAAGTTGGCTTCTTATAGCTCTTGGGACAAGAAAAGAATGCAGCTGGTATTTTTTACCTCTTGTGACGGTACGAGTAAATCTTGTCTGTTACATGACTGGAACTTTTTTCCTTATTATCAGAGATGGACTTCGATGCCTCTTCTATGAAGGAAAATAGTTTCCCACTTGGAATAATTCGGACAATGCCGACAATCAAATGCTCTACATCACCATTGGATGTCTACGTGCACATGATTAGATTTTACAACATTTAAAAAAGATCGGCCTTTTTCGACGTAGAATAAAACGCGTTCCTTGGTAGTCCACAGAGAATTTCAACCCAAGAAGCGCCAAAATAGCTCTAGTCAGACCTCATTTATCAAGAGCCGCGTGGTGCTCTGTGAGGGGTAGAATTACTGCAGATTATGAGGAGTGTGAGGTGGAGGTTGAGCAGGAACAATGAGAGCATCAAGAAACCTAATGGGGCCCCGTTGTCTGCGGGATCAGCCTCTTCCTGAATCCCCTCCTCGTCATCTCCAAACGCTTCCTTTCTCGTAAAGTCTCACTTTCAGATGAGACGTCCAATCGATGATATTTTGATCATCGCCGCGCAATACGCCCCAGGAGGCTTCCATCCAAGATGCGGGGAATTATTTTCTCATCCAACGTAACAGATGGTTCCGATTACGAAGAAATTTGTATCCGGTATGGTTCCATGTTTTTATCATTATCTATTTATTTGTGGATATGTAAGTATATTTTTTGAACTATTCCAACATTGGGAATTCACATGGTTGTGGTTTATCATCTTCAATCAAATTCAAATCATTTCAAATTTTGGTTTATTATTTTCAATAATGAACCTTTGGAATCGACCAAGAAAAAAATCTGTTTAACCCCCCTCAAAATTTGTTGGTTTACGTTT
Source organism: Apolygus lucorum (assembly GCA_009739505.2). Lineage (NCBI taxonomy): Eukaryota > Metazoa > Arthropoda > Insecta > Hemiptera > Miridae > Apolygus > Apolygus lucorum. Next base: position 35,972,816 of record CM019168.2, on the reverse strand, counting down.
CAAGGCACGTAGAATCCGAAAATCGAATAAAAATGTGGCCGTCCGTCCGCCATCCGCCGTCTGCGGCACTTTCCCCACTTAGCATTGGCCGATTTTGATGAAATTTGGTATGTAGGCTCCTTCTGGGGTCTAGTTGTCCCCGAAGATTTTGGTTGATGTAGGTCACTTCTAAGGGTTGAAAATTAAGGGTTGAAGTTTTGAAAACGCCCTAACTAAAAAAATTGAGATATGTAGGTATTGTTTTTCCACCAATTTAAGACAGTTTTGAATTTTTAGAGACCATACGTAGCTCTGTAGGAAAAACCGTTCGCTCTCCACGAAAATTGAAGGGTTGGACTTACGATAATGCAGAAACATGAGTTTGAATCGCAAAAGAGGCAAAATCTCCGTTCAAATTTTAGCTGACCGAAATGCGATTGATGTTTTTCTTCATTTTGGTTGGCAAAGCCGTGTTCTTTGCCGACAAATGATCTATATAGACAAATAATAAACCGTTGTTAATAATTTGCCGCGTTTTTTAGCTAAATATCTTGTCACACACTTAGATTGATGTCCCGTTCTTTCGTTTATTCTTTTGGTATATAAAGCATTCCTATTTGGGGTGGTGCCTATCAGACGTCCTTCAGCAGTCTCGAACGTTCTATCAAATCCATAATAATGCAGATGTTTAGATCAGGTTATTTGAGCCATTCTAAGTCGTTATTTTTGAAGTTGGGTGTATTACCTCCCAGGCTTATTTTTGTGACCAGGACACTATTTTATTTTTATAAAAAATAATGTTCCCCTTATTCCTTATTGCGTAGGCAGTACTAGCCTACATGTAGGTTAAATTATGCCTGTTCCTGCCCCAAGGAACAATTTTTCAAGAGGCAGTACAGCTTTTTGGCTCCTCGTTTATTCAATGAACGTAATCTTCGGAGCATTCAATCTCTGAATGCTTTTAAATCTAATTTGTTTTTATTTCTCATGGAAAAGTTCTCGAATTATGAGAAAATTCCCGTTCCCATTCTTATTAATTACAGGTAGGTATATAGTTTGTATTGTTGTATTTCTTGTATTCGTTTTTCTTTTTTCTCAACCTGTAGTTAAGTAAGGTACAGTTAGTACCTTGGTACCTTACGTAAGGTACCTTTGTACCTTAAGTACCTTAGTACCTTACCTTACCTTAAGTGAATAGAGTGTGATGTTTTCTTGAGACGATTCCTTACATCAACTCCTGATCTCAGGACAATTTTTTTCAATGAAAAAATTCGCTGTTTACCTCGTTTGAAAATTTTCTAATTCCCAAAAAAGGGATGGAAACCAGTTGAAACCGCCCCACCACAATCTTCTCTTAGATGATCCTCAAACGTTCTGTCTTTCGGTACTCGGAGTGGTCTCATTCGATTCTTATAAAATACTGTGGAATACTGAAAGCGGTTTCCTTAAGTGGTTCGATTGCACTGAACGCTCCATAAAGCAGAGGGTGCTCGGTCACCGACCCACTCTATATAGTCTGCGGCAGAACTACCCTCACGCGACCGGCGAAACCCTGAAATATGCCTTCCCTTTTCCTCCGTATTTCTAAAAGAACCGCAGATACGAGGATGGGAATTGAGCCACCATATTTCCGTAACATTAGGGCGCTCGTGGGGGAAAGTAAAAAAAAACGGTATTACGTGTAGGTACTGAATTTGTTGAGGTCAGGTGTATGAGCTACTCAAATTAAGGTACGAAACCATTTTCAAACATTCCGTCGCATCGTAAAAGCGCTCACAAGGGCAACATAATTTGAAAATTGACAATGAATTATGTATGGAATAACTTTTTAAGGAGATTCAACGATCTAATTAGTCTAAATCAAGGGATGAAGCAAGTCGACCCCTGGAATGCTTTCCATTTGTTGTCTTGTGTGATTTTGACTCATTGACCAACTCAAAAACCGCGGAGGTTTCTCTTTTCGGTGTGTCATGGAACGACGATTTTTTTGTATGTCTGAACACTATTAATAATTCTTTTATTCTGGCACCAATATGCCTGATTCTTTTTGAAATGTGTCCTACCAGTAGCCGTGGTGGTCGCGTTTCAAACGGATTTTATTTTGCTTCGTTAGACGCGTCGAAAATTTTTGAAAGTAGTTGAAAAACGTGGTTTTTGATTTTGGGAAGTTTGGTCCGTATTTACTCAACTTCCCCTGTAATTCCGACTTCTTCTTCGTGGTCTTTTTTTTTGACAAATTATGAGTGTGACTATAAGTTGATGAATTACTCACTAATATTGGTCGTATTCCCCATCAAATATTCTACGAGAGTTCCTAGTAGATCCGGTGAGATCACAGTACGATCTTCTAAACCTCTGTATAAAAAAAGGAAAAAGATCAGTTCTTGTGGCGCCCAGTGATGCCATATGGCAACGTAAACCCATGAAATTTACCAGAAGATTTAAAAAATTATTTTTCCCGTGTTCTAGAGACTATTTTTGGAGTCGGGATATCAGATTTATTTCCAATGTAAATGTCTATAGAAAAAGCTTGGCCCCTTCGGGCCTACCATGGGCCAAATCCTCTGGACCCCCGGATGGTTACTGCTTAGAGCCTTTGGCTAAAATTCAAGAAACATGGAACATGCTTTAGCTGTGCTTTGTTTGTTTGCTGTTTTCTTTTACCAGGAATTTGTCGACTGTTGTTTCAATTTAGCTCTTTATGGGCATGCTTTTCAAATTGCTCGTCATTTCATTCACCTCTTGGTGGTATTTCGTGGAAGTAGACGATGAGTCACTACTTTGTAAAGCAGTCTCATTGACAACAAAGGTATTCTTATCATTAAGAAATCGAAAACGTCTAAAGCACCGATGAACGCAGCACAACTAAAAGCCCGCGGTCATAACAAAATCTCGCCTTGGTTTCAAGATCCTTTGATTACATTCGTAAAAACCAAGCCAACTAACAACATCAATGTCATCCACTAAATCGACGTTGGTTTTTACCGCCAATATTTTTTAAAATTCATTCAAATCAGAGGTATATCTCAGCTTCTCCATGTTGACAGCTGTTTTGGCAGTATATAATTTATGCATAAATTCATAAAATTCTTTTCAACGAGTGGCGAACGATTTTTGTGGGATGAAAACTAACGGCGATACATTTCCCTAGAAACGGGTCGGTTGTAAGTGAAAATCATTACAAAATCCCGCGCTACTTTCGTCCCACGGTTTAGTCACGTTTTTGCCCAGCTAAGTGATGGCTAAAACATGTTCCATGCTAAAAATTTCGGGCATTAGTGGATAAGTTTGAAGCAAGAAAATCGGATTGATGCCGTTCTGGAAGAATTTAGATTTATTATTTTCAATATAGAATCGAGCAAAAAAAAAAAAAAAAAAAAAAAAAACGTAACCCCTTCTCAAAATTTGATGGTTTATAATCTTCCATCAAATGCGGCTGTGTCATGAGGGGGTTATTATCCACCTGTCCAGCCCATCACTACTCCGCCATGTTTCTTGAATTTTAGCCAAATGCTCTAAGCTGTAAGCCCGATGGGCCGAGTTTACACAACCATGAACCTACTGAATGAACACAAATTTTCCCAACGGTTGGGAAGTGAAAATCTTTGTATTTCTGATAAATTATGTGAATGAATTCTGTTGTACAAAGGTCGGCTAAATAAAAGACCACGAAACTTGTATACCGGAACTACAAAAGAAACCTCCTGCCTTTTAGAAATAATTCTCTCACATTCACAAAATTACGTCAAAATGTGTGTATGTGTGTGTTGACTCTGAGCTTAAATCGATTTTTCGAATCCCTAACTCCATTCTTCAATTACAAAGCCGGTTGGGCGTAGGAAGGCTGTGTATAGGTGTATGTACGTGTGTAGGTGTGTTCATGTGGGCGAGTACGACTGAATTCGCTCGACCCAGCGAGGGAAAACCCGACCCAAGAACTGGATACTAACGGCTAGAAAACCCCTGGAATAAAAGGGAAAAAAACCCTTCAGCTCACGGTATCAGCTTCATACCTATTGCCGTTACCTCGTTCTATTGTGATTTCCCGAGTTTTTACCCTGCGCATTTTCCCGCGCGGCGTGGAAAAAAACTGAAAATGCCGACTTGAATTATTTCTGAGACCCCCCACGCACCCTTCGCCGGATTCTCTCCCTAAGGCGAAGCCATGAGGTTCTCCCTTATTCATGCCAGAGGGGGTCCATCTCTCCCCTATCTCCGCCGACCAATTGAACAAATTCGATAGAATACCGGTAGGTATTGATTACTCGCTACTTTTTCCTTTCCTACTCTTCTCGGGAGATTCGAGATCTTTTCGTTTCATGAACAAAACGCCTCAACACCGTTTTCTCCTTTTCGTAAGGTCACGTGTATTTCATCAATTTTAAACAAACGAATTCGAAATAGGTCTGAAAGTGATTTGAAATGTGACGGTTATGAGACATCATCGTGGTTCACAAACTCAATACCTGTTGAGCATGACAGTAATTTGACTTTTGTTAGGTTCTAGGTGATCTGGATAATAGAATGAATTAATGAGAATAATTAAATTGGCGATGTATTCTACCCCTCCTTTTATGTCAACCTTTTGATTCCTTGGTGGAGATCAAACTAGGACTAGGGATGATAAAAATAATAGATACAAATTGAATAAGGACAGATAGATATATATTCCTGCTCAAAATTAGAGCACCACCATGTATTTCTTCGTTTGTCCCCTTCTTTTTTCTCTTATCAAGTTTTTATCCATTTGCACACATTGTTTGCAATCACAGAAGGAAAAACGTAACCAAAAGAGGCCCAAATTCGAGAAAAAAAGACGCTTTTAATAAATTAAAGAAAAATATACTTCTTGTGGTAAAATTATAAAAATTGAGAATGTGAAAAAAGGTTTGAATGATGCCAGTTTAGCTTTAAAATACTTGGTATTACCTCCTCTAGCTCGGATGAGGGCTTCGACCCTTCGACCCATGCCTCTAATCAAGTTTTGGATATCCTCCTGGGGATATTGTCGCACTCCTCTTTCGCTGCTGTTTCCAGCTGCTGAAGATTTTCTGGTGGTGGATTTCTGGGTCGATTTCTTCTTTTCAGCAAGTCCCAAACATGCTCGATCGGATTCATGTCTGGGCTCCCTGGTGGCCACTCCAGGATTGAAAATTTATAAGGGAAGAAGGAAAGAGACAAATGAAAAAATGGATGGTGGTGCTCTAATTTTGAGCAGGAGTGTATATTATTATACTATAATCAATGAGGATATATAATATATATGATAGATATAGATTATTATTTTATACATATTGATGTATATATATAATCATATTATTCAATATTATCATACGATAATATATCGATACCTTAAAGCACAAAGGAGCTATGTCCAAAAACTGAGTTTTGAGAAAAACGCAAAAGAAATTATCAGCAATGCACAATTCCTAAAATAATGGCTTATTACACTAAACTCTCTAATTTCCTCGATAAATTTTCAAGCTATTATCGTCAAGAAAACTCAATAATACAGTTTTGTTAAATTTGAGTTTTTCTGAAATTAAAAAAAAAGTGGAAGGTGGATGGATCTCTTTTGTGCTTTAAGGTATCGATAGATGATAGATATACACATTATTATCCTATAATCAATCCATATATATGGGGGGGAAGAAGTATCAATAGAGTTTATCTATTAAATCTTCGGATTTGAACCACGAGGATAAGGGAAATGATCTTGTATGAAAGTAAGTACTTGCAGGATCGCTGTCTGCAATAAGGCTGGGAAGCTATCCTTGAGTCGTATTTGATAGCGCGAACGTAATCGTTTCATCGGTTGGAAAATGTGGAAGTTATGGCTGTAACAAGGAATTTACATTTGCGCATGCGCACTGACTACTATCAGTTCCAGTCGATGATTTTCATAGGGAACCATCTTACATGCCAATCCGTACAATCCCTGAAAATGTCATCAAAATTAGATGGGAAATGTAGAAGTTATAGCTGTTACAAGTAAAAACACGTTTGTGCATGCGGAGTAGCTGCTATCAGTCTGGGGGCAATGCTTTTCATAGGGGACCATTTATATTCCAATTCATACATTTCCTGAGAATTTCTTCGAAATTGGACAATAACTTCGTATAGTTTTGCTCATTTCAAAGATTTCATGACAGACAGACAAAACTGTTCAGGAAGGCCTGAACCGCAAAACGCAATTGGGAATTTTGATTTTGGAGACCTTTTTTCCAACATTGTTAGACCCGGTAGGAATAATGCTGGATAGGAGGTATAAAATGCTTACCAGTTACAGAACGGAAAATCGATAGAAGTTAGCTTGTGAGTCACTATTTGTGGAGTTGAGGGCTGCACAGGGTTTTATCTGATACTTAATGTTGACCAGGTAGAGGCGAGGAAGAAGGCAGGAGAGAGAATTTGTTTTTAATTGCTGTGATATTTATTTATTTTATACATGCCTTATAGTGGATGTTGAGGTGCACCACTCAACGACAGAGGCACAACTTCACAACACCTTCATGTCCTTTGGGTGGAATACAGTTTACTTCTTTTCAGTTCTTCCTAAAGCCTCTAAAATTTGGTACAAAGCTGATAAGGCACCTCAAAGTGATCGGTGTTGGCGGCAATGCTAGCTTCTCACTGAAAGCTCTGAAATTCGGTACGCTGTGACTTTCAAGTCCTCGGAATGTAATTGAAGGTAAAACAGACCAGTGTGAGCGATAAAAATTGTGTATTCTAATTAACCCAGCAAACTCGCAACATTCATGAAAATTGTGCTCCCGCAACGTAAAGGTGGTTTCTTTCTTCAAATTTGAAACACGAGCTATAAAAAGACGTTTGTGTCATTTGAGCTGCGGGGAAACGTGAGAATGACCCAGTGACATCTGTCATTGTCAATCACCCGATCCAATCGAAAAAGCATCTGCCGACGAATCAATCATCTGCTCCCCCCTCCATCTCCCACCAGCCCAACCTCGCCGACCTCTCGTTTCTCCACCTTTTCCTTCCGTCATAACTCAATACAGTTCCATCGTTTTCTGATTTAGTTTCACTCAGTCGTCTGCTCAATGAATTTTTTTTTTAAATTTCTATGAAAAGCATTGCAAGCAATAAGAGCCGATTAGGAAAGAAGTCAATCACAAATATTATGAAAACATGAGGGATGAAAGGACTCCACCCTGAGTTGTCCCAGAATTGAGGGTGGAGATTGTATTATTTTAATGGGTTTAATAAGGGTTTCAATAATTAAGTTTCGCGTTATCTTTATACTATATGGTTATATTGTCTTCAGGTTACATAGCTAGATGGTGGTTGTTAATATTAAGGCCATGGATCACTTGAGATTAAATCAATTCAAAATATAAAAGAAACAATATCTTAATGTACTCATCAAGAATAAAATTAAACATTATAGTTTAACTCAAAGCTGTAGGCTAACAATTGAATAAATGAATTTAAACGTTCATTGTTACTTTAAATAAATTTTAAATCTTCTGAAAATAATTACTTGTTCTGTCCAAACCGGACAGGTTCCTTGAGAAGGCGTCCACTTCTCGAACGAGGTTCTCAATTTCGTTGAGGACTTCTTCTCTGCCTCTATTCTTCTCGGAATTTTTGGTGGGGATGTGACTAGTAGTTTACCAATAACTGTGAACAAATCATTATATTAGATACAAATTTCTGTTTCATTGCATCGTTTCCAGGTGAAGTTGTTGTTCATTGTTTCAGTATTTAGATAAAATTTTTTATTTTTTATTTCCACTTTATTATTATTGTCCGCTGTCCTCACTTAAAATGTGCCAAGTTCTGAGTTTTCATTTGTTTCAGTTTTAGTCCTAGCTGACTGCATGAACGAGCGATTAGGGTAGGTGATGAATCATACTCAACAATAAAGAAATCCTGGTTTTGGTTTATTGTTTTCAATAATGAACCTTTGGAATCGACCAAGAAAAAAAAATTGTTAACCCCCCCTCAAAATTTGTTGGTTTACGTTTCAAGGTACGTGGAATCAAAAAACGCTGCAAATTATTACACAATGGTTTATTATTTTTCTACATAGGTAGATCTCTCGTCTACAAAATCACCAACCGACCAATATGAATAAAAAAAAAGAAAAAAAAATCAAAATAAAGAAAAAAAAAATCAAAAAAATCAAAAAAAAAAATCAAAATCACCAACCATCGATCGCATTTTGGTCAGCTCTAATTTGAACGGAGATTAGGCCTCTTTTGCGATTCACACTCGTGTTTTGATTTATATATATATATTTCAATATAAACCCTTAAATTTTCGTAGGGAGCGAACGGTTTGTCCTACAGAGCTCCGTGTGGTCTCAAAAAATTCTAAAAATTCTATAGAATCTTAAATTGAAGGAAAAACAATACCTTTATATCAAAATTTTTTGAGTTAGGGCGTTTTCAAAATTTCAAAATTGATTTTGGAACCCTTAGAAGTGACTTACATCAACCAAAAGCTTCGGGGCACAACTAGACCATAAATGGAGCCTACATACCAAATTTCATCAAAATCAGTCAATGCTAAGTGGCAAAAGTGCCGCGTACGGCGTACGGCGGACGGACGGCCAAATTTTTATTCGATTTTTGGATTCTACGTACCTTGAAACGTAAACCATCAAATTTTGAGGGGGTGTTAAAATTTTTTTTTCTTGGTCGATTCCAAAGGTTCATTATTGAAAATAATAAACCAAAATGCAAGAGAGGCCTAGTCTCCGTTCAAATTTTAGCTGACCGAAATGCGATCGATGTTGTTCGTCATGTTGGTTGGTGGTAACAATGGCAAAGCCGTGTTCTTATGTAGAAAAATAATAAACTTTTGAGTAATAATTTCCAGCGTTTTTATAGCAGCGATTATCACGGCGTTCTTACGGATTTATATCGCGTTAACCCATTTTAAGCCGAGGGTAGAATTAACAGAGTAATGGGACGAGGAGGATGAATTATTTTACAGAATGCCGGCCGAAATAAGGCATCATTTGCTCACCAATCGAGAGCAAAAATGCTCCGAATTTTATGATTTTAACATTTTATAGGATTTGAGAGGTCTCAGTTTTCCAAATCTATATGATTTAAACATTTCATTGTTAAAAATCTGAAAAAATTTAGGTAAAATGTAAAAATCTATTTATGGACCGTAATCTGTTTCAATTCATGGCCCAGAACGCCCAGGACCGAATTTGAGCCACCATAATCACGCTTTCGGCCAAATCCCTCTTTCAAAAAAATTTCCTAAATCTCTTAGAGCTCCCGAATGTCGGAGAAAATTTTTTTTGAAAATTTTAGGAACTGCATGAACGAGAAAAAATTCTTTTACAAAGATTTTCCACTATTTCTATATTCAAAAAAATCATTATTAGGACGATGCAAAAATGCATCAGTGGCCGGAAATAGGTTAAATACATCACACAGCAAAATGTCCTTCTAGGTTTTTTTTTTTTTTTTTTTTTTTTTTTTTTTTTTTTTTTCTTCTTTATTTGGCATTACATTTCGTATACAGCCATAATGATATTCATTTTATGTCATTATTCATACATTAATGTTACAATTTGACAAAAAATTAAACATTTCCTTGTATATCAATACATTTCTAGACGATAACATTGACAGATATTCTATATTTACGTCAGTTCTATTTGCCACTGTATTAAATAATTCAAGTCTTTGTTCTTCATGTTCTGGGCACTCCATTATAATGTGACACAAAGTTCCATTTGGATGACCGCATTTTTCGCATTGAGGGGTTTCTCTCTGTCCAATTTTGTGCAGGTATGCCTCACATACACCGTGGTTGGATCTCAGCCGGAAAATTGTTCTGCAAATGGATTTGGGCAAATCTTTATTTTTGAACCAAGGTACACGTGGTGGCTGTGGCTGAACTCGTTTGAAAGCTTGCCCGTTACTTGATGCTATGTATTCTTGTTTCCATTTTTCATTGTAATTACTTTTTATAAACGGTATCAATTCTTCAACCATCACAGGATAGTCCAGTTCCGTTCCCGATACCGAACCATCCCTCGCCAGCCGATCAACCCGTTCATTCGGAATTAGTCCTGTGTGCGCTTTTACCCAGACAAATATGACCTCCTGGTTATTGTGTTGCACAGCATTCAGTGTCTGGATTAATCGGACAATCATACCGTTCTTCACTCTTTGAATAGAGATGGTTTTAAGAGTTTGCAATGTGCTTAGGGAGTCCGTAGATATCAAGTGTGGTTCGCCGTTGCTGTTCTGGTTGCTTATAAATTCTAGCGCTTTGATAATTGCAATTACTTCGGCATTGAAGGATGATGAAGTATTGGGCAGCTTATATGTTTCATTGTATCCCGTTACTACTACATGAAAAGCACATCCTGCATAATTTCCAGCTTTTGATCCGTCGGTGAAGATGAGCACGGCATCCGGCCACCGAATGTTGATAAACTGTTGAAACTTTTCGTTTATTGTAATTTCTTCTCGAGTCCCGTAGGTAAATAGATGAATTTTCACGGGTGTGATCAGTTCTTCGAAGGTCAGCAAGAATGGACAGGGTTTATTATTACATTGAAGATTCGAGATGTTCATGTATTCTTGTGCGAAGCTATTGACGACTAGAGGTATCTTCATCCTACTTCTTGAAGTCAGTATATTCGTCGTGAGGTTACAGATGTTATGCATTATGGGGCGTTTATGAGCTCGTATTCTTAAGAGATATCGGTCCGACAACATTTGGAAACGGAACTTCAACGGGAGCTCTCCCGCTTCAGCTAAGATTGCATCGATTGGCGTTGACTGGAGGAATCCCATACACTGACGAATACTTTTATATTGCAGTCTTGATATTTTAAGAAGATATGAGTCACTGGCATTTCCATAGAATATAGCCCCGTAATCAATAATGGCTCTGATTGTAGCTCGGTAAAAAATCAATGCAATTTCAGGGTCAGCTCCCCAGTTCAAATTTGATACCATCTTCAATATGTTTAAATATCTTTCAGACTTTTCGAGGACATGATTTATATGGGGTTTCCATGTTAGGGTCTTATCCAGCCGAATCCCAAGAAATTTGATCTCCCGCTGTACTGTAAAGTTATCCCCAGCCATTTGTATGCTTGATCCTATGGGTAGTCGTCTCTTTCGAGTAAAAGGGATCAGAACTGATTTTTCAGTTGATAGCGTCAATCCTTTGGCAACACACCATGATTTCATTCTTCTCACGAACTCTTCCAAACTCTCTATTCCTGATTGTATATCCGAACATTCGACAAAGACGCAAATGTCGTCAGCAAATTGAATAATTTGCACGTGGTCTGGTACGATTTCTTCAATATCTCCGACGTAGATAGCGTAGAGTATTGGGCTTAGAATTCCTCCTTGCGTCAGACCTTGGGATGATGTTCTGGGACCATACATCTTATTGTTCAGTCGTAAATGAATCTTCCGAGAGTCATATAGAGCTACCACACTCCGAGAGAAAGATGGAGGAGCTCCTACTGCCCTTAGTCTTTTGTAGAGAATGTCCAGTAGAACAGAATCATATGCACGTGAAATATCGAGGAAAAGCGTTAGTGTGATTCTACGAGTAGTCAATGAGTATTGAATGCTAGTTATCAACTTCGTGAGTCCATCATAGGTGCTCCTTGATCTTCGAAATCCATATTGGGATTGTGGAAGTTTGTCATGGTATTCCAAATACCACTCCAACCTCGTCTTTATCACACGTTCCATTGACTTCATGGGGCACGATGTTAGTGAAATTAGTCGATACGATGACCAGATCGAAGGAGGTTTATCCGGCTTCTGCAGTGGTATAGCTAGAATTTGTTTCCATTCTTCCGGGAAATTACCGGTAGACCAAAACTCGTTAAACAATCTTACCATTACTTCCTTAATTGATTTAGGGAGATTGCTTATGATAGGATATACTACTTCATCCATTCCTGGTGCTGTGTTGGTAGATCTTTTGATATTTGCCTCGAATTCATCCAATGAAAAAGGAGCAACTAGGGATGGTTGGTTTAGACAGACACTGTCACTCTCATAAGGAATGTTTGTCGAAACCCAAGGAGGCGCGTAGGTATCCAAGAGTTCCGTGATCCAGTCTCCTTCTTCGATGGGTTGTTTGTTGGACGTTTTTCTGTTTTTCAATATCCTAATTTTTCCCCAAATTTCTTTCATGGGAGTGGATTTAGTTAGAGTAGCACAATAAGATTTCCACGCATTCTTTTTACTTTCCCATATGATTTTTTGAAAGTTTTTATGTTTTTCGACATACGCCAAAAAATTTGTTCGTGACTGAAGTCTCCCATATTCTGCAGCAGCATTTTTACGTTCTTGAAGCGCTTCTTGGCAGCTAATATTCCACCAATAAACTCCTGCTTTACCGTTCCTATGAGGGGTCTTCAAGGGAATCGAACTGTCGCAAGCCCTCTCAATTTCTTTCATAAGGGATGTGTAGTCCATTTCGTTCAAATTTCCTTGGTTTCCATTCAATAATTCTCTGAACTGTGCCCAATCTGCTTGCTGAATCTTCCACTTTCTAGACGGATATATGACTCTATTCATCTCGAAAGCTGTAGAAGAAAATATAATTGGCATATGATCAGAACCCATCGGATCGCTCATCACCTCCCACCTAAATCTAGACGCTAAATTTGGAGAGCACAATGTGATGTCAACAGCTGAAATTTGGTTTGAATTTACCCTTGGGATCAAGGTTCGGCTTCCGTCATTTAAGAATACTAAATTTGATCTTTCCAATGATTCTATCAGGTTTATTCCTTTTCGATCAGTGAAGCTTGATCCTAAGCACGAATGATGCACATTGAAATCCCCTCCAATAATTTTTGGGTTGGGCACTGAGTTGAAGAACGACTGCCATTGTTGAGTTGTGATAGAATAATTGTTATGATTGTATAATGAAACAACATTTATGTATGCTCCATATTTGAATTTTAGTTTTGCTCCGACGATTTGAATTCCATTTACAGGTGTAATTTGGTTGGTTATATTGTCATAGTTTATATCTTGATGTATTAGCATAGCAGAACCTCCCCATCCATCCTGCCTATCATCCCGCAGAATGTTGAAATTATTTATAACAAAAGGTCGGTTTGCGCCTAGCCATGTTTCACTGACCAGGGCCAAGTGGATATTTTGTTGTTTTAGAAATCTTTCAAGATCGTTCTTCTTATTTCTTAGTGATCTGGCATTCCATTGGAATGCCCTCAGTTCGTTTCTTTGTACGTTAGTTGCCATTTTATTTTATTTATTTATTTGATTATTATTTTATTTTATACCACTTTCTCTTTAAAATTCCATATCATCATCTACATTCGGAATATTATTTGTATTTTCATTGATCTGATTAATGTTTTCTCTGCCTTCACGATTTATTTTATCTTTTATTATTGTTCTGAAAAGTGTTTCGTCCATGTCCGCTGATAAGTGATGTTTTATACTCATGAACACTGAAATAATGGTTTCCATTAGGATATCTTTATTTTGGATAGCGTTACTGACTTCATCGTGGTTTCTTTGTTGTGATATTGAGAGTGTTTGCTTTGTATTCGGATTGCTAGCGATGAGCCCTCCTGGTTGATTCCGTTTAGTTGGAACTGTCATTAATAAATTTCGTAATTCATTTTCATGATATTTAGGAGAATCTAACGGTTTCCGTTTATTTGGGTTTCTTGTTCCTGTAATGAATGCCCGATTTGGGTTTGTGTTCGATTGTATTGGCGGGAACGCTTGAATGTCATTTACATTCGGTTTTTTAAGGTGTTGTGCGTAAGTTTTTCCTGAGATGAAGTCCTTTGCTTCATGGTAGGAGATGTTATTAGTCCCCATCATGTTTTTGATTGATTTCTCCGTTTGGAATTGCGGACATATTGACGTATTGGAAGCTGCATGGTGTTGCTTACAATGGATGCATTTTCTATTGGAGATTGGTGCTGTGCAATTCGATTTTTCATGTCCTTCACCGCATAGATCACATCGAATAGATGCTTTGCAGTTATCTTTGAAGTGACCGTACCGCCAGCATTGAGTACACTGAATAACTCTTTGAATAAATGGTGTGACTTCACATCGTACATATAATATTGATACAGCTTCAGGAATTAACTGTCCTCTTATTGTTACAGCTACTGATTGTGTGGGTATGTATTTATTTGTGTTTGTGGATTCGTCTTTCTCTACTCTATTGAATCGTTTCACTTCTATGATGTCAAATTCTCTACCCTGGCTGTCACGCATATGCTTCCTTATATCATTTTCATTTAAAGTTGTGTCAATTCCCCTGACTACAAATTTACGCTTGATTAGGTACATGGGTATCAATGTTTTAAAACCTTTATCCTTCAAGATTTGTGAATTCAATAGGATATTCGCGGACATAAAATTGTTTAATTCAACTCTGATTTTATTACGCCCAACTTTCTTTACGATTTGAATGTTTTCGGAGATATTTGGGTGCTTTTCATGTAACAGTTTTCCAAGAGACATTGGGTGAAGACGAGATATTCCACTTCCTTCATTTAAACTTTCGATAGCAACACAAAAAGGTCCGATATCGTTTGCCCGAAACAGATCGGGAGGTTTGTCTTTATCCAAGTCTTGGTTTGTCATGATTCCGGTAACGTTTATCACAACGTTTCTCCTAGCCCGTTGTAGATGCGAACAAGATAATAGCGGTAGGAACTCACCTATCAATTGATCGATTTGTAAACAAAGCAGGAGAGATTAGAGCCGGAGATCCGCACACGTCGAGGTCTCCTTCTAGGTTACATATTGTACACATTTTATCCCATGCTGGGCATTTTCGTGGTTCATGTTGCGTATGACATTTTTTACAATCGTAGGCAGTTCTAGAACGATTTTTACTATATTTTTTAGTGTAGTAGATATCAACAGTTTTTTCGATGTTTTGGTTGTCAATTTCACGCTTATATATGTCTGCCATTTCAGCAGCTCGGCATTTTTGAACAACTGTCTCCAATTTCAAGACGTCAGATTGCTTGAGTAGTTCTTTTTGAACTTCACTATCACTTATATGAGCAACTATGTGATCAACTATCATGCTGCGGACGTACACTTGAAGTTGCAGTTTGCTGCTTGCGTTTTTAGTGCCGTTAGACAGCTATCAAAACTTTGACTTGGTTCATGTTTAAATGGGTGAAATTCATAGGTCTCTATGGCATAATTTACTGTCGGAACACAACTGTTTGATGAATTTATCAAGTGTGGTCTGCTCTGCAGTAGGAAAAGTGTTATAAATCTCTAAAGCGCCTTCCTCCATGCGAGTTAATAAGATCGCTATTTTTTGATCTTCTTCATTCGATTTGTATTTCCCTGTTTCGTTCTTGTTCAAAACGAACATTTCCCTCCACTTCAGCCACCTTTGGCTAATGGAATGGTCAAAAACTTTGGACAACAGGTGACAATTCGTGCCATTTGACGAATTGGGCTCACCTTTTTCGGTCATGGTTAGGTTTGTCCAAGCTGGGTTTTCCGGCGGGTTCTTCTTCTAGAATTTGTTGGTTTCGGTTCTTACTCAATAAAACCTTATAATTTCACACCCGCAAGTATAAATAACTGACACCATGTATTATTTTAATGGGTTTAATAAGGGTTTCAATAATTAAGTCTTCACGTGGTCTTTATACTATATGGTTGTATTGTCTTCAGGTTACATAGCTAGATGGTGATTGTTAATATTATTGCCATATTAATGCTAGTACTGTTATAGAGATTGCCAAATGGGCCACCACGAATCACCACTTTCGGTGATGATCATACAAATGATGTCAAGGAAAAGCTCATTTTCTTAGCATATTGATTATAAGGCTGTACAAAGACTCAAACATACCATAAATTCGGACTCATAAGTACCATAAATTCGGAACCTTCTCAAATTATACGATCATACGATTCCGTTTAATGATCTATTTTGGGTTCACTGTGAACTTGTTATCACCTGTACTAAATTATAAAGAAATATGTATGAGAGGATGCTACGAAAGTAGATCCTAAGCCCCACTTACGGGAAAACCCCTTCCTGCACCTTCTAAACACGTGTTACTGGGGATCAAAAACCTATCATCTATTATCCAGCTGTATAACACCTCCCTCTGCTGACCTCAGTTATCCTGCGCCAAAGGACGGGCCAGACGACTGAAAAGAATGACATTATCATTCGCGGTAAGCAGCCGTGGCCATCGATCACAAGGCCTTCGGCGGTGATCGTAGCTGTTCAACAACTCTCCCTCTTCCCCATAACTTGTCTTTTCATGGGGGCACATATTCACCCTTGGAGGATTTAGATTGATGATTCCACGTTCCCACCTTTACTACTTTAACCACTTTTTCTTCGCCAATACTTTATGGGGGCGGAGGTTTAATGGTCTTCCCATACTTTTTTCGATACCCTCCTTTGCCGCATTATTGAGCTATTTTCAGGGCTGCCATCTAAAGCAGGACAGACCACCAGGAAACCAGCATCATTCAGCGTCCCTCGTACCTTTCGTCATCAATGTTTTGCGTCCTCACTGCAAAAGGTCGGGTAGGGAGAGGAAGGACTAATAGACCCCTATAAACAAAAGTTCAACTTTAATAAATTATTTTAAAAAAGTAAGTGAAGTAAAGAACCATTTCAGGTTGGATTTTCGTCCTACTGCCATTCCTGACGTCAGCTGTCTTCCAAATAGTTCAGTCAAAATGTGTTCAAAATGGACCCACACAGGAAAGTTTTGGGGGTTTCTGATTTCTTCGATTCCTTATGTTTTTTGGGGGGTGCTGAATCCGAATCTAAGATTTGCCATCAAAATGATGAAAATTGTGACGGAACATTGAAAAAACGCTGTAAATCATTGCCCAAAGTTTTATTATTTTCTGTATACATCACTCTTCTGTACAGATCCCTCCCTACCAACCCTAGGTACTTACTACCTACTAGGGCATTTTTGAAAATTTCATCCCCAACCACCAACGAAATGGAAGTGAAGGGTTGAAATGTTCAAAAATGCCCTAGAAGGTAGTAGGTACCTAGGGTTGGTAGGAAGGGATCTATACAGAAGAGTGATGTATACAGAAAATAATAAAACTTTGGGCAATGATTTGCAGCGTTTTTTCAATGTTCCGTCACAATCGTGATTCTGTTTTATCGAAGGAAAACTCTTAAGTACTCGTAGGGAGCGAACGGTTTGTCCTGCAGAGCTCCGGGTGGTCTCAAAAATTGTTTAAAATTCAATACTATTTAAAATTTGTGAAAAAACGATACCTTTATTTCGATAGTTTTCGATCTAGGGCACTCTTGAAAATTTCAACCCTCAATTTTCACCCCTTAGAAGTGATTGACATCAACCAAAAGCTTCGCGGCACAACTAGACCCCAAATGGAGCCCATATACCAAATTTGAACAAAATCGGTCCAGTGTTGCTAAGAAAAGTGCCGCGTACGGCGGACGGACGGAAAGTCTTTTATTTGATTTTCGGATTCTACGTACCTTGAAACGTAAAACATCAAATTTTGAGGGGGTTACAATTTTTTTTCTTGTTCGATTCCAAAGGCTTATTATTGAAAATAATAAACCAAAAGGCGAAAAAAGGTTTTTTTGGTGTTTTTTTTTTTACATAAATATGTCTTTTGGCTGAGGGTCAAGGAATTTTTCGCGACACTAAATTAATGCTAATGTCGTTATCAATATAAGCATTACTTTTCCTTCCAGATGGAAAAGAACTCGTGTATGGAGGATCTCAATATATAATCCTTCTTGAGAACCCCCAAATAGGTCTTATCACAGAATAAATTCCACTTCCTACTAATATACCGGTAGATTTCTCTGTTTTTCTCTTGTACCGTCATTTTCTCTTGTACCATCATGACCATGTTGTTCAGGACGTTCTATAGGATTCCTATTATCCTCTCCAAAGGCGGCTTATGCTCGAGGTAGTTTCCATGTAAAGTTACCGGATTACGCGGGTAATCTGCCATCTGCTTCGCTCACCTTCTCCTTCCTTAACTGTATTCCGGATCTCGTTCGAACTG
This sequence comes from Apolygus lucorum, assembly GCA_009739505.2. NCBI lineage: Eukaryota > Metazoa > Arthropoda > Insecta > Hemiptera > Miridae > Apolygus > Apolygus lucorum. The sequence continues at coordinate 35,954,805 of CM019168.2, read as the reverse complement.
AAAGTAGTTTCGTCGGTAGATTTATGAATAATGTAGCAACTTGGCGAAGTTATCAAGGAAATCCGAGTCGATAATATGGTATTATCGTGAAAACCGTTGTATTCGTTGAATATGTTCTAGAGAGGTCTCACTATAACGGATTTCGATTTATCTAGATTTTGTTTCGTTCCGTTTCTAGGACATGGTTTTAGCACACTATTAGTAACGGCTCACTAACTAACACTCATGTGAAGGATATGACAATACAACTCAATTGAAAACGCTGCAAATTATTACTCAAAGTTTTATTATTTTACTATTATTTTACATTTAATTATTTTATATTTAATTTGACATTATTCTTTTACGTTATTTTACATTGAACCTGCAAAGAACACAGATTTGCCATTGCCACAACCTACCAACCATATTTGTTTATTATTTTCAAAAATGAACCATTGGAATCTACCAAGATTTTTGCTTCACAGTCAAGTTTAAATCGAAGAACACTTCAGATTCGATTCGAAGAAATTACGAGTTGTGGTTGCCTCCATTGGAAAATTTGAATAGTGATTAAGGATGCAAAACTGAGTGCAACTCGAAGAAACGAATAACCATCGCATTTTGGTCTGCTAAAATGTGAACGGAGATTAGGCCTCTTTTGCGATTCACACTCGTGTTTCTGATTTATTGTAAGTCCAACTCTTAAGTTCTCATAGGGAGCGAACGGTTGTTCCTACAGAGCTGTGGGTGGTCTCATTCGATTCTAAAAACTCAACATTATTTCAAATTGATGAGAAAACTGTACCTTTACATTGAAAGATTTTGAGCTAGGGCGTTCTGAAAATGTCATCCTTATTTTTCAGCCCTAAGCAGTGACTGACATCAACCAAAAGCTTCGAGGCTCTCTCTTTCGTAATCCTCCCTCACGAAGCTCCTGTTTTGTTTTTCCTTCTAAGGGCCGGTTCAAAAAAAAATCTGTAACCTTGATAGTTACGTAACCCTACTCCGAAAATCGAATCTTTCTTTCAACCTTTCTTTCTTCAACCTTGGTGTTAATACGATGAGAGTTCAAAAAATAATTTCGGGGAGGGATGGGTATCGATACTCGATATTTCAAAATATCGATACTTTCGTACCTATACTCGATATTTCAGTATCGATACTGCACTACCCGATATTTTTGGATATCGATACTTTGGATCCGATATTTCTAAATATCGAATATCGATACTGTTCTCGCGGAAAATTCAATATAATGGCTAAAAAATGAAGAAGGTAGAGAGGCTTTTGGGTCATTACTCCTTGGTTGCACAAATAACGTTTATATCATGGAAAAAATCACTCTTAATATGTGAAAAATGAATAAAAGTTGTTGAAAAAATTATTTTTCTTGAGAAAATTGTATGATATTGATAGTTTGTGACACTAAAGTATCGATACTCGATATTCCAAAATATCGATACTCATGCCCAACGATACTTGGGATATCGATACTCGGATACGATACAGCATCGATACAAAATATCGATACTTTTGCAAAGATACCCATCCTTATTTCGGGGTTGGGTTACCTAGATATAATCGATTATTCATTTAACCTTGACGAACTTCGTGGTCGCCATGGATACCGACGCTCTGATGTTCGTTTCACATCTATTTTGCCCATGGATACTTGAAAATCAGACAGTTCCATCCGATGGAATCCATCGTGTTCCACTACATTTTACACCAAAAAAATTAGGTTTCTTCTCGGGAAGATTTTGAGTAGTCGGTTTTCCGTGTTCGACTTTACCTTGATTAATATAAAGACGATTTCATATTCTTATTATTTGCTTTTCAATGTTTGTTTGCACCGTCTGTGTTCCTTCCAAGTTCAAATGAAATAAAACTAGTTTGAAAATCAGTGATGTTTTCTAGTTTCACCTACTTACCAAGTTTCTCAAGTTGCAAAACAGAACCAGGTTCTGTAGGTCCTACAGAAATTGATAAGGCCGCTGTATCCAAAAGGTACTTACCTTAAGATTTATATTCATCTGTTATCTATTCAAATAATAGATAAACTATTTTTCCTAATCGGAAAACGTTGATAGCTTTGGTCATTTGAAAGACTGTAGTCCGATGTAGTTAGGACGGCTTTTGAGGCAGTTTTCGTTTCCAGCTGAATTTTGTGACACCTAGATAGGTGTTAAATACTAATAAATACTTAAATACCGTGGAGATATCTTATTATTTACTGTGAATAATAAGTAAATGAGGGCTAATTAATTCTGATAACTTATAAAATTGGGGATACAGCAATATTGAAAGAATCAGCTGGCAACACGAGCCGCAATTAACTACAATAAACTTCATCCAACCCAAGTTTTTTGTAGGGTTACGTTACCCAGGTAAACTTTTCGATTGTCTCGAAAAACAATCGATTATACAACTTTTTTGAACGCAATTTTTCTTACCTGGGTTAAGTTACCTTGTGGTAAACTTCAACCTTGGTGTTGACGCAGGCGGGGTACTTATCAATTAGATTCCACCAAAGAGATGGAAAATAGGTATGTGGAAAAATATGAAAAGAACCAATTACCTGGCGTCTGATGGTAGAGGTGAATGAGATTTATAGACCTAATACCTATCTATAGGTAAGTTATTTTGTTAGCTTCGAAGGACCACCTCCCTTTAGCGTTGGAAGGAAACGAATGGTAGTAATGTTCGAGGTGTAGATATATGCTAATGAATACAAGTAAGTATGCAAAATAAAGTAGTAACTATAATGAAGGTACTCAACATGCCATTCCTACTTCCATCCTACCTACCAAGTGGCCACTATGCAATGCGATTTTATACTCGTCAGACAACAAAATTTAATATGGCGATAGCTATAATGATATACTAGGCAGTATTATCAAGCCTATAGCAGTTGCAAGTGATGTTGACTGAATTCAAAGTCTTGGAGGTAGGAAAAAATGTTGCTGAATCCGTTGAAACGACGATGGTGAAACGTTTTCTCCAAACGATGGTAGTGGGGGGTGTAGATTGAACCCAAAATCCCATGTATTGAAATAAAAGTGGTACGTAGTTATAATGCAACTTACAATGGTGCGGCAAAAAATACTTCGTTTGACGTAATGCAGCGAGATATACGCTGTCATCCGTTTCCAGCCTAAGAAAAGCCGTCCACAGCGAAGAGAAAATCGTCCACGACAAAGTCGCCAGACGGTAGAAAGCACCATCTGATCTTTGATTTATCTGTTCCGTGGGATGAAGGGATCCGAATAACTTTAAAGCTGCACCAAAAAACGAATGTAAATTGCAAAAGGCGAGAGATGGGTTTAAAACGGTTCGAGCGCAAAACGAGGAACATGGCGACGCTTCTCCAACAGACGAAAAAACCATCCTTCACGGTGTGACGTCACTACTTCCGAAGGCACAGCACAGAACACTTCCAACCCTTTTTTTGGCACTTGCGGAAATAAACATAGTAAATAAATTCCTAAAATTAACAAGATAATTTATAATCAATAAATTAATACAATTATGGCATTAATTTAGAAAACAAAACACCTCAAACAAGCATGGAAGTGAGTAACACGGAGAAGATATTCCTGAAGCTACTGAATAGACGATGCCGACAGTTATCAATAGTTCCTAGTGATGAGTAACTTCATGTTTGTGGCATGTCAACTTAGTTTTAATCCTTCATAATGAAGATAGTTGCGAGAAAAATGAATAAATAGCGTGAGGAAGCCATGAAAGAAAACGTCATGAACAGTTCCATCTTGTTTCATAAGTTATAAAGGTATATTTTTTTCATGTCCTTGTAGTTTCATGGTCTTCTATAAACTAAAACTGACTTCGCATTTCCGTAAAAGTTACGCATTTGCTTCACCAGATGGGGTCCGCTCAAATGAATAAAACACTGTATTTCCACGGAAACTCTTGGAAGGAGTGGAAAATTTCCCTAGTGGCGTCGTTATTTCGATGAGTTAGTGGGGATAATAATTCGGGCCGCGCCGTTCAAATATTTCACGGGCTGGTCGTAAAGAATTCCTCCTGTAAGGGTTCCGAGAAATTCGGGTCTTTCTACGTGATTTGTGCGTTGAGGAAAACCAAACTTTGGAGAATCGTTTTACCTACTGATTCGGCAAGATTCAAGAATCAAACAGTCGTAAAAAATCCCATCAAGCAAAATACTACTTCCTCCTGCAATTACAAAAAATATTTTATTTTACTTTTCTTGTTTGAAATCCTCAATTAAACTGAATGATCTACTTTTGAGATCCTTCCAGGGTGGTTATTAAATCGGACAAATGAAGTTCCGGACATCTTGTTCTTCATCCTTCGCCGAATTGCTATTATTTTCCGCAATTTAGTGCTAGGGATGATGCTTGAATTGGTGCTAGTCACGGGCTCTGAGCTGGTGTTCATCAAACACCGTTTGCCTTATTAAAAAAAAGGAAAAAAATGCTAAATTAATTAATAGTTGTTTTAGATTCTCCTATATTTCAATTTTGTGTTAGTAAGTAATAAATAGCCTGTTCTGGATAACTTCGAGTATTGCCTTACCCCCACTACCACAGCACCAGCCAAGGCAAACTATTGTGGATCTGTTTTGTGAACTTGAAAGTAGAGAAACTTGGAAGATGAACCATGAATACTAAATTAACTCCCCGCGTGGCAAGGCATGAAATATCCATCCATCAACATCTCTCACCACTGCCAAGAGTTGGACATGAGTGTGAACCGCTTTTTTTGCTTTTATTAGACACGTCAACCAATGGGGGATGTGCCTTGATTTTTTTAGATTTTTAATCGAAATTAGACTACATCCTGAGAATTTTGGCACCAACCGCGACCTTCTTGCGTGAGTAGATATGTTTCTATGATTTTTCAAAGTTTCGACCGTTTATGACGTCACGCGCCCCTCTCGCCTGGGCGGGACCCCCCACTGTGACGTCATAAACGGTCGAAACTTCAAACATTCATAGGAAAAGATTTACACACGCTAGAAGGTCGCGGTTGGTACCAAAATTCTCAGAATGAGGTCTACCTTAGATTAAAAATAACAATAAACAGTTTTTCCTACCCAGGCGCACACCCTATTGGTCATTTGCACCAAATAGTACACATTTTAACTAATATAATGTGTTTGTATATTGATATATATATTATTAGTATATTAATATATAATATGATATCACAAGAAGCAACATTGTTTTTTTTTTTTAATTTCATGAAATAGAGATTGTTGTTTGTAATGTAAGGAACAGATCGTTGTTATATTTTGACTCATTTCCCTGCAGTGTAGCAATGTTTCTCGGAAGGTTTGAGGATCGGCTGATGGTTGAGTCATTCAACAGCCCTAATAGCCCAGACGAATTAGAGAAAATAGGAGAAATAATTCATAGTAAAGAAATTCCTTCGCCAGGCTTATCTCAAAAGTACTCTAGGGTGGGGGTGAGCTCGTGAAGAAGGAGGAGGATATTCTATTTTTTCGACTTTTTTCAGTTTTTTGCTGTAACTATACCTAGTATAAGTTAGCGTTCTATTGACTGATTCACTTTACTAAAATTAAAGTACATGAAATTCCCTACAATTTGCCTTACTAGAGCGCGTTGAAAAGTAAGTGTCGTTTTGAAAAATTAGCAGAAAAATATGGTTGGACGGTCGGTAGGTAGTGGCTATGGCAAAGCTGTGTCAAAAACTTTGTGTAATAATTTCCAGCGTTTTTCATTATTGTTTATTCCTGTGTGACTGGCCAAGCCGTTTGCCTGACGAATATTTTCACCCGACGCTGCTGCATCTAGCAGCACTCTTTCTTGCTCGAGGACATATCAGTTCTCATGGTAGCTCACGTAGGTACATATCTGAAGTGGTTGTTCAGGAAATCAGGCCTTGCATCAGCTCGGAAGCGAGCTTCAGAATGGCTCCCTGACAGGTCCTTATTTTGCATTCAACTGAAACTGTCATTGCTTCCCCTCATTGGAGTCTCCAGCAATACAGTCCTTCATATCGTAGTTGGTGGCCTATCTTCCCTCTGCCTCAGCCTGAGTAGCCACACGGGAAAATATTCCTGCCTCAGCATTTTTACTGTCAGAACGACGAGTTATCAGTATGTTTGTTGGTAGTATATTTGTTTATTTGGGAATGTGACTGATTTACTTCCATCAGTGGTGAGGTCAAGCCGGAGAGCCCCATTCACTTTCTTCTAGAAAGAGAGCTTGATTCACCATTCTAGCTAACCGACTTACCAAAGTATATCAATGTTTCTAAGATTCACCAAAACTCCATCGAATTTGGTTTGTAGATACTGGATGAAGAATATTCACGGAATGGAGCAGCAAACGGCTACTAATAGAGTCAAATGCCTTTCGTGTCAAATTCACACGACGATAAGCTGTATGAGCTCGATTGAAGCACAAAGAGACAAACGCACAAATTCATCAACAGTATTGATTAAGATAAATTACTAGTTAAAGGTTATTTACATAGTTACAAGTTAAGTTATTAGTTATAGTTATTTACATTCTTTGCAACCACAATGTATTTGTCTGTGTACGTGATTTGATTCAATAGCGATATTTATAGAGGCATTAGGATGTAGTAGTATAATTCAACTAATGTGGTAACTTAACTAATACACCCTAACAATATTCTCCCCTTTGTTATTACGGTGTTTGCTGCGGGAGAGCTCTCTAGAGCTCACGGGCGCTATGCAAATGAATATGCAAATGTTGGGTTGAGTCTCGAATGGGCTGACATTCTGTCTTCCGAGAGGGATCCGGTCCCATCAAATAGGCATCATAGGAGACGGTCTTGTAGATGTAGATCATGAATATACGTTAAAGACGAATTCCATCAGTGTGCTGCATAATTAGATTCGAAATAGGTTCAAAAGTGGATGTTATACATTTTAAATTGATAAAACATTCTTACTTCAGGCAAATGACTTGTCAATAGTACCGGAAATCTCCGAATCAGGGAAATCTTTGTGAAAACAAGGCATTTAAATTAATGTGAACAGGACAGATGATCCTGGTGGAAAACGAGGTTCCCTAAGGAATTGTCGGAAGACTTGAGTAGATCATTGTGAAAGAACGGCTGTGAGAGCTCCTCCATCAATCACTTTTAAAGGGGATACGTCCTCGAAGAAAACCAACAACCACGAGACGTAGCGAGTCAACTCTTGTCTGTTTGGTCAGCTAGTTCCTATCATAGATTTCAGCCAAGCCCAGCAATGACGTTGAAAGGGCTTATTTACCATCACATAGGGATCAAAATATTGCCTATTACATGTCTCTTTTCATTGGTTCATAAGACTTTTTTCTGTTCAGATTTCTCAAGAGATTTTGAGCCAGAAGTTGTTCGGTCATATATGGTGTTTTTGTTGTGTGTTTCGATCATCTGGATGGTATCTTTCGTTTCTAGAAATTGAATATCTCAAATCGACGAAAAAAGTCATGAATATTCATTAATTAGGTATTGAATTATCTTCATTAAGCAAACGGTTAGTACCACAGAGCTCTGGTTGGTGTAAGAAAAGTCTTAAAAATCGTCGCTATTTTAATAATTAAAAAACCCATATAGCGAAAGTTTTCTAGCTAGGGCGTTTTGAAAATGTTTCCCCCACTTTTTACCCCTTAAAAGTGACTGACACTGACCAAATGCTCTAATAGACCCCAAATTTGCTGATATTCCAAATTTCATAAAATTTGGTACATAAGAACTGGGCAAAGTGCCGCGTATGCGGAACAATTTTAATTAGATTTTCGGATTCTACGTACCTTGTTAACCATCAAATTTTGAGGTGGAGGGGGGGTACAATTGTTTTCTTGCTCGATTCCAAAGGTTCAATATTGAAAATAATAAATCAGAAACGAGGTTCTTTTCATGAAAATCGGAGTTTTTTGGCCCTTTGAACTCGGGCAGGTCCAAGGAGCTCTACATCGCTTTCAATGCTGATTCGAATGGTCCCTTCACTGATTATACGTGATGGCCTAAAATCGGGTTTTGATCGTATCGAATCTCTTTTTTTTCGTTTAGTTATTTGGTACCAGTTTATGAACAAGTTGAATTTTTACTGTTCGCAGCTCTCCCTGCACTCAACATGGATAATTGTGAATCTTTCTTCATGACTAGTTTGATCAGTCGAGAAACGACATCCTTTATGAGATTTCAAGTCAGAAGATCTAGAAACCAAATGGAAAAGAATTCCAGTACTCTGTATACTCACCAGAATGCAAAGATGGAAACGATTTATCGATATATTTCATATATCGATGTATATAGATTACGTTACGATATAGATTACGTTATTATAGATTACGTAGCCTATAGATTACGTTTGATATATCGATATAGAGAATCTATGATACCGGCCAAGATCGATATAGAGAACGTGTAATATCGGTCAATATCGATATGGAGAACCGATGATATCGGTCAGTATCGGTATATTTACCGGTAATATCGCGACTTATTTTCGAATATTAAAATAAATGGATGAGAAGGGATGCCTGTACCTGTACAAAAAGTCAACTAATTTTATTCCAACCTTTGTAACTACCTGTTTGTTGATTTCAGACTGTTGGCTTCAGCTCAAACATGATTCTGTACATGAATTGTCTCGAGCCAAAAGTAATGGAGGAGCGTCCAGATTGAAACTTCCCAATATCAATTTATAAATCTATCATTGCAGTAGCAAGAGTATGTACGATTTTTTATATTCGTAAGGACCCCCGAGGGTGGTTTTATCCCCAAATTTGAACCCCGAAAACTTGTGCTACTGAAGTAGTGCTCTGAAAACCTTGACTTTTCAAACTTTTTTTCAATTTTCTAACTATGAATTTTCTATAGTTTGATAATTTTGATTATTCGTGCCCAGTAACTTTTAAAAATAAGTTGGATATAGGGATGGGACATCAATAACGATAATATCGAAACAGCGATGTTTTTTGAATATCGATATTTTTGATATACTTGATATGCATATCAAGTACCCTGGTGAAGTAATTTAAAGTTTTATTCGAGTATAAGAACATTACGCAAATTACTTGAGAACAGACGATATAACATAGTAACAGACCTAAAATTACTTCAACGGTTTTTCCAAGTAAATATTCCGATATATTTCATTCGATTTACCATTCCTTGTAACGTAAACCATCAAATTTTGAATGGATTAGATGCTCACTCCAACCAGTTTTTCCAAATAAACCTTCCGATTAGTTGAGCATATCGATATATTTTCTCCGATATATCGGAGGTATCGATATCTCAATGTCATTGACGATTATATCATTTGATCAGTATCGAATTATCGATATATTTCATTCGATTTGATTTGACATCCCTACCAGAATGGGTGACTGAAACGGGAGGATGCGCCAATTCTCTATATAATTACATGGTCATTAATTAACTGAGCCTATTCCGTATCCCTTGGGTGCCGAAACTATATGCTCTCATAGTGCTGATTAACACACAATCCAATCGAGAACGTACGATCAGCCGTGTAACCCAACTATAGTGGATACGTCAATAATTCCATTACATAAGTGAATGAGATGGGGAGTGTCGGATAATAGGAGTTGGCAGACTATCATTGACACCCTCGTTCATCGATCGACCCCCCGTTAATCCCGCTTCCAACTACCGGCTAATAGACCGTGAAAATTTAATGGGTTCATTCCGAGGAAATAATGAGGGAATCGCGAGATGATAAGTTACTCCTTCACTGCTTAGGGGTTGAAAGACGGTGTTTCACTAAGAGGAGGAAATGGGGCTGACACCCTCAAAACTGCCTTCGGGGATGGAGAAATCAGTCGGAACTTATAAGTTAAACGCACTAGAAGTCGACACTGCGTCAGTAGTCGACATCTCCTCCAATAAATGAGAAAAGCTAAGGATATAGGACATAATTTGTAGTTTCAGCTCATGGTTTTGATCCTACAATGTCTTCTGAATGTTTGTGGGGGTTTGCCATGGAAAACTACGGGAAAAGATCAAAAAGTAGAAGGTTTCAGTTTTTCGGTGGTCAGTTCATCCGAGTTTGTGTTGATCTGTTGATTCTTCCCTGGATGGCTAAGGAGCAAGTGAGTTAATACGAATTTTTCACCTTTTACTAGCCAACATATTTCAATTTTTCTTGATTTTCTGTCTTCTTTAGTGTTTCAAGCTTATGTTTATTCAAAATACTTACCAGTTACCTAAACCATTCGTTGACTGGTTTCCAGACATGTCAACTACCGGCGCAAAAATCACTCAGTTTCAGTGGTAGTGGTTCCGGGTCAGTAGTCGACATGGAGGTGGTTTCATCTTAACAAGTGACAATTTTTCGTGATTCTAGGTTCTTAATCGGTTCTCTGAGTTCATAATTTCAACAAGATCACTAGTTTGGTACTAATACATAGATTTTTTCAGACTTGTAAGGAAAGAAAAAGAAAGTTCCCCCATTCTTGCAGAAGCATTTTGCTTCCGAGTCTACCAAGGTAGCGGAAGCATTGTTTTCACTTTTCAAGGTTAAAAAAAGTTCTCTATAATCAAAATTTCCACCTACGTCTTACTCATACGTTTTACCTAGGCTTTTCTGAAAATTTTTGGTTCCGGGTCTGTGTGTCCGTATGTCTGTCATGAAATCCTTTTAACGGGCAAAACTCTACGACGTTATTGTCCGAATTCGATGACATTTCCAGGATTGTGCTGGTTCGCACGTTGATGGTCCCCTATGAAAATCATCGCCCGCAGATTGATTGTAGCCACTGCACAAGCAAAAGCATGTATTTCCTTGTAGCGGCCTTAACTTCTGATTTCAATGAAATTTTAATCTGGATTAGCGTGTAGATGGTCCTCTATGAGGGTAGTGCAAGGTAGTTAGAGATTGATGTTTTGAGATTATATTTACAATGCATCGGATCATCTACACAATCGAGTTATAGATACGAGGAAGCTATGTGCCACACTCACTTGTGTGGCACAAGTACATTATTATAATTTTACACCTACATGCAAATTAATATTAAAAAGGGCTACTCAAGTGGATGTGATTTGCCAAAGGAAGTATGTATTAATCGATATTATGCTTAACGTAAGTACCTAAATGTAATATTTCCTATATTGGTTTTACTGTGTTTTGTTATAATCAAAATAAAGTGAGTTTAAAGAACTTGGTTTAATTTTGTTCCTCAAATCATAAATCATGACTCCTGCCGATTACTGGTACGAATCCTATGTCAACTACTAGCACACCTGTGTCGACCACTGTCTACGCAGACCACTGTCGACTTTTGAAGAAATCTTCTTTCCCACTGTCGACTACTTGTGCAAAATTAGACTTCGGGAAAACTCTTACCTAAAACTTTTTACCCTGTTAAGCTCAAATTTTAACAAAATTGTAACGCATGGGGGAGGGTTTTGTAGATATATAGATAGATAGATATTGTTCATCTGTCGCCATTTTGTTCATTTTTACAATAATATAAATGCATCAAGAGATGCGATTTGCTTAGATTTCCTACCCAACGTTGAGCCTGGCTCGTGTTGTAGAGTAGGATCTCAGAAAAAACGCTCCATTTCGGTAAGCAAATTGAAACCTACTGTACATCACAGTAACAAGTAAATTACTAAACAATACTTCACATTTTTTATACATTAAAATAAATTGATATCTAAAGTAAATAAATTGTTACCTGCTATGCATGAAAGTAATAAGTAATTACTAAACAATACATTACATTTTTTTACACCTTACTTGGAACCTAGGTTACATAAACAGCTACGCTATTTAATAAGTTCTAGTCCTATAAATATACACTGTTCAATAACCTATTGCTTCTAAAGCCTCCTTCTGTAACTAGCCAACTTAACACATGACTACTGGCCAACTTACACATTGTGTACACTAAGCCGGTAATCACTTGGAAAAACTAAATTTTGTAGGTGGGAGCGAAGAATACCTGTCGAAATTTCCATAAGGTGTCGACTACTAGTGCGTTTACCTTAGTCTCTCGGATTTATTAATGTGGGACTTATATTGAAACCCCAGAAGTAACAAAAAACTAGAAAGTTGATAGAAATAACGTTGTTGATAAAGTTGTTGTAGATGAACCGGAAAAATGTTTATTTTTAGGTCTTCACTCGGCAGACGCTACGAGTTACGATTTTGATACCTCGTGAAAATGATGCACTCGATGTGAACTAATTTCGTTAGTCGAGCTATGAAATTTATAGTCCCTCTCTGTGAGCAACAGCTGCTACTTCACTGGTGAGAGTCATTAGGGCGGTTTTATGCCCTCTTAACCCAGAAACGGTAAGGGGTAAAATAATGCCTACCGGAGATACCACGTCAGGGTTACGTGCGATGGAAAACTGAAAGACCTCAGATTAGCTCTCGGTGTATAATCAGGATGGTCGGCTTTTACGACCCTACATTATATGACATAGTACTGATAAAGGGGACTTTATGGGAGATTATTAGTAGGTGGTTCACCTATGGAACACGGAAAGGAGAAAAACAGATTCCACTCGTGAAACTCATTTCAAGTTCCATCCTGAAACTGCAAATACTTAACTTCATGGGAACCATCAAAAATTGAAATTGAAATAAAAAATTGTCTTTTTATAATATAAAAAATTACTTGGTATCTGATGAACGTCAGACACATAATAATTATTACAAACTTTTATTAAATAAAAGTTTGTAATAATAATTATTATTATGTGTCTGACGTTCATCAGATACCAAGTAATTTTTTCATCACTACTTCAGACACTAAATTTTAGTTTCACCTGTCCCGTTGTCTGTCTGTAGTCGAATCTTGCGAGTTGAATTTGACCCACTTCCCGGTTTCCGATTGAGCTGAAAATTTGCATGAAAGTATAAATCGGATGACAATGCTATAATAATGAAAACTTGTATTCAAAAAAGGTTTTTTAGTTCTAGCTTGTTTAGTTCTTAGTACTCTATTGATTATATTTCAAGGTCACAAGCCACCAGACATTGGTGGGCCTACTCAAGATGGTGGCATCAGCAGCCCCTGTGGTTTAGCAGGCTCATTCCGTTTTATAGCTGATTTTACTGCTGATTGGGTCAACTTGTTGCGATGCTGTTACATTTTTTTTAATCCCAGGATTTCGAGATTCCAAACCTGGGATCCAACCTCAGCAGTAATGCAGCATTGTGCAGATATCTAAAAAAATCGAGATATTTTCAGCAAACAAACAGGTACGAATGGAAATTATGAATTTGTAGGACCCAATTTTTTCATTATAAAAATAAAACACACAATCCAGGAACCAAACTTGAAAAATTACAATAATATTTTGTTATTCGTAGGTATTTTTCTTCAATAAAGTGGCATTTGCCTCAGAAATAAAGTTCGCCCATTTGTCCGTCACTTTGTCATAAACGAGGCTGCTGAAGTTGAAAGTTGTGGAACTTTTCATTGTTGTCAAGATTATTTCGTTGGAAAGTAACCAAAATACATAGCAGGTTTGCCAGCGAACTCAAATTCGTCTGAGTTACAGTTGTTTGAAGACTTGTGCCAAGGATAATAATGGACTAATCTTATTAAAAAGTTAGAAAGTTCAAGGCTCATGATATTACAGCTTCTCAGCCTTTAAACGGGGTTAATATTACAGGGATAACACTGCAGTGTTTATCTAATTATTCATTCAGAGTTCTGATGAAATATTTCTTAAATTTTCAGACAACGAAATCCGTTATTCTGAGCGGAGAAAAAACTGATGGATATAATTGAAAGTGACCAGTTTTCTTCAACGATTAAACGTTTGCCGGATTGGGTAGTCAGCATTGCAACCTCTTATTGTCCCTTATATTACTTATAGCAACATTGATATAGTAAAGATCTTCTCCATCGGGTTGCCCCAAGAGCCCTATTTACACCTGAATTCTGCATATTTTAAACAAAATTCCGCAAATCTTGGCTCTTCCTCCACTAATAGTGAAATGTCTTCATTATCGATATCATAAAATTTATGATTTTATGAAACATTTAATGTGATGGCTCCAAAACTTTCAATGGAATCTTACCTTTCAAGCATCTCCATCTTTACCGCCAAATTTTCTATTCTCAAGACTTTGACAACTACATCAAATGAAATGTTTGTCGTATGCTGAGATTTCAGCCCTCCAGGCAGTTAGAAAAGGAGTGGAAACTCATCCACTGATCAAGGATTTATCTTCATCACAGCGTCCGATGCATATTGGGACAACTATCATATGTTGGGGTTCAAGTCATATGTATAAGTTTGCCTTTGGATATAGTTCGCTACTGTCAAAAGTGACCTATTATCCAATTTCAGGGTTGGAAAAAAAACAGAGTTTTTCTAATAAATACAAATAATAACAGAATTTTTTTATCAAAACAGTTGAAAACCTTTTGTTTTTTGTGAGACAAAGGTTTTGTTTATAACTACTGTTTAAAACTATTTTAAACATAGTTTAAATGAGTTTTTAAATATGCACACGAAGCACTATGGAAGCTTGTCTGTACCTATACGAACAATTCCCACAAAACAGTGCTTCAGGTGCCTAACAGGGCTGAAAAACAAAGCACCCAAATTAATTTTTTTTAATGCTAAAAATTTGCATTACAATTTAAGTAATAAACTCTTATTTGAACCATAGGTAATTTACTGAAAATGAACATTAATTTAGGCGCAATCCAACCTGCACAAATTTAATCGAAATCGGACAGTAGCTTCATATAGTTTTGCCCGTTACAAGGATTTCATGATAGACCCACACCGACTGAAACGGAATCAAAATTGTTCAGGAAGGACTAAATGTAAAACGAGATTAAAAATTTTGATTTCGGAGAACTTTTTTTCCTACCTTGAAAAGTAAAAACAATATTTCCGTTGCCCTAGTTAACTCGGAAGTAAACAGGATCAATTCAGAATAAAATCATTGCTCAAAGGTTTATTATTTTCTGTATAGATCACCCTTCTGTATAGATCACTGGTTCTCCATCAATAGCACCTACCACCATCTGTATTCTCCCTTGACCTTCCCTCTCAAATTTCAGCTTCCTGCGTTCAATAGGATTGAAAATGGCTTCGGAGCTCACTCAGCTGATCAGTGATCTGAAGAGTGAAAAAGATCTCCTCGAATGCTGGAGACGCCTGGAAGAGCACTTCCATTCAATAGGAGTAAAAATGGCTTTGGAGCTCACTCAGCTGATCAGCGATCTGAAGAGTGAAGAAGATCTTCTCGAATGCTGGAGAAGCTTGGAAGAGCACTTCCATTCAATAGGAGTAAAAATTGGCTTTGGAGCTCACTCAGCTGATCAGTGATCTGAAGAGTGAAGAAGATCTCCTCGAATGCTGGAGACGCCTGGAAGAGCACTTCCATTCAAAAGGATTGAAAATGGCTTCGGAGCTCACTCAGCTGATCAGTGATCTGAAGAGTGAAGAAGATCTCCTCGAATGCTGGAGACGCCTGGAAGAGCACTTCCATTCAATAGGAGTAAAAATGGTTTTGGAGCTCACTCAGCTGATCAGTGATCTGAAGAGTGAAGAAGATCTTCTCGAATGCTGGAGAAGCCTGGAAGAGCACTTCCATTCAATAGGAGTAAAAATTGGCTTTGGAGCTCACTCAGCTGATCAGTGATCTGAAGAGTGAAGAAGATCTCCTCGAATGCTGGAGACGCCTGGAAGAGCACTTCCATTCAAAAGGATTGAAAATGGCTTCGGAGCTCACTCAGCTGATCAGTGATCTGAAGAGCCTTTGAGCAATAATTTGCAGCGGTTTTTACCCACCAACATTTTTTTTACCTACCAACTTTTTTTACCTACCAGCTAGGTACTACCTACCACACCATACTGGCTTCACACCTTCACAATCAAGTTTATTAGAAAGAACTAAACGCTTCACACTCGATTGGAATAACAGAAAGCTTCATATGGAAATTTGATTACTGGTCACGCAGAAGGCAAAACTGTAAACAAATCGAAGAAATGAACAGCGATCGCATTTTAGTCCGATAAAATTTGAATGGAGATTAGACCTCTTTTGCGATTCACAATCATGATTCTGTTTTATCGAAGGAAAACCTTCAAGTACTCGTAGGGACCGAACGGTTTGTCCTACAGAGCTCCGGGTGGTCTCAAAAATTTTAAAAAATTCAATACTATTTAAAATTGGTGAAAAAACGATACCTTTATTTCGAGAGTTTTCGAGCTAGGGCACTCTTGAAAATTTCAACCCTTAATTTTCACCCCTTAGAAGTGACCTACATCAACCAAAAGCTTCGCGGCACAACTAGACCCCAAATGGAGCCCATATACCAAATTTGAACCAAATCGGTCCAGTGTTGCTAAGAAAAGTACCGCGTACGGCGGACGGACGGAAATTTTTTTATTCGATTTTCGTATTCTACGTACCTTGAAACGTAAAACATCAAATTTTGAGGGGGGGTTAAAATTTTTTTTTTCTTTCTCGATTCCAAAGGCTTATTATTGAAAATAATAAACCAAAAGGTTCAACTAAAAGATGAAATACTATTATATTATTGTAAGAAATCTAAGAAACTAGATTTAAACGCTGGTCCATAAGAGATAGTTCCTAGACGGCCGTTACTAGCTTATCACAACATCTTGCAGGTTTGGTTCCTGCAGGAGATGCACTCTCTTTGAATCTCTTCTCAATGTCAACCGAAGTAACGGTCTTTTCTCGTACGTCTTTCATAATTTCATTCCCTCGCGCGTCGCGTCATGATCGTACTGTGTAATTAGCTGTTGTGTAATTACTTCCCTGTAGGTTTCACTCTACTAGTTTCAATTAACAGTTTTCTGTGATTGTTTACGCCTGAGTTCAGGGTTTTGCTTTCATCTTGAGTGTTTTGTCGATAGATTTCAGAGCGTTTACATTCCGAATGAAGTGCCGCACTTACCACCGCCATTTCGCACGATCTGGAAGTGCGATTTATGGTCATTTCGCTTACAATTCGTGAGTTTTGTACTTGTGAGAGAACAGTGCGTTGGAAATAGGTGGATACAGTCAACTTTCAGCGCTTTACCTACAGTGAAGGTTGATCACAGCTGGATCATCAAACCAATACCATGAGATGAGGTTGGGTATGTTCCTACCAAGATATAAATTAATTGGGGGAGGGGGAGATTTTCGTAGGGGACCATCTACACTCCCATTTGCACAATCCCTGAAAAATTCCATCGAAATCGAATAGAAAATGGAGAAATTAAGTTTGGGTGTTACAAGGAAATTCACGTTCGCGAATGCGCAGTGGCTACTATCAGTCCGAGAGCGTTGATTTTCATAGGGAACCTCTGAAAATTTCTTTGAAATTGAATTTATATAAGTTCATATAGTTTTGCCCGTTACGAGGAATTATGGCAGACACTAGAACAGACAGACACGAACCAAAATTGTTCAGGAAGCCCTAAAACGTTAAACGCGAGAGGAAATCTTGACTTTGGATAGTTTTTTTCAACTTTGATAAGTGAAAACAATGTTTCCGATACCGGGGTTATGTGGTTTGGGGAGTGATGGTCCCCTGTGGAAACCATTGCCGAATTTGATGCCATTTTTTTTCGCGATTGTTCAGATTGGCGTTTAGATGGTCCTCCAGGAAAATCATCGCCCCTGCATTGAAGTCGCCTATGTGCATGCGCAAACGTAAATTCCATGTAACAGCCACAAATTCTACATTTTCTGTCCGAATTCGATGGAATTTTCAGGAATTGTGTGAGTTGACGTGTAGATGGACACCTATTAGGATAGTGCGAGGTACAATGCATTGGATCATCTAAGCAATCGGGTTATGGATTCGAGGAAGCTTTGTGCCACACCCACTTGGCTTTTTCATTTCAAAAAGTCCTTAAAAACCTGAATTTTGAGAAATTATGATCACGTTGTTATTTTGGTTTATTTACAATCGTTAATAAGACGAAAATTGACTCTGAAAAACGTGGAATCTCTGGGAATTTATTTTCGGCAAATCACTGGACCCCCTGTGATTTCAGGGGAGACATTTTCCAACCTGTTTTCGAGGCGAAAATTTTTTGAGTCCATTGTAATAGTATCAGTTCTTTCAAAAATGTCCTAATACCGATCTCCCAAGAACTCTCAAATTTGGAGAGTATACTAGAAGTACAGTAGTGTAGTAGTAGGACCAACATAATCAGAACTGATTTCGAAATTATGGAAAGATATTCAAGATCATGTTATTCCGTGTGTCCTACTCATGTTGTTGTTTGTGTGGAAACTATACTATAAGCACTGCCTATCCAACTTGGAAGAGGTTTTTGTATGCACCGATCCGGTGTTGAAGAAATCTACAGGCAATCTTTCTGGAGATGCGTTCGAATACCCCGAATTCGAGAAATTTTGATCTAGCAATATAAAAGGGACTGTCGTTTCAGGATTAACAGGATAATTTACATTCCCCAAATAATGATTCTTTCGAACAGGTCACAAAGGAAGGTTCAAAACGCCAAATTGCTAGAATGTTTGATCTTAGAAAACCCACAAAGCTCCTCTACCTCGTTCATGGGGAGGCACTTTACCTTCCCTTCAAATGACTACTCGAATCTGTTTCAAGGCTAGAAAAAACATCTTGGAACTGTTCCTGAATAAAAAATCTCCCCCAAAAAATAGAAAAGAGCTCTGTGGCGACCCCTTATCGCTTCTTCCGATCCCTCATTTCACCCCAGTTTTTATCCACCGAGCCTCATTAGCATGTGTACCTCAGCACTTGACGATAAGTGATATTCATGGGACGATGGAGTTTTTATCGCATATTCTCCCCGTTTTCATCTTCACACCGTTTTTTTTCAACATCCCGGTGGATTTTTCGTAACGTTAAATTACCTTTTAACTTTTTTTGTGTCGAAAAATATAGCCCTTGGCAGTGGTTATTAAAACGAAAAAGCAAGGTCGTGTTTCCGTTTGATATTTATTACATCACATCAGCATTTCTGAGAACAATTTACAATCTTTCCCGTAGAGAAGTTGTAATTTGATGCTTCCATAAAATGAACTTGAAATTGTGCTGCTCTGCACTTGACTCTTCGATATCATGGGAAGATCGTTTATTCTCTCTCAAGTTTGCTCGTTTTCTTATTGCCGTACTAAGGCAGGTATCAATTACGGTTTTTACTAGACCCGAAGGGAAGAGCGAGTGTATTGAAATCGACTTATAAAGGTCTCGGCCCTGAGTAATTATTATAGTTTGCCTTTTCGACGGAATATCCCTGGGCATCACAGCTACGAAAACACAACTGAATGAAGAAAATATTACACAACGGTTTGTGAAGATCACCCGTCTGGGAAGAACTAGGTTTTTTAAGGACCATGAGCAGGTGGGGTGGAGGGGCTGTGGGTTCTCTTGTGCTAGCTCACAGGGATATTAATACCCGAGTTAGTATTCTGATAAATTTCACAATAATTGCTCATTTAACGATAATTGGTCGTCTGGGTGGATCCTTTCGTTTCTAAGAACTGGTCACTCTCTTAAATTGATGGAAAAAACTAGAGAGATAAAATAGAAAAACTATGAAAATTATTACGCTATGGTTTATTATTTTAATGGATAGATCACCCGTCTGCATAGAACTCGACTTATCCGTTATCCATTAATACTAACTATTAGCAATAACCGAGGGTTGTGACTCCCTTCATTAAAAATTTTGTCCATGGTTGCTAAGGAAGCTCAACTGACAAACGTGAAACTTACTCTATCATAAGAAACAAACCCGTTCTAACCTGCTAACTCTACCAAAGAAACCATCAGCTGAAATTTGAACAGATGTATTATATCAAGGCCTATCTTAAATCATTGAAAAAAGCAATAGGTATCTTTATGTAGAGACTTTTCGAGCTAGGGCGTTTTGAAAATTGCAACCCCCTATTTTTCAGCCCTTAGAAGATATTGACACTAACCAGCTTCGGGGCACAACTAGACTCTAAATGAAGCCCATATACCTACCAAATTTCGTCAAAATCGGTCATTGGTAACTAAAACAAACGGCGGACGGACAGAACAATTTGACATTTTCATGTCTTTGCTTTGGCACGTGAACTGAAAAATCGTCACGAAAACTAAGCAAATCTTGCTCACGCAACCAATAAATAAAATAGACTCACCGTGTTGCGTGAGAACAGTCAACAACCTTACATTTTGCTTTGGCTCATGAACTGAAAAATTTTTGCTTGATTTTTGGATTCTACGTATCTTGAAACGTAAACCATCAAATTTTGAGGGGAATTGGGGGGGGGGGGGGGTGCACCATTTTTTCTTGCTCGATTCTAAAGATTCATTATTGAAAATGTTAAACAAAAATTTTGATTTTTGGGGACCCTCATGTCTTTTTGACCTGTTGCACGTGCACGAACCTCTTTTACTTTTGATAGAAAAGCAAAAGAACCTGTCTGGTTTGATTAATTTGCTAATCAGAATAATATGCTAATAAATAGTTAAAACGTTCCATCAAGAAAGCTGGATATACTCCGACCACTTAATTTTAATCATCCGAAATTACTTTTAAATTTTTACGACGTCATAATACTCGAAAAGTAATTTTAAAAATGCCTTTATTTGATGGGAGATGGCGCTGTTAAAGAGTTTATGGGACGGAATAAAAGCATTCGGCTCGAGCTATCTCCTTCGAACTTCTGGCGAATAAAAGTGAGTTCACTGAAAGAAAAGTCTGAGACTTCTGGAGAGTTGACGTCCCTTCACCACCTGTTGTTTCTCATTGTGCCATCCGAAGGAACTCACTCCCTCAGGCCACCATGAGTAAACTGAAACACTTCTTCTCACTCCTGTGCGTCAGTTTTAAAGGTGTTATCCAGGCCCCATTTGCTTCCCTTTAAGAGAGGGGAGCGTATTTCAACCCCAGAGCAGTTAAGGAGTAAATCATCTCGCGATTTCATCATTATTTCCACGAGAATGAAGGTTTAATGTTTCCCAGTAGATTAGCCGTTATTGAGGCTATGAGTGTCAATGTTTCATTTTACTTGGTAGTGGACCTGTTTGTGCTGGTTGGGGTTGATGAGTTGCAGTGACTGTTGTGTATTGTAAAGTAAACAACCATTTCAGGTTGGGTTTTCGTCCGACTGCCATTCGTGGCGCCTCGAACGTCATCAGCTGTCTTCCTAAGGGAAGATCAGAATTTTTCCTGATGATTTCGCTCATGGCTTCCCATTGGCCTCACCGCCCTGGGCTGGGACAAGGGGGAACAGCGACCAGCTTAACCGAAAAATTTCTCCCGCTGGCGAGTCCCGAACTCACGGCTCCGCAACAGGTTCGAGTCTCGTCTCCAGAGACACATGCCTTAACTCGCTCGGCCACAGCTGAACCCGTGTATTGTATTATTGAGCAGAGTAAAACATGAATCTTTCAATCTGAAACTTGAATTTCACCCAATTGCGTATGTATAGTGTATTTTGGTTTAATATTTTCAATAATAATCCTCTGGAATTGAACAAGAAAAAAATTTACACTCCCACCCTCAAAATTTGTTGGTTCACGTTTCAAGGTACGTAGAATCCGAAAATCGCACAAAAATTCTTTAGTTACTTTCTTTAGTTTTCTTTAGGTTAGTTTCTTTAGTTACCATAGACCGATTTTGATGAAATTTGGTATATTCTTGGCTCTATTGGGGCTCCACTTGGGGTTTAGTTGTGCCCCGAAGCCTCTGGTTGCTGTCATTCACTTATGAGAGGAGAAAAACGCCC
Organism: Apolygus lucorum; assembly: GCA_009739505.2. Classification (NCBI taxonomy): domain Eukaryota; kingdom Metazoa; phylum Arthropoda; class Insecta; order Hemiptera; family Miridae; genus Apolygus; species Apolygus lucorum. The sequence goes on along the minus strand of CM019168.2, from coordinate 35,933,114 downwards.
TATTTCAACAACTTTTCATAAAATATAGATGAAATATTTTTTTTTTTAAATTTTCAATCAATTTAAAATAGTATTGAATTTTCAGAATTGAATGAGACCAACCGGAGCTCCGTAGGACCAACCGTTCTTTTCCCATGACCACTTATGGGTTGGACTTACGATAAATAAGAAACTCGAGGATGAGTCACAAGAGAGGCCTAATCGCCGTTCAAAGTTTAGCTGACCAAAATGCGATCGTCGCGTCGTTTGTTTCTTCGAGTTGTCCTCAGTTTTGCGTCCTTAACAACAGGTTATCAAATTTTCGAATGAAGGCACCCCTCCCTAAATCTTCGAATTTTGTGTGAAGCGTTTATTTCTTCAAAATAAACTTGATTGTGAAGTGGGTAGGTTGTGACAATGGCAAAGCTGTGTTCTTTGCAGACGAGTGATCTACACAGAAAAATTAACCTTTGTGTAATAATTTGCGTTATTATTGAAACAAATTCAACAGAATTGAGTTATGCATTTAGTCAATACCTACATTATGATTACATTTTTCAAAATGTATAGGACAGTTCTTTGAGTGAGTTTCCTTGATTGAGTCGAGGATAATTAATCGGTTGTATACGCGAGCGTGTGATTATATATTTAGAAAAAAACCTTCCCCTAGTCATGTGGACTGTAAACGTGATGTAGTTCACATAATAAAATCGGTCATATGGATTTTTATTTCACTGTGGATGAAAAAATCTCACGTTCATCAGTTATAATCCTAACAAATACAGCTGATAACCCGCTAGAAAATTATGTTCGTTTTTCCCGCTTCACCGTAATCCTACCAATCTCCTCACCAAGATAAATTGAGGCGCTACCTCCCAGCTATCTCATCGTCCCGCCGTTTTGTTCTCACCTGAAAAACGCTTTTCGCCTCGCCGGAATAAAAGCAGTATTTTTTTTTGTTCTTTTTTGGAGGAACTAGGAAAAAAAGGGATGAAAAACCGACGAGGCCTTCAGCTTCTGAGTAGAAATTTTCTGGTCTTTTTTCTTGTTCTCTCTATGAAAACGGCTCATCTAACCCCCTCCTCCGTCGAACCACCAGTCTTGCTTTTGTTCGGGGAAAATATCGAATCAACGAGACTGAAATATCCCGAGCCCGTGCAGGAGGCCCTGCTCCAAATGAAACTGCGAAAATGAGCGACTCATTTCTTTTCATGAAGATAATCCGCGGAGGGTGTACGAGATGAGAGATCGCTTCTCTTTCGTCTCGCATTGTCGACGAGGAGTCCGTTTTCAGGGAACCCATTCGTCTGCCTGTGAATCACCCTTCGTTCTCAGAGTTCCTTTCGTTCAATTTAGGGGTTGAAGGATAAGATCCGGTAATGATGACAATAATTATAAACATGCTTTATAGGAGAGCCATGAAACATATTGATCCATACTGGATCTACGGATGGGGTTCATTTTCAAGAACAAACCATTGTCACTACCTACCAAACATTTTCGCTTCAAAACCAAGTTTATTTTGAAGAAATAAACGCTTCACACAAAATTCGAAGATTTAGGGAGTTGTGGGTGCCTTCATCAGGAAATTTGATTACAGGTTGCTAAGGACGCAAAACAGTACAGAAGAAACGAACAGGAATCGCATTTTGGTCAGCTTAAATTCCAACGGATATTAGGCCTCTTTTGCGATTCACACTCTTGTTTCTGATTTATCATAAGTCCACCGCTTATGTTCTCATAGGGAGCGAACGTTTGGTCCTACAGATTTCTGGGTGGTCTCATTCGATTCTAAAAATTCAATTATATTTTAAATAAATGAAAAGACAATATACGTTTATATGTAAATTTTTTGAGCTAGGGCGTTTTAAAGATCTCACTCCTTATTTTTCTACCCTTAGAAGTGACTGACATCAATCAAAAGCTTCGGGGCATAACTAGACCCAAATGGAGCCAATAATATACCAGAGAATATACAAAATTTCATCAAAATCGGTCCATGGTAACTAAAAAAAGTGCTGCGTACGGCAGACGGACTGCAAAATTTTTATTCGATTTTTGGATTTTACATACGTTAAACGGAAACCAACAGATTTTAACGGGGGTTTAAGAAAAATTTTATTGAAAATATTAAACCAAAATGTACTATACATACACTGTACTGGTAGTCATAGCAAACTACTGTGATATATTCATTGTGAAGCTCTTTCAGCGTTGTCCTTCAACAGCCCGAGAAATTCCATATTAGACCTTAGTGCCACAATGGTTACTTGTAAATTAATTATTAAGATGTTTTTGATGATACAATTTGATGATTGGCAGAGCTCAGCCAAGAGATGTCAGCCAAGTAAATAATAATCCAGTGGATACCGTCCCACATTGGTGTGGATGGTAACGACAGAGCAGATGCAGCTGCTAGACAGGGTACAACATCTCAAAACGACGACCCACAAACGTTTTCAGTACCTATAACAGACGCCATAATTATGGTCGCCCAAATGTAGAAGGAATGGCAATCGTGGTACGATAACGAATCACTTGCAAAAGGAGCATAATATGCTGATAAATCATGACAGCAATAACGAGAAGTCCAAACTCCTGCAACTATAGATCACTCGAGAGATATTGTACAGCTGATGAAGGTTCGAACCGGATGTGGATCAATCCTGAAAATGATGGATTTAGCAGACTCGGCATTTTACGAATTTTGTGAAGATGCAGTGGAGGACAAGGAACATAAAGTGACCCTATGTCCCTTTTTATGAAGTGGAAAGAAGGAACATCCCGTCATTACGAAATTATCAAGATCTTCCCAATTTCTTGAAAACCGCCAAGAAATTATTAATTGGATTTATGGAAAAAGCAGGAGTGAGATTGTAAAAATAAATTTTAACCATCTTTCATAACTGATTCACTTGAAAAAACAGTTGTAATGATGTAATACTGTAAAATGTAATTAATTTAACTAGTTATATCGATACCTGAAAGCGCAAAGGCTCTATGTTCATCCATATTCCACATTTTCAATTATTTTTTAATTTTAGAAAAACTCAAATTCAACAAAATTATTATTGACCTTCTTGAAGATTATAGCTTGAAAATTTCTTGAAGAAATGAAAGAGTTAACGTAATAAACCATTGGTGAAAAAGTCTTCAGCGTTTTTCTCAAAACTCAGTTTGTGAACATAGGTAGCGCTTTTGTGCTTTAAGGTGTCGATATGCTTGATAATAAAACGGAACCGTTGAACAAAAATTATTAAGTTATCTTTACTGAAATTATTAAGCTCAGCAACGAAAACTCTCCTATTCACTGTCGTTTATTTTTGTTGTTACAGAGGAGGAACCGACGGGACCACTCAAATTCGGCGATAAATGTGACAGGACCTCGGATTGTGGGTTCAGGGGGGCGGTGTGTGATGAACACAAAAAATCGTGTCAGTGCAAACCAGAACTTCCAGCAACCAACCACATCGACAAATGCGGACCAGGTAAGGACATCAACAATTTTTATTCCAATCCGCTAGCATTAAAATAGTCGGGAAGATTGAAAAAGGGTTCTTTATCGCTTCAGAGAGTTAAACTATTTCATGATTAACTGGAGATTCAGTAAATAGCTTGAAGCTAACTACTGAATAAATTAATACTAGATAATTCCCACTAACCCTTTTTCACTTATCGTTCATCAAGAATCAAGCCATCAAATTGAGTATCATCCTACTTCTTATAACATCAAGAATTAGTAACTGAATTCATTTAAAGTTATAAAGTTATTGAATGAGAGACAGTTGCTAAGTATAGGTCACACTGTGTTCATTATAAATTTCTGAAATTTTTACCATACTTGAAGGAGTTTTTAACAATCAAAATCGGCTTCGTACTGCTGAAATACGAAAAGTCCAAATTTGCCACAATTTACCCATTTTTTTTTAACCATAAGTAAATTGAATTATCTCAGGTTGGTCCAATTCATTGTTTTTCCTTCTCGAAAGCGTTTCATTTTCTATCCCATTCCAAAAACCAAATTGGAAAAAAGGTCCACGGTTCGATAGTGATATCTGTTCATCCTTGTTTGGCCGATACTCCTCTTCCTCGTTTTTCTTATCTTGGGTCTCAATTTAAAAAAAAAAGAAGTATATAAAAGCAGTTATTATCGGTTGATTGTGGCTTGATTTTTTGTTCGTTAGGTTGAAGTGAGAATTGAATTTGATGTGTAAGTTTCATACGTATCTTTCGCTTTTTTCGACAATTTTTCCTGGCAAAATGCTCAAGAAATTTGACCAAAAGATAAGAGAGAAGAACGATACGATGCTCCAAGAAAGCTGTAAACAAATGGCAACAAAATTGGCGTTTGTTTCTACTTGTTATAGCATTAAGATCAAGTTACTCAATACAATACAATTCATGTGGTCTCTAAACTGTCTTTATCGTCCAAAATTACAGTATACGAGTACAAACCTAATCATCTCGTTTTTTATTTTCTTCTGTGGAAAGGGGGAGGACTATTCTGAGACACTACGTACTGGTAACCCAAATAAGAGAAACGATTTACTATGAATTGTTAATAGTTTCCGTCTCCTCAGACCTCAAACGTGTTTACCTCAACCTGTTCCCGACGGACTTGTTGATTTTTCTTGGAAACTCTTCTGGTCTTTCATTACTTATTAGACAACAAACCTAACCGCTCTCCCTCACTTAGCTGACGAAGTCTTTTTGAGCAAGTCTCTAGGCGATATGTAACAGGAACCTGTTACTTATAACGGGGTTCCAATACGAGCTGATGAGATGAAGTCAAGACATCTGGAACTTTCATTGTTTGGTGGAATCAAGTCAATATCCAGGATGCAGGGTGTACACACAGTAGGCATGCCGTACTTCTGGGATCGGTTCAACGACAATATCTCATCGAAGTTGCCATATAACGATTTTTCGCAGCTAACGATTTGGTGTATGAGTTGGTTTGTCGAAATAACAACTGGGTGGACGATGATTCTAAAATAAATAACCTCATTTCAGGTTTCAAATCAGGAAGTTTAGCTCAAAAATGGTTTTTTGTCTCTTGAATCATATCCTCTGTTACGCCGTAAAAAGCATCTGCCGGATACAGTTGAATTTTCCCGTAAGCCTTACAATACAGCGAGCAGCCTATCCCTGACCTGCTGCAAACTTTAATAAAACTTACTTTCTTGCTAGAAACCGAAAATTGTTTATTTAATATTTTCTAAAAGATAGCAAATTCTAGAGAGATAAAATAGAAAAACGATGAAAATTATTAAACAAAGGTTTATTATTTTTTTATATAGATCACTCGTCTGCAAAGAACACAGCTTTACCATTGTTAGTACCTACCAACTTCTCAATCAAGTTTATTTGGAAGAAATAAATGCTTCAAACTCAATTACAAGAATTTGGGAGTTGTGGGTCCATTCATTAGGAAATGATTATTGGTTGCTATGGACACAAAACTGAATACAACTCAAAGAGTTGAACAACGATCACATTTTGGTTAGCTAAAATTTGAACGGAGATTAGGCCTCTTCAGCGATTCACACTCGTGTTTCTGATTAATCGTAAGTCCAACCCTTAAGTTCTTACGGTGAGTAAACGGTTGGTCTTATTCGATTCTAAAAATTCAATAATATTTTAAATTTGAAAAAAAACCGTACCTTTTTGTCGAAATTGTTTTAGCCAGGGAGTTTTTAAAATTTCAGCCCTTATTTTCAACCTTCAGAAGTGACTGACGTCAACCTATAGTTCTTCGGGACAAAACTTGACCCCAAATTTCATCAAAATCGGGCCATGAGAACTGAGGAAAGTGCCGTTTACGGCGGAAGGACGGCACAATTTTTATTCGATTTTCGGATTCTACGTACCTTGAAACGTAAACCAACACATTTGGGGGGGGGGGGGGGGGTTCAAAATTTTTTTCTTGGTTGATTCCAGGGCCCAGCGATAGTTCGTGGAAAATGTCTCCACATGATACATCATCATGTAGAGTGTGTTATTGATTGAGTTGATTGCACTACGGCAGGTGCCGATAATTATAGGACTTAGTTGAGTGACAAGCGACGTGCACACTCGATTTAATCCTCACCTGCATTTAACCGAGTTGTAGCGCGTTCGGTCGTGAGTTGGCGGAAACTCATTCTATCACACAATCGAATTACACGGTAGAAATCCGCCTTCACCCCGACGCCTCTCTCAACTCCGCTTCATCACCCCTCGATTCACTGTCTGTTCTGCTGGCCTCAGGCCTCTGATTTACTTGTCCGACACGTAAAGGGAAATACATAAATCCCTGGCAGACACGTACCATTCCCTCTCGGTCCTCAAATTCCCTTTGCAAAGTGGATTTTTTTTTCTTTCAATTTTGAAAATCGGCGACGGTAGAAGAGTTAGGAAACGAAGTAGTGAGGGTGTGACAGGGTCTCTTGGAAATTGTAGGATCCAGCTCAACAGATCGATAGCGGGGCAAAGTAGTACAAGCTTTACCGGTTGAATAGTCACGAATCCCCTCCCATGTCACCCTCCCGAGAAGGTTGACGTCATATGGCGCATCCGTGACGTCATTGTCGCATGGACCTCATATTTATGATAATGATAATATTCACGTAAATCACATAATATGTGAAAAATTATCCCATAATATGGAAAAAATCCCATATTATGGGAAAACAAGCGGATTCGCAGTTTTCTCCTAACAAATTCGAAATTTGTCCAGTTGTGCAGGATTTGTCCAATCATCTTAAGGTAGGGACGGCACAATACCACCGATATATCGGAGTATCGATACTTTTTTCGTATCGATACCGATATTTGTATCGATACTTTTGATGCAAAACTCAAACCGATAGATTTTGCCTAGAATATGGGAGGTATCGATACTTTCTTGACGATATTATCGAAAATTTTGCCAAAGTAAATTGGTGAAAAAATACCAAATAAGTAACTAGAAAATTATACCGTATATTGTCTGCCATAGAATAACACTCAATATAGGCTCAGAATAGCATCAATTGAAACGATATCTGACACCCCGGTGAATAAGTCTAATTTGCCCATTTTACAGGAAAGCATTAGGTATTAAAATGCTTTAATAATGCTCCCCAGTAAAATGGGCAAATTTGACTTGACCACTTATTCACTGGGGTCGCAGATATATCGCCACGATAGCCTCAAAATAGTATCAATATCCGATGTGAGTTTGGAAGGAATTTAAGCCCGTTTTCCCGAACTTACAAGAATAGGGAGGCATGCAAAATATTAATCGCGATGCCGACATCAGTCACGTGCGAACGACTTTTTTCGAATAATAAATAGTATTATTTGTATTGTAACTGATTTATTACTCGATCCTTTCGATTTCTAGTGGAAGGAAAACATAATTTCATTGAACAGAGATTTCTTGTAAAAAGAATTGGAATTGAAATGAAATGGAATGATTATACATTTTTTATAAATTTTAAATTATTGGCTTTAATTACATTTTTAATTGACATTGACTTTTAATACATTTTAAATTATTGTTAAAAAAAATATATTGCCTCTGCTCAGTTAATAGGGTTTTTATTTGGATTGAAAAATCATCGGAGGGTTAAATTGAAATAACGGTGGTATCGATACTTTGAGCCGATATTATCGAAGTATCGATATTTTGTAAGATATTGGGTATCGATACTTCCTGGGAAATATCGTATCGAAAGGAGTATCGTGCCGTCCCTATCTTAAGGATATGTTGGGCTCCTTTGGTTAGTGTGATTCTTAAAAAAATAAATGGCGTTGATGGCGGGTCAAACGTTTTTATGAACTTTTTTATTATGTAAACGCGAATGTGCTCAGATAGACAAACACAGGTGTAAATGTCGTTTTTTGAGTTTTCACTTCAAATTCAATCAAATAGGTTTAACTTCTCATTGATGAGTATTATGAGTGTGGAATGTCTACTCCACTTAACCAGTTCCTAGCGTATGTTATTATTTTATCATTATTAAATATACCAAATTTTGGTATATTTCTCGATTTTAATAAAACATGAAAAGTTGAAATTGCAAGTGCAAGAAATAATTGTTTTCTTATTTCATGGAATTTTGCGTAGCACAAGGAGTAACAAAAATCACTAGAATAGGCATTTGAAGGATTCCGTCTTAAAGAACAAGTTTCATTGGGTACAAGTTTTTGAGAATGAGGTACTTAAATCAAGTCTAGCCCACGTTCTAATGGGCAGATTTCGCCCAAATTTGGAGGGGTGCTGATGGTTAATCTCAAAATTCTGTAAAATATCAACTTGAACAAGAATATTGATGTAGGTATTCAAAGTATGGCGTCTGCAACGAGGAAAGACGGAGCAACATCTCAGGACAGTGTAGGAAGTGCGTAATACTCGAGATGAAAAATATACTTTTTTGGGATTAAACTTTCCTTCCATGACTTCCCGTGACTGAGTCACCGCAAGCCATTAGTTTCCCTCCTTCTAATTTCCATAAATATTTCAGTTAAAATCAACGTCCGCTTCTGGTAATCAATATTTTCATGTATCCATGGTAACAATACTTTGTTAATAAGGGCTAGAGACATTTTCAAAAATTTGATTAATTGATTTTAAAAAACCAGTAAAAATGTAAATAGGTAATTACATTTTCGTATCTGTCAAAAAATGTAATTAACCTATTTACATTTTTTGACAGATACGAAAATTACAGCTATCTAGTTAAAAAAGTAAAGGAAACAACCATTTCAGATTGGATTTTCGTCCGACTGCCTGGCACTACGGCTGTGTATGTCTGATTGGTTAAGATGAACTCGAATCAAGTTGAAATATAAAAATTGGTCAACAGACAGTTAAAATTGTAGATAACTATTGGCACCCCTCTCAGTCCTCTCACACTGACTTGTCGTCCTCCATGGCTCTCAAGAGTGAAGGATGTTGAAGAATCATTCAAGAGTGGTGGATGTTGGTAAGTTAGGAACACAATCGTCGGGGCGGCAGGTGTTTCCTATTTCTAGCTGCCGCGATCAACTGCCAGCACTAACTCTTCGACGAATTGAAAGGCCCGAGTTGCTCGATCTAATTTCTTCTGGGGATTCCGAAATCGCCTTAGGGAGTCATCTGTCACCCTGACGAACGCTCTCATGCACTGACCATCGAACAGTTTGTTCACCGCAAAACCTCGATCACATCCCAAACCACGTTAACCACAACGCTGAATTTTTATTATTACTAAGTAATAGATAAGACTTATCTATTGAAGAATATCTATTGACACATATCTATTGACATATCTTTTGAAGAATTTCAAATCCGATTGTCGCTATCCTTATTATGCCTGTGGTTTACAATTCTATCGTGCCTGCAATATTATTACTAAGTAATAGTTAAGACTTATTATTACTAAGTAATAGATAAGACTTATTACTAATAAGTCTTAGATAAGACTGTGATTTACAATTCTATCGTGCCTGCAATATTATTACTAAGTAATAGATAAGACTTATTATTACTAAGTAATAGATAAGACTTATTATTACTAAGTAATAGATAAGACTTATTATTACTAAGTAATAGATAAGACTGTGATTTACAATTCTATAGTGCCTGCAATATTATTACTAAGTAATAGATAAGACTTATCTATTGAAGAATATCTTTTGACATATCTTTTGAAGAATTTCAAATCCGATTGTCGCTATCCTTATTATGCCTGTGGTCTACAATTCTATCGTGCCTGCAATATTGAGCAAATTGGAAACAATATCAGTGTGCTCAATTCGGATTACCCAAATAGAATTCGTTGACGCGCAACCAATATCGGCTTATCTTGCAAAATACCCCATCGTGTGGCTTGCAAGTAGAGATGGGTTGTGACAGGTTTTTCGAGTCACAGGAGCAACTTGTTCCTGTTACTTTTTGGTACCTGATACTTGTCACAAATGTTCCTATGAGCCAAGTTTTTTCAAAGACTGGGTCAAATTTTTTCTGATCGTCGTTCGCGAATTTCAGCCGGGGGACCATCTTCCAATTCTAGGGGACCACTCTCGAATTCATCCGGGACCACCCTCCAATTCATAGGGGACCACCCTCCAATTCATAGGGGACCACCCTCCAATTCATAGGGGGCCATCCCACCATCCATTTCGTTGAGACCATCCTCCAATTCATGGGGGACCACCCTCAAATTCATAGGGGACCACCCTCCAATTCATAGGGGGCCATCCCTCCATCCATTTCGTTGAGGACCATCATCCAATTCATAGGGGACCACCCTCAAATTCATAGGGGACCACCCTCCAATTCATAGGGGGCCATCCCACCATCCATTTCATTGGGGACCACCCTCAAATTCATAGGGGACCACCCTCCAATTCATAGGGGGCCATCCCACCATCCATTTCATTGGGGACCATCCTCCAATTCATAGGGGACCACCCTCCAATTCATAGGGGATCGTTCCCAAATTGCTTGGGGACTAACCTCCCAATTCATAAGGGACCATCCCACCATCCTAATAGTTGGGGATCATTGGATGGTGGGACGGTTCCCTATGATTCAGGAGGGTGGTCCCCTATGAATTGAAGGATGGTCCCAACGATTTGGATGGTCCCCTATAAATTGGGAGGGTACTCCCCAAGGAATTTTGAAATGGTCCCCCTTGAATTGGAGGATGGTCCCCAACGAAATTGATGGTGGGATGGCCACCTATGAATTGGGAGGGTGGTCCCCAAGGAACTCGGGAATGGTCCCCCATGAATTGGAGGATGGTCCCCAACGGAATGGATGGAGGGATGGCCCCCTATGAATTGGAGGGTGGTCCCCTATGAATTTGAGGGTGGTCCCCTATGAATTGGAGGATGGTCCCCAACGAAATGGATGGAGGGATGGCCCCCTATGAATTGGAGGGTGGTCCCCTATGAATTGGAGGATGGTCCCCTATGAATTGGAGGGTGGTCCCCTATGAATTTGAGGGTGGTCCCCTATGAATTGGAGGATGGTCCCCAACGAAATGGATGGAGGGATGGCCCCCTATGAATTGGAGGGTGGTCCCCTATGAATTGGAGGATGGTCCCCTATGAATTGGAGGATGGTCCCCAAGGAAATGGATGGAGGGATGGCCCCCTATGAATTGGAGGGTGGTCCCCAAAGAAATGGATGGAGGGATGGCCCCCTATGAATTGGAGGGTGGTCCCCTATGAATTGGAGGATGGTCCCCTATGAATTGGAGGGATGGCCCCCTATGAATTGGAGGGTGGTCCCCTATGAATTTGAGGGTGGTCCCCTATGAATTGGAGGATGGTCCCCAACGAAATGGATGGAGGGATGGCCCCCTATGAATTGGAGGGTGGTCCCCTATGAATTGGAGGATGGTCCCCTATGAATTGGAGGATGGTCCCCAACGAAATGGATGGAGGGATGGCCCCCTATGAATTGGAGGGTGGTCCCCAAAGAAATGGATGGAGGGATGGCCCCCTATGAATTGGAGGGTGGTCCCCTATGAATTGGAGGATGGTCCCCTATGAATTGGAGGGTTGGCCCCCTATGAATTGGAGGGTGGTCCCCTATGAATTTGAGGGTGGTCCCCTATGAATTGGAGGATGGTCCCCAACGAAATGGATGGAGGGATGGCCCCCTATGAATTGGAGGGTGGTCCCCTATGAATTGGAGGATGGTCCCCTATGAATTGGAGGATGGTCCCCAACGAAATGGATGGAGGGATGGCCCCCTATGAATTGGAGGGTGGTCCCCAAAGAAATGGATGGAGGGATGGCCCCCTATGAATTGGAGGATGGTCCCCAACGAAATGGATGGTGGGATGGCCACCTATTAATTTTTAGGGTGGGAAGGGGGGAATGGGAGCAGGACGCGAACGCAATGACGGTGCGAGGGTGCAGGCGCATTGGCCGAAGATGTGACTGCCTGATGCGATTGTGACTTGAAAAGTGGTTGTGACAGGAAGAGGAAACTGAAGAGCCACCAGGAAAATACCTGGGACTGGACCGAAAATGAAAGGTACGAGGGAACAGAGCAAACGGTAACACCTACACGATGTGACCGCAGTCTCTGATACTTTCGGCTTGTCACATTTGAGAGTACCTGCTACTTTCCAGTCACTGGGACAAAGTATCAGATTGATACAGAACAACCCATCTCTACTTGCAAGTGACTTAAATGGGCAACTCAGATTTTATCCACCAACTTAGAGGAATTGCCGTAGGTTTTCCATGCAGTCTAGTCACTAATCTTTTCTATTCGATTATGCGTGTGTTGCTCTTCAGTGACGACTGGGGAATATATCTGCCGGCTTCAAAGAGCACAGAAAGCGATTATCAAATTCATTTTGGTTCATTATTTTCACTAATAAACCTTTGTAATCGACCAAGAAAAAAAAAGTTTAACACCCCCTCAAAATTTGTTGGTTTACGTTTCAAGGTACGTAGAGTCCAAAAATCGAATAAAAATTTGGCCGTCCTTCCGCCGAACGCGGCACTTTTGCCACTTAGCATTGACCGATTTTGATGAAATTTGGTATGTAGGCTCCATTTGGGGTCTAGTTGTGCTCCGAAGATTTTGGTTGATGTAGATCACTTCTAAGGGTTGAAAAATAAGGGTTGATATTTTGAAAACGCCCTAGCTCAAAAAATTTTGACATTTCATCAATTTAAGATAGTATAGAATTTTTTGAGACCACGCGGAGCCCTGTTCGACAAACCGTTCGCTCCCTACGAGAATTTAAGGGTTGGACGTACGATAAATCAGAAACACGAGTGTGAATCGCAAAAGAGGCCTAATCTGCGTTCAAATTTTAGCTGACCGAAATGCGGTCGATGTTTTTCTTCATGTTGGATGGTTGGTGGCTTTGCAGACGAGTGATCTATGTAAAAATATAAACCATTGTGTAATAATTTGCAGCGTTTTTCGGACGCGAATGGATGGGCATGTGAAACCGACATTTCAACAATTAGGTTGACCAATGATAGCGAAAAAAAATGAAATCGGCACTAGCGGTGAAGGTATTCAAAGTAATTGAATTTAAAGTACTTAAATTCAAGCGTACCGTATTCTAATTGAAAATTTTACATTTATGACCGAAGTCCATGATCTTAAAAAAATCGATGTCTCTTGAGGTAATATCTCCAGTTTTCTGCTGAAAGTGTACTGTGAACATATTTATGAAGAAAAACCAGTATATTTGCAGAATCATGGATATGTCCATTGTTTCTATGAATAAACCTATTTTTTTCTAAAAAATAAAAACTCCCATCGCACGTATGTAACTAATGGGTATATTGCAGCATTCTAGAGACCCTTGCTTCATAGCTACCGATATGTAGCTATGATTTTGTTTACTGGTATCGCGTTGCATTTTTTTGTGGCAAAAAAAGTGTCGCGAAAAATTCCTTGACCCCCAGCCAAAAGACATATCCATGTCATGAAAGAATCGTGGAAATATATGTACAAACTTGAGATGCCGATCCATCGCACAGTAATATTAATTTGAAAGATCGTTCATCATCCAGGGAATGAAAGTACATAATGAGTATCATGAATATTTCAATCTGACACTATAAACGGAGGAATTGTGAAAGCAATTTACAGCACTACTGTTGGATAAATATGCAGAGAACTTAGAAAAGACCTTTCTAATTAATTACGCGATATTATACAGTATAACAATCTGACATACGGTATAAAACGCTGCAAATTATTACACAACGGTTTATTATTTTTATATCGATCACTCGTCTACAAAATCACCAACCATCCAATATGAAGAAAAAAAAAAAATAATAATAAAAAAAATCAAAAATTTTTTTTTTTCAAAAATCAAAAAAAAATCAAAATCACCAACCATCGATCGCATTTTGGTCAGCTAAAATTTGAACGGAGATTAGGCCTCTTTTGCGACTCACACTCGTGTTTTGATTTATATATATAAGTTACATACGTCACCTTTTCTTTCCTCCACACCACCTTCCCATCCACCAAAACGCTGCATCAGCAGTTGTCCTTCCCTATAAATATCCCCCGTCTCCTTTTCTCGTCAGTCAGTCTCCCGCCTTCATCAAACCTACGTCGTACCGTGTCGTCCATAATTTCCGTGTTATTCAATAAAGTGTTTTTTAAAAACTCATCTTCAACGTTCAAACTCGTTTCTGGCGCAGTCTCGTGGACACTGTGATTTTTCGTTTTCTGGCGACGAATACGCGGAATCGGAAAACACAGCGAAGTGATACCTACAGTGCAGTGACCTGTTATATATTTTGGGATTACCGGCTGACTCCTTGCAGAGGGAATGGACATCCTGCTGTAAGTAAAATCAAATTGTAAAACACGACGCACCGGTACTTCGTTCTTCAACGACAGTGTTCTCTAACACTCTATTATTTTCTTCAAGATTTCTATCGTTCTTCAACGATTCGTTTTTTAACGAAAGTGTTCTTTAACACTAGTGTTCTTTAACACTCAAATCTTCAAACAAAGCTTTTAACTCGAGGTACTCACGTACGAGATACTTCGCGTTCCAGATTTTTATTCACCGAGGACTACACCGCCCTCAATTTCTACTATCTTTCAATCTCAAGTGACCATCCGGTCAAGACCTTTCGCTTCGGTAGCATCCCGCCGCAGCTTATCTAACTACCTCTTCGAATTCTTTTCTTCGCCCTTGAACTTCCCGACCGCATCTCGTCGATTGAACTCAGCAGGACTCTAATTAGATTTAATTTAGTACGATAAGTTCTAACATTTTTATTTTTGTGTGTCGTAATTTCCCAGGTCCAAAATTCCAAAAGATTTTAAAAATTACGTATACCAACGGGTTGGTAAACGCTTGGGAATCCTAAATAGAGAATCCCGCCAACTCGGAAGTATCCCCGAACTTTCAGATTTACCTGTAACCCCTTCAGATTTACCTGTAACCCCTTCAGATTTACCTGTAATAATGGAAGGTGCTTCTGCTCTCGCTGCGCAACCCGCAGAAGTAGATGTACAGACCCAACAACTAATGGAACTCCTTGAGGCTACACAGAGAGCCTTGCATGAACAAAATGCCATCCACTCCAGGACGGAACAGAAGCTATTCGAAGCTACTGCCGCCCTTGAGCTAATGAGGATAGGAGGCCAGAAAGTAAACCCAACCGTTCAGACACATCATATTCTAAAAAAGGAACACATTGACGTGATCCCAACCTTTTCGGGCGAACCCGAAACCCTTAACAACTTTCTCAACACCTGTAGACAACTTAACCAAAGATTTTACATTCAAAACGACCCCGATGAATTCCAGAATATTATGCTAATATCTGCGATGAAGTCAAAAATACAACCACCAGCATCCTCCCTTTTAGTATCACAAAACATTACCACCTTCAACCAACTAGAAAAGGCGTTGTTAGACGCCTATGCAGACAAAAGAGATATCTACACCCTAAACATAGAGCTTACTAAGCTTCGCCAAAGTGATACAGAGGATCCTTTCAAGTTGCATACCAGAGTAAGGGACACTTTGAACAAGATCATAGCCTATCTCAACAATAAGGCGATTAGAGACGCCCCTCTGTTAATAGGTCATTACGAACAATTAGCGACGAGGTGTTTCCTCCTCAACTTGAAAGAACCCTTGGGAAGTCTACTACGTACAAGACAACCAAAGGATCTAAACGTTGCGCTAGGTTGGATGACCAACAATTATCAGATGTTGTCTCCATATAATAAACCGAAAGTGAACCCGAACTCCGGTATTCCAAAAACCCAAGTGAATCCACGAACCGGAAACTTTCAAAATCGACCGTGGGGAAACAATTTCCGTCCACAGTTTCCAAATTCTAATCCCCGTCCATATCAAAACCCAAATCCCCGTCCATACGTTCAGAATCCGAACCCGAACCCGGGCAACCCTCGCCCGTACTTTCAAAACCCAAACTTCCAGCCGAAAATTCCGCAAGCAAATCCGCCACCGAATAAACCACCCTCGAAACAGACTCAAGTAAAAAGGGAATGGGCCCCAATGTCGTGGCAGACCGTTAACCCCAATTATCATTGTCTGGAAGAGCTGAACCCCACCGAACCTGGTCTGTCAGAAGACTATCCGCCAGGAGACCCTAATGTCGACCCAAATTACCAGGAGAATCAAATGTACGACCAGATCGACGTTACGGATCATCCTCAGGAACCATCTTATGAGGAAGGTTTTTTAGGGGATCCGGGCCTCGACTTGTCGTCCACAACCTAATGACCCTGAACACCCGTCATATCAGCGAGCTCCCTTATATCACCCTACCTAAATTAAATCTCAAAATCATGATTGACACTGGTAGCTCGCTCAGCTTCATAAACCCCAACATTGCCAATAAACATTTCAAACCTCAAACAGATCGAGAACCTTTCTGGGTAAAAACTGTCCATGGCACTTCCCTAGCCGGATCTAGCACCCTGGTTCCCTTAGATGAACTATTCCGCCAACGAGGATTAAACCTCAAATTTTTCCTTTTTTCATTCCATACGAGATTCGACATGCTAATCGGACTCGACAACCTCAAACTTTTAGGAGCCTCAATCAACCTACAAAAAAATGTTCTAGAAACACCAAACATAAAAATCCCCATAGAATACCTTGATTTGGAGTTGAACGAAACTCACAATATTGACGCTCGTAATATACAACAAATCAAATTGATTATTGATAACGTCGAGAATGGCGATGCTATTCTCCCCTATCACAAAATCGGTCCGTTAGAAATTCCCCAAAGCCTAGTTAAAATCAGAAATTTCGAGACCCATGTCCAAATTCTCAATTCGAGTGAAAGCCCAACTAAATTTATCCAAAATCATCCAATAATTGTAGAAGAATTAGACTCAACCCTTTTTAATCCTGCACCCCTCAAACCAAATTTCAACAACCTTAACCACACCAAACCCAAATTTGACATTGGACTCCTTCGTTTAGATCATATGAATGAGGAAGAAAAGTCCGCAATAACCAAATTAGTGTACCAATATTCCGACATTTTTCACCAGGAAGGATCTCCTTTAACCTTCACTAATGACGTCAAACACGTCATCAGAACCACTGATGAGATCCCAGTGTATACGAAAAATTACAGATATCCCGAAATTCATCTACAAGAATTGGATAAGCAAATGGAAGAACTCTTAGAACAAGGGATAGTCAGGAATTCGCAAAGCCCCTGGAATGCCCCGATCTGGATAGTCCCAAAAAAACAAGACAATAGCGGTAAACAAAAATTTAGATTGGTAGTAGACTACCGTAAATTAAATGAAAAAACAATTGAAGATAAGTACCCGCTGCCCCAAATTTCCGAACTACTAGATAAACTGGGAAGATGTCAGTATTTCAGTACCATTGACCTCAAAAGTTCTTTTCACCAAATCGAAATGGATCCTGCTAGTATTTCGAAAACGGCTTTTAGTACGCCAACAAGACACCTAGAATGGACACGTGTACCGTTTGGACTGCGTAACGCACCCAGCACTTTTCAAAGAGTGATGGATAACATCTTGCGTGGCATAGCAAACGAACATTGCTGCGTCTACCTAGATGATATAATAGTGTTCAGTACCAGTCTTCCGGAACACATCCAGCGACTAGAATCCGTATTCAAAAGACTCAGGTCCGCAAATTTAAAGATCCAGTTAGACAAAACTGACTTCCTCAGACGTGAAGTCGCCTATTTAGGCCACGTAGTAACGCCTGACGGAGTCAAACCAAATCCAGACAAAATTTTGGCAATAAAGCGCTATCCAATTCCCAAAACAACCAAGGAGATCAAAGGTTTCCTAGGCCTTCTCGGTTACTATAGAAAATTTATTCCAGACTTCGCGAACCTTACTAAATCCATGACCAGTCGCCTGAAAAAAGACGCAGTTATCGATACATCAGATCCAGCATACCGAAATTGTTTTGAAACATGTAAGACACTTTTGAGCAATGACCCAATCCTTCAATACCCTGATTTCACCAAACCTTTTCGACTTACCACCGATGCTAGCAACGTCGCTTTAGGCGCAGTGCTCAGCCAAATAACTAACAACGCCGATCTCCCTCTTGCATACGCTAGCCGTACCCTAAACGATTCCGAACAGAAATATTCCCCGATCGAGAAAGAGCTACTCGCAATAGTTTGGGCAGTAGGATACTTCCGCCCCTATCTATTTGGTCGAAAATTCACTATCTTCTCTGACCACCGTCCTTTACAATGGCTGTTCTCACACAAAGAGCCCAGCTCAAGATTGTTCGCCTGGAAGACCAAACTCCAAGCTTACGATTTTGAAATCATTTATAAAAAGGGCGCGTTGAACACAAACGCTGATGCTCTTTCCCGAATAACGCTACAACCCGACGTCAATGTACTTCATACTAACAAACTCCAAAACATAACGTCCACTGCTGACTCCGTCATTGTTAACGTTGATCTTGAGGAGGGAGGAGATGATTCCTCGATTGACAGCATACAATCCGGACTCACAGTACATTCAAATTTCCTAGGAAACACCGTTGCCACCATTCCAATCAGAGAACAACCAGTGAACCTCAGCACCAATCAAATAATCCTGACAGAAATTAATCACCCTGTAATTAGACCCGTAACGACCCTAAAATTATTTGGAAACAAAACTCGTACGATAGTCACCGTCGAAAAATCTAACTTTGAAACTGCAGTAACCGAATTCATCAAGGAATTTATTCACCCCAAAATCAGTTACGGCATATATTTCGAAACCGATTCCTATGAAAAATTTGTCGAAGTCATCAATAAAAACTTCACCCACTCAGAAATTAAAATAACTAGGTACACGAAAAGACTAATTGATGTACAATCAGAAAAGGAACAAAACGAAATAGTCCGAAAATACCACGAAGGCAGCACAAACCATCGTGGAATTGACGAAGCTTACGAAAAACTTAAAAGAGAATATTACTGGCCAAATCTAAAACTGTCGATACAAAAATTCATAAACAACTGCGAGGCTTGCCTCACGAGCAAATACGAAAGAAGCCCGCTCAAAATTAAATACAATGTCACCCCTACCGCTTCACGGCCCTTAGAAATCTTACATATCGATAAATTCACAATAGAAGGAACTAAATTCCTTACCATAATAGATACCTTTTCCAGATACGCACAGGCCTATCCACTAAATTCTTCAACTAGCGTAGAAATAGTTAACGGGCTAATGAAGTTTTTCTCCCACCACGGTGTTCCTCGTTCACTTGTTTCAGATAACGGAGCCGAGTTCCAAAGTAGTTTAGTAAAAGAACTACTCAAACTCCATAAAATCGACATTCATTACATATCCTCCCAACATCCCGAATCCAATGGCATAATCGAGAGATTTCACTCTACTCTCATTGAGCATGTAAGACTTCTAAACCAACAAGAAGCATTCAAAAACAACAATTGCCGAACTAAGGTGAACTACGCCATTATTGCTTATAATAATTCCATTCACTCCGTATCCAAATTAACTCCTTTCGAACTCCTTTACGGACACACTAACAATAAGACGTTAATAGACATAGACTTAGACAAATTGGTCATTAACAATTACATTAGTCAACATCAGGAAAAAACCAAAGCTCTGTACGCCCACATAGTCAATAAATTCCAAGATCATAAAGAAAAAGTTGCAGAAGTTAAAAACGCAGGGCGAACAGACCCGCCTGAACTACCAACCGAGGTCTTCGTAAAAACAGTGCAGAGACAAAGTAAGTCAAAACCTATACTCAACAAGGAAGAAATCAAAACAGTCGACCCGATCCTCAAAACAGCTACAATCAATCCTCGCCATCATAATACTAAAGAGAAGATTCACCTTTCCAATGTAAAACCCCCTCGAAAATTCTACACAACTGAAGTTCAAAAAGCATGGGACGAAAAATCCAATCCATCTGAAACGATAGTACAAAAATACGGCCTAAAAATGACTAGACAAGACCTCATAACACTAAAACCCAACAATTGGCTTAACGACATGGTCGTAAACTTCTATATGGAACTGATAGATGAAAGGAGTCGAAATAACAAAACTCTGCCCACAACGTTCTGTTTCAACAGTTTCCTCTACCCTCTATTGAAAGCTGGAGGCTATGATCGCGTTAGACATTTTACTAGACGATC
This sequence comes from Apolygus lucorum, assembly GCA_009739505.2. Taxonomy (NCBI): domain Eukaryota; kingdom Metazoa; phylum Arthropoda; class Insecta; order Hemiptera; family Miridae; genus Apolygus; species Apolygus lucorum. The sequence goes on along the minus strand of CM019168.2, from coordinate 35,913,008 downwards.
TGACATATTCTCAAAAGATATAATCGTTTTTCCCATCCACGACCTTAACCATTGGAAATTAGTGGTCGTCAAACCCAAAGAAAAAGAAATCACATATTTAGACTCCCTCTCGGAAAACAAAATTAGGTTAAAAACAGCGCACGGAGAAGCGTTAGAAACATTAGAAAACATCCAATCCTACCTAGCTTTCGAGTACCTAGAAAAACGAGGCATCCTGTTGGACTCTGAAAACTGGAAGACAATTCACATGCGAACCGTTCCCCAACAAACAAACTCAGACGACTGTGGCGTTTTCATGTGTCAATTTGCAAAAAGGGCTGCCCAAAACGAAAAACTATCTTTTTCACAAGATGATATTCCAAATCTCCGAGAACAAATGTGTTCAGAAATATTAAAAGAAAACTTGTTCTAACATTGTTACAGGACCACAATTCTTTCTATCATCATAGCAACCGAAGGAATCGAAATAACAGATATTACCACGAACCCAGGCCTTTTTGCAGTTCAAATGAAGCCCGCAAAATTAGTAAAAGGATACCACACCCTGTCACACTACTACGACTTAAGTCAACTGACCGATCAACTATACGAAGTACGGACGAACTACAACCGAACGCTGACCTTCATGTTTAACCATTCCTCAACTTACCAACGGTCCTACATACTCACGGCAACCATAAATCATACACTAGGTACAACTCATTGAGCAAAAATTATCGAACATAATCTTAACACAAACTTCGACCAGAACAAGACGAGGACTGATCAACGGATTAGGCACGCTTATAAAATTTGTCACCGGAAACTTGGATTCTCGTGACGAAGAAAAATACAATAACATAATAAACCACCTACAGAACCGTCAAGAAGACTTACAAGACCAAATGAATTCCCAATATTCCATTAATAAAGCCATCTTAGAAAATTTCAACAGGACGATAGAAACCATAAGGTATAATAACCAAGAAATCAAAAAGGAATTAAAACGAATCGGCTACCTGACGTTAGACTACGGAAAAACCAACGCAGCGACTGACACATTAGGACACCTACAAACTCTACTAAGCTTAATGTTGAGCACGATACAAGACATAGAAAATTCCCTCACGTTTTGCAAACTAGGCAAATTGCACCCTAGTATCATCGATTCACACACACTTTACATCGAACTACAAAGACTGTCCAAATCTTACGGAGACACCTTCCTCGACTACTCTGACAGGAACATATTCGAAATACAGTCCTACATTCAAGTCCAATGCGTCGTGGGAAGTAGTGAAATCGTATATTTTTTAGACATACCAATAGTAGACCCCGAAGATTACGACCTGCATTATCTTGAACCTCTACCTACTCAAATAGACCATTCTGAATTTGTTACAATCATTCCGAAGAAAAAGTTTTTCCTCAAATCACAAACTAATTCCAAAATTTTCGCACTACGCAATAATTGCCCCCCGGGTCATCTATTTCTTTGTCCTAGCCATCTTATCTCCGAATCCGACCTAACTTGCGAAATAACCTTCCTCCGGACTGGATCTGTTGAGTCATGTCAATACGTTCGCCTGAACGCTCCCTCCAATTATGCAAACCTAATACCAGACATAGGGCAGTACCTCCTGGTTTTCACACAAGGAGATGCTATCGAAATTATAAACAGTAAAGAGACTGAAATACGCTCACTTCAGGGGATATTCTTGGTTAAGCCTGGATCTGATCAATTGAAGTACCACAATCAAACGTTGTTTGCGCCCCAAAAAGAATTATCAGGCCGACCTCTAATAATGAAAAACCTAAAACTCCAACTCCAACCGTCACAGTACCCTACATCCGAAATTCAATTAAAAGACTTAGACCTCAACACAGTTCGACTACCCGAAGTACAAATAATTCCCGAATCCAAATTTCATCAACAAATTCTACCTAGCATCTGGACCATTTTGTTATATCTACTGTTAATCGCGTTTTTGTTCTCATTAGTAGTTCAGTTTATAAAACATAAAAATAGGTTTCGCGTCGTTCAATCGTAACGACGACCCTAGCGGCGATCCTAGTTTATGAATTACGTGACGTTACGTAGCTATTGTGTTGTCTGCGTATCGTCACCTCGTTTGTTGCTACAAACTTTAACAAGTATCAATTGCGTTGTATGATTCAATTGACCGGCCTTAAAACTTTTGTATATCTTTGTACATATTTTGTGTCCGTGATCTATGTTTCACGTTATGCTTTGTTATGTTTCATTTTTGTGTTCTACTTTTACTTTTATGATTTTACCTTTCGTTCTTGTGAACAAGTGTTTTTAATGATTGTGTTTGAAAGATTGTTTTGTCCAATTATTATGTTTGATGATGTTTTTTGATTGTCCAATTATTATGTTTGATGATCTTAAAGATTTTTACAATTGATTTTTGTAAACGACACGGCATGCACATGCAATATATTAGTGAAAATTTTTGATCCTCCAAAAATTATCTTAGGGGGGAGGAGTTACATACGTCACCTTTTCTTTCCTCCACACCACCTTCCCATCCACCAAAACGCTGCATCAGCAGTTGTCCTTCCCTATAAATATCCCCCGTCTCCTTTTCTCGTCAGTCAGTCTCCCGCCTTCATCAAACCTACGTCGTACCGTGTCGTCCATAATTTCCGTGTTATTCAATAAAGTGTTTTTTAAAAACTCATCTTCAACGTTCAAACTCGTTTCTTATATATATATATATATTTCAATATAAACCCTTAAATTTTCGTAGGGAGCGAACTGTTTGTCTTACAGAGCTCCGCGTGGTCTCAAAAAATTCTAAACATTCCATAGAATCTTAAATTGAAGGAAAAACAATACCTTTATATCGAAATTTTTTGAGTTAGGGCGTTTTCAAAATTTCAAAATTGATTTTGGAACCCTTAGGAGTGACCTACATCAACCAAAAGCTTCGGGGCACAACTAGACCCCAAATGGAGCCTACATACCAAATTTCATCAAAATCGGTCAATGCTAAGTGGCAAAAGTGCCGCGTACGGCGTACGGCGGACGGACGGCCAAATTTTTATTCGATTTTTGGATTCTACGTACCTTGAAACGTAAACCATCAAATTTTGAGGGGGTGTTAAAATTTTTTTTTTCTTGGTCGATTCCAAAGGTTCATTATTGAAAATAATAAACCAAAATGAGTGACACAAATTAATAATAAATATAGGTATTTGTATAAAATTATTGTGAAATACGTAATAACACAAAAATAATTAATAATGTGAAATTTAATTATGAATGGTATAATTTTTATCGTAAAAACTAAATGAAATCCTACCTAAGCTTTTTTTCTATATTTTTATTATTTTTGAATTATTTTTCTACAGAGGAAATGTGTTATATTTTTGTAGCCAGGGAGAATGGAGGAGAGGGGCTAATAATCCTAATTCCCCCTGGTGGTAAAATAAATAATTCAATTGATCGATCAATCACGTTATGTTCATCTAGCGCTCTGAAATAACTTATTGTGAATGCTCAGGTCCAATGAAGAATGTTCTCGAGTATGTACAATACGATTATCTTCGAATTTTTAAAATATTACTTTCATACATTTTTGTTAAATAATAATCAATGTAGTTGTGTTATAAAGCGTGCCATATAAAGTCAGACTGATACATTTTCATTGTTTAAAAATAGCTTACTAAAGAATAACAACTGAAAGGACTGACTAAAATTTAGCTATTTACAATGCAATTAGAATCCTGTAAATCGAACGAAAAACGTTGCAAATTATTACACACTGGAAAAAGTCGATTGAGTTAAAACTTGGGTAATATTGTTGTGGCGTGACCTTCATTCAGACGAGTTTTATTCATAGCAGGCTGTCACGCCGTTGAGATTTTTGTTGTAAGTAATTGGTTACAGCTTCGTAATATACGACTACTTTTTACGGTCAAGGTTTCCTTGTACCGTCTCCTGGAAATATATGGAAGGTTGCGGTTCTGATTGATATGCGGTAATTTCACTCCTGTTTTGTCCTTTTTTGTTTTTCACTTTTTGAGTCCGTTCTAGTTATAGGAAACGTAGGACCAGAGGGATAAATTAAAGGTACCAACTTCATTCGTGGATATTTTGCATCATTGGGGCTCAGTTATGTACCAGAGTGATAATCTCATGGCTCCCTAATCAACATCTACTTTTGTCAAAATCGGATCATTGGATCGTGAAAAATGTTAAGGGATATTCAGGCCCTAATCGGTACAAGAGGGAAATTCTTACGGAACCATCTAGGACTATCCGCTGTGTCTTAAAGTGCCCAAGAGAGAGATTTGACTGCGGACAGATCGAATGACCTACAGAGTCGGAATCAAAGCTTTCTTTTCAGAAAACTCTCAAAAATATGAGTAACAATTTTCATTTTGGAAGGCTCGCAATTATTTTCAATAATAAACCTTTGAAATAGAGCAAGAAAAAGATTGTAACCTCCCTTCCCTCTCTCCAAATTTCGAAGCACGAAGAATCCAAAAATCTAATAAAAAAATTTTCGTACCCCGTTCGACCCAGTTCCTATTGACCGATTTTTAATAAATTCTATATATCAGCCCATTTGGGGTCTAGTTGTGCCCCGAAGCTTTTGCTCATCGTCAGTCAGGGAGAAAACATTTTCAAAACGACCTATCTCAAAAACTTCAATATGGGTACAGATTTTTTTTTTAAATTAATTTATTTTAGTATGGATTTTTGACCAATGACAATAGACCAATGAGCATAATTTATTACTTAATAGTGAATGTTCGTGACAGTTTTCTATAAATTTTCCACCAGCCTTTGGTCGTTAGAAGGTTATTGACAGTTCTCTCGCTAGGTTGGATAGGAATGACGAGTCAGAAACTAGAGTGTGAATTCCACATGAACATTCACTGACGGAAGTACACTTTCCTTGGTTACCATGGACCGATTTTGATGAAATTTAGTATTTGGGCTTCATTTGAGGTCTAGATGTGCCGCGAAGCTTTTGGTGGATGTCAGTCACTTCTGAGGGTTGAAAAATAAGGCCTGACCGTTTCAAAACGCCATACCTCAAATACTTTCGACATAAAGGTACTGTTTTTTCATCAATGTAGAATGGCATTAAATTTTTAGAACCGAATAAGACCACCCAGAGCTCTGTAGGACCAACCGTTCGCTCCATATGAGAACTTAAGTGTTGGACTATATCTCCGAATTGAGTGTGAAGCGTTTATTTCTTGAAAATAAACTTGATTCTGAAGCGAAAATATTATGTTTGGTAGGTAGTGGCAATGGCAAAGCTGTGTTCTTTGCAGACGAGTGATCTATACAGAAAAATAATAAACCTTTGTGTAATAGTTTGGAGCGTTTTCTAATATATTTTCACGTACCTCACTTTTGCTTCCTCAACAACCAAAAACGCTGCAAATTATTACACAATTGTTTATTATTTTTTATTTTTCTACATAGATCACTCGTCTGCAAAGCCACTAACCATCCAACAAGATCGCATTTCGGTCAGCTAAAATTTGAACGGATATTAGGCCTCTTTTGCGATTCACACTCGTGTTTCTGATTTATCGTACGTAAAACCCTTAAATTCTCGTAGGGAGCGAACGGTTTGTCCTACAGAGCTCCGCGTGGTCTTAAAAAATTCTAAAAATTCTATAGAATCTTAAATTGAAGGAAAAACAATACCTTCATATCAACATTTTTTGAGTTTGGGCGTTTTCAAAACATGTCAATAATTTCTCAATAATTTTTGGCTTGTAGGAACTTTCTTTAAAAAAAAACTCGAGTGTTAACCTAGTGCAATAGCATGGTTGGTAGATATAGACAAAGTCTCTATTAATGGAAAAAACGTGTTCTTCTTAGACGAGTGATCTTATAGAGAAACTCGGCGCTTCGCGCCTCGGCGGGGGGCTCCGCCCCCCTGCACCCCCCTTGTTTATTTCTTTTTCCATACTCTGTATGAAATCATAGGAACACAGAATGTGTTTTTGCGATGCTAGTCATCCGTTAAATAAAAAACAACAATAATAAATGTGGAGTCTTTGGCAATAATAAAATAAATAATTGTTAGACATTTAATTTGGTCTAAAACCCTATAAATGTTATATAAAGAAATATGTAACTACAAGAAAAATACTATATAAATTGAGAGCTTTCCAACGAATGGTGAACAATTTCTATGCAATGAACACTGCGGGAGTTCTATTTCCTTACCAACGGCTTGGTTGCACGTGAAAATCATTATAAAAGGCGCGTAACGGTTTTTTCTGTCGCTTTTTCGTGACGATTTTTTTTTGGTAGGTCATCGCAAAAACACATTCTGTGTTAAAAAAAACCCATTGTGTGATAATTTGCAGTACATTTTGGCTTGCTGTACGAATACGATGCTTTTCTACTTCAACGAGTAGTAAGCAAATGAAAGACTTAGAAAATTAACCCCCCCCCCCACCGAAAAAATCCCTCGAAAAAATCAAAATCAAATCCCTCGTAATGAGTGTCCTCATTGCGGGGGACACTTTTTCCCCTTACGAAGGCTCCAATTTTCCCCATTTTTCTTCGTTTCTTTAATGATACTCTAATAACCGGTTCCCATGGCTATTTTCTTGAATGAACTCCCGTTTAATGTAGCTCCGCAGCTTGTCGTGTCAATGAGCCTTCTGGCCGTACTAGCGTGGAAAAGGTCGCCGAATCGATAAACTGCTTCAAACAGCCTTCACTTTCCCTTCGTATACCCGCATTTTGCCGTGAGAGAACGTCGCACACTGGTTCCTTCGACAGCCGTTCGTCTCGTGAACACTGACTAATCCGACAGTACTGTGTTATTTCACGATGAATCCCTGGATTAGGCGATTCCTGAGGAAGCGTGGAGGGAATTTTACAGATGACTGGCGTAATCTTTCCAAAATTTCGGTCGATCGCCTCTAATTTGCGATGATGTGGGCAGAATGTTTACACGCTTTAACTCACATTTTTTAACCGGAAGAGTGCCTTTACTACACGTGTGAACTCTGAGAGTCCTAAATATACCATTTTCGGGGTAGGTGCCTTGCTCACAGATCAGTGAACTCTGAAATGTATATCGTTATTCCGCGAATAGAAGTGAAGATTATAAACTACGTCGCCATGTTGTGTCAAATTTTACTCAAGTTCATCCTGAGCCATCAATCACGATGTTATAATGTCGATAAGCTTGACAGGCAGCACAATGCAACCCGTTCCAGCCACTTCATGCGTTCATCAGCTTCGCTCAATCTTTTCCTTCTAAGAGTCCTTGGTGAATACCATCATCAGCTGAAGTTGTTGACCGAGCTTCTACTTCGAATCCGGCATCCATCCTTATACAACAAATACGTTGACAACTTGGACAACAAATACATTGATACAAAAATAAAATTAATAATTCAGTAACAATCTTCATCGAGTTTTAAGCTTGAATCACAGGTATATCACAGTTGGTAAAACGCTGCAAATTATTACACAATGGTTTATTTTTTTCTATATTGATCACTCGTCTGCAAAGGCACCAACCATCCAACATGGAGAAAAACATCGATCGCATTTCGGTCAACTAAAATTTGAACGGAGATTAGGCCTCTTTTGCGATTCACACTCGTGTTTCTGATTTATCGTACGTCCAACCCTTAAATTCTCGTACGGAGCGAACGGTTTGTCCTACAGAGCTCCGCGTGGTCTCAAAAAATTCTATAGAATCTCAAATTGAAGGAAAAACAATACCTTTATATCAAAATTTTTGAGTTAGGGCGTTTTCAAAATTCAAAATTCATTTTTGAACCCTTAGAAGTGACCTACATCAACCAAAATCTTCGGGGCACATCTAGACCCCAAATAAAGCCTACATACCAAATTTCATCAAAATCGGTCAATGCTAAGTGGCAAAAGTGCCGCGTACGGGACGGACGGCCAAATTTTTATTTGATTTTTGGATTCTACGTACTTTAAAACGTAAACCAACAAATTTTGAGGGGGTGTTAAAAAAAATTTTTCTTGGTCGATTCCAAAGGTTCATGTTGAAAATAATAAACCAAAAAAAAATATGTATCACAAGCTGAAATATAAAAATAGCAAAATAATCACAAAATATCAAACGAGTATCACAGTGATACTCTCACTGTCAATACTATCACTGTCAATATAATAAAGAGTTTGAATAAATTTATTAAAATGTACACCTACTAAAATTCAAACAATAAAACAAACCTGTAAAATTATCGATGCTAGCTAGAGTACTTTTACTAAAATTCCACTGCTGCTCGATGAGATCAACTTTTCTATATAATATATAGAATCCACTATAATTTTAAAATCGACGATATTCATAAGATAATATCGTAATATGTAATTATTGAAGTCTATCTTATGAATATCGTCGATTTTAAAATTATAGTGGATTGCTAGTTAGTGCAGTTAGGCAGCAAGAATCGTCTTACCTACTTCACCGACAAACCAATCATAACTTTTCGTTGATGTGCAAGCCACTGAACTATGAAGAACTGAAAAATATTTCAAGTACTTAGCATACACTAAATTAGCCCCAGTAGAGTTGACCTAGGCTGTCAGACGAGCACTTGTGCCCTCCTTTGTTCCCGGCGATTGGAGAAGAGGAGTTTTGCATTAGTAAATGCTATGTTCCATTGTTGTTCCAGGTTCCATGGTAGGTAACATCATTTTGAAGTTAGAACAACCGATAAGCCTGAAGAAAGCGTCTATACGGGACAAATATATCATTTATTCGTTTTAGATGTAAATCTCCCAGTTGCGACGCCATGCTTGTCAGAAGTTTGCCACAGTTTCGAGTACTGCCTCCGTGAGTCTCTGCTTCTGTCAGAGTCTTTTTGTATCGACTGGGCAGATGCGAGGAAGATGGTGAGAGAGAAGTTTTCGTTTGATCTCTGTTTCATTTCAAAGAGTCCATGGAGAGAGTGAGTTATCATATTTAATGTCCATTAGATCCAGAGTGGGCTAATGGGCCACTCTGCCAGATTTAATGCCCATTAGATCTCGACGCCTGAGGCGCTGCTGTGCAGCACTGTAATCGCTTTGACCTTCGTAGGTCATTTTGACTGCTTTAGCCCTTCCGAGTAAAATTAAAGGGTTTCCAAACCAAAATAAACGTTTTCCTTTCCAAAATGTAGGTTTTCCGAATCAAAATGAAGATCTTCCATTTCAAAATAAAGGCATTCTACTTTAAAGGTTTCTCGTTTCAAATTGCCTTTTGTTCTTTGGAATACTTCCGGTTGATACTTGTTCTTCGACGAGATCGGATTCCTTCCAAATGTTGACCACTTCCGGCTATCTTTTGCTCGAAATTCGACCTCGGTGGGGGTCGACACCAATCACGGAATCGCTGTCACTATTCATGATCAAATTTCTCAAGATGTTTGCTCCGCAGCAAGATCGAAACGTTAGGAGTGACAAAGGGGGAGAATCGATTGCCGGAATTCGCTACATAAAGAAGGGATGCACAATCAATCAAGTTTTATTTGCAGGAAAACCAGAGTGCATAATAAAATTATTATCATTGGCGTAATAAGTCTCCTTCAGTCAAATTATTTTACAACTTTCGAAATATATTATAAACTTCGATGAGTCCATAAAACCAAACTGTTTTGGACTAGACACGCAGGTAAAAAACAACTTTAACAACATAATATTGACATAATTTTATAGTCTACATAACAATTACATTTATCTAGCATCACAGATATTATCACAAATCAAATAGGACTCATCACAGAACATTGATTTCTTTTCGAAAAATATCAAATTCCTGCTAACAATAATAATAAACCAATAATAATAATTTAATAATCATCATGAATAGGTACTTTTGAAAATTTTCTTTTGCTGATTCTACATAAAATTTAAAATACTTGAAAGATAGAATAAATAAATAATTACAAAATTCAAATAACAGAATCCCTTATGGCTACGAAATACTCTTGGAAATTATACGGTACTGAACGTTGTAAATGCGCTATTATTCTCTTTTTGAAAGCACCGCTATTCAAATTTTCAACATTATTGGGTATTGCATTGAAAAAACATGTATTCCACCAGTTTGTACCGTTTTGGGAAGCTTTTAGTCTGTTTTGTTAGTTTTATCAGTTTTATTAGTGATGAAATTGCTTCACATTATCAATGCTACATTTAGACTGAAACACGTACCTTCCCAATGGAAAGTTGCTGAAGTCATCATGATCTCCAAACCAGGAAAATCACCAAACGAGAAGATGGGGTATCGACCAATATCGCTCCTCCCTGTTATGTCAAAACTATTTGAAAAATTGCTTCTTAAACGTCTCAAACCATTGATAGAAGATAGAAATTTAATTCCAAATCACCAATTCGGATTCAGAAAAAAACATTCAACCATAGATCAAGTCCATCGAATCACTAACATAATAGAAAAGGCCCTCGAAGGTAAGAAAATATGTGCTAGTATCTTCTTGGATGTGGCACAGGCCTTTGACAAGGTTTGGCACGAGGTATTGGAGTACAAACTGCACAGAGATCTCCCAAAACAGTACTACTTACTGCTAAAATCCTACCTTGAAAACAGACATTTCAGGGTGAAGCAAGATGACCAATACTCTGGCTTGAAGCCAATAAAAGCTGGGGTCCCGCAAGGGAGTGTCTTAGGGCCAGTCCTTTATCTACTGTACACAAGGGACTTACCCCAACGAGAAGGTACAACTGTTGCCGCCTTTGCAGATGATACGGCTATCCTCTCCGTCGATGATGATATCGAAGCTGCAACTAGTAATCTACAGAAGTCAATCAGTGAGGTTACTAAGTGGACCAATATGTGGAGAATAAAGTTGAATGAATCAAAATCAGTTCTCATCAACTTTACTAACCGAAAAATTCCTGTCATGGATGTTGAGATCAATTCAAATAAAATACCCCATACCGATGCAGTTAAATATTTGGGTATGACCCTCGACTCCAAATTAAACTGGAAAAAACATATAGAAAAGAAAAAAGAGGAAATTAAAATCAAATTCAGAAAGATGTATTAGTTGATGGGAAGGAATTCTCGTCTCTCTCTCCACAATAAACTGCTTATTTATAAGCAGATCCTTCGCCCTATCAGAATTCAGTTATGGGGCTGTGCCAAAAAATCAAACATTAACAAAATCCAAACCTCCCAAAATAAAATACTGAGAAGTATAGTGCGTGCACCTTGGTACATGAGGAACTATGATATTCATCGAGACTTGAGGATGGAAACAGTCCACGAAATTATGGCAAGGTACTCAAGGAGGCACGAACAACGCCTCCACAATCATGAGAGCCTGGAAATGCTCTACGTTTTGGACAACGAAGATGAACTCCGGCGACTCAAGCGAAAAAAACCACTGGACTTAGTTAGTGCTGTTAAAGTGCAGTTATAGCTCAGTGTTGAAGATTCTGTTATGAGAAGGGACTGCGTTTTACTGTAAATGTTTTAGTGTAATAATGATATGTAATATTGCTAGATGGATTGTATTTAATATTCAGTTGCAATAATAAATCACGTTGAAAAAAAGAAAAAAAAATTGCAGAACGAGTGGCATAACTGTGAGTAGGAGTAACAAAGTCATTTTGGTGCTTGTGCTCGAATGTTAGACATTCTAAAATATAAATAGCTGGGATTGTAAGAAGTTCCCGTTCAATAAACAAAGGTTTGCAGCTCTGTTGACAGCTGATTCCAGTAACGGCTCTCAGTGCTCGACGCTGACACCTGTCGCGGTAAGGATTACATAAAGAAGGAATTCACGCGTGCGGCAGAAATCTCCCTGATCATGCATAAGGAATTGAATACCAAACTCGATAGTGAATGGACAGGCAAGCTGTCCTTGTCTTGTTTTCATTCAGTGTTTCAGTCCGCTACAGTGAACGTATCTTAACGATCTTTATTTTGAAATGGAAAACCTATAATTTGTTTCGGAAAACCTTTAATTTGACGCTGAAAATCGACATATCTTTTCCTTCTTCATTTTCTACATTCTTTGGTATCAATTTTCTTCTTTTTTCCTGGTGTATTTTTGTCATAACCTCATCGTTGGACCTGACATAGTGCGTTCACCGATGGGTTACCGCTTTGTAATCATTAGCAGCGTTTTCCTTCTTACTATGAAATGGTTTCCAACTAGCCTAGAAAACAATTCGGGGTTTATACCCTCGATAAAAAGTTTATCCCCCATCTGGAAGCGATATGATAAAAACGGGATTTTCACAATCGTAACTTTCCTTTGCTCCGGGCAAAACTAAAAGCCGGTATAAATGATTAAACCCGCGGAGATGGCAAATGAGTTATAGACGAAGACGTAAATTACCTTAGTTCTGGAGGAAGAACTCGTTTCCTCGCAGTAGGAGACCGTTTTGGAAAGGGAGATCGCCTTTGTCAGTAAAGCCCTTGCCTCTTATAACAATGGCCGCGAGGGAAACCTCCAAACAGGCTTTCTCCCTTCAACAATGGTCGTTTTGAAAAGTTGTTGTGGACTCAAACTCCCGGACTCGAGCATTATCAAGGGGAATTCGTCTTCATGAATGAAATAGACCGCAGATCCTGGTAAAACGATTCGTGAAAAGAGGAAAATATAGCTGGTTGGAGGGGATCGCCAAAAGAGAAGTATTTTACCCTTCTAATGAGGTTAGGAGTTTAGCTAAATTATAGGAGTGGGTTTGTGGTTTTCGACCACCAAACTTTTGTCAATTGCTTGAAGCTGGTTAGAAGACTTTTTTGATAAATTGTGCTTAATATTTCTTCAGTTCAAAAAAACTTCCCCCTTCGAACAGTTGAGGCGGAAGACTGAACTAAATAGGACCTAAATCAGAGATGGGCGAATTCTTATTCATAAATACGATTATGAATACAAATCATATCTGCGACTTTATGATTATGAATACGAATACAGGTATGAATATGAATATGAATACGAATACAATCGTATTCACACTTTGAATACGATTTTCCCCGTATTCGTATTTTGAATACGATTTTATGATTTTTTTCTATGATTTTCCCAAAAATCAGATTTTTTTAAACAATTTTCCCTGAAAATCATACTTTTTTAAATGATTTTCTCCCGAACTCTGGACATATTAAATATGATGACAATGTTAGGTTATAAATTTTATAACCTAACATTGTCAAAATAATCAATTGAAATTCAAAACGCTCACGAATTCTTATAGGATTTTTCACGCAGAATCGAATGAGACCAACCCCAGGTCGCTACGACCAACCGTATAGGAACTACGACGACATTTCCGCTGAAAATCGTATTTGTTTACAATTTGCACTGAAAATCATTAAACAAATACGATTTTCAGCGGAAATGTCGTCGTAGTTTCTATACGGTTGGTCGTAGCGACCTGGGGTTGGTCTCATCCGATTCTGCGTGAAAAATCCTATAAGAATTCGTGAGCGTTTCGAATTTTAATTTATTATTTTGACAATGTTAGGTTATAAATATGTCCAGAGTTCGGGAGAAAATCATTTTAAAAAAATATGATTTTCAGGGATCAAATCTTTTAAAAAATTAATTTTTGGGAAAATCGTAGAAAAAATCATAAAATTGTATTCAAAATACGAATACGGGGGAAAATAGTATTCAAAGTGTGAATACGATTGTATTCATATTCATATTCATACCTGTATTCGTATTCATAATCATAAAGTCGCAGATTTGATTTGTATTCATAATCGTATTTATGAATAAGAATTCGCCCATCTCTGACCTAAATGTTGGTTCCATTTGATAAGAAAATATTTCTTGGCATCAAAAAAGTCACGAATTCCCATCAAAAGTTTCATTATATTTTTAGGAAATTCTACCTCAGTTAAGGTCACGGAGTCACTTTCACAAATTGAATGGAACTAACTGAATTCTACTAAAAAGAAAATTGTTATGGGTCGACATAAACCGCTGAAAGATTATGCTGAGATTAGGGCAAGCACTTGTGCCTATTAATCAAACAATGGATAGCGGTGGGGCTTAACAAGAATGGCTGCAACTTGCTTGGCAAGTCCTACTTTTGGTCGTTCAGGGGGATGATGCTTCGTTCGCCTATCTCCTACGTTTATTAGGGTAACTTATTAGCAGAAAGTTACAAGTATCTTTCGCCATACCTGGATTGGGTCAATTTACCCTTTCCTGATTATTATGTCTAGAGAAGTGACTTTTCAAGTGTTGCTCAAGAAAACAGATGTTCAAGGGTCCAACCCCGTAACCACGAGATTGCCCCTGGGTATCGACAAATGTTGCGTCGACCATACGAAATTATCGGTTTTGTAGGTGCTGTGTAAGTACAAGGTTAATCGTAATCCTCCTAATCTTGAAGATAACATATTTTGCTCAAACGAGGCCTGAAATACCGAAAGAAAGGGAAGGACCTAGAATTTTCCGCTTGGTCCCAAACCCACAGAAATAATTTCTTGGTCCATCACTCCTCTCTCAAAGCGGGATTTGCCCGAATGGATTGAAACGGGACGTGGATGGAAGAGCTTTTTGTTCAAACAGACACCCCCGGAGTTGCAGGTAGGCTAAAATGTTTGAGGGAAGAAGTTTGTTTGGCCCGAGGGGTCATCAATCATTGGAAGGGCGAAACATTCGACCCACGCCGACTAGGGGGCAGTATGTCAGGCACTGCTGGGGCTCAACGTCGAAGGGGGGACTATGAAACCTGTAATGGGGAGTACTAACTACGAGGACGGGGGGCGGGGGGCAGTATGTCAGTGTTCAGTTTTAGGGGGTATTCAGCCTCACATCCCCAACGACCACCAGTTACACCCCCTCATGATACGTACAATTTATTCTCTTCCATTCCCCAAACGCTACAGATGGCCGAGTTTGCATAGCGATTAATTCGATCGCTGGAGGATCCTTCAAAACCCCTTTGAGAGGGATTCGGATTCGAAACTTGATAACATTTTCCATGCAAATGAATGTTTCAACAAACACCTACCTACCAATTCAAAATTTCTCCGTCACTACCAGTGGAAGGGAAGCTTCGTATTCTAGCATGTCAAAAAAAGAGGGTCCTCCGAAACCAAAATGTATAGAATTTTAAAGCCTCCTAAACAATTGTGGTACCTCGTCTGTCTACCTATCTCCAGTCCGATTTTTATGAAATTGTCAAGGAATCAGGGACCTCTCTCTCAATCAGGACCTATTTTTGTACAGATCAATAATAATTATTGATTAATATAATGATATAATATTAATATTAATGATATTAATTAATGATATTAATATATTATATAATATTAATATAATGATATAATATTAATAATATATAATGAGATAATATTAATTATTGATTTATGATCAATAATAATATTATTGATTAATAATTAATTATTAATCATAAACGTCCAAAATCGCTCAAATTCAGAGAGTGGCTCAAGGTCCTAATCGATTTCTCATTTCAACGTAAGGAACTAGGAAAACGTTGAATTTTATATCCCTGGCAAGACTACACAATTTTGGTCCTGTTAATAGCATAATGATTGTAGATGAGTTCCCGTAAAAACTAGGAAAACGTTGAATTTTATATCCCTGGCAAGACTACACAATTTTGGTCCTGTTAATAGCATAATGATTGTAGATGAGTTCCCGTAGCCTCGAAATATGATTCAAACGTGATCATAATTTTTTATAGTTTTGCCTGGATCAGTATCTAAATTGTGTTGATAATTACACTATCGACAATAGTGTTGGAGCTTTTTCGCACATACCCACCTAATTTAAGCTATTAAGAGAGAAATGATAGATTTTATGAAATCACGTTTAGGATGATTTCATGACATGAAAATTTCATGTTTTAATACATTGTATTAAAATATTGAAACGGTCCTCATCGTGTGGAAGAAACATGAACATCCTCAGCTAAAATCTCAACCCTCGAAAACATTAGATTTTTGATTTACCTACCTAACAGTTTTTCAAATTCTACAAGTTTCCATAAATGATGAGTCATCCTCAGAGGAAACTTTGTGCTGATTCCAAATACACCATATTTTGTGTTGAATTTATTATTAACAAATTATTAACGTTTAATAATTTTTTTTGTTAATAATAAAAAATAACAATATTTTGTTAATAATATTGACTCGATTCGAATTTTCAATAGCTAATAAGCCTTTGGAATCGAGCAAGAAAAAAAAATTTTAACCCCCCCTCAAAATTTGATGTTTTACGTTTCAAGGTACGTAGAATCCGAAAATCGAGTAAAAAATTTCCGTCCGTACGCGGCACTTTTCCTAGCAACATTGGACCGATTAGGTTCAAATTTGGTATATGGGCTCCATTTGGGGTCTAGTTGTGCCGCGAAGCTTTTGGTTGATGTCACTCACTTCTAAGGGGTGAAAATTAAGGGTTGAAATTTTCAGGAGTGCCCTAGCTCGAAAACTCTCGAAATAAAGGTATCGTTTTTTCACCAATTTTAAATAGTATTGAATTTTAACAAATTTTTGAGACCACCCGGAGCTCTGTAGGACAAACCGTTCGGTCCCTACGAGTACTTGAAGGTTTTCCTTCGATAAAACAGAATCATGAGTGTGAATCGCAAAAGAGGTCTTATCTCCGTTCAAGTTTTATCGGACTAAAATGCGATCGCTGTTCATTCTTCGATTTGTATACAGTTTTGCCTTCTGCGTAACCAGTAATCAAATTTCCATATGAAGCTTTCTATTTTTCGAATCGAGTGTGAAGCGTTTAGTTCTTTCTAATAAACTTGATTGTGAAGTTGTGAAGCCAGTATGGTGTGGTAGGTAGTACCTACCAATAGTTGGTAGGTAAAAACGCTGCAAATCATTGCCCAAAGGTTTATTATTTTCTGTATAGATCGCCCTTCTGTATAGATCACTGGTTCTCCATCAATAGCACCTACCACCATCTGTATTCTCCCTTGACCTTCCCTCTCAAATTTCAGCTTCCTGCGTTCAATAGGATTGAAAATGGCTTCGGAGCTCACTCAGCTGATCAGTGATCTGAAGAGTGAAGAAGATCTCGAATGCTGAAGACGCCTGAAACAACCGACAGTCGGTCTGTGTGTCTGCAAATCCTTGTAAAAGGCAAAAGTAATACGAAGCTACTGTCCTATTTTGATGACATTTTCAGCTATGTTCTCTATGAAAATCGATGTCACAGAAATTTTAAATTAGTATGTCAATGGTTGTTTTGGTTATGTTGTAATTTTTAAAATAATATTTTATTATTATTTAACAATAATAGTTTATTATTGATGATATATTATATCATCAATAATAAACCTTCAGATAGAATTGTCCCCAAAAAAAAGTTCAACACCCCCTCAAAATTTTATGGTTCACGTTTCAAGATTCGTAGAACCCAAAAATGGAATTACAAAATTTCCGTCCGTTTGCCGTCGCCTGTATGTACGCAGTACGCCTCACTTATCCCAATTCCCATGGACCGATTTTGACAAAATTTGGTCTGTAGGCTACAGTAAGCGCTCACGGGGAAATTTCCTGGTCAGGAATCAGAGTGAATACCTCAACGTATGTGCGTCTAATTAATTTGTGACTTTGGCTAAGTAAAGTCAAGTGTAAGCCCGTGCATTGTTCGCGGATTTATAGGACATCCCTACTTTCACCTTGGTTGATACAGGCGAGAGTTAGATGGTTTGATGAATCTCCTTGTAAATTAGGTAGGAATACAATGCGGCTATTCTTACCCAAATATTTGAAATATTGTCTAAAACTAAAGCTTTTTGGTCCCAAATATGCAACAATATGTGAAATTAAATTGTGTTTAAATTGTTGGAAACAGCTCAAAACTCCTATAAACATTATTGGCCTAAAAACTGAATACTGAATACTCAGAATGTGCAAATCCTAGTCTCAATTTTTTAATGACTCCTGAAGAGTGGTATACATCAAGGCGATGGAGGCGGCATTCAAAATAACCTATTATGGCCAGTACAGTACTATTAAGCACAGCAGTACTATCAACGCACCCAATATGAACTAGCTGCAGACCTTGTTTAGTGAGACAATATCATTATTTGTTGTCTGAATGTCGATGCAAAGTAGTGAGTTGAAATCTGGTTTCAAATCAGAAGATTGAAGTATCCGGGATCGTGCTTTCTTGGGATGTCCTCTCATCTGAAAAAATATAAACGTTTTGGGGGGGAAAAAATGAACAATAACGAGAAAAATAGAGAGAAAGCGGGATTTACAAGGGCTGTAACGGAGGTCGATGAAAAATGACCGTTTCGAGCTCTGACCAATCATTTCCCCACGTTCTCGCCTGAAAGTGGCTGTCCTCAACACGCACGCACATCTCGAGCGTAGGTGGCAATCTCCAGTCATAAATCACCCCAGTAATCGAGAAACTAATCCCATTAACTTTCCGCTAATTTGATAGAGATTGCGAGCGAGGAGATGCTCGTAATGGAGGTGTCGAGGGTATCAAAGTTTGAATCGACTGAATTCCTCTTGTCTCCCCCGTGATGTAGTATAGAAACCGTCTTCCTGGGAGGGTTGGTTGTGATTGCCATGGCATTGGAGTACTATTATGGAACTCAATTATTGGCACTATCATCAATCAAGTCAACTGAAAATGCGAGTATGAATAGCAGGCGAAATCACTGACAAGTTTCACTGTGAGTGATTAAATTTCGAGCAAGCTGCTCATGAAATGAGATTTACATTGTGAATCGACCATTAAAATTTATTCGGAGTCTGACAGGGTATTTGCTTCTTCACCATCAAAGTTTTGGGAAGGGATATTCAGTGAAGTTAGAGAGAGCCAAAACGACTGCGATGCCAGGGAAACTTTAGATAACACCAAAACTCGTTGATTCACTCGAGAGAAACAACCACAACAAAGGCTTGTTTTCACCTCCAATTCTTGAAAAAGGTCGATTAAGAAGATTGAAAACTCCAAAACTCGTTGATTCACTAGAAAGAAACGAACACTTCAAAGGCTTGTTTTCACCTCCAACTCGTGGAATTTCACCTCCGATTCTTGGGAAAAGTCGGTAAAGAAGGTTGAAAACGCCGAAACTCGTTGATTCTCTAGAGAGAAACAACCACTTCAAAGGCTCGTTTTCACCTCCAACTCGTGGAATTTCACCTCCGATTCTTGGAAAAAGTCGGTAAAGAAGGTTGAAAAGGCCGAAACTCGTTGATTCTCTCGAGAGAAACAACCACTTCAAAGGCTTGTTTTCACCTCCAACTCGTGGAATTTCACCTCCGATTCTTGGGAAAAGTCGGTAAAGAAGGTTGAAAACGCCGAAACCCGTTGATTCTCTCGAGAGAAACAACCACTTCAAAGGCTTGTTTTCACCTCCAACTCGTGGAATTTCACCTCCGATTCTTGGAAAAAGTCGGTAAAGAAGGTTGAAAAGGCCGAAACTCGTTGATTCTCTCGAGAGAAACAACCACTTCAAAGGCTTGTTTTCACCTCCAACTCGTGGAATTTCACCTCCGATTCTTGGGAAAAGTCGGTAAAGAAGGTTGAAAACGCCGAAACTCGTTGATTCTCTCGAGAGAAACAACCACTTCAAAGGCTTGTTTTCACCTCCAACTCGTGGAATTTCACCTCCGATTCTTGGGAAAAGTCGGTAAAGAAGGTTGAAAACGCCGAAACCCGTTGATTCTCTCGAGAGAAACAACCACTTCAAAGGCTTGTTTTCACCTCCAACTCGTGGAATTTCACCTCCGATTCTTGGAAAAAGTCGGTAAAGAAGGTTGAAAAGGCCGAAACTCGTTGATTCTCTCGAGAGAAACAACCACTTCAAAGGCTTGTTTTCACCTCCAACTCGTGGAATTTCTCTTCCAATTCTTGGAAAAAGTCGATAAAGAAGGTTGAAAACGCCGAAACTCGTTGATTTTCTCGAGAGAAACAACCACTTCAAAGGCTTGTTTTCACCTCCAACTCGTGGAATTTCACCTCCGATTCTTGGGAAAAGTCGGTAAAGAAGGTTGAAAACGCCGAAACCCGTTGATTCTCTCGAGAGAAACAACCACTTCAAAGGCTTGTTTTCACCTCCAACTCGTGGAATTTCACCTCCGATTCTTGGAAAAAGTCGGTAAAGAAGGTTGAAAAGGCCGAAACTCGTTGATTCTCTCGAGAGAAACAACCACTTCAAAGGCTTGTTTTCACCTCCAACTCGTGGAATTTCTCTTCCAATTCTTGGAAAAAGTCGATAAAGAAGGTTGAAAACGCCGAAACTCGTTGATTTTCTCGAGAGAAACAACCACTTCAAATGTCTTTATGAAGTCACCGACCCTACTTCTTCGAACTGAGTGTTGAGCGTTTTTTTTTCTTCAAAATACATCTGAATGTGAAGAGAAAATATGGTTGGTAGGTAGTGACAATGGCATGGTTCTTTGCAGGGTTTGATTTTTACAAAAAATAATAAAACTTGTGTAATAATTTGCAGCGTTTTTGTGTCAATTTAGTATTGATTCAGTGTTATTTGTACATGAGGCACCCAACGCCTTTTATCGCCTGTTTACCTGAGAACCGTTATTCAATTTTGATTTCGACAATAGAAGCACGTTTTCCATATTATGCAGGCATTCTAATTAGGCTTTTGAAGCAGCCTTTCTATTATTCAGGTTTTATGTACAATCATTCAGATGTGGCCGTAACGTGTTCTGTGACCTCTCTCGGTCATCGTCAAGGGTCAGACCGCAACTGTTTTTCGTAGGGTCGAGACACGCACCGCAACTCGGGTCGTACTGCAGTGATCATTTCGCCGCGGAGATCAACGGCGCCAATCAAAAATCGATGCGGCTGCTGGGTATCTTGCTTCGGTCTCACACCCGACTCAGCTGAGTCATCTTCATATCGTCCTTGTCGGTCGAACCGAAGAGAGATGTAGGATTTTGGTTTATCATCTAATATAATAAAACGCCAACCGTACGTACGTACGTACGTACGTACGTATGCACGGAGGGGTCGTGGGAGGCGGGACGAGTCGGAGGGGCGGGAGGGGGGGAATCGGAGGCGGGAGGAGCCGGAGGGAGTGGGATGCGGGGAGAGGCGGAAGAAGCGTTTTGCCTACTTTTAGTAGGCTTTTCAGCTAGTTTTAAATAATTTACCTTAAGAATCGACCCAGAAAAAAGAAATTTTAACCTCCTAGAAAATTTGTTGGTTTACGTTTCAAAGTACGTAGAATCCGAAAATCGAATAAAAATGTTGCTGTCCATCAACCGTATGCGGCACTTTCCTTGGTTCCCATGGACCGATCTTGATGAAATTTGGTATGTAGGCTTCATTTAGGGTCTAGTTGTGCCCCTAAGCTTTTGGTTGATGTCTGTCACTTCTTAAGTTGAAATTTTGAAAACGCCCTAGCTCGAAAACTATTGATATAAAGATATTGTTTTTCATCAATTTAAAATAATATAGAATTTCTAGAATCGAATGAAACCATGTGGAGCCCTGTAGGACCTTCCGTTCGCTCCCTACGAGAACTAAAGGGTTGGTCTTACGATAAATCAGAAACACGAGTGTGAGTCGCAAAAGAGGCCTAATCTCCGTTGAAATTTTTTATGGAGTAGATAGGAAGTACCTATGGTTGGTAGGTTGTGACAATACCAAAGCCATGTTCCTTGCAGACGAGTGATCTATATAGAAATAATAAACCTTTGTGTAATGATTTGAGGCGTTTTCTCGGATGAAAACATCACAGTCCTCTGTAATCAAACTCGATCCTTTGTTTATTATTTTCAATAATGAACCTTTGGAATCGACCAAGAAACAAATTTTAACCCCCCCCCCCCCCCTGTAAATCTGTTGGTTTATGTTTCAAGGTACGTAGAATCCGAAAATCGAAAAAAAAAGTTTTCGTTCGATTTTGATGAAATTTGGTATATGGGCTCCAGTTGTGGTCTAGTTGTGTCAGAATATTTTGGTTGATATCAATCACTTCTAAGGGTGGAAAAATAAGTGCTCGAATTTTCAAGACACCCCAGCCCAAAAACTTTCAGTATGAAGGTATTGTTTTTTCATCATTTTACAATAGTTGAATTTTTAGAATCGAATGAGACCACCCAAAGCTCTGTAGGACCGTTCGCTTCCAAGGAGAACTGAAGGGGGTCTCAGTCTGTTGCCGTTCGTTTCTCGTTCCGGGTAGTATTTCCCTAAATTAAAGGGCTCAAACTTCAAAAGTTGTTCCAAAATTTGAAATTTTTCAAGGATATTCGAAATTCATAGTGCACGGGCATTGAAAATCTAACAGATTGGCGCTGGAATCATCAAAATCGAACAATAATTGCTAGAGAAATATGAGAAAAATCAAACTGAATAAACGGTTTTTTCCGTACTCCCTGAATTATGAACTTGTGAATTGTGAACCATTGTCGCTCACTATGGTTCTTGTTAGTCCTGCTCTTCCAAAAAGTTCTCTCAATAGGTGAATAGTCTTAGAGACAGTGGTTTTCCCATTGGGAACATTTCTAGCCACTCAGTAGTAGAGTCCACGAAGATGAGCCAATACTGTTTTGAAATGTACCACAAAAATCAATATGTAGTCGGCTCCATGGATTGCGTCGAACCGACCATGAAAGTAACGGAAATTTCGGGTATAGAAAGAAAATTCGATTACCCTATTACTAATCCCTATTATAGGACCTCTAGGGAATGCCCAACGTTTTGACCGGAAACCACTTTTACGACCTCTGAGTGATGTTATGAAAATCATATTTTGGTCACCACTACCGTGAAATTTCATTCGATATAAGGAAATTCTTTGACTATTAACCCTATTACTAAGACCTATTATAGGACCTCAGGTCAACGTTTTGACCAAAAACCACTGTTCCGACCACTGTGTGATGTTATGAATACTATATTTTAGTCACCAGTATCGTAGAGTACTAAGCCATAAATTCCATTCGATATAAGGAAATCCACTGTTCAAGGAAATAGATTAGAATATACGGTAGGAATAGGTTTACAGTTACTATACGATTCAAACTGATGGGATAAAATACTAAAATTATCGCCCTAGTAAGAGTTGTGAGCAGGCGTTTCAGTAGAGAGGAAAAGCTGGGATCTCGAATGCCTCTAGAAAAATACAGTAAAAGGGAGTTGAGGCGAAAAATATGAAATAGGAAATGGCGGCGGAGGCGATGGGAATGATGGAACACCTCAAGTAGTCCACGTCGACTTAAGCCCTTACATGTTGGCCATGGAGAAACTTTCCCCACTCCACTTTTGTCTTGAATAGATAGAGAAACGCCTCTGGCATTTCACTTCTTGAAGAGTTCTCTTGGAACACAGTTATGCGAGCCTTTTTCATTTTCATGTTTGGTTTAGTAATATTATTCGAAAAGTAGATGAAAATGGATTTTTGCAAGAATTAGTTATTAAAGAGGTGGAAAATTGGTGAAAAATTAAGACGTTTAATACCCCCACTCAGAATTACCAGTTTTACTATTCAAGGTCATAAAAATTAGTCTTGTCACATATTTTTTGTAAGGCGGTACTTGATTGCCTTAGTACGTATCAATTTTTCGTATCTGAAATTCAAGGCGCTGAAATCCACGACCTGCTGTCGAAATCTTCCCTTTTCGGGGCTATTGAACTGTTTGGATCGATAACAGCATATAATATTAACCATCTTGCCTCTTTGAGCATTGTGACAATCTAAGTGCCTACCTCCGTATGAAATAAAACTCTCCTCATATATTTCAAAAGATGTCGCCAAAACAGGCAGACAAAAAGTTTCCGGGAAAGTGAACTTGTCGGAAATGGAGGAATTTGAATAGGACCAGTTTCTATTGCCTTCTGAGTTTCATAGGCTCATTTGACCAAATATTCAAGAAACCAAATGAATTGCTTATGCAGAAAGGTTACCAACATTTACCACATTTGACCAAATCGAGATGGTGGAATTTACGTTTTTCCGTTTGTTTCATGCTCGTTGAGACCTTCTCCTGGCACCCCTTCAAATAGAAAATGGAAAATGCAAGGTCCTTTCTCGCTCGAACTCCGAAACCTCATCGTGAGAGGATTTTCCCTAATCGCACTTTGTGACTGTTGATGAATTTATCTTCGATCTGTTCTTACCGTAAATTAGTGGTTAGTTCAATTAAACGTACTTGGGAGTCGTCTTTGCGGTATTTGGAACCTCTGGTTGATGCAGAAAGGCACCTTATTCTGACAGCTGTTTGTATTTCAGACCTAAAATATAAACATTCAATAAACGAAAGCAATTTGGTTTCGAGCTATGGATAACTTGAGGACATCCCATTGAAAATTACATTGCAATAATCAAAAATTTCATAGATGACAACCGTTGTTTCGATTTCTGCATGAAGCAATTGAAATGGAATGAATAGTCAAAAACTATCAACTTTTCGTATGCGAATTTCTCTAATAACTCCATTAAGTAAGAGGAAAACGTCTGCCAAGTTGGGTGGGCAGTATAGCTTCCTCACTCATTGTAACATGGACGTATAGAATCAGTTGGCGAAAAAATTATGATTCAAAGAGTTATTGAATACCAAAATATTGGCGATAATATGCGGGATAGGGTTGCAGGTATTAATGTTTATAATAGTGTTGTAAATAGTTGTGGTAACCCACACAATCCCTGAAAATTTCATCGAAATTGGTTGAATAGTTGCGGAGTTTTGGTTGTAACAATAAATTTAAAGTTCGCGCATGCGCAGCGGCTATTGCTTGACCAATTTGATTGAAACTTATAGGGTGTCTCTTAGAAGTTAGTCCCTAACTAACCTCCAAATTTGAGCAAAATCGGTTCATTAGAAACCGAGAAACCGAGGTTCCAGGAAATTCACGTTTGCGCATGCGCACTCGCTCCTATTGGTCCGAAGGTGCTGAAATTGATAGGGGACCGTCTAGGACCTAACCCGCACAATCCCTGAAAATTTCATCAAAATCGGACCACAGGTTAGTATAGTTTTGCCCGGGACAAGGATTGACCACAGACAGACCGACAGACAGACAGACACGGAACCAAAATTGTTGGGGAAGCTCTAAAACGCAAAAAGCAAGTGGAAATTTTGATTTTGGAGGACATTTTTTTTTTCACTTCTCTCACGAATACAAAGCTTCCCTACCTTCGGTAGTGAGGAAGCAAAACAAGAAAAACTCTTCTTATGGTTAATTTTGAAACAGTTTCCCTCCATGAGAAATGGACCACTCCAAGCAGTCACAAATGTTTACTAGGTACTTCTTCCATTGTGTTCTGGTTCTAGTCAAATGAGCTTTATGGAGGAAACTAGTACAAGTACAATACTCCAAGAAGTAATGTACAAATCCGAGTAACCAATGTATATATTTTTTTACTCAATATGATTTTATAATGCAGAGGAATTTGAGTTAGAGGACTTTTAAAAATGTAGTCACCATTTTAATGAATTTTTTGGGAGGACAATAGGTGTTGTTAATATTAATGTATCTGTGATAAGAAACTTGAGATTAATCGATGATAATGTGATATTCGTGTATTTGTTAGTCCCCAACTTTAGGGGTGCCTGTCTAATATTAAGAGGCAGCCGCGGGAGTCGCCATGGTGGGTGGATCCGTGCCGGCCGGTCTACCCTGCTGGACTCGAACTGTTAGCGCACCCACATATTGGGTAACAATGGAAGTTCACATCGACACCACACAATCAGAGATGTGGTAAATATACCGAACACCTACTATGCCGACCCAATATGAAATAAGATGATTGTATAACTACCGAATTGACGCATTCACGCACGTGCTTAATGTATAAAGAGTAAAGATTGATTGAATTGAACCTTTTGTGGACCAGTTCCTTTTGGATGAGTTTAGCATTCTTTCTATATGGATAACCTAGTGCTCCGCCATTGTCCTGTTTCACATCCAAACAAAGTTGATCTTGAAAGTTGTGCAATTACAAACACTACTTCTCCTGAAGAACAACGAAGGAGGTGAGCAATGAGGAGTAACATTTATTGTGGTATAATATTTTCAAGCTGACTTCGGGCAGTCCTTGGTACTGAACGACTTGATGTATTTCATCCTTGGATGAGGTTCGTGCTGGTTCTCTTTCGATGATTGACATCTCGTTTGGTTCCCAACATCGTTTGACGCTTTCGATGCATCGATAACATTATAATTATCGTGATTCAAAATCCCGATGAGCTCCATCAGGTTCTCGTAGGTGTCGTTCATTTCCGTGACGGCGTCGAAGACGAAGGAGTGTGAGTCTCCTGCAATCACTTTGACACTCAAATGTGCCTCTGATTCGTCGTTTTTGTCGACGTAATCGATATCATCATTAAAATAATCGGAACTACCGGTGAATTGTTCGTCTTCATCGTCGAGGTTTCGCAGTTCACGAGACGTAAGGTCCTCATCCGAATTGTCCTTGATGTCATCTTTCATAATTTTGTTGTTCTCGTCGCTCAATCCAACTAAAGTTTTGAAGTAATTTAAAATATTCATGCTCGAAAGAAACTAATGAAGTAAACATTTGCAATGGCATCAATTAGTAGTCAAGATATTTCGGTAAATACGATACGGAATGCATTCATAACCACTGATGATGGTTATCCTAGAATTGGGTATCAATTATGTCCTTTTTGTGTCCTCCTTGCACATTTTAAAAATACATTTTAAAAATACATTTTAATAATGTAAAGATGGACATTTTGATATCCCAACGGCATTACCGAATCGTGGTCTAGGCCACGATGATAAGTGTCACAAACTTATAGAAATAGTTGAGGTGAACTAGTTGATCTAAGAAGTATTCCGTACATGAAACGGGTGGGCGTTCGGAGACGACCCGTCGCCTCTACTTCCACGTTGGTTAGGTCTGTTGCTGCTCTTCCTAAAGGACACACGCCTCTACATATCTTTGTTCAGAGGACAGCCTTCCTGGGGGCTATCAGAATGCTGCACTCGGGAAAACTCACCCCCCCCCCCCCCCGTAAAGGGAGCCACCTGGAAATACTGGACCAAGTCCACACCGATCCAGTGGCCAAGTCAGTCCCTGACATTATGTCAGAGAGAATGAACTTTTACCCACCCTTTAGAGTGATCATTAATGATCGTGAATGCTGGAAAAGAGGGACGCCTCAATATGAACCAGGTTCACTTCTGTGGTACACAGATGGGTCTGTGATGAATGGAAAAGCTGGCCTAGGGATCAAAGGCCCAAATTCCAGCCTAACTAAACCCCTAGGAACAACAGCGACCATTTATCAAGCTGAAACCCATGCCATAGAAATATGCGCACAAGAGATCGCCAAAAAACGACTCAAATGTCTGATAGCCAGGCAGCCCTAATGGCCATTGCAGTTACTACTCAATAACCTGGGATTGTCTGGACTCCCTGAAGGCTGCGGCTCGGGGCAATAAGTTAACTTTGCTTTGGGTCCCTGGCCATGAAGAAGTAGATATCAATGAAGAAGCCGATCGACTCGCTAAGCAGGGATCGGAATCCCAATGTTTGGTTCTGAACGTCTACTCGGGGTTTCTAAGAGCTTCATTACTCAACAGGTCCAAAAATGGGAGGACAGAAAGAGAGCTGCGTACTGGCGCAACACTCCAAAGCAGAGGCAAGCCAAGCAGCTAATCACCATCTCTAAAAAAAGAGCAAAAGCTCTACTGTCACTAAGGAGGAAAGACCTTCTCACTATTATGGGTCTCTTGACTGGCCATTGCCCCCTGAGATACCATCTCAACAAGATGGGCAAGGCCAGGACAGTTGAATGTCGGCTCTGCTGCGAAGGAGTCGAAACAGCAAAACACATCCTCTGTGAGTGTCCTGCTGTAGCATCTACCAGATTCCGGCATTTCGGTAAGGGTACTCTTGTCCCGGCCGAAATTGCTGGGGAAACGCCCGAAAAACTTCTTCACTTTGTGAAAGAAGAGGTTTTCAAACGGGCACTGAAGTGAAAACGCTGCAAATCATTGCTCAAAGGTTTATTATTTTCTGTATAGATCATCCTTCTGTATAGATCACTGGTTCTCCATCAATAGCACCTACCACCATCTGTATTCTTCCTTGACCTTCCCTCTCAAATTTCAGCTCCTGCGATCAATAGGATTGAAAATGGCTTCGGAGCTCACTCAGCTGATCAGTGATCAGAAGAGTGAAGAAGATCTCCTCGAATGCTGGAGACGCCTGGAAGAGCACTTCCATTCAATAGGATTGAAAATGGCTTTCGAGCTCACTCAGCTGATCAGTGATGTGAGGAGTGAAGAAGATCTCCTCGAATGCTGGAGACGCCTGGAAGAGCACCTCCATTCAATAGGATTGAAAATGGCTTCGGAGCTCACTCAGCTGATCAGTGATCTGATCAGTGAGCAATGATTTGCAGCGTAGGGACCGAACGGTTTGTCCTACAGAGCTCCGGGTGGTCTCAAAAATTTTTAAAAATTCTGTACTATTTAAAATTGGTGAAAAAACGATACCTTTATTTCGAGAGTTTTCGAGCTAGGACACTCTTGAAAATTTCAACCCTTAATTTTCACCCCTTAGAAGTGACCTACATCAACCAAAAGCTTCGCGGCACAACTAGACCCCAAATGGAGCCCATATACCAAATTTGAACCAAATCGGTCCAGTGTTGCTAAGAAAAGTGCCGCGTACGGCGGACGGCGTACGGCGTACGGCGGACGGACGGAAATTTTTTTATTCGATTTTCGGATTCTACGTACCTTGAAACGTAAAACATCAAATTTTGAGGGGGGGTTAAAATTTTTTTTTTCTTGCTCGATTCCAAAGGCTTATTATTGAAAATAATAAACCAAAAGGGAATCCTGTCACAATAGATCAAACTTATGGTCTAAGTGACTAAGGGCTTGCCCCGTCCCAATAATAATAAAAATTAAAAAAACGTCTGCCAAGTGGGTGTGGCACATAGCTTCCTCGTATCCATAACCCGATTACATAGATGATCCGATGCTAAGTAGTTAATCTCAAAACACCAATCTCTAAGTACCTTTCACCACTCTCATTGGGGACCATCTACACGCTAATCTAGACAATCCTAGAAAATTTCATCAAATTCGGATGAAAAATGTAAATGTTAAGGCTGTTACAAGGATTTTACGTATGCGCATGCGCAGAGGCTTCTGTAAATTTTAAGGCCTTGATTTTCATTGGGGACCATCTACAACCTAATCCGCGTAATTCCTAAAAATGCCATCGAAATCGGGTTGAAAATATTGAAGTTATGGCTGTTACAAGGAATTCACGTTTGCGCATGCGCAGCGGCTACTATCAGTCCGGGGGTGATGATTTTCATAGGGGACCGTCTCCACACTAACCCGCATAATCCCTGAAAATTTCATCGAAATCGGGTAGAAAATGTGGAAGTTATGGCCGTTACAAGGGTATTCACGTTCGCGCATGCGCAGTGGCTACTATCAGTCCGAGGATGATGATTTTCATAGGGGACCGTCTCCACACTAACCCGCATAATCCCTGAAAATTTCATCGAAATCGGGTAGAAAATGTGGAAGTTATGGCCGTTACAAGGGTATTCACGTTCGCGCATGCGCAGTGGCTACTATCAGTCCGAGGATGATGATTTTCATAGGGGACCGTCTCCACACTAACCCGCATAATACCTGAAAATTTCATCGAAATCGGGTTGAGAAGGTGGAAGTTATGGCCGTTACAAGGAAATTCACGTTTGCGCATGCGCAGCAACTACTATCAGTCTGGAGGAGATGATTTTCATAGGGGACCATCTGAATACTAATCTGTAACATCCCTGAAAATTTCATTGAAATCGGATGGAAAATGTAGAAGTTATGGCCGTTACAAGGAATTCACGTTTGCGCATGCGCAGTCGCTTCTATCAGTCCGAGGATGATGATTTTCATAGGGGACCGTCTACACACCAACCCGCACAATCCCTGAAAATTTCATAGAAATCGGACAATAACTTTGTATAGTTATGCGCGTTACAAGGAATTCATGACAGACAGACAGACAGACAGACATACAGACAGACACACAGACACGGAACCAAAATTGTTCAGAAAGGTCTAAAACGCAAAACGCGAGTGAAAATTTTGATTTTGGAGAACTTTTTTTTTTCGTCCTTGAAAAGTGAAAACAAAGCTTCCGCTACCTTGGTAGACTCGGAAGCAAAAAGTACACACGCACTCCAACTCCCTAGTTATTTCGACTTTCTCAGTAATTCGAAATTCTAAAGAGACTTAAGTTCTTGAGTGTCATTTTGGAACCTCCTCGAAGCACCACCGCCGTATTTTCCACGTTCTTCCTGGATTTCATCGTGTGGAACCAAGATGCTTACCAATTTATATAGAAGCTGAAGAATCCTCTCTTGGATTGGTTCTGGACTCCTACCTAACACTGTCAGGAAGATTTTGGTTGATGCAGGTCACTTCTAAGGGTTCAAAAATGAATTTTGAAATTTTGAAAACGCCCTAACTCAAAAAATTTTTTTATAAAGGTATTGTTTTTCCTTCAATTTAAGATTCTATAGAATTTTTAGAATTGTTTGAGACCACGAGGAGCTCTGTAGAACAAACCGTTCGCTCCCTACGAGAATTTAAGGGTTGGACGTACGATAAATCAGCAACACGAGTGTGAATCGCAAAAGAGGCTTAATTTCCGTTCAAATTTTAGCTGACCGAAATGCGATCGATGTTTTCGATGTTGGATGGTTGGTGGCTTTTGAGACGAGTGATCTATATAGAAAAATAATAAACCATTGTGTTATAATTTGCAGCGTTTTTATTCGATTTTTGAATTTTACGTAGGTATCCTACCTATCCTAGGTAGGTATCTGACGTTGGATGTAAACCAACAAATTTTGAGGGGGTGTTAAAAAAATTTTTCTTGGTCGATTCATTATTGAAAATAATAAACCAAAAACTATCAAATCGATTGAAAAATTATATATTTGGTTGAAAAAATTGTGAAATTGGTTGGAAAAATCAAGATTTTTACTGGAAAAAGCTATGTAGGTTGTAATAATAAATATTACCTACATCACGGATTTAAAATATACATGAACGGCTAGTTTTTGTACCAAAATGTATTCAACGCCACGTTATTGAATGAAAATACAAAACCTACCTTAGAAACATCAACTTCCAACCTATACTAATATATTAGTATAGGTTTTTATAAAAACCATATCACATCTTGTCCCTATCTCAGTGTAATACAACGAGAATCCTGTAAGCACAATGTTGGGCCTATAGCTCGCAACTATAGATAGTGGGGGAAGGAAAGTTAGGACGTGATATAACTGCGAACAGCCATTATATTGTCTTAGTCACCCCCTACCACTCACTGGGGAGCACTGAAGAAGTTCAACTTGGACAATAGAACTGACTCAGTGGGTAGAGGAGTGGAGGGAAAATCCGAGCAGTTTGTCACCAGCCCTATCTTCCCTCCTTATTCCTCCTTGAACCGAAAAGAGTTTTAGAGAGACCCCTCTTTTTATAAGAGAGACTTCTCCTTTTTTGTACGGGGATTTTCTGTGTGCCGGAGAAAGTCGTTCGTGTGGGGATCCTTTTTCCTTGGGAAATCGACCTTTTTCGAGCCGAATCTCTTTGACATTCCACCGCATTGAGATCCATTCGGGTCGGCACGTGACCCGGTGCACCTACTCGATTTCAGAACTCATTTTCATGGTTCAAGATGAAAATAAAAAATACCAACATTGCTACAAAGCCGCGGAAATCCAGAAAAACGAATGTCAATCTTCTATTCTCCATGGTGGAATCTCTCTCCGCAGTTTATAGATTTATTTTGGAATTAAGAACAGAATATTCGACTGCAAAGAAAACCACATTTCTGCGGTCGAAAGACTTCACTATTTTCCGTGTCAACCACAATCATGTTTCTTCGAAACTATTTATGTAACTGGCAGGAAATTTACCAATCACTTTTTTTATAGGACGGATCAAGTTCTTAGTCATGATTGATCTATTGTGACAAAATTTCTGGTTCAATTATACACCTGATTAAAGAGCCCTCCTTTCACAAAGTGAAGGCGTTTTAAGGCCGTTTTCCTAGCAATTTCGGCCGGGACTAGGGCATTCTTACCAAAATGACGAAGTCGAAAAAAATGTTCCGTAGCATTTTCCTTAGTTACCGTTGAGCGTTTTTGAAGAAATTTGGTATATGGGCTCCATTTGGGGTCTAGTTGTGCCCCGAAGCTTTCGGTTGATGTTGTCACTTCTAAGGGTTGAAAAATAAAGGTTGAAATTTTCAAAACGCCCTAGCTCAAAAACTTTTAATATAATAATAATAATATAATAACTTAATACTTTCAATTTAAATTAGTACTGAATTTATAGAATCGAATGAGATAACCCAGAGCTCTATAGGACCAACCGTTCGCTCCCTACCTACCGTTTGCAGGTGAGTGATGTATACAGACAAATAATAAACCTTTGTGTAATAATTTGCAGTGTTTTATATTCAAATTCATTCGGGATGTGTTTCAAGTTGTCATTTTTAAATGAATAAGGCCTTATTGACCGATAGTTTACTAGTAATTTTATCACACTTTTTTTGGTTTATTATTTTCAATAATAAACTTTCTTCTTACTTTTTTACTTTACTTTATTTAGACGCATGCAACCTTTTCTGGTCATGGGCGCCGAGTACAAAGAGTTTGAAACTGTTATCATAATTTCATAATAGGTACAAGTGAATTTTTTTCAGTTTTTCAAAATATTTGTTTTTGGTATTGGTATTATGGAGCAACCAGTAATCATATTTCCATAATATGGAAGTATGTTCAGTAATTCAATATTATGAAGTGATAAATGAAGTAGTAAATAATATTATTCAACCAGTAATTCATATTATGAAGGAACCACAACTCCCTATTTTTTGAATCGAGTGGAAAGCTTGTATTTCTTCCAAATAAACTTGATAGTGAAGGTGTGAAGGTAATAATGTCGTAGGTTGGTAGAAGGTATCTACGGCTGGCATAGTTGGTCACAATGGCAAAGCTGTTATCTTTGCAGACGAGTGATCTATACAGGAAAATAATAAACCTTTGTGGAATAGTTTGCAGCGTTTTTGTCTCAGTTTTATGGCGTTGTCATTATTACTGCATAAATTTGTTGGACGTTGCGTAGTTTCAATGTTTAAAATAGCCAACGCCCTCCCTTCACACATAGGTGCCTACTGCATGACGTTAGCTACCTCTCAAATTTCGAGAATAATTAGACAAAGCAAAGTGATAGCAGTTGAACAAAAATTTGTACGTCCGAAATGAGCTTAAAATTCATGTTCAAGTCTTCGAATACATGGCATATTTGTGCCACCACCGCTTGGATGACCTTGTATCTTCGTCATGTTTGATGTTGTTAAGCTTTTTGGGCATATTTTACGTCACCTTGGTTGAGGTTTACACAATCTGAGCCCTAATGATAACGGACGATGTCTGAGTTGGTCCTTTTCAAACGATTCTCCGTAATTCTGCCTCGCAAATGAAGTGGCGGCGAGGTTTAATTATTCCATTAAGTAGGTGCCCGGAGACCCCTTGCCGATAGGGGCAAAAGGAGAAGAGAGAGGGAGCTGTTGGCTCTACGGGTCGAGAGCTCTTCGAACGTTTACTCTCGACCGTTTCTACCCAGTTTATTGGTCCTATACCTACCATCACAGCACCACGACCACATTTCCAGATAATACGACGATTATGAGTGCAATTTTCCACAATTTGAAAAATTGTGAGCTGAAAATTTGTAAGATACCACCAAAAAATACTCAGCAAAAAAGTTCCGGTCATGCAGCACATAAATTAATGAGACAATTTGAAATGAGCCAAAATAATATGATGACCAATTTTAGCCCTTTTTTATGCTTGTTTGCGCTGGGTACCCGGCCATGAGAGAGTTAACTGCAATGAAGGGGCAAACATGGATCAGAGTCACAATGTTTTAGCCTTGAACACTTACTTGGGGTTACTTAAGAGTTTCATTACTCTACAGGTCCAGATATGGGAGGTTAATAAAAGAGTCTCACACTAACGAACCATTCGAAAAACCTTTTTAACAAAAAAATGGACCGACCTCAAAATTGATGTCCGTGAACACCAAAAAGGGAAAAATAATAATCTTAGGGAATTCAGTTGGGAAGGTGGGTAGGTAGGTACGGATTGAAGTCGCCGCTGTACCCATCTGTAGACACAACCATACGCAAGTAGAGAGTAGACATGCGTCGATAGTGCAATACAAAACAGGAATGAGGGTGGGTATCATTGAGGTAATATAATATATTATACATATTAATACACATATTATGTGTTCCAAAACTATTAGGTAGTACGTCACTGCTGTCGTATGAAGGAGGATGAGAGTGTGACGATGTGTGTGAATCCCCGAAAAAAATGTTTGGATTCCAACATACCATCTTTTGAATAGATGATATCTAATTATACCTAATCTATTGATCTAATCTATCTTTGATTAGATAATATCTATATAATCTAATATTGCAAGTATTGCATGATGCATGTATCATTGTCTAGATCATGATGTGGGTTTGTGATATGGGTTCATACTCAAATGATCGGTTAGCATTACAACATACGTCGAAAGTTCAATACAAAACCGGAGTAAAGGTAGGTAAGTAAGTAAGTAAACAACCTTCTCATGTTGAATCAGCAGCTGTTATCACAGGGATTATTCTTACTAAGATTCATTCACACTTATTGTCACACTCTCATCCTCCTTCATACGACAGCAGTGACGTACTACCTAATAGTTTTGGAACACATATATTACCTCAATGATACCCACCCTCATTCCTGTTTTGTATTGCACTATCGACGCATGTCTACTCTCTACTTGCGTATGGTTGTGTCTACAGATGGGTACAGCGGCGACTTCAATCCGTACCTACCTACCCACCTTCCCAACTGAATTCCCTAAGATTATTATTTTTCCCTTTTTGGTGTTCACGGACATCAATTTTGAGGTCGGTCCATTTTTTTGTTAAAAAGGTTTTTATTTTATTTTTCCATTTTATAAAATTTTTTATTTTTCACTTTTTAGTGGTCCTCAATTTGAATCTGAAATTAATTTACCCGCAGTTTTTCGATCAGTTTTCGTAATATAGATCTATTTCCGTACTGTGAATCATTTCAGTAAGGTGAACCAGAAGCCGTAGGGTGGACCAAATTCTGTAATCCGGATCAGTTTCCATATGTATAGATGAGTTTCCGTTTTTGGATCGGTTTCAGAAGGTATTTGGTTCACTTTCCTACTTAGCAATCTACTCTCTTGTCTCCTAACTGTTCGACTTCCCTCACATTTGGTAGGTAAGTACTTGGTAGTACTGACAACACAATTCAACAACTTAACCATGACATGATTGACGAGGGAGCTATGTGCTACACCCACTTGGTAGAAAACCCTGTCATCACCTAACAGTACTATATACCTCATATTTGGTACGGCACTATTCAGTTCTGACGATCTCCTATACCATTACCTACCAGTAGTAAGAGGGCACGTTGAGCACACTTTCACTTGAAGCTCTGATGTTTTTACTTTTGACTTGAAGCTCTGATGTTTTTACTTTTGACTTGAAGCTCTGATGTTTTTACTTTTGACTTGAAGCTCTGATGTTTTTACTTTTGACTTGATTTACTGATGCTTTTTATTTTCTGTTAATTCCTGATAAAAATACTTTTCTGTTAAATCCTGTTAAAAATACTTTTCTGTTAATTCCTGTTAAAAATTTTCAACACAAAACATCAGAACACATTTTTTAACACAAAACATCAGAACCAGTGACTTTTTCGATCTAGCGACTTGAACTCCTGATAAAACTTTTTTCAACACAAAACATCAGAACCAGTGACTTTTTCTTTTGGGGGGGTAAGTTTAAAGAATATTTTTTCCCATTAGAAACTCTAAAAATTACAGTAGGTTTTAATTTTTAATGACAGGTGCCACTAAAAATTGTATATATTAATTATACCATCAGCTCATTTTGTAAACTCTATACGATGCATTTTATTACCATTTTTAAGTGTCACTTTACCTTTATAGATCAATTTATATTTGTCTTTCACGAGTGTTTCTAAATCCCCCTCTTGGTTAAACCTATTTTTTAAAAAATGATTTGGTAGCAATATGTTGTTAAAGCCACCCTCCAAGTTTACCGCTATAGTTTCGCAAAATTTAGACTTCACCTTTTCCGCTTTAAGGATCACATAAGGTTTGTCACGTTTTAAATCATTAAGCGTACTAAATCCACCATTGATTCTTTCCAAAAATTCATCGGCCATCTTTTATTATAAAACCCATTCCTTTAACTCTCCCCTCATTTGTATAGTATCCACCCACTTTTTTCTTGCATGGATACTATTTACCCTCCCCTCATTCTTATTTTCAGAAAACCAAGTGAAAATAAAAAAAGATCATAAATTTGACATTTGTATACTACCATTTTTCTATCCTGAAAAAAATCAGTAGCATAAGAATTTTTAATGAACTGTGTTCATTAAAAATAAAAACTCCTTCCCCAAGCATTCTGAGCTTTAGCAATAGATATCTTGAAACGGATCCTCAAAATCCTTCTTCAGTTCGGCTTTATCCTCATTATAAGCCAATTTTCTAAGCTGATGTTCAGTGGCATTTTCAGGAACCTTAATATTTTTTTCATTAAGGTATACCTTTACTTCCTCCTTTGTAAGGAGTGGTGGTTTACCATCGACACCAGATATATATCTTTTGCATATCCATTTACGAAATCTATACGTCTTCAATCTCTGTAAAATATCCTCTAGTGCGTTAAGGTTTTTTTCAAAAAATTTAAATTCAGGTGTCTTTACATACACCCAAAAACCTCCATGTTCTTCACATAAATTTATTGCTTCGTCGCTTAAATCCATATCTCTTTATTTATTATAGAAAATATATTTTTTTCCCGGGGGTCCGCCTTTAAGAATTCATTGACAATGAGGGAATAATAATGATGGGCATATTGAATAAGATACAAGGTCGTTCTGTAGACCTGCGAGAGCGTCCGGGTGAGATAATGGGCTGACCTCATTCGGCCTTGAAAATGATAGTATAAGATCGCGGAACGTGTTTCTCATCTCAACTGGGAGTCCTGGTGTAGTGGCTAACGTATACACTTGTCATGCTAGAGGTCGGGGGATCGCTGCAAGGACAAAACCCGAGAATTTTTTTTTCTAATAGTGAGGATACACTTCCCTCGAGGTTTTAGAGGCGTTATTAGCTGATGGGCCCTTAAGCTATTAATTAATCTAATCCCACCTCGACGGAAGTGAGAGTCGACCTTATCGTCAAAATCTCCTTTCTTAACTGTTCTGCTCTCAACATCTACTTAAATGCAGCAAAAACCGAAACTTCAACGAAACTGAAAAGCTAGTTGAAATGACTCATGGACTTGAAACTCCATCGTAGTCGCGAAGGTTGTGCCATTCAAAGATCCCCTTCCTATAAACGGAAGGCAGCGATCGTTCAGGAATGGATGCTGTGTAGAAGTTGAGAAGCCAGAGAATGTGTGGTTAAGTTGGGACATTTTGCTGAAATTTCCTTTGATTTTGTACCGGTTATTTCGTATGGAATTTTGCGGCTCACATCTGAGCCGCAAAGCTCTTTAGAGTTTTTATAGGGAATCCCTATAAAAACTGACTTAAAACCTATTTTTCTGCTGAATCCAATTAGATTTCTTCTTTTATAATATTTTTAAGTGGTATATAGTTCAGAGTAACTTCTGAAACCAAAATGACGTAAGCAAAAGTGTTTTCTGGTACATTATTTTCAAAATCTGCTCGTAAAATTATATTACTTTTTTGTCCAGATATGGACTGTGGTTGTCTAGTCATATTCACACTGAATATTGGATAGTGCTCTTTGAAGAACTGAGGCTCATGATATGGAAGGGATGAGTCTTGGCATACTATTCTTTTGAAATCTGTGTACATGGTGTAAGCTAAACTAAAATCCCCTGAACTCCAATCTAAATTCAAATGTTCTTCAGGATAACTTTTTCCTGCTACTTCAAAACTAATATTTTTAACATTCACATGATCAAATTTGGAATTATTTTTCTTTTGATCATTTTTTCTGGCTGTTTGGAAGACTACAAATCCCCAGATCGGATTCTGTACATTTCTATAAATATTGGTAATATTGAAATTTAAGGTTTTCCCAGTGACTTTCTGTTCAATACATTGCAATTTTTTAAAGTGAAACAAATAAGGAGCGGTACTAAGTTCAGCAATTAATTTAGCTTTGGATTCACCTGCATATTCAATTATTGGGACTCGCAGGTAGAAAGTTTTAATTTCCACTTTTCCCTCCACACCTTCAGGAGAAGTATTATCTTTCTTGTAACGAAAGAGTACATCATCGTCAGAATTTCTAATGAATGTAATTTCAAATCCTCCCTTGTAAATTGGAGTGATATCACTGAAGAACCCAAGGCCTAAATCACTCAAGTTACCATTCGCACTGAAATCTCCACCACCATCATTTTAGTATTGAAACCAGAATTCATTAATTTACCATTATAGTTTGCTGGTCCTGAGAAAGAAGCTATGCCCACCACCGTACTAGCAATACCTGGTTCTTCAATTTCATCAATAACCGTATTGTGTTTTTTTATTTCAATTTTGGAAAAAAGATGTGCTACAAAATTGTCTACCATCATTACTGAATCATTGGTTCCATATGTTTTTGTGGCATCTTTAGGAATGTATTTTCCAGCAATGTAATATTGAATATTGCTGCTAAGAAACTCATCATCTAGAAGCAATTTGAAAACCGTTCTTTTGTTCTCAGAGTTCAATTCCAAATTAGATTCAGGATTAAAGTTTTGATACTGAAGCCTTGTGATTTCAGAATCGTATTTCGAGTAGATTGATTTAATTTGATTCATACTTATTTATTATAGGAAAAAAAGTTTTTTTATAGAATCGAAATTCTATAAAAATATCAAGATAGTGGAATAATTTTTATAGGGAATCCCTATAAAAACTGACTTAAAACCTATTTAAAGACAATAAGTGGCCCACCGAATATTAAAATCCAGTTCTAAAAACTTCCCCATGTTTCAAAAGTGATAGTTTGATAGGATCCACACTTTTAACTTCTTTCTTATTTTTATTATATTCATTTAGAATAGCACTTTTCATATTTATATAATTTTTTATTTCTTGTTCAATATCATTGAACTCTTCATCAGTTATTTTACCGTCTTTAATTGCTTTTGTGAACTTTTCTTCAATCGAATTTAATTTAGCTTTTGCCAAAAGTGCGATTTCAGAGTGTTTAGTAATTTTTTTATTGAAAAATCCGCTTGAAGTCCTTAATATTGTCGATAAGGTTGTCAATCCTGCAGAAATTGGAACACTGAATGGGATTATTATTGGTAATGCTATAGAAGCACCAACCAGTCCGAGTTCTGAGAGGGCGAATAAAAATTCAGTACCGTAAAGAGTACTTGATAGTTTTCCATATTTTTTTCTCAAACCATTTCTCATTTTCTCTTCATCTTCTAAAAATTTAAATTGATTGATAATTCGATTGATTCTATAATTGGTCTCATTAAACTCGGGAAAAATTATTTTTGGATATAATCTAGGATGAGTTATTGGAGTAAATTCTTCAGGGGCTGAAGGTGATTCATTATTTGTGTACATCATTTTATTATAGGGAAAAAAGTTTTTTATAGAATCGAAATTCTATAAAAATATCAAGACTATAAAATTTAATAAAAGAAATTAAGATTTTCCTTCAATGTTCTCATGCTATTTACAAAATCGTGTCCTTCTGATAGCTTTTTCAAAATTAATAAACATAAATGTCCACAGATAGGAGGATCATATTGGTTTTGAATTTGTTCCTCGTTATAAGATAAATTTTCCGAACCTAAATATTGGACAAGTTCTCTTGGTGGTGGTGCATTACCATACGAATCAAAATAATATTTTAAGTCGTTATTTTTATAAAATGCAGTCCAGTGGCTTCCAGCCTCGTCAGAATTTTCTAGATTTATAATTCCACATTCCGTGTGGTTCACTTTCTCTGGTAAATCATCCTTCATGAAAACTCCTTTGAAATTTTTAATTTTCATTTCTTTCGATAATCTTTCAATATCAAAATTGGTAAGAGGCTGGAAGCTATTTAGTTTTTTGATTTGGTAGGTTTCTTTTTTGATTTGGTAGGTTTCTTTTTAGGTGTTGAAATAGGTTTTTTCTTTTTCAATCCAGAGCCGATACTTAGGCTTTTTGCATGTTGTGCTAATCTCTCCATTTCCAAGTTATGACGTTTGATTTCTGCTTCTTCAGCAGATTTATGCTTAGAATCAATAACGCTGGAAGCTACTGCAGCTCCACCACCCAATAATGCCCCAAGAGCACCAATTCCTGCAAAAACTAAGGGTAAAAAGCCACCTGAATGATTTATTTGCAACTGATCATAATTCATTTCCAATTCCAACCCTTTTTTGTTTTTGATACATTTATCTAACTTTTTTTTCTGAGTTTCATTTAACAGGATTTTATGATTTCCTTTTCCACTAATATCTGTAAAAGCCAGTCGTACTTTTACTGGAACACGTTTTTTATAAGCAGATCTTATTTTTTTCATTTGTATTTCTGACAAATTTATTTGATGTGTAATCATTTTATTATAGGGAAAAAAGTTTTTTTTTTATAGAATCGAAATTCTATAAAAAAACAATCATAATACCTTAATTTACCGGGTCTAATTAGTATACACCCATCCCAAAGAACCGTTTGGTTTTCATACCAGTTTTTACAGCAAAAGCTCCCAATTTTTCACCGATATTTGTTGAACTTTTCATAATTTTATCAGCTTCTATTTCTAGTTGTTTATCAGCAAGATGCCTATCACTTGTTTTTTCATGATCCCTATAAAAAATGTCGTGTTGTTTACAAGCTTTATCAAGACTATTTATACCTTCATCACCTCTATTTAATCTCTTATCCAATTTAGTAAATGGTCCACAATATTGATAACCACCTGGGAGATGCATTTCTGGAATAACAGGCCCAAGTTTATTAAGAATAGTATTGAAAATACCAGAACCGTTTTTTATCATATTTTTGGGTAAATTATTAATAATTTTAATCAAGTATTCAGTTCCCTTGGGATTATCAATATCTTTCTCCAGTTGATCTTTAATGAAATTTATAATTCCCAATTTTTCATTGTGAAAATTATTATTTCCTGCCTGCTCTTGCGCATACAAATAGTATAGTCTTTGTTGAAGTTGATTCAAATTATCTATATATTTAAATTCTACAGGATTTTCAGTATATTTAATCAACCCAGTACCAGTCTTTTTCTTTTTACTATACTCCCAGATAGGTTTTATGATTTCTTTCCATTTTTTACTAACACTTGATTTTGGCTGTTTAGATTCGGGATTATTATTTTGAAACATGCTATTTGTTTGAATGAGGATTTTTGCATAAGCGTTAAAGTCTTCATTAGTGTATTCATCTTTGGATGGAATATCAGAAGCTATGGGTTTTGTTAAGAGCTTCCATAAACCTTCAGTACCGGAATATTTCATTTTTTCTATTTCAATATCATTTCCATTTATCCGTATCTGCTTATTTCCAATAAAGATATGATTTTTTAAAGGGTATATTCCAAATTGTCTATCAGGATGAAGAATATATAATTCTGCAATTGGTCCAATACCTAAAGGCCCTACAGAAGAGCTTGGTAATTCAACACTTTTTTGTAATATTAATTCCATTTCATCATCACTTGAAGAGCTTTGATTTAATGTATCTTCAGTATCATTACCTTGAACCTCGCCATCAACATCTTCATGAAAAGAAACTTTTTTAGGTGAGCTGATAGCCAAGGGATTAAATGCTTTTATTGTAGGAATGAGATCTAATTTTCTACCAAGATCTTCATCAGTTTGTTTCACTGCTTCTTCTACCTTATCTAATCGTGAAGTTATAGGTTCATAAGCCTTTTCTTTTGTTTCCTTATCAGATGCTTGGTTAACCCTTTCTTGTTTTGCTAATTTTTGTAAATATTTTTTAAGTTTGATCACTTTATCAGCTTCAGCTACACTCATGGGTTTACGTTTTGGTTTTGTGAAAAATATTTGTTCATCTTTTTCAGGAGGTTGATCAATCTTTTTGATTTCTCTAAGTTTGGCTTCTCTTTCCTTCATAATTTCAAGTTGCGCTTCTTTGAATTTCTTTCTAAGCGCTTGTTCTAAAGTAATTTTTGTTGTCATGTTTTTATTATAGGAAAAAAATTTTTTTTTTAAATCGCTTAAACGTTTTAGGAACGTTATTTTTGCGTTTTTTGAAGCGTTTCCCAAAGTTATCCATGTAGCGTTTTTATAGGGAATCCCTATAAAAACAAACTTAAAATCTATATTTTTTATCCATGTAGCGTTTCATCAAATTTCTTTAGGTAACGTCCGTTACTGTGTTTCTTTGTTAGGTCAATCGTTAGAAAACCAAAGTCCTCATCCCAACAAGAATAGCATAATTCTTTGAATCGATCATAAGTGAAATCAGTTCCCACATATTCATCATAAATATCTCGCATGTATCTTGGTCCTTGTCTAAATACACATAAAAAATTAATATTGTTTCTAATGAGTTGTTTATCAACTTTTGACCATGATTGTGTCAAGTAAACGCACGAGATTTTCTTA
Organism: Apolygus lucorum; assembly: GCA_009739505.2. Lineage (NCBI taxonomy): Eukaryota > Metazoa > Arthropoda > Insecta > Hemiptera > Miridae > Apolygus > Apolygus lucorum. Next base: position 35,870,377 of record CM019168.2, on the reverse strand, counting down.
TGACGTCCTCTCACAAAATAATCTTTGATTTCTCTCTGATGTTGAATGTTTACACAATCATCAAAAATAATAAGACTTTTTTCTTCACATGCGTCCAGGGTTATAAGTTCGTCACAATTACTGAAAAACTGCGCTATTTCCACATCGTCTTTTACAGAAATTTTTTCATAATTGCTTCTCAAAATCTCATATGCATTCTGCTCCAGAGATTTTGAAAAAATATATAGATGATTAAAGGGGATTCCCCATGGTTTTGTGATGAGATTATAAAGAAGTGTTGTTTTCCCGCAACCAGAAGTTCCTACTATTAATGCTCTTAAAGGTAATGGTAAAATTCCTTTTCTAGCCTTATTTTTATCAAACGGAATTGGTTCAATCTCGTATTTACTCATATTTATTATACGAAAAACTTTTTTCCCTATAATAAAACAATGACTCTAATAAAGATTTCTGATAAACACCAAGATCTAAAAATAACTTTTGCTCAAAAAATTGTTCTAAATCCCGATAAAAATTATAAACTTGGAATAGTAAAGTTATTATTTACTTCACCTTCTCTTTCATTTCAAGTGAAAGATGTAATGATATCATTAAAAATGTTTATTATAGATGGTTGGTATCATAACGAGTATGCGTTAGAAGGCACATTTACTGTTGAGACGTTTAGAAGAGAATTATATTTAAAAATAAAAAGTTATATAACTGAACTCATGAAGAAATTTGAGGAGAATAAAACACTTTATAAATCACAAATTGACACATTAAAAAAAACAAAACCTGAAAGTTTGGTTTTTAAAGTAGACTACACTACAAATCGTAATAGATTTTTTCTTAAATCTCCCGTTGTAATTGGATTTGTTCATTTGGGAAATTTCTGTGAACTATTTGATTTTAAACAATGTAAAACACCTGGGGATTATTTTGACGTTAATAAGGACTACTATTCTGAAGACAACCCAAAGTTAATCAAACCTATTTCGTTAATTGAATGGCATTGTAATATTATTGATTATAGTTTTGCTAATCATGATGAGCATTCCCATCTTCATAGCGAACATGAATTACTGCATGTATCTTTGATAGAGAAACAGATTCTCCCCAATACTATTTATATGGAAACAAATAAAAAGATTCTTTACAGCCCTATACGAAAAGGAATGAGAGATATTACAGAGATTAAACTATCATGTAGAAATGAAAATGGAGATGAGCTGCAATTTGAAAATGTTACAGTTTATTTGCATTTGATTGAAGAGTGAGGAGCTTCTTTTTTATGAGATATTTCTCATAAAAAACTTTTTTCCTATAATAAAATGGATAATGATTTAACTGAACCTATTTACTGTCATAAATGTAAAAAGAAAACTAATAATGTTGATGCTGAAAGAGTGCAAACTATCAACGGGAGATGGAGAGTGGCTGCAAAATGTACAAAATGTAAAACTAATAAGAGTAAGTTTATCACTTCCCCCGAGAGAGAAAATTCTGAAGAACCAACTGTACTAGAAGATCTGAATGTTGATGAAAAATTATCTCTCGCTAAAGAATTACATAAGCCAATAAGAAATAAATTTCAAAAAAGGACAATATTTACTAAAGGTATTGATGATTTGTGGGCTGCTGATTTGATAATCATGAAAAATTATGAAAAAGAGAATGATGGATACGGTTATATGCTTAATGTTATCGATACATTTTCAAAATTTGCATGGACCTTACCCTTGAAGAAAAAGGATGGAAAAAGCGTAACAAAAGCTTTTGAGAAAATCATAGAAAAGGCCAAATCACAAAATCATAATGCTCCGAATTTACTACATACCGATAAAGGATTGGAATTCGAAAATAAAACGTTTAAAGAATTTCTGAAAAGTCACCAAATAAAAATGTATCATACACAGAATGAAGAAAAATCGGCAATCATAGAAAGATTTAATCGTACATTGAATGGAAAAATGAAAATTCTTTTCGAAGTTGAGAATAATAAAAAATGGATCGATTTTCTACAGGATTTGGTTCATGAATACAATTTTAAAGATTTCCATAGATCGATTGGTATGATACCTGTACAAGTTAATAAAAATAACGAAGATGAAGTGTTAGTTAGATTGTTTAGGAACCAAAAAGCCTCACAAAAAGTAAAGTTTTCTCTTGGAGATCGAGTTCGAATAACAAGATTTAAGAAAACATTTGGGAATAAATATGATGCTAAATGGACTAAGGAAATTTTTGTGGTTTCTGGAATTCTACCAACAAATCCGATTACTTACAAAATAAAAGATTTAAACGACGAAGAGATTGAAGGATCTTTCTATGCTCAAGAACTACAAAAAACAGAATTCTAGAATGATTTATATAAAAGATTTCTTTTATATAAATAAAATGTTATGTGATAATATACTCGACTTGTATTCGACTTTACCGTTAAAGAGGGGGAGCGATTTGCTCCCCCTCTTTAAGAGTTTTGAAAGCTCTTGTTTAAATGTTCTCGACTTGTATTCTTGTTTAACGTTAAAGAGGGTGCGCGATTCGCGCACCCACTTTAAGAGTTTTGAAAGCTCTTCTTTAAATGTTCTCGACTTGTATTCGACTTTATCGTTAAAGGTGGGGGACGATTCGCCCCCACCTTTAGTAATTGGGTTTGCCTTTTCATCGGACCCGTCGAATCGACGGGTCCGAGGTATTTACCTTTCATCGTACCCGTCTGGCAGACGGGTACGAGGTATTTACTGTTAAAAATCAAATTGTGTTATGTCTTTGAAGAAATTACTAGAAAAGTCACCGGCTAAAAAAAATGAGGGGAGAGTTAAAGGAATCTCTTTTCTAAAAAAAAATGAACGATACGAAAAATTATATATCCTATAATAAAATGGATACTATTAAAAAACGATATGCAGATAAAATCTGTGAAAAATGTGATCAAAAAATCACATATAAAAACTGGGCTCGTCATTTAAAAACACCATTCCATCTAAAAAACGACCCTAACCAAACTCTTAAACCTCAACAAAGAACCGCTGAGAAAGGATTCAGAGTTAAAGATTTGAGAAATGAAGCGAAAGATTACAATTTAAAAGGTGCTTATAAAATGAAGAAAAATAATCTTATTACAGCTTTAAATGATATTAAAAATGTATACTTTAAGAAAAGTGATCTAGAAAAACTAACTGTTAAAAAACTACGCGAAATAGCTAAAGAAAAACATATTAAAATTAAAAAATCGAATAAAAAAATCAATATCATCGAACATCTAATGCACCCACAAGGGCATGCATTTAAAGTAAAAACAGGAAAAATGTTCAATTTCGAAGATGACTTGATTAGTGAAAACAAAGAAAAACGAAAATCTCCTTTTACTATTATAGAAACTAAATCTCGATTCATTAAAAAATTTAAAACTACAGAAATCGATTATTGTATAAAATTATCTAATATCATACAAGTCGAAAAAGCTGTATTTGCTATGTTAAATTTGGCTAAAGAAAAATCTAATTTCCAAACCGGGGATAAAATTATGATCGTTGCCCAAAACCCTCATTTTCACCATGATATATCGAAAGATTTAAGTAGTAAATCAAATGTTTTATCTCGTATACAAGCTAAAGAATTTATCCAACACGTAAGCAACATTATTAGTTCCAACGAAAACGTTGAAATAACAAATACTACGTTTCACATTAAAATCATTAATTTACCGAGAGGAGCAAAAGGCGTCAAAATATTGAACTTAGCCAAAAATAAACATACGAAACAATGTATTACTCAAATAAAAAATTCCGATAATCTGTGTTGTCCAAGAGCCATAATTACCGCGTTAACTTATCATACTAATAAAATTTTCGGTAGAGAACTTACAAAAAACGATATAAAAGTTTTAAGAATGGGCCGAAAAATTCAAACAAAATTAGCCACAGAACTTTGCGAAAAAATGGGTTCATACACCGAGGAAGGTTTCACATTGCAAGATATCAAAGTTGTTGAAGAATTATTAGACATTCAAGTTAAAGTTATCTGTGCCGAAAATTTCAATACCGTTATTTACGAAGGAGAAAAGAAAGATACTATAATTTATCTTTATAAAGACGGAAATCATTTTGACGTGATTAATAGTGTAGCAGCTTTTTATGCCTCCTCATATTACTGTAAAAATTGTGATACTCCCTATAATAATAAAGAGAAACACGAATGCAAAAAGACTAGAAATAAAGATGTCTGTACACTCTGTAAACAAATACAACACGATGAAAAAGATAAAAATAAAATATTCTGTAACGATTGTAACCGTTATTGTTATAATGATAATTGCGTTAAAAATCATAAAGAAGTTTGTAAAATAGTCTATAAATGTTTAAACTGCGGGAAAATTTGCAAAAGAACCGACGAACATAGATGTGGTTCTGGAAAATGTCGAAACTGTCAAGAAATATTCGACGATATAGGCGGTCATGAATGTTTCATGCTCCCAAATAGACAGAAAGGTGGATATTGTACTAAGCCTTGCGTTTGTAATAAACAATCCAGTAAGAAACTCGAAAGTTGTAATTTCACTGAAAAATACATATTTTTCGATTACGAGGCCATGCAAGAAACAGGAACTCATGAGGCAAATCTTGTTATAGCGCACTACCTTGATGGTACTAAATTCGTTTTCAAAACTAATGAGGAATTTTGCGAGTGGCTAATTTCTAAAGAACACAGAGGATACACTGCCATAGCACATTATGCAAAAGGATATGATTCTCAATTCATTTTGAAATACTGCGTCGAAAATACTATGAAACCTTACACTATTTATAATGGAACTAAAATAATGTTATTAGAAATTAAAGGAATAATAAGAATAATCGATAGTTCTAACTTCGTCGCATCTCCGTTATCTGCTTTTCCGAAAACGTTCGGATTAACAGAACTAAAAAAAGGATATTTTCCCCATTATTTCAATACTCGAGATAATCAAAATTACGTTGGACCAATTCCTGATACTAAATTTTATGGGGCTGATTCAATGAAACCCGAAGTAAGAAAAGCATTTTTGAAATGGCACGCTGAAAAAGTAAAGGAAAATTATATATTCGACTTTCAGAAAGAAATATTAGAATATTGTGAATCAGATGTCGATATTTTGCGAAGGGGTTGTATTGAATTTAGGAAGCAATTTTTAGACATAGCTAATATCGATCCTTTCCAATATTTAACTATAGCGAGTGTTTGCATGGCTGTTTACCGGTCCTTATATTTACAGGAAAATACGATAGCAAGTATCAAAGAGGACAGAAAGGAAATGTTTAGCAAAGGATCTATCACTTGGTTGAATACTTTTAAAAATGTACAACATGCTTTAAACGGAGGAGAAGTTACAATTTGTGGAGCAAAGGTTGATGGTTACGATAAAACAACAAATACCGTGTACCAGTATCATGGTTGTTTTTGGCATGGATGTCAAAAATGTTTCCACGAAGATATTGTTAATAATGTAAACAATGAAACTATGGGCGATTTGTTAGAAAAAACTAATCAAAGGAGTAATCAAATAAAAAATGCCGGTTTTAAATTGATAGAAAAGTGGGAATGTATTTGGTTAAAATCGAAAGCTTATAAATCATCATTAAATAAAAATATAAGCGTTATTGAACCATTAAATCCTAGAGATGCGTTCTATGGTGGTAGAACGAATGCTAGTAAATTGAAAGTCGTAAATAAAAAATTAAGATATATCGATGTTTGTAGTTTGTATCCAACAGTTCAATATTTCGATTATTATCCCTTAGGTCATCCAACAAAAATTTATAAACCTGAGAAATATGATGAAAATTGGTACGGATTAATCAAATGTAAAATATTACCTCCTAAAAAATTATATCACCCAGTTCTACCGATCAAAAGAGATAAACTTCTATTTATTTTATGCGAAAAATGTTTTGTAGATAAATGTAATACTTGTTCACACGATGAAAATGAAAGAGCTCTGGTTGATACTTGGACTACAGATGAAGTAAATAAAGCTATTGAAAAAGGTTATAAGATTCAAGAAATTTACGAAGTATGGCATTTCAAAGAAAAAAGTAATGAATTGTTCAAAGAATATGTAAAAACATTTATGAAAATAAAACTAGAGACTAGTCCGTGGGAAAGCGACTTTGAAACTATTGAAGAATATATAAAAAGCGTTAAAGAAAGTCTCGATATAGATTTAGAAAAAGAGAGTATTAAACCAAATCCTGGACGGAGAGCAGTAGCAAAGATTTGTTTAAATTCTTTGTGGGGAAAGTTTGGGCAAAGATTGAATATGGTGCAATCGGAATATGTTGTTGATATAACAAGATGGTACGATATACTTTTAGATGACAGACTAGAAATTGGCTCATGCCTTTTTCTGAATGACAATATAGTACAAATATCTTATAAATTTTTGAATCAATACATCGAAGATAGTTTTTCAACAAATGTTTTCGTTGCAGCTTTTACTACATCAAATGCAAGATTGAGACTATATGATATGCTTGATAAAATAGGAAAGAATGTTGTTTATTATGATACAGATAGTATTGTTTATATTGATGATGGAAAAACTCTTGTAAAAACAGGTTGTATGTTAGGTGAGTGGACTGATGAATTGGGAAAAAATAATCACATCGTAGAATGCATTAGTACTGGACCAAAGAGTTACGCTTATATAACCAATCAAGGGAAAGAAACTATTAAAATTAAAGGATTTACTTTAAATTACCAAAATGGAAAATCATTAAATAGAGAAACTATGAACAAAGTTTTAACGAAAGAAATAAACAACGTTAAGCTTAAATATAACATGATTACGCGAAATGTAAAAGATAAAACATTAGTAAACAAAGAAGTGGAAAAAGAGTTTAGATTTCTGTATGATAAACGAAATATAATTGAAAACAAAGAAACCGATATTATTGATACCTTGCCTTGGGGGTATTGAACGTAAACATTTTATAATTAATATATACAATTTTTAGTGGCACCTGTCATTAAAAATTAAAACCTACTGTAATTTTTAGAGTTTCTAATGGGAAAAAATATTCTTTAAACTTACCCCCCCAAAAGAAAAAGTCACTGGTTCTGATGTTTTGTGTTGAAAAAAGTTTTATCAGGAGTTCAAGTCGCTAGATCGAAAAAGTCACTGGTTCTGATGTTTTGTGTTAAAAAATGTGTTCTGATGTTTTGTGTTGAAAATTTTTAACAGGAATTAACAGAAAAGTATTTTTAACAGGATTTAACAGAAAAGTATTTTTATCAGGAATTAACAGAAAATAAAAAGCATCAGTAAATCAAGTCAAAAGTAAAAACATCAGAGCTTCAAGTCAAAAGTAAAAACATCAGAGCTTCAAGTCAAAAGTAAAAACATCAGAGCTTCAAGTCAAAAGTAAAAACATCAGAGCTTCAAGTGAAAGTGTGCTCAACGTGCCCTCTTACTACTCCTACCTAACTATATGATGGATGACGAGGAAGCTACATGCTACACCCACTTGGTGGAATACCCTCTCATCACCTAGTTGTACTATATACCTCATATTTGGTACAGCACTATTCAGTTCAAATGATCTCCTATACCATTACCTACCTAACTATATCATGGATGACGAGGAAGCTATGTGCTACACCCACTTGGTAGAATACCATCTCATCACCTAGTTGTACTATATACCTCATATTTGGTACGGCACTATTCAGTTCAGATTATCTCCTATACCATTACCTACCCAACTATATTATGGATGACGAGGAAGCTATGTGCTACACCCATTTGGTACAATACCCTCTCATCACCAAATTGTACAATATCTCATATTTGGTACAGCACTATTCAGTTCAAATGATCTCCTATACCATTACCTACCTAACTATATCATGGATGACGAGGAAGCTATGTGCTACACCCACTTGGTAGAATACCCTCTCATCACCAAATTGTACAATATCTCATATTTGGTACAGCACTATTCAGTTCAAATGATCTCCTATACCATTACCTACCTAACTATATCATGGATGACGAAGAAGCTATGTGCTACATTACCTACCTAACTATATCATGGATGACGAAGAAGCTATGTGCTACACCCACTTGGTAGAATACCATCTCATCACAGTTGTACTATAAACCTCATATTTGGTACGGCACTATTCAGTTCAAATGATCTCCTATACCATTACCTACCTAACTATATCATGGATGACGAGGAAGCTATGTGCTACACCCACTTGGTAGAATACCCTCTCATCACCAAATTGTACAATATCTCATATTTGGTACAGCACTATTCAGTTCAAATGATCTCCTATACCATTACCTACCCAACTATATCATGGATGACGAGGAAGCTATGTGCTACACCCATTTGGTAGAATACCCTTTCATCATCTAATAGTACTATTGTAATACAAATATGAGGTATATAATATACCTCATATTTGGTACGGCACTATGCAGTTCTGACGATGTCCTCTACTATTACCTACCTAATCATGTTATCGGTGATGAGGAGGCTATGTGCTACACCCACTTGGTAGAATGCCTAATAACAGTACTATTACATCACTGATATTTGGTAGGAAAAATCCCATACTTGAGCATTCATAAACACGTTTGATATGGCTCATGCAAGTTCTGAGCGAATAACCCACCATAATTTCCCCCTTTCTCATCCCCTCAGCACAGTTATCGGAACCCCCCTCATATAGCATATAATTTTAAAGCTTACAATCAGACCTTCAATTTGACTATACACAAATAGTCCGTAATCGGCTCAGTCGGATGTCACAGGGCAAGAAGAGTGAATGCGGACCAATATTCCCGAAAACGGGACCACGTTTTTCAACTTCTTTCACAAGTTTTCGATACTTCTAACAAAGCAAAATGAAATCTGTTTGAAATGGGACCACCAAGGATACTGGTAGAACACATTTCAAGAAGAATCAGACAGATTGGTACCAGAATAAAGAAATGCAAGGTGTTCAGACATACAAAAAAAAAAAATCGTCGTCCCACGACAACCCGAAATGAGTACCTCCTCTTTCGCGCGCCTTCGGCGCGTTGAAGTCGGTCAAAAACAGAGGCAAGATACTGATCAGCGATCACACTATCCAAGTAAGGAGCAAAGAGCTGTTGTTACTTAGAAGGAAAAACCTTTGCACCAGATAGATAAATAGATAATGTGTTTATTGATCGAAATATTTCAATGATTGACAAACAGGAAAAAAAATTACGGCTTTGGTAGCATATTACCGCCAACCGTAGTTCGGTTTATTATTTTCCCGTATAGATCACTCGTCTGCAAAGATAACAGCTTTGCCATCGTGACCAACTTTGCCAACTGTAGGTACCTACTACCTACCTACGACATTATTACCTTCACACCTTCACAATCAAGTTTATTTGGAAGAAATACAAGCTTCACACTCGATTCGAAAAATAAGGTGTTGTGGTTCCTTCTTATGGAAATATGATTACTGGTTGCTAAGGAAGAAAAACTGAATACAAGAATGAGTACAACCAGTTGTTAGGAAACAATTCTACTTTCTACCTAACTTAGGTAGAAATTAGGTAGTAATTAGGTAGTATTAGTATTAAATACTTCATAGGGATGGCATATCGAATGAAATATATCGATAAACTGATCGAATGATATATCGTCAATAAGATATCGATATCTTCGATATATCGGAGAAAATGTATCGATATTTCGATATATCGGAAAGTTTACTTGGAAAGTATTAAGAATTCAAACTTAGTATTAAATGGTTAGAATGATTAAGAAATGCTTGCATACGAGTCTGCAACACATTATGTATGGGACATTTTCATGTCAACCACTACACAGCAAGGTAGTGAAGTAAGAAAACAGTTGATTGTTCTCTACGCAACACAGTGAGCAAGTTTCTTTCGTGACGATTTTTCAGTTTATGTGCCAAAGCAAAGACATGAAAATGTCAAAACGTGTTAAAGTAAGTAGGTAGGCGAATGGAAACGTTACTAACATCATTTTGGAAGAAATACATCGATATAGGTACTCAACATATCGGAAGATCTACTAGGAAAATCCGGTTGAAGTTAGTATTTAACCTATTTAAAAAGCTTTACTGGGTATGAATTATCGAAATTCATAGTTTAAAAACTGAAAAGTTCGAAAATTTTATGGTTTCAGAGCACTATGTCAGTAACACAGGGTTTTCGGGATTGCAAATTTTGGGAAAAACCATACTTAGGGGTTCTAACAACATATAAAATATCGTATAAAAATTTAAATTCAGTACTAATTTAAATTGAAGAGAAAACAATACCTTTATATTAAAAGTTTTTGAGCTAGGGCGTTTTGAAAATTTCAGCCTTTATTTCTCAACCCTTAGAAGTGACAACATCAACTGAAAGCTTCGGGGCACAACTAGACCCCAAATGGAGCCCATATACCAAATTTCTTCAAAATCGCTGAATGGTAACTAAAGAAAATGCCGCGGACGGACGAAACATTTTTTCGACCCAAAGATTCTACGCACCCTAAAGTGTAAACCAACAAATTTTGAGGGGGGTTGGACAATTTTATTTCTTGGTCAATTCCAAAGGTTCATTTTTGAAAATAATAAACCAAAAGGGGGATTCACGTCAAAATAACAAACGTACTGTGATTGGTGGAGTTGGAATGTTTTCTGTCACCCTTCCTTTAAAGGTCGACGATCTCATCGAGTTCCAGGAGAGCTGACAATGCCCTGATGCTTAGGTATGGGAGGAGAATCAGCTTCATGAGCCTGCACACCACCTTGAAGAGCCTCATCTTGATCTGGCAATGAAGATCTCACCGAATTCAAATTGTGGACTGACAGATTTTGCTCTTGAGAGGTTTCTATACCAGAATCTGTCAAGACAGAGCGAATTCAAGCACCATGCTCATAAATACATTCCTTTACCGGGATCTTCACCTACCGGATATCCAAAAGGTTATTCAGCAGCTCTACACCCAACTCCTTGGAACCACTCAGCATCAAAATACGACCGTGCAAACACTTTTGACTGGGGCCTCTCCAGAACAATTATGTTTGAGTGAAACAGTCAGGAGTCTTCCTGTCCAAGAAATTTAACAAGCCTACGTAATTAACGTATTTTACTTCTCTCTTCACTTCGGTAAGCAACTTGATGAAGAATAATTGGATCAAATTTTGATTTCCCCTGTAGGAGACAATTCTGATGTACAGAGTTGGTGGAAATGGAGAATAAAAGGCGTTTGAAATAGGAATTGCTAGGTTTACCGAATATACACAATCAAATTGAAGCCTCTTCGAAGGGGCTGAATATAATAAAAACTCGTTGTGGGGAGCCACCGAGCAAAAAGTACTGAGAAAAGAGGCTCGAGAGATAGAGGAAGAAAAATGACTCCGAATCACCATTTCTCCCTGTAAGCATCTGCGTAAGCGCCTCCTGTAAGCATTGCATTTTTTCGTTCTACCCGCCTCACAGGATTCCTACCCGTTTCCGCAGCCCTCAGGAACGAACATAAATATTTGACTTATGTACGCTGACACTTTCACTGCTACACACTTTGAGTTCATACATATTATGCAAATATGCGTATATGAACGAAAAAGTAGATGGAAATATACATATTTATACACAAGTACCTTCTATCCTTCCTACACACCCACGAGCCTTCATACCACCTTTCATGGGAGTTGACACGTCTAAAATATCCGCGGTAGGAATGATGAATGTCTTTCGGGCCGAGGAAATATAATTCGAACGGTATGAAACCGTTTCGTGGCCTCTTTTTTTGCGGGTTCATACGAGAAAAGTGCGAGTGACATTTATTGGGATTGATGTGGGTTCTGCAATTTTTCAGCGGTTTGATAGTCATATTTTCACAACGTTGACTAAACGACGTTGATAACCCAAATGTGCCAAACTTCACAAAGGATATTGTGGAGAAGAGATCAGTAGAGTGCACCCACCAACTGTGTATCTGCTTTCACTTGGTAAGAACTACAGACATAGAAAACATCTTCTACATTTTTAATTTTTTTTTAATTTCAACAAAATTATTATTGATCTTCTTGAAGATTACAGCATGCGAATTTCTTGAAGAAATTAAAGAGTTTAGTGTAATAAGCCATTATTTTGGGAATTGTGCACTGGTAAAAACTTCTTACGAGTTTTTCTCGAAGGTGCTGATCCAAGGGAAAAACGCTTTAATATCCCTAGCGGAGGATACATGCACTAATGCTTTCGGTGTTGTTTAGAAGTTCGTACTTGACAAGAAACGTTCGTACTTTTTACTACTTACGTAAAAAGGTAAGTAAGTAACGAGGACAACGGTGGCCAATGACGTCACATTACATCCTATCTGTAGGTATATACTAGGTAGGTATATACCTAGGTATAAATGAGAGCATCCTTCGATCGATTCAATAAAAATTAGTGCCTAATTATTGGTAAGTGAAGTTAGATAGGTACTTATCCTTGTTATAAGAAATGACTTTGCATTCGTGTTTCTTGTGAACTATCGGCCATCATTTTGTCGGAAACACGGACCTGAAAAACTTTCAAGTTGCTTCCCATAATAAAGGCTCTAAACTATTAAAGAAATTGAGTTCAACGCTGTAATAAAAGTTATTATAAACTTTAATTGAGTAAATTATATTGAATAAGTCAGGTACCTACGTATGTTATCGCAGGTAGTGATAATTAGGTGTGTATCTACCGTAAGTTTACGTTTTTCTTCAAATCGGTAAGCACTCGAATTCGTTCACTTTTCGTTTCCCAGCGTAGTTTTCCCCACCTTTTGTTTCTACAATAACCCAAATATTGAAACAAAACAAGAATAAAATTCATAAAAACCGTACCGGAAACGAAATGCTGTTGAGCGGGCTGCGGGTAGAACACGTGACTTTAAGCAGCTCGACCTCCCAGCTGTTTCTTTCGCATCTCTCCCGTGTGTATTATTCTTCTTCAACAGCGTGTTTCTAAAGCGGGAGCTGACTCAAACCAATTCTTTGAAATTTCGGAAATTTTGACTGGCTTGTTATAAATCTACTTGAACTAATAAATTATCTATTCGTTATCTTATCTCCATCAGGGAAAATAGTACAAGTTAAACTTGTAAAAAAAACTTGAAATTCGACAAACTTTGTCAAATTTCAAGTGTTTTTATTTTTATTTTTTTTTTTGCGTAGGTATATATTTCTTCTGTATGTTTCTCTCCTGTTAGACTATAGGCCGAGGTCGATCGATTTTAATAGTAACCAATTCTTAATGGAATGCCCTCCAAGTTGAGTAGAAAAATGGATCTCTGCCAATCCAAAATCCTATTTTAGAAATGGTGGTGGATTGAAATTTGTCAAATTGGGAAACATTTTTGACATAGTCGATGTCTGGCTATGAACCACTTGCAAGTATAAATTTTAAAAAAATCATATTTCCAACAGCTGAAATTGTTCAAATTTGTCGAATTCCGACTGTATCTCTTCTTTTGTATCCCTCCCATGTGTATGTCTTCTGTGTGATTCTCTTCAATCAGACAAGGAGACGAGGCAGGAAACAGTAACTTGAGTAATATTCAGTTCTTAATCAAATCTCCTTCACGGAAATAAGTAAGTATTCCACATTAATTGATGTAATACTTATTCCATAGAGACTGGCTTCTAGAAATGGGAATCGATTATCGATGTTCGCAAATCAAAAATACGTATGTAGTAACATAATATTGCAACGTTTTCGTAGCGATTTCCCACGTATTATGGTTTTTGGAGATGTTACAGCACGAGACGTGTGTCATGTCGAATTATGGTTTGAGTTTTTCCATCCGGTTAACTTTGGGATTTATGGCGTTTTTTTTAAAGATAGATAAGTAGTTGCACTACTACTAAGTTACTAGCTCTAACTAGGTAGTAACTCTATGGAAATCTAGATACTCTCAGCGATTGTGTCTGAGAGACTGACACTTGGGTCCGTGCAACGGGTAACCGGGTATTAATAAATAATAATATACTTTACATCTGGAAGGGTGTTATTGAAGCTAACTATTCAAGACTCTAACGCCTTGAAGGAATACGAATCCTTGGAGAGGGAACACCGTCCTTCTTTATACTTTCTGAATGCTTGAGCCGAGGGATCACAGCTTCCCTGGCTTTCCTCCGGGAGAAATCCCCAAACAAACAGTAGAAACACCCTAGTGGAAATACACCTCACGGCTGGTGGGCGCGTGGGTGCGTACGTGCACGTTTCCGACATCCCCCATCTTGGGATTTTTATATAGGTACGCTTTCAGCCTTTTTTTTCTCGTCTTTCAGCGTCTTCGCATTTTCATTCGTATAAAATACGTTTTTCTCTACGTATGAGGTCATGTCTGGAAACTCCGTACATCCGCGAAAAACCCCAAGATGACGAACAAGGAGTGCTGAGACTACAACTGAAGCCAACGTAATCATTTTGAGCAAAATCTATTACTCTTCCCTTCCTCTTGATACTCTTTTCCCCCCAAATGTCGGATGATGAAATTTCACGTAGAAATAATTATCAGGTGAAAAAGATGAAAATATTCTCATCAGTCCAACTGTTACTTAACGAAAATTTCGAAAAAAGTATTGTTGGGACAATCCATTCAGTTATGATCATGAATCTCTTTCTACGCACACTGCATACGTCAAGACGAGAGTAATTAGAGCTCAAATTGAAGAAGTCTTCATTCCGACTAACAAAATTGACTTCTTTAGACCATCTGGGCGAAAGTTTAATTTTCTCCCGTACTATTTCTCTCCTCCACCTTCCACGGTCCCCTTTCATCTTGTGCGTTTCTTCGTCATGAAACTTTTTCATTAACGTTTTTTCAAATCACATTTTCTCTGTATTTAATCAGAGTCCCTTTCGCTGACGTTCATTATCCTGTAGGGTTGATAGCGCCAGGTTTTTTTCTAAGAGCGAAACTTTTCAAATCTGACTGTTCCGAGATCAAAGAATTCAGAAAACCATACCTAGATGGTACCTACGAAAACATTTTAACATCTTATACACTCGTAATTATTGGGGTTAAGGGGACACATATGTCAGTTCCGCGCTACGGCAGCAATTTTGGTTTTTTCGCGATATTTGTTCAATGGTTCGTCCGATTTTGATGAAATTTTAAGGAACTAATCCTCAATATATTCTGGTTAGATGGTAAAAATCTGAAATCAGTCACACCATCCAAAAAAAAGTTACAATTCCAAACTTGAGCTGTTCTAAACCTAATTTTTTGATATAAATGTTCCTTTTTCTCTCAGAATACTCAAGCTATCGGTCTGAAATTTTGATAGCACCATTAGTATACTTAGTGAAGCAAATTTGATGAAAAAAATTTTTATGAAGTTCACACAAAAAAAGTTATGAGGGTTTTACATTTTTCGCGATATTTTGAATTTTCACACACTCATATTTAGGCTCCATGGCATTCATCATAATTATAGGTACATACTAGAATAACATCCTGTAAAAATTTGGTTCCAATCGGATGAATAGTTCCTGAGAAAAAGGAACAAATAAGCTCAAAAACGTAATTTTACAGGAGAGCGGTTTGAATCAAAAACGCGCGGCCGAGTTTGGGCGGTCAGGTTTATCGAAATTTGAATGACTGTTCCTGCCTGTTTTCAACCAATGGAATTGCGGTATCAACTCTCGATAGTTCAACATCGATTTATATCGAATAGAATATATTGTTTAGCATCGAAACCTCAAAGAATGATAGCCTGAGTGTATGTTTACAGGAGCACGTCTTATTTTTGTGTCAATTTTGTCACTTTACCTGCTCTGCGCTTTGGTGTGTTCGATGCCGTTGCATCATTCAATGATGGTTGTATAGTGAAGTGTCGAGTCCTTGATGAATTAGGTATTGTGCCCGGGAAATATTGTACTAAGGGACTGTGCGAAATCGACAAAGAGAGGATGAGATTTGCGGAAATAGCGGCCAAGAAAGAATCGCAGCTTGCCCGAAAAAGAAGATCCAGAGCTTGTAAAAATCTTGAAGAACAGATGCGAGAACAAGAAGGTGATGATCCCGCTTATGGTCCAGGTCTTTATTGAAATGAGAGTAATAATTTATACCTTCAAATAATTACTTATTATTATAACAAACATTGATCTATCTCAGCCTGTGTATCATTCCTTCAGCAGCGCTTCCGAGCGCTCCTCAGCTCTAGTGACTCCCTAGGTTCTAACCCAAATTTGGAGAACTTCTACTCATCGGATTTAGATTTTTTTTTTTTTGAAACTTTCGGAATTGAGTCTATTTAAAAATTATGGAAAAAAAAAATTTTGTGCGTCCGGACCGAAAATTGACACATGTGTCCCCTTAACACTTTTGTTTCTGCTCAGCAGATCGATAATAATGTGGACCCTCTGGTGGGTTTCAGTGATTTTTGAACAATTTTGATTTTGAATGTGTTTCATCTGTCGACGCATTCCTTGACTTAAGAGGAACTAATCAATCGATTAGGATGAATATTATCGGGTTCGTGCAAGTCAGTCTCTAGAATCTTATCCCCCAATTGTGAAATTAAGTCCTTTAATGATGATAACATGTAATAACTTACCATAAAAAGTGAAGTTTTCCATAACAAAATCAGACAAGGAACTTTCGAGGAGGAATAGAGGTCCCTAGGACAAGGAACTGCTCACCTGCTTCCCCGAGTATAAATATGCCTCTCGAGTTTTGCCTGATATCACTCAAGCTTCAGCATTCGAATCATTAATTCCATCGCCTCTTCTACCACTTCAAATACTTCGTAAATTCATACTCTTCAATTACCTCCTTACTTTCCTTTCCTAATAGAGCTTTAACGGTTTGCTCTCTGGGCGCCGGTTGTTGTAATCCTATCTTTCCTTAAATACCGTTTATAATAGTTGTTGCTCATCAAAAGGGCGCCGGTTATAATAAACCTTAATTACAATTAATCGTTAACGGACTGCTCATTGGGCGCCTGCTATCTACCTCGCACCTCCTCTCTCTTTCTCATGAGTAGATTCCAAAGCCTAAGATTCTTCTTCTTTCTTTCTCTTTCTAGGTAGAAATCAGTGTTATTAGGCCTACAACTAGGGACACGGGTAGTAGTTTTAGGCACAACAGTGGTGGCCTCGACGTGATTTGAGCACGCATATTATACTTTGCACGACAATATACTTAGCTGCTGAAGAAAACCTCGAGTTGAGTCAGCTGAATGCTCCCACAGTATATCTCAACGGAATGCTAGACGAGGACTGCTAGGAAAAACACGAAGGTTTGGATTTTGATGTAAGGAGGACAGATCTTTAGTAAAATCCAAGTAAATCTTCAATAAAAACAAGTAACTGATAGAATACCCGATCAAAGATGAGATCAAGTTTGGTCCCTTACATACTCATATATTCCTTGTCCCGGGCATATGTATTGGAAATTCGATTTTGATGAAATTTTCTGTCTTCTTGCTGATTTGCTCACTGATAATGTGGTTGCTCACAGATATGGTTCATATTCATCAGACCAACAGTACCATCTGCCCACACGCGACGTGATTATCCTTGAAAATCAATATTGTAACACAGTGATTGCACATAAAGGTTTATTATGAAACAGTGGAATAGCAATACAAAATAGATTTTAGAGCACACGACAATTTCGAGAATCTCTACAACTCAACAACTTTTTTATATCACGAACCAAACGTACTGTTACCAACCAATCACATGACATTTATAACGTTAGTAGTGACTTGAACTTCATATCACTACTCCCTCCCATTTTTTTTTTTGTATTCAGCCAGCCGATCTACGTGAACAACAAACTCCCTGCCCGAGGGCAACTTGATCCTGTACACGACGTCAGTAATTTGCTTTTTCACCTTGCATGGCCCAACCCAGGGTGATTGTAATTTAGGGCAGTAGCCCACTTTCCGCCTTGGTGAATAAAACCAGACATAATCTCCTTCTCGAATAGTAGGCTGTTCCGCTCGAGCATTGTTGTAACGTTTGGTCAAATTCGTAGCTGCCTTTCCAAGATGTTCTCTTGCCTCCTGGTGCACATATTCCAGACGCTCTTCCAATTGTTTTGCGAATTCTGTAGTTGTAGTCTGGTGTGGTACTCGGCCATACAGCAATGTTACTGGCAGTCTCAGCTCCCGCCCGAACATCATCATTGCTGGAGAAAATCCCGTTGAAGTGTGGTCTGTTGCCCGGTAAGCTAGAAGCACAAGTGGAAGATGTAGATCCCAGTCTCTTTGATGGTCAGCAACCATTTTCGACAAAACTTCCCAAAGTGTCCTGTTGAACCGTTCCACCAGGCCATTGCCTTGAGGGTGCAAAGGGGTGGTTCTGGTTTTCCGAATTCCCAACATCTTCACCACTTCCTGAAATACACTGGATTCGAAATTTGTTCCTTGGTCTGAGTGTAGCTCTTGAGGAATGCCATGCCTGCTGATCACCTGGTTGACTAAGCCCTGTGCAATTGTCTCTGCCTTCTGGTCTGTCACAGGGAATGCCTCAGGCCACTTGGTAAAGTAGTCCATGACAACCACTATGAACTTGTTACCACTGTCAGACCTTGGTAGAGGACCAACGACATCAATAGCAACACGCTCAAAGGGTGCGCCCACTGTGTACTCCTGCTAGGGGGCCTTTTTGACTTTCCCTCCCCGTCTTCTGCCACATACTTCACAGCTGGAAACGAAAATCCGAACACTCCTATGCATCCCGACCCAGCAAAACAATCTCCTTAAAGTGCTGATCATCCTCTTCTCTCCAAAGTGCCCAGAGTGATGAACATCCGCCAGCACCAAATCCTGCAATGAGTCAGGGACCACAATTTGTAAGATCTGTTCTCTGCCCTTTTCCCACTTTCGCTTCAAAATCCCGTCTTCTATTACAAGAGCATTGAACATTGCCCAGTACGCCTTGATCTTTGGGCTTTGTGGAGTCATGGCAGTCCATTCCGGTTTACATCTATCACCAACCCAGCGGACAACCTGACTCAACACTGGATCCGCTTTTTGAGCCTGTCCCCAATCTACCTCTACTTCTAGTGATGTACGGCATAACTTGTCATCCTCTGCCTGCTGCTTCTCCTCCTGACGTGTACAGTACCGGCATCCATCCCCAAAACATGGTCTCCTGGACAACCCATCCGCATTTCCGTGGTCTTTTCCAGGACGATACGACACTGTCACATTAGCCGGAGTTACGACCTCCATCCAGCGAGCCAACTGTCCATCTAGATCTCTGAAACTTTTGAGCCAGGTGAGGGAAGCATGATCAGTTCTGACCTCCACTGAGTTGCCACTACCTATACCATAAGAGGCAAAGTGCTTAAGGGCCTTCACCAAGCTCAAAAGCTCTCTTCTAGTGACACAATAGTTCCTCTCAGGCTTGGACAAGCACTTGGAATAATAGGCCAGGACTATCTCTTTCCCCTGCTGTCTCTGAGATAAGGTTGCTCCTATCGCAACAGCACTTGCATCTACATCTAGGATGTATTGACCATCAGGAGTAGGGTGACCCAAAACAGGTGGGTTTGTCAATGCAAATTTCACATCCTTGAAGGCCTGGTCGCATTCTGAAGTCCAAATGAAATCTCGGGACTCATCCTGTAGACTGTACAAGGGACCAGCCATCTGTGCAAAACCCTTAACGAATGGCCGATAATAGGAGCAAAAACTTATGAAGGACTTGGCCTCCTTTGAAGTCCTGGGTATAGGCCAGTCTCTAACAGCTTTGATCTTGTCTGGATCTGGAGTCACACCATTCCCTGATATCACATGTCCCAGGTAACGAACTTCTCTTCTGAAAAAGTCACACTTTTTCGGGTTAAGCTTGATCCCTGCTATCCTTAGAACTGTGAGTACTTCACGCAAGTGCTGCAGGTGTTGCTGGAATGAGGATGACTTGATCAGGACATCATCCAAGTACACTCTTACACTTCCAGCCCTGATTTGGTTACGGAAAAGTTGACCCATGGCTCGCTGGAAGGTAGCGGGTGCATTGCACAACCCGAAGGGCATGACCCGGAACTGCCACAAGCCATGGGGGGTGCAAAATGCTGTCTTATCTTTGGCAGATTCGGCCAGAGGGACTTGCCAGTAACCATTCTGGAGGTCCAGTGTGGTAAACCAACAGCTACCAGCCAGTGAGCCAATAATTTCATCAATTTTTGGAAGAGGGTATGAGTCCTTTCGCGTTACCTCATTCAAACGTCGGAAATCTATACAAAACCGAGTTGAGCCATCCTTCTTCTTCACGAGTACAATAGGACTGGCCCAAGCACTGGATGATGGCTCAATGACACCCATGGCTTCCATCTGGGCTACCAAATCATCAACTTCAGGCAGGCAGTGGGGAGCCAACCGTCTTGGAGCTTGGCGTATAGGCCTAGAGGTTCCTACATCTATGTCATGGAAAACACCGGAAAATTGCCCCACTTCTTGTTTATTAACTGCAAATACATCGGAAAAATCATTAATAAAATTGTTCATAACCTGTAACTCCTGTCCAGATGTCCTTCCAGCAAAGCTGTCCAATAATGGGCGTAGATAGCTACCAGGCTCAGGAACAATTACTCGGGTCTTCTCAAATCTTTGTAGATTGGTGCACCCCTCACTTTCCCATTCTTCCACCATGCCAATCATGCCATTTTCTATTTTAACTGTCCCTCTTGCCGCATCAATGACACATCCCCATGATGCAAGAAAATCCATACCAAGGATGCAGTCATCAGTAATGTCAGCCACTAAAACTTGATGTTGTCTTCTGGTTCGTTCTCCGAGATCAATGGTGACTTCTTGCTTGCCCAACACTGGAAATGTTGTTCCCGTAGCAGTTCGAAAGATGCCAAATTTAGCTTTGGAGATACTGTTGCAACTTAACCCAAGGATGTCCTTTCTCACTACTGTTGCTGTGGCGCCAGTGTCAACCACCATTGCACATGGCACTCTGTTGACAGATCCTTGTAATATAATGGCAGAACAATTACTGATTATGTACACCTGGCCTTCTATTGGTAAATCGTTTGAACTGCGAGGCTCCTGCTGGTCTGTAAGCCGCCTCCTACTTACGACCTCGGTCCGTTTCCCTGTTTGGCCTTCCGAGCTAGGACTCTCACCTCTCGAGCAAATACCGAAATGTCCTCTCCTTGCAATTGACTGCGGACGCGAAGACGGTCCATGTAAAGCTGAGCACGGTTAGAGTCCCCAAACTGTGAAATAAGGGCAGCTACCAATTCGCCATAGTCTTGGGAACCAACTAACTCTTTAAGAATGGGAAGTGCCACGCCTGTCAAAGAGGATGCCAATGCAGAACCCATCATGACCTTATCCCATCCATTGGAACGTGCAACAGTCTCAAAATGAGATTGGTATTCCTCCCAGGGTTGAGAACCATCAAATTTCTCAGGCCTGAAAAATCCTTTGGTGACTACCCGGCCCGGCTCTCGGATGTCCTCTTGGATTGCAGATGGCTTTGGTGGTCGCTGGTTACTTCCCTCTTCGACTTGGTCATGACCCCGAAACTCATCTCTTATATCCTGAAAAAAGTTGCGCAGCATGTTTGTCACCTCTCCCATGATTGTCTGGGGGAACTCTTCCAATTGAAGCTGTCTACCTTGATCAATATCGCTTACCATTGGCTGATCATTTTGGGCTTCTTGTTCCCGAACGTCATTAGCCACAACACGAGCTCTCCTCAACGACATACCTTCATTATCATTTGACTCCTGCATCTTGCTGTCAGTTCACTTCTGACACCAGTGTAACACAGTGATTGCACATAAAGGTTTATTATGAAACAGTGGAATAGCAATACAAAATAGATTTTAGAGCACACGACAATTTCGAGAATCTCTACAACTCAACAACTTTTTTATATCACGAACCAAACGTACTGTTACCAACCAATCACATGACATTTATAACGTTAGTAGTGACTTGAACTTCATATCAATATTCTCACGATCTCAATATTATCTCGATTTCGCTCAAATTCGGATTGTGGGGCCCAAGATGCTTGCTTATTAATTTCGTTAACTTAGCGCTTCGGTACTTGAACGAAGATTCATCAACCTGATTGCAGACTACTTCTCAATCTTGTAGCTGTTTGTCTGTTAGAAACTATCTGTGTGGCTGTTTGAGTCAATTAAAAGAAAATCATTTGAAACATACCAAGTTAATCAAATAATCAAATTTCGAAATTGGAGATGGTTCAACCATGGTACAACGTGGCAGCTCACCTTGATCATCCTGTGCATCGACAGTAAGTAGGCAATCCAAATTTGGCGAGCAGACCATGAGGGAAGTGGAGGTATATCGCCCGAAACCCCGGTTTGAACGCACTTCCGCAAATTTGAGTACTTTGAATTTGAATAAGTTATTGAACGAAACGATTGCCTCGAAGGAGGTCGATAGAAGAGAGGGAGACTGACTCGCGTCGTCCTGCTGCAATTCGCCTGTGCAGGGCTGCCAGCCTGCCACAACTAAATTGTCCATCTCCAATATATGAGAATTAAATTATGAAATGAATCAATTTAAATTGCGGTTCAACACTATTGCTCCTTATTACTGCACTTCCTACGTATGCCTACGTTATCTGGAGTGAGAAAGCTCTACGGTCCAATTTGTCGTCGCTTCAATATCTTCGGTAGTTAGGACGCAAATTTGAGCAAAAATAAATCATTAGTAATCAGTAGTGTTCTGTGTGCCATATACTGCACGGATTGAAGGTTGACTTCAGACGCTTAGATCCGACAAATAAAGGTGAACTTTGGAGTTACCATGGTCAGACATTATGGTGGGCCTTTTCTTCCTAGTAAAACTCGTTCACCTCAAATCCTTTTAATGCGATTCAATGAGAAATTTGTGTGCAAAGTGAGTATATCTCATTGGTGTTACTCAACAAAACTCTGATTTAAGTGTTTTTCCTTTACATGAAGGTGGCTCTATAGGGATTTTACTCTAACATGATCAGTTATAAGCTATAAGTAGATTCAGCAGATGTTGAATAACGCTGTTCCGTTTATGAGACGTTGAGCACTACGAAGTTTCTTACATTTTTTTTGTTTCGTAATTTTTCCGTGAACTGAAGAGCATTCTTCGACTTGGAATAAGTGTTCAGGAGGCGTTTGAATTGCTTTTGGTCGAACTTTGAATTGGCTTTGGCTCCCCTAGAGACTAATGTTGTCATTGATGAGGACTCTGGTGATGAAGACACCTGCTCAATGGACGAATTCAGCCAATGACAATTGCTCGCTGATGCAGAGATACGAATAAATTGCTCGATTGAGATAACGGGTGAACATTATTGGTTCACCATCCAACCATCAACTTGTCAACAGTTTCCTCCTACTTCTTTTGACGTTCAACTATCCATCAGTAACCAGTTTGCTGGTTGCAAACAATCCCCCTATTTGAATTCAGGAGGAGTATAGTTACCTACTTCTTATTTGAACAAATACTGCACTCCGAGGAAAAGCAGCGGACGCACACAAATCCGAATCTACACAGGCGTCTGGATCTCCAGCGGCTCGTCCTCGACACAAGCGCTCACAGCGGCCTTCCTGCTAACTCTCTTATCTCATTCTCACGCTCAATTTGAGTTTGTGTCCTACGAGAGAGGGAAAATCAGGCATGCACGGGAAACTTAGCGATTGGATTATTACTTTCCATGTAATTTTTTAGGCTGAAACCATTGAAAACAGTCCCGGATCATCATCTGGCAAGCTGTAGGTACTTTAGTGGGGGAAACGGCACTTGGCGTTCAAAAACCTTAATCTTCTGAATGGCTCACTGCCCCAGGTTTGTTTTCGTTGCTTGATAAACCCATTTAACCCTAATTGGCATCATGATGATGATAATAATAGGTAGGTACGTACCTAATAATAATAATAATAGACGGTGCATGATGAACTTCGGTGAGGTCTCATCAATGGTTGGAGGTAGGTAATCCAGGTCAATACAAAACCTTTTTCTTTCTTAAGTACCTACCTAAAAAAATAGGTAATTGTTTTTACAAGACAAGCTTCACTTGTAGCGAATTTTCCAAAAAAAATGAAGCTATTGCAATCGTCTAAAATAAACCGGGGTGAAGTAGCAATAGATTCTGGCAATAACTTTTTTTCTGTTCGGATGGATTGCTTTTATGCAAAACATTTTTTTACAACAATATGAATCATTCCCGACCTAAAATTGATTTGCAGTCAGAAAAGTCGAAAATGTATTTCTCCCGAAAACGTCTAAGTCCCACCGCCTTCCGAGTTTAGTATGGGCGAACGCTGTTTTAATTTAATATCTCCTGAACCACTTGCTCTCTCACCTCGAAACTTGGTAAGGATGTTGGGAAAGTTCCGGAAAAAGTGGCAAAAATGGATCAAGGAGGGGGTCTCTCACTTTGCAACTATTTTTCCTAGATTCGTGCATCAAATCCCCCCCACCCCCTGACGGCCGCCCGACCAAACCTGGATTTGCTATCCCCCAGAGAAACTATCCAAGAATCTAGGAAAAATAGTTGCAAAGTGAGAGACCCCCTCCTTGACCCGGAGACCTTCTTGAGACCTCCTTTTTGCCACTTTTCCCGGAAAACTGATAATCGCGAAACACATTTCCCCCTCCCCTCCGCCCCTGACGGCCGCCCGAGGAATTTAGACATTCGAAATCCATTCCTCTCTACTTACCCAACATCCTCACCAAGTTTCAAGGTGAGAGAGCAAGTGGTTCAGGAGATATAAATTTAAACTGCGATTGCTAAACTGAACTCGAAGGGCTTTGACGTTTTTGGGAGAAAAACATTCTCAACTTTTCTGTCTTTGCAATTCAATTTTAGGTCGGGAATGATTCATATTGTTGTCAAAAACAATGTTTTTCATAAAAGCAATCCATTAAAAAGAAAAAAAAAGTTATTGCTAAACCGGGTGGAAGTGGAGTTGAGGAAAAAGTGAGAAACAGACATGGATCTAGTATCTCTAGTAGGATACTCTAGTAGGATACTAGGTCCATGAAAACAGAGGAGATCAAGAGTGTAAGCAGGAAGGCCGCTGGGAGCGCTTGGGTCGAGGACGAGCCGCTGGAGATGACCAACTAATGAAAATTGCAAAACAGCTTCTCAACACAATGTGCACATGTCATGTGCAGGATAAGAATGTGTGGATAAGAATGGGAGAAATATGGATATGATAATATCATATCAATCTATTCACTTGTATCTCAATAAAGTTTCTTTTTCTCCTTCCTTCTTTCATATTATGGAAGGTAGAAATATGGGAAGTAGTGGAGAAAAAGAAAGTTTATTGAGATACAAGTGAATAGATTGATATGATATTATCATATCCATATTTCTCCCATTCTTATCCACAATACAGTCAAGAAGGGTTTTGATTGTAAAGAAAAATAAAATGCATTGATTTTTACACGTTTAGTTGTACCTAATTCAACAGTTTTTGCGGGTTTTTCTTGAGTTTGATTTCAACATTTACACATGTAACGTAACCTAGCGTGCCGTATATGGCACGGCCAATTTTGACAATTTGACAGATTAAAGCTGATTTTTCTGTTTATTTATTCATAGTGATTTCATAAACTAGAAAATATAGTTTACAGAACACTTAAGTTAAATCAAAAACGCTGCAAATCATTGCTCAAAGGTTTATTATTTTCTGTATAGATCATCCTTCTGTATAGATCACTGGTTCTCCATCAATAGCACCTACCACCATCTGTATTCTCCCTTGACCTTCCCTCTCAAATTTCAGCTCCTCCGTTCAATAGGATTGAAAATGGCTTCGGAGCTCACTCAGCTGATCAGTGATCAGAAGAGTGAAGAAGATCTCCTCGAATGCTGGAGACGCCTGGAAGAGCACTTCCATTCAATAGGATTGAAAATGGCTTTCGAGCTCACTCAGCTGATCAGTGATGTGAGGAGTGAAGAAGATCTCCTCGATTGCTGGAGACGCCTGGAAGAGCACTTCCATTCAATAGGATTGAAAATGGCTTTGGAGCTCACTCAGCTGATCAGTGATCAGAAGAGTGAAGAAGATCTCCTCGAATGCTGGAGACGCCTGGAAGAGCACTTCCATTCAATAGGATTGAAAATGGCTTTGGAGCTCACTCAGCTGATCAGTGATGTGAGGAGTGAAGAAGATATCCTCGAATGCTGGAGACGCCTGTAAGAGCACTTCCATTCAATAGCATTGAAAATGGCTTCGGAGCTCACTCAGCTGATCAGTGAGCAATGATTTGCAGCGTTTTTTACCTACAAACATTGTTTTACCTACACATTTTTTTTTTACCTACCACACCTACCTATTGGTAGGTACTACCTACCACACTATAATGGCTTCACACCTTCACAATCAAGTTTATTAGAAAGAACTAAACGCTTCACACTCGATTCGAAAAATAGAAAGCTTGATATGGAAATTTGATTACTGGTTACGCAGAAGGCAAAACTGTATACAAATCGAAGAAATGAATAGCGATCGCATTTTAGTCAGATAAAATTTGAACGGCAATTAGACCTCTTTTGCGATTCACACTCATGATTCTGTTTTATCGAAGGAAAACCTTCAAATACTCGTAGGGACCGAACGGTTTGTCCTACAGAGCTCCGGGTGGTCTCAAAAATTTTTAAAAATTCTGTACTATTTAAAATTGGTGAAAAAACGATACCTTTATCTCGAGAGTTTTCGAGCTAGGGCACTCTTGAAATTTTCTACCCTTAATTTTCACCCCTTAGAAGTGACCTACATCAACCAAAAGCTTCGCGGCACAACTAGACCCCAAATGGAGCCCATATACCAAATTTGAACCAAATCGGTCCAGTGTTGCTAAGAAAAGTGCCGCGTACGGCGGACGGCGTACGGCGGACGGCGTACGGCGTACGGCGGACGGACGGAAATTTTTTTATTCGATTTTCGGATTCTACGTACCTTGAAACGTAAAACATCAAATTTTGAGGGGGGGTTAAAATTTTTTTTTCTTGCTCGATTCCAAAGGCTTATTATTGAAAATAATAAACCAAAATTTAGTCAAAATTAATTAAATCAAAATTTTAGTTAAAATCAAAATACCCCAGTAGGGGTTACTTTAACAGCTTTTTTCAAAAACAAATCATAGGTTTTCCATGAAAATTGTTTGTAAGACATAGATTGATTGAAATGCACGCCCATAATATTTATCACGCGCACTTTTCTTCCTTCTTCATGTTATCGTAAAAATTCCGATTTCGTGTTTTCCCGCAGTTTCGGCTTTGATGAAAATCATGTTCGGTGTACATGGAATACGGGAAAAAATGGTTCATAAAAAAACCACGTCACTGTTACTCCCCTTCATACAGTCCCCTTATCAACAACCAGACTTCAACAATAAAAGTCAGAGAGCGATAAAAGGTTTTTACACCTCGCTCGTAAAAAGGGCGTTTCGAGCCTCGCAATTGCGAGCTTTTCTTCCTTTTTCAGTGAAGATCTGTTTTGTTTCGAGTACCGGCTTCAAAGGCGAAATGAGAATGACAGAAGGAAAAGGGAAAGGGCAAAAAGTACGGAAAAATATTGACTGCTGTGTGTTTTACTCGGCTTTGAGTAGGAAGAAGGAGTAATGAATACTCTAAAAGAAGCAACAGTTGAAAGGGACCAGAAGGGCCTTTTTCTCGTTGAAACTGGGGTTTTTTACGGAGGCACGGAAAACGCCTATATCCCATCTACAGGATAAAAAAGATAGGCTTGAGGTGGCATATTCCTTCAATACTGTGGTGTTTCACAGGTACTTTCTGTCAAGATAAACTTGAAAATGAACCTTGAGAAAAAATATGGTTGGTAGGTACTGACATTGGAAAAGCCTTGTTCTTTGCAGGGCAGTGATCTAAACAGAAAAATAATGTGTAACAAAAACAATGTGTAATAATTTTTAGCTTCTATGAATGAGACTCCAGGGTTGGACGAACAGAGGGAGAGGAGGTGGTAGTAGTTTTTCTTCCTGAATCACACAGAAGTGTTAGTTTTGGTTTATTATTTTCAATAACAAACCTTTAGAATCGACCAAGAAAATTTTTTTAATTTCCTCATAACTTGCTGGTTTACGTTTCAAGTTACGTAGAATCCAATAATCGAATACAAGTTTGGCACTTTGCTTAGTTACTTACCTTGGACCGATTTTGATGAAGTTCAGTATATGCTATTCTTTTGGGGTCTAGTTGTGCTCCGAGGCTTTTGGTTGATGTCAGTCACTTCTAAGGGTTGAAGAATAAGGGCTAAAATTTTGAAAACGCCCTAGCTCAAAAAATGTCGATAGTATTGAATTTTTAGAATCGAATGAAACCACCCATAGCTCTGTAGGAAAATTTAAGGGTTGGACTTGGACCTTAGAGATCAGAAATACGAGTGTGAATCGCAAAAGAGGCCTCCGTTAGCTGACATGTGTTACCTGACCAAAATGCGATCGTTGTTCGTAGTAGTTTCGTTCGTAGAGGAGGTAGCAGTAGTTTCTCTCCTTGAATCACTCTGAGGTGTTAGTTTTGGTTTATTATTTTCAATAAAGAACCTTTAGAATCGACCAAGAAAATTTTTTTAACCTCCTCAAAATTTGTGGGTTTGCATTTCAAGTTACGTAGAATTCAATAATCGAATACAAGTTTGGCACTTTGCTTAATTACCTTGGACCGATTTTGATGAAATTCAGTATATCCTTTTGGGGTCTAGTTGTGCCCCGAAGCTTTTGGTTGATGTCAGTCACTTCTAAGGGTTGAAGAATATGAGCTAAAATTTTGAAAATTCGAATTTAATGTGAAGCGTTTATTTCTTTACAATAATCTTGATTGTGAAGCGAAAATATGGTTGGTAGGTAGTGATAATGGCAAACATGTGTTCTTTGCAACGGAGTGATCTATACAGAAATATGTATACAGAAAAAAATAAACCTTTGTGTAATAATTTGCAGCGTATACGTTTGTGATATCACTTTATCAAAATAAACGAATTGATTAATTTTATTGAGAGGTGATTTTGGGAGGATTTTCCAACCCACTGAAACTTCGAAATGCGGTTGGTAGTTCGCATGGTAAGTACTGAGTGCACTCAATACCAGTACCTACTCGTTCCTCAATATCTATGAGTAAACAATTTCCTAAACCTACTTTTCTCCATCAGTATTTTTCTTTTCATTTATTGATACGTGGAAAAAGCTCAACAGCAGATCAATCGAAGTTATGTCAACAACTCAAACAATGGCGATCGATTTTCGGCATGAATATCAGATTACGTGCGGACCTACCTCCGCTTAACTACGCTTTGTGAGTTTCTCAACTTTTGACACATTACAGCCAATCAATTGTTCGAACAGCTCCGACTTCATTGATTGTTTCACACAGTTTGCCAACTAAGATTACCTCTATCTTGATAATTCACTGAAGACCTAATGGATTCATCGAATTCTGTGAGAAATTCTGCAAATACATTATAAAACCATTTGGTAAATTTGGAGTGCAAAATACTAGTATAATAACATGAAATGCAGTATTTTTGGTTGTGTGAAATCGAATAACCGGATACATACAGATCAAAGCACTGATAGATTCCCTGATCAAAAGTGAAGTAGATCATGATCTTCACAAGCAAGTTGATATTTTTCAAATTAAAATTATTAACACGATGGAGGATAATTTCAAAATTTGAGGCATTCGCTGGATCATCAAGAAATATGAGCAATCATGATCATTCAAATTTGAGCCAAATCGGATCATTATGCCTGAAGAAATAAGTTTTTCTGAAAAGTTTAGTGAGTGACCTAGTAAGGCCTGAAAATTCGATCAAAATCGGACCTAAATTACAAAAATTGGTTGTGTTTGACGGAGATCGAATGTTTTTCCTCTTCTGTGTACCTATCACCCGTCCACCCTCCATTTGTGCGATTTGGGACTGTTAGGAATGTTTGTCTGTAGAGACAATTATTAGTTTAGAGAATATCCTTAGGTTTTATATTAATTTCTTGTATGTGAATTATTGTGCTTTTAGAAAACCAAAAACTGATGTAAATATATTTTCATCATCTGAAATAATCAATAACTCACTTACTTAGCCTGCTTAAGGCCTTTGTTCTCTAAAATTCAGTCTTGTCTTCCCAGGATCAATTTTTTTAGAAAAATTGTTTCCTGATCATTCAAACGTGCACTAGAATAGTTAGCAGACACGGGATGAACTCTAATTTCATGATTAAAAAATCTCTCCAATAAATAAGTTTTTTTCTCTCTCGTTAGAAAAAAAAAGTAATTAACATTTTGCTTCCGAGTCTACCAAGATAGCGGAAGTTTAGTTTTCACTTTTCAAGGTCGAAGAAAAATGTTCTTCAAAATCGAAATTTCCACTCGCGTTCTACGTTTTAGACCTTCCTGAACAATTTTGTTTCCGTGTCTGTCTGTCCTGGTTTCCTTGTAACCGGCATAACTGTAATAAGAAGTTATTGTCCGATTTCGATGACATTTTCTGGGATTGTTCGGGTTAGCGTGTAGACCGTCCCCTATGAAAGTCGTCACCCCCGGACTGATAGTAGTTGCGCGAACGTGAATTCCTTGAACAGCCATAACTTCCACATTTTCCATCCAATGAAATGTCAGGGATCTTGAAACTTCTTTCTTCTTGGAAAATCTTAACAGCTACATCACCTACATTTTTCATCAAAATTTGATGGCAATTTGTAGGATTGTTTCTAATTTGCGTGTAGATGGTCCCCTGCGAAAATCACTGCCCCCTGACTGATAGTACCCT
Source organism: Apolygus lucorum (assembly GCA_009739505.2). Taxonomy (NCBI): domain Eukaryota; kingdom Metazoa; phylum Arthropoda; class Insecta; order Hemiptera; family Miridae; genus Apolygus; species Apolygus lucorum. The sequence goes on along the minus strand of CM019168.2, from coordinate 35,839,640 downwards.
CTGCGCATCCGAAAACGTGAATTCCTTGAAACAACCATAACTTCTACATTTCTCATCGTATTGCGACGAAATTTTCAAGGACTAGAAGATGGTCCCTTATGAGGTTAGTTCAAGGTACTTAGAGATTATTGTTTTGGGATTAACTACTATGCATCGGATCATCTATATATCAGGGCTATGGATACAAGGAAACTACGTGCCACACCCACTTGGCATACTTTTTATTTTTATTTTATTTTTTCAAACCCTGTTTTACGATTGTTGATCAAGTTGACCTGTTATTTCAACATCCGTATAGTTAGAGTTAGAAAACATGTACACTAAAAAAAGTACAGTTTAGTAGGAAGACAGTTTCGGTGAAGCTAGTGCCTCTTGTCTCTGAATCATACTAGACTCCCGTCCCCTTAAGGCGTTAATACGACGAGTGTGAAAAAATGGTGACGCTTACTTTCTTCTTGGATACAGATATAGAGTATTCATTAAGGTGTGGTTAGGACGTCACAACCTGAAGGTGTTACACTATAACTCTCTTCTTGAACTACAAGCCAGGAGTAGATTGGCAGCTGTAACTTTCCTCTGGGAACACAATGCCGTCAGTTCGCACTAGTTGCTAAGGGGGTCACCTCATGGGAGAAGGGCAAAGACCTAGTGAACTGTGAAACGGACGAGGAAATGTTGGCTGACTATTTCATGAAGTTTGGCGTTCCAACTCCTGCAACTTGCCAGTTTCGAAACGGCCTCGAGGTCAAGATAACCGACTTGCCGCAAACCAACAGGAAGCGGATTTGCACCTGTACAGCAAATTTGTTCACGTAGAAACCACCTGCTCACTACATCGTGTAATAAATTATTTATCCCCTGCATTTCACTGTAAGGCGTTCCCAAGCTGTACCATATTATGAATTGTTGAACTTGAATGAACAAAATTGCTGATCCTGAATACCATATAGTTGGAGCCCTTACATTATCTTTAAAAGTATTTATTCAGCAAAAATCCTGTTCTTAGGGAAGTCGTTTTTAGGAAAGAGCATGAAAGTCATCATAAACCATATCATATTTTTAAAACCTCGAAATTCACTCCTTATTCATTCAGAGAATTAAATCTAAACAGAATTGTGAGTGCAATTTCGATTTTTGAAAAAATTTCAACGTTAGTAATATTAGTAATCTAGGTATTTCAATAATTGAATTATTCAAGCTTTCAGGGACGACAAAAACACAGAATAAGAGGGTCTCAGTCGACCGCCGTTCCTTCCTCATTCCGGGTTAGTCTAATCTCTTACACACCGGCTTGGTTACCCCAAGCTTGGCTTTGGTTTGTAGGGGCAACATTGCCACCCACACCACCAGTGCCTCCCCCAGCCTTCTCATACGTGCTCAGTTTTCAACAACAGTTTTTCCCATTTTTCTCAGGAAATAATCATGCAATTTCCATATTTCTTGTCGTATTTTCATATTTTTACATTATCGTGCACTTGATTAATTTCAAAAGTAAAAAATAAGTAAAAAGTTGTACTTAAATTTGAAATTGTCAAGGATTTTTGAAATTCATTATTGCATCTACCTAGGATATTGAAAAACTGAAAGATTGTCGCTGGAATCATCAAAATCGAACAATAATTGCCAGAGAAAAGGGGAAAAACCGTTCGTTCACTGACTGAGACCCCCATAATGATATTTTACGAAAAACGAGTAAACTAAATATTAAGTACAAATTAACCGGCATTTTGGCCTTTTATAGATTTTTCACCATCGAAAAATTGCGTTTTGAATATTTTTATATCAATTTTAAAGTACATGCCCATAAAATCACTCGCGATGAGATTGTGGAAAACCATTTTAATAAAAAAACGGAGTTGAGTAGAACTTTGTCTATTTCCACGAAAATAATGAGTTACAAGTTAAATCGATTTCGACGGTTAGGTCAACAATAACCAATAAGTTATTGTTTGTTACTGATGATGACCTAACCGTCGAAATCGATTTAACTTTCAACTCATTATTTTCGTGGAAATAGACAACGTTCTACTCAACTCCGTTTTGGTTTATTATTTTCAATAATAAGCCTTTGGAATCGAGCAAGAAAAAAAAAATTTTAACCCCCCCTCAAAATTTGATGTTTTACGTTTCAAGGTACGTAGAATACGAAAATCGAATAAAAAAATTTCCGTCCGTCCGCCGTACGCCGTACGCGGCACTTTTCTTAGCAACACTGGACCGATTTGGTTCAAATTTGGTATATGGGCTCCATTTGGGGTCTAGTTGTGCCGCGAAGCTTTTGGTTGATGTAGGTCACTTCTAAGGGGTGAAAATTAAGAGTTGAAATTTTCAAGAGTGCCCTAGCTCGAAAACTCTCGAAATAAAGGTACCTATCGTTTTTTCACCAATTTTAAATAGTATTGAATTTTTAAAAATTTTTGAGACCACCCGGAGCTCTGTAGGACAAACCGTTCGGTCCCTACGAGTACTTGAAGGTTTTCCTTCGATAAAACAGAATCATGAGTGTGAATCGCAAAAGAGGTCTAATCTCCATTCAAATTTTATCGGACTAAAATGCGATCGCTGTTCATTTCTTCGATTTGTATACAGTTTTGCCTTCTGCGTAACCAGTAATCAAATTTCCATATGAAGCTTTCTATTTTTCCAATCGAGTGTGAAGCGTTTAGTTCTTTCTAGTAAACTTGATTGTGAAGGTGTGAAGCCAGTATGGTGTGGTAGGTAGTACCTAGCTGGTAGGTAAAAAAAAGTTGGTAGGTAAAAAAAATGTTGGTGGGTAAAAAACGCTGCAAATCATTGCTCAAAGGCTTCTTCACTCTTCAGATCACTGATCAGCTGAGAGAGCTCCGAAGCCATTTTCAATCCTATTGAATGGAAGTGCTCTTCCAGGCGTCTCCAGCATTCCAGGAGATCTTCTTCACTCTTCAGATCACTGATCAGCTGAGTGAGCTCCAAAGCCATTTTCAATCCTATTGAATGGAAGTGCACTTCCAGGCGTCTCCAGCATTCGAGGAGATCTTCTTCACTCCTCAGATCACTGATCAGCTGAGTGAGCTCCAAAGCCATTTTCTATCCTATTGAATGGAAGTGCTCTTCCAGGCATCTCCAGCATTCGAGGAGATCTTCTTCACTCTTCAGATCACTGATCAGCTGAGTGAGCTCCAAAGCCATTTTTACTCCTATTGAATGGAAGTGCTCTTCCAGGCGTCTCCAGCATTCGAGGAGATCTTCTTCACTCTTCAGATCACTGATCAGCTGAGTGAGCTCCAAAACCATTTTTACTCCTATTGAATGGAAATGCTCTTCCAGGCGTCTCCAGCATTCGAGGAGATCTTCTTCACTCTTCAGATCACTGATCAGCTGAGTGAGCTCCGAAGCCATTTTCAATCCTATTGAACGCAGGAAGCTGAAATTTGAGAGGGAAGGTCAAGGGAGAATACAGATGGTGGCAGGTGCTATTGATGGAGAACCAGTGATCTATACAGAAGGGTGATCTATACAGAAAATAATAAACCTTTGAGCAATGATTTGCAGCGTTTTTACTACATGCTCATATAGATATTAAATATCTATATCTATGAAGAGATATTTGACCCATAATAACAAATTTTGTTATTATGGGTCAAATATCTCTTCATAATTAATAGAATTAACTAATTTAGAGCTACCAAAAGCAGTCAAAAGTGAGATGAGATGTTGTTGAATGAGGAAAAATAGTTGGAAAACTCTGATTACATTGCAAGGCTCAGAAGAGTGAACTTACCCGAAAGTTATGTGTTAAGCATGTCTAAGAAGGGTTACAGCTTACCCATCTGCAAAAAATTCTGAAGAAATGTGTTCCAGAAATATCACATTTGCACGTCTAAAATCAGTGGTGTACATTTTGCTACATTTGGAGATTGCTGTTTTGGAGGGTCAGTTTTGACCAGGGCGATGCTTGTTTAGAGATAATTCCCCTACATGAATGGACCAACGGCTCTTTTGTATTCTCCTCAATATTTTTCTCGTTCAACGAAGCACCCATCGAGAGATTTATACCCACTGATTTCCCGGCACCTGTTGTCAATATATCAAACGGTTGGAACGGGCCACGATGAATACTCAAGATACAGAGCGGAAAAACTCTGAGGCCTGATAGAGCGTTCGATACCAAACTGATTCATGGTGTCGACAAACTCGTTCGGTTGGTAGAACGTATGGTAATTTTTGATAGTAAGTATCTACGTGAAAGGTATTTTTATCTGTCAGCAATACATGACGTCTCCCAAGTTGGATTGGCAGTATCGCCTTCACAGCTCACATAAATGAGAATCTTGGGAGATGTTTTTGCTTGTTTACTAGTTTAGGTACTACTAGTTCAGTACTAAACTAATAAACAAGTGAAAAAACAGACTCCAAAATTTTGAATAATAATATGGTCACTCCATACACCCAACTCACTCTCATAAATTATGGCAACCGGCGCCAGTCTCCCATCGCCTTTTCCGCTTTAGACATTTTGTCGGACCTTCAACCAGTAAGTTTTGATGGAATTTTGGGAAAGTTCACTGAACATTCGCTTGGACCTTCCTGAACAATATTGGTTTCGTATCTATTTGTCGCTTAGGTTCGCAAATCGTTGTAACGTCTGATAAAACTATGAAAAGTCACGGTCCAATTTTGATGAAATTTTCAGGGATTTTGTAGGTGTAGAAAAAAAAAACAAAAAACTCCCTATGAAATCCATTGTCTTTATATTTATTGTAGCCTCTGCACTTGTGCCAACGTTTGACCCTTGCTTCACCCTTAACTTAATTCCTACGTTTTCTATCCGATTTGGCTGGGGTTTTCAGGGATTGTGTGTTTGAGTCTCTGGATGGTTCCCTATCAGAGTTGTTAAAATAGGAATTCCAATTCCCATTACCCATTCCAATTACTTTCGGAACAAAGTAATGGCCATTCCCATTACCCATTCCTGTAATGGGAATGGAATTTTCAATTACTCTTTCCAATTCCTTGTAATGGTAATGGTTTTTTCAATTCCCCATTACTCGCAGTTGGAAAAGTAATGGGTCCTTCCAATTACCCATTACAGGAAGAGTAATGGGTAATGGGAGAACCAATTCCCCATTACCACCATTCAATCAGTAAGTTGACCATCCTCCAATTCATAAGGGACCACCCTCAAACTCATAGGGGACCACCCTCCAATTCATAGGGGACCATCCCCCCATCCATTTCGTTGGGGACCATCCTCCAATTCATAGGGGACCACCCTCAAATTCATAGGGGACAACCCTCCAATTCATAGGGGACCATCCCCCCATCCATTTCGTTGGGGACCATCCTCCAATTCATAGAGGACCACCCTCCAATTCATAAGGGACCATCCCACCATCCTAATCGTTGGGGACCATCCTCCAATTCATAGGGGACCACCCTCAAATTCATAGGGGACCACCCTCCAATTCATAGGGGACCACCCTCCAATTCATAGGGGGCCACCCTCCAATTCATAAGGGACCATCCCACCATCCTAATCGTTGGGGACCATCCTCCAATTCATAGGGGACCACCCTCAAATTCATAGGGGGCCACCCTCCAATTCATAGGGGACCACCCTCCAATTCATAGGGGGCCACCCTCCAATTCATAGGGGGCCACCCTCCAATTCATAAGGGACCATCCCACCATCCTAATCGTTAGGGACCATCCTCCAATTCATAGGGGACCACCCTCCAATTCATAGGGGACCTCCCTCCAATTCATAAGGGACCATCCCACCATCCTAATCGTTGGGGACCATCCTCCAATTCATAGGGGACCACCCTCAAATTCATAGGGGACCACCCTCCAATTCATAGGGGACCACCCTCCAATTCATAGGGGGCCATCCCACCATCCATTTCGTTGGGGACCATCCTCCAATTCATAGGGACCACCCTCCAATTCATAGGGGGCCATCCCTCCATCCATTTCTTTGGGGACCATCCTACAATTCATAGGGGACCATTCCCAAATTCCTTGGGGAACTCCCTCCCAATTCATAGGGGACCATCCCACCATCCTAATCGTTAGGGACTATCCTGCAATTCATAGGAGACCGTTACCAAACTCCTTGGGGACTACCCTCCAAATTCATAAAGGACCATCCCATCATCCATTTCGTTGGGGACCATCCTGCAATGAATTGTAGGATGGTCCCCAACGATTAGGATGGTGGGATGGTCCCCTATAAATTGGTAGGGTAGTCCCCTAGGAATTTGGGAACGGTCCCCTATGAATTGCAGGATGGTCCCCAACGATTAGGATGGTGGGATGGTCCCCTATGAATTGGAGGGTGGTCCCCTATGAATTGGACGATGGTCCCCAACGAAATGGATGGGGGGATGGTCCCCTATGAATTGGTGGGTGGTCCCCTATGAATTTGAGGGTGGTCCCCTATGAATTGGAGGATGGTCCCCAACGAAATGGATGGGGGGATGGTCCCCTATGAATTGGAGGATGGTCCCCAACGAAATGGATGGGGGGATGGTCCCCTATGAATTGGTAGGGTAGTCCCCAAGGAATTTGGGAACGGTCCCCTATGAATTGCAGGATGGTCCCCAACGACTAGGATGGTCCCTTATGAATTGGAGGGTGGTCCCCTATGAATTTGAGGGTGGTCCCCTATGAATTGGAGGATGGTCCCCAACGAAATGGATGGGGGGATGGTCCCCTATGAATTGGAGGGTGGTCCCCTATGAATTGGAGGATGGTCCCCAACGATATGGATGGGGGATGGTCCCCTATGAATTGCAGGGTTGTCCCCTATGAATTTGAGGGTTGTCCCCTATGAATTTGAGGATGGTCCCCAACGAAATGGATGGGGGGATGGTCCCCTATGAATTGAAGGGTGCTCCCCTATGAATTTGAGGGTGGTCCCTTATGAATTGGAGGATGGTCAACTTACTGATTGAATGGTGGTAATGGGGAATTGGTTCTCCCATTACTCATTACTCTTCCTGTAATGGGTAATTGGAAGGACCCATTACTTTTCCAACTACGAGTAATGGGGAATTGAAAAAACCATTACCATTACAAGGAATTGGAAAAAGTAATTGAAAATTCCATTCCCATTACAGGAATGGGTAATGGGAATGGCCATTACTTTGGATTAAGGTGTCTCTTAATCCCCCAGTTTTTGGTTTTATGTGTACATAATCATAATCACTTCACTCATTTCATTGCTTATAAGAAAAGTAATTTTGAAAAGTAATCATTACTCAAAGTAATCATTACTTTACAACTCTGTTCCCTATGAATGTAACATGTGATCATCAAATTTCGAGGGTACTGGTACGTAAAAATAGGAGTTTTGAGATTATCTACTATGCATCGGATCATCCACACGGGTTATGGATACGAAGTAACTACGGTGCCACAACCACTTGGCAGACTTTTTTCGTCTTGGGCAAAATCAAGGAATTATGGACCTGGTTTTTTTTTTTCACAATACAAATTTTTGCTCAACTCTAGCGTTTAACAGCTGTTTAGTCCATTTTATGGCGAATTTCTTGACCTTTAGACTACTACAGAATCATATCTAATATTTTCCTATATTTTTCAAAATAATTCTTCGATTTAAAAAAAAAATGTGTTTATCAACAGTTTTTCTAGAAATTTTTGTGCAGTTTTTAATTTTAATTTTATGATTTAGAGTCTTTTAAATAATTCTTGGCTCTTTGTGGCCAATATTATGTTACGTTGTTTTGTGGGTAACATAAAAGGAAGGAACTGTAAAAAATCAGTTGTGTATTCATAAAAGAACACGAGAGGACTGCCCCTGAAGAGAGAGGAAAGATATTCCCTCAAAGGGCGTGATCCAGTTCTAATCTAAGTTTAATCTGCTGAAAACAACTGATCATGAGTCACCTTGATCGCGACATGTTTTAATAAGCAATACCCCAAAATTATCAAATTTTAAAATTTTAGCCGTTGATATCAGTGTTTTTTTTTAAACAATTTTACTCAAATTGGTAGTTTTAGAAAAATGAAAGGAAAGAAAATCTGTGATTAATCACAGGAATATAAATAGGATTAATTGTATTGAAAAAATTGTGATTAATCGTTGGATTCTGTAATTAATCATGGGAAAGTTGTGATTAATCATAGCAAAATTGTGATTAGTCATGAAAAATTGTGATTAATCACAATTTTTATGATTAATCCTGTTATTCCTGTGATTATGACTTCAATCATAGTGCGTGAATATAATTTTAATCCTATTATTCCTGTGATTAATCACAGATTTCCTGTGATTAATAATGCACTCTTAATCATACTCCGTGATTATGATTTTATTTATACTCGTAGTGTGTGAATATAAATTTAATGATATTCATAATCTCAGAAACATATTCCTGTTATTAAAAATCTTAATCATATTTATGAGTACGATTTTGCCTAACTCCAGGGTGAGGCAATAAGTATGACCGAATCATCAAAACAAATTCTGATCCTCCCTGTCGATGAAAGAAAATGACATCCTCGACAGCAGGAAATGCCACTCTGACGAAAATTCAACCTTGTTTACTTTACCCCGTTTTACAATAAAATGGCCGTGTGAGACACTCAGTGTAGTGGAATGATAGCTGTTACTATCCCTGATCGATTCTTCGTCGAAATCTAATCTACACGATCATGTGGATAGTTGATGAGTTGATCTCATTTTAGAATCATCCCCATACTATACTATTCCTACAATTTTCCAAATTTAATCATCGTTTACTTTCTTCTTGCAGAAGTTGACATTAACGGGACGTGTTGGTTCAACGAGCAGTGCGAAATCAGGGTATTGCAGACCGAGTGCAGAGATGGGCGGTGCTTGTGCAGATTTGAGATGGTTCCGCTCTTCATTCCCAAGCACAACAAGATAGAATGCATATGTAAGTAATATGAATGGTCATCATACAATTATTAGGCAGTAAGCACTGTATTTTTCACGAATGTTTAATGAGAAAATTTTCAATTACTATATTGACAACTAATAAGGAACATTCACCACTATTTCAACTAATGACTTATATTTTTGTTACTACTATTTTTTTCAATTATAATTCATTTTTTCATAAAACATCTGGAGCAAACTACGGAGGGGAGGTTAGAAACTCAGCACCAGTTTGAGAAACCCCACCAAAACGTTACAAAAAGTTCTACACACACAGTTATTGAGTAGTATACTATCATCAAATCAGATGATAATCTTCACTATAAACCTCGATGACGTTTTGTAACCGAATTGTTTGAAAAGTTGACCCTATATGTTTGTTACAAATTTTTCATCATTTTACGGCTTTATCATGATAGTTTCCTTCTCTTTTACAACAGTTCTTGAACTGCCGAAAAGATTAATATTCTTTGTAAACTATATACAGGATGTTTACGATTGAGACGGACCAAACTTCAAGGATCAATTCTACAGCTAATTTGCAACAAAAAATGTCTCAACAATTTTTCTTTAACCCCTTTTGGGTAATTATTTTCAATAATGAACCTTTGGAATCGACCGAGAAAAAAAAGTTTCTAACACCCCCTCAAAATTTGATGGTTTACGTTTCAAGGTATGTAGAATCCAAAAATCGAATAAAAATTTGGCCGTCCGCCCTTTTGCCTCTTAGCAATGACCGATTTTGATGAAATTTGGTATGGCTCCATTTGGGCTCCATTTTGCTCTAGTTTACACGCCATTTGGGGTCTAGTTGTGCCCGAAGATTTTGGTTCATGTAGGTCACTTTTAAGGGTTCAAAAATAAATTTTGAAATTTTGAAAACGCCCTAACTCAAAAAATTGTGATATAAAGGTATTGTTTTTCCTTCAATTTAAGATTCTATAGAATTTTTAGAATTTTTTGAGACCACGCGAAGCTCTTTAGGACAAACCGTTCGCTCGCTACGAAAATTGTTAAATCAGAAACACGAGTGTGAATCGCAAAAGAGGCCTAATCTCCGTTCAAGTTAAAGCTGACCGAAATTCGATCGATGTTTTTCTTCATGTTGGATGGTTGTTGGCTTTGTAGACGAGTGATCTATATAGAATAATAATAAACCATTGTGTAATAATTTGCAGCGTTTTTTTCACTTTGAAGTTTTTTTTCTCGTGTTTTCGGCATTGCAGCACTAAAATGGTCATAACTTATTTATTTTCAGTTTAAATTCAAATATAATTACACCGTTGGAAAGAGCGTTAAATTTCCGACCCGTTTATAAAGCTAACACCAATTTGTTAAAGCCATTTTTTTAAGTAAAAAATAGGTGTCAAAATTAATCCTTTTTTTCGAAAATTGTCATTTTTCAGGCTAACGATTCCCCCGTAATAAATAGCACTATCGTGGTGAACTCAACGGGAAAAACTACCGCAAGATCTTAGCTTTCCAACTGTATGTCAGTTTAAAGGTTTTAGAGGGAAATTTCTTGAAAAAAATTATTTTCATTTTCCTCGGGCATATTTCGCTATTGAGTTGACCATGTGTTATTGCTTTCACTTTTCAAGGATTAAAATAAAAAGTCCTCCAAGATTAAATTTCCACTCGCATTTTACGTTTTAGACCTTCCTGGATAATTTTGGATCCGTGTCTGTCATTTTTTGTTGCAAATTCGTTGTAGAATTGATCCTTGAAGTTTGGTTTATTTCAATGGTAGTCACCCTGTATATGCGATAGATTGATTAAATATTAGTCTTTTGGAAATACATCCGATAATCAAAGCAAGTTAACTATCCCAGATTTGGGATTCATTAGAAACCTTAATTATGAAGGTGAAATGCTACCTGCTTTTGGTTCTGAGTTATGTTTAACGTTGAAAATCTAATTACCTCAAACTTGGCTGATGGCCTTTTTTCTCGCCTTCAGAACCAAAAGACCACACTGGCATGTTAAGGACTTAGGAAATCATCTTGAAGTTCTTCCCACGACGAAGTTCGGCTGACAATCCCACAAAACTAGGGTTGGCGAATTACAATATAACACGTGTTTTTGTTGGATGAAAGGGAGGGTGGACTCACACACAATTGAATCCCCAAACATTCACCAACACTCTGCTTCTATTGCCCATTTATCTCCCAACTTTTCCACACAAAACGTTTCGCTCGGTGGACTTTAGCCAACTAACTGTAAAATTTATAGTTTTCCCCCAAGGTGGAACTTCTTACCACTTAGGAGTAATAAATAGCTTCCAACTTCAAGACATTTCATATTTTCGGGAACGAGGCTCTCCTAAACGTTGATAAAAATAACCTGAAATTCCCTTCAAGATCTCTTGACAGTGCTTTTAACTTCAGCAAGGTACAATGATGTACTTTTTGAACCAGTTCATGCTTTCAAGAAAATACAACACTTAAAAACATCCAAAAACTCCACAAAATCAGGTAAACGGCACTTCATGAAAAATAACCATATTGCAATTTCTATACAGTGTTTTACCTCTTAGTTAAACCTTTTTTTGCATTGATTTAAACCTTTTTTACTTTCATTTAATTTTTTTTTTACTTTCTTTAAACCTTTCTCACTTTCATTTAAACTTTTTTTACTTTGATTTAAAACTTTTTCACTTCCATTTACACTTTTTTCACTTTCATTTAAACCTTTTACACTTTAATTTAAACATTTTCTACATTGAATTAAACCTTCTTCGATTCCCAAGTAGGAAAATGAATTTTTGAACATAATGAACGCTTGAAAACTTTATCTAACACATAAGAAACAACAGAAACACAGGAAAAACACAGACAAAGTGGTCTTGCAGAAATGTGATGGTGTCAATGTAGTGATTTCTCATTGACTGCAAGACCACATTGACTGCGTTTTTCCTGTGTTCCTGTTGTTCCCTGTGTGTGAAGTTTTTTTGTTTGAAGTTTTGAAGTTTGAAGTTTTCATGTGTTTATTCTATTCAAAAATGTATTTTCCTTCTTGGGTATCGAAGAAATCTAAAAAAATGTTTAAATGAATGTTGAAAAGGGTAATTTAAAGTAAAAAAAGTTGTATGTAACTAAAAGGAAGAAACTTTAAAATACCATAAAAATATCAAATATAACAAATAGGTAACAAATATATCTTTTCCTTTTAAAATAACTAAATTGAAATACAGGGTGTCTACCATTTGGATGGACCAAACTTCAAGGATCGATTCTACAACTCATTTGCAACAAAAAATGTCTCCTAGCAATTTTTTCTTAACCCACTCAAAATTCTTTTTTGTCCACTGTCGAGTTTTTATTCGTATTTTCGACCTTGCAGCACTAAAATGGTCATAACTCCCTTATTATTCATGCTACTTAAAATCTGAGTACACCGTTGGACAGAGCGTTAAATTTCCTATTCATTTAATGGGGAACCCAGTTTCTTATAGCCATTTGTAGAAGCAAAAAAATTAATCAAAGTCAAGATTTATAATTTTTTTCGAAAATCGCCATATTTTAGGCTAACGATTCTCCTTTAAAAAATACTGCTATCGTGGTGAACTCAACAGGAAAAACTACCCCAAGATCTCACCTTTCCAACGGTATGTCAGTTTTAAGGTTCAAGAGGAAAGTTTCCTTGAAAAAATTGAGTTTTATGCGAAAAAACGTGCTTCTTTAGGCATTTTCCGCTAGAGAGTCGACCAAGTATGACCAAGTACTTACAAGTACTACCAAGTACTCGTATTATTGCCTTCACTTTTCAAGGTGCTTTGTCCGCTCTTGTCAGGTCGCTCTTGGTATGAGACGTTGGACAAAAAACTACAGGAGGGAGGGATGAAAAAATGTAAAGCGGAGCCTTGTATTTATTACCTAAAGAGAGACGGTAGCTTCAGAATAATATCCGTATATGTCGATGATTTGATCTTGATAACTTCTAATCAAAGCGCTATGAAGGAAACGAAGAGGATGATCAAGAATTATTTTGATATCAAAGATATGGGCCTTCTTCACTACATTCTTGGTATTGAAGTGGAGAAAATGGATGATGGGTCTCTAGCATTGAACCAGACAAAGTATATCAAGGAGATTTTAGAAGAATTTGGCATGGGGGAGTGCAAGCCTGTCAGAACACCCTCGGAGCCTAATCAATGTCTAAGTAAGACTGAATGTCCGAAAACGCGAGAAGAAGTAGAGGAAATGAAAAGTATCCCTTATAGACGACTGGTGGGAAAATTAATGTATCTGTCCCAAGCAACACGTCCTGACCTCGCTTTTGCAGTTTCCAAACTAGGGCAATTTTCATCTAACCCAAGCAGAGTTCATTGGCTAGCTGCAAAAAGGGTTTTGCGGTATTTGAAGGGCACAATGGCTTATGAGTTCAAAGTAGCCAAAACTTCGGGAGGAAATGTAATCCAAGTAAAAGGGTATTCTGATGCAGATTGGGCTTGAAATAAGGACGACAGAAGGTCGACAACGGGGCTTCTTGTCGAGATTAACAACACAGCAATCGTCTGGAACTCAAATAAATAAAATTCAGTGGCTCTTTCCACGATGGAGTCTGAATTTGTCGCAGTTGTATCATGTAGTGTTGAAATGCTATGGTTAACTCAAGTTCTACAAGAAATTGAATGCAAGATGCAAAACAACCCCTTGATATTATGTGATAATCAATCGGCACTCAACTTTGCCAAGAGAAATAGTGTCACAGCTCACTCACGGCACTTTGATATAAAATATCACTTTTTGAGACCTAGCGAAGACCGGAAAACTAAGGACAGAATACGTATCAACGAAAGACAACATAGCGGACATCCTTACTAAACCCCATTCGAGATTTCGAAATGAAGAAATTCTAAAAACCATTGGGATTGAAGACATCAAGAAAGGAGGTGAATCTGTTGATGTTGATCGTTGATGAGACCTAATATGTGGTCTTGGTTTCTGTTTGTCAACTACGCGTTCTTTCGCTTAGGAAAACTTCATTCCTTTGTAATTGTGTGTTGCAAAATGTATGTGTCAATTTGTATTCAAGTATTCAAGATTATAACAAAGGTTATGGGCCCAGATCTTGATAATAATAAGTCAAACCGTATTACTTGTCTGTGAGGATCTCAGTGCAACTTTTGAATTAACTTACAAAAAGGTAGACATTCTTTGCAGAGAGAAATACGTTGACCGTTCATCCTAATAACCTGAACTGTATGTATGGAATTCTGAACAGTCCAACAAGTTTATTGCTTGTCTTTATTAGGTACTACAGTAGGTATTAAGACAGATACCGTCAGATGGAAAGACTAAGATTCCTTTTGTTCTTTCCACGTCGTGATCTGATCTCATTTCGTCCTGCAGAGAAAAATTCGCCCTAAAATGAAGAATCCGGAGAAAAGAGGGGGCAACGTGGAGGAATTTCATTCATGTTCTATTGAACGGCCGCCAAATTCCAGACTGGGAGAGCCATTAGTCGTGACATCTCCGGCGGGCTTCGACCCGTTGATCTACTTTGACGTTTCTATTTAAACGAATCGCACAATAATTTATCCGGAGTAATACGTTCCGAAAATAACTAGTTTAATCAGAAAGACCGATGTTGTCTTGGAAGAAATGATGTTCCAATCATGTAGTTCGACTCGATGAGAAAATATACTATGTTCACGTAACTAACTTGATACATCAAAGATTCACTTACTTTTTTTTGTATTTATTCAACAACAACATGACCATAATATGTCATTATTATACAAAATAATGAATTATTTCATGCTAGTCCCCACTTTGAGCCAAGCTTGTGCTAAGGGGGAGGGGGGAGTCTTTGCAGAGCGGTTATGCAACACAAGCATCCATTTATAAGAGTTATTGTGCAAATAAACTGTATTTTCACGAAAAATAAATTTTGATCTTCTTGGAAAGTACATTGAGAAGTGAAAGGTACTGAGTGCCAAGGTATATCGATAATATCTTCTAATCTTGTTTTGGTTTATTATTTTCAATAATGAACCTTTGAAATCAATCAAGAAAAAAAAATTGTTTAACCCCTCTGATATCTTGAAGGTGGTGGGCCGCTTCACCAGCTCGTGCATCTTGAGGACTTGAAATGTAAACACTTACTTTGAAAAATGAGAAATTGAAGCACTTTTCGCTTTTTAGCGGCAGGTGTAACTTTATTTTCTGGATATCCCGCAAAATTGGGGCTTTTCTCTCACAAAGGGGGAAATTGGGGGGAAATTTTCTCAGGGGTTCTTTTAGGGGGATTTCGAATTTGGCCTTTGAGTTTGCATTTTGTGAGGTTTTTCGCTCTCAGCCTGTTCGGAGGAGTTTGTGTAAATAATATTAATAATAATACAGTTGTATTTACTTACAGCATGTGTATTCTTGTACTAAAAACCTCTCCTCTTTTCAAAATTAGTAGCCACCTTGGTATTTTAAAAGCTTTTATTCTCTTTTACCTTCAACTATTTATGTTGTTAGAGGTAGTTGAGAAATTTCAGGGTTTTATCGACAGTCAGTTGGTAAAGAAAAAACTTTTATTTTTTGACATTTTACTTATGTAAAATAAATAAAGGCAAAATTTAAATAAAAAGATGTAAATGAATAATAAAATAAAATTTAAAGACCTAAAATGTTCCAACGTGTTGCAAGCTGGTATACAAGCGTTAATAGATTTGAGTTTGGTAGGTACTAGGTATAATTCCCTTTTTTGATTCTCTATTAGCTGCTAGTCCGTCCTTGTTTTACCGTTATTATTCTTCTGTACCAAAAAAGCCGGCATTTTGACATTTTCATGTCTTTGCTTTGGCACATAAACTGAAAAATCGTCACGAAAACTAAGCAAGCGACCACGCGACTCACGCGACCAATAAACACTGTGTTGCGTAGAGAACAATCAACTATTTTCTTATTTTTATGACCTTACTTCACTACCTTGTTGTGTAGTGGTTGACATGAAAATGTTCCAATGTGTTGCAGACTCGTTTGCAAGCATTTCCTAATAAACTTGATTGTGAAGTAGTATGTGGTTTATTCAAGATTTGGATGCTACATTAAATTCTTTTACTCGGTTTGCAACCAAGTCTGCGGAAACATTGTTTTTTTTCATTCATTTTTTCATTTTATCATAAATTTCATCTTCTAGCATTATGGCGGTGTCTCCACCTTCTCTTTTGCTTCCTCACTACCGAAGGTAGGGAAGCTTTGTATTCGTGAAAGAAGTGAAAAAAAAAAAAATGTCCTCCAAAATCAAAATTTCCACTTGCTTTTTGCGTTTTAGAGCTTCCCGAACAATTTTGGTTCCGTGTCTGTCTGTCTGTCTGTCTGTCTGTCGGTCTGTCTGTGGTCAATCCTTGTCCCGGGCAAAACTATACTAACCTGTGGTCCGATTTTGATGAAATTTTCAGGGATTGTGCGGGTTAGGTCCTAGACGGTCCCCTATCAATTTCAGCACCTTCGGACCAATAGGAGCGAGTGCGCATGCGCAAACGTGAATTTCCTGGAACCTCGGTTTCTCGGTTTCTAATCAACCGATTTTGCTCAAATGTGGAGGTTAGTTAGGGTCTAACTTCTAAGAGACACCCTATAAGTTTCAATCAAATTGGTCAAGCAATAGCCGCTGCGCATGCGCGAACTTTAAATTTATTGTTACAACCAAAACTCCGCAACTATTCAACCAATTTCGATGAAATTTTCAGGGATTGTGTGGGTTAGGTCCTAGACGGTGGACCGCTAAATAAAATAATAAAATTCTACGTTTAATTTTAAACAAAACTCAAATTACGAGTATATAACAAATTAATACCCATAATCCTAATACGTACACCTATTATAGTTTTAGTATTGAATAATAATAATCATTATCGTCATAACTTCGTAGTTTTATTTTATACCTACACACTTTCGTTCTTTTATTTCAGTGGTTTATATACCACAACTATTTACAACACTATTATAAACATTAATACCTGCAACCCTATCCCGCATATTATCGCCAATATTTTGGTATTCAATAACTCTTTGAATCATAATTTTTTAGCCAACTGATTCTATACGTCCATGTTACAATGAGTGAGGAAGCTATACTGCCCACCCAACTTGGCAGACGTTTTATGTCAACGTTTGGTGGTGTCACTAAATAAAACACCCTTCGTGCCTTGAAGAAGGTTTTATTTACTGAAAGCTCGGCGAAGAAGGTGTCGTTTTTCCAGTTGACCCCAATCCCGATCAAATGACGATTTCCAAAAGTTGGGTTTTTGGGTGCCTAAAGGTGCCCGTCCACTAGGTCGACAGCGCGGCGCGGCGCGGCGCGACGCGAAAACAAATTTCTAGAAATATAATGGGAAATAAATGGGAGCCCGTCCACTAGGTCGACAGCGCGGCGCGGCGCGGCGCGGGTCGAAACTTTTTCGCAATCTGCCGCTCTCCAGACTTCTGGAGCGCGGCGTCGCGCCGCGCTGTCGACCTAGTGGACGGAGGGCGAAGCGAAAAATTGTCGACCTCGGTCATTTTCGTCAGTGTTCGGCTTTTGTAAACGAGGCTTAATCAATGTGTGAAGCTCGAAAAACTTCCCCCTCGACATTCTAAAATACTTTATAAACTTTTGCTCGTCTCTTAGCAAATCTTTTAACAGGTGATTGTGCTCCCCCAGGTTCATCCTCTTTATTGGATGGACCCAAAATCTTCTCCTTTTCCCACCGATTTGGTCCTCCTCATCTGCTTCCAAAGCTGCAACTAAAAGGAACATTTCTTCGTCGTCCGATGAAAACATAATACCTATGCCCGACATTTTCCTGAGAAGGCACCGTGGCAAAACGGCGGGTCGAAAAATTTTATCTGCTCCAGTGGACGGAGCTTAGGAATTTCGCGTCGCGCCGCGCCGCGCTGTCGACCTAGTGGACGGGCTCCCATTTATTTCCCATTATATTTCTAGAAATTTTTTTTCGCGTCGCGCCGCGCTGTCGACCTAGTGGACGGGCACCTTAACACTACCTATTATTCCGATCGTGGGTTGTGAGGTTTTTTTTGGTTTAGGTACTTAGGTATTGATTTTAAAAATGAACTTTTTTTTAACTCGTCGCATCATTCGTATCAAATAGCACGGGAAATTAATTCAGTAAGGATTATTTTAGTAAAAGTAGTGGCTAGCCTTCACGGGAAAGCAATGCAGCGTTGCCAAATCTTGTTCAACAGCCTTTTACTGAAGCCGGCTGTGCTCTGAATAGTTTTCAACATCAGTTTCCTATTTACATACTTTTTTCGGTTTTTTAACTATAACTTTTGAACTAAGATATTTTCAGTCATTTACCCCCAATAACTTTTTAAATAGGTTACCCCGAGTAACTTTTTGAATAGGTTAAATAGGTTGCTGTAGTTTGAATAACCACGATGATACAGCTATTCAAAAATAGGTAATTTTCTCCAAAAATTGAAATTTTCGAGTTAATTTCGTTTTTTAAACCTTTCACTCAAAAACAACTCATTTCAGAAAAAAACTAAAAATAGAAGAATTGAAGAAAATGTAATTAAGTTGAATTTGAAGCCCTAATCATACCAGTAGCCACCAGTGTTCTCAACAATGAATTTTTTTAATTAATTTTTTATGTACCTAATACCCCTCCCCTACTTGTCCTAACGCAGGGTGGGGAAGCCATGAGCGAAATTATCAGAACAAATTCTGGTCTTCCCTTTGGAAGACAGCTGATGACGTCCGCGACGCCAGGAATGACAGTCGGACGAAAATCCAACCTGAAATGATTCTTTAGTTCACTTTGAACTACTACTACTACTACTACTACTCGTTTGAGATTTCTTATAGCAAATTTCTTTACATTTTGAATTTTAAAGACTGCTGCGTTATGTTTGTTTCAGCGAATTACGTGCCCCCAGAACCCGAAACGTACATCGACCCTGCGATGATTATGGTGCTGGTCGGTATGGCGCTCATGTTCATCATCATATGCGTTGTACTTCGGCTATTCAGCAAGTAAGTGGATAGCGATAGATAATCACTGATAATCCCAGTAAGTCAGGAACATACTGAAAATCATATCCTCTAGAAAAAGAAATCCGATGGAATCGAGGAGTGTGTTTTACTGGTACCAAGCATTGATCCATTGGCCTAGTATGATTTTATGGTATCTAAGTGCACAAAATGACCTCGATTTGGTACAATTTAGAAACATAAGTGGCTGGAGGACTTAATTCCCAAATATGACGGTGGAGGGGGGGGGGGGGACTTACCGTTGATCCGATAAAATATCAACCGGACCCCGACCTTGTTAAATAGCTTACTTAGTGATATATGATATTGTAATACTTTAAATACGTTTAGTGATATTTTTGAATTTCTTCTTTTTGCATTTTTCAATTTCTACATGCTGACGACTGTTGAGAAAACTAAAATTTTAGCGTAGAATTCAAATCTGAATTGAACAGAGCGGGTTCTCATTTCGATACCTTAAAGCACAATGCTTTAAGAGGCTATGTCCAAAAACGGAGTTTTGAGAAAAACGCAAAAGATATTATCACCAGTGAAAAATTCCTAAAATAATTGCTATTTACACTAAACTCTTTAATTTCCTCAATAAATTTTCAAACTATAATCGTCAAGAAGGTCAATAATAGTTTTGTTGAATTTGAGTTTTACTGAAATTAAAAGAAAATAAAAAATGTGGAAGATAGATGGACATACCGTCTTTGTGTTTTAAGGTATCGATTTGAAAACATATAGTTAAGTAATGCGTGTATTCCTGGGGACGTTCCATTGGATAAGCATTAGGTCAATTTAAACCAGTTGGTAAGCGATAAAACTGTTTCACTCGGTGTAATTTATTTAGTATTTTAGGCGAGAAGTAGTGGTATCCTCCCCCCCCCCTACCTTTATCATATTGTATAACATTTCTAACGGCATGGGAGCCTCGAATTTGAAAAGAATTTTAAAATTCATGATCTACGAAACCCAACATGCGATTCCGAGTCCCCCCCCCCCCCCTACCGCACCGATGGTACCAATCTGGCACTAAACCGGAAATAAGTCGTAACGTTGAAATTTCATCTATTAGTCTTGGTTAGCAGTCCGTCGAAGTTCACATCCGTATTCAAGGTGAAACACACGAAATAAGCAGTTTACCGAGCGGCAAAAGAGGGATGAAACAGCAGTTGAGACAGCAATGTTCACATACCCTATACGGACCTGTACGCGAACTTCAAAAAAGCGCTCATGAACGAATGGCAACAATGAATGTTTCCCAAGATAACAAAAAACCTTGGCGAAGTGAAGTTGCTGGGAAAAACAAAAGGTTTTACTCATTTTTATCGAGACTGCGAACCGGACATTCCATATGTAAAGCCTACCTCTGCACGATAGGACAAGAAGCGACTGACCAATGTGAGGTGTGTGCTGTGCCGGAGGATATTGTGCATGTGATCTTCGAATGTATAAAATACGACACTCAAAGAAGAACGTTTCTGGACAGAATATCCGTTAATTTACCCTGTCCATTTAATTTTACAACCTTAATGTTGCATCCAGAAGTTTACGAAGAAGTAATGAGTTCTTTTAATTAGATTGACCACAATGTATAGATTTTTTAAATTTGCACTAGGCATTGAATTTTAATTTACTCTATAATTATTTTATTATTGCATATGTATGTACCTAATATCATGGCTGTATAGAGCAATCTGATGCCAAATAAATTTTTTTTAAACAGATTATGGTGTCCTGGCACCATGGTGGCACCACTTTTAGTTCTATGGTGATACAGAGAACAATTCATGAAAATCCGGAGGTATAATGAGGATTTTTCCTCAACTTCAAAGCTTAGGTACAATTAGTAAGCTATAAAGAAAACGAAATATTGAAAAATCGGATATTTTGTGGATATTATCCCCCCCCCTTAAGAATTTTGCTGCGTTGGTGAAATAGTGTGCAATTTGGGAGATTTTTGAGTCGAAGAAAAAAAGAAACACGCAAACCGGTTGGAAATTGAGGCCTGGGCAGAGTTTACAAGATTATGCCCGAAAACGCGCGTTTTTAAGCATTATACCACCCTTTCCTTCCTTCAAAGGCTAAATTCTAGATTCCGACGACGTAGTGCACAACTAGATAGTTTCCCGCGTCGAATTAAAAACGAACCACGAAAATCGGTTGAAAACTAAGACCTGTGCAGACGACACAAGATTTCTTTACACACACACACACGGATATCCACAAATGGTTTTTTTTTGCGGATTTGCGAAACATTTCTATATTAAGGTATTGTTTTTTCATCAATTTAAAATAGTATTGAATTTTTAGAATCGAATGAGACCACCCAGAGCTCTGTAGGACAAAAAAGGTTCGCTTAGCGGTTTCGTTTCGTTTCGTTTGTTTCGTTTTTTAAATCCTCAAGTACTACGTACATAAAATTCCTTGATTCGTCTACAAAATATTACTAATTACATGAGAGAGCTTCCTTATCACATACTATAAAATCATTCATATTATAAAAAGCTTGTTGACATAGAAATGCTTTCAATTTCGCTCTCAGTTTTCCATAATCTAATTCCATACATTTAGGGGGCAAGCAGTTGAATAATTTTATTCCCCAATAATTCAGAGCATTGTCGCATCTTTTTATTCTATTTCTTTTGATTTCCAGCAAATTGGATCCTCTGGTATTGTGATAATGCATTTCATTTCTGATTTGATATTCATTCAAATGTTTCTTAATGTAGCATATACTTTCGAGAATGTACATTGACGGCAATGTAAGAATGTTTAGCGATCTAAATTTTCGAGAACAATCATCTTTGTATCCGAGATCAGCTAAAATTCTCACGGCTTTTCGTTGTGAAGCAAAAATTTGTATCGCTGCCGGGGCGTGACCCCAACATATAATTCCGTAGTTTACAACACTATGGAAACAGCAAAAATAAGCCTGCCTTAGTCCCTCTCCACTTAATTTCTGTTTCAGCATTCTCAGAAGGAACAGTACGGAATAGCATTTTTTTGCTATTTATGAGCAATGCTGGATCCAGTTTGATTTTGGATCAATGTTTAGCCCCAAAAATCTTATGGATAATGGAGATTGAGCCAAATCAATTTGTGGGGGTTTCCTTAATGAACAAACGAGGCTTTTTGTCTTATCTTTATTTACAGCGGGGTCCGAAGTCCGAGAACTTAAGGGTTGGACTTACGACAAATCCGAAACACGAGTGTGAATCGCAAAAGAGGCCTAATCTCTGTTGAACTTTTTTATGTAGTAGATAGGTAGTACCTATGGTTGGTAGGTAGTGACAATGACAAAGCCGTGTTCTTCGCAGACGAGTGATCTATATAGAAATGACCTTTGTGTAATAATTTGCAGCGTTTTTTTATGATTGAATGAGTGAGTTTGATATGAAGAAGAGAATATTTTTGACTTTTAGGCTCTCGAAATCGTCTGTTAGGTCCGTTTTTGGGAAGAAGTGCTGATGAATAATTTATAAAGTTCCAACAGAGTTGGGAGAAACACTAACGTTCTACTCGTAACTCTGCGAGGGGAGTTGCGGGGGCGGCGTAAATACTGCAGAGAAGGACTGGGGTCGCTACGGGAGGCGGAGGTGGAGCCTTCAGGTAATTGCGGGAGGCCCTTTCGCCCTGGAGTTACCGGGGGAGAAAGCCGCCTCCCTCCGCCCCCCACCCGCCTACATTACAGGTAGCGGTTGTTCCAGGAGCTCCGAAACCCTTTCGGGTGGGGTGGGGGGTGGGTGAGGAAATTGCGCCCTCTTGGAGCCCTTCTTCCCCCGAAACCGCAGGGCCCTTCGACCTCCTTCAGCCGGTCGAGGGACGGAAACTGGAGGGGCTGAGGGCTCCTTCCTCCGCGGTGCCGCCTCCGACACGAACAATCAGCAAACCAGACGTGTGATTTTACAAGGACTCCACACTTCAATCAACTGAGAACGAAACAAATAACGAATAAATTATATTAAACATCTTTATAGCAGACTAATTTCATCATAATAAATAGTAATCGTGGTCGATAGTCCTAAAATTGCTTTATAGCAGACTAATTTCATCATAATCAATAGTAATCGTGGTCGATAGTCCTAAAATTGCTTTATAGCAGACTAATTTCATCATAATAAATAGTAATCGTGGTCGATAGTCCTAAAATTGCTTTATAGCAGACTAATTTCATCATAATAAATAGTAATCGTGGTCGATAGTCCTAAAATTGCTTTATAGCAGACTAATTTCATCATAATAAATAGTAATCGTGGTCGATAGTCCTAAAATTGCTTTATAGCAGACTAATTTCATCATAATAAATAGTAATCGTGGTCGATAGTCCTAAAATTGCTTTATAGCAGACTAATTTCATCATAATAAATAGTAATCGTGGTCGATAGTCCTAAAATTACTTTATAGCTGACTAATTTCATCATAATAAATAGTAATCGTGGTCGATAGTCCTAAAATTACTTTATAGCAGACTAATTTCATCATAATAAATAGTAGTCGTGGTCGATAGTCCTAAAATTACTTTATAGCAGACTAATTCCATCATAATAAATAGTAATCATGGTCGATAGTCCTAAAATTACTTTATAGCAGACTAATTTCATTATAATTAATAGTAATCGTGGTCGATAGTCCTAAAATTACTTTATAGCAGACTAATTTCATCATAATAAATAGTAATCGTGGTCGATAGTCCTAAAATTACTTTATAGCAGACTAATTTCATCATAATAAATAGTAATCGTGGTCGATAGTCCTAAAATTACTTTATAGCAGACTAATTTCATCATAATAAATAGTAATCATGGTCGATAGTCCTAAAATTACTTTATAGCAGACTAATTTCATCATAATAAATAGTAATCGTGGTCGATAGTCCTAAAATTGCTTTATAGCAGACTAATTTCATCATAATAAATAGTAATCGTGGTCGATAGTCCTAAAATTGCTTTATAGCAGACTAATTTCATCATAATAAATAGTAATCGTGGTCGATAGTCCTAAAATTGCTTTATAGCAGACTAATTTCATCATAATAAATAGTAATCGTGGTCGATAGTCCTAAAATTGCTTTATAGCAGACTAATTTCATCATAATAAATAGTAATCGTGGTCGATAGTCCTAAAATTACTTTATAGCTGACTAATTTCATCATAATAAATAGTAATCGTGGTCGATAGTCCTAAAATTACTTTATAGCAGACTAATTTCATCATAATAAATAGTAGTCATGGTCGATAGTCCTAAAATTTCTTTATAGCAGACTAATTCCATCATAATAAATAGTAATCATGGTCGATAGTCCTAAAATTACTTTATAGCAGACTAATTTCATTATAATTAATAGTAATCGTGGTCGATAGTCCTAAAATTACTTTATAGCAGACTAATTTCATCATAATAAATAGTAATCGTGGTCGATAGTCCTAAAATTACTTTATAGCAGACTAATTTCATCATAATAAATAGTAATCGTGGTCGATAGTCCTAAAATTACTTTATAGCAGACTAATTTCATCATAATAAATAGTAATCGTGGTCGATAGTCCTAAAATTGCTTTATAGCAGACTAATTTCATCATAATAAATAGTAATCGTGGTCGATAGTCCTAAAATTACTTTATAGCAGACTAATTTCATCATAATAAATAGTAATCATGGTCGATAGTCCTAAAATTACTTTATAGCAGACTAATTTCATCATAATAAATAGTAATCGTGGTCGATAGTCCTAAAATTGCTTTATAGTAGACTAATTTCATCATAATAAATAGTAATCATGGTCGATAGTCCTAAAATTGCTTTATAGCAGACTAATTTCATCATAATAAATAGTAATCGTGGTCGATAGTCCTAAAATTACTTTATAGCAGACTAATTTCATCATAATAAATAGTAATCGTGGTCGATAGTCCTAAAATTGCTTTATAGCAGACTAATTTCATCATAATAAATAGTAATTGTGTTGCGCTGCTGTAATGGCCGACAGTTAAGATGGAGACAATTTACAAGAAATATGGTTGGTCAATTGGACAAAAGGATCTTAAGAGCTAGGAATGATAAGTCGATTAGATTGAGACACAGTCTGATTTATTCCGGGCCATCCGGCCCTATTTATACCCCCTAGCTGGCTGGAGAAGGGGCACCTACTCCAGGCCAGTTGGGGGCGGTAGTGGGGACGCCCTGAGGCGTCCACCACACTTCCCCCCCCAGATACAAAATAATAATGGAAAAATGAAAAAAATATCTTGCTGTGGGGGGACAGTGGTTAAGGGCCGGAAGGCGCAGGCTGGAGGTCTCTGGCCGGCGATGCTGGCGGGTCCGGGATAGCGGCGGCGATGCGGCGGAAGCGGCGATGGAAGGCGGCAGCGGATCGTGGCGGCGGTGCGGCAGGACCAGCGACGGCACGGCGGCACCAGCGGCGGCACGGCAGCAGCAGCGGCGGCATACCAGCAGGGTGAGTATATATTTTTTTTTTTTTTTTTTTTTTTTTTTTTTTTTTTTTTTTTTTTTTTTTTTAGGAAAGTTGGAGAAGAATGGTGGAGGAGATATATTTTTTTCCATCCATTTTTTTGTATCTTTTTTCTCCTTTATTTTTTATTTTATTATTATTTTTTTTTTTTTTTTTTTTTATTTTTTTAATTTTTTTTTTTTTTTTTTTTTTTTTTTTTTTTTTTTTTTTTTTTTTTTTTTTTGATGTTTATTTAAGAAAACGATATAGATACAATGTTAATTTTTAATTTTCAGCGGCGGGCTCGGCGTCGGGAGGCCGGACTGAGTGGGCGGCGGCGGCTGGGCGAGCGGCGGCGGCGAGGAATTATAACCGAAGACTTGGGGCGTGATTTCGGAGGCGGCGGTTTTGGAGATGTCGATCTCTGTGATGCGGCCCTCAAATCCGTGATGGGGGTGGGCGTGTATGGCGGCGGCGTCGGAGGTGAAGTCCGGATTGGTGTTTGCGTTGTGATTGAAGATGTCCGAGGCATGTGCCACCCATGAATGCAACAGTCCGCGCAGTTCCCTTTGTAGGGCGGAATTGAGAACGAGAGTGACGGGTAGGGGCGGCCTCGGCGGATCCATCGCCGCGGTTATGGACATGATTTGTCGTGGGGGCAGTGGTTTGGTGGCCGACTCTTTTGATTGTGCCGTAGCCTCCGGTTTTTTTGATGAGCCGGGAGGCAGTGGTCTCGTCGGTTTTCGGACGGTGGGTAGGACGGCCGTTGCGGTGGTGCTCGAGAGGCGGGGAGGTGGCGGCGGAGGCGGTGGTGACGGCGTTAGCCTTAAATCGTTGCGCAATGTTTGGCTGCTCATCTCGGTGTGAAGACGTTGCCGAGGAGAAATGACCAAGTGTGTGCGAAGAGGGGGAAGAAACAGTAGAAGGGGATCCGGCGATTTGAGCGTGTGTCGTTGCAGGTTTACATCTGTCCACGGAGATTTGTTTGTTTGCCCCCGAGTCGTCTTGGTAAACAAGCGTCTTCCCGTCGTTGGACAGTATCGAAAAAGGACCGATGTAGGGGGGTGCAAGCTTTGTTCTGGGCGTGTCCACTCTGACGTAGACGTGAGTAGCATTCCGCATTGAGGCCGGATAATAAGAGCGTGCGAAGTTCCGATAGGAATCATGAGATAGAGCTGGCATGTCGGTTGGCGTTAGTGGAGTGAAAATATCGCCGGGAAGGCGAGGGTTTAAATGAAACAAACGCTGAGCGGGAGAAAGGCCATCTTTTGAGGGCCGATTGCGTAGACCGAGCATGATGGAGGGAAGGTCCTGAGCCCAAGATGATGGGGATGAAGTGGACATTATGGCTTCCTGAAGAACTCTATGCCAACGTTCGATGAGTCCATCAGCCTGTGGGTGATAGGCGTTCGTAGGCTTGTGGGTGATTCCATGTTGGCGGCAGAAATTTGCGAATTCATGTGACATGAATTGTGTTCCTCGATCGGTTGTGATATTGCGAGGGGCTCCGAAACGTGAAATCCATGAATTGAAAATGGCGCGGATGATGGTGGATGCCTGGATGTTACGGACGGGGACGCATTCGGTCCATCCTGTGCCTCTGTCGATCATTGTTAGGCAGAATTTGAAATTGTCGCTTCTGGGAAGGGGCCCGAGAATGTCTGCGTGGATGTGAAGTAGCGGTTCGACGTCGTTAAAGCGGCCGAGTGGGGCGCGAATATGTCGCGTCACTTTTGCGCGATTACAGGAAGGGCAGGCGCGTGTCATGGTTTTTACGGAAGTCAACATGTTCGGCCAGAAGAATCGTCCGCGTAGGAGTGCCGTGGTTGCTTTGATGCCCGGGTGTGACAAGCCGTGAATCATGTTGAAAATGTCAGGGCGAAGTGTAGAAGGTATGTAAGGTCGGGGCGACGAATCTGACATGTCGCAGAGGAGAGTAATTCCGTCCCGAGTGACCGGCGTGAGATTCATGTTCTCTATGTGTGGGTCATTAAGTTGGGCATCACGGATAGCCGTGGGAGGTACGATGGAGACGGCCGATGTGTGGTTGATTCGCGAGAAGAGGTCCGCTGAAAGGTTAGAGGCTCCGGGACGATATATTATGTCGGAAGTAAACTCAGAGATGAAGCGCAGATGACGAAGTCGGATGGGCGGCATGGTGTCTGTAAGCGAGGTCAACGCCGTAGTGAGGGGTTTGTGATCCGTGGAGATCGTAAGTGGGCGACCCTCGATGGTTTGGCGGAAATGGATGATCGCTAAGTATATTGCGAGAAGTTCTTTGTCGAACGTTGAATAGTTCCGCTGTGCGGGAGAGAGAGCTTTGCTGAAGAATCCGAGAGGGAACAGTGTTCCGTTGTGTTGGTAATGTAGGGCAGCTCCAACGGCAAAATTAGATGCATCGGTATGGAGGATGAGTTGAGCGGACGGATGAGGATGAGCTAGCTGGACGGATGATTCGAGGAGTTGCTTAGCTTTTTCGAAATGATGGAGAGCGTCCGGAGGCCATGATATTGGGCGCTTGTCGTTTTTTCTCGGGTTTGATGGCAGCAGCTTCGTGAGGTGCATTAACGAGTGCGCGGCGTGAGGTATAGCCCTGCGGTAGAAATTGATGAGCCCGAGGAACGTACGGAGATCGTTTACTGACTGAGGAAGAGGAAAGTTCCGGATGAGCGCAGTTTTCGATGGTAGAGGTTTGATGCCATCTTTGTCCACCAAGTGTCCTAAGAACTTGACTTGGCTTCGAGCGAGTTGACACTTGGCCTTGTTGATTGAAAGCCCGAAGGAAGCAAGGACATGAAGTAAGCGAGATACGTGGTGGAAGTGCGTTTCGGCATCCGGCGATCCAATCAAAATGTCGTCTAAGTAGACGTATGCGAACGGGAGATCTCGGAGTATAAAATCCATGTAGCGTTGCCATGTCTGCGGGGCGTTTCGTAGGCCGTAGTTCATTCTTGTGAACTCGTAGAGTCCAAATGGTGTCAGGATAGCAGTTTTTTTAATGTCCTCGGGCGCTATACGGCAGTGAAAGAAGGCTCTCGATAAGTCGAATGTTGAGAAAATGGTGGAACCATGCAGTGCGAGTGTGAAATCATGCAGGTGGCCGATCGGGTAGCGGTCCGGAGTTGTAGCTCGGTTGAGGTCCCTGTAGTCTCCGACGGGTCGAATATCCCCATTTTGTTTGAGAACTACGTGGAGTGGGCTTGACCAAGGTGAATTGGAAGGGCGGACGATGCCGGAGCGCAGCATTTCGTTGAAATGGGCCTTTGTTTGGTTGTAGAGGTGCGGAGCCAATCTACGTTGTTTTGCATGGCAGGGGGGACCGGTGGTCACGATGTGATGATAGACGGGCGCCGATTTTGGATGCGATGAGGGTTCATAGGCGTCTAGTAGACGTTGGAAGCGAGGTGGAGCGCAGGCAGCGGAGCAGTAGGACTCCTGTGGTGAAGCGATGAGACAGTGGCCGGGAAGAAACGACTGGGAGGCTGAATCAATGAGCCGGAGGTTTTGAAGGTCTACAAGGAGGCCATAGTGGCTGAGGAAATCGGCTCCCAAGATGGCTGTGCTGACGTTGGCGACTGTGAAGGTCCATTCGTACGGAGGTAACTTGGGAAGATGGACGGTCGCAGTTTGAGAGCCGTAGGTCGTAATCTTGGAGCCATTGGCGGCCAGTAGCGTGGAAGATGGAGTCTCTCGGCGGCGGTTCAGATGGTTGTTGGGTAAAATGGAGAGATCGCTTCCCGTGTCGACTAAGAAGTCGTAATTTGAGCGTTTGCATTTGATGAACAGGCGTTGGTGGTTGGGTCGGTTATGCACAGTCGTTACCACCTTGGCGACCGTGCGTTTGCGTTTCCCGTTGGCATGTGTTGTCTCCAGGAGCATGGTGATTGGCAGTATATCGCGGTAGGGCCCCATCTTTGATGGTAGTAGCAGTATGGTGAGCGCCGGTCTGGGGGGTACTGTTGTTCTCGCTGTTGCGGCATGATGCGACGGTGTGCGAAGTTTCGTGGTCGCGAGGAGGGCATCTGTGATGAACGTTGTCGCGAGGGAGGCATCTGTGAAGGTTTTTTGAAGGTGCGTGTTCTGTTAGCAGCGCTGGCTATGTGTGTAGCGTCGTCGGCTGAGTCTCCATTGTCGTCGGAGGAGTAGGTAGAAGTGGACTGCAGTGCAGTGGCGGCCGTGGAGGACGAGTTGTCCCGAAGGGGCAGTAGGCGGTCGGCGATGGCGGCCAGTTTGTCGATGTCCGTTTCAGTCGAGACGGCGACATTTAAGCGGATGTCAGGAGGAAGTGCCCGGAGGAATATGGAGCGAAGTATGGAGGCCGGTGTGTCAGTAGGTAGCTTTCTGCGAAGCAGGCGTGCGTGTGCGGCGGCCGAGGATCCGTCCAGCGAGTTGTTCTGAAGGATTGAAGAGAGGTCCGATCCGTCACGAGGTCCGTGAGCTTGTAGGAGTCGGTTGCAGAGAGAAGTGAAAGCGGTAGGTGAATTTGCGTCGATGTCCGCCACTAGTTCTGCTGTTTTGACGTCCAAGGCAAGGAAGGCTCTCCGAAATTGCTCGGGTTCCGTGTTGAGGTCCTCGTTGGCGCACGCGAGTCGAACCTGGGCGATCCATACTGATGGAAGCGAAGGGTCATATTGCGGAAGCTTGGTAGGTGCAGCCATGATGATTGTTTGCGGAGTTGGGGCCGGTGGCGGCCGCGGGGTCTGTCGGGAGCGGGTCGTAATGATGGCGCCTCTACCCCTCTATTAATTTTAAAAATGTTCGAGGAGGTAGGGTAATCTACGAAGTTCGACAGACGAGGCTCGATGTTGGCCGTGAAAAATGGCGTAATGATGGCACCTCTATTCCTCTAATAAATTTTAGAAAAAATTTTTCGAGGAAAATAGAGTGTTCTTCGAAGGTCGGCAGCCGAGACTTGAAGTTGGCCGTGCAAGATGGCGGAATGATGGCGGAATGATGGCGCCTCTATTCCTCTAATAATCTTAAAAAAAAAAAAATTTTCGAGGAATGAGAGGGTGATCTTCGATGCAGTGATAGCGGGAGAAGGGCAGCCGATGGTCGATCCTTCGATGGAGGAGAATGGCGGCTGATGGTCGATCCTTCGATGGCGGAGAAATGGCAGCTGAAGGTCGAGGTGAGCCGAAGTGGAGACCAGAAGAGAAGAGAAGTGATCCCGAAGCTGATGGGCAGTGGTCTGCGATTAATCAACGGCGAATTTCTCGTTAAATAGCTGAGATTCGTGGAAGGGGGCCGAGAGTTTCCCGGAAGAGAGGGGATTCCCTGTCGAGCGTAGACGGGCGCGGTGGGGGCTGACGTAACGTGAACAGCTGTGAGGCGCCAGGTAGAAGGAGAGCGGGCCTCGTGGGGGGTCGCCGCGAGGAGGGGGGTCCCGTTCACTCTCGTCCGGCGGTCAATCGATGAATGAGTGACAGATCGATTCTGAGAGCCCCAAATGCGAGTTCCAAGAGCGGCGTCCTCAAGCAAATGGAGCTGAATGGCGGGTGAGAATGGAGTCCGGAGCGTCGTAAACACGGAATCTCGACGGACGATGATGGCTGCACAAGATGGGTGTATTAAAAATGTCGCTGTGCGACTGATGGCCGGTTCCGGAGCGTCTCTGTGAGGTATCTCGACGGAAGGCGAATGGAGGGCACGGAAAATGTCGTCGTGCTTATGGTGGCCGGTCCGGAGCGTCGCAGGTGCGGTATCTCGACGGAGGCGAATGGCGTGCAAAGATGGCAGCGAACTTCGGCGAAGTATGATGGCTGCAAACGTCGGTGTTACCAGTGTGTTGCGCTGCTGTAATGGCCGACAGTTAAGATGGAGACGATTTACAAGAAATATGGTTGGTCAATTGGACAAAAGGATCTTAAGAGCTAGGAATGATAAGTCGATTAGATTGAGACACAGTCTGATTTATTCCGGGCCATCCGGCCCTATTTATACCCCCTAGCTGGCTGGAGAAGGGGCACCTACTCCAGGCCAGTTGGGGGCGGTAGTGGGGACGCCCTGAGGCGTCCACCACAGTAATCGTGGTCGATAGTCCTAAAATTGCTTTATAGCAGACTAATTTCATCATAATAAATAGTAATCGTGGTCGATAGTCCTAAAATTACTTTATAGCAGACTAATTTCATCATAATAAATAGTAATCGTGGTCGATAGTCCTAAAATTGCTTTATAGTAGACTAATTTCATCATAATAAATAGTAATCATGGTCGATAGTCCTAAAATTGCTTTATAGCAGACTAATTTCATCATAATAAATAGTAATCGTGGTCGATAGTCCTAAAATTGCTTTATAGCAGACTAATTTCATCATAATAAATAGTAATCATGGTCGATAGTCCTAAAATTGCTTTATAGCAGACTAATTTCATCATAATAAATAGTAATCGTGGTCGATAGTCCTAAAATTACTTTATAGCAGACTAATTTCATCATAATAAATAGTAATCGTGGTCGATAGTCCTAAAATTACTTTATAGCAGACTAATTTCATCATAATAAATAGTAGTCATGGTCGATAGTCCTAAAATTACTTTATAGCAGACTAATTTCATCATAATAAATAGTAATTGTGGTCGATAGTCCTAAAATTACTTTATAGCAGACTAATTTCATCATAATAAATAGTAATCATGGTCGATAGTCCTAAAATTGCTTCATAGCTTTATTGCTTTTCATCATGATAAACAGTTCACCAAAATTTCCCACTGAAAAATCCAAAATCTTGGTCAATTATAATAAAAGGTTTTCTTTCATACAGTATTTCATTGCTATTAACCTATTTCAAGCCAAGGGTAGAAATAACTGAATAATGAGGACAGGAAGATGAACTGTTTTACAGAATGCCAGCCAAAATGAATCATCATTTGCTCCCCATTCGAGAGCACAAATACTCGATATGTTATGAATTTTACTTTTTAATGAGATTTGAGAGGCCTCAGTTTTCCAAATCGATTTGATTTATCCAGTTCTTTGTTTTGATAGAATGTAAAAGTCTATTTATGGACCGGAATATATCTCAACTCATGGCCCAGAAAGCTCACTCGTCCAGAATCGAATTGGAGCCACCATACTCCAATTTTCCAAAATTGCATTGAGCTCCCGATCATCAAAGAAAATTTTTTCTGAAAAGTTTAGGAACAGAATGATTGAGAAAAAATTCTCCTGCAAAGATTTACCACTATTTTCAATATTCAAAAAAATCATTAACATGAATGCAAAAACGCATCAGTAGCCGGAAATAGGTTAATATAACATTGTGAAGGACACTCTAATCCATAAGTAGTTAATATTTAACCCTAATTGGAAACCAAATATTCACTAGGAACTCCACAGCTGTCTCAAAGTGTCACCGGAGTAAACAAAATTGATTTGCAATTTTAAATTTAATGGACAGCAGAATTTCTTGTGGGCTATTGAAAGTCTCAAACTAGAGGTATGACAAACGCTGCAATTTATTACACAAAGGTTTATTTTTTCTATATTGATCACTCGTCTGTAAAGAATACGGCTTTGAATCAATTTATTGACAGAAAGAAAACACTACCAACCGTAGATACTTCCTACCTACCACATACCTACTTCACAACCAAGTTTATTTGGAAGATATAAATTCTTCACAGTCAGTTCGAAGAAAAAGGGAGTAGAGGTTGCCCCGATTATTAGGAAAAAATTCGATTACTGGTTTCTAAGGACGCAGAACTGAGTACAACTCGAAGAAACGTACAACGATCGCATTTTGATCAGCTAAAATTTGAACTGAAATTAGTCCTCTTTTGCGATTCACGCTCATGTTTCTGATTTATCGTAGGGAGCGAACGGTTTGTCCTACAGTGCTCCGGGTGGTCTCAAAAATTCTTAAAAATTCAATACTGTTTAAAATTGGTGAGAAAACAATTCCTTTATTTCGAGAGTTTTCGAGGCCCAACTAAACCCCAAAAGGACCCCATATACCAAACTTCATCATAATAAGTCCATGGTAACTAAGGAAAGGGATTAAAAACGTTTTCAAGGTCGATTTCAAAGGTTCATTATTGAAAATGACAAACCAAAAAACCTTTTCAACAAAAAAAATGGGCCGACCTCATAAACGATGTCGGTAAACACCGAAAAGGAAAAAATAATAATCTCATCGAAAACCTACTTGGAAACTACTATATCCCTCATATTTTATGAGGCACAATGCAGTTCTGATGATCTCAAATACCAATACCTACCCAATCGTGTTATGGATGACGAGGAAGCTATGTGCTACACCCACTTGGTAGAATACCCACTCATCACTTAGCTGGACTATATCTCTCTGTATCTAACTGTACTATATTTATGGTAGGGCACTATGCAGTTCTGACGATCTCCGATACCAACACCTAACTATGTTATGGGTGACGAGGAAGCTATGTGCTACACCCACTTGGTAGAATACCCACTCATCACTTAGCTGGACTATATCTCTCTGTATCTAACTGTACTATATATTTGGTAGGGCACTATGCAGTTCTGACGATCTCCGATACCAATACCTAACTATGTTATGGGTGACGAGGAAGCTATGTGCTACACCCACTTGGTAGAATACCCTCTCATCACTTAGCTGGACTACATCTCTCTGTATCTAACTGTACTATATATTTGGTAGGGCACTATGCAGTTCTGACGATCTCCGATACCAATACCTAACTATGTTATGGGTGACGAGGAAGCTATGTGCTACACCCACTTGGTAGAATGCCCTCTCATCACTTAGCTGGACTATATCTCTCTGTATCTAACTGTACTATATATTTGGTAGTGCACTATGCAGTTCTGATGATCTCCGATACCAATACCTACCCAATCGTGTTATGGATGACGAGGAAGCTATTTGCTACACCCACTTGGTAGAATACCTTACTAACTGTACTATATCCCTTATATTTGGTAGGAAAACTCACCTACATGAGCATTCATAAACAAGTTCGATACGGCTCATGCAGGTTCTGCAAGAATAACCCAGTATAATTTCTCTCTTTCTTACCCCTGCAGCACCTTTTAGTTATCGGAACCCCCCTCATATAGAATCTCTTTTTTAAGCTTACAATCAGATCTTTAATTTGAATATACACAAATGGTCCTTGATTGACTTAGGCGAAAGTTACAGGAATAAAGTAAAGTGAATACGGACCAATCTTCCGTAAAACGGAATCCACGTTTTTCAACTTCTTTTACAAATTTTTGACACTTTTATCAAAGCAAAATGAAATCTGTTTGAAACGGAACCACTACGGA
Source organism: Apolygus lucorum (assembly GCA_009739505.2). NCBI lineage: Eukaryota > Metazoa > Arthropoda > Insecta > Hemiptera > Miridae > Apolygus > Apolygus lucorum. Next base: position 35,805,031 of record CM019168.2, on the reverse strand, counting down.
TACTAGTAGAACACATTTCAAAAAGAATCAGGCAGATTGGTATCAGAATAAGGAAATGCAAGGTGTTCGGACATACAAAAAAAAAAAAAAATCGTCGTATCGCGACACACTGAAAAGAGAAACCTCCTCTTTCGTGCGCCGATGGCGCTTTGAAGACGATCAAAAAGGAATAAGGGGATAAATTGTCACCCGACACTTTTCTCCCTTCAATTGTGCATTTTTATTGCCATCAACCAAACACTGTGACCCCCATTTTCGCCCTTCATTTATTTATTTCATGCGAGAAACGACGATACAAATAAATTTAAGATAAGTTTGCGACGATAAAAGTGAGGAAGATGATTCGGTAAAGACAGCCTTGATGAGACGGAGAAGAATGAGATTCAAAAAAACCCCTTTTCCAGAAGAGATAGATCTTCAAGGGGCTCAAGTGGCGAAAAAAAGTCTTGGAAAGCGAGAATAAGTTTGGAGAGGGGCAAAACGAAAAAGTCGGATGAATAATGTATGGAGGACAGTTCATGATCGATCATTCCCAGTTTCGAGAAGAGGACGAAAAAATAGACGGTTGAAGTGAAAATGCTTGAGAAGCGAGGGAGTTCGGAGTCTGAGCTCGCATTTATTTAGGTGGGATCAGTCTATTTGTGTTGGAAACGAAAAGTTGAGAGATGGATGATCAGGAGGAGGCTGACTTGTTGAATGAATGTCCACTTGTTGGTCGCAGCTTTGTTTCTCTAATACCAGGCAGACGGGAGAGCCAGAAGTTTTCACGTCGAGGCTGTAGGTTTATACGGCCAACATTAGCCGTATAAGGCTGATTTAAACACGAAGATGAATACTCAACATGAGGAACGAAGCAGCTGGAGTACCCCAGGGATGTGTGCTTGGACCGGTTTTGTACCTTTCAGAACCAACAGCAGCAGTCACAGAAATATTTGCGGAAGACAGGGCAATTCTAGTTGTAGGAAACACAGTTGAGGAAGCCTCAACACAATGGATGTCCATTTTTCTCCTCCTTAAATTGACCTAACTGTGGAAATTAAATCTAAATGAAACCAAGTCAACACATATAATAGTATTGAAATTTTTGCTTCCGAGTCCACCAAGATAGCGGAAGCATTGTTTTCACTTTTCAAGGTTGTCAAAAAATTAATTTTCAGGGATTATGCGAATTAGGATGTGGATGGTCCCCTATGAGGGTAGTGCAAGGTACTCGGAGATTGATGTTTTGAGACAACCTATTTATTATCGGAATTTAGAATCGACTGAGGTCAAACCGTTCGCTCCCTACGAAAACTTAAGGGTTGAATTTACGATAAATCAGAAACACGAGTGTGAATCGCAAAAGAGGCCTAATCTCCGTTCAAATTGTAGCTGATGTGATCGTTGTTCGTTTCTCAGTTTGTACTCAGTTTTGCATCCTCAGCTACTTGTATTCAAATTTTCCAATGAAAGCACCCACACTCGAATTGAGTGTTGATTTGTTCAAAATAAACTTGATTGTGAAGCGAAAATAGAATAGAATTGACCAAGAAAAAATAATTTTTATCCCCCCCCCCCCCCCATAAAAATTGTTGGTTTACGTTTCAAGGTACGTAAAATCCGAAAAACGAAAAAAAAAAAAGATTTAAAAAATGTCTGTTCGTTCACTGTTCACGGCATTTTCTTTAGTTACCATGGATCGATTTTGATGAAATCACCTTTAGGGGTCTACTTGTCTCCAGTACCCTGTGGAGTCTACTTGTGCCCCCAAGCTTTTGGTTGATGTGAGTCACTTCTAAGGGGTGAAAAATAAGGGTTTTTTAATTTTCAAGAGTGTTCTAGCTCAAAAGCTTTCAAAATAATGCTATTGATTTTTCACCGATCGATAGAGACCACCCAGAGCTCTGTACACAGAGTACTGGAGACAAGTTGGTTCTGTAGGACTATCCTATCGGTACTACCGGTATCGGTAACTAGTCTCAGTCGGTCGCCGTTCGTTCCTCGTTCCGGGTTAGTATTTAGCCAAATCGAAGGGTCAAAAACATAAAGTTGTACTTAAATTGGATATTTTAAAGGATTTTAGAAATTCATTAGTGCACGGACCTAGGAAATTGAAAAACTGAAATATTGCCGCTGGAATCATGAAAATCGAACAATAATTGCCAGAGAAAAATTGGGAAAACCGTTAATTCAGTTATGTTTTTTCCATAAAATTTAGCTAAACTTGAAATTTTCAAGGATTTTAGAAATTCATTAGTGCACGGCCCTAGGGAATTGAGAAACTGAAATAGTGCCGCTGGAATCATCAAAATCGAACAATAATTGCCGAAGAAATAAGGGAAAAACAAGGGAAAACCCGTTTATTCAAAAGTTTTCCCATTTTTCTTTGGCAATTATTGTTCGATTTTGATGATTCCAGCGGCAATATTTCAGTTTTTCCATTCCCTAGGTCCGTGCACAACTGAATTTCTAAAATCCTTTAAAATTTCCAATTTAAGTACAACTTTTTAACTTTTTGCCCCTTCGATTTGGCTAAATACTAAAAAACGAACGGCAACCGACTGATACCCCCGGTTGAACCGGGTTGAACTTACGATAAAACAGAAACACGAATGTTAATCGTAGAAGAGGCTTAATCTCCGTTCAAATTTCAGCTGACCAAAATGCGATCGTTTTCGTTTCTTCAGGTTGTACTTTGCAGACGAATGATGTATCCAGAAAAATAATAAACCTATGTGAAATAATTTGCAATTTTTTTTTCTGAATACATCATTCGCCAGCAAAGAACACAGCTTTGCCAATTATTGTACGACAATTATTACGGATAAATACGAACTAATCTGTCATCCGGATCGAATCAATATCAACCAGAACAAGCCTTGTACTCGACAGTTTTAGAATTGGCTACTCTCTGCTCGTGACATCCCAATTAACTGCTGGCCGCGGAGCTTCTAATCGCCAACTCAAACTTGGACGATTAAATACTATACTCACCACGAAATCACGAACTTGAAATTTCTGAAAAATAATAAATTGTTCAAGTCGTCGTCCGGAGTGATACATATAATTTCTTCATTTGTGGAAAAAAATTTCAAAAAATTCATCGTAAACATTTTGAATTTTTTAGCTATAGCTTGATTTCCATCAAAAATTCTATGAATGGTCAGCCAAGTTGGTGACTTAGTACGTGCACATACCATCTAATTATGTAGTAGGTATTTGATGGGATTATTCAATACGTGCTGAGAGTTTTCTGAATAGACATTCGTCAACAGGTGGAGATTTTTTCAAATTATGTGGATGTTTTGCTTCCCAGTCTGACATTGTTTCCTCTTTTCAAGGTTGAAAAAAAATGTTCTCCAAAAACAAAATTTCGTCTCACTGTATTTACGTTTTAGGCTTCTTGAACAATTTTGGTTCCGTGTCTGTGTGTCTGTCATATAATTCTTGTAACGCAAAACTGAGGGCAACTCGAAGAAACGAACAACGATTTTGGTCAGCTAAAATTTGAACGGAGATTAGGCCTCATTTGCGATTCACACTCGTGTTTCTGACATATCGTAAGTCCAATCCTAAAGTTCTCATGAGGAGCGAACGGTTGGTCCTACAGAGCTCTGGGCGGTCTCAATCGGTTCTAAAAATTCAGTACTATTTCAAATTGGTGAAAAAACAATACCGTCATTTCGAGAGTTTTCGAGCCAGGGCACTTTTGAAATTTCAGCCCTTAATTTTCAACCCTTAGAAGTGACTGAAATCAACCAAAAGCATATTATAATTCGATTCAAGCCCAGTGTGGTCCGATCTCCATATCCTTTTCTGCCGAGTGGGTAACTGGTTAAATTTATGACTCCCCTCAGTAGAAATAAGTGATTATTGTCTTTCCTTGATCTAGCAAAGGCGTTTGACTCTCTCCTGATATACTAAACAACAAAATAAAAGCACTTAGAGTCACTGGAATTGAGGCAAAATGGGTTGAAAACTACCTGTTTAGACGGCGACAAATTGTACGTTTAAATGGGGCGAGTGATCAGCCACTTTTGGACGGATTTTTTCTACCAAGAGGAACTGTTTTGGGGCCGCTGCTGTTTTTGTTATGTGCCAATGACTTGATGGATGATATTTTCGGGGACATAGTTATGTTTGCGGACGATACTGTTCTTCTATTCTCAGCTGATTCATGTGACGCAACTCGAGAGAAAGAGGCATTGCAAAAATTTATGAAAACATGAATCTTCTAACCCTCAATGTCTCAAAAACCTGCTTTATCCCCTTTTCTCTCACGAGTGATCATGCCCTGCAAATGGAGCAGTTACGACTACATCAGAAAGGTTGTGAAGATCTTCCATGCAATTTATGCCCATAAATTGAAAGAAAACACACGACCAAATATTTAGGGTTAAGTAATAATTCTAGATGCTCATTCGAAATGGGAAAACCATATATCCATTCTGGCGTCCAAATTGAAGAATTTGTTTTATGTTTTTAACAAGATTAAGATATACCTATCTCTTGTGCGCTTGCTCAATCTCTGCTGCTCTAAAGCCCCCCGCTGTACGGTAGTGCATACAAAAATGTATTTGGTAGAGTAGAAATTCTGAAAACAGCCCTAATTCGATTAACTTTTGAATATCACTATCTTGCTCATACAGGGCCTATCTTTCAGAAATTATAAATCCTACCGTTTGGTCTCCTGTTTAAAATGAGTCGCAGTTAAAGTGTATTTAAAAAATTACCAGCCCATAGTTCCGGAACATGATGTTTTTACTCGTATTTCTCAAACCAGCACTTTATCAATTCCGAGGTACCGCACCACATTAACGCAAAACTTCTTCATTTATCAATCGATAAATATAATTAATACTTTCTCCTCTGATTTACGAACTAAACTGTTGAGATCTTCTAACAATAATGGTTTTTTAATAATTTTAAATTATTAAAAGACTATTATAATGAACTTAATACAGAACGAAAATAGTAGGTATCATTTAGATTCTTTTTATTATTATTAGTATTTTTTTTGAAATCTTTCTTTCTTTCTTTTTTAATTGTATTGCGTAATCTTTCAATTCTGTTATCAGTCATATCGATTTCTGGAGGCGGGACTGACTCTTCCCCTACCGCGGGCTGTAGCCCATGTTGGGGAATAACTTTCCACCTATGTAAGGAGTTAATAATAACTTTAAGTAGTATCAACATGATTTCTGTTGTATTTAACCCTATCGATTTATACTACTGTTATGTGATCATATTGTTTATTGGAAATAATTTTTTTTTTAAAATATATATCCTTAGGAGTGATATGATGTCTAGTCCACGTGAAATATGATTGAGGTATGATTGACCAATACTAGACTTGTTTTTGTGCTTATTCTTTATTTGCCCATGACGTTTCTACCCAGGAACTGGGTCCTATTCATAAGGTATATGTCTGTCTGCAAACTTGTTTACACGTAATTATAGGTATGAGGAATTAGTTCTACAGAAAATAAATTGTGATTATAGTGTAAGAAACTGTGGAAAAAATACTCTACCAAAAACATTGTCTGACAAAAGACAAACAAAAAAAAACCAAATAATTTTTTTTAATAATTTAATTTTTGTAATTTTTTCTAATAATTTTTTTTTTTTTTGTTTGTTTGTCTTTTGTCAGACAATGTTTTTGGTAGAGTATTTTTTCTACAGTTTCTTACAGTATAATCACAATTTATTATCTGTAGAACTAATTCCTCATACCTACAATTACGTGTAAACAAGTTTACAGACAGACATACACCATATGAAAAGGACCCAATTCCTGGGTAGAAACGTCATGGGAAAATAAAGAATAAGCACAAAAACAAGTCTAGTATTGGTCAATCATACCTCAATCTTATACAGGGTGTAACGGTTAAGGTCGTACAACCGGCCAGGGTTCGATTCTACAACTAATTTGTGACTTTTTTTGTCTCCTGACTTGTTTTCTTAACCCCCTTTAAAATCGGACTTTTTTCACTTTTAAGATTTTTTCGTGTTTTCGACCTTACGCCTTTAAACGCGATGTGTGGAGGAGGATGGACATTAAAAACATACCTTTGACCTTATTGTCAACGGTAGTAACGTTTAACTTGGCCGATCTAGTAATAAAAAAAATTGGCATTCAAATTAACAGAAATTAAGACAATTTTCGAAAAGTGAATTGGACAAGATATCAGTGACTGCTTTTTCGATAAGTCTTGTGTCATCATTTGACTCAGTGAGACAAAGTAGGAAAAGATGGCTGCCTAACTCATTTTAGGGTAAAAATGTCGATTTTCGCGAAAAACGTCGATTTTGACTGGAAGATCCACTGTTTTTGGCCCGGGAACGAGGATTTTACACCATTAGTAACACTGTAAACAATTTTATGACCATATCGTTGGAAAGCTGAAATTTTGGGTCAACTTTTGGGGTTACAGTGAGAACTTAACCGGCAGTTTCAGTTAGTGTTACAAACGTTTGAAAAAACGAAAAATTTCCAAGATTTTCGAGATTTTAACATTCGGGCTCATTTTTCAACATCTTAGTTTTCTTTAAAAAGTTTTATTTAACACTAGAGAGAGAGAGATAATTTAACGCTCTTTCCAACGGTATATTTGCATTTGAATTTTGACTGAAAAACAAGGGAGTTATGGCTGTTTTAAAGGCGTAAGGTCGAAAATACGTGAAAAAAGTCCGATTTTAAGGGGGTTGAGAAAAAAAGTCAGGAGACAAAAAAAGTCACAAATTAGTTGTAGAATCGAACCCTGGCCGGTAGTACGACCTCAACAGTTACACCCTGTATAAACATACATGACGCAGTTGTCGATGATTTAACTGAAAGGCCGCATAATTTATTAATCTGAAAACAGCGGAACTGTTGTACCCCCTTTTTCATTTTTTGTCAGCAAGATGAAATTTTTATCTCAACTCCAACATCCTCGTATGAGTTTTGAAAAACCTCCAGAAACTGCTGTAACAGTTACGGTTGTTTCAGTTGCTAAACCGACTTAGTCCCCCCGAATTAAAATACACTCGTTGAATTGAAAATTTCCTCTCCTCCACCTCCACTTCCGTGAAACTTTAGCATTTAGCCGGGAGTCTCCCAGTTTTCATACATCCCCGACTTTAATTGCGATTCCCTCCGCACGCCTTTATACCTGCATTATTCACGAAAATTGTCCGACGTTATGAAAACGACAAGAGTTTTTCTTTTTCCCGTGCGTTTCTGAAAACTCTCAAAGGCTGGTGGGGCATAAAGTTTTCTCCTAAAGCCGCCCACTCCGAGGGTTGCCTTTTCCAGTTACTTTATGCTACGGTCCTTTGGTCGTAAGAGCCGGCAAAAAGAGTCGAGAACTATTTGAGTATGCATTAGCACACCGGGGTCTTTTTTCTCGGGTTTCTAATGAGATTACTCCTACATTTGCCGGTCTCTCCGCACGTACTCTTTTATGCGGTTTTTTTTCCGACATCAGCGGATCGCGGTGGTTCTTTTGAAGAATCAGAGACCGAGATCAATATCGGAGACGCCTGCTTGATGTGCGGTTCATGAAGACGGGAGATTCACGAAACATGCAGAGTTATGCAAAATCATACTCATAACACGCTGATGTATTCCACTTTTTTGGAGAATACCCTGTGCTGGGTGGAATCAAAAGCGCTTGCCTTTTGGTTTATTATTTTCAATAATGAACCTTTGGAATCGACCAAGAGAAAAAAAATTTAACATCCCCTCAAAATTTGATGGTTTACGTTTCAAGGTACGTAGAATCCAAAAATCGAAGAAAAACTTGGCCATCCGTCCGCCATACGCGGCACTTTTGCCACTTAGCATTGACAGATTTTGATGAAATTTGATACGTAGGCTCCATTTGGGGTCTAGTTGTGCCCCGAAGATTTTGGTTGATGTAGTTCACTTCTAAAGGTTCAAAACTGAATTTTGAAAACGCCCTAACTCAAAAAAATTTCGATATAAAGGTATTGCTTTTCCTTCAATTTTGGATTCTATAGAATTTTTAGAATTTTTTGAGACCACCCGGAGCTCTGTAGGACAAACCGTTCGCTCCCTACGAGAATTTAAAGGTTTTACGTACAATAAATCAGAAACACGAGTGTGAATCTCAAAAGAGGCCTAATCTCCGTTCAAATTTTAGCTGACCGAAATGTGATCGATGTTTTTCTTCATGTTGGATGATTGGTGGCTTTGCAGACGAGTGATCTATATAGAAAAATAATAAACCATTGTGTAATAATATGCAGCGTTTTTTTTATGGAAGTGGAGAAACTTTTTAAGAGCGAAGGGGAAGTTCACCCCAACAGTGTTGGACTCCCCATGCATTGGGCCTACCAACTAAAACCCCACTGCTTAGGACTCACCCCGGAACCACTTGTACAGTATTACTTCAGGGTGAGCCCTTTTTTGTGCCAAAAGGCTGCTCCTACTTCTGATCTCTCCTTCAATTCTATTCCTCATCTTCTTCCTCCCATCTTCCATTCAGCTTTAAAAATGTAAATAAATAATATAAAAAATAAAAGAATTTTAAGAAAATCTGAATACACCGTTGGAAACCGCTTTTGGACCAACTTTTATGACTACTGCAGGAAGAAAAACCGTACATTCAGTGGGGCTGGCAAACGATTGAAAAAACTGAAAATGTTTACTAATTTACAGATTTTTGCCTTTGGGCTTATGTTTTTACATTTAAACCTCTTTACACAAAATTTAATTTGTGTTATTGTGACAGAAAATTAAGGTTCATTAACCCAGTAGTGGCCATAATTCAATTCCGATCATTTTAGTCGAATTTTCTAATGGATTCCATCTAGAAGAATCTTCCTAATGAAGAAACTGGTATTATTTGAATTTTAATACAATTTAATTTAGGTAAATTCAGGTGTACCATTTATGGTACGTTGCCCACTCCCAAGGCAGCATGAACTGTTGTTCCCAGAACGACTAGAAGAGTGGCAATTTTGACGAATCAAAGACATAAAATTGGAACAAAGTGGTTTATTCAAATTTGGGTAAATATAATTCTGCTCCTAGTATCAGTACATATATATTGAAAGAAAAAATATCCCTAAACATAATAGTTCTTACGTTGAAATGCGCTGTTTCAATTTCTAACTACATCGTTCTGTGTAAACGCATTTTTCTTTCTTAGTTTTATAAATTGTGGTAAGTTTTGAAACAGTCATTACATAAACCAACATCACATTTAGCACAAAAATAGCGAGATTTGGTTTTGCAATGTGCTCCACCGCAGCGTCGTCGTTTTTGACAGGGAATCTTTTCCAAGAAGTGATCTTTGTGATCAAACCTTGACTGGTCCAACGTTTTTGATGTCCGAGGCCCAGTTGCCTTCTTCGGGACGTTATATTTGTTCAAGTAGTGCATTACGATAGCCCTTCTGAACTCCAGCTGAGCTATATTTTTATTACCTGCTTTCCGATGCAATATCCAGGAGTTTTGAAGTGATACATTCAGCAGCCAGAACCATTTTCTGACTCTCATTTGGATACGGTATAGATTCACGTTCTGATCCATTCGGTTTGTACCTCCCATTCCTCTATTACACTCGGTCAGAAGTGCGGGGCGGGGGACTTGGATCTGAGCCTTACTTGCAACTGAGTACCTACCGAGAAACTTTGGTCAACGGGTTGATGCCATGTGTATTCGAACAAACGGTAACAACCGAGTTATCGCGCCACTTGCACACAAGGACTCCTTGTGGCTTATTTATTATATTTTCAATGTGCCCGCGTGGGTGAGTCTTCAAAAAATCCTTATTGCTGGGTAGAGGACAAGATTTGGGGATCCTGTTCTCCCGCAAAGTGCCAGCAGTACCGTATCCCAACTGTTGCATGTGTGAGAGGAGTTTGAAGGTTTTAAATAGATTGTCGACATAAAAGTGCAAAGGGAAGTGCTTTATTCCATCTGGAAAGTGTTCTATCATTTTTAGCAATGGAGCAGCAGATTTACCCACCAAGTTTTCGACATGAGTGTATCCCGCCAGTGTACCTATTCAGTGACCACACTTTGTACCCGAAACGAATAGGCTTAGTGGGTATATACTGCTTCAAGTAGAATTTACCGAAATACCTTACCATACTCTCGTCGTATGACAAGTTTTTTTTTATAGTTTTGAGAAATGTTTTTAGATGTTTGACAACTTTGTAGATCACGTGCAGAGTGCGCAACGTACCATAAATGGTACGCTCGGTTTTATTACGTAGTGTATGCGTGTGATGAGTACGAAAAAACCCTAAACTGCTTTAGTTGTATCACTAAACATATACACTAAGAAAATATAACGAAGGAATACAATTGGGAACGAAAGTGGAATGATTATACTTACTCTTCGTCGAACATGATGACATATAGACGAAATTGTCGAACATGAAACAGTATAAATTCACTGAGCATGAATAGGGGACCGATCGAGGCGATTGAACTCACAGGACTGATAGTACAAAAGCTGAACATGATGTTTGAACCTTCGGCAGTCCAAATTTCACTTGGGTTTATATTCTGTCAACCCTCAAACTCGCCCTTCTTACTGTACCATATATGGTACGTTGCCCACTACTGGGTTAAGGTTCATGAGTCGAAATCGAAAATTTTTCGACTTTTTCGTTTTTATTTTTATAAAAGTCTGCAGGTTTTCCCAGACATTTTGGTATAAAAAATTCTAAATTTGAGTAGTTTAAAGCAGAGATATGAATTTTCAAATATTGAGGAGCCAATCGCTGTTTCCGGGGGGAAAGATGTTTCCCGCTCCAGGTTCATAGTTTCCATATTCCTGTAACTACCTACCGTTCTTTTGCTGTTCATAAGTTCTGATTGATATACTATGTCCTACTCCATGGTTCCAGCACAGGTTACCATGCCACCAAATGATACAAAAATAGCATAACACTAGATTAATGAAGAAATCAAGTGAACCATAGTTAGTTAATTGAACCATAGTGAACCATAGTCAAGTGTATAACCATTATTCTTATCAGTACTACGTGATATGAAATAACCTTACCTAACCAGTGCAAACAATGACTGATAAGAATCATAGATAAAGAATAATCAGACCTCATTTTCAATTCCTTCAATATGAAATAATTACGAACTATCGATCAAATACCTCAAAAAACGGTAACCTTTCACGAATCGCGGTTTTTCTCCAAATCGGAAAACCCTTGTTTATTGTCATTTGGGTACCTGTTTCTCGACAGCCAATAGAGCTGGCAACTTCAATTTTTTTTTTTATATTGTCGAGAGGGGTTTAATGCAGTCATTGAACAAGTTTGGACGGAAAACTCCCAACAGAAATATGGCTAGAATTAAAAAATCATAAGCATGAAAAATACGAAAAAAACTGTTTTGCTATATTGTCTCTAGGTAAAATAATATTTACACAACAGAGTTGAAACTCGCTCAGTGGTTATGTAGATAAGAGTAGATAAAGAATTTAAAACAAAAGTATGAAGATATGATTATATCAAGAGAAACAGGTACATGAAAAAGTGTTAAATTAGAACCGACTCATGAACCCCCTTAATGCTCTTTCCAACGGTATAATTAAATTTGAATTTACTTCGTCAATTAACGGAGCTATGACAGTTTTAGCGAACAAGGTCAAAAACACGAAAAAAATCTTAAAAGTGAAATAACTCGAAAAGCAAGCCTCTTAAAAAAATTGCTTAGACACATTTTTTGTTGGAAATTACTTGTAGAATCGATCCCTAGCCGATGGTGCGCCCTTTATACGTTTACACCCTGTATAAAAACATGAAAAATAATCAGCAGTTTTTGATCAAAAACGCTGCAAATCATTGCTCAAAGGTTTATTATTTTCTGTATAAATCACCCTTCTGTATGGATCACTGGTTCTCCATCAATAGCACCTACCACCATCTGTATTCTCCCTTGACCTTCCCTCTCAAATTTCAGCTTCCTGCGTTCAATAGGATTGAAAATGGCTTTGGAGCTCACTCAGCTGATCAGTGATCTGAGGAGTGAAGAAGATCTCCTCGAATGCTGGAGACGCCTGGAAGAGCACTTCCATTCAATAGTATTGAAAATGGCTTCGGAGCTCACTCAGCTGATCAGTGATCTGAAGAGTGAAGAAGCCTTTGAGCAATGATTTGCAGCGTTTTTTACCCACCAACATTTTTTTTACCTACCAACTTTTTTTGACATTTTCATGTCTTTCATATGGCACATAAAAAAAAAATCGTCACGAAATTTGATGCAACGAAATTTGATGCGACGAAATTTGTCCCAAGTCGCCACAATGATGATTATGACCATCAGAAGTGAAGTTGTTAGGTAGGTAGGTACTTTACAGTTTGATATTACCAGATCAGCTGAGTCGAAAATTGAGCTCCCAGATCAGCTGAGTCGAAAATTGAGCTCCCAGATCAGCTGAGTCGAAAATTGAGCTCCCAGATCAGCTGAGTCGAAAATTGAGCTCCCAGATCAGCTGAGTCGAAAATCGAGCTCCCAGATCAGCTGAGTCGAAAATCGAGCTCCCAGATCAGCTGAGTCGAAAATCGAGCTCCCAGATCAGCTGAGTCGAAAATCGAGCTCCCAGATCAGCTGAGTCGAAAATCGAGCTCCCAGATCAGCATGAAAATGTTTCAATGTGTTGCAGACTCGTATGCAAGCGTTTCTTTAGCATCTCTCTATCAACATGTTCCTAACTACATTTTTATCCATAAATTCTCAATAATTGAGAATTACAATTCTTGTAACACTACTTTTATCAATCAATCAATACGTTTCCAAGTAATTTACCTACCAGCTAGGTACTACCTACCACACCATACTGGCTTCACACCTTCACAATCAAGTTTATTAGAAAGAACTAAACGCTTCACACTCGATTCGAAAAATAGAAAGCTTGATATGGAAATTTGATTACTGGTTACGCAGAAGGCAAAACTGTATACAAATCGAAGAAATGAACAGCGATTGCATTTTAGTCCGATAAAATTTGAATGGAGATTAGACCTCTTTTGCGATTCACACTCATGATTCTGTTTTATCGAAGGAAAACCTTCAAGTACTCGTAGGGACCGAACGGTTTGTCCTACAGCGCTCTGGGTGGTCTCAAAAATTTTTAAAAATTCAATACTATTTAAAATTGGTGAAAAAACGATACCTTTATTTCGAGAGTTTTTGAGCTAGGCCACTCTTGAAAATTTCAACCCCCAATTTTCACCCCTTAGAAGTGACCTACATCAACCAAAAGCTTCGCGGCACAACTACACCCCAAATGGAGCCCATATACCAAATTTGAACCAAATCGGTCCAGTGTTGCTAAGAAAAGTGCCGCGTACGGCGGACGGACGGAAATTTTTTTATTCGATTTTCGTATTCTACGTACCTTGAAACGTAAAACATCAAATTTTGAGGGGGGGGGGGTTAAAATTTTTTTTCTTGCTCTATTCCAAAGGCTTATTATTGAAAATAGTTAACCAAAAGAAGAAATAAGAGAGGGTCGAATAACATGATGTGTGTAGTGAGAAAATCAAGTTTTGAAGTAGATGGGGGGGGGGGGGGGGAGAAAGGTCAGCTTGGAACGTCTCGGTCGAATTACGGCACAACTCAATTTGGGAGAACGTTGTTTAACCATTCTGTTAGAGGGCGTAGCTGAGGCTGGCCGAGGAAGTGCTACAGGCGACGGTAATGGCATTAGGGGGACCCCCCGTTGTTCAAGTTCGCGTGGAGAAAGTTGTTACTGTTGTTCACAGTACGGACGAGTGAGGGGTTGCTCGGAGTAACCCCTCAGAGTATTTCTTGGAGGAAACACGACGCGGAAGGTGGAAAGGGGGCTCTAGAAGGGACTCCTTGGCCTAATGACGCCCTCCTGCCTGGGCGAAAAGGCACTTCGGATCGGCCTTCGTGGTGCGCGGTTTAGACGCTAGAGCGGGTCACCTCGCACTAACGACGTGCAGGTTGTAACGTAATAATACTGCTCAAGAGAGTTAGGATCTCGCCCTCGAAACCGAACAGAGTCGATAGGTTGGCATGTTGGTAGTTGTACTCCGTGGTATCACCACCCGCGTCCTGCTAGGCTCATACCTGGGGTCTCAACCAGTGAATAAACGTGGTTTCTCCTTTTCTGTGGCAATCATTGTTCGATTTTGATAATCGCAATCTTTTAGTTTTCAATCCCCTAAGTTGAGGCAATCACAAATTTCAAAATTCCTTGAAATTTTCAAAATTAAGAACATCTTTTTACTTACACGTCAAACGGATTGGGAATAGGGTCCACTGGATTATAAAACAACAAAAATAAAATTCAACTTTAATTGCCTTAAGTCTAATTAATAGTCCTACGAGCATAATATTAACACAATTACGAATATAAACAACTCCAAAATCCTAATAATATTATAAAAATTTACTCACTCGAAAGATGGTTTACTCACTGAGCATACCAAGAGTCAATTTAAAAGGGTTGTTGTTCTGTACTCCTGCTGTAGTAATTTTCTTGGTATATAATCCTAAGATAATGCTAATAAGATAATGCTCTTCTTTATACCAACTTACCTGCTATTACCTGAGAAAATATTTACCACGAATTTACGATTGTTTATATCCGTAATCGACGTCGACGGTAGGAGAGAATATGACGAGGTAGATGATAATTGTAACATAAAATTGACTTAAAGAAATATGAATGTGAAGGTAGATAAATAAATTACGTCATGAATCTTACGTTTTATTGAATACAATAATATTATGTTCATTCGGTCTTATAACGTACATGAAACTTTAAAGACTAAAACAGCGATTCATACATTATGAAGTGATGTTAGGTTTTTTTACCATTGTGAGTGAATTACATCTATTTTGTTCTGAAAAGACATCGAGAACTCAGAAATGTTTGATAGTAGGTAGGCAGGTACTTGTTTCCTGGAATCTGTAACAATAATGTATACCGCACACCATTAGGCAGTTAGCCACGGTCTTCTCACTCAAAGTAGTTGAAAGTGCCAATAAGTATGGATGTGTGATTTATTACCTTGTAGTAAGATGGACAGGCAGTTGATTATTCGAAGCATCGTGGACGGACGAAATTCATACCAATGTGACTGATGAATTCGATTTATGAAAAAGAATTCTTTCCATTATCATTATTCCATGATACAAAAGCACGAATCACAAGAAAAATAATTTTTCCGGAATTTTAAGGAATTATTCCGTTTTTACGCGTCATTCCTTTGTATATTCACCACGGCAAAAAATATGAATCCGACATTTTGCAAACTGAAGTGAACTTCAACTACCCGTGATAACAATAATTGTTATTATTATTAATAATAATATTAATTATTCTAATTCTAATAATTCTAATATTATTATTAATAATTAATAATAATATTAATTATTATAATTCCAATTATTGGAAACTATAATCAATATGTCTTCCCATTGGCTAAAAATCACGCGTTGCTACCTTTCGCTCGCCGAAGTATTGTCGGATCACAATGTGATCATCACATAGCGACGTCGTTATTTTGAAATGCAACGACCAAACTTCGCTATGCCCGATTATAGAATTCCAATTTCGTTATCGACCTGTCGTTGCACGGGAGGGATACTGAATCCGACGCAATAACGTCAACCAAATAGCGAGTTACAGAATCGACCTACAGGGTTGCTAAAAAAAAGTGCCGCTAAAGTAAGTGCCTACCTACTAAAATTTCATTAGGCCAGAAGTAAAAAACATATTGTTTAGTAATGCATGCATTCCAGGGGACGTCCCATTGGATAAGTATTGGATCAGTTTAACCAGTTGGTAAGCGATAAAACTGTTTCACTCGATGTAATTTATTTATTACTTTAGGCAAGAACTAGTGACCCCCCCCCCCCCCCACCATTATCCACCTTAACATTTCTAGCGGCATGGGAGCCTCGAATCTGAAGAGCGTTTTAAAATCCATGATCTACGATACCCAACATGCGAATTCGAGTTCACCCCCCCCCCCCCCCCCATCGCCACCCCACCAATGGTACCAGTCTGGCACCAAAGCGGAAATACGTCGTAACATTGAACTTTCATCTATTAGTTTTAGTAGGCAGTCCGTCGAAGTTCACATCCGTATTCAAGGAAAACACCAAAAAAAAACCACGAAATATGCAGTTTATGGTGTCCTGGCACCATGGTGGCACCACTATCAGTTCCATGGCGGTACAGAGAATAATTCATGAAAATCCGGAGGTATTATACATACATAATTATTATTATACATTATAATAATGAGAATTTTTCTCAATTTCAAAGCTTGGGTACAATTAGTAAGCAGTAAAGGAACCGAAATATTGAAAAATCGGATATTTTGTGAATATTATCCCCCCACTCACCCCCTCCCCTTGCGAATTTTGGTATTCTGGTAAAATCAAGTACAACTCGGAAGTTATTTGAGTCAATCAAAAAAAGAAACACGCAAATCGGTTGGAAATTGAGGCCTGGGCAGTGTTTACAAGATTATACCCGCAAACGCACGTTTTTTAAGCATTAACCCCCCTTTCCCCCCCTTAAAAAGCAAAATTCAAAATTCCGGCTCCGTAGTGCACAACTAGATAGTATTCCGCGTCGAACAAAAAAAGAACCACGAAAATCGTTTGAGAACTAAGGCCTGGGCAGAGTACACAAGATTATGCCCAAAAACGCACGTTTTTCGAGCATTAACCTCCCCCTTTCCCCCCCTTAAAAGACAAAATTCGAAATTCCGGCGACGTAGTGCACAACTAGATAGTTTTCCGCGACGAACAAAAAAAGAACCACGAAAATCGGTTGAGAACTAAGGCCTGTGCAGAGTACACAAGATTTTGTTACACACACACACACACATACACCCACACCTACACACACACACATACATACAGACATACACCTATGGTTTTTTTTCGCGGATTTGGATTCAGAATGGTCTAAGACGGATTACTGTGTGGTTATTTTTTTTTTCTGTTGAGTGTTGTCAAACTTTACCCCAGATCGATCGCATAAGGACGCCCAAGTCTTACTGTGGAACGTCCTAAAAAAGGAAACCGTAAGTGAAAATACGCATTTTTGAAAGCTTGTTATGAATCGGAAATCTCAGTACATTTCTGTGCATAAAAAAACACTTGCATGATTTAATTTTCAAGTTGTGGCATAATAACTTCGGGTTAAAGGTAAAAGTACCGAAGAGGTAAATTCATATTGTGCAAAAATCAAATTAAAATTTCAAAAGTTAGTTTGGTAAATATGATAATAAATTATTTTCTTAGGTTGGATACATAGTTTGTTGATATTGATCACCAATAATAACAACAGTTAAATAATCATAATATTCTGCATTTGATGGGAAAATGTGTTGGGAAAACCCACGTGTTGAATTTGTGACTTGGGTACTTTTACCTCTAACTCCACGATAATTTCCTGAGTTTGAATCCAAATGGAAAAGGTTTAAATCCAAATGGAAAAGGTTTAAATCCGAATAGAAAAAGTCTAAATCTAAGTGGAAAAGGTCTAAATCTAAATGGAAAAGGTTTAAATCTAAACGGAAAAGGTCTAAACCTAAATGGAAAAGGTTTAAACCAAAATGAAAAAGGACTAAACCTAAATGGAAAAAGTTTAACTCAATTCGGAAATGTTATATACGATAATAAACCAAAATGAAGGATTCGCTCGGCATTCGTTGGTCAGATTTCGTCTCTTCAAGCATTCTAATGATAGGAAGAAATCCCCGTTCTTTCGGTGAACATTCAAACTCACCTTTGCGATAATAGTAATTGAACCTAAATACTCCTCAGGTGCTCCGGTCTTAAGCTTGCCAGTAAATCTTCAAAGTTCCTGGATACCAGCCAACCACAATGTGTCCGTCCCTGATCCGATGCCAAACGAGTTTCCCTTCGATGATACTCCAAAGCAGCTTTCTAAAGGGTTTTCTCCGTCTTCCTAAAAGTTGCTGAGCTGTTGCAACGTTTTTCATTTTATTTGCTACATTCCGAAGGGGTTTAAAAAAAAATAAAAAAATAAAATAGGACTTATAAAATCGGGAGATGTGCCAATGTCATTTTTCGTTAAAACAAAGGTGAACGAGCAGAAGTTTCGCGGATTTGGCCACCTCGCAATCTACACATGATTTGTTCGCCCATAAGCTTCATTTACACGAAATTCGCTGAAAGAAAAATGAAAATGTTCGTCAAGTTTATGAGCAGCAGAGCGTCTTATTTACTGACAAATGTACCGTACGATATTGTGGAAGTTGGTGTCTAGCCCAAGTCGAGCTGTCACCACCACCACATTACGAAGTTTGGGGCTAGCCAATACTGTTTAGGGTACTGAGGTATTCCCATGAACTCGTGATCTGTTTAATAATAATAATAATAATACTCTTTATTCGCTCTCATTATACAGGTATGAATGCGTCAATGGAACGATAGACCAAAATAAGTTTAAAAAAAAATAAATCTACAGTGAAAATGTGAGGGGCAGTCCGGCCGGACCCGGACCCAACCACCATGTCGGCTTCCGGAGTTACCTCCTATTTCTAGGTAGGCAGTCCTAACCATCGAGCCTTATTTACACCAACAAGACGATTAAAAAAAAATTTTAAATAATAATAACTATTACAAAAAAGTGAACATAGCATTATTCTGTCATCATTTTTTAATCGATTTAAAATATGGTAGATAGATATCACAGGTTAATTTTGGTTTATTATTTTCAATAATGAACCTTTGGAATCGACCAACAAAAAAAATTGTTTAACACCCCCTCAAAATTTGATGGTTTACTTTTCAAGGTACGTAGAATCCAAAAATCGAATAAAAATTTGGCCGTCCGTCCGCCGTACGCCGTACGCGGCACTTTTGCCACTTAGCATGTATGTAGCAGGTATGTAGGCTCCATTTAGGGTCTAGTTGTGCCCCGAAGATTTTGGTTGATGTAAGTCACTTCTAAGGGTTACAAAATCAATTTTGAAATTTTAAAAACGCCCTAACTCAAAAAATTTTGAAATAAAGGTATTTTTTCCTTCAATTTAAGATTCTATAGAATTTTTAGAATTTTTTGAGACCACCCGGAGCTCTGTAGGACAAACCGTTCGCTCACTACGAGAATTCAAAGTTTGGACGTACGATAAATCAGAAACACGAGTGTGAATCACAAAAGAGGCTTAATCTCCGTTCAAATTAAAGCTGACCGAAATGCGATCGATGTTTTTCTTCATGTTGGATGGTTGGTGGCTATGCAGACGAGTGATCTATATAGAAAAATAAAAAATAATAAACCATTGTGTAATAATTTGCAGCGTTTTTAGAACTAGTTTACAATGGAAAGAAAGGTAGGTACAATGCTACACAAATATCTCAGCCACAATACAAGAATACCACAAAAAATACTATACACAAACATCAATTTTCGAGAAATATCTTATATCAAACAGCTTGGATAGTCTACTTAATTATAATAATTAGAATCCATTTTTTCTAGGAGAGCTAGGTCAACTAGTTCACTCCATCCAAACTGCGGCATGGCAAAACACCCCTGAAGAAACGAGAAAGCTGAAGGGCCTCAACTATCCGTGCGAAGTTGTGAATACGATCAGAGAAAAACGAAAAGCTAGACGTAAATGGCAACATTTACGTATCCCCACTCTCAAAACTGAATGGTACAAACTTGACTACAAATTGAAGAAAATGATGGAACAGATACAAGAAGAAACCCAAGAAGATCTTCTCACGTCGCTCACCAGTCATCGAGACACTGAATACTCTCTCTGGAAGGCAACAAAGCACTTGAAGAGACCTATCATCCAAGCACCACCTATTAAAGATACAACTAATAACAAGTGGATAAAAACCAATCAAGAAAAGGCTGATGCTTTTGCTCGTCATCTAGCAGATATTTTCACGCCCAATTCTGGTTGTCCTAATGAGGAATCTCTCAAAGAAGTTCCCTTGGGAGATCAACAAATTGACATCCCATTGGTCACTGTCAAAGAAATACAAAACACCATCAACACCAAGATAAATCCAAAGAAGGCCCCTGGATATGACCTGATCACTGGACAAGTCCTCAAACACCTTCCGCGGAAGACGCTTGTAAAGATCACACAAATCATAAATGCTTCTATCAAACTTCGGTATGTTCCACAACTGTGGAAACTCGCTGAAGTCATCATGATACTGAAGCCAGGTAAACCTCCTGAAGAAATAACTTCTTATAGACCGATATCACTATTACCTGTACTCTCAAAACTCTTTGAAAAAGTGCTCCACAAACGACTAATAAAAATTGTGGAAGAACGAAACCTCATACCTAAACACCAGTTTGGGTTCCGCCAGAAGCATTCGACTATAGATCAGGTGCACCGGATCACTCATATTATTGAACAAGCCATGGAAGACAAAAAAGTCTGCTCAGCTGTCTTCCTCGACGTTACCCAGGCGTTCGATAAAGTCTGGCACGAGGGACTTAATCATAAGCTCAGACAAATGCTTCCAGCAAAATACGCTGAGTTGCTCCACTCATACCTATCAAATCGGTACTTCCGAATCAAACAAGATGATGCATACTCAGAAGCAAAAATGATTCATGCTGGAGTCCCGCAAGGAAGCGTACTTGGCCCCCTCTTGTACGTCCTATACACTAGCGATCTACCCGAACACGAGGGTAACACCCTGGCATCATTTGCAGATGATACTGCAGTCCTTGCTATTGGTGAAGACAATCGCGAATCAACTTTAAAACTTAGAAGATCCATCGAGAAACTCCATGACTGGACAATTAAGTGGAGAATCAAGATGAATGAAGCCAAATCAGTCCATGTTGATTTTACCAACCGCCATATCAAACATATACCAATATATCTTAATGGCAAAGTCATCCCTTTTGCTAATGAGGCAAAATATCTGGGTATGACTCTGGATACGAAACTCCGCTGGAGGGTGCATGTGAAAAATAAAAGAACAGAATTGGACATCAAACTCCGAAAAATGTATTGGTTGGTTGGTAGACGATCAAAATTGTCAATACAGAACAAACTAACCTTATACAATCAGGTCCTTAAGCCAGTCTGGACATATGGTGCACAACTGTGGGGCTGCACCTCTCAAAGCAATCGTGACATTATACAGCGTTTTCAGAACAAAGTACTGCGCTCATGCGTTGATGCGTATTGGTACTCAACCAATGACGACATCCATAAGGACCTTAAAATTCCCACAATAAATGAAGTCATCAAAACTCAAGCAATAGCCCATCACCAGAGGCTACAAGGTCATATCAACGAGGAGGCTGTGAAGTTGCTGGATGTTGATGATCTACTCAGGCGGCTGAAAAGACGAAAACCTCACGATCTGTGGCAGTAGGGAGTGGTGTTTTCATGAATTTGTTCAGTGAGTGTTGTGCTGTGCGCTCCTGTGAATCTTGTGCGTCAAAAGACACATAAAATAGCCGACATGAAGTATGGAGGTGTGCTATGTACCACACTCTCCTTTCAGTTATTTATATACATTGTCAGAGAAATGTTGCTAATAAGTTGAATTACTTGGTGCAATAAATATAATTTGAAAAAAAAAAAAAAAAAAAAAAACTAATACCATCGTTAATCGATTAGAATTTAAGTTTTTCGAAAGCTGGTCAGTGACATCCACTGTCGCGCAATTTCCTTCTCCTTTGTCACTCTTAAAAAATAAACTTCACATTATACTACTGAGGTCGAAATGATAAATCGAAGGTGAATGAACTTCAGGACGTGATAACAAGCCCCTTGTGGAACTTGTGAAGTGATATTTCATTTTGCAGCAGCCAGCCGCCCTCGTGACTCCGCTGAATTGGACGGAACTGCCTCGCAAATCATTTTCAGATAAGAGTCTCGCCATTTTCAACGAGATTCACATGCCTTGACCAACCTCCGATCTCCCACTTTATAATACAATACACGTACAATTCTCGTTTATGGTACCGTAGGCGTTATAATTATAAAACTTGTACAGGAAGAAAAAATATCGTGTTTTGCTTCCTCACTACTTTCGTATTCGTGCAGCAAGTCAAACATATTCAAGTATTCCTAAATCTTGTTTTTTCACACAAAAAAAATTTTCCTAGCATTTTAGGTTTGAAGGTTTTTCAACAATTTAGAATCCGCGTCTCTCTGTCCGGTCAACTCCCTGTTTTACATCAAATTGTAATATTTTCATGAAATCTTACATTTTTGCGAGTTAGCTTCCCGTCTAATTATCAAATCTTTTATGAATTTCATCGCCATTAGAGCAATAATGACTTCAGCGCGTGCGCAAACGTGATTTTCCATAGATTTTTCACGATCTGGTGGACCAACTTTGCTCTTAATAATATATAATTATGGAGGTGTAAATCAACACCAGATGGGTCTCCTAATTTATATGTTGCTAGAAATCTCAGAAAATAAATTTAAGAAAAGGAATTTCATTGGTTACTACTCTTCTTCTTGACCTACGAAGCAGAGTGACGCACGTTGAAAAATAATGGAAAAAGGTCTTCTCACGCTAGAAGGTCGCAGTTGGAGTCAAAATTTGCAGAATGAGGTCTAGTTTGGATTAAAAATAACAATAAACAGTTTTCCCGACTCATGGGCACACCACATTGAGTTTTGTTACCTACTATGTAACTATGAAAGCTACCACCTCATGGGTCCTCAGTTGCATTACTTACTAAGCCTTACTAGTTCAAATTCATAAACGTTTATGGTTATTTAATTATTATCTATGGTTATTTGAACCAGATGTTTACAGTGACATCATATTGACTCTTTTTGGTTTAGTATTTTCAATAATGAAAAAATTGATCAACCCCCCTCAAAATTTGTTGGTTTAATTTCAAGGTTCATAGAATCCAAAAATTCATTAACAATTTTGCCGCCCGTCCGCCATACACGGCACTTTCCTTAGTTACCATGGACCGATTTTGATGAAATTTGTTATATGGGCTTCATTTTGGGTCTAGTTGTGCAGCGAACCTTTTGGTTGATGTCAGTCGAAATCAAGGCTTGAAAAATAAGGGCTGGAATTTTCAAAAGTACCCTAGCTTGAAAACTCTCGAAATAAAAGTATTGTTTTCTCTTCAATTTAAAATAGTATAGAACTTCTATTATCGATTGAGGCCACCCAGAGCTCTGTAGGACCAACCGTTCGCTCCCTACGAGAATTTAAGTGTTGGACTCACGATAAATCAGAAACACGAGTGTGCATCGCAAAAGGCCTAATTTCCGTTCAAATTTTAGCTGTCCAAAATGCGATCGTTGTTTGTTTTTGGTTTATTATTTTCAATAATAAGCCTTTGGAATCGAGCAAAAAAAAAAATTTTAACCCCTCCTCAAAATTTGATGTTTTACGTTTCAAGGTACGTAGAATACGAAAATCGAATAAAAAAATTTCCGTCCGTCCGCCGTACGCCGTACGCGGCACTTTTCTTAGCAACACTGGACCGATTTGGTTCAAATTTGGTATATGGGCTCCATTTGGGGTCTAGTTGTGCCGCGAAGCTTTTGGTTGATGTACGTCACTTCTAAGGGGTGAAAATTAAGGGTTGAAATTTTCAAGAGTGCCCTAGCTCGAAAACTCTCGAAATAAAGGTATCGTTTTTTCACCAATTTTAAATAGTATTGAATTTTTAAAAATTTTTGAGACCACCCGGAGCTCTGTAGGACAAACCGTTCGGTCCCTACCAGTACTTGAAGGTTTTCCTTCGATAAAACAGAATCATGAGTGTGAATCGCAAAACAGGTCTAATCTCCATTCAAATTTTATCGGACTAAAATGCGATCGCTGTTCATTTCTTCGATTTGTATACAGTTTTGCCTTCTGCGTAACCAGTAATCAAATTTCCATATGAAGCTTTCTATTTTTCCAATCGAGTGTGAAGCGTTTAGTTCTTTCTAGTAAACTTGATTGTGAAGGTGTGAAGCCAGTATGGTGTGGTAGGTAGTACCTAGCTGGTAGGTAAAAAAAAGTTGGTAGGTAAAAAAAATGTTGGTAGGTAAAAAACGCTGCAAATCATTGCTCAAAGGCTTCTTCACTCTTCAGATGACTGATCAGCTGAGTGAGCTCCGAGACCATTTTCAATCCTATTGAATGGAAGTGCTCTTCCAGGCGTCTCTAGCATTCGAGGAGATCTTCTTCACTCCTCAGATCACTGTTCAGCTGAGTGAGCTCCGAAGTCATTTTCAATCCTATTGAATGGAAGTGCTCTTCCAGGCGTCTCCAGCATTCGAGGAGATCTTCTTCACTCCTCAGATCACTGATCAGCTGAGTGAGCTCCAAAGCCATTTTCAATCCTATTGAATGGAAGTGCTCTTCCAGGCGTCTCTAGCATTCGAGGAGATCTTCTTCACTCCTCAGATCACTGTTCAGCTGAGTGAGCTCCAAAGCCATTTTCAATCCTATTGAATGGAATTGCTCTTCCAGGCGTCTCCAGCATTCGAGGAGATCTTCTTCACTCCTCAGATCACAGATCAGCTGAGTGAGCTCCGAAGCCATTTTCAATCCCATTGAACGCAGGAAGATGAAATTTGAGAGGGAAGGTCAAGGGAGAATACAGATGGTAGTAGGTGCTATTGATGGAGAACCAGTGATCAAAACAGAAGGGTGATCTATACAGAAAATAATAAACCTTTGAGCAATGATTTGCAGCGTTTTCGAATTGTATTGAGGTTTGTGCTCTTAGTAACCAGTAATCAAGTGGTGTGTGCGCATGGGTCGGAAAAGGTGTTTATTTTTATTTTTATTCAAAACTAGACCTCATTCTGTGAATTTTGACACCAACCGCAACCTTCTAGCGTGAGAAGACCTTTTTCTATGATTTTTCAAAGTTTCGAATGTTTATGACGTCACAGTAGACTGGGGGGTCCCGCCCACTCGGGAGGAGCGCGTGACGTCATAAACATTCGAAACTTAGAAAAATCATAGTAAAAGATCTACTCATCCAAAAAGAGAATGACTGAGGTCAAAATTCTCAGAATGAGGTCTACTTTCGATTAAAAATTTTTTTAAAAATCAGGCGCACACCCCATTGTCTAATGAAGGCACCCACAGCTCGAATTGAGTGTGAAGCGTTTATTACTTCAAAATAAACTTGATTGTGAAGCGAAAATATTGTCGGTCGGTAGTTACATTGGCAAAGTTCTTTGACGGCGAGTGATCTATGAAGAAAAAAAATATACCTTTGTGTAATAATTTGCTGCGTTTTTAGTAAGTGAAAAAATGCCTAGTGATGACCATGGAAATGGATACTGCCACGAAAACTTCGTGGCGAAATTTCGGGATTTGTCACTGTTTATTGAGTTCTGTCTCACCACAGAGAACAGTTGAAATATCGAGAAATCCGGTAAAAAAAGGATTTGTTTGATTTCTTCGTATGTCATAGTGGATTTCCCTGGCGGACTTTTTTTCCACCACCTAAATGTGAAATTAATATTCCTGCTACCTTGAAAGTTCCAAAAATGAAATTTCGTGAAGGTGTAATTTTCGGAATGACACCTGCTATGACAAATGCATGTCAAAAACAATCAATGGCGAAAAAGAAGGAATTATACAAGCGATAGAAACTTCCAAATGTGAATTGAGGTCTAACTGCTATAATTGGCATATATGTATATTTACGTCACAATAGGAAGTGTTTGTGTTTAATAATACAATAAAAGGGGCAATAGGAGGGTAGAAGGCGGTAGTGCGTCCATGTTTCGACTTCGGGATGCGGCATAAGAAATTCACGAATGCGGTATGGAGTGGCCGTGAAATGAATTAGAAATGACCGTCAATAATGGAAGTTGTTAAAGAAGGCAGATACTGGTTGGTGTAGTGGGGGGAGGGGGGGTACAGCACCGAGAAAGTTGTACTTGTAGTCAAAACATAATAGACCGTTATGTTAATAAATTGTTTCTCCAATTTTGGGACTGATAAGAGGTATTACAGGACTGACACAGACAAGGGTTAGACTCTACAAGTCAAGCCGAGCAAAACGTGTCTCACATACATTTATATTTTATAAATAGAAATATACTTGTGAAAAAATAAATTGATCATAATTTCTTTTAATTACATTGGGAAATCAAATTTGACGTTATCAATGGAAAAAGTGTTAAATTTAATGCCAGTGCATTTTTTTTTTTAGGGGATTTAATAGAGGTAGGATTTTTTAACGTGATTTATTATTGCTACTGAAAACTGAGTACAACTTGAAGAAACAAACAGCGATTGCATTTCGGTCAGCTAAAATTTGAAAATTGAAAATTTGAATTCTGATTTATCGTAAGATCAACTCTAAAGTTCTCGTAGGGAGCGAACGGTTGGTCCTACAGATCTCCGAGTGGTCTCATTCGATTCTAAAAATTCAATACTAAATTGAAGATAAAACACCTACCTTTATATCGAAAATTTTTGTGCTGGGGCGTTTTGAAAATTTCAGCACTTAGAAGTGACTGACATCAACCAAAAGCTTCGGGGCGCAACTTGACTCCAAATGGAGCCCTTATACCAAATTTCATCTAAATCAACTCACCCAACAATAGCTTACAATAACTGAGGAGTTTTCTTTCAAATGGGCTAATATACACTTGGGATTTTATTTGGGAAATTGAAAAAAACTAATTTCATGGCGAAGGAAGTTGTCCAGGGTTTACAAAAATATTCTAACCCCACTAAAAATTTGATGCTTCACGTTTCAAAGTAAGAATATGTAGAATCCAGCCCCCCCCCCCCCCCCCCAATTGTTAATGCAATGGGATGGGTATAAGCCGTTTTGTCGGCAAACCCGATTTTTAGCAAGCTTTTAAAGCTGGATTCAAACCGTTTCGGGAGGAATTAAACTCGTGAGATGATAAGCCTTATCCTAAAGATTCAAAATCCGTGAAAAAAAAAATTGTAAAAAATGGATATAAGCCTGTTTGAAAGAAAACTCTTCAACTTAGTTATTGTTTGTTACTGATGATGACCTAACTCGTTATTTTCATGGCAATAGACAACGTTCTTCTTCACTCCATTTTTTAATAAAGTGGATTTCAACAATCTCATTGCGAGTAATTTTATTCGTATCAAATCTAGGAAATCGATAGTTTTGTAACGCCCCCTAAAGCTAGATAATTCTGCGTGTTAATTGTTGCCTGCAAGCCTAAAACATGGTTGCAATATCAAAATATCCTCAAAGATCAAATTGAAGAAATTCGCTTGCTCGGAACGCAAGTCACACTTTCCTGATTTCTAAAGAGAAAACCTTCCTCAGAGACCTGATGGAGTGTTGGCAACGGAGCAACTACCTACCTCAATTTTTGTAAAAAGGGATCAAAACTCTAAATACCTAGTAACAACCATTTGGACAATATGGAACACTTTATACGAATCCTTGTTTGAAAGACGAGACTTGGAGTTGTAACAAGATTTTGGCCCCGCCCCCAAGGCCAGTTCTATCCAATTGTGGTTTGAAGAAAATGTGCCAGAATTCATCGTATCGACCCTGTGGAAGTCTGAGCTTGAGGCAATATTCTGCCCAAAAGTCACTTGAATTTGAAGATGATGAATAAATTCTCCGATCAAGGGCAGCCATGAATTGCCACTCAAAACCGTGCGTACTACGCTAAATGACTGGCCTGAGCCCATGGCAAAAGGAGGTCATGTCGAATGATTTATACATTTACCTGTTTATTAAATTTCCCGAACATAAAATTTACGAAGTACAACTTTACCACCGGTGTGTTTTTATGGATATTTTCCCTTGTAAAAGAACTTGTGGCGAGACTTGGAACACGGCAGGAGAAACGGGCAAATATGTTCCTAAGGGAAAGGGTCCTATTTACATATACGGTATTTGTTCAAGAAAAGTCATGTACCAAACGCCCATACAAGTAGGTAGTTACACATTGACCTCATTTACGAAAGAGATGGCACGGAACGTTACCAGATGGAAGGGACAAAGAAAAGTGAGGAGTAGTCGCCTGGGTGATAATCTCCATAAAGAGGGAAACCTTTACCGAAACCTCGAAGAGTTTTATGATTCCATCCATTTCAAAAGGAGATTATAAGAAGGAACGCCACGAAGGCTTATTGTCGCAAAGCACACCAACACCCCCCCATCGCTGTGGAAGCACCGACTATCGCGTGAGTCAATAAAAAGGGATTGAAAACGGTTGAAAGTCGAGCGAATAATGTCGGCAGAGCGAGTAATATATTACTTTGTTTTATGTTTTCTTGAGAATTCGTTTATAATAATATATGGAAAGAGGTGATAAAATCTGTCCTTCGAAGCTCCACTAAGATATTTTGCCATGTGATATGTCTTTATTTAATTTAATACGAAATTTGATGCTCTTTTTCATGGAGATTTGAAATGGTCTGAGGTCATTATGAAGTGGGTACCCGCGTAATTTCACTTAATTTCCTGTGCGCGTTAAAATTCCTTGAACCCAACAAGAATACCTCTAAATGGGAAATAGAATATTTACTTCCAACCAGTAAGCTACATAACCTTTTAATAATAAAATGGATACCTGCCCACTGATGGTTATTATGCTGAGTGAGGTTCTTATTGAGGTGGCACCCTGAACAGCATTCGGAATCCTTAGCCTATGCGCTACACGAAAATCCGAGCTGCATATATTGGTGTACAATCTTCAGTCCAGTGGATGATCAGTTCTCAAATCAAGTTCTTAACGCGAAGGACCCAAAAATATCCCATCATAGCATTTATGTTTCTTAGAGGGGTCTCGATCGGTCGCTGTTCATTCCTCGTTCCGGGTTAGTTTAATCTCTTAGGAGCCAGAAATCGGTTGTCCCTTCCCACCCCCACCCCTGAAGCAACATTGCCACCCACCACCGCCATTGCTTCCCCAGCCTTCTCATACCTGCTCAGTTTTCAACAACAGTTTTTCCCATTTTTCTCAGGGAATTATCATCCAATTCCATATTTCTTGTGGTATTCTTCTAATTTTATAATCTCTACACTCATCAACTTTTTAATTCCACAAGTAAAGAATAAATGAAAAATTGTACTTAAATTTGAAATTTTCAAGGATTTTTCAAATTTATTAGTACAAATACTTAGGGAATTGAAAAACTAAAAGATTGCCAATGGAATCATCAATACCGAATAATAATTGCCAGAGAAAAGAGAAAAACCCCGTTTATTCACTGACTGAGACCCACTTAATACAACATAAAAGCACTATGTTGGCGCTTCTTATTACTCATTTATCAAACCATGATGCGGTTTTGACTGAATTCGTAAGGAATCGTCGGGGAAACTACGTCTTTTCCCATCTTGTATTTCATAACTTTTCAATCAAACTTTTCATAAAAAGTAAACATACTGTTTAGTAATGCATGCATTCCAGGGGACGTCCCATTGGATAAGCATTAGATCAGTTTAACCAGTTGTTAAGTGATAAAACTGTTTCACTCGATGTAATTTATTAATTACTTTAGGCAAGAAATACTGACCCCCCCCCCCCCCCCCCATTATCCACCTTAACATTTCTAGCGGCATGGGAGCCTCGAATCTGAAGAGCGTTTTAAAATCCATGATCTACGATACCCAACATGCGAATTCGAATCCCCCCCCCCCCACACAACCTCCCAACGCCAACAATGGTGCCACTCTGGCACCAAAGCGGAAATACGTCGTAACATTGAACTTTCATCTGTCAGTTTTGGTAGGCAGTCCGTCGAAGTTCACATCCGTATTCAAGGTGAAACACAAAAAAAAAAAAAAAAAAAACACGAAATAAGCGGTTTATGGCATCATGGCACCATGTCCTGGCACCATGGTGGCACCACTATTAGTTCCATGGTGGTACAGAGAATAATTCATTAAAATCCGGAGGTATAATGAGAATTTTTCCTCAATTTCAAAGCTTGGGTACAATTAGTAAGCAGTAAAGGAACCAAAATATTGAAAAATCGGATATTTTGTGAATATTATTCCCCACTCACCCCCTCCCCTTGCAAATTTTGGTACTCTGGTAAAATCATGTACAACTCGGAAGTTATTTGAGTCAAACAAAAAAAGAAACACGCAAATCGGTTGGAAATTGAGGCCTGGGCAGAGTTTACAAGATTACGTACGCAAACGCACGTTTTTTAAGCATTAACCCCCCCCCCCTTTCCCCCCTCTGAAAAAGCAAAATCCAAATTTCCGGCGCCGTAGTGCACAACTAGATAGTATTCCGAATCAAACGAAAAAAGAACCACGAAAATCGTTTGAGAACTAAGGCCTGGGCAGAGTACACAAGATTATGCCCAAAAACACACGTTTTTCGAGCATTAACCCCCCCTTTCCTCCCCTTAAAAGGCAAAATTCGAAATTCCGGCGACGTAGTGCACAACTAGATAGTTTTCTGCGACGAACAAAAAAAGAACCAGGAAAATCGGTTGAGAACTAAGGCCTGTGCAGAGTACACAAGATTTTGTTACACACACACACACACACACACACACACATATACACACACACACACAGACATACACCTATGGTTTTTTTCGCGGATTTGGATTCAGAATGGTCTAAAACGGATTACTGTGTGGTTATTTTTTTTTCTGTTGAGTGTTGTCCAACTTCACCCCAGATCGATCCCAAGTCTTACTGTGGGACGTCCTAAAAACAAGAAGGTATTTTTGGGACTATCTTGCACGTCATAAGTTAAAGAGTTAATTTTCGATGAAATATTTCAAAATGTTTGTACCTACTTTGTACTTTGACAACTTTCTAATTCTGATAGACTATTCTTATGGAACATCCAGCACAGATTTCGAATACACCTTAAAGTATTCGGAATAACGTACCTAATGGGTATTCCAAAACACATTTTTAAAATACATTTTTACCCAATTTTAATCAATGTTTTTTTCTTTAAAGATAACTCTTTGTGTCAAGTATCTTCCGAGTTTCAGAATGGTCTATAACGAATTTCCATGAAGAAATTTTTCAAAAGTTTCGTTTTTTCTTCAAAATTTCATTAATTGTCCAGGTAGCTTTCAAAAGCAAAATGCGTGATTAAGAACAATAATCTTGATTTTAAGATCGTCAGGTGTTCAGAGATTAATTTTGAAAATTTTCAAGAGTTTCGTTTTTTCTTCAAAAATTCAATAATTGTCCAGAAAAGTTTGAAATTCAAAATGTGTGAATAAGAACAAAAATCTTGATTTCAGAATAATCAGCTGTGGTTTCCCAAGAAATACATCAACCTTTATTTTATGATTGGAACGTTTACAGATTTTGACCGTTTTCATGTTTACAACTTGCAAGTACGAGTGAAAAAAAAAATTACGAAATCCAAATTTCATTTCCCTTGATTCGGATACCGTCTGTTTCTTCATTCATAACAACGCTCAAGAGGTCTCGTCTGGTGAGTGGTGATGCGGGACATGGAAAAGGAATTAATTTGCATCCTCTAAGGCGGGTCCAATTACAGCGGTCGACCACCTGGGCGATGAACGGCCAATGAAAATTCATGAGACCCATAATGCTTCTTCCTGGGTTAGTTTGAACGGCGTTGGAACAAGGATCGTGGACCATAATGGAGAAATTTGGGTCGAAATTTACCTTTTATTAAGAAGGGAGAAATAGCGTCGGAGGTTCTTGTATTAGGCAGGCGACATCTGCTCAACTCTTGGGTTTTTCATTTAAAAAATGTCATCTGACGGATGAAACCCTTGGTATCGTGGTGTGCACGGTTCACTCCCTCTATTATGGTAATATTTCAAGTACCTAGCTGTAATGGTTTGTTTTGTTTCGGAAGCGTTGATATATGAGCTCCAATCGTACCCTCTTTATCAATTTAAAAAGTACTCATTGAGTTCTACAGAAATCCAACATTACCTACTGTAACCTAATAAAGCCGTTCCAAAATAATTAAAATAGGATATGAGGGTTAATTATAACGATTTTTTGTGGAAAAAAAAATCTTTCAAAATTTTTATAAATCATGAAAATTTTTGAAAAAATGTAGGTACCTACCTAGTTTTTTATAATGTTCCGAAATTTATGGAAATTTGTAACATCATGAAATTATTCCTGAAACTGTAGAAGAATTTAGTTCGTTGGCCGGAATTTTCAATGGGTCTAATTATGAAAGGGGTCAAGGGTCAAATTTTGAAAAATTGGGAGCTAATATCGCTTTATAAGTATATTTTTTGAGGTTTTCAATTAAAATAATCATCTCAGTGTATTGAGCAAATTGTGAAATACGTCGACGCAGACAGACCCTAAAGAGGAGGAGATACGTCATTGGACCATTGCCGGTCACAAAGGGTGGAAGTTACAGATTATTTCACGATTATTACATCACTTCGATTAAGGCACTTGGTTTGAGTCTGCTCTTTTAAAGAGAGCGTTAGGTACGGACTCGTGCAGTCCACTGATCTGGCCGATATATCGTATCATATGCTTCTATCATATATCATATATCGTATCTATCCTATCATATATCGTATCTATGCTTGCGTAGCATATATGCTTCTAAGTTACTTACGACTGAAGTTGAGAAAATAGGTCTTCTTCCATTCAAAGAAATATACTACCAACCTACATACTACAGTTTGGAATGGCAAATGGAGTTGTGAACACAAAAGAAGAAGACAAAGCACAACGGGATGAAGCACAACTGAGTGACTTAAAATTCTATTCAAAGAAACCAAAAAGGTCGCATTTTCAGTCAATTTTCGAAACCTTGGCGATGCAAACGGCATTATACTGAACAAAGGACCTAAAGAACGGTTGGATGAGGGGGGAGGGGTCGAGGGACCCTCAGGAGGCTCATAGGCAAGTCACGCGTAATTCCGATTAATTTGACAATCAACTCTCATTCATCGTACAGAACTCTGGATGGTCTCATTCGTTTTTGAAACTTGGACACCATTCTAAATTGATGAGAAGCATCAGTTATTATTTATTTCCTAATTAAATACCTATCTAGTTAATTATCCTCATGAGCGAACGGTTGGTCCCACAGAGTTCAGGGTGGTGGCAAAAAAACTCTTTAAAATCGTCGCTATTTTATATTATTGAAAAACAATACCTTTACCATGGAGAAAAATCAATTTGAGACTCCTCTGCTAGATATTCTCTAGCAGAGGAGTCTCAAATTAATTTTTCTCCGTGATATACATCGCCTCTACACCATCGGCAACAATAATAAATACAATACTAATACAACAATAAAACAATAATACAAATAGTACAATACTAATACAACAATGTAATTAAAAGATATAATAAATCAGTGACAATACCTGTACTTAATACAAGTTAGGGCGTTTTGAAACTTTGCCAAAACCTCAATAACCAAAACCTTCGGAGCTCAACTAGATCCCGAATTTAGCCGGTAAGTACCTAAACCCAAATTTCATCAAAATTTTTCCACGGGAATTGGACAAAGTGCTGCGTACTGAGTACACATTGGAGAGACGGAATGTTTTTCGATTCTGCATAATTTGAAACGTAAAGCATCAAATTGGTGGGGGGGGGGGAAGGGTTTGCTTTTTTTCTTTTTTTTTTTGCTTGATTTCAAAGGTTATTAGTATGAAAACGTTCTTTATTCGTGATCCTTCAATAAATTGATGGGTTATCTCACAAGCCCTTGCACTTTTTCGTACATTGATATAGGGCTGGAGGGAATCACTGGCTCTGAGAGAGAAATAATATTGAGGGCAACAAGTCGTGGAAATCGAAGCTCTAGATTTTTAATAACGTGTCCAAGTGAATATCCATCAGCACGCAAGTGTAGCCGGAGGTCAATAATGCACGGTCGTTTCCCATTACAATCGTACATCAGGTAGAGTGGAATTCCCTCGGAACCCCTAACGACGTTCGAACTTTCATTTTATAAAAACAATAAAATCATATTCATACTTCTTCATTTTCTACGTTATTAAATTTATTGCTGCTAATATACGAATATGATACATACATTAGTCTGCCAAGTTGGGTGGGCAGTAGCTTCCTCACTCTGAATAACGTGGAGTATGAGTGGACGCATCTTGTAGAACTTGTTTGTGTCAAATTTTTGAGTGTAGCATCATACAGGGTGTTCCGAATAATCAGCACAATCGGAAGTCAATTCTGCTACCAATTTGCCACAACTTTTCCCTCGTGGCCTTTTTTTCTACTTAGCTGACAATGCCACTTTTTGCTTCCGAGTCTACCAAGGTAGCGGAAGCTTTGTTTTCACTTTTCGAGGACGAAAAAAAAAAGTTCTCCAAAATCAAAATTTTCACTCGCGTTTTGCTTTTTAGACCTTTCTGAACAATTTTGGTTCCGTGTCTGTGTGTCTGTCTGTCTGTGTGTCTGTCCGTCTGTCATGAATTCTTTGTAACGCTTATAACTGTACGAAGTTATTGTCCGATTTCGCTGAAATTTTCAGGGATTGTGCGGGTTGGTGTGTAGACGGTCCCCTATGAAAATCATCATCCCCGGACTGATAGAAGCGACTGCGCATGCGCAAACGTGAATTCCTTGTAACAGCCATAACTTCTACATTTTCCATCCGATTTCAATGAAATTTTCAGGAATGTTACAGAGTAGTGTTTAGATGGTCCTCTATGAAAATCACAGAGAATTGTTTTTCATAGAGGGGTTGATTCATAGAGTGATGGTCTCCTGTGAGAATCTCAAATCCCATTAATTGCAAGGCTTCGGTAGCTCAGAGGATAAAATCTTGATCTGAGCTCCTAAGGTCGCGGGTTGGAAACCCAGCTGAAGATATGTATTTTTTTTTTTATCCAATCACATACACCTACTCACTTAATTTGTCATCCGAATTTGATGAAATTTTCTAGGATTGTCCAGATTAGCGTGTAGATGGTCCCCTATGACGGTAGTGAAATGTACTTAGAGATTGGTGTTTTGAGATTAACTACTATGCATCGGATCATCTATACAATCGGGTTATGGATACGAGGAAGCTATGTGCCACACCCACTTGGCAGACGTTTTTTACTTTAATGCGGTGAAAACAAAACTCAATTTTCGCTTAAATAACAATTTTTATCGCTTTAGTACACCATTTTCTCCCTTAAATTTCTCAGTAAACCTAAAAATGGGTTACCGTCTGGAAGCTGATGAAATGGTGCGTGTTCTAGCAGGAAAAATTCACCAACATGTTCAAAAAAGACAGAAATTGAAAAAATTTATTGACGAAGTCTATTCCGGAATGCCTTCAGGATATGATAATATTAAGAAGGGTTTACTGAACCCCTTCTTCCCACTGTTTAGCTTCAGCAGAGAAGACCGGTGTAGGCCACCTTAGAGATGGTGTCAGGAGCCAAGACAACACTTCCAAGGATTGTGTATCTAGCTCGACCCAGTGCTTCACAGTAGCACATGATAATGTTCGACATCTTCCGTTCCATATCGCAGAAGCGGCAGATGTCCTCTGTTAGTTTGCCTTCTTCTCTAGGTGATATCGAAGTGGGACCTGTTAGCAGACCCACGAGTATTCTGACGTCCTTTTTAGGCATAGCTATGAGTTCGCTAGCCTGTTTTCACACCTACGTCGTTTCAAGCCGGCCAACGTCCCCCAGTAAATTCTAAGTTTAATTCAAAGTCAATATCAAATTTTGCAAAATTTTACTAAACTCACTTTTTGAAAACAGCCAGAAATTGAGACCTCAACGACCTATCTTTCTGTTTGTTTTGCAGAGCCCGATGGCGAGAGACCCGCACGATATTCAACACTCCCAACCCTCGGCTCATGAACGTTTCCCTTCTTCGGGAGACGAAGCCAGCCGGGGAGCGAAGAGGAAGCAAAGGCAGCAACAACAGAGCGCCGAGTCGCCAGCCTAGCATGACTTCCTTGAGGCCACAGTCCCCTGCCGCCCAGTCCCAAGGTGATTCTCTCATTTTCATTAAGCTGAAATAATGATTGTTCGAATCCATAAAAGTACATTTCTAAAATGGTTTTGGATTTATATGTAGAATGTAACCATAGTTGGCTAAGGGAGAAAACAATACTTCCGCTACCTAGGTAGACTCGAAAGCAGTACATGATTTTGATAGTTTATATATATTCCTTATAATATAGTCGAAATTCAACCAGAGATTGGAACTGTGTGTTTCTTTTATGTTTATCTAGGTATTTTTGCAACTATCTGTTTGTATCTGGACCATCTTCAGGTTTTAGGAAAGCGTGCAACCTACCAGTATAGTCAAAAGAACCCATTAGCTAGATGAATAACGTACAGATGAAGAAAAGGTCGAGAATATGAGCTTTTGATTGGAGTTGAAAGTAGGGTTTAAAAACCCACAGGAACTTGACTTTCTGTGACTCAGAGGAGCACAGGGCCTCCACAATCTTCTCCAACCCTCTCAATGGGGCTTTCCTACTTTCGTTCTTCCTGGAGATTTCACTCTAGCGTTTCTCCACTGACTGTCTGTTGTCAGGGATGAGCATCGTTTGAAAACTATCGATAGTCATCATCGAATAAACAATCGAAGTTAACCATCGGTTGTTGAAAACCATCGGTACTTAACTATCGGTGGTTTTCGATAGTATTGACACTTCTTTGATCAAAAATAAACCTTTGTGAGGTATTCAAAATATTGAATAGGTGTCTAGGACAGTTCAATTAGGGTAAAAGCACCAATTACTGACACTTTAAGAAAAATTTTGTGGTTTTTCAACAATTTCTCTCGTATTTATTAATCTTTCCTCACAATTCAAACTTTTCCCCTTAGGCCAACATCAGTTTCTTCAATTTTGCTCATTAGAATTATCAAATTGACAAATCAATTCATTTATTTGCTTAAAATTTGGATGCATCTTTTTTCTCCTATTACCGACATGCATTCACCAGTTACTGACAGTGTGAGGAACCAATTACTGACACCCTGTATCATGTTCAAATTATTTTTATTTCCAACTTTAAAATAGAAAAAGTAATTACTTAGTACCTATATTTTGAAATCACAAAGCACAAGTTTTCGTGTTTTCAACCTTCTTTCTCGAATTTTTCGACAAATTGAAGGCGAAATCAACCTTTCGAAGATGTCTTGTCTCGCAAGTAAACCAACAAGTTTTCGTGTTTTCAACCTTCTTTCTCGAATTTTTTGACAAATTGAAGGTGAAATCAAGCTTTCGAAGATGTCTTGTCTCTCAAGTAAACCAACAAGTTTTCGTGTTTTCAACCTTCTTTCTCGAATTTTTTGACAAATTGAAGGTGAAATCAAGCTTTCGAAGATGTCTTGTCTCGCGAGTAAACCAACAAGTTTTCGTGTTTTCAACCTTCTTTCTCGAATTTTTCGACAAATTGGAGGCGAAATCAAGCTTTCGAAGATGTCTTGTCTCTCGAGTAAACCAACAAGTTTTCGTGTTTTCAACCTTCTTTCTCGAATTTTTTGACAAATTGAAGGTGAAATCAAGCTTTAAAGATGTCTTGTCTCTCAAGTAAACCAACAAGTTTTCGTGTTTTCAACCTTCTTTCTCGAATTTTTTGACAAATTGAAGGTGAAATCAAGCTTTCGAAGATGTCTTGTCTCGCGAGTAAACCAACAAGTTTTCGTGTTTTCAACCTTTTTTCTCGAATTTTTCGACAAATTGAAGGCGAAATCAAGCTTTCGAAGATGTCTTGTCTCTCGAGTAAACCAACAAGTTTTCGTGTTTTCAACCTTCTTTCTCGAATTTTTTGACAAATTGAAGGTGAAATCAAGCTTTAAAGATGTCTTGTCTCTCAAGTAAACCAACAAGTTTTCGTGTTTTCAACCTTCTTTCTCGAATTTTTTGACAAATTGAAGGTGAAATCAAGCTTTCGAAGATGTCTTGTCTCGCGAGTAAACCAACAAGTTTTCGTGTTTTCAACCTTTTTTCTCGAATTTTTCGACAAATTGAAGGCGAAATCAAGCTTTCGAAGATGTCTTGTCTCTCGAGTAAACCAACAAGTTTTCGTGTTTTCAACCTTCTTTCTCGAATTTTTTGACAAATTGAAGGTGAAATCAAGCTTTAAAGATGTCTTGTCTCTCAAGTAAACCAACAAGTTTTCGTGTTTTCAACCTTCTTTCTCGAATTTTTTGACAAATTGAAGGTGAAATCAAGCTTTCGAAGATGTCTTGTCTCTCGAGTAAACCAACAAGTTTTCGTGTTTTCAACCTTCTTTCTCGAATTTTTTGACAAATTGAAGGTGAAATCAAGCTTTAAAGATGTCTTGTCTCTCAAGTAAACCAACAAGTTTTCGTGTTTTCAACCTTCTTTCTCGAATTTTTTGACAAATTGAAGGTGAAATCAAGCTTTCGAAGATGTCTTGTCTCGCGAGTAAACCAACAAGTTTTCGTGTTTTCAACCTTTTTTCTCGAATTTTTCGACAAATTGAAGGCGAAATCAAGCTTTCGAAGATGTCTTGTCTCTCGAGTAAACCAACAAGTTTTCGTGTTTTCAACCTTCTTTCTCGAATTTTTTGACAAATTGAAGGTGAAATCAAGCTTTAAAGATGTCTTGTCTCTCAAGTAAACCAACAAGTTTTCGTGTTTTCAACCTTCTTTCTCGAATTTTTTGACAAATTGAAGGTGAAATCAAGCTTTCGAAGATGTCTTGTCTCGCGAGTAAACCAACAAGTTTTCGTGTTTTCAACCTTTTTTCTCGAATTTTTCGACAAATTGAAGGCGAAATCAAGCTTTCGAAGATGTCTTGTCTCTCGAGTAAACCAACAAGTTTTCGTGTTTTCAACCTTCTTTCTCGAATTTTTTGACAAATTGAAGGTGAAATCAAGCTTTAAAGATGTCTTGTCTCTCAAGTAAACCAACAAGTTTTCGTGTTTTCAACCTTCTTTCTCGAATTTTTTGACAAATTGAAGGTGAAATCAAGCTTTCGAAGATGTCTTGTCTCGCGAGTAAACCAACAAGTTTTCGTGTTTTCAACCTTCTTTCTCGAATTTTTCGACAAATTGGAGGCGAAATCAAGCTTTAAAGATGTCTTTTCTCTCAAGTAAACCAACAAGTTTTCGTGTTTTCAACCTTTTTTCTCGAATTTTTCGACAAATTGAAGGCGAAATCAAGCTTTCGAAGATGTCTTGTCTCTCGAGTAAACCAACAAGTTTTCGTGTTTTCAACCTTCTTTCTCGAATTTTTCGACAAATTGAAGGCGAAATCAAGCTTTCGAAGATGCATAAATTCGAGACTGTTTTTTAATGATAGAGAATAAGAATAGGAGGAAAGATACGAGTAGGTTCCTACCCGGGAGAGGGGTGTCAGTGACTGGATATGCTCAATGTTAGTATCTGGTGTGCGTACATCCCAAATACTGACACTCCCATAACTAGTTACTAACACCCCTGTTAGGATTTGGATCCCTTGCTTTTTTCAAAAGGTATATTCAAAAGGTATTCTACGTAAAAACCCTAGTTAATTAGGCTTTGGAACTAAAGATTTCGGAAAACCCCAATTACTAACACAAGTGTCAGTAATTGGGTAAAGGCAGGTTTCTGGGTACCCAAATCCTAACACTGAGGAAAAAATGTTATTTTATTAGTTATTTGCACTGGAATTGTGTATTCTTATTAGCTAACATCAATACTGGAGCGGTAAAAAGTAAATTGAATGTAGAAACAAAGATGAAACGGTTATAATAGATGAAATTGCGACTCACCTCCTTAGCAAAACCGCTAACGATCGGACAGCAGGTGTTAGACTGATGATAAAACTTCATTCCCGAACCCCTTATCGTCAATATCTACTAGATTTTGGCGAGAATCGGAAGAAAATAACTGTGACATTGATTTGGTCCCAAATTTGAATCCCTAGGTGACCAGGAACGCTTATTTTTCAAGGAAGAATGGGCATGTGTTAGTAATTGGGGTGGTGTTAGCAATTGGTTCCTTCACCCTATATATCTTTGCAATTTTCATGATAACTCAGTGAAACCACTGGTTTGTTCAGGTCAACCAAAATCAACCAAACATGAAAAAATATGAAGATTTTTTCATTTAAAAATACGCTACAAATGGGAATCAACTCAATATCGAAATAATTGTATACTTTTGTCGTGTGGTAAATATAAAAGTAAATAAAATAATATTCAGTATTTTCAAACAAAAATGCAACATATTAGGTACATTCTGATATCAATTCACATCAAACAACTAAACACTTCATGAAAAATATTCATGGAACGGGCATCCCACTCACTAGAAATTAAATGGAAAAAGTCGTTTTCACAACTTGTTGGATGGATTAAGACAAAAATCCAATTCGCCA
Source organism: Apolygus lucorum (assembly GCA_009739505.2). Classification (NCBI taxonomy): domain Eukaryota; kingdom Metazoa; phylum Arthropoda; class Insecta; order Hemiptera; family Miridae; genus Apolygus; species Apolygus lucorum. The sequence goes on along the minus strand of CM019168.2, from coordinate 35,764,853 downwards.
TCATTCGAGCTGTGTTCCTGCGAATACGAGGTTCCCGAAGAAAAGTGCGGCCACTTGAATTGGAGGACGGGGCAGCCATTCCACTGTTGGAAGAAAACCTATGACCCCCCCAGAAAAAAAACCCCCGTTGTTATTTACGGTAACTCTATTGTTACGGTTGAAGAAAATTGTACTCAAAATCGACTGGTGATAGTGAAATTAGTTCCTACCACCCATGTCGAGAAATTTTTTTTGGTTATAAAGAAAACTAAAAACTTGATTTTTCAATTTGATACTGAAACCGAGTGAGAACGGTAACGGAAAGAATCGATAGATAGGTCACATTGAAATAATCGATAGTGGTGAAAAATCGGTTCTAAACCATCGATGGTGAAGTTCGATAACATATCGACCATCGATGCTCGCTCATCCCTGATTGCTAGAGCCCTTGAACCACAAAAGGCGGTGAATGCGGCCCCGGTGACCTTCCAAGTTTCGCATTCGTAAAAAACCACCGAATTCCCGAGGTTTTCAGAGATCCTGAGTTTGGTTTGTTTGGAGATGTATCTGCTCCTCTATAATACCAAAAACTCCCCGTTTACTTTTCTGATTCTGCTTTGAATACTCCAGTCACCACACCCCCAAAATATTCCAGTTTTACAGACGTTGATCTTCAACTCTGCGTTGACAGCCTAGCTTGGAGGTCTTCATTCTTCACATTCTTGTAATGTCCGAATTCTCCAGTCTGTTTTTTAGTCACCACACGTTAGCCAAAAACAGGAAAAGACTCCTGAAGATGGGTCCAGACAGGACTTATTGCCTGAAGTGCACTCTTGCTACAAACTTGGTATTCCTATCTCTGGACCAGTCCGACTAAAAACGCCAAATCGTGTATTTTGGCTGTAACACACCTTTCAAATATAGTTTTCGACTATTTAAATCATTTATCTCACACCAATTATTATATCAAGACGAGTATACTCTCACCCAGTCAAAAATAATAGAAACTAATTCTAGGTATATCTGAAAATGAACTTCATAGACCAGAAAATTTAATTATTCTGGAAGAAGGAAGCGGGTCAACTTCGGTAAATTCCCCTTAGTCAGCTATGAAGCTTAAGTATATCAATTTTAAGTGACAATAATTTTAGAAGTATTTATATATGGGATAAATAAATTCCTACAAATTAGTGGTTCAAAATAATTTCAAGAAGTGTTGTAGATTCTAGATAGGTTCCTATTTCGTAATTTGACACATTCTAACGGGTTACTTGAAGCCCGGAGAGATTTGTTTGAGAAATACTAGTTAATATCTCAACAGAGAGATATGGATCTCAACAATAGGACAAGCTACGAATGAATGCCGTTTAAAAAAGTCGAGCAGTAAAATCTTTGCGAAGTTTTCAGTTGCATCTTATTATTATTATGAAGTGAAATGCGTCTTTTTTATTTAATATTTGAGACGATTTCCATTCGTTCCAATTTTGACAACTCGACCATTGACCCTTCTACGGTAATTTTTCGAAACACAATATAAAAATGATCCAAATTCTAAGAGCATTTCACCAAAATTAGCTAATCCTACATTAATTTTACGTATTTTTGGTTTTCCCCAATTTATCAAAACTTTACCGCCAATAATTGATATGACATGTCCCGTTAACATGTAGAAATAGGATACATGTAGTAGATTATACGAAACTATTTTTGTTGACGAACACTATTATAATTGGTTTAATATAAATTATAGGTGTTTGATATATATGCCTATTACAGCCGCCCCTCTTCTACTGTAGATAACACAGTAAGAACCATCATACCTTGACTTATTTCGTCACCGATTATTTATTTTCCTCAGATTTACACCGTTGGTAGAGATACCTAATTACCTTACCACATTATAAATATTGTATGAGTCTCGACAATCATATTTGTTCACACGTTGGTTTGATAGTTAACACAGTACACGGAAAGACGTTACAATAAATACATGTTCCTGGTTATGTTTTTGGTTGTGAGTTGTTAATGGGACTACTCCTCCATTCAAGGAGTAAGATAAAATAGTGGATTTGGGGTGGTTAGGGTCGAAGTTTCTCAAGTTGATCTCTTCGCCGGGCTAGGGACTGACATCTACCAAAAAAGAGAGGGTATCCGGGCACTTCCTACAAGCTCTGTTTATAGCCTGTGGATGGTCGCACTCTAGGGGCAGTGCTACAAAGCACTGGAAAGAAAGCTAAGTTTATAACTACCCTGGTACCTGAAAGTCCAATTCCATGATTGGTCTTAGGACTGACATTTACCAGAAAGGAGAGGGTATCAGGGCGCTTCATACCAACTCTATATAAAGACTGTGGTTGGCCCCGCTGTAAAGGCAGTGCTGTAAGGCACTGGAGAGAAAGCTATGTTTATAACTACCCTGGTACCTGAAAGTTCAATCACAGAATCGGACTTCATCCACAGTCACTTTTTGTATCGAGAAAGGCTACTTCCCTGTTGCCATATAGAACTGCTTCTGGAGTGTGACCAATCGTAGGTTCTTCACTCCAAAGGAAGTGGAGGTGCCTCCAACCCTCATCTCCTTAATTTTTTCCCTGATCAAGAAAGGAGCTGGTCCCAGATCCAGGCGAGTGAACTGCTTGTGGCGCTTGGAGTGTTTGGAGCCTCCAGTAGACAGTCCGGCCCCAACCACCCCAACCCCATCATCCACTAAATTACATGTAAAATCTTCCATTTGTAACCTAGAACACCAAAGCTCACCAGGAATAGGTATGTACATTGATGACATGGGATGCCAGTGGCGGATCCATTTAAATCGAATTATTTCCCAAAACGTTTGTTGACCATCCGCATTGTTACAATTCAGAACAAAAATTATTTTTATGATAAACTTAGATGAAGAGCCTCTTGACTAAGATTGATTTCGGGGTCTGCAATCAACTTTTATTATCTTATGTTTATTACTGATGTTTGAACCTGGGGTTGGTCTCATTCGATGCACCGTTAATAAAATAGGTACCCAAGTTGAGTAGATGAAGGTCGGATCATGCACATTATTAATGTTCACTATAATATAGAATAGTGTTTGATTTTCATGACCATTATTCGAGTTCATATTAATGTAATTATTGTGTAATTATATGCAATATCCCGTATTTTCTGCAAACATAGATTTTGACATTCCTTCTCATTTCCGAACAGAAAACAAAATTGAATCCTAGTTTTAAAATAAAATTATACCTAGTTTTCAATTTAAAATTGAACCTAGTTTTTACTCAAATTTCAATGTTTTCTCCCCTTCTTTCCTCTAAATCACTAAGAACAAACAACAATAGAGAAATCAAACTTTAAAAAACCATGCTCTAAAAAGGACGTAAGCTCTCACTTCTAATAAATACCTCATTTCACTCAATATCAATATCCCACCATTCTCCCCTTTGAGTCACTAAGGACTCTTGGGAATTACGTTTAGTTGTACAGTAATAGATTCAGTTTGACCCCTGGTGACTTATGACTTTGAAATTCGTATGAGTATAATAATTATACTTAAATTTATAACATTTGGTTACATTTTAAATTGATAACTAGGTATAATTTTAGTTTAAAACCAGGATCCAATTTTGTTTTCTATTCGGAAACGAGACCGTTTAATAACAAAATCGAATATTGCATATAATTACAAATTAATTATTAATTTGTAATTATATGCAATATCCCGTATTTTCTGCCATCATCGATTTTGTTATTAAACGGTCTCGTTTCTGAATAGAAAACAAAATTGGATTCTGGTTTTAAACTAAAATTATACCTAGTTATCAATTTAAAATGTAACCTAATTTTTGCTCAAATTCCAATGTTTTTACCCTTTTTCCCTTTAACTAACTAAAGACAAACAACAATCAAGAAATCAAGCAAAAAAATAACCATGCTCCAAAAAGGAAGCAAGCTCTCAATTCAAATTGACCTCATTTCACTCCAATATCAGTTTCTCTCCCTTCCCTCCACCCCTTCTTCTCTTTGAATCACTAAGGACTCTTAGCACTATGGATTCTTTATATTATTCAAACAGGTACTAAGTACAATTATTTCATCCCCAAGTTCCCCAACTTTCTACAATGAGGGATTGAATATTAAGGTATAATTTTTTCCCCATTTCGGGGTTAGTTGTACAGTAATGAATTCAATTTGACCCCTGGTGGCTTTGAAAGCTTTTCTGATTGGCCCTCAGATCCAAAAAATTCAGGTAGGCCCTTTGGCCCGATGATTGAAATTCCTAGATCCGCCACTGTGAGCTTCGTAAGCAACATAGGTACACGACGACACCAACTTCCAATGTACATATTTATTCCTCACCCAACAAAAAGGAAGTTTTCTTACAAAAATTACAAGACACACCAACAAACACACAATTCACCCTTGGGAAGGAGTGAAAAGACGCTTAGGGCTCTTCATCATCTGTGTTGGGGGACTGTTGATTGTAGGGTCCCGGATCTCGCCACGGGGCTCGTTGCGAGGTTCTAGAAGCAGCAGCGGTTCGGCCAAATCTCCCACGGCCCAACACACCGATCAGCAACAACCTCCAACTACTACTACTACTTCTAAGCACGATGTTGAAATGCAGCCTAATTGTATGTACACTGGCTCAACAGCTTATTCTCGTACATGTGACCCACTAACACCCCTAGGAAAGTGATATAAAACGCATCCATCAAAAATTTTGAATTGAAACATACAATTGGAAGACAAAAAACATGGAAAATTCTTATTTTTTTAGAAGTGAACATGCTTAGGTTTTTCCACATGCATCATTTAGCCTACCTCTTAAATGTCACTACTCACCTTGTTTTTGATATTAAAACATTCTAAAGCATTCAGGCAAGAAGCACACCATATCACACGTTCATAGGCGTGCAATTCGTTTTGAGATCCGACATTACATTGATGCTGGCTGCTTTGAGAACTTCGTATGCATACACTTATTTATCATCTAACAAATTTCAGTTAGAGCTGACAATTTCTAGTACTCAGATTTTTCAGGGGCCAGAGTTAGGCGCTAATTTCACGTTCAACTCAACGATCTGAAATTGTTCCAGAAGCTGTCATCGCGTTGCTCTTCATTATAGCTATCAAATAATTCTTCTGGTTATTTAGTAATGTAGGTGAGAAAATTTTGAAGCAAATTTAAAATTTAAATGTTCAAAGTTCTCATGAAAATAGGCCCTACAGTTTTTTTTTTTTTTTTTACATCCAACGTTTTTGTCTATGTTCAGTAGCACAGAATTTAAGTACCTAACTGTTGATTTGAGATTGATCTCAAAGAGAATATTACGGGATTAAATTACGATCAATGCGGTCCAATACTAAGACCAACAAGGGCGTTTAAAGTGGGCGTCTCAAAATTCACGTATTTAGAGTTTTAGACTCGGTTTTCGTCCAATTTAATCATAATAAGAAAACCCGCCATTTTCAAGATATTCCTTGAATCAGGGAGCTAGAAGTCGACATCTCGCTTTTTAATTCAATAAATATTGAAGATGGAGATGGGAGCTCACACCCTACAAGGGTACCTCCTTCCATTCTTAGGCAGCAGGTACGCTTTGTATACATTTTGAGATGCCCTACTAGTATAGAAATGTACTCAAGATTTTTCTCAACGTCGTGTTGGCTTTTCTTCTTAGAGAATTGTGTACAACATGACTGTGAGTCTTAGTGAAGAGAGTTCGCCGATTTCCAATTACCCCTCGATGGGTGCTCAGTCCCGAATCCGACCAATTCATTCAATTAAACTATTTATTATTCAAGTATTAATTGTCGAAATTGATTAAATTTTCAAATTTTAATACTTAGTTAAAGCCTTCACTGGATTCAAAAAGAAGAAAATAGACACATCCAACCGCTTCCATTTCAGACGAAAATTAAGAATAACTTGACTGCATCACTTGTGCCACCTTAATACATTTTTAAATTTTAAGGAGGTCCAAAATAGTTTACGTCAAAGAGGCAAATATTCTCAAATCGCTCCAGAAAATTCTTCTGAATAATTTGCAGGTTTTGTTTCTTCTGTCATTATGACTGAAGGGTGTTTTTTAGTATAAGCCCCCATTTTCAAATATGTATTACTCCTTTATTATTTTTAGGTAATTTTCTCTAGTTTTCGTTAAAAATTTATTAGGAAAAAAAGTTTTACCAAATGGTGCGTAAACCGTACGAATAAAAAGTGCGGGCTTATACTAAAGTATCTCACTGTCAGTTTCTTTAGTTTAAGCCCCACTTCTTTCTCGGGTAGTTTACGCTCTTGGAGACATGAATTTGATCTCAATTTCCACTTTTTGTTGAAATTTAATAAAACAAGCTCCCAATAATGCTATTGAATACAAACACTTAGTAGACTACTGTACATACACAGTAAGCAGCCGATGTAAAAATCAAAGTTACCTACTTCCTATTTATATTCCCCAACGCACTCACTGTCGTGATTAATGTGTACGGAGGTGAAATCAAAGCTTCAGTTCGCGTTCTACTCGATTCCATCATCCCCATACGAAGTATAATAATATTATATATTTAATAATATAATATTAAATATATAATATTAATTAATATATTTATTATTATTATATATTTTATAATAATAATAATATATTTACTATATTATATTAAATACTAGACAAGAATATTTGTGTTATCAATAGTCCTACCATATCATGATTCAGAAGAACTGGGGGCTTATACTAAAAAACTGACTGTGAGATACTTTATTATAAGCCCCTAATTTAATTCATGTGGTTTACGCTCCATTAGATAGAACATTTTTCCTACCCTATTTTTTATTGAAACTACAGAAAAATTACCTTCACAGAGCTATTTTTAAAACATTTTTTACGATGGATAATAACGGAGTTATACATATTTGAAAATGGGGGCTATACTAAAGAACACCCTTACTGAAAGCCATCTATCAGTTAAAAAAATGTACAAATTTCGTTGATTAGGTATCGTTGTTTATTTCAAAAAACAAAAGTGTTGCATACGAAGTTTCCTAAGCTGAGCTTTAGCAGTATTTTGCTTGATGCAATCAGCATTACCGCTCAACTGAGGCGGCCAACAAGCTTCAATAAAGCACAACATCTATAGAAGAAAGTTTTCTCACGCCATTCTGCTAGACTTGTAATTTTGAACTTTAGTGCAGTAAGTTGAAGCTGCAGAGCTGAATTTTAGTTAGCTATGATTATAGGCAATAATTTAGGCAGCAACACGTAATAGGCTTGAAAAACTGACATCTTCCCTAATGTAATTTTCGAAAATTAGTATATTACTCATAAATCAATTTTTATCAACAATTTTAATGGTAGATAATTTTTGTGGGCCAAACTTCGGACGTTTAGCCCTTCTTATAGCGTTTTTTGATGAAAATCGCACACTTTTTGCAGCTTATTCTTTATTGGCAACTAAGAGTACCTGGATGCTTTCCTGTTTAAAGAATGGTCATCATTCAATAGAATCAATTCCGCCATATGATGATCGGCAGATTTAACAGTGTATTTACTGATGATATGGCCTTGTAATTACTTAGAAAATTCCACTTCATGCTAGGTGTCAATGGGTTACTATAATGTAGATTTTCCTAAACAATACTACCTACCAATAACCAGATTACTCGATACCATACAATCATACAAAACTACATAGATCAATTGGAAGTATCAATTATACTGTGACCCAAATTGAAACTCACACGGAATTCTATCATTGTAGGTAGGTATGAAAGGACACCATTACTCCCGTCCGAATGAGTGACAAAATAGTGAATGCTGCCTACAAGCCCCATTGCACTATGCCCTACGTGTTTAGATGTACTTCCATAGGTATGATTTGCAGTAGACCAATTCCGTGCAAGAACCTCACATAGCTATAGCTCACTCGAACTATTATACATATTAAATACATAGTTTAGAAGCTTATCTCAATCATTATACAAATTTCAGTTCATTTTTTTATGTATGGACCAGTCAATATTCATATAACCTGTCGAAGTCCGTCAAATTAGAAACATAGATCTTTCAACAAAATCAAAGGAAATATTTCTTTTGCAAATTAGGATACTGTAGAAATAGTAAAGAGTAGTTCTTATTTCTCGTTGAACTAGTTCATGTTATGGGTGAACACACACGAAGCAGATAGTTACTTTGTTTCTACTTTGACGAACCGTTTTGTATAGCTTAACCAAATAAATACAAAACATTTTCAAGATTGAATTCAAAATTGTGAACAAGTCGAATACCTTGAACTGACATGATTACACAAGATTACAAAATTTAGGGGTGGTCTGGCTGCCTCGTTCTTTCAGCACTTTTCTTATGGTATTTGGTGCGCTGAATCCGAATCTGACGTCAGTTTTTTTGTTTATGTCGGATTTTCAAGATATAGCTAGTTTTAAGATTTTTCTAGTTCTCACTTTTCTTAATTTTTTAGTGAGCACTCATCTTGCTCAAATCTCCTCAAAAAGTACTCAGACTTATAGGAAATTTCATGTAGAATCCAAATATGTACTTAGTTTTTAAGTAAAGTTGTGTTAAACCCCCTATTTTCCACAAAACGTATCAAAAAACACCGGTTCTCAACGTTTTTTCTTCGGGTTTTCCCTTACATTTTGCCCCTTGAAAAAAAAATTAAGGCTAAAAAAAATTTCTCGGGCTTTTACTTTGTAGGGGGGACACTCCAGAGGAGAATGAGACCAGTCGCAGCCTCTTAAACCCATTAATATCGAAGGAATGAGCTTTTTCATGGCACTGAGATGTAAATTCACAAAAACCGTTGAATAATTTTTTCGAGATAAGTATGTGCGTTCCCAAATCTGTTTTCCTCGATTGGGGTTTCCTTTCTTCTACATTTTTTATACTTGTCACCTATTAAGAGTAAGATCGAAAATAGGTACTCATAGGGGGAGTAAATCATAATTGGGAAACTCTTGGAATTTCCATCTCAATGCCATGAAAAAGCTCATTCCTTCGATATTAATGGGTTTAAGAAGCTGCGATTGGTCTCATTCTCCTCTGGGGTATCCCCCCTACAAAGTAAAAGCCCGAGAAATTTTTTTTTTAGCCTTAATTTTTTTTTTTCAAGTGGCAAAATGTAAGGGAAAACCCGAAGAAAAAACGTTGAGAACCGGTGTTTTTTGATACGTTTTGTGGAAAATAGGGGGTTTAACACAAATTTACTTAAAAACTAAGTACATATTCGGATTCTACTTGAAATTTCCTATAAGTCTGAGTACTTTTTGAGGAGATTTGAGCAAGATGAGTGCTCACTAAAAAATGAAGAAAAGTGAGAACTAGAAAAATCTTAAAACTAGCTATATCTTGAAAATCCGACATAAACAAAAAAAACTGACGTCAGATTCGGATTCATCGCACCAAATACCTTAAGAAAAGTGGTGAATGAACGAGGCAGCCAGACCACCCCTAAATTTTGTAATCTTGTGTTATTTAAGGTGTGAAAAAGTCGAACACCTTGAATTGACATGATTATTTAAGGTGAGAACAAGTTATAGTTATTATTCGGCTTAACTCGATTAGGACCTCTCGATTAGAACCACACGCGAAACGAAGCACGCCTATGCACAAGCTCATCGACATAAATATCACTTCCCCTACCGTTAAACCTTGGCATTCTATGATTATGCAACACTGACCGTTGAAATGAGGGCTTGCGTTTCATCTTGAGGACGTTGTCGTTATTTTGTGGGCTGAGCTTGAACATGAACATGGCTGTGGACAACGTGGATGTTGCAGTGCATCATTGGCTGTCAGCGAAGACCGTTTGCATCAGTTGACGTCATTCGCTGCAATCGCTTTGCATGAGCTGTTAGTCTGCCATGAAAACCCCATATTTACCATAATACGCTGCGTATAGGGTGTTGAAATATATTTGACTGCCATGTATGTTTTTCCGTCACACATTTTGTATTTCCATTACATTATCATGAGAATCTTGATTTTTAATGTATTTGCATATATTATGATTATCTTTAATATTGGTTGTTTATCAAAATACAGCTTTGATGTTGTAAATTTTAAATTATCTGCATGGTCGGCATTGTTTTCAAATATTTTTTGTACTGCTGGTTGAATTGAGAGGGTTTTTCATTGGATTAAAATCTTTTCAAAAAATATCTTTTCGAATAAAAAACACACACTTACTCTGATACTGTGTACTTACACTTGATTTAGAATGATCAAAGATGTAGGTAACATTGTTGTTGAATCAAATATGCTACCAAGTGACTCAAATACATAATTTGTCTTTAAAATATCTACACAATGTGGTCCATTCAACGTGAACGCTTTATAAACACTGAAACTGGAGTTGAAGTTCAAAAATTTGTTAGTTTATTAGGCTCGTAAACGTTTTTATGGTTTCCTATTATTACGTTATTATTATTTTATTATTAGTTTTTGGTTTACTAGTAGGGCCGATTTTGAGGGGAGTTAGAATATTGAATAAAATAAAACGAATCTAAACGGCCAAAATATGAGTTCTGAATTTTGTAACCTTCTCGCCTAGACGAATCTGCCGTACAGAGTGGGTTCTTCGTCTGGTCGAATCTGAAGTACTTGCCCAGAGGGTGGAGTGGAGATGAAGGGAGTTTTGTTGTGCGTTTTCAATAAAGGGAACCCATATCCAGCTGGCACTGTAAGAGAATTTCAGGGCGGAATTCACAGTCATTGCTCAGGGCCGAGGAAATCCTCAAGTAGGCGATGAGGAACCGTCGCATGCTCAGCGCTATTCACAGTCGTTGTCAGCGTCGGATTAGCTGAATTTACCTAATTCAAGATTCGACCACTAGAACATCAGATGATCGGGAAAATCACATAGAAAACAAACGAAGACCGGAAAACTTGTACTGCGACGTCGCAGACAGAAAATTCCCTCAGTCGTATACAATCAATTTAGCAGTCTAATAGTCAATTCCCAAGTACCAATTTTGTTTGTATAATATAGGTTTTCTTGAAAGTTCAGTAGTTCAGTGTTTGGTTCATCAATCAGTACAATAATATTGTACTGATTGATGAACCAAACACTGAACTACCAAACACAAACACAAACACAAACTACAAACCAAACACTGAACTTCCACTTAGAACTACCTATATATTATATAGGTAGTTCTAAGTGGAAGTTAGTAGACTTGAGTAGGAGTTTTCACGACAGTCTTCATGTCGAGGAAATCCTTGAGGAGTCGACCATTTCCTCAGCGTCGTATTCACAATCCTAACTCGACGTTGAGGAAAGCCTTGACCTCGGCTCAAAAGGAGCAGAATATCGAGAAACGTGAAAAGGTACCTTAAGGAGTTCCTCAACACTTACTCGAATAGGGTGCCTCTGGCTGACGGCTGTTGGCTTGTGAGGGATTCCCCGGTCACTGAACTCCAATTCGTGCAGAATTATGTCTTAGTTCTTCACATTTCATCCAAAAAAAGACATTTCTGAGTTATTTATTGATGAGAATGAAGAGCATTTACACAATCATTACAAATTATATTCTAATGAATCAAGTGGAATTCGAATTTGATATTTTTGCGCATGTGCAAGACTACTGAACTTGCACAAATGTTTTTAAATAACCATTTGTATCGCAGTTTAGAATCTACGAGGATTTATCAGAAAAAGCATCACTTGAAATACTATCTTCTAAAAAAACAGCCTGATACGAACTGAGATTGAAATTTGTCGTACTTTCATTCGGTCTCCTACTATTTCTGAATTTTTTTTTAAAGGATATTCCTTTCGGGAGATTAGCGGAAATATCCGTCAATGCCAAAATTTCAACGCAACGCTCAGAAAATCGCTAAAAACGTAAATTTCACAGTTTCCTAAAACAAATTTTAAATATTACTGTATTGTCACAGTTTTCAGTAGACTGGTAAGATATTCAATGAGTTCGCTACAGCATACCGTGAGAACCAGAATGGTGGTATTTCCTAGAATTGTTGAGAATGTCCCACCTAACCAATACTGCGGGGAAGAAGAGTAAAACAATAAATCTACATAATCAAAGTATCTAGGGTTTTACTTTGATGAAAAAATACCATCATAAAGTATTTAACGGATAGAGAATTCGACTCAAGTGAAAGCTCATGAAAACAAATTTTCACTTGCAAAAAACCTCAAACTCTTATAACTTGACTGAAGACAAAATTCTTCAAAAGAGTGGTTGACTTAGTATCAATAATTAACTACAATCTGCTCAGAACGGAATGAAAGTTTGAAAATTATTTTGAAGTACAATATTATCAAGATTAGTATCAGTCTTCTGATAATAGCCTATTCCACTAGCAAACTGAACACTTTCAGGCTTAATGCCGTCTCCAATAGAAAAAGGCAATGTTTGAGATGTGATAGTATACTGATGCGATTATGTTGTACCTCTTCTTCTTTATGTGCCTCATCTGGCAAACTGGAGGTTGGCAATCAGTTTTGAAAAGCTCCTCCACGGCACATTGTACTTTTCCACTTATCAGGCAGTTCTGCGTACTTCATAACCAACTGAAGTGTGCAATTTTATGGCACTTCACCTTAACTACGAGCTTTCTGTGGACTTGAGCCCGCTAGAAAACTCCCTCGTTTGATAATCCAAGGGATCCTAAACATTCAAAGCAAGAGCCACATTTCAAAGGTTGTGATTGTAATAAATAAAATGAGTCAAAACCATATGGAAAGGAACCTCTTTGTATTAAAAACTTCGCATGTAAATTTATTGAATAAATAGCTAGGAAATTACGTCATATTAAACCAAGTACCTTCCATGAAACATTCATCTACATCTTACGCGTAGGTAGGTACTTAAATCATATTAATACCTACCTTTGAACCCAAAGGTACTTTCCTTTCACTATGAACTTTCAAAAGGCACAGTTTTCTTCACTATTTCAACTCCGAGGAACTCAAATTTTCAGAAGACAAAGTTTTCTCCTCTATTTCAACTTTGCGAACACGGAAAATTCAAGGAACGGTTTTGTGATCTGCAAAGTTAATTTCGAGGTAACTAAGGTTACCCACACAGGTACAGGACCAACGACGGAATAACCACTTTCACAAAAGTACCAGTAAAATCGTACGACTCACGGATATTCTCTAATCCTCATGTTTATTAGATAGGTAGGTACTTACATAAACTATTCTAGGCTCGAAGAGGACACAAAGGATCAACAAAAGGACTGAATAATAACACTAATTAAATTTACAAGGAATATCACTTAATTCAAAAATGAAATCATAATGTCGATACGAGGATTTTTTATTTTGATAATGGTGATAAGGATTGCTAATATAGATACCTTCTTGGTGGGAACAATGGACGAATCTGTATTGGAAAGTTAGGTAATGTATTGATTTCAAACTGCTGTTGGGTTTGAAATAATACTTGCAACTCTTAATTATATAAAAGACATTACTGTTTTCATTAATAAATAAGTACATGAGGTGGGGAGGCACTACTTTCACTTCTGTAAAATTACTTGTATTCCTTATCTATGAGAGTTGCCGACCCGCTTGCTAGGTACTGTGTACTGTATGTTACGATCACGTGATATTTTTGTAATACTGGGCGTGAAAGTGCGTTTTTCGGTGAAATTAGCCTCTTATTCTTCAGTTGATAATGAAAAAGAGGGAAAATTATTTGTAAGTACCTACCTATCTTAACTCGTGATCCAAGCCTGGGAATATTGCAAGCCTTCTCGATTTAAAGTGGCCTTTGTATGTAATGCCCAGGATGTAATGGAGTCAAATGAAACATCTAATTTCAAAGCTTACAATCTGACCTTTAATTTGAATATATGCAAACGTCTCAGCCGAAAGTTAGTGGGGAAGTTACGTAAATACGGCCCGAAATCAGCAACCACGTTTTTAGGCAACCACCATTTTCGACACTTTCAACAAAGCAAAATAAAGACCCTTTAAATCGGAACAACCACGGATAATAGTAGAACACATTTCAAAAAGAATCAGCCAATCTACTTTGTAATTAAAAATCATTCAAAATCCCGCGCTACTTTCCTTCAACGGTTTCGTCACGTTTTTGCCCAGTTAGGCTGTTCCATGCTAAAAGACAGAGTCAAAACCCTGAAATTACATATTCGAATTCTACACAACAAATAAAGTTGGCAATCACCTGTTTTTTCGAACTCAACACTTCCAGAGTTATAAATGGTATAGAATGGACGTTAAATGGACCACTCTGAAAACGATTGGTAGGTATATTTTTATTCAATGAGAGACCTTCGATATTTGAACATGACTACATTATTCTTGATCATCTTTTGTTTTATTCACTTTATTGGAATACGATTGATTGTGTATCTATTTCCTTGTATATTTTGTTATTTATGTATGTCATGTACCGGTGATTATTATTCTCATAGGTAACATTTCTACACCCCAAAAAAAAACACCAATTATTCATCCAGCGAGCCGAAATCATTGCAAAACATCAAAATAATCCTCGAAAAACTCATCTCTCTTTATTTATGGATGATGCGCGAAAAAATGAGTTTTGTTGTTCTCTGGACAATAATTTATTTGCTGAAAATCCAATAAATTTGCTAAAAATGTAATGTATTATCTTAATGGGGAGGTGAAGACCTATTTCAACAAAGTCCATGAAACTCCCTCAAGTTGGATAAATACAAGGCCTTTTGAGCAAGTGACTAAAAGGACATTTTGACTCAAGCCTGGATGTTGCTGGTCCTATAGGCACACCAATGTTACCAATGGATTTCTAGCTCAAAATTATGAAGGAAACACCCATTGCGAGAGGTTTACGTAGCACCAATTTTACGATTCCTCCTTTCAACCCCAAGTTTTGAATCTCGATACCTACTGATTCGTACACATTGGGGACCATATTATTAGGATTCTACGAATTAATAGTAGTTTGACCTATTAGAGTCAAAGAGGTGTGTTTGAATTTTTTGAGGATTTTAACGGATTTTTGCCACACCCTCAGCATACAAATGTTGATAGGTGCCGCGGGTCAAAACCTTTTAAATATCCGAAGGAACAATTCTACAAAGTCTCTTGCTTCTCTTGGCCGTTTTCTTAATATATTTCGGTTGAAGCCTCAGCCCTAGTTCCAATCATCGGATACATCAAATTTCAGTTCTTTGGAAAACTCTGATGAAGACACTTGAAAGATGCACTAAATACAGATGCCTAATTTTTGAAAAAATTTGCTTGGATAGAAACAAATTTGTTAATTGTTCATTCACTAGAAAATATCCCTTATTTTACGGTGATCCCTTAAAATTTCTTTTAGGAGTGTAATAACAATATTCGAATGAATGTACAGCGGAAATCGTGTTTTTCATTGATCAACCGACATTAAACTGGACTTGATGGTTCGATCCGCATCTCCAGTAAAAATGGATGCGGAGTATTCGAATTCATAGATTTCTATATTTGCTGACCCCAGGCATCGTGAAAAAAAGGAAGAAAAATAGTTGAATTTGCAATTCTTGTTAAATACAGAATATTCAGTAAAATTATTTTAGGAACTATTATATTGCATTGAGAAGACATTTTATTCACTCAGGCTTGCATATCAAGCAATTTGGGGCTATACACCCCAAAAAGATTTTTCTGAAATTCGGCATTTCCCAAAATTTGGTTTTTTAGTATTAAAAGTTTCAAAATGGAACGAATTTCAAATTTTTTGTGCTTTTTGGACTCTTTGCTAGATGCCCTTCAACATTTTGGGAGAGGGGTTCCGATTAATATTGATGCTGCAACGAATCAGCACATTCAAAATGGGTGTTTCACGGGTTTTACAGATTTTGGGAAAACATTTATGTTTTTTGACTGTCAATTGTGATCGTTGTACAGGTCTGCATTTGATAATTTGACCAGATTATTCGACGCAGAATTTAATGGTCTTTCATTCTGTATGAGACGTCAGGATGAGAAAAACTGAAGAAAGCCCGAAATTTCGTGGTTTTTTGCCCATTAATAAAAGTTTCCCCAAAAGCTTTCGAGCTAGAAAACTGTTTCTCCGTACTCACGCTATACCGAACGATTCTAGAGAAAAATACTTATCTATTGTTCCATTTTTTGCAAGCTCGGATTCCTTTATTTACAGGCTAATCCCGATTCTATGTAATGTGAAAAAAAAACGCTGCAAATTATTACACAATGGTTTATTATTTTTTATTTTTCTATATAGATCACTCGTCTGCAAAGCCACCAACCATCCAACATGAAGAAAAACATCGATCGCATTTCGGTCAGCTTTAATTTGAACGGAGATTCGGCCTCTTTTGCGATTCACACTCATGTTTCTGATTTATCGCACGTCCAAACTTTAAATTATCGTAGTGAGCGAACGGTTTGTCCTACAGAGCTCCGGGTGGTCTCAAAAAATTCTAAAAATTCTATAGAATCTTAAATTGAAGGAAAAACAATACCTTTATATCTAAATGTTTTGAGTTAGGACGTTTTCAAAATTTCAAATTTGATTTTGGAACCCTTAGAAGTGACCTACCTCAACCAAAATCTTCGGGGCACAACTAGACCCCAAATGGAGCCTACATTCCAAATTTCATCAAAATCGGTCAATTCTAAGTGGCAAAAGTGCCGCGTACGGCGTACGGCGGACGGCGGACGGACGGCCAAATTTTTATTCGATTTTTGGATTCTACGTACCTTGAAACGTAAACCATCAAATTTTGAGGGGGTGTTAAATTTTTTTTTTTCTTGGTCGATTCCAAAGGTTCATTATTGAAAATAATAAACCAAAACGGCGTACGGCGGACGGACGGAAATTTTTTTATTCGATTTTCGGATTCTACGTACCTTGAAACGTAAAACATCAAATTTTGAGGGGGGGTTAAAATTTTTTTTTCTTGCTCGATTCCAAAGGCTTATTATTGAAAATAATAAACCAAAACACAGCAACAATAATGGATAGTGGTGCAAACTGAAATCTTCTGAAGTTCAACGTCTAATGTGGCGTTGTTTGCTGCCTTGGTAGTTTATGGAAGAAGAATGACACAAGCTCAATTCCATCAACTCTGAGCTTATCCTCTTGGAAGGTGATATTTTCTTCGCGTAAAAAAGACAACCGATTTCTGGAAACGCCAAAAGCTTGCTTCTCCCGTCAACGGAAACCTTTTTCACGTACAAAAAAACCTCGAGTAGATACGTAAAAAATGAATCTATTTCTATGATAAGGAGAAACCAGGAACTCCTTCACGAATATATCTGATTATTCACGGCTCCCCGTGAATGTTGAAACATCGCGTGACGCGTTTGAGGAACACATATTGAAAGTGATCGCAAACAATAGTAGTTATCAACATGTAGCAGAACAAACATCGAACGGGCTCCACACGCGCGAGGACACGACCGTTCGCGGAAGTCAGGTTTACGAGGTGTTGCCAGAAAGTTGGAACGACGAGCCAAATATGTGCCGAGCAAACATTATCGTTGAGTCAAAAACAGCTGGAGTGGGGGAAAATTCCAATATATTAGTACCTGAACCACAAAAACTGCCGAGGGAAAGTGTTGTTTCTTAGGGAAATCTACCAAGTAGGGATGGCAACGACATATCGATAGTAAAAGTGTAAACCTCGTAAGTCGAATTAGGTTTGAATCAAAAATCGCAAGTTATAAATACCGAAATTTTGGCACAGAAGTCTTGCAAATAGGATTAACGAACCACCAGCTTGCTAATCTCTCCATTCATAAGAGATACAGAAAGGGGAACCCTAGTTCTTTTTTTTCCGTCAATATGAAGAAGGCGGCGCTAAGGTCTACCCCACCTTCAAGACCGTACGGTGTTGCGGGTCTAGCATACCTACTGCTGTTCTAAAACCGAAGTCACTACACAAAACATTCGACAAAACAATTAACCTATTAACGCCCAGTGTTGCCACATGGCAACATAGTCGTAGAAGCCCTTTCTGTTTGGAGGCTGCTTGGGACCCTCCAGAGTTATTGAGAAAACCTGGATCCTGGGGGTCCTTTTCTCCAAATCTGTCTGATCATAGTGTTGTATAGTGCTTTATGTCCAGCCATGAGGGTGTTGCACATAGCACGAAGCTTCATCTACAAATTCAGAACTACTGATTATCCGACCAAATAAACGGTAGTTTATTCAAAGTAGTCTGCTAAGTGGGTGTTGCACATAGCTCATTCGATGGTCACAAAGCACGATGCGTCATCTTCAAGTTAATTGGGTAGTTGTAAGAACTAACAAGTACCCTACCATTTACCCATGTGTCATCATCAGGGCAACTATACTTGCCTAATGCTACCTTTAGTGGTATTTTTTGACTAATTAGGAACGTGAAAATAAGTTAGTTGGATGTATTCCACATCCAATATTCCAAGTGAGTCCCTTTTAGAACCTGTGAGATCACGACATGATCGACTAAAATCTCAGGTTTTAAAGAAAAAGATCAGTTCTTATGGCGCCCAGCGTCGCAATATGGCAACGTAAACCCATAAAATTCAATCTGGAGATTTTTTTATTATTTATTTGGATTTTGATCAGGAGATTTTTGAAATTATTTATTTGAAAATCGATCAGGAGATTTTGAAATTATTTTTCTGTTCTTAAGACTATTTGGAGTCGCAATATCAGATTTATTTAAAAATATATAGAGAAAAAAAGTGTTGGGCGTTAATGGGTTAAATAGGTTTGCGATTTCAAAAACTGATCTATGAGGTTATTATTCGACTGCCCCGCAAATAAAGGAATCCTAATTGAAATCCGATTTAATGATTTATTCCAAAATAAGAACATGTTTTCAGAAACCTCCAATGAAGGTCAAGCGTTACACATGATGTGTAACGATTTTCATGCATCTGGAATGTAGGGAAAATTTCCAAAACTCCTACTACCTGAATTGCATAATATGCAATATGCAGATAATATATTATATTATCTGAGATATGGAATCCATACAAACGCTGCAAATTATTACAGAAATGTTTTTTTTTTTTTTTTGTTTTTTTTGTGTTTCACTCGAACCCGCATCATAACTTGAGCGTAGGATTTGGACCATTTGTTGACCAGGCGTAGGGAGGCATTGTTGAGAAAGGCGTGAAAAATAAGGGTTAACATTTCCAAAACGCCCTAGCTCATAAACTTTCATTATGAAGGTATTTTTTTATCAATTTAAAATAGTAGTGAATTTTTAGAATCGAATGAGACCACTCAGAGCTCTGTAGGACCCAACCTTTCGCTCCCTACGGGAACTTAAGGGTTCGACTTATGGTGAATCAGAAACACTATCGTCCAAGGGAGTGGAATGGTTTGGGTCCCTAGCCCTAATTGGACCATGGTATCACTAGTGTCACCGAAAACATCTTAGGAACTCCTCAGCTCTCTCAGAGTGTCACAAAAGTAACAACAATTTAATTTAATGGACAGCACAATTTTTTGTGGGCTATAGGAAGTCTTGAAATAGAGTCATGACAAACACTTTCAAAAAAATCGATGAAAAAATTGTTAATTTTTGTCATCACATCATTTTTTTACTTTTTAATAATTTACAGAAAATTCAGCCCTGTCCATTAATTTTTAAATCTGGTGACACCTTGGGACTTCGGGTACTCTTTCCAACAAAAAAGACGAGGCCATCCATGGACGGCCTTGTTCCCTACACAAACAGTCCCAGTTAAAGAAAAGGAAATTATGAAGCCAAAACGTTTGTACAGTATCTATTGCAATGCAGATCTGGCTCGTAGAAACTGAAAAATCGTGACGAGAAATTGCTGATGTAGAGAGCAAAGAAAAATGTACCTAAACGACCTTTTTCTCCATGATTAGTGGCTTAGAGTCAGTATATCAAACTGTCTACAGCCACTAATGAAAATGCCAGACTTTTAATCAGTTGCCTGGGGCTTTGTTTTTTTCCCCCCAGGTAACCCCAACTTTGCCGACTCTGATATGGTAATTCTATTCCCGGGTTTTTCGTCATTTCGCTGTTGGGAGGCTCGGGGAAAAAATTACGTTGGGTCTCACTCACAAAAGAGAGGACGGAATAACAGGAAATTACCCGCCTAAATCGCCATTTTAACAAGTAGAAGGAAGGAAGTTGGGGCGAGGAATTTTGTTTTGTTGAATAAATAAATACCTGCGCTTATTTAGGAAAAAAGGTGTTCCGTGTAGTTGAGGTTTCATAGCTTACTCGCAAAATCAATGACGGTGGTGTAAGCCTCCCACCGAATTTCCTATAAATTTCAACTGGATTGATGGGTGCCAATTTTAATCATGCTGCCTAAATTTGCCCTTTTTTATTATTTGGAGTTACTACCATGCCATTCTAAAACATTTTAAATTGTGGGCTCAATATTTTTTGATTTTGTAAAATATTTCCAAAATTGTATTAGATTTAAACAATTTGTTCTGAAACGATTCTACCTTGTTTTAATTGCGACTGACGTCATTTTTGGGAATTTTCGTAGATTCGATTGGTAACGGCGCCGTTTTGCATAATTGTTTAAAATGATCAAACCTCCTGCTATTGGTAAATAGAAATAACTTTAAGGGTCTGCGTGACGTGTGTAACACTCACAGTGGTGTTTCTGTCCGTGTGTCATGGTTTATGCAGGGACGAGCCTCCACAGGTTGCTCAGGCGGACCTTTCCGATCATTGATGAGCCAGTATTGAAGAGCAAACGATGTGAACAAGTGCATGTCGGTAACAAAACGCTGCAAACACAGCTTTGCCATTGCTACTACCTACCAACCATATTTTCGCTTAACAATCAAGTTCATATTGAAAAATAAATTCACACTCGTGTTTCTGATTTATTATAAATTCAATCCTCAAGGTCCCGTAGGGAGCGAACAGTTGGTCCTACAGAGCTCTGAGTGGTCTCATTCGATTCTAAAAATTCAATTCTATTTTAAATTTATGAAAAAACAATACCTTTAAGTAAGTATGTCGCAATTTTTTGAGCAAGTGGTTTCCAAAATTTCAATCCTTATTTTTCAACCCCTAGAAGTAGCGGGCGGAAACATTTGTATTCGATTTTCGGATTCTACGTACCTTGAAACGTAAACCAACCAATTTTTTAGGGGGCTTCAACTTTTTTTTTTTTTCCTTGGTCGATTCTAAAGGGTCATTATTGAAAATAATAAACCAAAATCCTATAGATAATAGGAAGAACAAGGAGTTGAATCGAAATTTCTAAGAGACATTTTTTGTTGAAATACCTTGTAGAATTGAACTCTGAAGTTTCGACCAACTCGAGTGCAGACACCTTGTATAATTTACTGTGCATATCACGCACTGAAATTGGTCAGATAAAGTTATTGGATTTCTGGACCTCAAAATTTTGAGAAAGGAGGTTATTTCTTACAACTGGGTACCTGCAGAGTTTTTTGGCTGAGTATGCAAAATTCTTTGACCTTCCAGAGAAGTCGGTAGGTCCAGATAAAAGATAGAAATCCGTTTATTTGTAAAAAAAAAAAAACTTTATTTTATTATTTACTTTTTAGTGGTCCTTACATTAAATTTGAAATTAATCCTCGCAGTTTTTCGATCAGTTTTCGTAATGTAGATCTGTTTCTTTGCTGTTTCTATGACGAGGAAGCTATGTGCTACACCCACTTGGTAGAATACCCTCTCATCACTTACCTGTACTATACATCCTTCATATTTGGTAGGGAAACTTACCTACTTGAGCATCCATGAACTTGTTTGATGAGGCTCATGCAGGTTCTGCGCGAATAAACCACTGTAATCCCCCCCCCCCCCGCAGCACCTTTTAGTTATCGGAACCCCCCTCTCATAGCATCTCATTTTAACCCATTTCAAGCTGATGGTAGAAATAACAGAGTAGGTAATAGTGAGAAGGAGGATGAACTATTTTACAGAATGGCGGCCGAAATAAGGCGTAATTTGCTCTCCAATCGAGAGAAAAATGCTACAAATTTTATGAATTTAACATTTAATAGGATTTGAGAGGTCGCAGTTTTCCAAATCAACATGATTTATCCACTGCGTTGTTAAAAATCTGAAAAAAAAAATCTAGGTGAAATGTAAAAATCTATTTATGGACCGGAATCTGTTTCGACTCATGGCCCAGAACGCTTATTCGCTCAAAATCGAATTTGAACCACCATAATCACGATTTCGGTCAAAAGGCCTCATTCAAAAAAATTCCCCAAATCTCATTAAGCTCCCGATTTTCGAAAAAAAAAATTTTGAAAATTTTAGGAACTGCATGAACGAGAAAAAATTCTTTTACAAAGATTTTCCACTATTTCAATATTCAAAAAAAAGCATTGTTATGACGATGCAAAAATGCATCAGTGGCCGGAAATGGGTTAAAGCTTACAAATAATTTGAAGACCTTTAATTTGAATATACCTATACATTGTCCGTGAACGACTCGGTCAGAAGTTACAGGGGAAGTAAATACGGACCAAACTCGCGTGAGCACGATTTGCTTAGTTTTCGTGACGATTTTTCAGTTCATGTGCCAAAGCAAAGACATGAAAATGTCAAAAACTTTTTTCAACTATTTTCACAAACTTTTAACAAAGCAAAATTAAATCGGTTTGAAACGCGACCACCATGGATACTGGTAGAACACATTTCAAAAACGCTGCAAATCATTGCTCAAAGGTTTATTATTTTCTGTATAGATCATCCTTCTGTATAGATCACTGGTTCTCCATCAATAGCACCTACCACCATCTGTATTCTCCCTTGACCTTCCCTCTCAAATTTCAGCTCCTGCGTTCAATAGGATTGAAAATGGCTTCGGAGCTCACTCAGCTGATCATTGATCAGAAGAGTGAAGAAGATCTCCTCGAATGCTGGAGACGCCTGGAAGAGCACTTCCATTCAATAGGATTGAAAATGGCTTTCGAGCTCACTCAGCTGATCAGTGATGTGAGGAGTGAAGAAGATCTCCTCGAATGCTGGAGACGCCTGGAAGAGCACCTCCATTCAATAGGATTGAAAATAGCTTTGGAGCTCACTCAGCTGATCAGTGATGTGAGGAGTGAAGAAGATCTCCTCGAATGCTGGAGACGCCTGGAAGAGCACTTCCATTCAATAGGATTGAAAATGGGTTCGGAGCTCAGCTGAGTGATGATCTGATCAGTGAGCAATGATTTGCAGCGTTTTTTACCTACAAACATTGTTTTTACCTACCAATTTTTTTTTACCTACCAACTATTGGTAGGTACTACCTACCACACTATAATGGCTTCACACCTTCACAATCAAGTTTATTAGAAAGAACTAAACGCTTCACACTCGATTCGAAAAATAGAAAGCTTGATATGGAAATTTGATTACTGGTTACGCAGAAGGCAAAACTGTATACAAATCGAAGAAATGAACAGCGATCGCATTTTAGTCAGATAAAATTTGAACGGCGATTCACACTCATGATTCTGTTTTATCGAAGGAAAACCTTCAAATCATCGTAGGGACCGAACGGTTTGTCCTACAGAGCTCCGGGTGGTCTCAAAAATTTTTTAAAATTCTGTACTATTTAAAATTGGTGAAAAAACGATACCTTTATTTCGAGAGTTTTCGAGCTAGGGCACTCTTGAAAATTTCAACCCTTAATTTTCACCCCTTAGAAGTGACCTACATCAACCAAAAGCTTCGCGGCACAACTAGACCCCAAATGGAGCCCATATACCAAATTTGAACCAAATCGGTCCAGTGTTGCTAAGAAAAGTGCTGCGTACGGCGGACGGCGTACGGCGGACGGCGTACGGCGTACGGCGGACGGACGGAAATTTTTTTATTCGATTTTCGGATTCTACGTACCTTGAAACGTAAAACATCAAATTTTGAGGGGGGGTTAAAATTTTTTTTTTTCTTGCTCGATTCCAAAGGCTTATTATTGAAAATAATAAACCAAAAGAATCAGGCAGTATGGTGCCAGAATTTTGAAATGGAGGTGTTCAGACATAAAAAAAATAATAATAATCACACGCCTCCACGCATTCAATTACCGCTCATTGCATCTCTTAACCCTTAATATCCTGAAGTATCTTTTTGGAAGCCCGATTCTTATTATGCAAACGTTTATCCACTTTCAAGCCAAAACTGATAGCCGTTGGATGTCTTGATAATCCAACTATCGATTGTGTAAAAAAAGTAGTAGTATAAACATAATATCTCAAAGAAAGAAGGAAATAATTCTCGAGTTGACAGTCTGTAATATGGCCTTCGAAGTACCTTCTATCGTCATTTCTCACATTGAAGGGTATTAGTTAGGGGTTTTCTCGTCAGAGAATCATTGTCTGAGGCACCGCAGATCCACCCATGAAGTGAACCTTCTCCACCTCAGTTTGGTTCTGTACTTCATGAGAAATAACTTACACCGACATCCCACCTAGGATTTTTCCAAGTTTCTTCTACTCCAACAATTTATAGACTTCTGCAGACCCAGATAGCGCTAGTGTGGCTTTAGGAAAGATCAATCTTGAGCTGAAAGACTGTAATAGGGCCTTCAAGAAACCTTCTACTCAAATATTCTATAGATTTGACAAAATGCGTCTAAATTTAATTTAGAAATTTTTTTTTTTTTTTGGAAAAAGTGAGAAATTAAGGGTTAAACGATAAGAAGTCCTAAAGAGGTAGTCCTAAAATTCGCGATTAACGGGGTGCCTACACCAGAATATCGTGCAAGAATAACTGTTCCTATTCGGTAGTCGAAAATCGGGGCAAAAAAGTTATAGTTTTCACCAGACTTCATTGTAAAAATACCTCTCAGAGTTCACTTTCTTGATATCGAGAATTTTTCGCTGTATTAATAATCTGATTTTCTCATTGCAGCTGTAGGTTGAGCTGACCAAGGGAGTCCACTTCGCAGCTGCTTTCGTATCATATTATACATTAAGCCTTTGGGACCAGCCTTTCATCTTCGTTAGCACTTCGGGCACATGATATACAATTAAAGTATGAATAGATTATAAGAAAGCTTATCGGCAGTCTCCTCGTCACCTATCCACTAAGGACCTTTTCCACTAAAACAAATTTAGCCTTGAACGACAAAATACCTATTTAGTAGTTTTTCGTTTTCCTCCACTTAAAAACAAAAAAAAAACTCTCGACTTTTTATGAAGATAACCTAGAAAAAAACCAATCTGGCAATTAGAAGAATATTAAACGTAATGAAGGCTCTTTTTGCGAAAACTCAGAGTGTGAATTCGGTACAAGAAGGAATTATACAATACAAATAAGTACCTACTTTACTCATTGTAGACCATAAAGAGCAAATGGAGTTGAAATTAGAGTCTATTAGATATTAATTAAAATAAGGAAAATATATACGAAATAAGTCAATTTAGAAAAAGAATGAAAAGCTTAAGTTACCTACCTGAGGTACACGAAAATTCAAATTAAACCCATTATTAAATAGGTATTTTTAATTTGCATTTTCTTTGTAGGTGAAGCAGTAGAAACACGTTTATTTCGAGTAGAACTAGTTGGGTCATGTTCGAAATTTTGATTTCGTTACCTACCGAAAACTATGGAAGCTTCCTATAAGCCTTTCAGTATATTGTGGAAGATAATCGTGATTAGAGTACTTTTCTCATGGCTGGTTCCCGTAGCCTTCTCAAATCTTCGGCTTTTAGGTGTTATTCGACCAGTCGATAATTTTTTTCATTGGTTTGTAAACAAACAAATAATATTAACGTTTGAAAGAACTTCAAACGGAAACAGAACGGTGTTTATAGCTTTAATCGAGTTGGTACTGACCCTCTTCTTTTTCATCATCTTTCTACTTAATGAATTTGTTTAGTGCCTATGCATTTTCGACTAATGTACAATTATTTTACTAAAAGAAAAAACTATAATTATTATACTCCACCACTTATTTAAGCAATAAAATATACTCTAACAGTAACATTAATAATTACCTACGATGGTATAGATTGTACCTAATCCTTAAGATTAAGAGAGAAAAAAATCACATTTAAAAGCTACGTACAAATTTTAATAGCTGCTTATTTTTCTTCAAACTCGTCTAATATAAACAAAATCCCTTATTGTAGTTGTGAATCGAACAAATATTACTTAAGATTAAAATTCGCTCTCTCCCCCCACTTGATTTCAATGAGTTTTTCGTTTCATTAGCACAAATTTACTTGTTAAGGTCATTGGGAAAGTTGAGGAAAAGTTGTGACGAAGCCGTGCCTGATTGGGGCAATATTGTTCCAGGATTGCCTTAACCGGGTTATACGGCTTCCGAGGAGATGGTTATAAAAAAAATATATTAAAGTAACCAGCTGAGCATAGGGAAGGCTCAGTTGGTTGCTGGACGATGTTTTCTTTCAAGATGGCGCATTAAAAAAAAAGTCCATTTTTTATACGTACACTTTTAGAAAATATTTCTCCTTAAATCCACACCAAATTCTTTTTATCGATTAAATTTAAATACTTAAACGGTTAAAATGCACATATTTATAACGAGCATACTTTTTTCGTGTGTCTATATTACAAAATAAAGAAAAATTACAGAAAAAAGAAATAAGGAGTAATTTAAAATCATTATTGCTGCTCAATGATCAAATATGAAGCTGAAACTGTGAATATAGAGCCTATGTTTGTAGTGTAGTTGACCAAAAAACTACATTTTTAGCTGGAATAATAAGTTTGAACACCCTGAATAAAATTGATAAAAATTACAAAAAAAATCAATAGCACTAACGCACCTTAGCTTGACAACCGTTTAAAACGACATCTATAGAGCTTTGTGAACATCTTTTTTATAGTTTGTGCCAATTATTAAGGAAATTACTGTGTAATCTAATAAGCTAGCTAAGGGTGAATGGATTTTATCGTACCGTCATCATTTTTTCGAAGATTAATTGAGCAGGAAACATCACTAGTAACTACATATTATGAAAAAACGACCGCGAGAGGTTTTTAAACTTTGAGCACTAAAAAAAATTCAAACTGCAATTTGGATGGATTAAAAGGAATTAAAAGGGAAAAAAGTTGTTGCTGAGATAATTTGACAAATCATATTGTATGAAATTGGAAACTTTAGGACGCTATTAGAATGAGTAGTAGAATTTCATTGTAAATTATTTACTTGTAAGATTTTTCTTAAAGAATCTCCCTTGAAAAAAAAACATTTTTATTCTTATCTACCTACTAAGTTATGTAAATCTTTAGACTTTCTAGCTGAAATGAATCATCCTTATTCTGTAATATTTACTACTTCTTAATAAAATCGTATTAACCTTCAGATTTCGTTTTCCAATGAGCTTTTTTCATTTATTCGTACTTCCCACTTCTTCTTGCAGGAACGTTTTTTCTGAGGCAGTGGCGGCTCCTGCCCCAAAACTCAGGGGGTGCACAGAGATGAGAGGCTATCGAGAAGGGAAAGAATAGGTGCTTTTCTCTGCCAAATAGAAATTTCAACGCTATGCAAATGGGATAAATCTTGGTAACTTTATTATCTTAAAATTATTGCAAACGGTACTAAATACGTACAATAGTCACAAAAAAATGTTCTCTGGTGGTTAACAAAAATTCTGAAATACTTAATCATCAAAGGTCTAAACCCAAAAAATGTATCCATCTCTTTGCAATAGCTGAAATGTAGCAAACGTGAATAGTTTACTTTAATATAATGCACCGAATTACCATACCTTCACTCATAAATAATCACAATACTATTTGAAAAGCCAGGGACAGGGAATGGCGAGGAAGTAAATCAAACGGCTGACCAAAAACGAAAATCCCTTATCAGTTTTGTTTGCCTCAAAAGGCTGGAACTCGAAAAGGAAACCTAGATCGCAGAGCTCTCTGTCGGGGGCGCAATGAATCAGTTCTGCTCAACACGGGACAACTTCTTGCTCTCTGGTTGGTCAATCTCACGTGGCCACCTCCCTCAAAACACATCACCCTCCCCAAAAACGGAGCATAGAAAAGGAGTTGCTCCAACTGCTGCTGATTGGTCAGAAAAGAGGAAGCTTCCTACCTCTGTTTTCGCGCGTAGATTCAACTAGCACAGTGCCTATGATCGCGTCTTCTGTCACTAGCCAACTTACTCTTCAAACAAAGAGGAACGAACTTTGATTTTTTTAATTGGCTGGGGGTGCACAAGAGCAGTTGTCGATTGAACATTTGAACTGTTGGCAACAGGGACAACAACAATTGTGAGGGCAACTTGGAAAATACCTTTCACCTCGATTGGATATTCTAAGTAATTCTTGCAAATCTAAATTACGATGAAACGAAAAGTTATCAATTTCTGGTGATTTGAAAAGAAGCGGCATGAAGAGAGTGTGGCCTCCCCCCACCACTTCAGTTTCCATAGTAGTTCCTTAGCTGAAAGTAGATGGCGCTACTGAGGCAGCCTCAAAAATGCTTGCACACCATTTTAACATTAGCTTTCTCCTCTGCTAACTTGTCTCCAGTACTCTGTGCAATACACCAACGGATTGAGAGTGTGTGTGTGATACGTCACGCCATACCTAAGCCAAACCAAACCCACTACCTCTAGGAACTCTCTAATAGAGAAAGTTCTTCTCCAATAGAGATTTGGTTCGGCTTAGGTACAGCTTTTTCTCAATCTGTCGCCGTATTGTGATAAAAACTCGCTGTATCCGATCTGGCGCCAGATTCTACCGCAATATTAAGGCGCCGGATCGGATACAGTGAGTTCTTATCACAATTCGTTTTATCCTCGAGACTCAATAATCGATTATTTTCGATATCAAACATAACTTTCTCAACATAATCTTCTCTGACCCGATCAGCTGGTTGTGAAGGGGCGCCATTTGCGCTCCTATCCAGCAAGGTTATTCTGTTTACATACCAAGTTTCTTGGTATGTGAACAGAACGATGGTGATAATATTCTTTAAATGCAATTATGTAATCGTTATTATTATGTCTCCCTTGTGGGTTAGATGTCTGACAAGAAATTCCATACTCAGTCAGAGACACATACTGTCTTAAGATACGTCACTGCGGTGGTTTAGACCCCTTTGAGCAGAGTGTTGTTGAGTGTGACGACGATTTTCCTGACATAACTCGCGAAGATCTCGTGGAGTATCTTGTATTGAAGACGGATTTCATATCCCTGAAGAAACTGAAGTGCTGCAAATCTTTGGATCCGCACAACTTCGTTAATTCAGGGCATGTGAAATCCGTCTCATGCAAGGTACTCCCAGGTGACAAGGTGGTGGTGTTTGGAAAGGTAAGTAATTCAAATGTTATCCAATTATTATTATGTTAATTGAAATAATAACGATGTATGCCATGTTTTGGGCAGGTAGTAGATTCAACAACGGTCGTTTGATGAAAATAATGTTATGATAGCATCCCCTGCCCATTGCTAAGTCAACATTGTTATGAAACTTTGAAAAATCATGGGAAAAGATCTACTCATGATAGAAGAATCCAGTTGATACCAAAACTCTCAGTGAGGGCTCTACTTTCAATTAAAAAGGAAAAAAGGGGGGGGGGGACACTGCACATTATTACACAAAGCCTTATTATAATTATTTTTCTGTATAGATCACTCACCTGCAAAGAACACAACTTTGAAATTGCCACTACCTACTTGCTAATTTTCTTCCGAAAATGGCAGCACCTGATATGAAGCATTATTTTTACGTTCAAGTTGATAGTTTTCTTGATTGTCTGACTACTAGATCGAGAGTTACTCCCGATTATGTTAATGTTTTTTCTCCTATTGATTAGATCGTAATGAAAAAATAAACTCCCAGGTAACCACAGACACCATCAGAAACGAAAACATTGGTCATTTGGTTGAAAAAAAAAACGCTTGCATACGAGTCTGCAACACATTGAAACATTTTCATGCCCCCCCCCCCCCCCCCCCTCCCGACACATGAACTACATACCTCCCATAAACTACATAAACCACTAATTCGACTCAGCTGATCTGGTAATATCAAACTGTAAAGTACCTACCTAACTGTAAAGTACCTACCTAACTGTAAAGTACCTACCTGTAAAGTACCTAACAACTTCACTTCTGATGGTCATAATCATCATTGTGGCGACTTGGGACAATTTTCGTTAGCAAATTTCGTTAGCAATTAATTTCGTGACGATTTTTTTTTATGTGCCATATGAAAGACATGAAAATGTCAAAATTATAATAAACCACTTTCCCGACTCTAGCACGCACTCTACTTCGAGCCATGAAGCAGTACCTATTGTATGAGCAATTTTTCAAAATTAGGTTCCATATATGTATATATTGATCTAAACGTTTACTCCGTATTATGGTTCGAATATGGATAGATTAACATGCAATGGAGTCATTACTTGAATTTTGAAATTCAGGAGATGAAGTGCATATTTACATCGATCATTAAATGATGATTAGTAAATTTTACTAATGCAAATTTTACTATTGCATTGAACTTCAAAACAATCACGCAAATTGGTTCGAAATTATCTCCCTGGGAACTTCGTACAAATCAAAACACTTGGACACAAACAAAAACATTTCGTGAAGCTCGTCCAATGAGGGTAGGTATTCTATTATTACTACCTAACTACTGATGACTGAAGTAACGTAAGCACATTAAAATGTGATGTATTTTTATTTTTACCGGTGATGAAATGCCGAGAACAAACTAGTATTTGTTTGGAGTTTAGTTGTCGCCCTCTCAAATTGCGATTGATTTGAGCGAGCCACCTTGCTCTTCTTTTTTCTTAAAGGTCTTTTGTCTTTTCACATTGGCTTCTAATGACTTTTGGCAAACCATACAACAAAATACTGCTCCCGTGACGGGAAGAGCAGCCAAACACCGGACAAATCGGCATGTCTAATCAAAAAATCTTTGTTTACAACGATGGGAATTCAGTCAGTTCATCGAACATGGTTATCAGGAACGCTGGGAATCAGCGACGCCAAAAGGCTGATATTCTTATTTTTTTGGAAAGTTCTCTTGTCTTTCCTCACTGTTTCTAATCACTTTTGGCAAACCAAAAAATTAAATACCGCTTCCGGGACGAGAAGAGCAACTGATAACCGCATAAATTGGCATAATGAAAAACCGTCCATACAATCTTTGTTTACAACGGAGTCAACATGGCCGCCTTTCAGCGAGATTCGAATAACCGTTCGATTAGTCGAAGAATCGATACATCCATTCTGTATGACGTCACACGGATAAAAGCAATACGGCGCAAGATTGAGAAAAGGTCACGCCACATCTAAGCCGAACCAAATCTACTAGGAACTCTCAAATCTCTCAGGCTGACTGGCCTAAACTTCTGTGATCTCACGGGAACCGGTTAATTAAACCAGCTACATAAAACCGTTAGTTCCAAGTACCTACCACTACCCTACAAATTTGATGATGAGATGACGATGACAAATTCACATTCGTGGTTCTGGCATAAGGGTGACGATATGTGTTAAGGGGGTCTCAGTCAGACGCCGTTTGTTTTTAGTATTTCACGAAATTGAATGCGCAAAAACTAAAAAAGCTGTACCTAAATTTCAAATTTTAAAAGATTTTAGAAATCCATTAGTGCAAGGCCCTAGAGAATGGGGTATTTCAGTCAATTTTTTTATTATTTTGTTTTTTTTCAAAAGAGTATGGCTCAGGAATAACGGTAATCGGGTCTGTTCGTCGAGAAAGTGTTTTTAAAAAATCAGAGAAGCTAAGGAAAGTTGAAGATTTGAATGGTGTGACGTAGCTAGCCAACTGTCTTTGAAAAAAGTAGCCATGCACAGAAACCCTTGGAGGACCTCTTGGATACTATAAAGTACTACTCAAACACGCGGGCGGCGTAGTCCTTGCCTAGTGTGAGTGCATTTATAGCGCCCGCCTTTTTTTCAAACGTGTGATCTCCTTAATTAAATTGTCTACCACATTTTATAGTATCATTGGGCTTAAAGTTGTAGTACATAGGTTTTCAAGGGTGCTGAATCCAAACTTGAGGTGAAAAACCTGAATTTCCGACCCACCGAAATACCCCATTGAAAACTGAAATATTGCCGCTGGAATCATCACAATCGAACAATAATTGCCAGAAAAATATGGGGAAACCATGGGAAAACCCGTTTATTCAGCAGTTTTTCCCATTTTTCTTTGGCAATTATTGTTCGATTTTGATGATTCCAGCGGCAATATTTCCGTTTTTCAATTCCCTAGGACTGTGCACTAATGAATTTCTAAAATCCTTTAAAATTTCAAATTTATGTGCAACTTTTCAAGTTTTTGAGCCTTCAATTTCCCGAAATACTGGCCCAGAACGAGGAACGACTGAGACCCCCTTAAACACTAATACTACAGATACTGAGTTCCAGCGCCGGATTTCAAGACCAAAAATGGTCGATAATAACGCTAAAACCAACTGGAATTCACCTTACTATTTACAGCACCTGTAATCACAGTGCTGCCGTGCTAAGCCAGAAAGTCGTATCTTGACTTCACCCAACTTTCGAGAAAACTATCTAATAGGTTTCGTGGCGAAATAACTCTTTTACGGGATTATTTTTCCTCCTTTTACCACAAGTAGAGGTTTTTCTTAAAGAAAATTAGTAGCCGAATCGATTTCCGAAGTCAAAATTAAACATTTTTTTGTGTAAATTATCAAAAAACGATGATAAAATGATTTACGCTCTCGTAAACCCGAAGTTACGACTATTCTGTTTTGAATACGCAACCATGAGACTTTGGATTGCTAAGCACATTTTAATTCCTGAAACTTTATAATTATCTTTAAATCAAGATACTATTTCACCTTACTTATTTTGTCATCCTTCTTGGCTCAAAGTCAATCGCATTTCGTATCTGTGTTCAGAGTGTAAGAAAAAACAGCTGAATCAATCAAAACAAACGTTTATTCACGTATAGAATAAACGTAGTCACCAAAATTCTGAGTTTTCAGACGCAAAAAGTCGTATCATGCCGATTCAAAATGCAAGAAGTCGTATCGTCGAAATACTGAGGCCGACTCCCGTATCAGTGCCAAGATACGAGTTTTCTTCTTCTGAATCGCTCTGATACGACTAGTTTCTTAGCAGAATCAAGTTAAAACGCCTTAACGCGAAAATCGGGAGGCTTGTTTGAGGCATTTCTAGTAGAGATACGACTCTAAAACTTCTAAAATCGATAGAAATCGACCACCAAAACCCCCGGGTACCAATAACTCAATTTGGTCAAATTTTCACGTTACGACTTTGTGGCTTAGCACGGCAGTGTTAATCACGTTTTTCCGTATCAGGCCTCGATGTAACTCTCTAACATGATGTAGGCGAACACAAAACAACATTGCCCATTAGAAAAATACAATACTCTATTTGGCTCAAAATTGTAGTTTACATGATATCATTCTTTCAATATTTACATAATAATCGAAATATTACAAAATTACGAAGCTGAGTAATTTACCAGTATAATTTAGCAAAGGTACCGCTTAGCTCTCCAGTCGAATTCGATTTCGTAATCTTCGCCCTCATCGCTGGACATTTCTTCTTCTTTGATTTCTATAGGTTTACTCAAGACGTTGGCTTTAACCTTCTCTCTTTTGTGGTCCAACTCGACGACTCTGCAACAAATATCACGATTAGCTTCGCAGTTCAGAAACGAATGTGTACAATCTTGTTTTGGTTAGAAAAGGACTGACAAATGAAACTCAGTTTCCTTTAGAATGTTCACCATGGATTAGGAAACCTGTGCATTTAGGTTACAATTTTTAGGTGTTAGGTACAGTCCTCAGACTGTATGGAGCTGGAGAAAACTACAGTGTTATTTAAAAAAAACGCTGCAAATTATTACACAAAGGTTTATTATTTTTCTAAATCCTCTACAGACCGAGCGTCCATTTAATGGGGTATTTCGGTGGGTCGGAAATTCAGGTTTTTGACCTCAAATTTGGATTCAGCACCCTTGAAAACCTATATACTACAACTTTAAGCCCAATGATACTATAACATGTGGTAGAAAAATTAATTAAAGAGATCACACGTTTGAAAAAGGCGGGCCCCTATAAATGCACACACACTAGGCAAGGACTACACCGCGGACTACGCCGCGCGCGTGTGAGAGTAGTATTTTGTAGTATCCAAGAGGTCCTCCAAGGGTTTCATCTCTTCTCTGTGCGTGGATACTTTTTTCAAAGACAGTTGGCTAGCTACGTCACACCATTCAAATCTTCAACTTTCCTTAGCTTCTCTGATTTTTTAAAAACATTTTCTCGATGAACAGACCCGATTACCGTTATTCCTGAGCCATACTCTTTTGAAAAAAAAATTTAAAAAATTGACTGAAATACCCCATTGGACACAAGTTTGAAGTTCCCTCCTAAACAGTGTATCGAAGCTATCCCAAAATTTTTTTTTTTTCCTTGGTGTTGTCCGAATTGTGGAGAATTATGGCAACACTGCAGATGAGACGGTTATCTTTGATTTACCTTCGAAACTGGCGGAGAAATGGACCCGAAAACGAAGCACTCGTATATGGTAAGTTTTAGTGATTTAATCCTTAATTTCCGAAAAATTTCTTATTGAATCTTGTTCCCAGGAATCTAATGGTGATTTTGGTTTATTATTTCTAATAATAAGCCTATGTGATCGTATCGCAAAAAATTTTTATAACCCCCCCTCAAACTTTGTCACTTTACGTTTCAAGGTGCGTAGAATCCAAATTTACAATGTCCGTCCGCCGTCCCCCGTCCGCCGTCCGCCGTCCGCCGTCCCCCGTCCGCCGTCCATGGCACTTTTCTTAGCAACACTGGACCGATTTGGTTCAAATTTGGTATATGGGCTCCATTTGGGGTCTAGTTGTGCCGCGAAGCTTTTGGTTGATGTAGGTCACTTCTAAGGGGTGAAAATTAAGGGTTGAAATTTTCAAGAGTGCCCTAGCTCGAAAACTCTCGAAATAAAGGTATCGTTTTTTCACCAATTTTAAATAGTATTGAATTTTTAAAAATTTTTGAGACCACCCGGAGCTCTGTAGGACAAACCGTTCGGTCCCTACGAGTACTTGAAGGTTTTCCTTCGATAAAACAGAATCATGAGTGTGAATCGCAAAAGAGGTCTAATCTCCATTCAAATTTTATCGGACTAAAATGCGATCGCTGTTCATTTCTTCGATTTGTATACAGTTTTGCCTTCTGCGTAACCAGTAATCAAATTTCCATATGAAGCTTTCTATTTTTCCAATCGAGTGTGAAGCGTTTAGTTCTTTCTAATAAACTTGATTGTGAAGGTGTGAAGCCAGTATGGTGTGGTAGGTAGTACCTAGCTGGTAGGTGAAAAAAATGTTGGTGGGTAAAAAGCGCTGCAAATCATTGCTCAAAAGCTTCTTCATTCTTCAGATCACTGATCAACTGAGTGAGCTCCGAAGCCATTTTCAATCCTATTGAATGAAAGTGCTCTTCCAGGCGTCTCCAGCATTCGAGGAGATCTTGTTCACTCCTCAGATCACTGATCAGCTGAGTGAGCTCCGAAGCCATTTTCAATCCTATTGAATGGAAGTGCTCTTCCAGGCGTCTTCAGCATTCGAGGAGATCTTCTTCACTCTCCAGATCACTGATCAGCTGAGTGAGCTCCGAAGTCATTTTCAATCCTATTGAACGCAGGAAGCTGAAATTTGAGAGGGAAGGTCAAGGGAGAATACAGATGGTGGTAGGTGCTATTGATGGAGAACCAATGATCTATACAGAAGGGTGATTTATACTGAAAATAATAAACCTTTGAGCAATGATTTGCAGCGTTTTTCACTAATAGTTTGAAAGATTTGGATTGTACTAACGTCATAGCAATGCAACTTGTGGCGTCCATTTAACTGGACGCCCAGTCTATCTCCTAATCAGAGGGACGTCCAAAATACTGGACAAGTGAGGACTCAATCACAAACTTTTTTCAAAACAATTATTGACACCAGCGAGATTTGGTTTTATTTCATTCTTTTAATTTAAATATCATGATTCTTCACCCAAATTAATGTTGGAGTTAACTTTATATTCATCAAGTGTCATTGCTGAAAAGTTTTTGTTGGAAAAATAGCTGAGTACTTAAACTCTAAAAGACTACCTAGTTTTAAAGTTGGTGAAGATGAATGTTATGATGTTCTTGCATTATCCACAATTTGAATTCTTATTAGGTGGTTGTTGGCAGTATTTCTTTGAACCTATTCTGAAATTTGAGTCGTCACCCTCCCTTTCTTCCAGAAATTGTCAAAAATGTCGAAAAGGATAACAACTGTGGAGGTCATCGCTGATGCTTTGCTGGCGGATAAAGTTTCAGAATACAGCTTTGGAGGGGGAGATATTGATGAAGACCTCAATTTGGACGATCTGGAGGTTGTCGACGTGGATCCACAAGGTAGCCTGTTGGAAAGGACGGTCTAGACCATTCATCATTTCGTTGACTTGGCTTTGGCTAACGCCTGGATCCTGTACAGGCAAGACCAAATCGCCCTCAAAAATAAAAGGAACGACATCCTCAACTACTTAGATTTCAAAATGTTGGTGGCAGACCATTTCCTATCCATTTGCGACGAAAAGGGGATTGTCGACGATGTGAGACCATCAACTCTTCGTTCTGGAACTCCAAGAAGTAGGGGGGAAGCAAGGCCTCGTACCTCATTGAAACTCGAGGCTTTGCATCTTACAGCCTTTGATGAAATGAAGAATGCAGCACGATCCAAGTTACCAGATTGTAAGAAAAATATCAAATTTGTCTGTAAAAAATGTTTGAAGTAACTCTGTGTGACGAAAGTGAGTTACCATGAAAGGCTGTGACTTCAGCTTTTTCTGCTCTGAATTAGTCGAAAATTGGGTTGTTAATATTTAAAATTCATTTGAGCGTTCATTCTATGTAAGAGATAATATTGTCATTTCATGTTTTATCGAGATGGTATTTTAAAATTAGGGAAAAGTTTGAATTGTGATAATTTTTAGTTCATTTTCCGATTTTTTGGTGTTTTTTACTTTCAAGAAACTGAAATTGACTGACCAAACTAAACTAAAAGCCAAGCCAAGTCGAGATAATATTAATTTTAAGTTGTTTAATCCTTCAATCAATCAAAATATGCAATTTTTTAATTAATAACGACGAAATACATTTACTAAACTGTGATTTTTTTCTTAGAATGGGGGGGGGGGGTCGATAGAGTCCTGGTGTCCATTTAAATGGACATTCTGTAATTCCTATGCAAAATACATTTTTTCCGAACTTTGATATTTTTTGAGTTATTTGAGCCCCCAAAAAGCCAGAAAAACTTTTAAATTTTGAAAAAATACTATTACTGCAAGCTCGAGATTGTAGAGGGTACAGATCACTCGTCTGCAAAGAACACGGCTTTGCCATTGTTACCACCAACCAACTTGAAGAAAAACATCGATCGCATTTCGGTCAGCTAAAATTTGAACGGAGATTAGGCCTCTTTTGCGATTCACACTCGTGTTTCTGATTTATCGTACGTCCAACACTTAATTTCTCGTAGCGAGCGAACGGTTTGTCCCACAGGGCTCCGCGTGGTCTCTAAAAATTCTATACTATCTTAAATTGATGGAAAAACAATACCTTTACATCAAAATTTTTTGATTTAGGGCGTTTTAAAAATTTCAAACCTTATTTTTCAGCCCTTAGAAGTGACCTACATCAACCAAAATCTTCGGGGCACAACTAGACCCCAAATGGAGCCTACATACCAAATTTCATCAAAATTGGTCAATGCTAAGTGGGGAAAGTGCCGTGGACAGACAGCCAAATTTTTATTCGATATTCGGATTCTACGTACCTTGAAACGTAAACCAACAAATTTTGACGGGGTGTTAAAAAATTTTTTTCCTGGTCGATTCCAAAGGTTTATTATTGAAAATAATAAACCAAAAGGGGTTTTTTCGACATTATCTCATATCTTATCAGACATATCATTCCGACTCAACAACATATTAAATTTTGAAAGTTATCAACCACACTGCAATATTACTAGCTGTGGTAAGTCATTCATCAGAGCACCCTATTGGACGTACAAGAAACTACTTTGCTACCAGCGCCCCTTGCGGGATTTGGCGCCTCTTCGACGGATACCGTCTTGTGTAATATTGTAACTGAAGTGATGCTGCAAATACCTACTCAGTGAATGCTTGCATTACTTAACAATTTATGTCTTTGATGCACCCGGCATTTTAATTCGAAATCACGTGCACTTTTGAATTCATATAATAGACAGGAAGGTAACCCACTTGGACAATTTCCTGAGCTGTTCATCTATCTCCTCAATCTGACGCTGGGCGGTGGCATCTTCTGTGTCATCGTAGATAATTTGAGCTGATACGGTTGTTTCTTCTTTGATCTCTTTTTGAAAACGATCCCATTCTTCTTGAATTGGATCCTTGTACTCTACATTTCTCGCCTGCAACCAACGAAATAGCCGTAAATGGAAAAATTAAAATCTACAGGGTGTAAGCCACACAGGTCTGCCAAACTACAGGAGTCAATTTTACAACTAATTTTCAACATATAATTGTTCCTCCTAGAAATTGTTTGCAGAGGCTTTGTTTAATAGTTATTTCAACTTTAAGATTTTTTTCGTGATTTTGATCTTACGTCATCAAATTGGTCATAACTCCCTTAATTTGCTATATAAATTAAAATTTGAGGATACTGTTGGAGAGAACATTAAATTTCCTACTGGATAGCAGAGTTGGGCATTAGCTAACTAATTTATTAGCTAGTTAATTTTTCAACTGATAGCTAAATTAGCTTATAGCTTTTTTTAATAGCTAAAAGATAAATTTAGCTATTAGCTGTTGAGGAACAGCTAAAATTTCCAGCTAAATTAGCTGTTGAGGAACAGCTAAAATTTCCAGCTAAATTAGCTATTAGTCGAAAACTTATAGCTAACAGATTTAGCTGCGGCGATTTAGCTGTTCCTCGACAGCTAATAGCTACTAGCTTTAGCTGTAGCTGACAACTAATAGCTAACGCTGAAAAAAAAATTATTTCTCCACACGCACAGCTAGTAGCTAATCTAACCATTTCAGTTTTAGCTGGCATCAGAATTAGCTTTGGAACATTTTATCGAATGAATCCCACTGATTTTACCACAAACCCAATTTGACCTTTTCTCTTCTCTGGCCACTTAAAAACCAAATCTTGCAAAAAAGTCGGGTGAATTGTTGAAATATAACGTATTTTTTTGTTAGATATTACTTCTATGGGTGACCACTATTCTCGATCACTTTGCGAGAAGTTTAAATCTGTTAGCTATAAGTTTTCGACTAATAGCTAATTTAGATAGAAATTTTAGCCGTTCCTCAACAGCTAATAGCTAAATATTTAGCTGCTAGCTTCAGCTAAATCGTAGCTAATTTAGCTGTAGCTTTTAGCTGTTAGCTATAGCTAATTTTTGCCCAACACTGCTGGATAGACCCACTTTTAGTACATTAGAGTAATTTGTGACTCGCCATCTGCAACCAACATCAATGATCCTCATTACCTTGGCATCCAGTACGGGATTATCGAAAAATCCTTCAGGCAGCTCCGTCGCAGCTGATCCTTCTTCGTTGGTTTCCATTTCCATCGGTTCTTGTTCTTCGGTAGACACACTAGCAGTCGTTTCTGGAATTTTTGAAGGAGAAGGAGAGACGATGACGTCGTCGAAGAACCCTTGAGGCACTGGAGGGGCATTTTTCAGTATTCCTGGAACAAAGAGTGAGTGTTAAATAATACAACAAACAAGACCACCACGATAACATACAGTGAAACAAAAAACGTAAATTTACTTTTTAAAACTTCCAATTGGAAAAATGGTTTATGATTTATCAATTTTTTTTTATAATGGGAAGGACGCCCAGGACTCACCCCACGCCGGCCCTAGGGATAAGGGAAGATGAGGAAGGTGGGGGTGGGAGGGAAGGATGAAGGGAAGTGCCTCTATAAAACGACCACCAGTTCAAATATGAGCCGAGCAGGACACGGGTGGTGATACCACGGAGTACGCCTACCGAGATGCCCAACTCACGCAACTCCGTGACACTTTTCCCGAACCACACACCGCGCCACGACATGGTTGCAGCCATCACCCTGATGTTTTTGGGTGCCAATCCTTTTAGCTCTGACATTGCTTGCCATAAATCATTTGTGTCATATTTCCTTATCTTAGCCCGCCAAGTCTGCTCCATGTCCAAGCTGCCATTGACAACTTGTACATCCAGGATAATGCAAGACTGGTCAGGCTTGATGGCAACAATGTCGGGCTTCTTACCCCGGTCGTTGCCCCGCGACTAACTCTCGAACACCGCACCGCAGTTGTCAAAGATGCCACGCGGACAGTGTGAAAGTGTCGGTAGTTGTGGGCCCCAATGCCCTCCGAAGCCCAATCTACCCATTGGGATGAGACAAGGCTTTCGGAGCACTGTCGGAGTTCTTTACCATCTACTGATTCATGCAGCGCAACAGCGAACTCGGTAGACAAACTGGGTTTTGGAGCAGATGGTGTTGCTCGGTC
The DNA here is from genome assembly GCA_009739505.2 of Apolygus lucorum. Classification (NCBI taxonomy): domain Eukaryota; kingdom Metazoa; phylum Arthropoda; class Insecta; order Hemiptera; family Miridae; genus Apolygus; species Apolygus lucorum. The sequence goes on along the minus strand of CM019168.2, from coordinate 35,724,423 downwards.
GCACCATGCTAACTGCTGCCTGAGAAAATCAAGATCAGCAGCCGCACGGGCGACCTCCCAGCTCGACCCTTGAAGGGCTAGCAGGCGCCGGCGGTGCAGTGAAGGGATACATGCCGAGAGAGACACAATGCCAAGCCCACCGGATTTGACCGGTGCGTGAACATAGGCACTTGGGACACCAGGTGGGAACTTCAGCCAAGAGCGCACAGCAGAGCGAACTTCTCGATCTAATTCTTGCAGCCTCCCTGCCGTAAGCCTGCCAAAGACTAACCCGTAGGTCAGTTTTGGCAGTAAGTACGTGCGGAGGAGGCGCAGCTTCTGCTGTGGCTTCAATGGAACCTTGGTAACGCGAGCTAGCGCTCTACCAAGGTCCACACGGCTGGCAGTAATAGTGGCCACCCCCATGAAGTTGACTCCGAGGTACCGTCAAACCTCCAACACGGATCAAGATGGAATGGGGGATTGTCCTACGACAAAATCCCCATCCACAACTTTCACTGGTTCACTTTCAATGGTTTCTGATGCTTGAAGAATGGATCCGAGCAAGGCTGGCTCCAGTGTAAGGCCGTGGCAGTAGAGAATTGGCAACGTCGCGCATCAGGCCGACAATACGGACAGGCGGGCAATACTTTCACTTGTCTGTTAGATGATTTTCAGCATGGAACATGCTTTAGCCTTGGACTAACCACCCGAAAAACGTTACACAGGAGGGATGACGCAGAGAGTAATAATGGGCGAGTGACACCTGATCCCTACTCCACCGAAAAACGCGGCTGAAGCATGTTCCATGTTTTTTGAATTTTAGCCAAAGGCTCAAAGAAGTTTTATTGTTTATTTACGATTTCCAAGTTTTTTACTCAAATAGTGTCCCCAAGCTCTCATCGCCTACTTGGCAATCAAACAGACAATGCCACGTTGAAAAGGTTTGTTATACTCGTAGGAAGTGTTGAATCATCAAAAATTAACTTCCCTCGACCGGGGATCGATCTCCTATCGGTCCGATTCTGAATTGGAGCTCCTACCACTTGAGCTAAGGAAGCGAATGGACAGAAATGCGAAGAGGTCGCTGATCACAACAAAAGGAATGAAGGAATGTTTTACATGAAAAGAACAATTATTATGTTTCCTAATTTTAATTATAAATCGCCAAATATCAGTTTAAATGGTTTTAACATTTTCTCACTGACACTAGTGAGACTGAAAATATTAAAATTCACTCTTCAACCAACTATACTTTATTTTCATGTGTTCTAACAATGTTAAAATTATATACTACATGTTTTACATGATTTTATCACGACTTTTAGGTTTTTTTTAGAGATTGCTAAAAGATAAGATTTGATAAGTGGGGTACGTGCATGGGTCGGAAAAACTGTTTATTGTTATTTTTAATCTAAACTAGACCTCATTCCGAGAATTTTGACACCAACCGCGACCTTCTAGCGTGAGAAGACCTTTTTCTATGATTTTTCAAAGTTTCGAATGTTTATGACGTCACAGTGGGCTGGGGGGTCCCGCCCAGCTGGGAGGGGCGCGTGACGTCATAAACATTCGAAACTTTGAAAAATCATAGAAAAAGATCTACTCGTCCAAAAAGAGAACGGCTGGTGTCAAAATTCTCAGAATGAGGTCTAATTTCGATTAAAAAATTTAAAAAAAATTAGGCGCACCCCCCATTTACGACTGTTCAAGTTTGAGACGTAAAAATCTTTTTTTTTTTATTGATTATTTTTTTTGCATTTTTCAAAATTACTCAGAAGACACAATTGTTCAGAAAACTCAGAAACCCAAAATGCGAGAGAAAATTTTGATTTCGGAAGACCCAATCCGTTTACATTTCCAACTGACAAGGGTTTCTTGAGTGCTTTGGTTGGCTAAGATACCTACCTATAGCGCGATCCTGTTCACCTCTTGATAATGAGGAATTTCACCATGTCAGAATTTCATATTTTTGACCCCAAAATCGGATTCAGCACCTCGAAAAAACCCTACGGCGAACATTCAGCCCGTACTTCCTAATTTACGAATAAACAAAACAGTGTAGAAAATATGAACGTTTAAAAAAATGGGAGGATGACGTCAACCTGGAATAGTTCATGTACGGCCGCTTGAAGCGCTGAGATCGTGAAATCTCACTTCGTATAGTCCTCAGATGCAACATTCTACAAAACCAGTAAAGATCGAAATCGAAGAACTGAAGAGAAAAAATATAAAAAAGCAAGATGTAGAAAATTGATAGCTTTCCTCTTAGATAACACAATTTTGTAGGTCCATCGGCAACAATGGGAAGAGACGGTGACCCAAACAGCCAATCAGCGAGCGATTCTGCTTCACATCGAAGAGGTCCGTTTTCCCGGTTATTTTTTGAAATCATAAATTTTGAATGTCTCCCAAAAATAACAGGAGACTTATTTTCCAAAATCAACCCGATTTTCATCTATCCCACACCAGGAAAATGCAAACAGAATTCGGTGAAATTCCTCATTCATCAAGGTATCTCAATATTTAGCTATAATTTTACCATTACATTAGATAGGTACTACAAGTGAGTAGTAGGAAGTACCACAGACTAATTAAGAACATAATTGTTTCTTTTATAATTAAACTTCTCACTCATAACAAGTAACTCGGGATTATTGATTTAGTTAGGAGACCGTTGCTTTAGAGAAGCAGGTGCAGCGTTGTCAAATCTTGAGCCAGGGCCTTCTGATGAAACCAGCTGTGATCTGAGACAAGGAAATTCTCAGCAAAGGCTACCTACCCATCGAGGACCAAAATGCAACTATTACAAACAATATAAATTTCTATATTAATGTTTTATTTTTTATTGGTAAGAAGGAGGGAAATAGTAAAGCTGGTCACATGAGCGCGGTCAACGCAGTTGTGCGACGAGCAGTTGGCGTCTAGGGGTTCACATGGGCGAAAGCCTTTTCGACTTCTATTTTCCCGCGCTTCAGTTGAAATCCTATGTTTGAATCCTAGCTGGTTTGAATCCTATCACGAATCTCCTCCCACGTCCTATTCGTCATCTTTGTGCCTTGGGTGCTACATGTAGGATAAGTACAATCATTAAAAAAGTACGAAGGCAGTACATTGGGGTAATGTCAAGCAAAACATAATGTAGGTGCGTGGTACGTAGGTACCCAAATATAAAATCACTATAAAATCACCAATGTACCTCCTCATCAAGGGAGACTGGGGGGTACATGAAGTAGGTACATTTTTTCTGTTCCCACGATGTTCCATTTCACTTTTAAACTCATCAAAGATAGACAGTATTTTACTGAATCGAGATAGATACCGACACCTACCAACTCCAAAAATCGGAATTCTGATAGCTTTATTTTATTTGTAATCAATATTATCAAAGTGAATTATGATGTAGAATATTCCTACGAAAAGCGTAATTGTTCATAATTTCGTTGTTGGTGCTAATTATGGAAAAAAAATCTTAGTAATCACCTCAGGTGGTTGAAATTTTCATCAATTTGAGTTTCCAATACATAAATAAATCACAGACCATATTTATTAGATATACGATGCATTCATCACATGTTTACAGGAGACCAAAATAAACGAAAATTATAAAAATATGTAAAGTAAAAAAAATACTTGGTGACCCCTTCCTTAACCTTCATCCGCTCGCGTGGGCGGCAAACTGCCGCCCGCGATGAATTTTGCGCGGCAAAACATAACTGGCACGCAAGAGAGCGGGAAAGTGCAGTTGTATTCTCTAGTTGGACTTTCCTCTGCAAGATGTCGTTAACCTTTTCCTCCTGCGTTACGTTGGTGGCTGTCAATACACGTTCAAAGTTTGAGTGACTAAGTTCGGCGGCTAACTGCCGCCCCGCGATCGGCAGTGCAACATTTTTTTGAACGTCCACGGTGAAATGTAAGTATATTTTTTTACTTCATTCAGCCTCGTTATGAGTAGCTATGTATGTTTCGGAAGAAATGCCGATAAAAACCTGAGTTTCATTTATCATTTGTGATGTTTGCTTTGGTACCTACTCGTGATTCGCTTTTTTCGTAAGTACGTTATTTTTCTAGTTTTCTACCAGGTACATACATACCTACCATTTTTATTCTTAGGTATTATTTCGTAATTTTGCATGGTTTCTTCTAAAGATTTGATATCTTCTGCTATGAAGGACAATTTGATTTATCGAAGAAAATGTGATACTTTAGTCACTAGGCAGTAAGCTCAAGAAAAATATTTAGACGTTATTTCTTTTTTACCAAAGTTTATAATAAAATTTTTTGCATGGTTCCTTCTAATAATGTGATTATATATCTTCTGCTATGAAGAACGATTTGATTTATTGAACAGAGTGTGATAGTTTAGTCACTAGGCAGTAAGCCCAGAAAGAATATTATGACGTTATTTTTTTAATTTTTGTTTACCAAAGTTTATAATTATTTTCAATCAAAGTTTTTCGTTCTAAATAATGTGTATGAACTCACTTACAAGATGACCAACAAAAATCCTTGTCGTTATCGAGTTGAAGTACCAAAAAATCCATTGAAATAAGGAAAAATGTGACGGGCGGCTATCAGCCGCCCCGCGATCGCTAGTGTGACTCAGGGGGGCGCGAGCGGATGAAGGTTAAAATCCCACAGCTCTCTTCTCTCCTTAACTAATTCAATTACAAACAACTCAATTACTAATCTTTTTGGATCAAGCTTCCGGAAAAATCACCAGTTGATATCCGTGCTGGAACGAGTGGTGATAACAAGTCGTGATAACAAAAAATGTAAACAAAGGACGCGCGGTTACGCGTCAAATATCAGAATTTTTGAAACGCGACAGTCCACTCCAAAAGTACTCAGGCGGCTGAGGCACCGCCAATCAAATGGCACAACGCATAACTGCCTCGTCGCACAACCTCGTTGACCGCGCTCATGTGAACCCAGCTTCAGTAAATCCCTCTCAGCCTCTCCCAACCAACGGAATTGGAATAAATCTCTCTGATTATTCACCTTTGAGCTTCTTAGTAGGTACTGGTGGCACCTCTTCAGGGACTTTGAACGCTTCAGGCGCTGGTCTTTTGATGAGTTTGGTGACGTCGACAGGAATCGGAGCTGGAGGAGGGAGAGAAGGGGATTTCTTCTTGGCGATATTCTCTCTGTGTTGTTTGGAGTTGATGTGAACGTTCCAAACAGCTTCGGATCTGACCACAGATTCGCAAACGATACAACTGAGGACACCACTGCTCGAATACGTGAACAACAAGTTAAGGAATTGGTTTTTTTTAATCATTTTAGGAGGTAAGTCACCTGGCCTAAGAAGTCAAAGAGGTAAGAATGAGTACAAAGGGTAGTAACGGAAGAAGCAGGAAGGGAGGCACAACTAAGAAGTACAGAGAGGGTCAAAACTTCCTTTACAATTTCATGAGGCCATAAAAAAATAATAATAATAATAAGCGAGTTATGACAAATTTATTTATATTTCACATTTTGCAGCTGTCTTTCTGTTTAGTGACAAGGCGCATTTCCACCTCAATGGTGGTGTAAATCGATAGAACTGCCAACACAGGAGTGATGCAAACCCAAAACGTTTGCATGAAATGCCAGTACACAGCCCCTAGGTAACTGTACGCAGTCATGGAATCATTGGCCCTTATTTTTGTGAAGAGGTGGGAATCACGGTCACGGTCACTTCTGCTCGGTAGGTACATCCATTTGTAAGGGACTTCTTCCAACCAAAATTGGATGACCTCGATATTGACCCAACTTTGGTTTCAACAAGGCTCCATGCGATTTTTGACATTTTCATGTCTTTGCTTTTGCACATAAACTGAAAAATCGTCACGAAAACTTGCTCACGCGACCAATAAATAAAAATAGACTCACTGTGTTGCGTAGAGAACAATCAACTGTTTTCTTATTTTGATGCTTGGGTACATGAACTAACAACCTTACTTCACTACCTTGTTGTGTAGTGGTTGACATGAAAATGTCCCAATGTGTTGCAGACTCGTATGCAAGCATTTATAATCTAACCATCTAGGTAGTTTTCTTATGGGGTTACCTCAAAGCTGAGGTTTACAAACACAAACCAAAGAATTTGACCGAACTGAAGATTGCTATTGACTTGGAAATTCAGACCGACATGTTGCAGCCGGTGATGAACAGCAACATAATGAGACTTCAGAGCTCCATTGACAACGGCGGCCGTCAATGCTTAGTTTTTAGGACGTCCCACAGTCAGACTTGGGCGTCCTTATGCGATTAATGAATGAATGACGGCGTTTATTTAATAAAACAGGGAAGGGATAGGACCATGGTGGTCCTCTCTTCCTCCCCCCCCCCCCTGTACAATTTAACATTTTTTTTTACATCTCGCAGTCGTAAAACTAAAATATTGTAATATAAAATGACCATGAAAAGAGAAGAAATACATCTTACTAATGATTAAAATAGTTATAGGAGTAGTACAATTAATTTTATTTTGTAAGACTTAGTGCCTTGACACATGTGCGAGTTTTAGACGCTTGACGCCGCGATTGTTTCTCGCAGCGTCAAAGGCGTTACCTATGAAAGGATTGAAACACACGTGACGCGCGAAGTGAAAGGTGCGAGTTTTACCCGCCGCGTCAACAAAAGGAGCGAGGGTTTGACGCTTGGTACCTGCTACCCGCCGCGAGCTCGCTTCGGGCAAAAGACGCCTGGCGTTGAAGCAGTACTGAACTGAACATTGTTGGTGACACACCTTCTCGCCAGCGGGTATTTACTACTACTCGCTACTAGTTTTTTATTATCAGTTCGTTATCATGAGTGAGGATTTTGACACTGAGGTATTCATTGATGAGGTGAAAAAATATCCTGAACTGTGGAACGTAGGAGTTGAAGACTACAAGGATAGAGGGAAAAAAGATGCAGCATGGGAAAATGTTAGTTGGAAAAACTTGGTTTCTTCACTGCTTAATTCCATCATCATTGAAATGAAAGCACCTTTCAAAAGTCGTTCAGAATTGAAGGGATGCACCCAAAATGTCCTCCCTTTTTTATATTTATTATTTTTATAAACGAAATAAACAAACATTTTCTTTTGCTTCCTCACTACCGAAGGTAGGGAAGCTTTGTATTCGTGAAAGAAGTGAAAAAAAAGTACTCCAAAATCAAAATTTCCACTTGCTTTTTGCGTTTTAGAGCTTCCCGAACAATTTTGGTTCCGTGTCTGTCTGTCTGTCGGTCTGTCTGTGGTCAATCCTTGTCCCGGGCAAAACTATACTAACCTGTGGTCCGATTTTGATGAAATTTTCAGGGATTGTGCGGGTTAGGTCCTAGACGGTCCCTTATAAATTTCAGCACCTTCGGACCAATAGGAGCGAGTGCGCATGCGCAAGCGTGAATTTCCTGGAACCTCGGTTTCTCGGTTTCTAATGAACCGATTTTGCTCAAATTTGGAGGTTAGTTAGGGACTAACTTCTAAGAGACACCCTATAAGTTTCAATCAAATTGGTCAAGCAATAGCCGCTGCGCATGCGCGAACTCTTTGAATCATAATTTTTTCGCCAACTGATTCTATACGTCCATGTTACAATGAGTGAGGAAGCTTTACTGCCCACCCAACTTGGCAGACGTTTTTTTTAATCTTTGCGCTTCTAGCAAAGTCTCACAGATGCGAACCATCCTGTTTGATAGGCATACAACGACTGGCCGGTGATAGGCGGGTACTTTAACGCTGCCGTGTGTCGGGAGAGGGATACATGACGCCGCGAGATTTCTCACAACCCTCGCGGCGTCAAGCGTCTAAAACTCGCACGTGTGTCAAGGCACTTAAGCAGAATTTTTTATACGCGATCTTAGAACTATTTACGGATAGTGATAAGTTAAACAGATTTACATTTTCGTTATACAATTTGATAGATTGAAGTAGGAATGATTTGCTAAATAAAATGGTTTTGTGGTGGGGAATTTGGATAGTGGAAGCAGAATTACGTGTAGTTAAGTTATGAATGCTGTCTAAGAATTTATATTCGTTGAAAAGATAAGAGGGCTTTTGGAACTTGATGAGTTTGAAAAGTAAGGTTGCCATTGTCAGTTTTTTTCTTTCAGGAATTTTTAGCCATCCAAGTTTAATATAGTACGGCGTGACATGTACGTCGAGCGAAAAATGAAACGAATGACCGCGTTGAGTCCTTTTTGCAAAGTGTCCATTTGTTCACTACTCAGGCATATTCAAAGTACGGGACGAGCAACGATTGTGCCAGTTGTGACCTCACGTGCTGCGGAAAATCAATTGCTAATCTCCTTAATTGGTACAGGCTTTTAAACATTTTTTTGCAACTCTCAGTCACCTGGATGTTCCAGTAGAGAGTATCAGTCATGATTATCACGAGGTTCTTGAACTGGTTAACCATTTCAAGCGATGAATTCCCGAGCACGACTGTTGGGACTGAGGAGCGATCAATTTTCGTTAATAACTTGGAGTTCCCCATTATCATGGCTTTACTCTTACTGGCGTTCGTGACCATACCATGTTCGGAACACCATGAGTCAAGGCGGGCGAGATCTAAGTTAACTTTGTGAACCGCATCGTCTATATCGTCAACTCTACAAGATAAATATAACTGAAGGTCGTCTGCGTAGATACAATATTTACAAAATTGGAACGTACTTAAACTAGAATTAATGAATAGTGAGAAAATTAAGCCACCCAACACGGACCCTTGAGGGGTACCAATCACGACATCTCGCGATGACGAGAGCGTACTGTCAGGGGCTTTTGTACATTGCGAGCGTCCATTCAAGTAGGAGGCAAATAAGGCTACGATTCCGCGTGAAAGACACATTAATCTGGGGTAAAGTTGGACAACACCCAACGGAAAATAAATAACCACACAGTAATCCGTTTTAGACCATTCTGAACCCAAATCCGTGAGAAAAAAAACCATAGCTGTATGTCTGTGTGTGACGAAATCTTGAGTCGTCTCCACAGGCCTCAGTTTTCAACCGATTTTCATAGTTTTTTTTGTTCGACGCGGAAATCTATTTAGTTGTGCACTACATCGGCGGAATTTCGCATTTTGGCTTTAAAGGGGGGAAAAGGGGGGGTTAATGCTTAAAAAACGTTCGCTTGCGGGCATAATCTTGTGTACTCTGCCCAGGCCGCAATGGGGTATTTCGGTGGGTCGGAAATTCAGGTTTTTGACCTCAAATTTGGATTCAGCACCCTTGAAAACCTATATACTACAACTTTAAGCCCAATGATACTATAACATGTATTGACCTACTGGCAGACGAGCGCAGGAGGATCCACCTGAGGAAAGCGGAGAATGCGCCGACGGTGGTTAAGAAGGAAGAACGAGAAGAGACCATGAGGAGGTGGCAAAATAGGTGGAGGTCTGAGAGTCGAGGACGATGGACTGCAAGGCTGATTCATGGCGTCAAGGAATGGACAGAGAGAGTGCACGGGGAAGTGAATTATTATCTTACACAATTCCTTACCGGGCACGGTTATTTTCGGTCCTTCCTGAAAAAGATTGGGCGGACCACGGATTCGCGGTGTCTTTACTGCCAGCAGCAGCGTGACCGCATCACAGACGACGAGCAACAGGATCAAGATGGAGTCGCAGAAGGCCTGGAGATCGAGGAAGACGATGTGTACCACACATTCTTCCAGTGTCCTAGATGGGAGAGAATGCGGAGTAGCCTGATTGACGAAGTCGGTGAACTTCAGCCAGAGACCATCGTTAATAAGATGATGGAGACAAAGGAGAACTGGGATGCCATCAATACCTAAGTCATCGCAGTTCTCAAAGAGAAGGAAAGAAATAGGGATTGGGAAGGCTTAACATCATAAACGCCCCATCCCCTATCGAAGCCAAGGAGGAGCCTAAAGACATTAGGCCTCACGAAGAGGAAGCCCAGCAACAGCCGGGCTGAAAAAGGGGCTGTCCCGAAGTAATGCATCAACTGTAGTCCCGGGGCAGTCCAGACGAACAGAGGAGGTTTTAGTGGGTAACCAGTTGCTTATAGCGGCCGGACCCCCACATAAAGGGCGGTGAGACAAACATCCCTCTCCCGCTGTCAACCAATAAACGGTTTCCTTCTCTATAAAAAAAAAAAAAAAAAAAATACTATAACATGTGGTAGAAAAATTAATTAAAGAGATCACACGTTTGAAAAAGGCGGGCCGCTATAAATGCACACACACCAGGCAAGGACTACACCGCGCGCGTGTGTGAGTAGTATTTTGTAGTATCCAAGAGGTCCTCCAAGGGTTTCTGTGCATGGATACTTTTTTCAAAGACAGTTGGCTAGCTACGTCACACCATTCAAATCTTCAACTTTCCTTAGCTTCTCTGATTTTTTAAAAACATTTTCTCGACGAACAGACCCAACCACCGTTATTCCTGAGCCATACTCTTTTGAAAAAAAATTAAATTAAAAAAATTGACTGAAATACCCCATTTCCAGCCGATTTGCGAGTTTCTCTTTTGTTTGAGTCAGAAATTTTCCGAATTGCACACTATTTCACCAGAGTATCAAAATTAGCATGGAGAGGGGGAGAGTGGGGGGATAATATTCATAAAATATCCGTTTTCTCAATATTTCGGTTCCTTTACTGCTTACTAACCGTACCCCAGCTTTGAAATTGAGGAAAAATTCTCAATTTTATCTCCGGATTTTCATGAATTATTCTCTGTACCACCATGGAACAAATAGTGGTGCCACTATGACGCCAGGGCACCATAAATCGCATATTTCGTGGGTTTGTTTGTATTTCACCTTGAATACGGATGTGAACTACTACGGACTGCCTAAAAAAACTTACAGATGAAAGTTCAACGTTATTTCCGCTTTGGTGCCAGACTGGCACCCAGGGGGGGGGGGGGGTTGAACTCGAATTCGCTTGTTGAGTCTCGTAGATCATGGATTTTAAAATGGTAGTCAAATTCGAGGCTCCCATGCTGCTAGAAATATTATGGTGGATAATGGTGGGGGGACCACTTTTTTTGCCTAAAATACTAAATAAGTACTTAAATTACATCGAGTGAAACAGTTTTATCGCTTACCAACTAATTTAAATTGACCTAATGCTTATCCAATAGGACGTCCCCTGGAATGCCTGCATGACTAAACAATACGTCATTTTGTTTTATTTATTTAAGTCATTTAAAATGTTATGAGTTGTAGATTAAGTAAATATAAATAAATTTGTCATAAATTGCTTAGTTTTTTTCTTTTAAGGCCTCCTGAAATTGTAACAGAAATTTGCCCCACTCTGCAGTTCAGAAGCTAGATTTGGAGAACGAGCTGTTATAATAATTTAACACGTTCTCTGACAAACTTGCTCAATATGATCTATTGATGTGTTATCGACAACATTATACTCATCGATTGTCGAGGGATTGTTTTTCTTTTTTGAAAAATGAGCGCAGTCTATGCAGAAGTTAGTAGCTACCTAAGCCTAAAATAAATATCTACCTAAGCATTGGGAACAAATTCATCAGGGAACGTAGTCTATACCGGTTCTTGATGGAGCAGCTCACCAAAGAATCTCTATTCTTAGCTGTAGGGACGGCACGATACCACCGATATATCGGAGTATCGATACTTTTTTGGTATCTATACCGATATTTGTATCGATACTTTTGATGCAAAACTCAAACCGATATTTTGGTATCGATACTTTTGTCTAAAATATCGGAGGTATCGATACTTTCTTGACGATATTATCGAAAATTTTGACAGAGCAAATTGGTGAAAAAATACCAAATAAGTAACTAGAAAATACTACCATATATTGTCTGCCACAGAATAACACTCGAAATAGGATCAGAATAGTATAAATTGAAACGATAGAATAGTATCAATATCCAATGTGAGTTTGGAAGGAATTTAAACCCGTTTTCCCGAACTTACAAGAAGAGGGAGGCATGCAGAATATTAATAGTGATGGCGACATCAGTCACGTGCGATCGGCTTTTTCGTATAATAAATAGTATTATTTGTATTGTAACTGATTTGTTACTTGATCCTTTCGATTTCTAGTGGAAGAAAAACACCATTTCAATGAACAGAGATTTCTTGCAAATAAGAATTAGAATTGAAATAAAATGGAATGATTATTCATTTTTATTAAATTTTAAATTATTGGCATTTATTACATTTTAAATTGTTGTTAAAAAAAATATGCCTATTGCCTTTCTAATAGGGTTTTTATTTGGAGTGAAAAATCATCGGTTGGTTAATTTGAAATATCGGTGGTATCGATACTTCGAGCCAATATTATCGAAGTATCGATATTTTATAATATCGGTATCGATACTTCCTGAGAAATATCGTATCGAAAGGAGTATCGATACTTTGGAGTATTGTGCTGTCCCTACTTAGCTGTATTGATTCACTCCTGGAAGAGCTAGGAGAAGGGATGCCACAGAAGAGCCCCTTCCACCTGTGACCATCACCCGAGTTTTGCGCTTTTGGATTTTGATTACGTATTGAGGCAACCCAAATAACCCTCTAGCATTCAATGGTACAATTGTAATACTCTTAACACTGAAGGAACGGAAATTTGTATGGTAATTTACATTCAGAGCTTCCTGCGCTCTACTGGAAGAATAAAATAATCGATTTCTAGCTTTCTGCCGCTAGATTTTGCTGAAGAGCACCGCAAGTGATAAACACATAGTAACAATAAACATGTCCATAACTCTACACCACATCGCTTACTAGTTATTTCAAGACACAACTAGTTTAGCGCAAGCTTCAGTGAGGAAGGCTCCACATCGTTTTTTGGCCCTTGGAGGACCACTGGTTCATGTGGTGAGTCCACCCCATTTGCTCCTTCTCTAAACGTTATCTCAGCCAGAAAACTATGCGAATGACTCGTTTACAGTCTTAATAAGCCCAAAATAAATTCAAACCCCGTTTGGGTCTCGAAGGGTTAATGAACCTGATACTTGTCATTAATATACCAAAAGATCCAATTCAGGGCGTAGTGTAAATTAATTATTTGAATACACCTAGGTATCTGGGTGATTCTCAGGAGAAGGAATTAAACACTATTAAAAACTAAGGAATCTTAGAGAATACCTACATCTATGTCCTGATAGTATAGACTAAACTTTTTTCTTTTTCATTATTCGTAACTTGTTAGTGAATATGGATTGTTAAATACAAAAAAAAAAAAAAAAAAAAAACAGACGTGGTTGCATCCACGTTACTGAGTTTATATTTAGTGTTACATTAGAACAACAAATCCAAGGGAATTCACAAAGCAACAAAAAGATTTACACAAGTAATTTGCGATTCATTCATCAGTTTCATGAAAGGTGCCCTTCTCCAGAGAATCACCCATCTAGAAGGTAAGGTGAGAAATATTCCATGATATAGAAACGCCCCTCTTGTCCAGGGACAGTTTAACCAAGATATTGAGTTTGCCCAACAATTTACGCGTAGAAAATCAACAATCTCATCAGCAGGTATGAAGAAAAAATAGTAGGTACACTATTTTCATCGAATCGCAAATACTTCCTTCATGGATTTCAAATCAAGTTGATGGGTACTTCGACAATTCAGTCAAGCTTATGCCAAACGATAATCGTAGAAACTGACAAACCAAATTTCGAACATTTTTCTTACGTTCTAACGATAAATTCAAGTAGAAAAGGATATTTTGCTAAGGGCGATTCAATTTTCTTTTGTGAATCCAACGCTTTGCGTTTTTGCAAAGACATGAGCACGCGCAGATCATTTTGAGACACTTTCTTTTTCACACTTGCCATATTTCACGATAAGGAGCACTCACCAAACTAGGCGAACCCACAAACAAGAAAATTAATCAAATAAGATGCACCAAATTTCGAAATGTTGTTTATTATGATGTTTATAGGTTAGATTATACACTAACCTACTTACAAGTTAACATGGAACTTACTTGGCACATGGAAGGGATGTGGACCCCGTTTTCTACTTCCATGGAAATGAAAGTACTGTCAAAGTACCGCCCACTCATGTCCGACCCATCATGGACGGCATGGACCTACTACCTAGTTACATGTAGGTAGGTCCATGTAGGTAATCATTGATTACTAATCAAAAACTGCGTCGAGCATGGATGTCTTGTCTCCTGAGTGGAAGGGCCGATTTCGGTGTAATCGGAGTTAGGATAAGGAAATTTTGCCGTCGATGAGCAAGATGTCTTGGTTGGCAACATCTTTCAATCTGTCAACCATTTTCATTTCGTTCTTCATTGACATTGTAGAAACAAGAGATATTTTTCTTATTGATTGTATAAAACCCTGAAGCGTCTTGCTTTCCTATAAAACTTAAAACAGTTGAAGTCATTTTTAGATTCTGGGTTGTTAAAGTGAACGAATCCCGTATACCTGATACTCATCATCCGTAATACCTTGTCGCAGGTAAGTCCTAGGTAACCCACAATCAATAAACCATCCTTTTTCACGGATTTGTAAAAGTTTCCTCTCTTTTCAGATTTCCTCTTGAACAGTCGGTAAATACCTATTCATGGTTCGAGATATGCAAGTTGAAACAATCGTCCGTAAATATTCGTCGTTCAATCAAACAAGTTGTGAACGTAGGTGTTTTTCGGTAAGTCCCATTATGTGATTATTCGAACTCTTTCTAAATCTAGATTTTTTCTCCTTTTTAAGTTAGTGAACTGCCTACCTACTCTCTTTGTTGCCTGATCTATTCGCTAGGATGCTCATAGTATGATAAGACGATAAATCTATTCACGAGCCCAACAAAACTGGGAAATCAGGTACCTATTCACTGCTTTCCCAAAAGGACCTTGCGGTATACCTACAGGAAAAGGAACTTGTATGAGTAGACAGTTTTCCATTTTGGACACCCGAGTATCCGACCTGTTTACCCGAGAGCACAATCATGACGTCATTGGATTTCCCAGACGATCAGTTTCGCTTGTTTGGTATCTCTGGTAGGTAGCACCTGTTTAAAATGACTCAAGTAAATGATTGAAATTTTCCAAAACGGATTTCGGTGAGTATTTCAAAAGCTTCATTTTCTTGAAAATTCGCTGAAAGTAGGCATATGTGAAACTGTCTAGGTTCCCCGAAGGGAACTAGGTATATGTATTTATTTTACATTTAATAGTTCTCTTACGTACGTATTATGGTAATCTTGTGCGTATTATACTAGTATGGGGTCCGGTATAGCTACGGTCGCTAGGGCGAGTGTTGTTGGTGGTGGGATTTGGACAGACTTTTGCGGGGGTCGTGGGTTAAAGTCTCATCACCGGTAGCGTGAGTTTTTGTGCGGCCGGGGCTCATAGTAGGTTTGTTCCAGCAGGGCTAACTGCGGTTAGCCCAAAATCCACAGCCTTATAGATCGCGGTTGTGTGACCATCACTGTGGTTCAACCACTGTTGGAACACTCAAGAGCTAGTTGGTCGAAAATCGCGTTACTTCTGAGTATGTGTGACTTCAGGTTTCCATACCTGCTTATCGTCGCATAGGATGCAAAATGAATAAAATACCTTTTCTCATTAGTGTAATCATTTAAAATTCCTAGAAACTGTTTCTTTGATGCGGATGGCTAAAAATATTGTACAGATCCAAAGCAAGCAAAGTAGAAGAGTAACACCTTTCTATTCAATAAAAACATCAAATTTCTAGCTGATTGATGTTTTTATTGAATAGAAAGGTTTTACTTCATGCTCACTACCATATCTACGAATAATGCGTTGGTATTTTATGTACGAAAAACGAAGGTTTTCTTCGAAAAATCCACTTTCTAGCACTCAGAATTATTCGGAAGTATCACCATTGGATTCAGCGTGAAAAATTACATAGGAAATTATACTAAACTCGTCAAGATCGAGAGTGACCAAAGACCGCGATTTTCTGTAAAACACACGTTTTCTTGCATTCAAACTTGATTTACTCTTCCAATTTTACACTAGGCAGCTTGGAAATGTAACGCTCTTCCCAACGATATCCTCAAATTTTAATTTATTTGGTAAATAACAGGAATTATGGCAATTTTAATGACGTAAAGTCGAAAACGCGAGAAAAAAAACTTCGAAGTGAAAAAAAGACATTTTGAGTGAGTTAAGAAAAAATTGCCGGGAGACATTTTTTTTAGCAAATTAGTTGTACCTACCTACAATCGATCCTTGAAGTTTGGTCAATCCAAATGGTAAGTAGATACCCTGTATAGGTATGATGTTATGGAAGTCACAATTTTAATGCAAATTTATCTTCACGAGGGCGTAAAGAGATTTCAAGGTTTCCTTTGTGAGAGCGAGAAATTTGAGGACATTGGGCTGGTTGAAGCTTCACACGTTTCTGAAAAAAGTTCTTCCAACTTGAAAAAATCCATTACTTGACACATCTACTGTCCAATTTGTACCTATCTCTGATGACTATTAACTCTCAACCAAAACACCTTGGGAGGTCCTTCCACTGCGGAGCTCGTTTTGAAATGAGAAGGTTAAGGTAGAGGTTTCTTTAGTGTGAGGTTTCCAATCTTGACCTTGAGGCTCGCAACCGCACTCCTCAAAGCGGTCGGGTTTGGGTCGACCGCGGTCGAGTTGCTGGAACAGTGGTTCATCGCAAAGTTGGGCAGATTGTCGTGCTGGAACAGTGGTTAGTCGTAATGCGCATGCGCTGGTCGACTGCGGTCGACCACGGTCGCCTTGCTGGAACAAACCTATTGCTCCCCTCATCCAAATCCAGGGCAGTGAGGGAAGCCATAGCGAAATCATCAGAAAAAATTCTGATCTTCCCTTTGGAAGACAGCTGATGATGTCCACGATGCCAGGAATGTCTGTCGGACAAAAATCCAACCTGAAATGGTTCTTTACTTTACTTTACTGGTAATCTTGCCGAAAATGGTAAATTTTGAGCATTATGTCCATAATATCAATTGAAGGCTTTGCTCGAAAAACGAACTATCTACACTTTAAAAAAAATTTTGGGGAATCGAAAAGAATGTTCCAGAAATTCCTGCTTCAACTTTTAAAAAATCCAGGTGTGCTACAATTAACTGGGGAGCCGGTGTGTGGCTGGTCCAGTTGTTTGGCTGTGGACTTTGAACTGACTTCTGCGGGGGTCGTGGGTTCAAGGCTCATCGCCGGCAACGTGCGTTTTTCAGCAGCCTGGGCTCCCATTGCCCCAACCCAGGGTGGTGATGCAATGGGAAGCCATGAGCGAAATCATCAGAACAAATTCTGATCTTCCCTTTGGAAGACAGCTGATGACGTCTACGATGCCAGGAATGCCATTCGGGCGAAAATCCAACCTGAAATGGTTGATTACTTTACTTTTTACTACAAATTAACTATGACTAAGAAGGGATCAAAACCATGTGATTCGATTTTTTAAAACAAGTTACTGAAGAGTCACAAGCACAGAAAACTAGAGACAAGTTAACGTAGGAGAAAGCCAAGGTTAAAATGTCGGGCAAGCATTCTTGTGGCTCCCTCAGTAGCGCCATCGGTTTCAAGCTAAGGAACTACTTTGAAAACTAATGTGGTGGGGGGGAGGCCACGCCCTCCTCACGCCGCTTCTTTTCGAATCACTCTCTTCCTTTTGAATGACAAGAAATTTTTTATCTCTTCGTCTTTTTGACTCGCAAGAATAACTTGAGAAAAACAATCGAAACGTATTGTAATCTCCCAAGTTTTTGTACCTACTGCCGAAAGTTCACATTTTCAATTGACAACTGCCACCCATAGAGACGTTTGAAATCCAGTATATTATTAAAACGCTGCAAATTATTACAATAAGGTTTATTATTTTTCTATATAGGTCACCAACCAACATGAAGAAAAACATCGATAGCATTTTGGTCTGCTAAAATTTGAACGGAGATTAGGCCTCTTTTGCGATTCACACTCGTGTTTTTGATTTATCGTAAGTCCAACCCTCAAGTTCTCCTAGGGAGCGAACAGTTTGTCCTACAGGGCTCTGCGTGGTCTCTAAAAATTCAATACTATCTTGAATTGATGGGAAAACAATACCTTTACATCAAAACGTTTTGAGTTAGGGTGTTTTCAAGATTTCAACCCTTATTTTTCAACCCTTAGAAGAGACCTATTAAAAGCTTCGGAGGATCCTCAATGCCATCAGACAATAATACTTTTATTCCATTTCATCATTTTTCAGAAACATAAATATATCTATGTGCCAAATGGTCCGCTTTTCTAACATTCATAACTATCAGAGGGCTAGCGGATCTCACAAATGGAGCAGTATATTTTTCTGACCCCAAAACCGTCGAAAACGAGAGTTCGAAAAAAGTTGCAGATATTACGTTTTTCGAGCAAGGCCTTCTTCAATTTGTCTCGTACTTTGTCTTGCCAAATAACTTAAAATAAAAGGGTTTTTTTGACAATTAAAGTCCTTTTTTCGGTTTCTGATCACTTTATTGCTGGAAAGTGTGGAAGTGATTGGAAACCGAAAAAAGGACTTTCATTGTAAAAAAAAAACCTTGTATTTGGAAAAAGAAAATGTCCACAACCACAAGATAATACAAATAACTTCAATTATGTACCTATGTACTTGATATCAATGTTTGTCTTTTTCTCAGGTACCCAGGAATCTTCAACTATGGATGCCCTAAGAGAATTCGTTCCCAAGAGTGATGGTGTTCAGTAGCTCAGATATATATTCGAACAGCTACATTTCGTACGAACCAAACATGGAAATGGAAGTGAGGAACATCAACATGGACGCGAACGGGAATGGCAAACGAGGCCTGCCGAAGCTTCGCGATATTTTCCGAAGGCAACGTCAAGACTCCGACAGCGGTCCTGATTGCCCTGATTTGGATTTCATCTACGATGACGCAGACTCGCACATGAATGAAATCGCCGAACTCTACAGCTACACGGAGCAGGATGAGTTCCACACGAACCTCGACGCCTTCGTGGAGCAAATGTCTTTGTACCATCTCACTCCTAGTTGGCAGAAACTGGATCTGAGCACCAAAAGATCCATTATAAACAAGTTGTTGGATCAGCTAGAAGTGTCTGATAGAACTCTGAGGATGCAAGCTGCTCGATGCTTCCTTTATATCGCTCAAGGATGTTGGGCTGAGGTGCAGTCTGACAAAGAGCAAGTACAGTGGACCAAGGATAATGTTTTACTTTTGTACGACCAAGGAGTTTTCCACGCTTTCGTAGAGCTGCTCAACATCGAAATCGATAATTCGGCTTCTGCTAATTCTGCAATGCGCAAATTTGCTGTTAGTCTGGCAGATTCTGTTGATCTGAGAGTGATCCTAAGCGTACTGTACATCATCGTTGAAGTTATCCGTTCGCTCATGGTAGAAGACGCTGAAGAACACAAAAGAATTATTGATGGGTTCAGATCTGATATTCTTATTCCAATTTGTGATGAAACGCTCGTCATCAAGTTGTTCGGGATGGTAACCAAGTTTTGCAGCGGTTCCGCTCCCCATTTTCCTATGAAAAAAGTATTACTTCTACTTTGGAAAACCATACTTGTTACTTTAGGGGGAACTGATGTTTTGAGGAAGCTGAAGCAAGAATATAGAACTGATGCAGGGCTTACTAATCTCGAAGAAGACACAATTGAAGTTGTAAGAAATATGAGGGCGTCCTCACCACCGGCAAATGCAGCTGAGATTTTAGATGCCCAAAATCCAAAGAGAAATAATCGGCCAAGGAGAAGTTTGATCAAACAGAGTTCCTTAGATGAGCAGTTGAACATAGAAATGGATCCAATGGAGCAGCAGGAGAACGACGAAGAAAAGGGGGAATTCAGAGAATTCGAAGAGAGAGAATCAAATCCGCAACCTGGAGAAATACCGCAGCCGTCAACTCCCAGACCGCAATCTCCCGTCGCCGTGAAGAACAAAGGTCTTCCCTGGCAGCCGAAAGTCCGACAGAAGGATTTAGATTCGTTTTTGGAAAATACCAGAGTCAAGTTCGTCGGGTGGGTTCCTTTGGAAGGGGATCGCGAGTCCTTGTTCGGACTTCCCGAACCCATTCATGAAGGCGTCAGAGTCTTGAAGCAGCACATGTACAAATCTCTGGCGGAAGTCCAAATCGAGATGGAGGAAGAACTCGCTAAAAGCCCGATCTCGAAGAAGGAACCCGCCATCAACCAAACACCCGCTGAAGTCTTGTATCAAGCGATGTTTCCCAACCTACCCCAGTACATGATCGCTCTTTTGAAGATATTGCTAGCTGCTGCGCCCACTTCCAAAGCAAAGTCCGACTCCATAAACATCATGGCGGATGTTCTTCCGGGAGAGATGCCCATGACGGTGTTTCAATCCATGAAACTCGGAACTGACGTAAACCGCCACAAAGAAATCATTGTAAAGGCTGTTTCTGGCATATTGCTGCTTCTTCTTAAACATTTCAAACTTAACCACATCTATCAATTTGAATTCATGTCGCAGCATTTAGTATTTGCCAATTGCATCCCTTTAGTACTCAAATTCTTCAACCAAAATATTATTACTTACGTTGGAGCTGCTAATGTGATTCCCATCCTTGATTTCCCTGCTTGCGTGATCGGAGAACCGGTGATAAACTTGGATACGATGGAAATCGGCGATAACCAAGCGTACTCCTGGAGAAACCTGTTCGCGTGTATAAATTTGCTGAGGATTTTGAACAAGTTGACGAAATGGAAGCATTCTCGGATCATGATGTTGGTCGTTTTCAAGTCGGCGCCCATTCTGAAGCGCACGTTGAAAGTCCGCCATGCCATGATGCAGCTGTACGTGTTGAAGCTGCTGAAAATGCAAACCAAGTACCTCGGGAGGCAATGGCGGAAATCCAACATGAAAACCATGAGCGCCATCTACCAGAAAGTCCGCCACCGCCTCAATGACGACTGGGCCTACGGCAACGACCTCGACGCCCGCCCTTGGGACTTCCAGGCCGAGGAATGCGCTCTGCGGTCCTCCGTCGACAGATTCAACAACCGCAGATACGGAAACTGCTCGGATCCGGATTTCGAGCCTGTAGACACCAGCATCACCTCCGTCTTGGGACAATCCATGGAGCTCACGGAAGAGTTCAAGCAACACTACGATCTCTGGCTCCAGCAGGAGGTTTTCCAAAACTCCATAAATTGGGAAGAACTCTTAGATCATGGATACATATGAAAATTGGCATAAAACCGTTAGATGTATTCCTAGTCAGAAAAATTGATTGGATTTATAATTTACCACTTGAAAGAAGAAAAATTTTGTTCGTTGATAGGTACGTCGTTTTTCGTTTAATATTGATTTTCACTCCCATCGTGAATTCTATTTTATTAGGTAAACTTCATGACACTAGTGAGAAATACTTATGAAGTCTGCATTGTCATTAGTAGGTATTTGGTCGTAAGTAGCCGTTACTGCCAAATCATATCCAAAATAGGGAAGTTTCTACTGAGTATGATTTTTTTAAAACTATAATCGTGAGAGCTAAAAATTATAATCTACTTAGACACCTATTATTATTAACTGACTAATAAAATTACATTAATCTTACGTAAGAATTGCAGCCTGTAGGTATTATTTTATGGCGTTTATATTTAAAATAGTTCTTTTTTTTACTTCACACAACCTATTGTCGGAAAAAATTTGTTTCCATCGTCGGATTACTAAAAATTATTTTCTAAAATTAAAATAATCCCCATATTATACGTAATGTTGTATTTTCCTGAATTACCCTTTTCTCCTCTCAAAATATGAGAGTCATCCAAAAAAAGTGTGCAAATTTTTTGAAAAAATCAAAAAAATCTTGTTTTTCAATGAAATTCACAGAATATTTAGAAATGTACCAGGTGTAAGCCAAACAGGTCTGCCTTACTGCAGGATTCGAGTCTACAGCTAATTTGCAACAAAAAATGTCTCTTAGCAATTTTTTAGGACATCCCATAGTAAGACTTGGTCGTCCTTATGCGATTCATCAGGGGTAAAGTTGAACACTTCACAGAAAAAAAATAACCGCACTCTTATCCGTTTTAGACCATTCTGAATCCAAATCCGCGAATAAAACCCATAGCTGTATGTCTGTGACAAAACCTTATGTACTCTCAGGTACACCCCAGGTCTTAGTTTTCAACCCCTTAGAAGTGATTGACATCAACCAAAACCTTCGGGGCACAACTAAACCCCAAATAGGGACCATATACCAAATTTCATCAAAATCAGTCCATTGGAAATAAAGAAAGTGGCGCGGACGGAAACATTTTTATTCGATTTTCGGATTCTACGTAGTTTGAAACGTAAACCAACAAATTTTGAGGTGGGGGGGTTAAAATATGTTTATCTTGGTCGATTCCAGAGGTTCATTATTTTTTTTTTAAATGCTGCATAAAAACCGCTGCAAATTATTACACAAAGGTTAATTGTTTTTCTATATAGATCACTCATCTGCAAAGAACTCGGCTTTGCCATTATCACCACCTACCAACCATAGATACTACCTACATACCAATAGCGATCGCATTTTGGTCAGATAAAATTGGAACGAAGATTCACACTCGTGTTTCTGATTTATCGTAAGCCCAACCCTTAGGTTCTCGTAGGGAGTGAACAGTTTGTCCATCAGGGCTCCGCTTATTTTCTAAAAATTCAATACTATCTTATATTGATGGAAAACAATACCTTTATATCAATTTTTTTAGCTAGGACGTTGTCATAATTTCAACCTTCATTTTTCAACCCTTAGAAGCTTAGAAGTGACCTACATCAACCAAAAGCTTCGGGGCACAACTAGACTAGGGTGTGCGCATGGGTCGGAAAAACTGTTTATTGTTATTTTTAATCCAAACTAGACCTCACTCTGAAAATTTTGACACCAACTGCGACCTTCTAGCGTGAGTAGATCTTTTTCTATGATTTACAAAGTTTTGAATTCTTATGACGTCACAGTGGGCTGGGGGTCCCACCCAGGCGCGAGATGTCAGAAACATTCGAAACTTTGAAAAATCATAGAAAAAGATCTACTCATCCAAAAAGAGAACGGCTGGTGTCAAAATTATCAGAATGAGGTCTACTTTCGATAAAAAATCAGGCGCACGCCCCATTGGAGCCCATTATACCAAATTTCATCAAAATCGGTCCATGGTAACTAAGGAAAGTGCCGCTTACGGCGGATGAACGGAAAAAATTTGATTCGATTTTCAGATTCCACGTACCTTGAAACGTAATCCAACAAATTTTAAGGGGGTTGAAATTTTTTGACATTTTCATGTCTTTGCCCTGGCACATAGCACAAAAAACTGTCACGAAATTGCGTAACGAAATTGTGTTACAGTGCCTTTTTAATGATTTCCGCTTACAACGACCCCGGTGTTAGGTTTGTTCCTTTTCTACACTTTTTAACCCACAAAAATCGTTCACCACTCGTTGGAAAGCTCTCGATTTAACGAACATTTTCATGTTCTCCATAACATATTGACTATACGAATAGCGGAGCTATGGGCATAACTGTTCTCATATTTTGTTTACAAACTAATGATCGTGAGTGTAGAAGATAATTAATCCGGAATCGTCTATTTTATTGAAATTAGGTACCTACCTCTTAATATTAATAATAGGGTTATAAAATCCTATAGTGAGGTAAAGACATGAAAATGTCCCAATGCGTTGCAGACTAGTATGCAAGCGTTTTTTTAATCTAAACTAAACCTCATTCTGAGAATTTTGACACTAACCGCACCCTTCTAGCGTGACAAGACCTTTTATCACTGATTCCAAATATTTGTACTTCATGTTTCTAAACTCAAGGGGGTTAGGAAAAATTTTTTGGGTCAAAAAGTCAGTTTTGAGATCAACACTTTTTACGATAATAGACTATTTTTCTTGGTCGATTCCAAAGGTTTATTATTGAAAATAAACCATACTGTCAACAAAAAAGTTAAACTAAAGATTCTGACTTTGGCATAAATTACGTCCTCCATCACAAGTTTCTCTCCTTTTCTAATCAGAGTAAATTTCCAAGTCAAAGTGAGAAGCTTGATTCCAAAAGGTACTACCGATATCCATTTTGGTCAAACGTGAGAAAAACCGTAGCGACCTGAAAAATAACAATGATGTAATTTTGTTTATATTTCTAAATTATAATAAATATTTTTGGAAAAAAAGGTTAAGTAGTTAATTCGAAGTTTAAAATAATTTTGAACGTGATTTGAATTATCAGATTTATGGATACCATATGGCGTTTAGTACTTTTTGGAACCAAACGAAATGGATAATAGTACCTCCTTTTTGAAAATAAAAGAAGTAGATAAAGTATTCTTCGAAACAAAACGGATACGAGACCGCCATTATGCTGGATATAGTAGCTTTTGAAATGAAACGGAATATTCACACTCGTTTTCAAGGGAATAGATTGTTGTTATTCCAAAACGATCGAATTTTGTGAAGTGTTAACTGAATTTCGATGGTCTTTAGTAGCTTTTGGAATCGAACTCCTCAATTCCAAGTTAGTATCCAAATTTTGCTTGGTGATTCTTTACACATACAAAGGTTAGGTGAGCACAACATTTTAAGTAAGAAAAAACGACACATTTTTGTAATAAAATACTTTTATTCTATATAGATTTTCTATCAGATAGATACATGAATTAAATTCTCTTTATAAATAGGAAGATTAAGAAAAAATAAATAGGTGAACATCAGTGCATAATACTTTTAAAATTTATAATATTATTAGGTACTTCAGTAACAATTTACTGCTTCCAAGTAAAAACTAAATATTACCTACCTACCCCAAGAGTTTATAAAAAATTAAGGATGTGTCTCCCTTGAAAAATAGGGATATTGAGAAATGAGGGAATACCGAGGGTTAGACCACTAATAATACACAACGGGGATATTCATCAGTAGTAACTAAACGATTTGAGATAAATCAGTGAAATGTTGACGCTGTTAAATAATAAGAATTAATATCGAATTCGCAAAACATAGAATGCCTGGTTGTGGTAGAAGTGTAGTGAAGTATCAACCTATTCTTCGAGTATGGATTGAGGTTCTTCGTTCATCCCTAGTAAGGCACAGCACATTGTACGTTCTGCTTGGGCTTAATGAGAAATGAAGCTGTACGTTAAGGCACATCTAATTGGGGCACCAACCTCTTTTGACATCAGAAAACTTTTCTACTGCCTGAATTTTGCTTTCACAAATGCTGGTAGGGGCATAAGATAAATGAGCAAAGTTGAGAGCACAAAGGCAGATGACAAACCGAGAGAAAGAGCGGGGTCCCAGGATGCTGAAGTGGATCGATGACTCAAAATGTGGTTTTCTGAAGCTTTGCACCCGAGAGCTGATAACTGCACGCTCGAGCAATTGGACAGAGGAAGACCAGGGAAGAGACGATCCGCTAAGGACTGCGAGGCGTAATGGGTTTGGGTAGCGTATCCAGAATATAGCAGCCATTCAGGCATTCCTCCGTAGGATCTTAAAATTCCGCTTCCAAGAACCAAGTATAGAAGACACAAATACACCGAAGTTATGATAGCGTTGAATTCTCTTTTCAGGACCATGAGTAAGGCAATGGTCTGCTGTTCGGATAGTAAATAAGAACCCCACAGTACACCTCCAAAAACAGCCCAATCTTCGACGGCAGTCAGACCAGTGATTTGAAACAGAATCCGGGATCCTGCTGCTACAGTGGCCAAAGTGAATGGTATGGAGAATAGCAAGTAGACTATCAGGAATAGAGGTCCGCTGTATATCCCTTCTTGAGCTTCCTGATAATATCTTGTTCTGAAAACTCCAAAAGTCAAGGCAGTTGTGACAGCCGATGTGATGTAAGTGCCAAACAAGCTCAGCAGCATCAGGCCGGATTGGTTGACGTGATTGTCGTTCGTCGTTACGTTGAAGTAGATCAAGAATATCAGCAACGAATAAATGGGGAATAGCGCCAATCGTAGGAACATGTGGCTGAGGCCGAAAGGAGTGATGTTGAACGTAGAGGCAAGCAAGCGTTGGTACAAGGTGGTGGACAGTTGAAAACACGAGGGTTTGACAGATCGCAGCTGAGATTTGGTCAGTGATGGAGCTTGAATATGTGAGTGCGACGCATAGGCGTTTCCGACGGACTTGAACTTGTCTACGAGTTCCAAAATTTGAGTGTGAGATTCCAAAAAGCGTTCTCGACTTCTACGATCGACCGTTGAGAGGCACAGGTAGTACATGAGAGGGTTTTCCGTGGTAGGACACGGGAAGCCAATGGAGTTGAAATACTCCAACATCAACCTGGTGGGTCCAGTGTAGAGGATGTCCCCCAAGCACAGGAAGGCCGCGCGGTCTAGGAACGGGAAGACGTCAGATCTCGGTTTTTCCATAGTGAGAATGACGGCTCTCCCTCGTCTCCTCGCATAAGAAGAGAGTATGGAGATGATCAGGTAAGTTGACAACGGGTCCAAACCAGCTGTAGGTTCATCCAAGAGAAGAAGTACGGGGTCTTTGATGAGCTGCACTCCAATAACCAGCCTTCTCAGTTGGGAGGCATTCAGAGAGCCCACACTATGCTGCGCGACTTGATTCAGAGCCAAATCTCCGAGCATTTGTCGCACCCTGGTGCTACATGTGTATCTACACACTTTCTCGCCAGAACACAAATTCGCCGTATAGTACAGCGTCTGTTCCGTCGTCAGAGATGGGATAAGGTCAGTACGATGAGTCACGTACCCGCACAACCGCTGGAATAAGTTGAGCGTCAAGGGATTCCCTTCGAACAAAATCTGTCCTCGAGTGGCGCCTTGAGCTCTCCTTGAGATGACGTCCAACAAAGCTCTTTTGCCACTCCCTTTCGACCCCAGAACGGCAAATACCTCACCTGGCTTGATCTCCAAGGTTATATCTTTAAGAATAAGCCCCGTTTCTACGCTTCCGAACAACCGCTGCATCCAGGAACTAGGCTCAACTTGCCCAGAATGGAAGATGTTCCTCAACTCGAGCACAAGATCACTTCCAACCATCGTTGATTTGTTTTTTAAACACTTTTCACCATAATACACTTCACAGTAAACCAGAGATCACGAATAGGACGGTAGGATGAAATTGAATCACAGAAAGAAAGATTACTGTTAGATCCTAACAGGAACAACGAAAGAAAGTGGTGTTGACATTTCACATTCAACAGATGTCAAAACGTCACGCCCAGTGTTGCCACTAGGGATACTTGCGTCTCGCCGCCGAAAGACGAGCAGCCGCTGCTGCGGCCTAGCGGCATTTGTGAAAAGTAGGTACGCTGTACCTCGTTTTTACCGCTCACTCCAAAATTTGAAGGTTCTACTTTCCTGCCTCATTAAATTGTGAGGAGAAGAAACATGTAATTGAATTTGTGTGTTTTGGAGCGACGAATCAAGCAGAATGGATTATTGTAGTGGAGATTACCGCCGGCGGAACTTTTTACGAACGTATTGTTCGGAAAATTTCACACTAGACAGCCGTAATTATTCGATTCGCACAAATTTCAAACCTCCACGATTCTATTATAAGTACCTACCTAAGTACAAGGTATGTAAATTTCGATAGACCTTTGAAAATCCAAGATATTTTATCAGTGCTTTATTGTTTTGCTACCAGTACCAAAATTAAGTTCTGTGACAACTTCCATCTGACATAAATTGTATAGGTATTGATTTCATTAATTGAAAATAGAAAATATTGGACAAGTAATGTAGTTACAACAAATTGGCAACAATCACATAATTATTTTTCACGCAACTTAAAATCCGACTTTTTCACATTCATGCTTTATGAAACGACTACTTATAGCGAATTCCATAATTCATTAAGTAAGTTGAAATTTGAGGATACCTTTGAAAATAGCGCTAAATTTCCTTTCTCTCTGATGTTAATCACAACTTTTTTAATAGTCAAACTATATTCCTGTACCTACTTAGAATTTTCACAAGAATGAAAAATTCCTATTTTTATCCCTATCCGGCTGTTTCTGGGGTTTATTTGTGTGTTCTTTTACAGACGAGCTGTAAATCAAGAAGCTGCGAATCAAAAAATTGCAACAGTTCTGGACGAAATTTTCCTAGCAAACGTTCGTAAAAAAGTTACCTACGCAGAGGGTAATCTTCACGATAATAATCCATTCTGCTTGATTCGTCACTCATAAATTCAATAACAGTTTTCTTCCCCTTACAATAAATTTAATAAGGCAGGAAAGTAGAACCGTCAAATTTTTAAATGAATAATAATGTTGGAATGAGCGGTAAAAACGAGGTACAGCGTACTTTTCACAAATGCCGCTAGACCGCAGCACCGGCTGCTCGTCTTTCGGCAGCGAGACGCAAGTCTTGGGTTGTTATTGTTATAGTACCAACTAACTTACCTTATTTACCAATTATTTACGTTATTGTAAAATCCATTTTGTAATAACTATGTCAAAATCCAACAAAACCAGGTATCATTATTGGACACAGAGGGCGGAGAATTTTCCCGCGGTTTCTAAAACCTCTGTTCCCTCAGAAAGTCTTTCTTCTGAAGCTGGTCAAATTTTAAGGGAACTGAGGAATCGGCTGACCACCGACTTGGCCAACTCCTTTTTCTGAAGGCCTCGTAGATGAAAAAATAACATTGGAGCGAGTAATTAAACCATTGTACTCGTATTATTTCTTTTCGTTTTCAAATCTTTACTAATTTTAACTCATACTAGGAATATAAATGTTAATAATTTTTATGTTGAGTTACCAAATGAGCTACCATTTGAGCTACCAAATTTGTTTGAAATAATCGATTGAAAATCGATGTTTAAGGATTCGAAATCCAGATGAAATAATCGTTGATTTCATTAATCGATTGTTCGTTGGTCACACCTTCACACAGACTGGGAAATAGATTGAGTCTTAACCAGTCTTGAAAGAGACCAGAAATTTTCCAAAATACATTCATGCCCTTTGGAAAATGTTGGAATATTTCTCAGCTCATATTCAATCATTCAAATCCAAAAGAAGAGTCGGCCGAAAGCGCCCTCTAGGCAGCTTCTTCAGACGTTTGGTTTTTAGCGGGAAGTCCGTTCATCTGGCCATCAAATCATCTTTTTATGACGTGCCTTGATGAATATTTTTATCTTTTAACTCATCATTCACATACAAAGGGTAATAACTATTGCAATCGACATAAAAATTCTCTGTCCATCAACGTACGAGGATGGACCCAATAATAACGAGCCTTTTGTTTTAACTTTTTTATTTTGCAATATTTTCACTCCACTTTTATTCCCTTCGAAGTACTCACCATCGAACCGTACTCACTTGTTCGGTTTATTCCAACCTCTGTGCAAGGCAATGATTAAATTCATTTAAATTGGTGAATTGGAGCCCTCTAGCGATTTTTCTCTGGCGATCTCTTACTCAAAAACAAAACGGTTCCCTTTCCAGTTAGAGGAACAGAAAAAAATTAGAGATGATCAATTTCCTATTTTTTTCAATTATTGTTATCATTATTTTTGATTTTGAGCAATCAATTTTTGTTAAATTTTAATGTCTTGAGGTAGGTATCTTTTTGGAAATCCAATTTCTACCTACTCGTACAACAGCTCACCTAACCTTGTATTTTATTTCCCAGACTACCTGAACCCCTTGAAAAAAGTCTTAACATTTCTTCAAAAAAGTAGGATACCCTCATATATTGATTAGAACCCAGCAAATAACACATAAGCCCCAGTACTTCCTGGGCACATTTTAAATCTAAAGGACTTGGGATTTTCTTTTTAAAAAACTGGACCATTATTGAAAAAAATCAAACTTAAGACAGGATCTGGAAGTCAGAACCTTTGCTATCAACCACATCCCATCAAACTTATTACTAATTATAAGCATGAATGCTACATGGAGAAATGCTATCAACTAGAAATCAACTACAGAAACTACTACCTATATAACTTAAATGGGTAATACACTATCCTACCTAACCCAAAACCGTTCTGCTTGGGCCAAAAGATGTACATATGTAGCTACAGTTGAAATGAAATCCAACCATACATCTACTAACAAAGCAATGGGAAATCATAAAGAAAGTGTCCTGAAGATGCCCCTTGGGCGAAAGCTAGCTCGACATGCATAATAAACAACATAAGTATGTAAGCTCCAGGTTTTGAGTTTAATGATTCTAAATTTAACAAAGTTTTATGACGTGAAAGCTGAGGGCTCTGAATGATTACTTGAATATTAAACTAAATTCCTGTTGGAAATCAAACCAAATATAAATTGAGAGTTTACATTGACATAAGCAAAGGTAAATGTTTATCTACACCTAGTTTATGAAGAAGTTAAATTTAAAATAGGTGGCGATAATTACCTGGTAGGTAGCTGTAGCGGCTCGAAGGTCTGTGAAATTTACTAATGATAAGTTCAACCTGAAGGGCCTAGGTACTCTAGATCACCGAATGTGTCTATGTCTGATGGACTTAAGTTGTTTTCCTGAAGGGAAAATATCAAGAGTACGAGAAACGCAGCGGCGCACGCAGCGCACTAAAATCCTAACGGTGCACGAAGTGTACGGTAAACCATACGGTGCACGTAGTGCACGAATTCCCTAACTGCGCACGTTTTACCTGTCTGTTACGGGAACCAGGTGGTTGAAATGAGAAATGCAAGGTTACAACTAATAGGAACCTTTTAATTAAAATGAAATTGTAAATTGACTCGAAATTGACAAGAAATGCAATAAATGGTTTACAACACTGAAAATGCGTTTTACTCTCCTTACTTCCTTTCTCCAATATTCAACAATTTCTACTGCTTTAAACAACTTTGACTTGACTCTACTGACTCTACTGAAATGTTCATTAACTTTACTTCTGACTAGTTTTACTGTCTACACATTTTGCACACTCTAACATTGGCCAATGAATAGATTTAGTTTTGGTACACTCACAGCGGCGGGGCCCGAAGGAAATCCGGAGGTGGTGATTTGGATGATGATTCGAAGATGGTCCAACTGGGTCGTCTCGGATTCTTCCACGGAGACTGAGGGGGATGGGACGTCAGGATTAATCACGCCGGACTTAATCTGAAGGGGGTGGCTCTTCACTGTGAGCGGGAGGGATCGAAAAACGTTTCGAATGAGCGCGTCAAAGACAAAGGGGAGATAGCTTCAAAGGTAGGACTCGAATGGCGGCTCCACGCCGTTGTAGTGAGATATCTTTCCAGTCGCCCCCACCCTCCAGCTCAAGGCGTCCAGGCCGGAGGCAGATGGCCGACCATGATTGGTTGAAATTGACGTCATGTCGTCAGGAGCGCTTCTGGTGGTGGACGCCCGAAGGTGGTGTTTGGGCGTCCAGGAGCGGGGACGGTTCTAAGCCCGCTCCTTGCCTGCCGGCCCCCATGGAGGAAGGGAGTATGATGGCGTGCTACTCAGCCCCGTTATTGTGCGAGAGTATCAGTGAGCCGGGGCTCACAAGTACATAGATAGGTACTGAAGATCTGCCGCAATTTATCCTCCCCTCACCAATAACCTAGTTTATCAACCAAACTGATGGCTATCTTGATACTCAACTATCGATTGTGTTAAAAAAAACAACTCAGAAAGAGAAACAAAATAATTCTAACAGGGGCTTTGATTGAGGTACCTTCTACCTTTCTCACCTTGTAGACTATTAGTGGGGTTTCCTCGTCAATGATGGCGCCACTGTCCGAGGCAGCACAGATCCCTCCATGAAGTGATCTTTCTCCACCTTATTCCTTACTTCATGAGAAATAACCAATCCCCAACATCCCACCAAGGATTTTTCCAAGTTTCCTTCTTCTACTCCAACAAAATTGGGTTTATAGACAGATTCTGCTGGCGCACATAGAATTAGGGCCTTTGAGATACCTTCTGCTCAAATATAATCTGTCAAATCGTCTGTAATGCGTCTAGAATTTAATTTTTCTTAAATCCGAAATAACACATTTTTTTGTACCAGTGGGAAATTAAGAAATACCTAATACTTTTATTTCGATTTTTCATAAAATCGGGGTTTAAGCAATTTTGAGCATTATTGTTCTTTTTGAAACATTTTCTCTCTCCTATTTATGATATTTGATTTTTGAAATTTGAATCTGAATCGGGTCTCAGCAAACGTTTGGAGTAAATTTTAGGAATACAGTTTTTTGGAACCCCTTGCTTTCGTGAGTATTATAACGAATATTATTATCTCAACTTAGTGTTTTTGAGAGACTACGGGAAAAACTTCCACAAAATCTCGACTTCTGTCTGGTCTGTTGAAAAAAAAAGAAAAAAAAAGAAAAGGAATTTAGGGAAAAGTTTGTGTTTGAACGGGAAAATAGGGTGTGCGCCTGGGTAGGAAAAACTGTTTATTGTTATTTTTAATCTAAGGTAGACCTCATTCTGAGAATTTTGGAACCAACCGCGACCTTCTAGCGTGTGTAAATCTTTTCCTATGAATTTCTAAAGTTTCGAACTTTATGACGTCACAGTGGGCTGGGGGGTCCCGCCAAGGTGAGAGGGGCGCGTGACGTCATGAACGGTCGAAACTTTGAAAAATCATAGAAACAGATCTACTCACGCTAGAAGGTCGCGGTTGGTGGCAAAATTCTCAGGATGTAGTCTACTTTCGATTAAAAATCTAAAAAAAAAAAAAATCAAGGCGCACTCCCCATTTAACGGTATTTTTTGACATTCATTCGGTAAATTAAGGTAAATTTTAAATTGACTCATTTTATGCTCTTATTTCATATTTTGTTTAAAAATTATTTTATACTTATGGAAACAAGGGGTTTAAAAAAAACTGTAAGAGGAAAGTTTTTTTGGAAATTAGATGTAGAATGGACCCTTCGAAGATGGTCACATTGTGTGATCACTCTGTACGAATGAAAAGCTGAAAACGTTGGACTATGGAGGAGAAAACTTTCTAGAAATCGTCTCTAGTCGGGATTTAGCCAGACCCTCTCAAGCTCAACTGCTAACCTCGACGCCGAGGTCACCCACCAACAAAAAAAATGAACTAAAACATGCCCAAAACCACGTTGTTCAGTCGACGCTATTGCAATTGAGTATACGTTTCAGAAAATAATTTTAACAATGAGGGAAATGTTATGAAGACGACTCTTGTTTGGCTCGAGGGAGTAGAATCGAGATTTCTCCAAGGGCGTCGACCTCCACTTGAAAACAACCTATAAAGACCAGACGAGAAACGTGTTACCCCGGAAATTGCAACAGGTGGTCTCTCAAAAAACGTCGTTTACCCGCATTTTGGAGACAGTTGAGTCGAAATGGCTGCGTTTCAACGTAATTATGAAATTCTGTGGAAAGGAGAATATTCGTAAAGAAACCCCGAAGCCAACCTAACCAAATATAAGGGCTAATTTAGCTAGAGCACAACCAGAATCACTGCGACATCTTCGTCATGCGTCACCTTCTCCTAGTTTTGAAGTCGTCGCAATCGAAAACACTCCGAATATCTAGAAATATAAAATTCCATCGGAAACCCCAAATACACAGGATATTATAATATTGTCCATTGATGGGTTGACTTTTGGTTAATCATTTTCAATAATAACGACCAAGGAAAAAATTAACCCCCTTTCCTCACAATATTTTGATATTAGCTATACAGGGTGTCTACACTTAACCGCTTCAGACCCCATGGGTTGTATACAACCCATAACTTTGCAGGCCTCTCTATCCTTTGCAAAATGGTTGAGAAAGCTTGCAAATGTGTTAGTGTCTTCAGACGCCTAGGGTATTTCAGTCAATTTTTTCAATTTTTTTTTCAAAAGTGTATGGCTCAGGAATAACGGTAATTGGGTCTGTTCGTCGAGAAAATGTTTTTAAAACATATTGTTTAGTAATGCATGCATTCCAGGGGACGTCCCATTGGATAAGCATTAGATCAGTTAAACCAGTTGGTAAGCGATAAAACTATTTCACTCGATGTAATTTATTCATTACCTACTTTAGGCAAGAAATACTGAACCCCCCCCCCCACCATTATCCACCTTAACATTTCTAGCGGCATGGGAGCCTCGAATCTGAAGAGCATTTTAAAATCCATGATCTACGACACCCAACATGCGAATTCGAGTTACCCCCCCCCCCCCACCTCCCCAACGCCAACAATGGTGCCAGTCTGGCACCAAAGCGGAAATACGTCGTAACATTGAACTTTCATCTGTTAGTTTTGGTAGGCAGTCCGTCGAAGTTCACATCCGTATTCAAGGTGAAACACAAAAAAAAAAAAAAAAACCACGAAATAAGCGGTTTATGGCATCATGGCACCATGGTGGCACCACTATTAGTTCCATGGTGGTACAGAGAATAATTCATGAAAATTCGGAGGTATAATGAGAATTTTTCCTCAATTTCAAAGCTTGGGTACAATTAGTAAGTAGTAAAGGAACCAAAATATTGAAAAATCGGATATTTTGTGAATATTATCCCCCCACTCACCCCCTCCCCTTGCGAATTTTGGTACTCTGGTAAAATCATGTACAACTCGGAAGTTATTTGAGTCAAACAAAAAAAGAAACACGGAAATCGGTTGGAAATTGAGGCCTGGGCAGAGTTTACAAGATTATGCACGCAAACGCACGTTTTTTAAGCATTAACCCCCCCTTTCCCCCTCTTAAAAAGCAAAATCCAAAATTCCGGCGCCGTAGTGCACAACTAGATAGTATTACGCGTCAAACGAAAAAAGAACCACGAAAATCGTTTGAGAACTAAGGCCTGGGCAGAGTACACAAGATTATGCCCAAAAACGCACGTTTTTCGAGCATTAACCCCCCCTTAAAAGGCAAAATTCGAAATTCCGGCGACGTAGTGCACAACTAGATAGTTTTCCGCGACGAACAAAAAAAGAACCAGGAAAATCGGTTGAGAACTAAGGCCTGTGCAGAGTACACAAGATTTTGTTACACACACACATACACACACACACACACACACAGACATACACCTACGG
Source organism: Apolygus lucorum (assembly GCA_009739505.2). Lineage (NCBI taxonomy): Eukaryota > Metazoa > Arthropoda > Insecta > Hemiptera > Miridae > Apolygus > Apolygus lucorum. The sequence goes on along the minus strand of CM019168.2, from coordinate 35,689,580 downwards.
TTTTTTTTCGCGGATTTGGATTCAGAATGGTCTAAAACGGATTACTGTGTGGTTATTTTTTTTTTCTGTTGAGTGTTGTCTTCCTTCACCCCAGATCGATCGCATAAGGACGCCCAAGTCTTACTGTGGGACGTCCTAAAAATCAGAGAAGCTAAGGAAAGTTGAAGATTTGAATGGTGTGACGTAGCTAGCCAATCGTGACGTGGCTAGCCAACTGTCTTTGAAAAAAGTATCCATGCACAGAAACCCTTGGAGGACCTCTTGGATACTACAAAATACTACTCACACACGCGCGTGGCGTAGTGTGTGTGCGTTCATGGAGGCTCGCCTTTTTTTCAAACGTGTGATCTCTAATTAATTTTTCTAAACCACATGTTATAGTATCATTGGGCTTAAAGTTGGAGTATATAGGTTTTCAAGGGTGCTGAATCCAAATTTGAGGTCAAAAACCTGAATTTCTGACCCACCAAAATACCCCATTCGGGAAGACGAGTTAAAGGTTAGGGATGGGCTAGGAGTGAGTTAGCGATGGGTTAGAGATAGGTTTGGGATGGGTTGAACCAACCATTCGGATGGTTCACTTGTGCCTGAATAAGAGTCGAAATTTCTCCAGCCAGTTCCACTCAGTATAAACCAGTATTTTCACCGGACTGTGAAAATAAGTATAGCTTAGTTAGTTCAGTACTTAGTTTTCAGTAGCTTCTACTTCTTGATTTGTGATTTGGAATTTTTCCCAGACTATGATTTATAGTGCCTCATTTATGTGGGCTGTGAATGTCGATTTCTTCAAACTGAAAGATTAATTAATAAATAATGCATATCAATAAAATGTTTATTATTCACTCCCACGAATATTTTGTGATTGATGGAACCTCTCAGATTTTGGTTACGCGGAGACCCGGTAGGCCTCCTTTATTTCCTCGACTTTATTACTCAATGACCCAATAAAAATAAAAATCCGAAAAAAATCGTGAATCATCCCCTAATCAGTTTCAATCAGCAAAATAATTATATCTTGGTCAAATTTAAATGGGGGCTGTTGGGGTTTTAGTTGGGCTTCGGGATCAATTCAACAAGGTATTTCCAACGAAAAATGTCTAAGCAATGAGGAATTTCACCGAATTCTGTTTGCATTTTTCCTGAATAGTTAATGGTGTGGGATAGATGAAAATCGGGCTGATTTCGGAAAATAAGTCTCCTGTTATTTTTGGGAGACAATCAAAATTTTTGATTTCAAAACCAACCGGGAAAACGGTCGTGAAGCGGGAACGCTCGCTGATTGGGCTGTTCGGATCGCTGTCTCCTCCCAGTGTTGCCCATTGGTACGACGAAATCGTGTTTTCTAAGAGAAAAGTTATCAAACAAAAACAGGGGAAACTTAATTTTCCCCATCTTGCTTTTTCTATTTTTTTCTTCAGTTTTTCGATTTCGAACTTTACTGTTTCGTGAAATTTTGCATCTGGGGACTATAGATTTCTCGATCTCAGCGCTTCAAGCGGCCATAAATGAACTATTCCAGGATGACGTCATTTTCCCGGTTTTTTTAAACGTTCGTATTTTCTACACTGTTTTATTTATTCGTAAATTAGGAAGTTCGGGCTGAAAGTTTGCCTTAAGGGGTTTTTCGAGGTGCTGAATCCGATTTTGGGGTCAAAAATAGGAAATTCCAACATGGTGAAATTCCTCATTTTCTCTTAACCCGCTCAAATTGCCTTTTTTTCACTTCGAAGTTTTTTTTTGTCGTGTTTTGGATCTTAAGTTATTAAAACTGTTAACTCCTGTTATTTACCAAGTAAATTCAAATTTCAGGTTATCGTAGGAAAGAGCGTTAAATTTCCTAGTGCAAAACCAAAATCTTTTAGCAATAAATCATTTCTAAAAAATCAAGTCAAAAAGCTAACTTTAAATTTTTTTCGAAATTTGATTTTTTTTTACGGTTTTCATTTTGAACGCCTGCCCATTTCGATGGAAAAAATAACCATGCTCAATTTGTCAGTTTTTCAACGGCCAATCAATTTTTCTTTTTAAAATTCTAATTGGATGAGTAAATAAAGTTTGAATGCAAGAAAACGCGAGTTTTACTAGGAAGTCGAGTGTTTTACGCGACCTCAAGATGACTTGAAGGGTTTGGTATTATTTCATGAGTAATTTTTTACGCTGAATCTAATGGTGATACTCCTAAATAATTCTGACTGCTTGAAGGTATATTTTTCGAGAAAAAAAAAACCTTCATTAATTGTTCATAACGTACGCATGATTCATAAATAAGGTACACCTTTCTATTCAATAAAAACAGCAAATTTCCAGAGTAGAAACATGTTACTTTATACTCACTATCTTATCTACGAATAATGATTATTTTTTAACGAAAAATGAAGGTTTTCTTCGAAAAACCCACTTTTACTTGTCACAATTTTATCACCATTGGATTAAGCGAGAAGAATTACTAATGAAATGACACCAAACTCGTCATTTTGAGATCTAGAGAGACCATACACCGCGTAAAACACTCGATTTTCTTGCAAAACAGACGGTTTTTGGCATTCAAACTAGATTTACTCTTCCAATTTGAATTTTAAAATGAAAAATTGATAAACTGTTGGAAAGCTGACAATTTTAGCATGATTTTTCCGAAGAGCGCCCATCGAAATAGAGGATTCAGAATTTAGAAAAAGACGAATTTCGAAAGAAAATTTAAAATTTGCTTTTTGACTTGATTTTTTATTCCTACAACGTTTTGGTTTTGCACTTGGTAGCTTGGAAATTCCCTCTCTTTCCTACGATAACCTCAAATTTGAATTTACTTGGTAAATAACAGGAGTTATGACAGTTTTAATGACGTGAGGTCGAAAACACGAAAAAAATCTTTAAGTTGAAAAACTTGATAGAACAAGGATAGAATCGAACCCCGAAGTTATGCCCAACTTCGGGCATAATTTCCTTCTAAGTCTACACTATTAGTCTATTAGACTTAAGTGAATATTTTTATTTGGTCCCAACATTGACAAAAACAAAAGAAACATTCAGTAACAGTAGAAAATTTGCTATTTGCCTTGTTTGACATTTTTTTCGAAAAATGCGGTGGAAACCCGTTTTAAAATCGAAGAAGTACCGAAGTCATAAAATTTTCGTTCAAAAGAGAAGTTGTAGATCATAAAATTCTGCGTTTATAGACCACCTCAAAATTGCCACGAAAAAGCTTTGCCGTATCAAAGTTTCATATTCAAGAGAAAGACAGTTTTCACGCAAGAAATGTCTATAGGTACATTCGGGATAAGCTCAAAATTTCTTCAAGAATGCTTTTAAAAATAATTTTGTCTACCTACGAGCTCAAAGATTTTCATTTCAGACTGAGCGCCTTGTTGATTGATGCCTCAAACAGAGGTGGTTTTATCTTTCCAGGGGAAGAAGGGAAGATTCATCTAATCGTTCATAATAATAATTCATAAATTTGCTTTTTTTTGTGGGTCCCCTCTGGTGATGATTTGTTTTCTCGTTGATTGATGTGCTTCTATACAACAGTATAACTGAATCATCAATTTTATGAAGATAAAAAATCAAATGACAAGTTAAAAAAAATGGCTTCAAGAAATTTGGGTTTCTACTGAACAGATAGGAAATTTATCGCTCTTTCAAACGGTGTGATCAGATTTGAATTTGAATAAAAAATAAAGAAGTTATCTTTAGTGCAGCAAAGTAGAAAACACAGAAAAAAGGCATTTTGAGTAGGTTAAAGAAAAATTAGGAGACATTTGTTGTTGGAAATTAGTTTTAGAATCCTTGAAGTTTGGTCCATCTCAACGGTAGACACCAAAAAAAATTTAAAACAAAAACATATTGTTTAGTAATGCATGCATTCCAGGGGACGTCCCATTGGATAAGCATTAGATCAGTTTAACCAGTTGTTAAGTGATAAAACTGTTTCACTCGATGTAATTTATTTATTACTTTAGGCAAGAAATACTGACACCCCCCCCCCCCCCCCCAACATTATCCACCTTAACATTTCTAGCGGCATGGGAGCATCGAATCTGAAGAGCATTTTAAAATCCATGATCTACGATACCCAACATGCGAATTCGAGTTCACGCCTCCCCCCACCACCACCCCAACGCCAACAATGGTGCCAGTCTGGCACCAAAGCGGGAATACGTCGTGACATTGAACTTTCATCTGTTAGTTTTGGTAGGCAGTCCGTTGAGGTTCTCATCCGTATTCAAGGTGAAACACACACAAAAAAAACACGAAATAAGCGGTTTATGGCATCATGGCACCATGTCCTGGCACCATGGTGGCACCACTATTAGTTCCATGGTGGTACAGAGAATGATTCATGAAAATCTGGAGGTATAATGAGAATTTTTCCTCAATTTCAAAGCTTGGGTACAATTAGTAAACAGTAAAGGAACCGAAATATTGAAAAATCGGATATTTTGTGAATATTATCCCCCCACCCATCCCCTCCCCTTGCAAATTTTGGTACTCTGGTAAAATCATGTACTACTCGGAAGTTATTTGAGTCAAACAAAAAAAGAAACACGCAAATCGGTTGGAAATTGAGGCCTGGGCAGATTTTACAAGATTACCCCCGCAAACGCACGTTTTTTAAGCATTAACCCCCCCTTTCCCCCTCTTAAAAAGCAAAATCCAAAATTCCGGCGCCGTAGTGCACAACTAGATAGTATTTCGCGTCAAACGAAAAAAGAACCACGAAAATCGTTTGAGAACTAAGGCCTGGGCAGAGTACACAAGATTATGCCCAAAAACGCACGTTTTTCGAGAATTAACCCCCCCTTTCCCCCCCTTAAAAGGCAAAATTCGAAATTCCGGCGACGTAGTGCACAACTAGATAGTTTTCCGCGACGAACAAAAAAAGAACCAGGAAAATCGGTTGAGAACTAAGGCCTGTGCAGAGTACACAAGATTTTGTTACACACACACACACATACACACACACACACACACACACACACACACACACACAGACATACACCTATGGTTTTTTTCGCGGATTTGGATTCAGAATGGTCTAAAACGGATTACTGTGTGGTTATTTTTTTTTTCTGTTGAGTGTTGTCCAACTTTACCCCAGATCGATCGCATAAGGACGCCCAAGTCTTACTGTGGGACGTCCTAAAAATGGTCAGAAGGATTTTAGTGGCAAAAAATGTTCCAAAACGGATTTCTGTGGAAAAAAACTAAAATTAAGTGAAAACAATAAATGTTCCAAGTCGTATTTTAGTTGAAAAAAAATCATAAAAGTCCTTGGGGGGGGGGGAATCAGAAAAAAGATACAAGGCGGATTTTAGTGGAAAAAAAATCAGAAGAATGTTCCAAAACGGAGTTCAATGAAAACAATTCAAAAAAATGTTCAAAAACGGATTTCTGTGGGAAAAAAAATCGAAAAAATTTTTGAAGACGGATTTTAGTGGGAAACAAAATTGTTCCAAGACGAATTTTGGTGGAAACAAAATTCAGAAAAAAATTGTTGTAGAATCGACCCGTGAAGTTTGGTCCATCTCAACGGTAGACACAAAAAGAAAATCAAAAAATAATCACTTAGTGAAAAAAATAATAAATAAGACGGATTTCAGTAAATAAAAAAATAAAAAACATGATCCAAGACGGATTTCTGTGGAAAAGAAATGTTCCAAGTCGTACCTATTTTAGTGGAAAACAATCATATAAGTCAACTTCGAGTCTAGCAAATCTTCATTTTCATTGAAAATAAGGTAAAATCAACTTCATTTAATTTTTCTAATACTTTTTAGGACGTCCCACAGTAAGACTTGGGCGTCCTTATGCGATCGATCTGGGGTGAAGTTGGACAACACTCAACAGAAAAAAAAATAACCACACAGTAATCCGTTTTAGACCATTTTGAATCCAAATCCGCGAAAAAAACCATAGGTGTATGTCTGTGTGTGTGTGTATGTAACAAAATCTTGTGTACTCTGCCCAGGCCTTAGTTCTCAACCGATTTTCCTGGTTCTTTTTTTGTTCGTCGCGGAAAACTATCTAGTTGTGCACTACGTCGCCGGAATTTCGAATTTTGCCTTTTAAGGGGAGGAAAGGGGGGGTTAATGCTCGAAAAACGTGCGTTTTTGGGCATAATCTTGTGTACTATGCCCAGGCCTTAGTTCTCAAACGATTTTCGTGGTTCTTTTTTCGTTTGACGCGGAATACTATCTAGTTGTGCACTACGGCGCCGGAATTTTGGATTTTGCTTTTTAAGAGGGGGAAAGGGGGGGTTAATGCTTAAAAAACGTGCGTTTGCGTGCATAATCTTGTAAACTCTGCCCAGGCCTCAATTTCCAACCGATTTGCGTGTTTCTTTTTTTGTTTGACTCAAATAACTTCCGAGTTGTACATGATTTTACCAGAGTACCAAAATTCGCAAGGGGAGGGGGTGAGTGGGGGATAATATTCACAAAATATCCGATTTTTCAATATTTCGGTTCCTTTACTGCTTACTAATGGTACCCAAGCTTTGAAATTGAGGAAAAATTCTCATTATACCTCCGGATTTTCACGAATTATTCTCTGTACCACCATGGAACTAATAGTGGTGCCACCGTGGTGCCATAAACCGCTTATTTCGTGTTTTCTTTTTTTTGTGTTTCACCTTGAATACGGATGTGAACTTCGACGGTCTGCCAACCAAAACTAACAGATGAAAGTTCAATGTTACGACGTATTTCCGAATTGGTGCCAGACTGGCACCATTGGTGGAGGGGGTTAACTCGAATTCGCATGTTGGGTATCGTAGATCATGGATTTTAAAATGCTCTTCAGATTCGAGGCTCTCATGATGCTAGAAATGTTATGGTGGATAATGGTGGGGGGGGGGTTAGTATTTCTTGCCTAAAGTAATAAATAAATTACATCGAGTGAAACAGTTTTATCACTTAACAACTGATTAAACTGATCTAATGCTTATCCAATGGGACGTCCCCTGGAATGCATGCATTACTAAACAATATGTTTTAAACTGACAATGGGGTGTGCGCATGGGTCGAAAAACTGTTGATTGTTATTTTTAATCTAAACTATACCTCATTCTGAGAATTTTGACACCAACCGCGACCTTCAAGCGTGAGAAGACCTTTTTCTATGATTTTTCAAAGTTTCGAATGTTTATGACGTCACAGTGGGCTGGGGGGTCCCGCCCAGGTGAGAGGGGCGGGTGACGTCATAAACATTCGAAACTTTGAAAAATCGTAGAAAAAGATCTCCTCATCCAAAAAGAGAACGGCTGGTGTCAAAATTCTCAGGATGAGATCTAGTTTCGATTAAAAATGCGAAAAAAATCAGACGCACCCCCCATTGATCAATGAAAACAAAAATCATCCCACTGTGACTATCCAGAGTGAAGTGACATCTACACTCGCTTCCCATGACCTTCAAAAATTGTTTACTTCCACAATCGATGGCTCACAACACAATAAGGAACTAAAAATAGTTAAATAGCAATCATGAAAAATTCCCTCCGAAATCCCACGTGTTCCACCTTCACAGCCAAAACACCAATGGAGGGACCAAGGACGATGAAATTTTTCTGTTCTATCAAAATATACCTATTGAAATCCAAGGTCGTACTCCCAGTTTTTCGCAACATTCTACACCTACGAGAACATTCTTAATCGAATAAAAAAAGGCATAAAAATCATAATGAAACCAAAAAGATAAAAATCATTCTTCATTAACTTCTGTTAATTCTCCATACTCGAGTGAAGTGAAGCTACTCACTCATTTTCAGTGACCTTCAAAGTTGAGTTACCACGAAAGCGCTATTTTTTACGGGTAAAACCATTAGCCTAAAAAATATAAATTTTGACTTTGAACTCTCTTACAAAAAATGTCTTAAAAAAATTGGGGTTTCTACTAAACGGATAGGAAATTTAACGCACTTTCCAACGGTGTGATCAAATTTGCGAATTGCTTTGGAAATAAGGGAGTTATGATCATCCTAGTGCCGCCAAGACGAAAACACGGAAAAAACTTCAAAGTGAAAAAAAAGGCATTTTGAGTAGGTTATTTATAAAATGTTATTATAAAATTGCTAGAACATTTTTTTTTTTTTGCCAATAATTAGTTGTAGAATCGATCCTTGAAGTTTGGATCATCTCAACGGTAGACACCATGTACCTATATGATAAAATTCGCTAAAATTATCAATCGCTAAAATTATATTGTCAATTTCAGTGACCTTCAAAAACAGTTGTCTCGACTATTGACGGTTCTCAACAACCACGCAACAAAAAACTAATTAAATTCAATGCAATCTTGGAAAACAATTCCCTCTAAAATCCGACCCACGTGTTTCAGCTACCAGTCTAAATATAATTTTCATTAAAAATCATAGAATCTATGATCTGATACTTTACTCAAATATTCTACTCTTACATTTACTCAAAGTATCTGATACTTTATTTCCACAATAATTGACTTTCAATGAAATTCCTTGTTTTTCTGCCACAAAACGTCTATATTATGATGTTTATTCAAATCCAACGAAAAACTGACTACCGTGGGAAAGTAACAAAAAAAAACTTCATAGTGAAAAAATAAGACATTTTGAGTGGGTTATCGAAAAATTGCTAAGATAGATTTTTGTTGCAGATTCGATCCTTGTACCATCTCAACGGTAGACGGTACATGATTTTTGGAAAAACTTCAGGAATCGTTCTAAAAAAATTCTAGAACAAATTTCAGTGGGAAACTTTTTTTTTAATGTTCCAAAATTAGTGTACCTAGTAATTAATTTAAGTTGAAAAATAATCAAAAAATTTTCTAGGGCGGATTTTAGTGGGAAATTTTTTTTAAATGTTCCAAGACGGATTTTAGTGGGGAAAAAATCAAAACAATTTTCAAAGGCGGAGTTTTGTGAAATAAAAAATATTTAAAAAATGTTCCAAAGTGGAATAAAATCAAACAAATTTTCAGGCGGATTTTTGTAACAAAAATTAAAAAAAAAAAAAGTTCATACGAATTTCTGTAAAAAAAAATCAAGAAAATGTTCTGACGGATTTTTGTGGGAAAAAAATTTCAAAAATTGTTCAAGTGGGGGAAAAAATCAAAAAATATTCTAAGACGTGAGAGAAGAATTCCAAGAAGTATTTTTTTTTAATGTTCCAAGACGGATTTTAGTGGGAAAAAATCAAAATAATTTTCAAAGACGGAGTTTTGTGAAAGAAAAAATATTTAAAAAATGTTCTAAGGTGGAAAAAATCAGAAGAAAATTCAGCTGGATTCTAGTAACAAAAAAAATGTTCAAAGACGAATTTCTGTGAAAAAATAAAAAAAATGACGGATTTTTGTGAGACAAAAAATTTCAAAAATTGTTCGTGAAAAAAAAAAAAAAAAAATTCCAAGACGGATTTTAATAGAATACCCATGCTAAAAAATTCGAGTAAGTAGTCAAGTATATCGCAAAATCTTGATTTTTCTTGAAAATTAGCTAAAATTACCTTCATGCGACCTTTCCAATACTTTTTTTTTTCAAACTGACAACTGATAGGTAGTTATGAACACACAAAACAAAAATCATCCCGCTGTGACTATCAACAGAAATCTAGAGTGAAGTGACATCTACATTCATTTCCCATGACCTTCAAAAATTGTTTACAACACACCAAGGAACTAAAAATAGTTAAATAGCAATCAAGAAAAATGAAAAAAATTCCCTCCGAAATCCCACGTGTTCCACCTTCACAGCCAAAACACCGATGGAGGGACCAAGGACTCCGTCACCTCTCAAATAAAGCCATGAAATTTTGCTTTTCTATCAAAATATATTGAATTCCGACCATACAAAACACGCCTCCCAGTCGACAACATTTTTCACCTACGAAAACATTTTGAATCGAATAAAAAAAAAGGTATAAAATCATAATGAAACGAAAAAGATAAAAATCATTCTTCATTTATTATAAGTTTTAAGACTTGACAATACGTCAGTTCTCGATTAAATTCCATCAAAAAAATGATTCAATTACAACAAAATCGCTCAAAGAGTACAACTCCATTTTTTTAAACATTTTATACTTTTGATGAATAATACAGGTAATAAGTAGGTATATAAAAAGCGATGTGGGGGGAAATGAACTAAAATTGTGATTCTAGGGAAATTATAGAAGAAATAGAGCAAACCAATGCGAAATTGGAACAAAATAACGTCAGCTGAAGGGAGAATACAGTGGAGGACTGTAAGTGGTGTAGAATTTCATTCATCATGGAGTGTTGAGGGGGAGAGGGGGGAATTTTCTTTCAGCGATGATAATCATCTTGTGTTGATGAGTATCACCGAGTGATGATCATCGCGGTCATCAGTCATTCCTGTCGCAGTCGCGGGAAATGTGGCCCGACTTACCGCAGGTGTAGCAGTTCCTGCTGTTGTTGTCCGGGCAGTCCCTCGCCAAGTGGCCGTGCTTGTTGCACGTGTAGCAGACTCCGCCGCCGCCTCCGCCGCCACGGCCGCCGTCGCGGGACTCGGGGCAGTCGCGGGCGATGTGGCCCGTCTTGTTGCAGTTGTAGCACGAGGGCTCGTCGGCCGACTGTTGGCAGTCCTTGGCGATGTGGCCCACGCCGTTGCACCTGTAGCAGCGGTCCTGGTCTTCTTTGCACTCTCGGGCGAAATGCCCGTAGCGGTTGCACTTGTAGCATTTCTCACGGCCTCGGTAGCCTCCGCCGCCGCCGCGGTCGGATCCGCCACGGTCGCCTCCGCTGGGGCACTCGCGGGCGAAATGCCCCGACCGGTTGCATCTGTAACACGTAGAGTTCATGCTCCTGTGCTCTTCCGCCTCAAATTTTCCGTCAAAACTTCCTTTTTTCAGTCAAAACTTCGACCTCGACCTTCCGTCTTCTCTTCACCTCCTCCTTCAAACACAAAACAACACTCATCAACAAGCTGTTCACTTCAGTCAAAAACCCCCTTCAATTTAAACATACCAAACCCCTCAACATGAACAATACAACAACCTAAACAACATCATCAACAACTACTTACATAATTAAACAAAACTTACTTTCTCGCTGCTGTTAACACAACTCCACGTGCACTTAAATGCGTTCTAGAAGACCAAGGATGCCGAGCTGGCCTCAGATCCCCCATTATCCACTGCCATCTCGATCACAACCTTGTGCCACTTCCCGAAAACACGATGTTTTTTCCCCTTATTTCGCAATTTTAAATTTTTTCGAGCATTTCCATCAAACCAAAACTCCTTTAAAATTCTTTTACAATTTTTATCCATCCAAATCACATGTTTTCCTCCCCAAAATCGAGAAATATTACCATGTGAAGTAATTTCAGGAAAACCAGGTCGACTCGATGCGCCCCACATGGTCCGTGACGTCATCGCAAAAGCGCTCAAATGTTCAAAAACTTCAAACTCAACAACTTTGTGCGAAGAAAAATCGTCCAAATTTTATCAAAAATAGCGTCGAACACCGAAAATTAAAAATTTAGTTTTTACAATAAAAATTCCTGACCCGCATCACTTTTTTCCGGATTTTTTTTTTTACATCCTCTGGAGTTGGGAAACATGCAGGTCGTGCGATGAATTCTGTCGGAGAAATATCGAACTATTGATAACTAGTGACGATTCGATGTACCTTTCGATGCGATATCTAACATCGAAATAATATCGGAAGGCAGTATCGATTTCGATAAAATATCGGAAGAAAAACATCGATATCACTGATATCGAAAGAAAATTCCGATTTTACTGATATCGAATATGTTTTTGCATATTTTTTTAATCAATTTCAGTGATATCGATAGAATATCGAAAGAAAAATTCTGATTTTAGTGATATCGAATATGTTTTTGCATATTTTTTAATCAATTTCAGTGATATCGATAGAATATTGAAAGAAAAATTCTGATTTTACTGATATCGAATATGTTTTTGCATATTTCTTTTAAAAATCGATATCTTAACATAATGCCATTTCGAATTTTACCTGTAAAAAGTTGTAATAACCCGCCCCCTGCTCCTCCCGCCCCCTGCTCCTCCCACCCCTTGCTCCTCCCGCCCACTGCTCCTCCCGATCGATGGCTACAGCTTTCTTACAAGTACGCAACCAGAAGAGACATTTTACGCCCTTTCCCCTTCATATTTCCCCTTCGCGTAATGCTCCTCGCGTGATGCTCCCCGCGCGACGATTTTTCATTTATGTGCCATAGTAAAGACATAAAATGTCAATAATACATAATATATTATAATAAATTAACCTTCTGTCCGGACCGTTGTCCCTCGTTGCAATGAGGACCCCCGTCCGTGGGACACCGACTCGCTTTTTTCATGGTTGTTATTGAAATATGACAGGATTTCGTTGTAAATACCACAAACTAACATAAAACATCTTTATTGCAACGTCTTTCTTCGTGTATAACATCAAATGAATTGGTTTTTATCACAATTTATCGATATAAAAAATAAGATTACACATTATTTTTATTTTTCACTTCCTGGATTTCATCCAGCTTAGGTATCACATCATTTTGACTACTCAGATAAAAAATTCAGTCTCAATTCACGCTCAAAAAGACGTGTTCTACGTAGAATTGGAGGAAACATTCCAATTCAAAACCTCTAGAATCATTGGGAGTCTACTACGTAGGTACCAAGAACATAAAAACTAGGAATAAAAAGTTTTATTCCTTTATTAAAGAATAAAACATAAAAAAAAGGACACTTACCTGACCTTCCGCAGGGCCTGACAGGAGGGTACTGAGGATATGAGACCACACAGTGGAAAGGGGTAGGCTCAGGGTGGGGAAAAGCCCCTAGCACCCGTCCCAGGGACGTGGGTCCGGACAGAAGGTTAATACAAAACAGAAATGGCGAACGCCAAATCGAAACGTGATCCTCTTCTCATATCGATTTTGGAGCGTGAGGACTGTATATCGGACATAGTGGATTGTCATGTGACATTTTATGTCTTTACCTACTATGGCACATAAATGAAAAATCGTCACGCGGGGAGCATTACGCGAGGAGCGTTACGCGAAGGGGAGATATGAAGGGAAAAGGGATAAAATGTCTCTCCTGGTTGCGTACTTGTAAGAAAGCTGTAGCCATCGATCGGGAGGAGCAGTGGGCGGAAGGAGCAAGGGGTGGGAGGATGTTGCAAAAGGCGAGCTAGAAGTAGGGAAAGGGTACAACGTCGGAGTGGGGGTAGCCCAAGGGAGGCTAGCTGAAGTGCTCCGATGCTAGAAGGGTCTAGTGCGTAGTATCGAGAGTGACTTGTGCTCTAACCTGGCGGTCGTAAGTTCTATATACCTAATAATGATTTATAACTAAATTCCTTGTTGTTTTACCTATTGTATGTTGGTTCTTTGTTTCTATTAGTTTCTACTCAGACCTTATGGATTGATTGGTTAACTATATGATGATCAAGCTATAATAGGATCATCTTGGATGTGCAAATGTGCACTTGGTTTGATGCTAACAAAACAAACTAGCGAGGTTCGGGCCAGCTATAAGGGGCGGTTGGAGGCTGGTTGGGGGAAAACTACACCCCCGGGAATGGGGGAATAACTACCCCCATTCAACTACCCCTAGGAGCGAGGGAAGAGCTACCCTCTGGTATTGTGGAATACCAACTCCTAGGGACGAGGGAAGAGCTACCCTCTGGTTTCGGGGAATAACTACCCCAAGTGTCGAGGGAAGAACTACCCTCTGGTTTCGGGGAATAACTACCCCAAGTGTTTAGGGAAGAGCTATCCTTTTGTATCGGGGAATAACTACCCCTAGAGACGAGGGAATAACTACCCTCAGGAGTAGGGGAATAACTACCCCTTTGGAACGAGGGAATAACTACCCTCTATAGTTTTAGGGTATCAAATCAATTATACCTACCTTTTTTATAATTGCCTGGTAATTAATAACATTTCAGAAGCGTAAAAAATATGTCAGTTTTAAGGGTAAGTTCAAATTAATCTATCTTTTCCACTTGCATTAATTAGTTTCAATACAAGATAAACAAATAACTCGTAAATATTAACAATTTACGACAGAGGAGTAGGGGGCGGGAGGAGCAGGGGGCGGGAGGAGCAGGGGGCGGGTTATGTCTTTACTATGGCACATTAATGAAAAATCGTCACGCGGGGAGCGGTACGCGAAGGGGAAATATGAAGGGGAAAGGGCATAAAATGTCTCTCGTGGTTGCGTACTTGTAAGAAAGCTGTAGCCACCGATCGGGAGGAGTTTCTAAATGTGTAGACCTAAATATCTCAATAAATTAAAGGAAGAAGCTAAAGATAATCATCAAAATGGGGTGTGCGCATGGGTCGGAATTTATTTAAACATTGTTGTTTATGTGTTGCGTTCGTCTATTTACTTTTGGGTTTTTCTTATTTTTCATATTTTAGGTGGAAAGAACTATAACCATCCCAACCGACATTTCATTTCTTTCGATATCAATATTTTCCTTTCGATATTCGATAATATCGCAAGAATAATATCGATACAAATATCGGAAATATCGAAACAAAATATCGATATAAATAAATATCGAAAGTATCGAATCGTCACTATTGATAACGCTTCACGTTTATCAAACGTGAATTTTGTGTTTAATTTTTTGTTTTTAATTCAAAAACAAGAATTTTGGTCACAATTTTGTGAGAACTTTTTAATTTGTGTTTTTCAAGTTTTGCTTCAGTTTTCCTCTGCAATTTTTGAGACTTGCGACGTGCACTACGTTTTTGGTGAGCGACTATTTTGGTGTAAATACGTTTTATCCGCATAACTTTCTCGTGACGCCCTATTTGGACGTTTATTCCTTCAACTTACTGAAAAGATAAGGAAAGTATTCAAATCGCCAGAAAGCGATAACCACGTAGGTAGAAATGATTAGGTGTGTCTTCAAGTTTGTCCGTAATCTAACCATAATAACAACATTAAATAATTTATATTTACTGGAACTGATTTGATAAAATCGGATTTCCTGTGTGAAAATGTCTCTCTGAAGTGTTGGTTCGTTCGACTTCCTCAGATCCTGCGTTTCGTCGACTGGAAGATGAGAGTATGACGCAGAGGCAGCCTTCGAAAGTATCGCCTAAGAACTTTTTTATTTACAACGTCTGCTATGGAGAAACCGAAGGCCAAGTAAGTTGTAACTTGAGGTAGTGGCTTTAGTTGTACTTTTACGGAATAATTAGGCACGAAGGGTGGAAGCACCAGTATCAGACACAACGAGCGGAGATTCTCAGGTACCTATAATTAGGCACGGAGGGTGGAAGCACCAGTATTAAGCGGAGATTCTCAGGTTTCTTTACTGCGAGGTGTGATATCGTCAGACATTTGGGTGCCCCAACGTCTTGACAACTCACCAAAAAATCGAAGGAGTCTTGTTTTTCGAATTTAACATTGTTTTTCCAAAACATGTTTTTGCACAAGTGTCAGAAATTTGAATGGCGCGAGTATCAGACGCCTGTCATACTAACTCCAAAAAACTCTTTTATTAAGTAAATTGTTAGGTACAGACGCTTTTCGGACAAAAATAGAAGATAATTAACCGGCTGACACCTCTGTCTGATACTGGTAATCAACGATGTCTGATGAGATTCCAGATCTGACTAGTATCAGACACCACTGTCTGACACTGGTACTCAATGATGTCTGATCAGTTTAAAGATCCGACTATTATCAGACACCACTGTCCGATGCTGGTACTCTATGATGTCTGATCAGTATCCAGATCTGACTAGTATCAGACACCACTGTCCGATACTGGTACTCTATGATGTCTGAACAGTTTCCAGATCTGACTAGTATCAGACACCTCTGTCCGATACTGGTACTCTATGATGTCTGATCAGTTTCCAGATCTGACTAGTATCAGACACCTCTGTCCGATACTGGTACTCTATGATGTCTGATCAGTTTCCAGATCTGACTAGTATCAGACACCACTGTCCGATACTGGTACTCTATGATGTCTGATCAGTTTCCAGATCTGACTAGTATCAGACACCTCTGTCCGATACTGGTACTCTATGATGTCTGATCAGTTTCCAGATCTGACTAGTATCAGACACCTCTGTCCGATACTGGTACTCTATGATCTCTGATCAGTTTCCAGATCTGACTAGTATCAGACACCACTGTCCGATACTGGTACTCTATGATGTCTGATCAGTTTCCAGATCTGACTAGTATCAGACACCTCTGTCCGATACTGGTACTCTATGATGTCTGATCAGTTTCCAGATCTGACTAGTATCAGACACCTCTGTCCGATACTGGTACTCTATGATGTCTGATCAGTATCCAGATCCGACTAGTATCAGACACCACTGTCCGATACTGGTACTCAATGATGTCTGATCAGTTTACAGATTTGACTAGTATCAGACACCACTGTTTGGTACTGATACTCTATGATGTCTGATCAGTATCCAGATCAGACTAGTATCAGACACCACTGTCCGATACTGGTACTCTATGATCTCTGATCAGTTTCCAGATCTGACTAGTATCAGACACCACTGTCCGATACTGGTACTCAATGATGTCTGATCAGTTTCCAGATCTGACTAGTATCAGACACCACTGTTTGGTACTGGGTGCTGTTGGGATAGCTATATAAGTTTGTAGGCGTGAGTTTTAAGTCTTTAACATTAAAAATACCCGAGAAAAATTCTTCACTGGAAATTCAACACCTTCTTCGACGAGCTTTCTGTAAATTTGAGAGAATTGATTCTCTATAAGCTGCGAGCCGTTATATTTCGACAGTAACAAAATTAAAACCACGTAAGTTGAAAAAACGAAATTTTTCTGGAGATTTTGTTTTTTTCCAACTTACGCAGTTTTACATTGTTACTGTCGATTTGTATAGGTAATTTATTGTTCTACGCCAAAAGCCGGTGTTTTCATTAATTTTTTATTTATTTATTTTTCACATATAACATTATTGCGCAATGGGGGGTGCGCCTTGATTTTTTAAAGATTTTTAATCGAAAGTAAACTACATCCTGAGAATTTTGCCACCAACCGCGACCTTCTAGCGTGAGTAGATCTGTTTCTATGATTTTTCAAAGTTTCGACCGTTTATGTCGTCACGCGCCCCTCTCGCCTGGGCGGGACCCCCCATGTGACGTCATAAAGTTCGAAACTTTAGAAATTCATAGGAAAAGATTTACGCACGCTAGAAGGTCGCGGTTGGTACCAAAATTTCCAGAATGAGGCCTACCTTAGATTAAAAATAACAATAAGCAGTTTTTCCTACCCAGGCGCACACCCTATTATCACTACAGTTGAGCACAGAACAACACCGACAATACAACACGAAACATGAATGGGAGAGCCCAATGGCTTTCTCCTGTAGTTTCCTAAGAATAAATTTATTTGGTTAGTATTTAATGTAGTATAAAAGTTCTAAACATGATAACAGGTAATTAACAATACAGGTAGGTAGGTACCTTATAACTTTTTTTAAATTTGCTAATTTTATTTATTTAATTTGCTTTTTTATTTTACCATAAATTTTATCTTCTAAAATTATGGGGGCGTCTCCACCATCTCTTTTTATATTGACGTTTGGTGGTTTCACTAAATAAAACATCCTTCGAGCCCTGAAGAAGGTAATAAAATTACCGAAAGCTCGGCGAAGGAGGTGTTGACTTTCCAGTTGATATCAGTCCCCATCAGTTGACGTTGGCTGACGTTGGGTTTATTTCGACAATTAAGTGGAAGATGTTCTTCTTTATTGCTATCTCCTTTAATAACAGTAGGTTGAAGTTGCTCATCACCTTGAGATTATCTATCGGTTTTCCAAGTCAGATTGAGAATTTTTCACATCAAATTAAGAATTTTCCAAACCAAATTTAAAATCTTCCAAATCAAATTGAGAACTCAGAATTTTTTGACACAGGTATAATATTTTGTAGAAGAGACGAAAAAGATGAGTAATGCAAGATGGAAAGGATTCATTCATTTTTTCAAGTTCATATTAAAATTATGAAGTAACTGTAAATTCAAACTCATCCTTGAAAAAATTGAAGATGAAATTAAAGAACGGCACTTTTAGTGAAGTGGAATTCCATCAGCTGCCTTTGGAAGTTGAACCATCATATCCATGACCCAATTTGAGCAGTCGGTGGTTCTGATAGTTCCGACACCGTCAGATATGACATCTGACAGGATGTGTTGTTGCCCTCCAGGTTCACTCAGTACATTTCTGACGTACATTTTGGTTTTTGAAAAAGCCTTTTCGGCCGGGTTGAGTTGGGGCGAATAAGGTGGTAGGTACTTAACTGAGAAGCCCAGTTCTTGTATTTTCGCTTTAACGGTAACTGCATGGTGAATCCAAAAAGGAACATGTTTATTGTTTCCTGCCGTCTGGACGAAGGTAGGAGGCGACAATGTGAGGGAAGGGGCTGCAGACGGGCTAAGTGCAATAGGATAGATAACCTATATGTGGGTACCAAGTTAAGGCCTAAACGGCTGGACGGATTAAAAAAAGAATTGTTTTTAATTGTTCAGCAACTTTTGGATTGTGCTATACTAACGGATAATCACTGTTCGTAGTTTCGTCGTTAGAAATGGAAAATTCTCAATTTGATTTAGAAAATTCTCAATTTGATTTGGAAAGTTCTCATTTTGATTTGGAAGATTCTAAATTTGATTTGGAAAATTCTCAATCTGACTTGGAAAACCTACATATTCCGGTTCATTCTGAATTCTCATTTGCTTAACCTGCTCATTCAGGAGGAAGAGAAAATCTTATTTTTCCACCCTCGGGACACCAACGTCGACGTGAAGATGCGAGAAGTCGGATTGAGTGAAGCCATCGTCAAATTTGCTGAGTAAGTTCCACTTGAATCCAACATTGATTTACAATTAGTTTCCAGTGAAATTGAAGTTTTCTGTTGCGAAATCGTGATTTCCGATTCACAATGTTCTCCATTCTTCTTTCAGGAATTTCGATGCAGCAGAATGTGATGCTGTGCACACTAAGAAAACGAGGAAGCTGTTTTTACAGCCAGAACCTAATTTCTGGATGATTATGGTAAGTTTTACAGACGAAATATCGAAGGATACAGTGTTGGATGGATCGATGATGTCCCTGATGATCAGGGGCGGTTACTGATAGGCGCATGTGCACCCTCAGCCAATTAAAAAAAAAAAGTCTGCCAAGTGGGTGTGGCACATAGCTTCCTCGTATCCATAACCCGATTATATAGATGATCAGATGCATAGTTGTTAATCTCAAAACACCAATCTCTAAGTACCTTTCACTACCCTCATAGGGGACCATCTACACGCTAATCTGGACAATCCTAGAAAATTTCATCAAATTCGGATGAAAAATTAAGTGAGTAGATGTATGTGATTGGATCAAAAAATACTTAGCCTCGGCTGGGATTCGAACCCGCGACCCCTGGGGGACAGTTGAAGTTACGGCTGTTACAAGGAATTCACGTTTGCGCATGCGCAGTTGCTTCTATCAGTCCGGGGATGATGATTTTCATAGGGGACTATCTACAACCTAATCCACATAATCCCTGAAAATTTCATCAAAATCGGGTGGAAAATGTGGAAGGTATGGCCGTTACAAGGAATTCACGTTTGCGCATGCGCAGTCGCTTCTATCAGTCCGGGGATGATGATTTTCATAGGGGACTATCTACAACCTAATCCACATAATGCCTGAAAATTTCATCGAAATCGGGAGGAAAATGTGGAAGTTATGGCCGTTACAAGGAATTCACGTTTGCGCATGCGCAGTGGCTACTATCAGTCCTAAGGTGATGATTTTCATAGGGGACCATCTAAATACTAGTCTGTAACATCCCTGAAAATTTCATTGAAATCGGATGGAAAATGTAGAAGTTATGGCCGTTACAAGGAATTCACGTTTGCGCATGCGCAGTCGCTTCTATCAGTCCGGGGATGATGATTTTCATAGGGGACCGTCTACACACCAACCCGCACAATCCCTGAAAATTTCATAGAACTCGGACAATAACTTCGTATAGTTATGCGCATTACAAGGAATTCATGACAGACACACAGACAGACAGACAGACAGGCACGGAACCAAAATTGTTCAGAAAGGTCTAAAACGCAAAACGCGAGTGGAAATTTTGATTTTGGAGAACTTTTTTTTTTTCGTCCTTGAAAAGTGAAAACAAAGCTTCCGCTACCTTGGTAGACCCGGAAGCAATTAAAGTTCGTTCCTAATCGTTTGAAGAGTAAGTTGGCTAGTGACAGAAGACTCGATCGTAGGTGCTGTGCTGGTTGAATCTACGCACAAAAACAGAGGCGGGAAGTCTTTCTTGACCCATCACACCCGTTAGGAGCATCCGTTTGGATCTGCTCTGTTTTTGGGAAGGATGACGTCATGGTGACGTGTTTCAAGGGAGGCAGGCACGTGAGATTGACCAACCAGAGAGCATGAAATGTGCCTTGGGGCGCAAAACTGAATTGATGCGCCTCCGTCAGAGAGCTCTGCAATCTGGGTTTTCATATCAAGTAATAAGTAAACACAGAGTCAAACAAAACTGATAAGGGATTTCCATTTTTCGTTTTCAGTACACCGTTCTGTTTAAAGTATTGTGATTATTTAATAGTGTTGTACCGGGTGAGCCGCGGAAACTTACTTATTTGAAAAAATCGCCGTTCGGCCTGACGGGGTTGTAGAAGGGGGGACAATAGCCCATTCGAAGGCGGAGCTCCTAAAGTTTTGTTACCTGTACGGTTAGTTGCCACCATGCTTTGGACTAGAGAGCAGCGGGCGTTTGCTCTAGAAACCTTTCTTTTCCTATGGTCGGTCAGTTATCGCGACCCAACAAGCCTTCCGTGCGCGCTTCGGAATTCGTCCTAATGGAGCAGTTCCTGGTCGAAATTCGATTTTAACTTGGGCTACCACATTTCGGGAGACTGGAAGTGTTGCCAGAAACCGAACTGGACCTCCAGAACCCCAGAAAACGTTGAGAGAGTGAGGCTGTTGATTTTGCGCTCCCCCCGTCATTCGGCTCGCAAACAGGCAGCTGCTCTGGGGATTCCAGGCACAACTCTTAGGCGGATTCTCCACGATGATCTTCAATTTCATCCCTATAAATTGGCTGTAGTGCAGGAGTTGAGCGAAAGGGATTTAATCGCCCGCCAAACTGCATGTGAAGCACTGCTCGAAAACCTGCCCCATGACGCGATCGTTTTCTTCAACGATGAGGCCCATTTTCACATTTCTGGCTGTGTGAACAAGCAGAATATGCGTTATTGGAGTGATAGTAATCCGCGTGAACTGCACCAGAAGCCTCTTCATTGTGAACGTGTCACTGTGTGGTGTGCAATATCGGTAAGGGGGATAATCGGTCCTTACTTCTTTGAAGAAAACGGACGGTCCGTGACAGTTAATTCAGGTCGATACAGGGACATGATAGCGGAATTTTTTCTTCCAGCCCTCGAAGAATTGGACATCGGGGACGTGTGGTTTCAGCAGGATGGAGCCACTGCTCACACTGCACGAACTTCTATGGAATCGCTGCAGGAACACTTCCCCGACCGCCTTATCTCACTCAGAGGTGATTACCCTTGGCCGGCGCGCTCCCCAGATCTGGCTCCATGTGATTTTTTTTATGGGGCTACTTAAAGTCAATTGTTTATAACGATCGTCTAAGAACCCTAGAACACCTAAAAAATAACATTCGCGCCGCCATTGCCGAAGTACCCGTCGATATGCTGATCAGAGTGGAGAGAAACTTTAAAAATCGTTTGAACCAATGTTTAAACAATAGGGGCCATCATTTGATGGATGTGATTTTTAAACCCACATGAAAAAAAAAAAAACGTCTGCCAAGTTGGGTGGGCAGTATAGCTTCCTCACTCATTGTAACATGGACGTATAGAATCAGTTGGCGAAAACTTCGCCCCCTGCACCCCCGGATGATTTCCGCTTAGAACCTAATGGCTAAAATGTGACATACCTTGAAAAGGTTTTTGCTCCCTCTCCCTCTTTATCTTTCTTCCACTGTAATATTTAAGCTCACTCAGCTGATCAGTGACCAGTCAGGCACCTTCAGCATTCTCCATTGACCCGCCCTCTCAAATTTCAGGTTCCTGCGTTCAACAGGAGAGGAAATGGCCTTGGAGCTCACTCAGCTGATCAGTGACCACTCAGGCACCTTCAGCATTCTCCATTGACCCTGCCTCTCAAATTTTAGCTTCCTGCGTTCAACAGGAGAGAAAATGGCCTTGGAGCTCACTCAGCTGATCAGTGATCACTCAGGCGCCTTCAGCATTCTCCATTGACCCGCCCTCTCAAATTTCAGGTTCCTGCGTTCAACAGGAGAGGAAATGGCCTTGGAGCTCACTCAGCTGATCAGTGACCACTCAGGCACCTTCAGCATCCTCCATTGACCCTGCCTCTCAAATTTCAGCTTCCTGCGTTCAACAGGAGAGAAAATGGCCTTGGAGCTCACTCAGCTGATCAGTGATCACTCAGGCGCCTTCAGCATTCTCCATTGCATGCGCAGCGGCTATTGCTTGACCAATTTTATTGAAGTTATTGAAGTTATTGAAGTCTCTTAGAAGTTAGTCCCTAACTAACCTCCAAATTTGAGCAAAATCGGTTCATTAGAAACTGAGAAACCGAGGTTCCAGGAAATTCACGTTTGCGCATGCGCACTCGCTCCTATTGGTCCGAAGGTGCTGAAATTTATAGGGGACCGTCTAGGACCTAACCCGCACAATCCCTGAAAATTTCATCAAAATCGGACCACAGGTTAGTATAGTTTTGCCCGGGACAAGGATTGACCACAGACAGACCGACAGACATACAGACCGACAGACAGACAGACACGGAACCAAAATTGTTCGGGAAGCTCTAAAACGCAAAAAGCAAGTGGAAATTTTGATTTTGGAGGACATTTTTTTTTTCACTTCTTTCATTAACAATTTATATTTGGAAAAAATACTTCACCGCTACAATTGATGGTATTGTACTGTAAGCCTTTTATGGCCCCACGCTTGATGGCAGCTGAAATTTAAATGAAGCCAACAAGCGGTGATGGGCGTTTGGGGGTCGTGTTGGTTGATAAAAATCAACGAACACGAGCACCAAACGTTTGCACACGAGTTCGGGGGGTTTTGATTTGAAGTTAATTTAGCTGAAATAAAATATCGAAAACACTTAGAATTTAGAAATGGTAGCAAATGATATTTACCTGTGGCGACAAAGCGTGGCGACGTCGGCGACTGCGTGGCGATCGTCGTACAGCAAAACTTGAAAGCCTGAAGGGCGAAATAAAGATAAAACAGGTACACAAGTGTGTCCTTTTGCCAGAGGGGCTGACGGTTGTCCTGAAGGGACCTAATACCAATTGAGGGGTGTCGTTGCACTCTCCTCTAACCTTTTACTGAACCAGGTATACTCAGAAGAAGAACTACAAAGTACAACTAGCAGGTGGATTTATTAGAAATTAGGAACGGCAAATGACTTCCCCACAAGTGTGGCGGTTAAGAGCTGAAGGCTTTCAAGTAAAGTTTTACAAAACACAGTATGGTTCTCAGTTTCAACAAGTACATTCAAAATTCCAATCTCATTTATCAGTTTCCAAGCATAGGTCATCAATTTCAAAATTAAGGTATGTATTCGTTCAAGTTTGTTCAATGTTTCAATTCTACTAAAGTTCTCAAATTTATTCAATGTTGTTTTACTAATGTCTTTTTACTTCCTTACTCTAGCACAGTTGCATAAATAATTGGCCAATATATGTATGCATAAAGGTTTCACACTCACTGTCGGGCCCGGAGGTATCCTCAAGCTGGGTGTGGCGATGGCGAAGATTCGTGACGATCGGTAGCTCTGGGTCGTGGCGATCGTGGCGATACAGGGGGGGGGGTACGGGTGGAATATTCGTCAGGATGGGGCGGACTCTCTGTCACTGACTTTGAACGCTGCTGGACTGGGTATAAGGCGATCGTCGTTGGCGGGGAGCTCAGGTGGAGTCCTCCCCCCTCCGCCCCGCCTGAAGATGGTAGTGGGGACGACTGGTCGAGTGGGGGAGAGACCGTTGGGTCCCTCCCAGCTGAGGGGGGAGGGACGCGCGGGGTGGCGTTCGGCGTCGGCTGTTGTTCTTCTTCCACCTGAGCTGATGACGTCACCTACGAGGCTGACCGAAGGGGGCTAATGGTGCCCAGCTCCCGCCTCACTGGGAATTGGGCCCAGAGAGCGAGAGCTCACACCCCCCGCCTCCCTGGGAGCCAGCGTCGTCGGAGATGACGCTGGGGATTTCCAGGGGTGCGAGAGGGCGCGCCTTCTTAATGGCCAGCTCGTAGGCGCGCCGGCGACATCCCTTGCAGCTGTCTGGCCGTCTCTTGGTGGTATGGTCCTGGCTGCAGGTTGGGAGCGGCTTGCCCTGCCGGTGGTAGCTCTTCATGCGCTGCCAGAATTCCTTGCAGGCTGGACAGCGGAAGCTGAAGAGCTTTGCCACCGGATTGGTGCAGACGGGGCAGGTGGGCCGTGGCTTGCGGTTAATCTTCAGGATGATCCGCGGATGCTTGGAGGGTGGTTTTCTCCTGGAGGATGTCGAGGGCTGAGGTGTTTTAGTAGGCGTGGAGAGCAGTTCCGGGGGTGGAGAATGAGGTGGCGAAGAGTCCGAGTCTGCAAAGATGCCTGTCCGGCTGCTCGGTCGTGGTGGCAGGTTCGGCGATGTTGGCAGGGACTGGAATGGTGACGCCTGGATGGAGGCCACTCTCTCTGGTGGTGGTAAGGAGAGAGGGCTGAAGGCCGGCGACGGTGATGTGGGATGAGGTGTGGAGGGGGCCAAATCCCCCGCAGGCTCGTCAGACCTCGCCGCAGGTGCCTCTGCGGATGCCTGCGGGGTCGCCTCAGAGGCTGCTGTCCTTGCCGCAGGTGGCTCAGCAACCACCTGTGCTTTGGCCTGCTCCACCTTCGCCCAGGCGGCATTGCGGTCCAGCATGAGCAATTGTCGTTCCTCCAACCAGGTTTCCTGACGCTTTGCCAAAAGGTCCCTCTCCTGGGCGATGCGTTGGTAGGTCGGCATCCATTTGGCGATTTCGAGGACAGACAGGAGTGCCGCCTTGCCATTTATGTTTCTGACCGTGGGAGTATCGCCGCACATAGTGAAACGGACCAGGTTGGTAAGGGTCTCCAGGGAAGGGAAGGGGTTGGCGACGGGTTCCTTGGTCTTCACGAATCCTTCGGGGAGTTTCTTGAATTCCTCAGTTGCTAGCTCCGCACGCTTCCTCATGAGGAGCACCGCCGGGTCGGGCGATTTCGCGCCTCCTTCCAACACCCAATCTTCCACCTGCTGTTGTGCCATACTCTAGAACAATCGGAAACAAAAACCCTACTGTGACATCCTGATCTAGGAAAAGTGACTTCAAGATTCTACGTACTTCATCTACTTCAATTTTCCTAGCTGGCCATAATTCAGGACAACTGGCAGAGATAAGGTTTAGGTTGATCTGAAGGATCCAAGTGTAATGTTGTGATCTGAAGGATCCAAGGGAAATGTTGTGATCTGAAGGATCCAAGTGAAATGTTGTGATCTGAAGGATCCAAGTGTCGTGTTATGTCCTAATGTGTGTGTGTATGTTCGTACATGTCTCCCTATTAGTCAGTTAGTTAGTCTTTTTCCCTAAGTGGAGCTGTCGATAATCGATCGAAGCGTCTCGTTTTCGGAACGGGTAGCGAGAGGTCGATTCATTGGCGTCTCCACGGGATTTCTTTGATGGTGGATTTTCTTCAGCTTCTTCAAATTCGTCTGCGGACGATTCAGATACGGTGGGTGGTTCAGGTAAGTCGACTACTGGGATTTCCACTGGACTTCTTAGGCTTTGTTCATCGTGGCGACTTTCGTTGCGATCGCTGTGGCGGTTGCTGTGGCGATCGTCGTGGCGATCGTCGTGGCGATCGATCTCGTCCCGCAACGTCTCGTTCCCGAGGTGAGTACTTCCTTCTTGTGTTTCTTGTTCGGCGTAGCGATCAAATTGGTGATCCGCATCCGCCGTCCTTTGTGTGTCCGAAGGGGAACTTAGTCGGGTCGATGCCTCGTTTTGGGGTGTCCTCGATGAATTCCCTTTTTGGCTGGTGATAGGTGGAATCAAGGTGGTGGTTTTTGCAGTGGTCGACCATCCATACTCTTCAATAAACTCTCTTTCTGTTTCAGGTGTCATCTCTTCCTGGTGTGTCGATGTCGTGGCGCCATGCGTGTCGGGTCTGATCCGTTCGGGGTCAACGAAGACTTCGTCCGGAACACCTAACTCGAATGCAGGCTTCAAACGGTTGATGTGGACAGTCTGGCGGCGGATATCCGGTAAGTCTCTTATTTCGTATGTTACATCCGAGTACTTTTTCACGACTATCCAGGGTCCGCTCCAGGGACTCCAAAATTTCTTAACAACCCCTGGGGGTGCTTGCATGTCTTTGAGGTACACGGCGTCACCGCCTTCGAATGAGCGTAGCGTTCGACGGCTGTTGATGGCGTCGCTTCGTTTTCGCCACGCTTCATGAAGGCTCTGTTGAGTGGCTTCTCGGGCTATTCTCAGATTCTTCAGTGTGGTAGGTTCGTCGGGACGTGGTTTCAGGCTTTGTAGCGATTCGTTCGGCAACCGGAGTTCTCGTCCGAAGGTCAAGAAGTTCGGGCTGAACCCTGTACTCTTGTGTGGGGTTGCGCGGTAAGCCGCGAGTGCAACGGGTAACATACTCTCCCAATCCTTCGTTCTCTTCGAGATCTTAGCGATGATATTGGCGAGGGTACGGTGAAATCTCTCACAGACGCCGTTGCTCTCGGGGTGATATGCCGTTGTGAAAATCTGTCTGATACCCCATTGATCGCACAGCGCCCTGGTTGATCCGGCCGTAAAAGCGGTTCCGCGATCCGAGACCAACCGTTCCGGAACGCCATGAGTGGGTATATACTTTCTTGCGAGGTTTCGTGCTACTGTCGTGGCGGTGCAGTCCGTGGTGACATACGCTTCCGCATATTTTGTGAAATGGTCGATGACCGTCATCAGATATTTCGTGGTTTTTCCTCCCGCAATCGGTCCGACAAGATCAATTCCGACGATCTGTCCGGGGCGCTCGGGGAGTAAAGGTTTCTGGATGGGATTACGGAGACCGGGCGGGGTGTTGCGTCGTGAACACGTTTCGCATCGTTGTATGTTTTCGCGAACGTCTTTAGCTAACCCAGGCCAAGTTCCGAGTTTCCGTACTATCTTTTCTGTCACCTCCGCTCCGGGATGTCCGGCCCATTCATTTTTGTGACATCTATCGATGAGCCATTCCCGAAGTGAGGAGGGAATGAGCGGCACCCATTCATGTTGTCCGTCGTATCGAACGCGTGTCTCCCATACGCCGTTGGTTTTGCGTAAGTCCTCTCTGTGGCGGTCTAAAGTGATCGCTTGGATCCAATTGTCGAGGTCTTGAGCGGCGATCATAAGCTCTCGCGGAAACTCGAGAGTAACTACAGCTATGTCTCCGCGGCTCAATCCGTCGGCATGACCCATTTGTGTTCCAGGTCGGTAGCGGGGTGTGAAGTCGTACTCTGCCAATCTGAGTACCCATCGTCCGATGCGCGAAGTCGGGTCACGGAGGTGCATAGCGGCGGTAAGAGCCATATGGTCGGTTTGGAGTTCGAAGGTCTGTCCGAGGAGGTATTCCTGGAAGTGTCGAACCGCCCAAACGACCGCTAGGAGCTCACGTTCGGTGACCGAGTACCTGGTTTCGGCCGGGTTTAATTTGCGACTCGCATACGCCACGGGCCTCTCTTCCCCATTAAAGCTTTGCGAGAGGACGGCTCCCAAGGCGAAGCCGGATGCATCGGTTGCGAGGATAAACGGTTTAGTCAGGTCAGGATAGGCGAGTATGGGTTCGCTGGTCAACTTTTCTTTGAGGTCATCGAACGCTCTTTGTTGTCGGGTTGTCCACTCAAAAGGCTGGGTTTTTTTCAACAACTCGGTCAAGGGCACCACTATTTCCGAAAAGTTCGGAATGAACCGTCGGTAGAAACTGGCGAGACCCAAAAAGGACTGAAGTTTTACTACGGAGGTCGGTACGGGGAATTCCTTGATCGCTTTTGTCTTCTCCGGCTCAGTGAGGATCCCTTCTGTTGTTATTCGATGTCCCAAAAAGCGAACTTCATTTTTGAGGAATTCGCACTTCGCGAGGTTGACTTGAAGTCGAGCCTCGGACAATCGATCGAAAACTTGTGCGAGTTTCTCAAGATGCTCTTCTCGTGTGGCTGAGAAAACAATTACATCATCCAAATATACAAGACAATTGTTGCCCAGAATTCCGTCTAAGGCGTCATTCATTACGCGTTGAAACGTGGCGGGAGCGTTTTTGAGCCCGAAGGGCATCTTCTCGTAATGGAAATGTCTTCCGAGGACCGAAAAGGCGGTTTTTTCCTTGGAATCAGCGTGGACCGGGATCTGATGGTAACCCGCGATGAGATCGATTGTTGAAAACCATTTACATTGTCCGAGCATTGCGAGCGTCTCCTGCAAACGTGGGAGGGGGTAAGCGTCTCCTTTGGTGATCTTGTTTAATTGACGAAAGTCGGTACAGAATCTCCAAAGCTGCTTTTCCCCCGGCGGCGTCTTCTTTTTTACTAATAAGACGGGCGCGCACCACGGGCTGGTAGATGGGCTAATCACTCCGGATTCCAACATATCCTTGATCTGCGTTTCGACTACCTCCCGGAGCGCATGAGGAACGGGGTAAGGTTTTTGTTGAGTCACGGTGGGTTGGGTGAGAATAATCTCGTGGGACACGTTGAGGTTGCATCCCGCCCCCGTCGGTGGCTTAAACAAGTCCCGGTAAGTATTCAACAACTCCTTCGTTGGCTCAGCGTCCGGTGTAGTTAAATGTTGCAATTTTTGTTCAAGGACGGTCTCAAATTGTGGTAAAGGTGGGTCCCATTGATCGGTCGGAACTTCTCCCCATTCTTCCTCATCCGACGTTTCTTGAAGAGAATTAATCACGCCCTCTTTTTCATCGTTTTGAACAATGGGTGAATCGTTTCTTGGGCGTTTTCGCTCGGGTGGGTTCATCTCGCGTAATATCATATCAAGATGTTGATCAATTACAGGTTCAATCTGGGAGGTTGTTGAAATTTCTGAAAATTTAATTTCATTTTTATTTTCAGGTGTGGCGAGGACCGTGTCGAATGTGGCGATGGTATGCTCATTGGGTGTGGCGACGACCATATCGGGTGTGGCGACGACCATGGCGACATTGGTATTTGTGTGTCGCTCGGGTGTGGCGACGACCGTGTTCGGTGTGGCGATGACCACATCTGGTGTGGCGACAACCACCCCCGGTGTGACGATGGTATGCCGAGTCGGTGTGCCGATGATCTCATTCATCATGGTGTCGGTGTGCCGATTTGGTGTGCCGATATCTGTGTCTTTTGTGGCGTTGGTGTGCCGATATGGTGTGTCGATGACCCTATTTACAAATAAATCGGGTGTCGTGGCGGTCAGATGGTTTACTGTGGCGGTGGACTCGTCGATGGTGCGTACCGCTCGATCAACGGCCGCGTCGATGTACCGATCAAGAGATGAGTCGTCAAGTGTATCGGAACTCGCACCGGAACGTGGGTGGACGGTCGGTAGCGGCGTGGCGACGCGTTCTGCATCGCGTACTACCCCCGGTATCTCGAAACGGACTCTTCTAGCTTCTTCCGTATCGCGTTCCTCCTCGTTCGGTGCGGGAACCGACTCCAAATTTTCGTGGCGAGTCGCATGATCGTACAAATCGGCGGGTGTGTCGATTGGTGTGGTGACTCCTCGGAAGTGTCTACTCCAAAATTTCATTCCACCGGATCCGCTGCTGTTGTTAGCGGAGGTCGTAGGTGTGCTCGTCGCGCCGGTACGTGTGTCGAGAACTGAGGTATCGCGTTCTACGACGTTGAGTGTGGCTGTTGCCGCCGAAAGGGTACTAGGGAGAGGTGTGCTCGTGTCGCGATTGTGGATACGATCATCAAGCAACCCGGTTTCCCGCCCCTCCGGCCGCAACACCACACCCACACTGTACGGCTCATCTAGCATCTCGACGGGCGTAAAAGGTCTTATTTTCCCTTCCGGTGTGTGGTACTTCATAGTCGGTCCCGTGGTGAAAGTAATCGGTACTCTTCTTAGCACATCTAATCCCAACAAATCGAGTGTGGCGCATTTACGTGCGAACACCAAAAAAGTATGCTCGAACGTGCAACCACCGATACGTGTTACTAGATGTTGTTCCCCCGAGAAATGCAAGGGCATCCCGTCCGCGCCCCACGCGACAGCTCGTGTCGGGTACAATTTTATTCCCTTGACGGGAGTTGATAAAACCGAAAGTGCGGCGCCCGTGTCGACAATCATGTCTCTTTCCTCGGGGCCCAAACCTACGGTAATTTTCAGGGTGCGTGACATCGGGGCTTCAACTGCCGGGATGTGGTCCTCTTCTACGGGCTTCTTGTACCGAGCTATCTCCATCGTGTGTGCAGGGGCAGCTATTGGTTGCGAAACAGGGAGTAAACGCTTCTTCTTATAACAATCGGCCTCTAGGTGTTCTCTCATACCACAAAAGTCGCAAAAAATGGTCTTCTGCGGACTAAATGGGCAATTCACGGGGAAATGCGCGCGGTCGGCACAAAACATACAAGGATAGCGCGGGCTTGGCTTCTCCTCGTTTCGTGGCTCGCTTGGCTTCTCCCGGCGATAGTCCTCTTCTTTGTGGCGATTGTGTCGTGGTGTATGGTCATCTTTCCGAGGGCATCGTGCTGCGAAATGATCGTGGCTTCCGCAGCTATAACATCGACGGTCGTTCGTGACGGCCGCGAGGTCCCATCTTTCCTCTATATCGGTGGTATCATCAAGGGTTTCTTCAAGCTCTTCTGCTTTACTCAACGCATCTTGAATATTTCGTGGTCGGTTGGTTATCAATAGGGCACTCATGTTCTTACCGACGCCGCGAATGAAGGCGTCCTTTGTCTTCTTTTCGACCCATTCGTTGCGTTCGTGGCGGCGTAGGCGCGTCCCCTCTTCCATGACGGCACATCTTGCTATCCCGCGCACGCGATCGGCGAATTGACGGAGCGTTTCGGTTGTGTTGCGTTTAACCGTCCACAATAATGCTGCGGCATGCTGCGGATTTTCTTTCTGGAACCATCGCAACATGTCTTCACGGACGATTTCATAAACGTTATCCACGTCAACGGCGTCATCGCGATCGATTAGGAATTGTTTGGCTATCCCGCGTGCTTTGGTACGAAGTAGCCGATACCGTTGTTGTGAGGTTAGGCCCGCGGTCACTAGATCAAAATTCGCAAAAAATGAAACTACACTGAGTGCACCTGGTGTATCGGGGTCCCATGGTTCGAGTTCGAGGAATACCGAGCGCGGTATGTCCCCTCTCTCACCCTCGTGTGTCGCAGTATTGTAACGCTGAAGGAGCACGTTCATCTCCCTCATCGTCTGTGTCATGATTTCAACAGCCTCTGTGCCGGCGGAGGAGTGTGTACCTTCTCCCCTATCACTAGCTCCCGACAAATTTAAAGACATCGTGTCGGTTGAAGAGGTATTGAGGATGAGTGTGTAGACTTATGTGGACTACCACTTAGGCAAAAGGAAATCTGTACGCGTGTGTTCAGTTGTGTGTCGGTAGTAGTTAGGTCTATTGAGAAAATCAGCTTCTCGTGGCGATTATGGCGATCAAAAAATATAGGAGGCTGCGTTGCGTCACTTTTCCTAGGAATACAATAAACGGATGCACATCCTACCTAATTGTATACCTGGTTAGTTTTCGTGTTTTCGATAGACTCTACTTTTAAATTTTTAGAACTCGTGGCGAAACAAGACCTACTATTTTTTTGTGTGGATTCGTGTGAGGCGAACTCACAACAATCCCGCGTGTCGCCACAACTTTATACACCTTTTACGGTGAACCAAGTTGGGGAGACAAGAGGGTATTGCAATCCAAACCGCTGCCACCAATTTTGTAAGCCTTTTATGGCCCCACGCTTGATGGCAGCTGAAATTTAAATGAAGCCAACAAGCGGTGATGGGCGTTTGGGGGTCGTGTTGGTTGATAAAAATCAACGAACACGAGCACCAAACGTTTGCACACGAGTTCGGGGGGTTTTGATTTGAAGTTAATTTAGCTGAAATAAAATATCGAAAACACTTAGAATTTAGAAATGGTAGCAAATGATATTTACCTGTGGCGACAAAGCGTGGCGACGTCGGCGACTGCGTGGCGATCGTCGTACAGCAAAACTTGAAAGCCTGAAGGGCGAAATAAAGATAAAACAGGTACACAAGTGTGTCCTTTTGCCAGAGGGGCTGACGGTTGTCCTGAAGGGACCTAATACCAATTGAGGGGTGTCGTTGCACTCTCCTCTAACCTTTTACTGAACCAGGTATACTCAGAAGAAGAACTACAAAGTACAACTAGCAGGTGGATTTATTAGAAATTAGGAACGGCAAATGACTTCCCCACAAGTGTGGCGGTTAAGAGCTGAAGGCTTTCAAGTAAAGTTTTACAAAACACAGTATGGTTCTCAGTTTCAACAAGTACATTCAAAATTCCAATCTCATTTATCAGTTTCCAAGCATAGGTCATCAATTTCAAAATTAAGGTATGTATTCGTTCAAGTTTGTTCAATGTTTCAATTCTACTAAAGTTCTCAAATTTATTCAATGTTGTTTTACTAATGTCTTTTTACTTCCTTACTCTAGCACAGTTGCATAAATAATTGGCCAATATATGTATGCATAAAGGTTTCACACTCACTGTCGGGCCCGGAGGTATCCTCAAGCTGGGTGTGGCGATGGCGAAGATTCGTGACGATCGGTAGCTCTGGGTCGTGGCGATCGTGGCGATACAGGGGGGGGGGTACGGGTGGAATATTCGTCAGGATGGGGCGGACTCTCTGTCACTGACTTTGAACGCTGCTGGACTGGGTATAAGGCGATCGTCGTTGGCGGGGAGCTCAGGTGGAGTCCTCCCCCCTCCGCCCCGCCTGAAGATGGTAGTGGGGACGACTGGTCGAGTGGGGGAGAGACCGTTGGGTCCCTCCCAGCTGAGGGGGGAGGGACGCGCGGGGTGGCGTTCGGCGTCGGCTGTTGTTCTTCTTCCACCTGAGCTGATGACGTCACCTACGAGGCTGACCGAAGGGGGCTAATGGTGCCCAGCTCCCGCCTCACTGGGAATTGGGCCCAGAGAGCGAGAGCTCACAGTACATAAATATTTACATCACAGTATTGTATCAGCACTTTCAGCACTCAGCAGTCATGTCCATCTGGCTGCTTGGTATCAAGGTAGAATCACCTTATCCCACAAATGATGGAGGGAGGATTGTGCCTCTTCTGGCTATGCCAATGGGGTTCGAGTTCAGCTCCAAGTCCCACGGAGCCCACTTGCTCGAGCCGTGGCACGCCATCGTGTGGCCGTAGCCCTGAATTTAGACCAGATGAATGATCCTCCTGTTAGGACTCGGGTGGTCATCCACTCCAGGATAAACAGTGGGTAACCAGCCCGAATCAGATCCTTCGCTGACTTGCCATGCCATATCCCTCTCCAGGTGATCGTTGCTCCAATCACCTTTAGTTGGTTTCGCTGAATGTTTGCAAGTGCTGCTGCAGCATCTAGTAATGCGTCAACTTCATATTTTCGAATTTTGGAAGCATTGATGTCTGCGAGTGATCTCTGGCCGGAGCCAGAGACCACTGAGACATCAATAATGAAGGCTCCTCTTGGTGTTACCACCAAGAGGTCTGGACGATAACCTCGCTGTTCCAGGTTAAAGTGTGGCTCTAGCCATACTGGCCATCCTTTACGGCGAGCGTAGGCTTCCAGTAGGTTCAGGGCAGAATTGTGACGGGCACACCTGGGTCTTACCATGGCTGGGCAAATCTGGAGCACATGCGAGGCTGTTTCGGGTGTTTGACATCCCATTCGGCATAGATGGCTGCTGCCGGTACGCCTGCCTCTTGTCCTCCTCACTCCTGTTGGTAGAGAACCAGAATGTACTTTCACCATACCCAATGACCTCCATCCCCATAGTTTCGCTGAAGGGTTCCTGATCCATGCCGTGCTAGCTCCGTTATCGCGTGATTTTACCAGTTCAGCTCCATCCGTAATTTGATGGAGACGTTGTGCCCTGGCAATTCGACGGTCGATTCTTGATGTCCCATTTTGTTGTTGGAGACTCGTTCCTCCTTCAAAGAGTTGTGTGTTTGCCGCCCCTACCCTATTAGCTCTTATGGTTGGTATTTGACTGAGTAGTTCCATTACTCCAAGACCACCATCACCCACTGGTCCATGAATGTAGGCATTAGCAGAGTCAAATGGCAGGCGCAACCATTTTCTCACATATTTCCTTACAGATATATCCATCTGTTTTAGAGTTAAGAGCGTGGTACTTCCCAGCACTAGTTGGTGAGTTAGTGAGGGTATGCCGTGGTCTCGCAACATTACTAATTTCTGCAGAGGCTTCAGTGGTGCCCTGTCAATTTTCTCAAGGATTGTAGTCATTTTAATTGGCATGTTACGACATATACCCTGGGTACCAAAGGATACTCCCAGGTATATCCATCGAACATTGTGTGGTGCTGCCCTCAGGCACTGGCCATCAACATCAATGGAAGGCCTTTCAGCTGGGACCACGAGTCGATGCCCTCTTGGCATCAAAGGCAGATAGACAGGCATCAAAGACATTTTTTTTTTCACTTCTTTCACGAATACAAAGCTTCCCTACCTTCGGTAGTGAGGAAGCAAAATTAAGAGTTGTCCTTTAAAATAAAAAAAATATATACATCGATATCTGCATTACTTTTTTTTAAATTGACCTTTCAAATAAGTAAGTTTCCGTGGCTCATCTTGTAGGTACGATGAACAATTTGGTGCAGTACATTAAACTATTTGCGTTTGTCGGTTGTGGAAAAGTGCGACATTTGAGAAACTGGCTGCCCCTTGCCGTCTCTACCTGGACTCCAGCAGACGTTGAAATTTAAAAATCGTGCAGATTCGTACCGTTTAACATCGAATATTATATGAAGGTAGATTGGCTTTGTGGGTGTGAAGTGACTAACAAATTATTTTGCTTTGCTTTGCCTACTTTGTTCTACCAACTGAAATGAGGCTTGGGTTAAAGACGGCATACGTGCTCTGGTATATTTGCGTATATTGGGTCGTCAAAATATAATGCAACAACTCGACAGAGCATACCTATCGCCTTAATTTGATGCAAAAAAACGAAACGGTTAAGAAAAATAGGTACATTTTATCTCGAATCATTGAGAATTTTATCATCTAGCTAGCCATGCGTGGATGAGAGGGAAGATTATTCGAATCACGGAGTCTTCAAGGGGCTCGTTAATTTTTCTTCCGAATTGGACGATGTTTTGAATCGTCACGGGCAAAAAAGTGTATTTAATACACATTTCAGCTATTGCAACATGATGGGTGCATTTCTTGGGTTTAAACCTTTGATGATTAAGTATTTAAGAATTTCTGTTAACCACTAGAGAACATTTTTCGTGTCTATTGTACGTATTTAGTACAGTTTGCAATTTTAAGATGAAAAAGTTACCAAGATTTATCCCATTTGCATATCGTTGAAATTTCTATTCGGCAGAGAAAATCACCTATTCTGTCCCTTCTCGATAGCCTCTCCTGATCTCTGTGCACCCCCTGAGTTTCGGGGCAGAAGCCGCCACTGCTGATGATGTCACTGGTTGTGATGATGACTGTTGTGTTCCTCATTGCAGACAATCCATTTGCCGTTTGGTCCGAGGTCTAGTGAAGTTCTGGAGGGCAGTGATTACTTGGGAGGGGATGTGGAGACTGCTGTGTACCAAGCTGTTCTCAAGCAAGCCTACTCCACCGCTCGCCTCTTCATCGGCCCTTTCCAGTCCATTCTAGACGCCAACAACGGAGACACGACTGTCCTCAAGAAGAAGCTCGATGACTTCTTCAAACGGGTAAGAGACTTGTCTATCATTATTTGATGAATTGTATTCTTTGTGCCTTTATAAAATGATATTATTTTTTTTAGAGTGCACAGGAAGAGATATTTAGTTTTTTCATTAACCTCTAATGTATCCTGTAAAGATTGTCTAATTCTTTTGGTTTATTATTTTAATAATGAATATTTGGAACCGACCAAGAAAAAATAATTTTAATCCCCCCCTCAAAATTTGTTGGTTTACGTTTCAAAGTATGCAGAATCCGAAAACGAATAAACAATTTTCAGTCCGTCCGCCGTACGCGGCCCTTTTCTTAGCAACCCTGGACCGATTTGGTTCAAATTTGGTATATGGGCTCCATTTGGGGTCTAGTTGTGCCGCGAAGCTTTTGGTTGATGTCAGTCACTTCTAAGGGGTGAAAATTGAGGGTTGAAAATGAGGAATTTCACCGAATTCTGTTTTCATTTTTCCTGAATAGTTAATGGTGTGGGACAGATGAAAATCGGGTTGATTTCGGAAAATAAGTCTCCTGTTATTTTAGGGAGACAATCAAAATGTATGATTTCAAAAAATAACCGGGAAAACGGACCTCTCCAACATGAAGCGGGAACGTTCGCTGGTTGGCCTGATTGGATCGCCGTCTCATCCCAGTGTTGCCTGATGGTATGGCAAAATTGTGTTATCTAAGAGGAAAGTTATCAAACAAAAACCTGGGGAAACTTAATTTTCCCCATCTTACTTTTTCTATTTTTTTCTACAGTTTTCGATTTCGATCTTTACTGGTTTTGTGAAATGTTGCATCTGGGGACTAAAGATTTCTCGATCTCAGCGCTTCAAGCAGCCGTAAATGAACTATTGCAGGATGACGCCATCCTCCAGTTTTTTTAAACGTTCATATTTTCTACAATGTTTTGTTTATTCGTAAATTACGAAGTATGGGCTGAAAGTTTGCAGTGGGGGGGGGGGGGGGGTTTCGAGGTGCTGAATCCGATTTTGGGGTCAAAATAGGAAATTCTGACATGGTGAAATTCCTCATTTTCAGTCTGTCCACCGTATGCGGCACTTTTCTTAGCAACCCTGGACCGATTTGGTTGAAATTTCGTATATGGGCTCCATTTGGGGTTCAGTTGTGCCGCGAAGCTTTTGGTTGATGTAGGTCACTTCTAAGGGGTTGAAAATTTCAAGAGTGCTCTAGCTCGAATACTCTCGGAATAAAAGAATTGTTTTTTCACCAATTTGAAATAGTATCGAATTTAAAGACCACCCAGAGCTCTGTAGGACCAACCGTTCGCTCTCTACGAGAACTTAAGGGGTGGACTATGATAAATCAGGAACATGAGTGTGAATCGCAAAAGAGGTCTCATCTCCGTTCAAATTTTTGCTGACCAAAATGCGATTCCTGTTCGTTTCTTCTGTAGTGTTTTCTGTCCTTAGCAACTAGTAATCGAATTTCTTAATAATTAAGGCAACCTCAACTCCCTGTTTCTTCAAATTGAGTGTGAAGCGTTTATTTCTTCCAAATAAACTTGATAGTTAAATAGGTACGTGGTAGGTAGGTAGTATCTATGGTTGGTAGGTGGTGACGATGACAAAGCCTTGTTCTTTGTAGACGAGGGATCTAAACAGAAAAAAATGGACCTTTGCTGCGTTTATCTCTGTTATCTACTTTTATTAACAGATTGTATTTATTTCCAATTACTGTTGGTTTATTATTTTCAATAATGAACGAAGAAAAAAAAATATCCTAGCAGTATCAGAGCTAAAAGGGGTGGCACCCAACATCATCATAGTGATGGCTGCAATCTTGTCTGGCGCGGGGAAAGTGCCGCGGAGTTGTTCGAGTTGGGCATCTCAGTTGGTGTACTCCGTGGTGTCACCAGAGGCGTACTGCTCGGCTCATATTTGAACTGGTAGTCTTTGTAGAGGTATTTCCTTCCATCCCTTTATCCCACCCCTCCGTCATCATCCCTCATCTCTAGGGTAGGCGTCGGGTGAGTCCTGGGCGACCTCTCCATTTACGTTTGATTTTGAGGTAACGGAAGCTTTGATTTTACTTTCGAGGTTGGAAAAAAGTTCTTCAAAATCAAAATTTCCATTTTTTACGTTTCAGACCTTTTTGAACAATTTTGGCTCTGTGTCTGTCATGAATTCTTTGCGGATTCCTTGAATTGGATTGTGCGGGTTGGGTTGTAAATCGTCAGTCTCACAGCAGCACCACGTATCATCACTAGTTACCATTGAAAAATGACTGACGCTGATGGTGATCCTCAGTGATGCGAGTGTAACTTAATGTTATAATTATTATCAATTATTGAACCTAATTGACTGAAACTGGAAGATCACAAAATAAGTTGAATAACTAATCAGTTCATCTCCGTGAGTCTGATATGTTGAGTTGCAGGATGTAGGATCAGTTGACTTGCCCGCATGAACCCTTCTGTACGAAAAACAGTTTTTTGCTCTGCTGAAAAATTTGGAAAATGTATGATACGTGGTGTAGCTGTGAGACCGGCGAAATGCCCCCCCCCCCCCCCCCCAAACTGATAACAGCCACCGGGCATGCGCAAACGTGTATTTCCTTCTTACAGCCATAAATTCTTTTATTCCCATCTAATTTCGAACAAATTTTCAGGGATTTTGCGGGTTGGCGTCTAGATGTTCCCCCTATGAAAATGATGGCCTCCAAATTGAATGTATTTTGTAAGCATGCGCAAACGTGAAACCATTGAAACAGCCATGACTTCTACATTTTTCAACAATATTCGGAGACTGCGGGTTGACGTGTAGAGTCCCCTATGAGGGTAGTGCAAGGTACTTAGGGCGGAATTCATAGTCATTACTTAAGTCTGAGTGCACCCTCAAATGATTGATGTTTTGAGACTAAGGGCGGAATTCATAGTCATTACTTTAGTCTGAGTGCACTTTTCATTACTGTTATAACCATAGAGAACCAGCGACAAGGTTATAACTCACAATCAGTGCAGAATACGAGAGGGAAATTTCCCCGTGCTTTTCACCCAAAATATCCTTGAAACAGGGAAATATCCCCACCAAGGCTGCCAACTTAACACTGTCGATGCTGGTGTCATGACGTACATGACGCGCTGGTGCTCACCGAGTACTGGCGTCATGACATCCATGACGGGACCCTCTGTTGAACCTCACTTTCTTCGGACATCCAGATTTACTTTGGAAATCGTTGAATGGGTTCAGTTCCTGATGAAACCCATTCAGTACATCCCCAGTTAGCCGCTAGAGTGCATCGTTTTCAAATCGAAGTGTTTTCAAGAGCAAAGTTCATCCTAACAAGTGGAAGATGCCAGTCGTGACGTTCTCCTTATACATTGTATTTTATCGATTGTTTTGAGTAGTATTTCGTGCTCCCAAATGAACTTGTTTGCCGTTTTGGATGTTTTGCAAGAAGCAAAATAACCAAGGTGTTTTTCCAAATAGGTGGTTTTCCGCGTATTTTCTCCCATTGCGGTTGCGTATTGCGGGCCACAGAAGTTCCAGTTCTGGGGGTTGGCGCAGTGGCAGGGCCAGCGTCGAGAGTGTTAAGGTGAAAATGAGTTGAGTAGCCTCTGAGCGTCCCCTCAGGCTCAGTGTGCACTCAGGCGACCACAACACTTAAGTGGGCCGTCTCAATCAATTATGAATACGGACTGTTGAGTCGAGGCTGACCCTCAACTCAAATAGTTGAGTGCTCGCTCACATTCAAGCCTTGTCTATGAATTCCACCCTTAGAGATTGATGTTTTTAGACTAATCTATGCAATCGGGTTACGGATACGAGGAAGCTATGTGCCACACCCACTTGGCAGACTTTTTTTGCGACATGGGAGCACACCTACGCCAAAAATAAAGGGGAAAAGTCCATCAAGTGGGTGTGGCACATTCCTCGTATCCGTAACCCGACTGTACCTATGGACAATCCGGTGCATAGCAGCTAATCTCAAAACATCAATCTTCATTCTAAAATTTATTCGTTATCCTAAAAGTTGACCATCTACAACTCAGTCCACACAATCCCTGGGATCGAATTTGGGTGGAAAATGTAAAAGTTATGGCTGTTACAAGGAAATTCACTTGAAAAATTCCTCTACCTTGCAGACTCGGAAGCAAAGAGGTTTTGTACTCAGTTATTCGCATAGACAACGTGTGTTGTTGAAAACTGAGAGTGTGGTCTCCTCATCTGTCACCCCTGTAATGTGCTCAATCTGTGTTCTCTGTTTCAGTACCTATTAGATCTCAGATTGGCGGACTGTGACATCTTGAACGTTTTTGACGGCGTACAGTTTCTGCCTCTCGATCGCACGACCTTCCTTCGCTCGCAGTGTTTTGTCAATCTAGTCGAAGCCACGTTCCCCGTCGTCTCGCATTCTCTCCTCATGTACGACGGCAACTTAGTCTGGTGAGTCTCATCCCACAAGGTTTGCTTGAGATGACGTAAACCAAATGTTAGACTTTCCTGAACAACGTTTCATGCTTGTAGGAGCGGGCTGAATCCAGAAGACGTTAAAGTAGTCTACAGATACGTTTGTAATAGTCTTCTGCCCAAACACCTGAAGGCTAATTATTTGGCCAAAATGGGGAGCTCTGGCTCTAATGTTCGCCTCACCAGGTAACTCTTGATGACATTTTTACTGTCTGTATTCCACATTCTGTTTTTTTATATCGAGTAGGTTTCCAGGTTTATCGATACGGATGAAATTTTCACTCAAACTTATTGTCATAGTCTTGGTTAAGCTATGAATATTCAGATGACACATTTGAATCGGTTTTTTTGGTTTATTATTTTCAATAATAAGCCTTTGGAATCGAGCAAGAAAAAAAAATTAACCCCCCCCCCCTCAAAATTTGATGTTATACGTTTCAAGGTACGTAGAATCCGAAAATCGAATAAAAAAATTTTCCGTCCGTCCGCCGTACGCGGCACTTTTCTTAGCAACACTGGACCGATTTGGTTCAAATTTGGTATATGGGCTTCATTTTTCCAGTTTACTGTTTCGTTTGTGTCCGTGTTCTACTCATGTTTTCCCTGGAAATGGCTGTAACAATTATTTATAGCGAGGTTCTTATCAGCGAAATTCAAAAAAGGGAAACGTTGTGGAAAGAGTAAAGTGTACAAGAAGACATTTCTGGTGTACAATAAAACGAATACGAAGGTGGGAATTTGATACACAATTTTTGGCAAAAAATTGAGCTAATCTACTATAAGTAAATTTTGCAACCTACTTGAAATCTAAATAAAAATGTAGGTATATTCAATAAATATACCGTTTGGAGTTGAATAGAAAGACACATTTTATTTGTAACCGGTCTTGAAATTATATGTTTTGCTATAGGTTTCAAGACATTCGACCTAGGTATAATGCAAAATTGAAGAAACCAGCTGTGGACCAAATTAAATAGAATTGAATACAAAGGGTATATCAGATAATGTGGTCTGTTGTTCTTCAAGGAAACGGCGTTAAATTTTCTCTCTCCCAAATGTCGAACCCAACTTTTTTTGATTTGGTGAAAAAGCTGCCTGAGCATGCTAGGTAGCTCCGCAAGTTTTACATCGGCTGTGCTTCATTTCTGGGTTGTTTTTCTATACTAGTATCTCTACTGTAAAAACTGGTCCCTTTACAATCGAACATTTTTGCAATCGAATTTAGGGAGAAATTCGTGTTTGAACGATTCAAATTCACCGCTTGGTTCCATCATTGAAAAATTGCCGAAATTAGTGTCCTTCTCAACGAATTAGTTGCCGTAAATTAATAAACCAATGCTGCATTATTCGAATAAAATATGCCATTCATACTATCGCGAAAAACAGAAAATGTACAAGTGGAGAAAGATTTTACAACTCAGGACGAAGCAAAGATAACCTCGCAAGGAAGGATTTCAGACGCGTCTTGTGGACGACTACTGTGGACACTATAGCGGCGCGCGCGCGCGACTTGAGGTCGCTCACGCTCGTGGGTCGCTCGATCGCACTCTTTGGTCGTCCACGTAGGGCGAGGCCTGAGGCACGCAGGACGAGGCCTGAGGCCTGAGGCACGTAGGTGAGGCCTAACACTGGACCGATTTCGTCGCTTAAGGGGTATCATGACATTTATCATTTTTCCCAACTTTTCAGGAGACAAGACAAAAAGCAAGAAACATCTCTCTCTCTGCTATGATGGCGATTGTGGCGCACTGAGCGGTTTTTTCGCAAAACTGATCACTCCAGGCGATTCGGCGTGAAATTTTGAATCGAAATTGATGTATAACCCAAAAAGGCCAAAAATTGAGATATGTCATGATGCTCCTTAAGCGACGATTTAGTTCAGATTTGGCAGTTTTCTTAGCAACACTGGACTGGTAGGTACAAAAAACGCTGCGAATCATTGCCCAAAGGTTTATTATTTTCTGTATAGATCCCTCCCTACCAACCACCTACTACCTACTAGGGCATTTTTGAAAATTTTAACCCTTAATTTCCATTTGGTTCGTGGTTGGGGTTGAAATGTTCAAAAATGCCCTAGTAGGTAGTAGATGGTTGGTAGGGAGGGATCTATACAGAAGGGAGATCTATAATTAAAATAATAAACCTCCGGGCAATGATTTGCAGCGTTTTTTAAAGAGCGTAAATCCACAAAAATGTCATTTTGATTTTTTTTCTCGTTATTCCGTTCTATAATCCTAGGCGCATTGTTTGAAATTAAAAGGGCATGCGAATCACGTCTCTAACATGATAGAAATCGCCCTTGAAAATCCTGGTTTCTTTTAGAAGGGCGTAAGTCTGTACTTACTTTGGTAGCGGAAACTTCGGTCGGCTTGCTTTTGGCTTATTGTTTTCAATAATAAGCCATTGGAATCGAGCTAGAAGAAAACTGAAAACCCCTCTAAATTGGTTAGTTTTCGTATCAAGGCTCGTAGAATCCGAAAGTCGAATAAAAATTTTGCCGACCGAACGACTACTCGCACATTTTTGATTATAAAAAGTTGAATATGGTACATTCATTCCAACGCTAATTTAAGAATTCACCAGTCATAAGAGTTCCTCATCCTGTTGTAATATTATAAGTCCAGTTTGATGTTTTGAATTTTGTTCCAGATTCGTTACTGGTCCTGATTCTTTGGTTGACTTGGTTTACTCCGACAAGACGCCCAAAGTGTATCTAGATAAAATCCAACGCCCGGGTTTCTTCCATTTAGTAGTATACAAAGTCCACGATCTTGTCATCTGCCTCTTCTTACCAAAAAGTAAATGAAATTAAGTAATTAATAAATAAATAATAAATAAGTTATTAATAGTTGCACGGCTGGCTTCATGAGAAGGCCGCACAAGGTTTGGAAACGCTGCACTCGCTCCGCAGCAGCAACGATCGTCTTGCTGGATTATTATTGATTTACTTAGTTTACAAAACCGTGTTGTCAAGTATGCCATGATATTCTTCAGGGCATGGAGGAATAAGTAAAATACAAAGTACGCTATACGTCCTTCTAGGAGAAATTCTCAAAAGTCCTCTCAGCCCCTTTTCCTCCACAAAGGGCTTGTGGAAATCAAAATTCTTATTCTCAAGTCCTCATTAGAACTTGAAACAAGCAATTGAACTTCGCATAAACCTATAAAAATACGGATTGTAGGACACTTTTGACAATGAGGAATTTCACCGAATTCTGTTTGCATTTTTCCTGAATAGTTAATGGTGTGGGACAGATGAAAATCAGTTTTGGGGAAAATGAAAATGAGGGTTTTGGAAAATAATTTATTTTTGGGAGACATTCAAAATGTATGAAATATCCGGGAAAACGGACCTCATCAACGTGAAGTGGAAACGCTCGCTGATTGGCTGTTCGGATTGACGTCTCCTCCCAGTGTAGCCCGATGGAACGAAGAAATCGTGT
Organism: Apolygus lucorum; assembly: GCA_009739505.2. Taxonomy (NCBI): domain Eukaryota; kingdom Metazoa; phylum Arthropoda; class Insecta; order Hemiptera; family Miridae; genus Apolygus; species Apolygus lucorum. Next base: position 35,645,767 of record CM019168.2, on the reverse strand, counting down.
TATCTAAGAGGAAAGTTATCAAACAAAAACAGGGGAAACTTCATTTTCTCCATCTCTTCAGTTCTTCGATTTCGATCTTTACTGGTTTTGTGAAATGATGCCTCCGAGGACTATACGAAGTGAGATTTCACGAAATTCAGCGCTTCAAGCGGCCGTACATGAACTATTCCTGGTTGATGTGACTCTCCCGTTTTTTTCAAACCTTCACATTTTCTACACTGTTTTGTTTACTCGTAAATTAGGAAGTACGGGCTAAATCCGATTTTGTGGTCAAAAAATAAGTAATTCCGACATGGTGAAATTCCTCATTCTCATCTCACATCATGAGTTTGTGAACGAATTTTATATTAATTTTAACCAGTGTTTGGCGATTGTGTAAGAAAGATGAAGCCACGTAATACTTGTTCGTATCCTTGTCAAATATCACTATGGCCAGGCGCATCGTACTTTGAGAAGTCATTATCTTTATGTTAGATAAGTGCCTACTTAGGCACCGCCAAAGGGGCTTTTTGTGCGAAGAAACCCAGAAATCAAACATATCATAAACAAATCACCTAACAGATAAGTGAATGGGACTGTATTGCTCACCTGGTAGACAGTAGGCCTGATGTGCAGTGTTGCCAATGGGGTATTTCGGTCAATTTTTTTTATTTTTTTTTTCAAAAGAGTATGGCTCAGGAATAACGGTAATCGGGTCTGTTCGTCGAGAAAATGTTTTTAAAAAATCAGAGAAGCTAAGGAAAGTTGAAGATTTGAATGGTGTGACGTAGCTAGCCAATCGTGACATAGCTAGCCAACTGTCTTTGAAAAAGTATCCATGCACAGAAACCCCTCTTGGATACTACAACATTCTACTCACACACGCGCGCGGGGCAGTCCGTGGCGTAGTCCTTGCCTAGTGTGTGTGTATTTATAGCGGCCCGCCTTTTTCAAACGTGTGATCTCTTTAATTAATTTTTCTACCACATGTTATAGTGTCATTGGGCTTAAATTTGTAGTATATAGGTTTTCAAGGGTGCTGAATCCAAATTTGAGGTCAAAAACCTGAATTTCCGACCCACCGAAATACCCCATTCTCTAGTACTGTGGCCTTCAACCGAAGCCAGCCTTGGTGAATGAGGTTTGTTCCTCGATGTGTTTGATTGAAACTGCTCTTGGATGTAGATGGTCATCGTTCTCGAAGATCCACTTTCACGCCAGTTTGTTTTGGTGACTTTGTGTGAATGACATACTATGCGGCTCCAGTTTCTGGTTCTTTGCAAAACCACGCGGGAAACACGCCTTTCGAGCTACATGATACATGTACTGTGCAGAAAACTGTAATTGGGTTGTATTTTGGTGGGGCGGGGAATTGCGAGATGCGTCTCTTTTCATTTCAGTTCAAAAATGGAGCTTGCTCACTTCATCGACAGGGCAGTTGCTTGTGCTGCTGAAAGTGAAAGCTTGATCTCAGAGCCTTCACGTTGTCATCAGTAAAGTGAAGTAAAGTAAAGTAAACAACCATTTCAGGTTGGATTTTCTTCCTACTGCCATTCCTGGCGTCGCGGAGGTCATCAGCTGTCTTCCAAAGGGAAGATCGGAATTTGTTCTGATGATTTCGCTTATGGCTTCCCATTGGCCTCACCGCCGTGGGTTGGGACAAGAGGGCCGATGAGAGCCCTAGCCGCCGAATGCACACTGCTGGCAATGAGCCTTGGACCCACGACCCCCGTAGAAGTCGGTTCAAAGTCCACCGCCAAACTACAACGCCCCAACGACTGTAGCCACACCAGACCCCAGTATTCTGTGCATCCATACTACCGTGGCCAGGATGAATTTCCTGCTTTTTATAAAGACATCAGAAAATACGGAGATAAATTTTACGCGTACTACGTAGGGGACAACTATCCCCTCGTTTGATCATCACTGCTGGCAGTTCTACGTCCCAGTATCACGAAGAATGACTTAATTCTTCAGTGCAAAAAACATCAATAGTGAACAGGTTCGCTGTTTGTTTGTTTGGACAAACTAGGCACTTGTTTGTTTGGATTCTCCCCACCAAACCGTGCCTCAGGTGAGGAACGCAAGCTTTTGAAATCCGGGGAGAGAAAAGCCGGAGGCGGTCACCGCTGTGTGGTTTTCCAAGTATGTCACCCCCCATAAGAAAACCCTTGCTTGCGGTTTCCAGCGTAGTATGTCATTACACCGTCACTGCTGGAACTCAAACAAAATCCATAATCTACCTCTCATTGAATTTTTGTAGGTTTCTAATGAAGTAACTGAGTGTTTGTTTTTGTTGCTTCGCAGACAAAGATCCTCTTCGATTAGAACTATATCGGCAGTTGGATGTCTTTTTGAATGAACGCATGTCAGAGCTTATTACCGAGATCAAGTCCTACAGAAAGAGTGCACCAGAACAAACTGAAGCGCCTGACACAAGGTAATAATTTTGATTCCTGGCAGGGGAAGTCTTAATTAGGAGTGGCTAACTCTAACTCCAAATTTGGGAGGAGGGAAAAACAATAAATTTAGGGGTAGAGTTAGCCACCCGAACTAATTAAAATTGCATCGTAACTCATAAGGATGGAAAAATAACGATTTTCCATTAAAAACCACCTAATTTTCAGCCGCCGTTTCGAAAAATTCCAGTTAAATCCGAAAATGGATACTAACACGTGATTCAGCGTGGAAAATTAATGAAAAACTCGGCCCTTCGGGCCTCGCCAGGGGCAACCCCCTGGACCCCCGGATGGTTACTGCTTACAGCCTTCGGCTAAAATTCAAGAAACATCCATCATGATTTGTTTGTTTGCTGTTTCCTTTTTACTAGGAATTTGTTGTCTGTTGTTTTAATTTAGCTCTTTATGGACCTGCTTTTCAAATTGCTCGTCATTTCATTCACCTCTTGATGTCCCAACGGTATTGTTATTATTAAGAAATCTAAAATATCTAAGACGTCGAAGAACACTTCGCATTTAAAAGCCTAGGTTACAAGATCCTTCGTTTACTTTTTGGTAAAAACGATGCCAGGCAACTACATAAATAAAAATCCGCTAAATCGAAGTTGGTTCTTACCTTGCATAAACGTGTAGGTGACCTCTCTTCGACATAAAAATGAACTTGGCAACAGAGAAGGTACATGTTTACAACAACACAGAGAAGGAATGTTGAACCATGCAATGAGAAACAAACCTAATTGTGTACCAAGCAACAGGAAGGTATCAGGCTCTGGATCGGCAGAGTTTCCACTATCAATGAGGACCGTGGTGGTTCGAAACTCGGCTCTTCGCCCCTCGAAAACCGGAGTGTTGGAAAAGGCGTAGTAGGATCGGAGTGTTTAAGGGTAGGGGGAAATTTTGCGCTCTCTGATGAAATCGCGTATAAGCTCATGTTCCTTTTTCTCGGGTTCTACTTGCCCAATCGCCTTGATTTTTATTTTATTTTGTAAAGCATTTAGTCCTGTAGGTCCTGACACGGTTTTTTAAAAAATACTACACTCCGGGAAAAGGTACGGCTATTTGAAAAAAATCTTCAAATACGGCCAAAATTCTAGGTGATAGATGATTTTTTTTCCTCAACTTCTCGATCAAAAATTGCCAAACAAACGAATACGTCTGTTCGTTACGATCTAATGCACAATTAGAAAAAATAATCAAGGCGATAGGGCAAGTAGAACCCGAGAAAAAGGAACATAAGTATTGAAAAACGTGGTTTTTCAGGAAACGCGATTTTCTAAAAAAGAAGCGTGTTCCATCTATAACGTCATCTGGTGTGTCCGTAAACCTTTCCTAGCTTCTGATGAGTCATTTTGAACCCTTTGGAAGAAGAAGAAGAAGAAGGACATAATTATAACCATATGTCTAATCTCTGTGTGTATAACCAACCGGTGTTGACAAAGTTTTGCGGAGTGTTTGAACCGGTTATCGCTTTTCGTTCGTCACCTTTACCTTTCGTTCAGTTGCCGTTCGTATTTTCTATAATGCCGAGATCTCAACGAATTTTAAAAAAACGAAAACCTGTACCTCGTCGAGGGAAGGAAGAATAAAAAAGAATCAGGCAAAGCGAAGACTTGAGGATATGTTTCAAGAGGAAGAGGGGGACGACCCGGCTTACGGCGCTGGCCTCTATTAGCCGAGTGGAGCGCGACTATTCCGTGTTTGTAAATTTTTTTTAACCACTTCCCGTTGGAATTTTGACATGCTTTTTTTTTAAACTGACCAGTAAATAATCTACATTACGAAACTATTTTTTTCTCAAAATCGATTTTTGACTCGAAAAAATTTCCCCCTACCCTTAAAGCGCGCGTGACACTTTCGCGTAACGTTTTTCGGATAGTTACCCTATGGCAATAACATGTCCCATGTTAAAACATGTCTACCTTCATCTCAATTTTGGCACAATCCAGGGGTTGCGCGATCTCTGGACGGGTTGTTTGCAACCCAAACAATCTGTTGAGGGGTCTAAAATTCTTGAAATTTTGCGTAGAATCCCAATCTGCAGTAAAAAATGGGGGGGGGGGGGGGTCTCATTTTAAAGAACGACGTTGGTGTGCGTTGCGGACGATTATGCACGTGCGCAATGTGCACCGTGGTCATATTTAAGATCCTTGGGAAAAATCATGAAGATTAAAAAAAAAAAAATTACCACTATCTGGACGATTTAGCAGGGGGGGGGGGGGAACTCGTGAGACACCCTGTACACAGGAAAATAATAAACCTTTGTGTAATAATTTGCAGCGTTTTTTTAGAATTTGAACCAAAAAAACATGTGTCGCTGTCGGGCCTTCCTAATATTAACATTGACTTCCAGGTACGTGTATTTCAACACCATGAACCTGGCAACGAAGGACTCTTTACGAGAGAGGAAAGGCAACCCCAGCTCTGACGCGCTAGTTCGAGCTTTGGTGAGGCTCCACAATCACAACGTCAAGTGAGTCGGTTTATTTTATTTAAATCTATCTTCTATCTATCTATCTATATAGATAAAACGCCAACCGTACGTACGTATGCACGTTGCCGATGGGGAGGGGCTGGGGGCGGGAGGAGTCGGAGGGAGTGGTAGGCGAGGATAGCCGGAGGAATCGTTTTTGCCTGCTTTTAGTAGGCTTTTCAGCTAGTATATCTAATAATATAAAATGCCAACCGTCTGTATGTACGTATGTCCGTCACTGATCGCGAGGAGTTGGAGGAGTTAGACTGGTCGTGGGGGGGGGGGGGGAGTCGGAGGAATCGGGGGCGGGACGAGTCGGAGGCGAGAAGTTTCGGAGGGGTAGGAATCGGTGACGGGAGGAGTTAGGGGGGGTCGAGTCGGAGGAATTATTTTTGCCTGCTTTTTGTAGGCTTTTCAGCTAGTATACAGGGTGTCTACACTTAAGATGGGCATAACTTCAGGGTTCGATTCTACGAGGTATTTCCAACAAAAAAATGTCTTCTAGCAATTTTCTTTTAACCCACTAAAAATTCCTTTTTTTCACTTTAAAGTTTGTCTTCGCGTTTTCGACCTTACGGCACTGATATGGTTATAACTCCCTAATTTCAAAAAAAAAAAAATTCAAATTTCCCTCCCTAAAAATTCAAATTTGACTGCACCGTTAGAAAGAGCGGTTAATTCCTAAGCTATCTAGTGCAAAATCAAAATATTTCAGCAATAAAATAGTTTCAAAAAATCAAGGGAAAAAGCCAACTTTACAAATTTTTCTGAACTTGACTTTCTTCGACCAAAGTTTTCCCTCTAAATCCCTGTCCATTTCGAAGGGTGCTCTTCGGAGAAAACTTGCTCAAATTGTCAGCTTTCCAACGGTCTAACAATTTTTCTTTTTAACATTCAAATTGGAAGAGTAAATTAAGTTTGAATGTCAAAACATATTGTTTAGTAATGCATGCATTCCAGGGGACGTCCCATTGGATAAGCATTAGATCAGTTTAACCAGTTGGTAAGCGATAAAACTGTTTCACTCGATGTAATTTATTTAGTACTACTTTAGGCAAGAAATACTGACCCCCCCCCCCACCATTATTCATCTCAACATTTCTAGCGGCAGGGGAGCCTCGAATCTGAAGAGCATTTTAAAATCCATGATCTACGATATCCAACATGCGAATTCAAGTTCACCCCCCCCCCCCTACCCACATCGCCACCACCAATGGTGCCGGTCTGGCACCAAAGCGGAAATACGTCGTAACGTTGAACTTTCATCTGTTAGTTTTGGAAGGCAGTCCGTCGAAGTTCACATCCGTATTCAAGGTGAAACACAAAAAAAAAAAACACGAAATAAGCGGTTTATGGCATCATGGCACCATGGTGGCACCACTATTAGTTCCATGGTGGTACAGAGAATAATTCATGAAAATTCGGAGGTATAATGAGAATTTTTCCTCAATTTCAAAGCTTCGGTACAATTAGTAAGCAGTAAAGGAACCGAAATATTGAAAAATCGGATATTTTGTGAATATTATCCCCCCACTCACCCCCTCCCCTTGCGAATTTTGGTACTCTGGTAAAATCATGTACAACTTGGAAGTTATTTGAGTCAAACAAAAAAAGAAACACTCAAATCGGTTGGAAATTGAGGCCTGGGCAGAGTTTACAAGATTATGCACGCAAACGCACGTTTTTTAAGCATTAACCCCCCCTTTCCCCCTCTCAAAAAGCAAAATCCAAAATTCCGGCGCCGTAGTGCACAACTAGATAGTATTTTGCGTCAAACGAAAAAAGAACCAGGAAAATCGTTTGAGAACTAAGGCCTGGGCAGAGTACACAAGATTATGCCCAAAAACGCACGTTTTTCGAGCATTAACCCCCCCCTTTCCTCCCCTTAAAAGGCAAAATTCGAAATTCCGGCGACGTAGTGCACAACTAGATAGTTTTCCGCGACGAACAAAAAAAGAACCAGGAAAATCGGTTGAGAACTAAGGCCTGTGCAGAGTAGGTACACAAGATTTTGTTACACACACACACACACACACACACACACACAGACATACACCTATGGTTTTTTTTCGCGGATTTGGATTCAGAATGGTCTAAAACGGATTACTGTGTGGTTATTTTTTTTTTTCTGTTGAGTGTTGTCCAACTTCACCCCAGATCGATCGCATAAGGACGCCCAAGTCTTACTGTGGGACGTCCTAAAAACGTGTGTTTTACATGCAAATTGAGTGTTTCAAGCGGTTTCTGGTCCCCCTCGATCTCAAGATGGTTTGAGGATTTTGGTATCATTTCCTATGTAATTTTTTACGCTGAATCCAATGGTGATACTACCGAATGATTCCGACTGCTAGAAAGTGGATTTTTCGAAGAAAACCTTCGTTTTTCGTACATAAAATACGCATTATTCGTAAATATGGTAGTGAGCATAAAGTAACACCTTTCTACTCAACAAAAACTTCAATCAGCTAGGAATTCGGTGTTTTTATTGAGTAAAAAGGTGTTACTTGCTCACTACCATATCTACGAATAATGCGTATTTTATGTACGAAAAACGAAGGTTTTCTTCGAAAAATCCACTTTCTAGCAGTCGGAATCATTCGGAAGTATCACCATTGGATTCAGCGTAAAAAATTACATAGGAAATGATACCAAAATCGTCAAACCATCTTGAGATCGAGGGGGACCAGAAACCGCTTGAAACACTGATTTGCTTGTAAAACACACGTTTTCTGGCATTCAAACTTGATTTACTCTTCCAATTTGAATGTTAAAAAGAAAAATTGTTAGATCGTTGGAAAGCTGACAATTTGAGCATGTTTTATCTGAAGAGCACCCTTCGAAATGGGCAGGGAACTAGAGTAAAAACTTTGGTCGAAGAAAGTCAAGTTTAGAAGAATTTGTAAAGTTGGCTTTTGACTTGATTTTTTGAAACTATTTTATTGCTACAAAATTTTGATTTTGCACTAGGAAGCTTAGGAATTTAACGCTCTTTCTAACGGTGTAGTCAGAATCGAATTTTCAGGAGAAATAAGGAAGTTATGACCATATCAGTGCCGTAAGGTAGAAAACGCGAAGAAAAACTTTAAAGTGAAAAAAAAGGAGTTTTGAGTGGGTTAAAAGAAAATTGCTAGCAGACATTTTTTGTTGGAAATACCTTGTAGATTCGAACCCTGAAGTTATGCCCATCCAAAGTGTAGACACCCTTGTATACATAAAACGACAACCATACGTACGTACGTATGCACGTCGCCGATCGCGAGGAGTTGGAGGGGTCGTGGGAGTGGGGAGAGTCGGAGGCTGGAGGAGTTGGGGGATCGGGTGGCGGGGAGAGTCGGAGGAATCGTGTTTGCCTGCTTTTAGTGGGCTTTTCAGAGATTTTAGGAGATTCTAAGTACCTTGAAACGTAAACCAACTATTTTTAAGGGGGGTTGAACAATTTTTGATTTTGGTCGATTCCACCCAAAGGTTCATTATTGAAAATTCCTAATAAACCAAAATTGGTACCTAAGTTCAATTTTTTGTTGAATTTTACAATATTTTCACCCATTTGCGGAAAAAACATCTGCGATTCAGCAACTTTCCAACGGTATAAGCAAAAAATTTAACGATCGAATTTAGGGGAAAATATGAGTTTGAGCGAGGAAAAACGAGCATTTTTTTTTAACGTAATTTTAAATTAAAACATGAGGCTCTACGGTTGGATTTAATTTTTTCATTATATAAATACAATTCTTCCATCCATTTTCATTATTTAATTTTTATTTTAAATTTCAGGTGTCAATTTTCATTATTGGTTATTATTGATTATTTTGTTGCAGTTTGTCTAAGGAGGGCTGTTTATCGAGTGAAACGTTCATGCGAATGTCAACAGACCACTGGGTGATTGGTCGCATGTCGAATTTCCGCCAATTTTACATTGCCGTCGAAAGGAAGAAGTTGTCGCTTCAAGAAGTGGACGGTAAATCTTCAATACAGATTTCCAAATAATGGTATCTCCTTACTATGATTGCTTTCCTGGATTGTGAGGCCCGCAGGAGTTCTTCCTGCCCAGGCGGATACTCTTCTTCCCTTACAACCCAGAAAAGTAGTCCAGCATGTACATGATTTCACTAACGCATACTAGGCGTTAGTCACTAGCACCGGTATGACACCTAACGTCTAGTCTAACGCATCAATTTTTTTCAGATGTTGCAAAAAGGATATGCGAGAACAAGCTTAAAGGAATATTTTTCCACGTATAACCTCGCAGAAGGTCTTGTGTCTCCAGTCCGCTGCTAACTACCCTTCCGAGTGCGGTTCTAGCCATAATATATAATAATACTGACAATACCTGAGACAAATCATGAGAGCTTGGCGTCGCACCTGATCCTCAACTCGAATTCGCAGGAGTGATCTTTTGTGATTGGACGGATTCCTCCGTCCTGACTCGTACGATAAGTTGAACATTCCATTCCTATGTTACGTAGGTATTAAGATTTGCTCACGTAATGAATAAAGCTGATCTGTTTTACTATTTTCCGTCTAAGATTATTATTCCTTGTATCAGTTGGCATCTGGAGGTCAGAACATGAAATGTATAGTTTAATAGCGTAGAACACAAGGACGTTCCAAAGGTTGAATTTTATTTTACCTATGGAGTAAAATAAAGTTACTTCAAGAGCTTGAAAAGGTCAAACTTATCTTCTCATGTCGAAAAACGCTGCAAATTGTTACACAAAGGTTTTTTACAATACGGTTTATTGTTCAGGGTGTCCAGCGATTCCCCGAAACAAAGTTCCCTGAGTTTTCCTGGGTTATAAATAAAATGTGGAGCGGTCATTCTCCCGTTTGAAACTATTATTGCACGATTTGAGAAAATCTTTTACAACTAAAAATTTGGAAAAGCACTTGGTAGTACAAGCTAACATATTTTAACATAACATTCTAGCCCTCCAACTTTGAAACTGCTTCATCTCATCTGCAGCATGCAGTGGACCACCTAAGGGATTGGTGCACGAAGTGGCGACACAGAATCAATGCTGCAAAGTCTAGGGAAGTAACGCTCACGTACAGACACCAATCACATTTTCCACGGAAGTGATACCCAAGACAGCATCCTACAAGTATTTGGGAGTTTTACTTGACAATCGACTGACTTTCAGGGACCACATCTCAGATCTGATCCAGCGGCAGCGGAGCCGCGTGAAGATGTTGAGTTCTCTCCTTCACAGCCCATACTTCTCGATCGAGAATCGAATGTTGCTATATAAGACGTTAATCAGGCCTATATGGGCTAACGCTTTACCAATATGGGGAACTTGCTCTGCCTCTCAGTACCGCCGTATTCAGCAACAACAAAACCTGATCCTACAAAGGAACATCGTGCAGCTCGAGACCCCCAGTGAGTTCAGGACCAGAATCATGGAATCTTTCATTAACACCACAAGAAGCAGCACGAACCCACTTGTCCTCCAGGGTATTGAACCATTCGAAGTCGCTCGATTAAAACTTCCTCGTCATCTGTCCTCCTTTTTACCAGAAATGTTCCATTAATCATTATTGATGCCTATTATTTTAGTTTTTTAATTCAGACCTTCTTAGCAGTTAATTTCATTATTGATCTTCTAATTTTTGAAGCAAAATATATATTTTAACAACCGTCTAACACAATCACGTTAAGGAATATTACTTTGTAATAGTCTTACTCAATAAATAAATTATTATTATAAAAAAAAGTCTGCCAAGTGGGTGTGGCACATAGCTTCCTCGTATCGATAACCCGATTGTATAGATGATCCGATGCATAGTAGTTAATCTCAAAACATCAGAACATCAAAACAAGATAATCTGTAACATCCTTAAACATTTCATAGAAATCGGATGGAAAATGTAGAAGTTATGGCCGTTACAAGGAAATTCACGTTCGCGCATGCGCAGCAGCTTTTATCGGTCCGGGATGATGATTTTCATAGGGGACCGTCTACACACCAACCCGCACAATCCCTGAAAATTTCATAGAAATCGGACAATAGCTTCGTATAGTTATGCGCGTTACAAGGAATTCATGACAGACACGGAACCAAAATTGTTCAGAAAGGTCTAAAACACAAAAGGCAAGTGAGAATTTTGAGTTTGGAGAACTTTTTTTTTCGTCCTTGAAAAGTGAACACAAAGCTCCCGCTACCTTGGTAGACTCGGAAGCAAAAAGCATTCTAGCTAATCTGTACTTTGCACTACCCTCTTAGGCGACTATTTTTACACGTGAATCCGCACAATTCCTGAAAATTACATCAAATTCGGATGCAAAATGTAGAAAAATGGTGGATTTTACATTTGAGTATGCGCAAAGGCTAGTCACAGTTCAGGAGCGATGATTTTTAACAACACGCCGATACCTACGCATAATCCCTGAAAATTTCATCTAGGTATGCATTTCCGAATAAAATTAATCCTTTTCCAAACCAAATTAAACTATTTCCGAATCAAATTAATCCTTTCGCGAAAAGAGGTGCCCTTATGAACCCTAAGCAAATTTTAGAGAAAAAAATTAAGCAATTGCAAGGGAGGAAATATAGTTAGGTTATAGTTGAGGAAATTTTCTACATTTGGAACATCCATAATTAAAAAATAGTTCTAAAACCGTACTTAAACGTTTCTCTCTCAGACTGCCGGAACTTCCCAAAAGCGGCTCAGGCTTTTTCCAGGATAAAAAAGAAATTCCCTGAGTTTTCCAGGTCGCTGGATACCCTATTATTACGTTTTTTAAAATTTGTTCTCGTTTTTATTCATTGTTGAAAAAAACAGAGATGGCTGCAGGTATGATGGAAGTTCCAAATTCAAGCGCATCAAATTCAAATTGCTCTCTTGTTCTTTTTGGTTTATTATTTTCAATATTCAATAATGGATCTTTGAAATTGACCATCCCCCCCCCCCATCACTGGTTGGCTCAAGTTTCAAGGTACGTAGATTCCAAAAATCTAATACCTACAAATTTTGCTGTTGATATAAATGTATTGTTTTTTCTTAAATTTAAAATAGTATTGCATTTTTAGAATCGAATGAAACCACCCATAGCTCTTTTGGACCAACCGTTCGCTCTCTATGAGAACTTGAGGATTTGACCTACGATAAATAAGAAACACGAGTGTGAATCGTGTTCAAATTTTAGCCAAAATGCGATCGTTGTTCGAGTTGTACTTAGTTTAGCGTCCTTAGCAACAAGCATTCAAATTTCCTGATGAAGGAACCCACAGCTCTTTATTAATTCGAATTGAGTGTGAAGCGAAAATGTGGTTAAATGACAAAGCTGTGTTCTTTGCAGGCGGGTGATCTATGGAGAAACATAATAAACCTTCGTGTGATAATTTGCAGCGCTTTTCTAATATGAGTAATTTTGGGAGTGAAATACTGAAAATACGGCCTTAAACTAAAATTTAACTTTATGGGGAAAAAAATTACCTATTTTGAATTGCTGTATCTCTAATCCATTTCAACAGGGATGAATTAGCTTTGAACATGTTTCAAACTGCTTTGTTCCCTCCTGATACTAGCTTTTCAGAATCTTGCTCACCTTTGATATCATAAGCTGTCTATGTAAGAAAAAGTCAATATAGTTGGTGCCACTGCACCAAGATACCAGTGAGATTTCAGTCATCACCTTCCGAGTGGCAAGTCCAAGCAATGGGTGCCACGTCGGATGAGTTGGAAAATTCAAGTTTCCTAAAGTCATCTCAGATAATTTTGGTTTAAAATTAAGTAGTTTTCTTTGAAAATTCGCTAAAATTTATTTCAAAGCTGACATTGCTATCACTTCCGCAGCTGGCTTGTTATAAAAGGAGGAGGAAATGCAATGCAAAGACCAACTTTTGAGAGTTTTATTTAAACCAATTTGAATTTGATTCAATTCAAACAAATTTCCTGTGAACAACTCGACATTTCATTTTAATCTATATACAAAAGAGCAACAAAATATCCTGAAGAAATTAAAAATGAAGAGCCAAATAGATGGGTATTCGGTAGAGGGCATATTTACAAAAAATATTGGTATTGGTGAGGCACCAACCGGCCACTGGGCTACTACTAGGGTGTACGAGCGATGGCGTGGAGGGGGAAGTGACGTCATTACTCGTAGACGTCGTTCCTGTCGCCCACGTACTGCACGATGTCTGCAGGTCGGAGGAGCCGTTCCGCATCTCCATCTGGGATTTCGAAACCTAGGGAAAACAAAATTATTCATGAAAATGATTTTTTTCAGCGAAGGTGTTTTGGGCGACTTTTCTTATCTCCTCCCGAGAAGGGCTCACGACTCCTGGTTACAAAACAGAAATAACAATATACTAGAACTACCTAGTTTTCTTGCGTACTTGAGCTAGGGACTACTATAAAATATCGTTACAATTATCATAATATGATAATTGTAACGATATTTTATAGTAGTCCCTAGCTCAAGTACATGTACAGGGTGTCACCCTTTCGGGCGCACCACCGGGCAGGGTTCGATTCTACTACTAATTTGCAACAAAAAATGTCTCCTAGCAATTTTTTGTTAGAGGCTTCGTTTTCGAGTTATTTCACTTTTAAGATTTTTTCGTGTTTTCGACCTTACATCACTAAAATGGCTATAACTCCCTTAATTGATGAAGTAAATTCAAATTTGATTATATTATTGGAAAGAGCGTCAAATTTCCTATTTCCCTGATGGGGTTTTAGAAAATTTCAAATGAAACGAACGGGTGTAAAATAAGCCAAAAGTAAAAAATTGGTAGTTTCGAAAATTTTCACTTTTTTCAAAGTTTGATTCTCGAAACGTCGTGGACGGAAATTTCCACGCTGTAATCCTAAAAGTTGCATGTGAATCCCAGCTTTCTAACGGCGTAGTCATTTTTTTTAAAACACCAGTTATTCAGTTAGAAAACGACATTTTTAGGGCAGAAAACGTTCATTTTCGGGTGTAAATCGGCCTTTTTCACCCGAAATGCTTTCCAACTTAATAAATCATTTGACATGAAATTTTACGTACTTTTTGACGCTGAATCGAATGTTAACACTTTCCGATCTCCTTTACAAACAAATAGTACTTTTCAAACCTTTTCCATTGGGCGAAGGGCTCAATCTCGTTGTTCGTTTTATCCAAAATTGTCATTAAGGGAGGTCTGGGTTATTAATGACTCGCACTCTTCCACTTTGTTGACTTACCCAATTTTTGCCCTCAGTCTTGAAAATATCGTCCCGATCATTTGTGGAAAGCTTTATCTTTTCGACAGATATCAAGTTGGGAGTCGAGGATTCAGTTGTACCCTGTTTAACCCAGGAAGGGCTTGAAAAGTACTTTTTGTTTGTCGAGGAGATCGGAAAATGTTACCATTCGATTCAGCGTCAAAAAGTACGTAAAATTTCTTGTCAAATGATTTATTAAGTTAGAAAGCATTTCTGGTGAAACACGCCGATTTACACCCGAAAATGAACGTTTTCTGCCCTAAAAACGTCGTTTTCTAACTGAATAAGTGGTGTTTTAAAATAATTAACTACACCGTTAGAAAGCTGGAATTCACATGCAACTTTTAGGCTTACAGCATGGAAATTTCCGTTCACAACGTTTCGAGAATCAAACTTTGAAAAAAAAATGTAAATTTTCGAAACTTTACCAATTTTTTACTTTTGGCTTATTTTACACCCGTTTGTTTCATTTGAAATTTTCTAAAACCCCATCAGGGAGATAGGAAATTTGACGCTCTTTCCAATGATATGATCAAATTTCAATTTACTTCATCAATTAAGGGAGTTATAGCCATTTTAGTGATGTAAGGTCGAAATCACGAAAAAAATCTTTAAAACAAAATAACTCGAAAACGAAGCCTCTAAGAATAAATTGCTAGGAGACATTTTTTGTTGCAAATTAGTTGTAGAATCGAACCCTGCCCGGTGGTGCGCCCGAATGGGTGACACCCTGTAGAGAGGATATTATCCTCTCGATACTGATATCAAACACATCTTTTTGACACCGATATCAAACTTATCTTTTCGATACCGATGTCGTAAGATATCGATACTTTGATATGTATCAGTTCACAGTATCGATACCAACAAACCACCTGTATTGCCAAGTACCTACCAACACATGTTACAGCAAATCAATAAAAAAAACCATAATTGAGAAAACGTCTGCCAAGTGGGTGTGGCACATAGCTTCCTCGTATCCATAACCGTTAGTGAGTAGTGATTGGATCAAAAAATATCTCAGTAAGGCTGGGAGTCGAACCCGGGACTCCTGGGTGGGAGTCAAAAGCGCTACGTCTGAGCTATGGGAGCCTGTTGATAGATAGTATAGGATTTGAGATCCTGACAATGCAGAAAAAGAATCTTCGCGTGTCATAAGGGGCCACTTTATAACAGGAGGGAAACCCGTAGAAGATGTTGACGAGCTGTCAAAAACCATCGTTGACATGCTTCCTCAAGTTTTAAGTGGGATAAAGGGGGTAAATGACGATGACACCATCACCTGGCGCTGAAATACTCCTCCTACCTTTTAGAAGTAAATTTTGTTCACATACTTTCCAACCATGAGAGTACTTTTTGGTGCATTCCATTGTAAAATACTCCTGGAGAAACGATGAGATTTACTCTTCAACTAGGTTACGGAGTAATTTACTCCAGAAGAAAAACACTTCTCTACTGGAGATCGCAGATTTCCACGATTACTTCCGGACTAAATTGTACTCCCGGAGTAAAGGCTTTGGTGCTCGCCACCCAAAGTATTATACAAGTCAATCATCTTTACTCAAGAAGTATTTTACAGTGGAGTGCACCAAAAAAGTACTCTCATAGTTGGAGCTTATGTAGGAGCAAATGTGGCCCGTATTAAGCAATAACCATCTAAGTTCAAGAAAGCTGATTTTGGTAAACGCGTATTTTCCTAAAATGCTGCCTCCACTTTACGTATTGCTATTTTACTACCTTTTTTCATTTGTATAGAACCAGTACAATCTGTTTTTCTTGAAAAATGAAAATTAAATCCTCTCCAATGAAATTTTGAGTCCTTGATAAATTGGTTATTGCATGACTGATTTTATAGAGTGATCCATTTATGCAATAACCTTTTAAGCGATAAAAGAGGCTCTTCTTTCCGCTCTTCTTTCCGGCTCTTCTTGCCGTAATTCTTAAAACTAAGATTGAAATAATGACCATCATGATTTCTTAAATGTTTTTGATTGAAAATCATAAAATTCTAATTCAAGAATCAAACTTAATCATACAATTTTCTGGAACTCAGGCAATATTTTCCTCCTCTGGCTCTTCCAAATGTTCTAAACCGTATCCATTGATGACGTCAGACAAAGAAGTCTTCCTTCTCGATCTTGTTTACTACAAATTTGTTTTTCTTTCTGCAAGCCTTCATTACATTAACATACATAATCGTCAAGAGTGTACTGTCTGACTTGATGTTTTCAAAAGCACTCCACATCTCCGAATTCGACAGGAATCTATGACCTGAGAGTAAATATTTCAATGTAACGGTATTTAAACTAAACTCCTCCGAGTGAAGAATGTAAAGCGCTATTACGACCGTCTTGATGCTCCGATTTTGCCCCCCACCCCTCATGAATCGGCCCATACAATTAGATCGTCGACGCATGAAATTAAGTGAAGTTGAAGTTAGAAGATAAATTTCCTAATGCATGAGTGAGCACGAGATGAAAGTTTTTATTACTGACAACTGGAGGTTATACAGATACCTCCAGAGAAGAGAAATTTGAAGTTATCTCAATTTGGCCAAAATTCGACATAGATGGTTGTTGCATAACACTGTCCATGTGAACAAAACTTACTACAAAAAATTTTGGTAAAAAATTGAGTAGGTAGAATGGAAACAACGAAGTAAGTAAAAACTCATACGCAAGAATTAACAAAAAACTTCTGCCAAGTGGGTGTGGCATATAGCTTCCTCGTATCCATCACAAGAATTTCATGACAGACAAACACGGAACCTTATTCATGAAGGCCTGAAACGTAAAACGCGATTGGAAATTATGATTTTGGATAACTTTTTTTTTCAACTTTGAAAAGTGGAAACAATGTTTCCGCTACCTTGGTAGACTCGGAAGCAAAGGCGGGATTTTCCAGAATGGCTGACCCCATGAAAACTGCGATAGACTTTTCATTTCTTCAAAAAATTGGAACAACTGACATTTGATGAAAGGGAATAAATTCGGATGGTGTGGTGTGTGCAATGGGGTATTTCAGTCAATTTAAAAATTTTTTTTTTTTTTTGAAAAGAGTAAGTATGGTTTAGGAATAACAGTAATAGGGTCTGTTCGTCGAGAAAATGTTTTTAAAAAAATCAGAGAATCTAAGGAAAGTTGAAGATTTGAATGGTGTGACGTAGCTAGACAATCGTGACGTAGCTAGCCAACTGTCTTTGAAAAAAGTATCCATGCACAGAGAAGAGATAAGAATGTAGTCACTGGTAGCAGGTTCAAATTGAGGCTCTAGAACGTTGATCTTCCTCTTCTTTTCCGTCATATTTAAATCGAAAGAAAGAAAAGAAATCATGGGCGATACACTAGCTGAAAATGAGATAAGTCAAAACCACAATCGAAGCGAACAGAAAACAACCGAGACGGCAGAAGTAGGTAACGCTAACGATTGAACAATAAAGTATCGCTATCTGATGAGAATCTCTTGGATACTACAAAATACTACTCACACACGTGCACAGCGTAGTGTGTGTGCGTTCATGGAGGCCCGCCTTTTGTGTGTGATCTCTAATTCATTTTTCTACCACATGTTATAGTATCATTGGGGTTAAAGTTGGAGTATATAGATTTTCAAGGGTGTTGAATTCAAATTTGAGGTCGAAAACCTGAATTTCCGACCCACCGAAATACCCCATTGTCGTTAGCCTGAAAGTTCCTTTACATCTTCAATGGTTTTTCTTGAAATGGTGAAATGGGCTAATGCTGGGAAATCGCCAGAAACATTCTTGATACACCAAGGCAGCAGATATTAATAAAACTAGGAAACGATGTATGTTCGTTAAAATTCAAAACTACTGATCGAGGGAGGCTTACCAAACTCGTCTTCCATCGCCATGATAACTTCTACGTGGTCGAGGGAGTCCAAGCCGAGGTCGTTGATGAAATGAGACTCCAATTTCAACTGAAAACGACCGACCGTCAATTAGAGTCACGAAAAGGAACACACTGCGTATTAAATTATCCTGTCAGGGATTCAAACTGAGAAAATATTGAAGTAGCTCGAATATTTCTTAACTGTTAAGCGGGATTCAATGACATATTCCAATATAACTTGAAATTTCGGCTAGATCAGTTTTACTTTTTAATTTACTTTAACTTAATTTTTGGAAATTTAAAATACTATTGTGAACGATTGAGCAAAGCATGCACAGTCTGTGTCGCAGAGCTTTGTGGTGAACAAATCAAACTTTACTCATTAAATTAAATTATTGTAGGAATCGTTAGTCCTCATCAATGAACCAAGATGTTTGGATTCAACAAACAAAATACTCTTTTCTCCCAAAAGAATTCGTAAACATTAATCAAACTCAATCCATGAAATTTTAATCGAAGCTGAATTGAGACTAAATTTTCTCAAGAGAGAAATTCAGGGTTTAAAAGGTCTCAGTCGGCCGCTGTTCGTTCCGGGTTCGTATTAGCCTCAATTACCAGCGCCCAAAGTTTTACCTAAATTGGAAATTTTTAAAGATTTTTGTATTGTATTGGTGCATCTTCCTAGGGAATTGAGAAACTACAAGATTGCCGCTGGAACATCAAAATCGAACTATAATTACCAGATAAAAATAGAAAAAAACCTTTTCAGTTTGGTTTTTTCAATTTTTCT
Organism: Apolygus lucorum; assembly: GCA_009739505.2. Taxonomy (NCBI): domain Eukaryota; kingdom Metazoa; phylum Arthropoda; class Insecta; order Hemiptera; family Miridae; genus Apolygus; species Apolygus lucorum. Next base: position 35,627,023 of record CM019168.2, on the reverse strand, counting down.
CTGGCACTAGTAGTACCTACAATTTTGATGATTCCAGTGGCAATCTTTCAGTTTTTCAATTCCCTACGCTGATGCACTGATAAATGTCAAAAATCCTTGGAAATTTCTAATTTTGGTACAACTTTAAAAGTTTGCGCGCCGGCAATTGAAGTAAAACTAACCCGGAACGAGGAACGAACGGCGGCCGAATGAGACCCCCTTAAGGTGTGGTCAATATCACAAGATGAGGCCTGTTTGGAAGATGAACTGACTTGGGAGGGTTTCACACTAGAAAAACATGACAAATGCGACAAGATAAGCGTCCTTAAAAATTTAGAATTATAAAACTAATGTCACTAAAATCAGACCAAAAGGACAAAGTTTTTTATGATTCTTGAAACCATAAGGTTAGTTATACTGCAGGATCTTCAAGGATGGGAGCGAGAAGGAGAGGCCAAGGTGGTCTACACAGGGGATTGACAGGACCAAGCATTGGCAGTTGTTCCGCCTGGGGCCATACTGTCCTGTTAATCAGGCCAAGGCTCTGGCTGACCTTCAGGCTTAGACTCTGGCTGTACTTCAGGCCTAAACTCAGGATGTAATTTAGGCCAGGAGACTGGCTGTACTTCAGGCATAGACTCTGGCTGTACTTCAGGCAAAGGCTCTGGCTGTACTTCAGGTCTAGACTCTGGCTGTACTTCAGGCCTAGACTCTGGCTGTACTTTAGGCCAGGACACTGGCTGTACTTCAGGCATAGACTCTGGCTGTACTTCAGGCATAGACTCTGGCTGTACTTCAGGCAAAGGCTCTGGCTGTACTTCAGGCATAGACTCTGGCTGTACGTCAGGCAAAGGCTCTGGCTGTACTTCAGGCCAGGACACTGGCTGTACTTCAGGCATGGACTCTGGCTGTACTTCAGGCATAGACTCTGGCTGTACGTCAGGCAAAGGCTCTGGCTGTACTTTAGGCCAGGACACTGGCTGTACTTCAGGCATAGACTCAGGATGTACTTTAGGCCAGGACACTGGCTGTACTTCAGGCATAGACTCAGGATGTACTTCAGGCCTAGACTCAGGATGTACTTTAGGCCAGGACACTGGCTGTACTTCAGGCATAGACTCTGGCTGTACTTCAGGCAAAGGCTCTGGCTGTACTTCAGGCATAAACTCTGACTGTACGTCAGACAAAGGCTCTGGCTGTACTTCAGGCCAGGACACTGGCTGTACTTCAGGCATGGACTCTGGCTGTACTTCAGGCATAGACTCTGGCTGTACGTCAGGCAAAGGCTCTGGCTGTACTTTAGGCCAGGACACTGGCTGTACTTCAGGCATATACTCAGGATGTACTTCAGGCCTAGACTCAGGATGTACTTTAGGCCAGGACATTGGCTGTACTTCAGGCATAGACTCTGGCTGTACTTCAGGCAAAGGCTCTGGCTGTACTTCAGGCATAGACTCTGGCTGTACGTCAGGCAAAGGCTCTGGCTGTACTTCAGGCCTAGGCTCTGGCTGTACTTTAGGCCAGGACTCTGGATGTACTTTAGGCCAAGACTCTGGATGTACTTCAAGTCTAGACTCAGGATGTACTTCATGCCAAAGCTCGGACTATACCACAGAGTGAGGCTCTGGCTGTCCTTCAGGCTGTGCGTTGGTTGAGCTGCGTTTCAGGAACAGCTGCGCGATCATTGAGAGGTCTTATTGGCGTTTTTAAGAGCTCCATCAATTTCTCAGGATTTTCAAATTTCAAAAGTTTAGGTACACGCTCATGCCCTTTGCTCAAGCCAGCTTGCTAGCACAAATTGAAATGAACAACGTGGTTGTGTTCACACGTTCAGTGCTTGCGCGAAGGTGTGAGCCTTCCAGTGGACTTGTGGTAGTTCTGTTTATTCTTTTAAAAAATCAAAACCCCTAATTTCGAAATATATTTTGATATGGATGAGAAGGAGCTCATCCTTCGTGCGACGCCTGATAAGAGAAAAATTGCTTCAAAAAAAGGTCAGAAATTGAGCAAAGATTGGTTGCTCAGGAGGGATAGCTCGTACTGCATTTATAAGCCCGTTTCTTTGAGAACCTCACAAATAGTTTTTTATTCTTAAGCCTGGGAGGTTTTGCCAGTATCTTACTCGCTCGTTTCTTTCTCAGTTGTTAACCACGTTCTATAGGCAGCTTTTGGTGGTTCCCAGATTGGTTCAGGCCCTATTATCAAGGACTCTGATCTTCTTTTGTCAAGACGATCAGCATTTTCATTATCCTCGTGATTTTCATGTGCAGGATAGACCTGATTACTCTGGACCTCTGTTTTGCGGATATTCGGGCATTCCCAGACCCACTTTGAAGTTACAATGAATGAAATAAAGGCCTTTGACAGTCTGATAAAATGTATACTTTGGCACTGTTAGAGATGTGATCAGCGCTCAGTTGCTGAAATATCGTGGCAATCGTCCCATGAGATAGTACATCAGGCTAGTCGAGGGGCCTTTAATGCCTTTACCACTCAGGAAGAGTTACGCCTCAATTCAAACATGTAGTAAATTTATTACTACGAAAAACAAGATTCCGTGTCTTTTCTGTGCAAAAACCTCGTTATCATGTCGCATTCGTAGTTTTTTTTTCTCACAATAATTAAAATATTTGTATTTCATAGTGCAAATGGATTAGGTACTGCATGGGTCCTATGAAAGCACATTTCAATTAAAATTGACGAATACTTTTGGGAGTCACTGTACCTTCGAAGGGTCAATTTTATCGTACAGTTTGAGAACTAGCAGTACACGCTCTTTGATCAGCTGTAGAGAAAGTGGCTCGTGGCTATAACCCCTCCTGGGTGACACCAGAAGAATCTGAAAAAATAAACTATTAGAAGACACAACCTTACGAAAACTCTATGAAAATGTGTACCTTATCCGCGGAAATTTTGTCATAAGCTCTGACCACGTTCATGACGCGGGTCTCAATTTCGGATTTCTTAGCAGGATCGATTTTAGATGAAGAGAAGAACCGAACGTTGAGAGCCAGCTGCACAGAATACAAAAAATCCATAAAATAGAACTGAAAGACAAAATATCCTGATTATTACCTACCTCTACAACATATTTTCTTTAGTGCCTGCGAATCGTATTTTTACCTAACTTAAAGAAGAAAATAAACTCGCGAGTCAATACCAATTTATGTGTGTGAAGCTCGTCATAAACTCAAACCAATATTTCAACCTAAGTGAGACAGTACCTACTTTTTTCAGAGTGGCAAATTCATTGTTTCGGAATTAATTGAAGGAATGTGTCCAAAACAAAGGTGAGTAGAGGAAAGAAGGTGTCTGTTTGGAGAGGCAGTCCGGAACCATACCGGAGCTGAAAAGGGGAGGGGATAGAGGCGAATGGACCCCTCCAAACTCCTCCAAACCCCTTCGAACCGTTCAGGACTAAAGATGGGCGATATTTAACGTAACAGTTAAAAATAACCTATTACCGGGTTTCGTAACCTATTACGTGTTGTAACCTACCTATATTACCTATTACGGGTTGTAACCTATTACCAAAATAATCCTGTTACTAAGTAAAGTTCCAGGGAAGGATCCAAAATAATGTTATGTGGAGCCAGAACAATAGCTTGGGTTTTTTAATCGAAAAAGAGTGAAAATACACTAACACGGAAATATGTCGGGAATAACTTGATAGAAACCCCAACTTAGGTAGGAAACGAAAACTAGAAGATCAACAGAATGATACTTCGGAATGGAATAACAATATAACATGATAAACAAACGAACGTAGGTCGGGAATGAAAAGCAGAAATCACGAAAACGATACCTTGGAATGGTATGTCGGAATGAGCTTCTGAGAAGGTCCCTGAGATAACCTATTAATTGATAACAGGTTATTGGAACCTATTACCCACCCAGAGCGGTAATGGTGGAACCTAATACGCAAATGTAACCGTTTTGCCCATCTCTATTCAGGACTGCCTCTCCGAACAGACCACTGGGCTGAAAGCTGAATGTGGGAGCCCGAGAAGCGTTCTGATTGGTGGAGCTCCAGGTCGTAGTTATAGCGGAAAGCAACAGATAGCGTTCATGATCACTTGTTCCCAACCTCACCACAACAATTCACCTTGTTTATCACATATTTTTCTCCTTGGTGCGTTATCGGCTGCAACAAAGTAATTAATTTGATAACATTCAGTTATATTCGCGATATGTACGAAAAAATCGAGCGATTTTCAATAATACACTGGGTTTCAAACGTTTCTTTGGGTGGCAGTTGTCAATTGAATATTTGAACTACTGGCGATAGGGACAACAACAATTACATGAGGAACTCTGAAAATACCTTTCGCCTCGATTGGTTTTTCCAAGTAATTTTTGCAAATCTAAATGATGATGAAACGAAGTTATCAATTTCTGGTCATTCGAAAGGATTTGAAAAGAAGCGGAATGAAGAGTGTGGCCTCCCCCTCCCCGCCACTTCCGTAGTAGTTCCTCAATCCTAGCTGAAAGTAGATAGCGCAACTGAGGCAGCCTCAAAAATGCTTGCACACCATTTTAACGTTGGCTTTCTTCTCTGTTAACTTGTCTCCATTACTCTGTGGAACAGACCCATGGTGTGCTCACGCTGCCGGGTGGGGGGAAAAGTGACGTCACCACAGTCTCGACCGCCTCGCTGCCAGCTGTCATTGCTCGGGCGTACATTTTTAATAAATACATTATACCGTTTGTTCTGTTTACATTTCAGTTCCTGAGGTTAAACGCAACGTTCATCAATTCAGAAAAATTTGTGAAATTTGGACGATTCAAGTACCTTTTCCACAGGTTGAGACAATGTCCTCAAACAGGAAAGAAATGGATGAAAATCCTCCAAAACGCAAAATTCGAGTAAAATTATGAATTTCCATCAAAACCAGTCCATGATGTCGAAGGTTTGCCCGGAACAACAAATTATTTAAAGAACTCTAAAACGAAAAATTTGAGTGAAAATATTAATAAACAAAAATTTCAACGGCTGAAATTTTAAAAATTGTATAATTTTGAAGTTTTGTCTATAAAATAATTGGCCACAAACCGGCAAGAATTATTGAAAAGACTAAAACATTGAATTCCAGTGAAAATTTGAATTTGCGTCATTTTGAACCGCAACAAAGTTGAAATTTCACAAAAACTGAAAAATTTCAAAAAATTATGTTCATAAACACAATTTTTGGTTTATTATTTTCAATAATAAGCCTTTGGAATCGAGCAAGAAAAAAAAAATTTTAACCCCCCCTCAAAATTTGATGTTTTACGTTTCAAGGTACGTAGAATACGAAAATCGAATAAAAAAATTTCCGTCCGTCCGCCGTACGCCGTACGCCGTACGCCGTACGCCGTACGCCGTACGCGGCACTTTTCTTAGCAACACTGGACCGATTTGGTTCAAATTTGGTATATGGGCTCCATTTGGGGTCTAGTTGTGCCGCGAAGCTTTTGGTTGATGTAGGTCACTTCTAAGGGGTGAAAATTAAGGGTTGAAATTTTCAAGAGTGCCCTAGCTCGAAAACTCTCGAAATAAAGGTATCGTTTTTTCACCAATTTTAAATAGTATCGAATTTTTAAAAATTTTTGAGACCACCCGGAGCTCTGTAGGACAAACCGTTCGGTCCCTACGAGTACTTGAAGGTTTTCCTTCGATAAAACAGAATCATGAGTGTGAATCGCAAAAGAGGTCTAATCTCCATTCAAATTTTATCGGACTAAAATGCGATCGCTGTTCATTTCTTCGATTTGTTTACAGTTTTGCCTTCTGCGTAACCAGTAATCAAATTTCCATATTAAGCTTTCTATTTTTCCAATCGAGTGTGAAGCGTTTAGTTCTTTCTAATAAACTTGATTGTGAAGGTATGAAGCCAGTATGGTGTGGTAGGTAGTACCTAGCTGGTAGGTAGAAAAAAGTTGGTAGGTAAAAAAAATGTTGGTGGGTAAAAAACGCTGCAAATCATTGCTCAAAGGCTTCTTCACTCTTCAGATCACTGATCAGCTGAGTGAGCTCCGAAGCCATTTTCAATCCTATTGAATGGAAGTGCTCTTCCAGGCGTCTCCAGCATTCGAGGAGATCTTCTTCACTCCTCAGATCACTAATCAGCTGAGTGAGCTCCAAAGCCATTTTCAATCCTATTGAATGGAAGTGCTCTTCCACGCGTCTCCAGCATTCGAGGAGATCTTCTTCACTCTTCAGATCACTGATCAGCTGAGTGAGCTCCAAAGCCATTTTCAATCCTATTGAATGGAAGTGCTCTTCCAGGCGTCTCCAGCATTCGAGGAGATCTTCTTCACTCTTCGGATCACTGATCAGCTGAGTGAGCTCCAAAGCCATTTTCAATCCTATTGAATGGAAGTGCTCTTCCAGGCGTCTCCAGCATTCGAGGAGATCTTCTTCACTCCTCAGATCACTGATCAGCTGAGTGAGCTCCGAAGCCATTTTCAATCCTATTGAACGCAGGAAGCTGAAATTTGAGAGGGAAGGTCAAGGGAGAATACAGATGGTGGTAGGTGCTATTGATGGAGAACCAGTGATCTATACAGAAGGATGATCTATACAGAAAATAATAAACCTTTGAGCAATGATTTGCAGCGTTTTTTCAAATCGAATAGGTAATTTGAAAAAATTAGATGAACAATTGTGTAGTACCTATGATACCACAAAATAAAAAATAATAAAATGACCATAAAATGGCTCTTAAACGCTCAATATGAGTGAACAATTTGAAAAAAAACCCGTCTATTATTTTTGATTTTTCCCGATACAGAGATTTGCGGACCTGTGTGACAGACAGATACGAAACCAAAATTGTTTAGGAAAGTCTGATAATAATAAATAGTAAAACTAAAAAATAGTCTATAATCGGAGACGGGAGGAGTCGGAGATGGCGGAATCGGAGACGGGAGGAGTCGGAGACGGCGGAATCGGAGACGGGAGGAGTCGGAGGGAGTGGGTGGAGGAGATAGTCGGAGAAATCGTTTTTGCCTAATTTTAGTAGGCTTTTCAGCTAGTAAATAATAAAACATAAAACGCGGAAAGAAATTTCATTTTGGAGGACTTTATTTTAACCTTGAAATGTAAAAACAATACTTCCGCTACCTTGGTAGATTCGGAAGCAAAATTATTCGAAATACCTACATAAAACCAAAAACTATGCTTTAACCGGCTAAAATGCCGGCAAAATCAGACCAAATTTCTTCATGGTTCCATTAGAAGGAATCGTCCATGAATTAGGTACTGACTTTGTCAGAGACAACAATTCGTGTGGATTTCCCCAAAATTCTTTCACAACTTGATGGTTGAAGTACCTGCAAAATTTCTAAAGCGGGAAAAGCGGTAAGGCGAAAGGAGCCTGGCGCGCCAGAGGACTCTTGAGACGTCACGCCCCTTCCCAGCCAGAGCCTTCCAGCCTGAGCCCCACCCCTCCTCTCCTACACTCATCTTGGTCCAAAACATTGTAGGCGATTTTTTTGAATAGTGAGAGATAAATTTTGTTTTCAAGGGAAATCTCTGCTGTAAGGCAGGCTAAGAAAACTGGATGATATCGCAAGAGCTAAAAACCATCCATTTTTAGACCAGAAACGAATTGATTTCAACACATAGTGATGTCATTATCATGCCAAACTACATCCATCTTGAAAATGGTTATCCAAAATGTCTCCAAATGATAAGAGACACGATGTAAGCCAAAAATGTGGCATTCTTTAGGATTTGTGTGTAGTTCCACTGTTAATCAAGAAATAAATTCAAAACTATTAGATCTTCGATCTACCAATCAGTTACCTAATGGGTGAAAATTCATTGTTGTCTGCGTTACATCATCAGAAATGGAGCAGTAAATCCTTCTCTATCAGCAACACTGGGTGATGGGGACAAGTATTCTAGCCTCTTTATTGGGCATCATATCCGTGCTTTTTGATCTGGATTCTTAACCCTGGAGGCATACCACTCCAACGCCGATTCGACTGTATTTTTCTCGAAATTTTTCGGGATAATTTTATAGTACTTCACCTTCCAGTCGGAATACGCCTAGAGGAGGCCAATTCTACCCTTACTATACTATACTTGATAAATATTCGAAAATAATCATAAGTTATGATTAGAGCTCGGAATTAGCATATTTTGCATATCTTTTATTATGCGGTATATCTTTGTATTTGAACGTCTTGTGGACGGATAGCACTGTCACTCTTACAGGGCGGGAGTCTCGGAAAGGGACGTCACCTAGCTGCTGACGAGGAAGGAATGGAAAGTGGCACACGGACTGAGGAGAGGGGCGGCCCTGTGACGGAAACTGTAGGCCCGTGGTGGATCATTCGTTGTGTGAGTGACCTGATTAAAGGTACCATTTTTCCCACAAGTTTTCCGTGTGTCTTAGTTTTCCCTAAGTCCATAAAGAGCCTAGGAAAAGGGATACAACAAACGTTTTGAAGGTTTCTGAAGGGTATGCGGTGGTTTAAATTGAAATTGAAATTGCATATTTCGGTCATTTTGGGGATTTTTGCATATTTTGCAGCATATTTTACCAGTTTTTTGCGTATTCTGGATTTTTTTTTAAGTCAGTGCTGGAAGTTGACAATATTCGAAATCGAATGTTGGAATGTTTTGTCCCCTTACTCACATCACCCCAGCAGGTAATGGGCTAACGGAGGGGGATGGATCTCTGCTCTGCCGTAGGTGCTGTTTCCGACCTGCTCGACAAAAGCTCTCACTGGCATGGAACAACTGGAAAAGCCGTCAAGGATAAACTGGAGGGGGTCCTATCGAAAAATCCAGGGTGGTCTTCAGTGGTTCAAATCGCGAAAATTCTCAAAGGAGAAGACAGCTCATGGGGCTCTCCCTCCTTTCCAAAAGAGATTTCCACTTTTAAATTTTTGCCTATTGTATCTTGCGATGTAGAGAGATCGTTTACTGCATTGAAAGAAATTTTAAGTGACAGGAGACACTGTTTTACACCTGATAATTTGGAGCGTGTAATTGTTGACCAATATAATATGTAGTTCATCTTTACATTTTATTCCTAGTTCGTATAAATGTATGAAAGTAAATAAAAATGTATAACTGATTTTTTGAATTGCTTGTTTACTTTACCTGATGCTTCATAACTTTTTTCTAAGAGAAGAAAGGGCTAAAAAAATGTAATAATATGGAACATCCTTTCTACTGAAATACTGAAAGAATACTGAAATTCCAAAGTCGTATGCAGTTTTAAGGGCAAATGCATATTTTGCATATTTTTCCAGTTTCTGGTGCATATTTTCCGAGCTCTAGTTATGATTTTGGAACATAACCACAATCAACAAAAATGCTTCGTATTTTATTATGGGTAACTCACAGGCACAACAGTAGGTAGGTATGAGCAAGCAGGTATTTAGGTATGAGCAGAAGCTCAACTTAGCAGAACCTGCAAGTCATTTTGCTCTTCTTTTCAACCAGATTCGTCTACAATATTCTTCTTACCTACTGCTTCCTCTATCAAGAGATGAGGCAGAGAAGGAAAATTTCTCGAAATAGTTGAATGGATAGTGAACACCAAGTAGTATAATATTGTGCGATGCAGAGGAGTCAGTGCCTGCACATTTGTGCCGAGGAATGTCCACGCACGCTTCCGCACCGATCAACAAAAACCTCCGAAAATACTTCTACAAATTGAAAATCAATAAGTAGCTGGTATGAAAGGTATAAGTTACCGGTTTGGCGAGGAGGCTGGGGCGATGGTCGGTCAGGATGTGAATGTGTTTTTGTTGAACTCCAAGGGCTGCAGTGCGGACGGCCGACTTGAGATAAACTGATGCACACCTCCCCACGAGCGCCGTCCTCAGTCCCTGGACCAGAGCGGACATCCTGAAATGCTCGGAAAAAGGAAATGCGGTGGAAAAAAAGAAATTTCGACTGGTTTTGAGACCGAAAAAAGGCCAAATCGGTGACGGGGTTACGAAACGAAAAAATGATAACCCGACCGATGAACAAAGATGGCGCACCGATGCCTGCAAAACCCATGCTTGTCAGCTGATTTTCATGAGCCGAAAATAATATAATGATAATCATTTAAAATCATCAAACTGATAATTCAATTCATGAGTGCAACCCATGAAAATTCTCATCAACGTGCTAATTTTCTATTCTGCGCTCCAGAGGGAGACTTTTTCAATTCTTCAACCATGGCGTCAATCAATAACCTGTGTTTGTTTGAGAAGAAAAAGAACAAGAATAATTTGCCTTTTTTAGCCTGGATGGATGTTACAACTCAATAGCATCCATCCATGCCGAAATTTGTTGAGATTTTGAGTGAATTTGATTTTAGTTTGATTTGATTCGATTCAATTAAGCACTTGTCGTATTCAATCCACTAAGATCAACTTGTAGAAATTATTGAAAACGGTGCTAATCGGTTTGCTCTCCGGTGTTCAGTTGAAGAAACCAAAGGTACCTACTTACTACATGCCTACTTACTAGAATAACGAAACAAAACTAAGTACTAAGTACTTATAACAAATTTTGTGGAAATCAATGGAATCTCCTGTTCAGCAGGAAGTCCCTTATCCCAACCCAGACCAAAGATAAGGCTTGGTACTGCTGGGGGTAAGAACCGAAAGAGTCTTTCCTGTCAAAATGTAGCCTCTCAAGAGATCTGCTCTGTGTAATGAATGGTTCATAATCTGGCAATCACAGAAAGTTGATGAAGGTTCATTGAATCAGACTACAGGTGTTCTTCTAGGTCTAAGTTAACCTTGAGCCTAGTTGAGCTTTCATTGTAGGCAACAGGTATTTTTCCTATGCTCATTGGTGTATTCCCTAAGTTCTGAAGGGAGAAAAGGTAGGTAGGGTGTCTCACCCAGTGAATGAACAGTACGAGGTTATTTGGGAATAATAAGGCTTGTGATGCACCCTGGTGATAACGGTGTTTTTCATTAGTTCCATCAACATATCTTAGCAGCATATCTTAGATAGCAGGGTGAAGCAGTAGATAAAAAAGTCTGCCATCTTCTTTGGTTTTGATGTTATCAGCAGGTCTGTCTCCAAGAACGTCTCTGGGGGTAAGAAATGGAGTTGGCCATTACGTGGGGATTAGTGTTTAGAGGAAAGTAAAATGCTAAATCAGTCAATGTCACGCTTCATTATTGTAGCTGATATGTTTTTCTAGAGAGAACTAATTGGGTAGAAGGGAATTTTTTTATTATGATATGTTTTGTTGGGTGTTCATACCGTGGGAGCTAAAATATGACCTCCAACCAGTAAATGAACGACAGTAAAATGACTGTTCATTCACTGGCTGGAGGGTTATTTCACGGTTTTAAATCGAATGGAGGCTTCCTAAGTGAAGAAACAACTAAACTGCTGATTTTTTGCCTCAACTTGTTTAAATAACTATCCTATCCAGTGAATGAACTATAATGTTCATTCACTGGAATTTCAGGGTTCATTCACTAGGAAATAGTGTTCATTCATGGGGAGAAATACATTAACTCCTTTATTGTGGAAAATTAGCTATAAAAATCAACTTTTCTCGTCTTCTCCCATGCTATTCTTGTTCCTTACATAATTTTAGACAGCATCAGACAAATTCAAGTAGTGTAGTACTGCAACTTTAAGAACTATATACATTAAAGTTCGTCGCTAGTGTGCTAAGAGCTTAAGTGTTCATTCATTGGGCGAGTCACCCTATAAGTTTTTTTAAAAAGTTATTGCATTGTTTTTTGTTGCAGTAAAATGGTTGAAAACGACGAGGTGTCCGAGGATGACCTCGACGAAGAGTACGTTCAGTTGAGAATGGCATTCCCTAAATTGAAGAAAGTATGTGATCCAATGGCGACTGATCCTGGAAATACGTCGAACGCCACGAATCTGAAAGCAGTTTTGGAGCAAATCAGAAGGCCAATCCTCCAGAAGTATTCGGATTATCTCCTCATCCCAACCTTCCTCCACTTGACCAACGCTAAAAACCTCAAGTTAGTTTTTTGACAGAATAATATTCTGTCATATTATGACATTCTCTGTTGGCCTAAGCGGTATCCTAGTAGAGTAGGCCAACCGAATGGGGAATTTGCCTCAATTTTAGATTCTGGAATTTCAAGTCAAATCCTATAATAGGGCCCTAGAATAACGTTTAACACTAGGAATAACCAAGGGGAAAAAATTACCGTAGGAGAAAATGCCTAAACACGTGAAGCCTCTGTTACAAAACACCGCAAAAATCGAGGAATATTGTTGACGTCATACGAAAAAAAAAAAACGACGCGAAAACAACTCCGACAACAGACAGAGTTCTAGCACCGCCACACAAAACGATCCAGTGAAATGTGATCGAATAATGTGATTCAAATCTTGAAACTAAATAAGAGAAGATGAAGACTAATAATGCTTGATAAACTTGTAGGTAGAATCGTATTGTAAAAAAATGAGTAATATTGTTTCATTTGGTCACTTTTGTGTCTGGGTTCTTCCTGCCAGTTCGCGGCGCACTCTTGTGCGCACTACTCGTAAGCTAAAAGTTCGTGTATGTTCCGCTTCTGTGGTAAGCGCCACAGAACCTCCTTTGAAGTCAGAATGGTAGAATATCCGTTACGTTTCAAACATGGCTGCCTCTTACACATTGCCACCACATTTAAAATTTCCATCTTCCTTAAATTCTCTAAATTTTTTGGATGCGCTTTCGAGCAGCTCACTATGGTTTTATTCCATAAAAATAAACCCTCATTCGAAAAAAAAAGAAAAAAAAATGTGAGGCAAATTCCCCATTGTTCAAAGCAGCAATCTCAGCACGCTTTGGGGCCAGTTTTGACCACTAGTACGTTCATTTGTGAGATCGTGAAGAAGCGAATTTTCCAAATTGTTGAATGCTTCAAATGCGAAAGTTCATCTGAAAATTTTACAAGTAGGGTAGGTGGGGGAAGTTCCACTTACCTGGTACTGTCCCGTTAGTGGGGAAATACAGGGTGGCTGAAAACTGACGCCCACTTTTTAAAATGACGCCAAATTTTTAATTTTGGAGATATCAGGTTGAAATAAATTTCAAAATGTTCGTTAGGATTGGAAGTTTATTGTACAGTTAGAAAAAATCAGTTATGGAATATTGTGCTAAGTAGATGGCGCCCTTGCTGATTAATGCACTATTCAAGCCTTTTGGCGAAGTTGCTCATGACGTTATCCAACATTTCCATCGGGATGGCGGCAATTTCACGTGCGATCGCATCTTTGAGGTCTTGAAGAGTTCGTGGTTTATCCACATAAACCTTGGCCTTCAGGTAGCCCCATAAAAAGAAATCACAGGGAGTGAGATCGGGCGAGCGCGGAGGCCATGGAATGTCACCGTGTCGCGAAATCAACTTTCCGGGAAATGTTTGGCGGACAATATCCATGGAAATTCTCGCCGTGTGTGCAGTTGCGTCCTGTTGAAACCAAATTTTCTCGGTATCCCATTCATTCTCCTCCAGGTAAGGGAAGAAAAAATCCTGCAGCATTGCCACATAGCGCTCTGAATTCACAGTGACTGCTCTTCCTCTTTCATCTTCAAAAAAGAAAGGCCCCACTATCCCTACCTTTGAAAATGCACACCACACTGTAACTTTTTCGCTGTGGAGAGGCTGTTGGTGCAGTTCCCTTGATGCGATCACACGTTAATTGCCGCCATCCCGATGGAAATGTTGGATAACGTCATGAGCAACTTCGCCGAAAGGCTTGAACAGTGCATTAATCAGCAAGGGCGCCATCTACTTAGCACAACATTCCATAACTGATTTTTAGGACGTCCCTCAGTAAGACTTGGGCGTCCTTATGCGATCGATCTGGGGTGAAGTTGGACAACACTCAACAGAAAAAAAATAACCACACAGTAATCCGTTTTAGACCATTCTGAATCCAAATCCGCGAAAAAAAACCATAGGTGTATGTCTGTGTGTGTGTGTGTGTGCGCGCCCGTGTGTGTGTGTGTGTGTGTATGTGTGTGTGTGTGTAACAAAATCTTGTGTACTCTGCACAGGCCTTAGTTCTCAACCGATTTTCCTGGTTCTTTTGGTTTATTATTTTCAATAATGAACCTTTGGAATCGACCAAGAAAAAAAAAATTTTAACACCCCCTTAAAATTTGATGGTTTACGTTTCAAGGTACGTAGAATCCAAAAATCGAATAAAAATTTGGCCGTCCGTCCGCCGTACGCGGCACTTTTGCCACTTAGCATTGACCGATTTTGATGAAATTTGGTATGTAGGCTCCATTTGGGGTCTAGTTGTGCCCCGAAGCTTTTGGTTGATGTAGGTCACTCCTAAGGGTTCCAAAATCAATTTTGAAATTTTGAAAACGCCCTAACTCAAAAAATTTTGATATAAAGGTATTGTTTTTCCTTCAAATTAAGATTCTATAGAATTTTTAGAATTTTTTGAGACCACGCGGAGCTCTGTAGGACAAACCGTTCGCTTCCTACGAAAATTTAAGGGTTTATATTGAAATATATATATATATAAATCCAAACACGAGTGTGAATCGCAAAAGAGGCCTAATCTCCGTTCAAATTAGAGCTGACCGAGATGCGATCAATGGTTGGTGATTTTGATTTTTTTTTTTTTTTTTTTTTTTTTTTTTTCCTCTTCATCTTGGATGGTTGGTGATTTTGTAGACGAGTGATCTATATAAAAATAATAAACCGTTGTGTAATAATTTGCAGCGTTTTTTTGTTCGTCGCGGAAAACTATCTAGTTGTGCACTACGTCGCCGGAATTTCGAATTTCGCCTTTTAAGGGGAGGAAAGGGGGGGTTAATGCTCGAAAACGTGCGTTTTTGGGCATAATCTTGTGTACTCTGCCCAGGCCTTAGTTCTCAAACGATTTTCCTGGTTCTTTTTTCGTTTGACGCGGAATACTATCTAGTTGTGCACTACGGCGCCGGAATTATGGATTTTGCTTTTTAAGAGGGGGGAAGGGGGGGTTAATGCTTGAAAAACGTGCGTTTGCGGGCATAATCTTGTAAACTCTGCCCAGGCCTCCATTTCCAACCGATTTGCGTGTTTCTTTTTTTGTTTGACTCAAATAACTTCCGAGTTGCACATGATTTTACCAGAGTACCAAAATTCGCAAGGGGAGGGGGTGAGTGGGGGATAATATTCACAAAATATCCGATTTTTCAATATTTCGGTTCCTTTACTGCTTACTAATTGTACCCAAGCTTTGAAATTGAGGAAAAATTCTCATTATACCTCCGGATTTTCATGAATTATTCTTTGTACCACCATGGAACTAATAGTGGTGCCACCATGGTGCCAGGACATGGTGCCATGATGCCATAAACCGCTTATTTCGTGTTTTTTTTTGTTTTTTTTTGTGTGTATCACCTTGAATACGGATGTGAACCTCGACGGACTGCCTACCAAAACTAACAGATGAAAGTTCAATGTTACCACGTATTTCCGCTTTGGTGCCAGACTGGCACCATTGTTGGCGTTGGGGAGGTGGTGGGGGGTGAACTCGAATTCGCATGTTGGGTATCGTAGATCATGGATTTTAAAATGCTCTTCAGATTCGAGGCTCCCATGCCGCTAGAAATGTTAAGGTGCATAATGGTGGGGGGGGGGGGGTGTCAGTATTTCTTGCCTAAAGTAATAAATAAATTCCATCGTGTGAAACAGTTTTATTATTAACAACTGGTTAAACTGATCTAATGCTTATCCAATGGGACGTCCCCTGAAATGCGTGCATTACTAAACAATATGTTTTCTTTCTGCACAATAAACTTCCAATCCTAGCGAACATTTTGGAATTTATTTCAACCTGATATCTCCAAAATTCAAAATTTGGCGTCATTTTAAAAAGTGGGCGTCACTTTTCAGCCACCCTGTATAAGAAAAAAACTGGAAGTTTCTAACAATTTATTGTTGTCCCACTGGTATCATTTTAAGTGGAATATATCGATGGCATCAAAAGATAACCTCGTATCTCAAAATTATGGAATTGTTCAGGAGAGACAAAAAACTGTTTAGCTCTATCGGCAATGGTAATTTTAATTTCCCTAAGTCGTCAATTTATTATTTCAAGTTCATGTAACTCGAAACACTGTATAATAAAGCAAAATCATTGGAAATATGTTTTAGCAATCAGTTACGAGGTTATCATTTTACGAGAAACAGGATATACGAGGTTTTCACATAACTTATAAGAGGCTCGACCATCGTCGGGAGAAGAACTCTGAATGAAATTAGTTAATACCTACCCCCTAATTTCTAATTGAGGCTCACACTGTGGCACTGAAGATGTAAACCTTCAATAACCCTTAACTTTCCTTTTTTTTTTGGTGATATTAGTGGGGCAGGCAATGGGGCAAGAGAAGGGCCAGCAGGAAATCTCAAATAAATGGAAAAATTGCCAGAACAATAAAAAAAGCTTATTAATTTTTAGCACGCTTGAAGGCTATAAAAATGGTAGGATCCTAGTATAAGGTAGGTAACGAAGAATTAACCCAGTAAATACTAAGTATTCTGAAACAATACTCTTGATATATTGTGAAGGTGTGAAGGCAGTATAGTGTGGTAGGTAGTACCTACCAATAGTTGGTAGGTAAAAAAAAGCTGCAAATTATTTCACAAAAGTTTCTGTATAGATCACTCTTCTGCAAAGATCACAGCTTTGCCATTGTCACTATTTATTTATTTTTTACCTACCAACCATAGGCACCTACTATCTACCTACTAGGGCATTTTTGAAAATTTCAACCCTTCATTTCCATTTGGTTGATGGTTGGGGTTGAAATTTTCAAAAATGCCCTAGTAGGTAGATAGTAGGTGCCTATGGTTGGTAGGTAAAAAATAAATAAATAGTGACAATGGCAAAGCTGTGATCTTTGCAGAAGAGTGATCTATACAGAAACTTTTGTGAAATAATTTGCAGCTTTTTTTACCTACCAACTATTGGTAGGTACTACCTACCACACTATACTGCCTTCACACCTTCACAATCAAGTTTATTAGAAAGAACTAAACGCTTCACACTGGATTCGAAAAATAGGGAGCTTCATATGGAAATTTGATTACTGGTAGCTAAGGAAGCAATACTGAATAAAACTCGAAGAAACGAATAACGATCGGATTTTAGTCAGCTAAAATTTCAATGGAGTTTAGACCTCTTTTGTGATTCACACTCGTGTTTCTGATTTATCGTAAGTTCAACCCTTAAGTTCTCGAGGGGAGATGACGGTTTGTTCTACATAGCTCAATTTTTAGAAATTTAAAAAATCAATACTATTTTAAATTGGTGAAAAACAATACCTTTATTTCGAGAGTTTTTGAACTAGGGCACTATTGAAAATTCCATCCCCTATTTTTCAACCCTTAGAAGTGATTGACATCAAGCAAAAGCCACAACTAGACCCCAAATTGAGCCCATGTACCAAACTTCAACATTTTTCAATTTTTTTTATGCGGTTTTCGAATTCTACGTAAATTTGTAAATTATTAATTATTCTACGTAAATTAACTTGAAACGTAAAACATCAAATTTTGAGGCGGTTAAATTTTTTTTCTTTCTCGATTCCAATGGTTCATTTTTGAAAATAATGAACTAATACGAGTGTAAACTTAGCGAACCCGCAAATTTAAGATACTATGCGTTTTGCTATCTAAAATACTATGCTTGGTGATACTAAAAGTGATGAGAGTCTTTAGGAATTACTTCTTTGAGGTCTTTAAATTTGTATGCTCTTACAAAAAGTATTTCTGAATGGAGATGGATAGTTATAGTCGACGATCGCAAATATTCGCTGTGGCAATGGTGAATACTCTTGACTAAAATCATTCTTCACAAGAATACTGAATCCTGATACTGAAATAGTACTGATGGGGCTGTATTTCGCTTCCGTCGTCCCGGAAATAAAACTTTGACGTTTATTCTACAACTATTTTGCAACAACTTTGTTAAAAAGTTAAAAAGAGGGATTTGTGGGGGCTTGAGCCTGATACACCCTGTACACATGATACGAGGTTATCATTCTAGTAAAACCACACCATAAACGCATTTTTTCCGAGCTATTGGGACATGGTTTTAGTTCTTTTCAATTAAAATACTAATTATGAGCTTTAATATACAAGTTCAGAGAAGTACTTTCCCAATGGAAGAAGGAAATTCGCCTAAATAAGCCAGAGCAGTACACACTGGTCTGAGCAAACAATTACAATGATAACCTCGTAACTTTTTTAGCAATAAGATGCGAGGTTATCAGTGACGCTCAGCCCTCTTGATCAAAACCGAGGTTATCATTTAGGGCGCTAGAGAGCAGATAATGCAATTCCCGCTAAAAATTGAATTACAGGTGGGTGAGATACGAGATTTTCATGCAGAAAATCCAAAAAAACCATTTTGGCCAAAAATTGAGATACGAGGTTATCATATAATGCCATCGATATATGAATTTGTGGGAACTCACCCATTTGAACCAGCTAGAACTTCCCCCCACCTACTTTCAAAATGGATAAAGGAGCATTGATTTATTTCAAGATTCACACTCCTTGTTAGACACCAATCTCCAATTCAGCTCTATGAAATTAATCCATCAGTTCGTTGTTTCCATTGCAGGTCCAATGTGATTTGTTCAGTCCTGAAATGTTTGAAAATAATTCTCGCTAACATTCAAATCGACAATGAAAATCAATTTTGGAAAATCTATACGCTTACTTTCCAAACTTCGTACTCAAACTCGGATGAAGAGTATGGTAAGTACCCTGAGTTCGTGATCGTGGTAAATACGCTTTACCTGGTCTTATTTGTCTCATTCTGTTTCTCAGCTGCGAAGCTTCCTGAAGAATTGAAAATTGAAGTGGTCCAGTGCCTGACTGCACTTTTCTGTAGCGCGACCAGTGACACTCTCAAGGCTGTTTACAATCGGAAGTCTATTGGAAAATTGAGCGTTGTCATATACAACACAGTCCAATTAGCCAAAAAAGAAAAATGCATTCAACTCAAGTGAGCATCATTTTTTATTAATCCCTGATGTGTATAAAGTGCCTGGCAGACACGAGGGAAATTTCAATAAAGTGTGTTGAAAGCATCTAGATATCCTAGGCGCTCAGTAACTGTCCCTCCTTCAATGTTCCATTAACCCATTTCCGGCCACTGATGCATTTTTGCATCGTCATGATAATGATTTCTTCAAATATTGAATTCGTGGAAAATCTTTGCAGAAGAATTTTTTCTCGTTCATGCTGTTCCTAAACTTTTCAACAAAAAAAAAAAAAAAAAAAAATGTTCTTCGACATTCGGGAGCTCAATAAGATTTGGGAAATTTTGTTGAAAAAGCTACCTTTTGGCCGAAAGCGTGATTATGGTGGCTCAAATTCGATCCAGGGAGAGTGAGCGTCCTGGGCCATGAGTCGAAACACATTCTGGTCCGTAAATAGATTTTGGTTTATTATTTCTAATAATAAGCCTATGTGATCGTATCGCAAAAAATTTTTATAACCCCCCCTCAAACTTAGGTGCGTAGAATCCAAATTTGCAATGTCCGTCCGCCGTTCGGGCCATAAAAGGCCTTAGAATCGGTCTAAAAAACCCGTTTTTTTGCACATAGACTCCATTTGGGGTCTAGTTGGTCCTAACGTCGAACTATTCCGATCGCTTAATTCGTATAGAAGTTATGGGCAAATAACCGGCCAAAAAAGAGGTTTTTGCTCAAATATGCGTGGGGTGACATTTTCCAAGTATTTTTCTTCATGTTGGATGGTTGGTGGCTTTATAGACGATTATATAGAAAAATAATAAACCATTAAAATAATAAACCATCAAAATAATAAACGTACGATAAATCAGAAACACGAGTGTGAATCGCAAAAGAGGTCTAATCTCCGGAAGGTTGGTGGCTTTATAGACGATTATATAGAAAAATAATAAACCATTAAAATAATAATAATGAAATAATAAACCATAAAAATAATAAACATGCGATAAATCAGAAACACGAGTGTGAGGCCTAATCTCCGTTCAAATTAAAGCTGACCGAAATGCCATCGATGTTTTTCTTCATGTTGGATGGTTGGTGGCTTTATAGACGATTATATAGAAAAATAATAAACCATTGTGTAATAATTTGCAGCGTTTTATATTTTAACTAGATTTTTTTTTAGATTTTCAACAATGAAATGATAAATCATATCGATTTACAAAACTGAGACCTCTCAATTTTTATAAAATGTTAAATTCATAAAATTTGGAGCAATTTTGCTCTCGATTGGTGAGCAAATGATGCCTTTTTTCGGCCGGAATTCTGTAAAATAATTCATCCTCCTCCTCCCATTACTCTGTTATTTCTACCCTCGGCTTGAAATGGGTTAAATGGAAATTTTCAAACCTTCAGCTGTGATCTATCCGCCAAGAAAAGTACTTATTTCCCTGGTTTCTGAAAACCACCGTCCCTCAGAAACTTTATTCGTAGACAACCAAAAAAACGTACGTTTTCGGGCACAATTTGCCTCAACTTCCAACCGGTTCAGATGACATCCGAGTTCCACATTATTTCATCAGAATATCGAAATTAGCATGGTGTAGGGGGAATATTCACAAAATATCCGATTATTCAATCTTTCGGTTCCTTTAATCTTACTAAGTGTACCCAAACTATGAAATTGATTGAATCAAGTATTCTTTGTGCCACCATGGAACAAATTAGTGGTGCCACCATGGTGCCAGGACACCAGAAACTGCATATTTCGTGCTTTTTGTGTGTTTCACCTTGAACACGAACTTGAACTTTTGCGGATTGCCTGCCTAGACTGGCATCGTTGCAGAAGCATGGGAGGGGGGGGCTCGAATTTGCATGTTGGGTGTCGTAGATCTTAGTTTTTGAAATTCTGTTCAAATTAGACACCTTGAGACCCCCATAGAGTACTTGAGATTAAGTCTAATTACTTTGTTTTAACTAATAAAATGTTGGTTTGACGAAAAATATATTAATCGAGGAGTTTTATTTCAAACGGGGTTATATCCATTTTCTACAATTTTTGTTTTTTCACGGATTCTGAATCTTTGGGATAAGGCCTATCACCTCACGAGTTGAATTCCCCCTTTAAAAGCTTGCTAAAAATCGGGATTGGCAATCAAACGGCTTAAATCCATCCAATTGTTCTCAATTAACACTTTTTAAATTTTTTTTAAATTTGGTTTTTGGATTTTACATAGGTACCTTGAAACGTAAACCAAATTTTGAAGAGGGTTAGAATATTTTTTCTTGTTCGACACCGAAGGTTCATTATTGGAAATAATGGGTAAACAAATAAAACAAAATGCAAATGAGGCTTTTCTTCGCACAATCAAAAACTCGTTTTTTTTCAAAGTGGCTCACATCCATCGTTTTTCATCAAATGGGTTTATATCCAAATAAGAAATGGCCGTGTCTCCCTCAAAACGCATGCCAAATTTTCAAAATTTGGTCTTACAATCAAAAGTTCTATGAACAAACAATTTGGAAAATTCGGGAACCCTAGACAACTTTTCGCCATGAAATTAGTTTTTCTCAATTTCCCGCAAAACATTCTAAGTGAATGTAAGCCCGTTTGAAAGAAAACTCCTTAATTAACCCATCATGTGTCTCAAAAACAACTTAATAGTTGCTGCGTGTCTGTCAGACCCTTTATACACTGGGAGTCCATCAAGGGTTTATACACACCGGGAGTTAATCTACTTAAACTCTGACAACGCCGATGTTCTAATAAATAGCTTACGTACTCTTGATTTTCAGGGTTGAAGCTTTGAAGTGCATACAGTGCTTATTGCAGATGAGAGATGCTAAAGAGAACTCGTCACCTTGGAGATTGCAAGTTGCAGAATTGGCAATGTTGATGTTGCCAGGCATAGTGAGCTGTGCAGTGTCAGTGGCGACATCAACAGACACTCTGAACCATAAAATCATTGTGGTGGGTCCTATCGTCTAAATTTGAGTTCGAATTTGTTAGGAGCATCTAGGGAAAGAAAGTGGTGGAACGGCCAGAGCGCTATCTAGCGACGATTAGATGAACCTTCTCTTCTTCTTTGGCAAGATGGATGCACACCTTCGTTATCGACCGGTGATAATGTTGGTACATCCCTGCCTAATGTATAGGAAACCAGAAATTTGCCCTCAATGAAAAAGGCAATCAAATCTGTTTCAGGCATCAATAAGAAAGGTATTCAGTCTGAAATGAAAATTTATGTACTCCTAGGTAAACAACATTAGTTTTTAAAGCATTATATTATTTACGAAAGAATTAGAAACATAATACCTACATCACGTAAGCCAACTGATAAGAGAGATAACCTAGGTTTTTGAGCTCTAAAAGGTTCATCTTATCTTCGCTAGGCAGCGCTCACGCCGTTCCACCACTTTCTTCCCCTAGATACTCCTGAATTTGTTTATTAAGCGTCGGTATTAGCAGCGCCTACTTCATCATATTCTTCCAGGAAGCAGTCCGACTCTGGGGAGGTGTTATTTGTCTGGTTATGGAAGATCGGAATTCGAAGATGAAAGAAAAATCCAACACTTTCACGTTGGATTCCAGCGGCTCTTCCAAAAGTCAACGCATTGAAGGAGAGGCTGACCCGCAAGACGCCAAAATGAGTGATGACTGGTTGGTAGGGAGTGGCAGGAAGTTGGTGGGCGCCACAGAAAAAATGCTCAGCCTTCAACAACACCAGCATTGGAGAGTCAGGCAGCAATTGGTGACAGAAATAAGCCACATATTGACTGTTGCTCCCAAGTAAGATATTTTGCGTTTAGAATAAGAATGCATGCTAAAAACAGACTAGTTGTTTTCGTTTGTCTGTTTCATGTTTTTTTTTTTTTTTCGTCTAAAAAGCTTTTATTTGACCGGAGAAGGTTTCACTGCGAAGTGCAATCTCGGGGCTGCTGGTGTCGGTTTTTTCCCTCAAGGGAAGTTTGTTCGAGGTAGGCGTAGGTGGTCTAGAGTATTCTAGTCGCGGAGTAGTGTCAGTGGGGCTCCATCTTCTAGCCCGAGACCTGGTGGACTGTTCCATTGAGGGTTTAGGCCATTGAGTCCAGCCTGCCATATATTCTAATCAGAAATCTCTCGAATTGTACGCTAAATTAGCATGGGGAGGGGGCGAGTAGGGAGATAATATTCACAAAATGTACCATTTTAAAATATTTCGGTACTTTCATAATTAGGTACTACTATTTGGTTTCAAGGAGAGCCGATCCAAACAGGATTTCGCTACCCCCTCCATCTGCAAGCAGATAGATAAAACCCCGAAAACCCTAGAAGAGTGATCGAGGGAGTGGAAGGAACTCACCACCCGAGAGCCCCAGGGGAGCTAGTCATAACTATCAGCTCCTCTAGGTACCTGTTTGTATTAACACCACAGGTTAGGCCGAACCTTCTAGCTAAGGTTCTACCAACTAGACAGGTTGGTACCCGAGTTCATAACAGAACTCACATGCCGAGAGACATCTTCAGGGGGCTAGCCCTTGAGGAGGCCATCTCTCCCCTTATAGCCTTCTTGGTGCAAGCCCATGAAGTAGGGTTTGCTCAACCACGACCACCACGAATCCAACCTCAACTGAGGGGCAGGCAGGTGATGCTTTGAACGAGCTCAGTGCGTCTGTTGCCTGGGGCTCCCCTCGCCCGTGGTACTGGTAATTGAGATGGGTAATGAGCCTTTTACGGCATTACTGCTAGGCTGGTCTCACACTGGAACCGACTACGTACGACTTTTGGTCGCACGATTACGCACGAACTTTCCCAACTGTAGGAACGTAATCAGCGCTCTCACAGTGGAACCGACTTGGTCGTGCGACTACGTGCGTGTAGATCCGACCTGCGACTCGATCCCATCCTGCTGGGATTTTCGTCCGACTTTTTGAAAAGGGGAAGTGCTTGAGCGAGTTGCTGTGCTTTGTTAGGTCAGATTCAACTTTTTCCAGAATATACTTGAATGTGTCGAAACTCATACGAAAATAATCGAAGAATTTTTCAGGATCGTTTTTCAAGTCACCCATTAAATGATGAAACTCGCCAAGCTCTTCTCTCTTCAGGAATATTTGATTTACCCATTCTGTTCTTCTTGAACGTCTTTGTCTCCTCCTCATTACCAAACTACTACTTTCAACAACGTAAAACAATCTGTTCATATTTTCACATACGATCACCTCCCGTGAATGGCTTGCGACTGCGACAAGTCGCTTCTAATGTGAGACCTCAAGTCGGACGACCAGGTCGACGTTAGGCCGTACGTAGTCGGTTCCAGTGTGAGACCAGCCCTATCCCCAGATGCCCGACCAACATAATTAGGTACTAATGGGGTGTGCGCATGGGTCGGAAAAACTGTTTTTGTTATTTTTAATCTAAACAAGACCTCATTCTGAGAATTTTGACACCAGCCGTTCTCTTTTTGGATGAGTAGACCTTTTTCTATGATTTTTCAAAGTTTCGAATGTTTATGACGTCACAATGGGCTGTGCGGTCCCGCCCAGGCGGGAGGGGCGTGAGACGTCTTCTCATCCAAAAAGAAAACGGCTGGTGTCAAAATTCTCAGAATGTCTACTTTCGATTGAAAATTTAAAAAAAGATCAGGCGCACCCCCCATTGTATCCAAGCTTTGAAATTGAGCGAAAAATTGCAATATACCTCTGGATTTTCATGAATTATTCTTTGTACTCCCATTTACTGCCACGTCACAGAGTTGATCTTTGCATGATTCAACATTACGCTAACACTTCTCTATTTGTTTCAGAAACATGTGTCTTTCTGCAAAATACCTAGTTGATGCTTTGATTTGTTTGTCGCAAGATGACAACAATGAGGTGTCAAAAAAGAGCAAGTCTGCTCTTGAAACATTTTCCAAGATCTGTGAACAGAATGACGGAACCAAAAAGCTTGTGGAAATAGTTGAAGAGAGCTTTTACTCTTTAGTTATCACACTCCCGCGAATAATTCATGGTGTAGGTAAGTGACTTCGCTCATTTAATAGTCTTTTTTCACCAGTTATAAAAGGGGCAGGGTGTGGCTGTGGGCGCGGGGGTCGTGGGTTCGGATCTTTGAGCCGGACTTCGTGCGTCCGTGGCTCACCCCCCCCCCTCGACCCAACCCCCGGCGGTGAGGCAGTGAGAAGCCATAGCGAAATCATCGGAACAAATCCTGATCTTCCCTTTGGAAAACAGCTGATGAGGTCCTCGATGCCAGGAATGGCTGTCGGACGAAAATCCAACCAGAAATGGTTGTTTACTACTTACCTACTTAGTTACTACTACTCGTAGTTATAAAATGAATAAAATATAGTTTTGTGATACCAAACATTCTCTCATCCCAATCATGTCATTGTAGATCTCAGTTTGAAAGAAAGGCAGCTGTTGCTGCTGGCAGGTTACATCGATGTTTTGGGTGCCAAGCACCTACCAGGCCTCCTCAATTCCAGTCAACACCTCAATCGATTACTCAAGGGTTTGTACACAGCTGCCACTCTGGACTCGTCAAGCGTTTCTCTTCTTGAAGAACAAGCAGTAAGAGGTTAGAGCTGAACATCAAAAATATATCCCTCATTTTCTACCACAAAATTGCATTTTTTCGGGTATTTTACTCTTAGAGAGAATTGAATGCATTGAAAGAGAGTGTAGACAAAAATATCGAAGAGAAGAAATTACTCTATTTGAGTAAAAGACAATATTTGAATTGAAAACAACGAGCGTCTAAACCAGCATTATTTCATGTATCCTCCGCTGTGGATAATAAATCGTTTTTTCTTTGAATCAGATGAGATAAGCTCAGTTACCTAAGTGGGTGCGCGTGTACGTGCGAGGCTCCTCAGGTAGATGGGCTTCACAGAACGTAGATGGGAGGGGGGTTCCTCATCAAAAACTCCTTGCAATAAACACATCTGTTTACGAGCGAATTCTTCCCACGATCCAATATTTGGGGGTTGAGACTCATCTTGAAATAATTCACGATTGTAATGATTTTCCTCATACCTTTTCGTCGAACTTGATGGAAAAACTAGCTGCATTTGTCTGTTGTGAAGCTCTTGAGATCGAATCCCACTTCTGATGTTAGGTCTTCCATAATCAAACACAATACTGACTTCAACGAATAGATTAGTTTAATAATTAGCAATCAAACACAATTCTTCAGTATCAACAACCATCCAAACTTCCATTCATAATAATCACTTCTCTCTTGAACTCGCCTGCTAACTGTCCTTGTCTGTTGTCCATGGTTGCTATACGAAACTCCATGGCCAGTACATGGAGAAGTAAGTAGGTGCTGCACTCAGACTTGGCGGAATAGGTAGGAACTATCTGGTTCCCGCACGCCCACACCTATTTTGGTAAAGCTTGAGATAATGCAATGCAGCTGATTCAAGGGAAAAATTCTTTACTATCCCTAGCGGAAGAAACATGAACTAATGCTGCAGGTGTGATTTAGACGTTTGTTTGAAAACACATTGGTTGTCCACAAGTGAGAAAATCAACTTGTCAATGAAGTCATTACAACTATCGGATGAACTGCATCGCCATTTACCATTTGTAATTCTGTTTTAGAATTAGACAAGGAAGCTCTAGGCTTGCAAAGAGTCTGGGTCACCTTGAAGCACAGCCTCAGTCCACGATACTACTCTACTTTACAATCAATAGCAAAAAAACTCCTACAATTCTCCGATACTGCCTCCATCGTATACTCATTTTTGGATGACTTTGAAAACCAACCAATCCATCGAAAGGAGATCACGCTGCTTTTCACCATGATGTTTTCTAGTGGTGAGGATCCTTTTGAATTTTCTAATCCAATATTATTGTTTATTGAAGTATGGAAGCATACAATGATATATATATGCTAAAGACCGGAAAACTGCGGAAGTCGATTTGACGACTAATTAAGTAAGAAAATGTATCTTAGCAATTTTGTTTTAACCCCTTGTTTTTCCAAATTTTTCAATTTTGAGTTTTTTTCGTGTTTTTGACCTTACGTCACTAAAATGATCATAACTACCTTAATTTAGCGTGAAATAGTAAAAATAAGGGCACCGCTGGAAAGGGCGTCAAATTTCAGACCTTTCTAGTGCCTACAGAAAACTATTTTCGTTGAAAACAATTCACGTTTTTTAGCGTTCAAACACAAAGTTCTCCCTTAAATTCGATTGTAAAATATTTTTGATTATATCAATGGAAAGCTGAGATCTTTGCGGAGTTTTTGGTACGTTGAGGTACGTAGAAACCATGCGAAAGTAAAATTGTAACAATCAAAAGGACAAAAGTCTACCAAGTTGGTGTGGCACATAGCGTCCTCGTATCACGATTGTATAGTAGCTTTACTATAGCTATGATGATCCGATGCATAGTAGTTAATCTCAAAACATCAATCTCGAAGTACCTACCACTATCGCAACAATCGATCTACACGTCAGTCCACACAATCTCTGAATATTGTTGGAAAATTTAGAAGTTATGGCTGTTAGAAGGATTTCACTTTGCGCATGCTCTGTGACTACTATTAGTCCGGGGGTGATGATTTTCATAGGGGACCATCTATCCGGCAACCCGCACAATCCCTGAAAATTACATCGAAATCGGATGAGAATTGTAGAAGTTATGGCTGGGGCAAGGATTTCATGACAGACAGACACACAGGAAGGTCTGAAACGTAAAACGCGAGTGAAAATTTTGATTTTGGAGAACGTTTTTTTTTTTTTTTTTTTTTTCAACCTTGAAAAGTGAAAAACAAAGCTTCCGCTACCTTGGTAGACTCTGAAGGGATAGGAAGTTTTGCCAATTTGACGAAAATTATATTATGAGTTAATTTTTCACCCATCAGGACCCCGAAAATAGTTTTTTTTTGTAGGCACCAGGAGACTGTAAAATTTGGCGCCCTTTCCAATAGTGCCCTTATTTTTACACTTTCACCGTAAATGGGGAATTTGCCTCAAGTTTAGATTGTGGAATGAGGAATTTCACTGAATTCTGTTTGCATTTTTCCTGAATAGTTAATGGTGTGGGATAGATGAAAATCGGGCTGATTTCGGAAAATAAGTCCCCTGTTATTTTTGGGGAGACAATCAAAATTTTTGATTTCAAAACTAACCGGGAAAACGGACGTGAAGCGGGAATGCTCGCTGATTGGGCTGTTCGGATTGCCGTCTCCTCCCAGTGTTGCCCGTAGGGACAACGAAATTGTGTTTTCTAAGAGAAAAGTTATCGAACAAAAACAGAGGAAACCTAATTTTCCCCATCTTGCTTTTTCTATTTTTTTCTTCAGTTTTTCGATTTCGAACTTTACTGTTTTGTGAAATTTTGCATCTGGGGACTATAGATTTCTCGATCTCAGCGCTTCAAGCGGCCATAAATGAACTATTCCAGGATGACGTCATTTTCCCGGTTTTTTTAAACATTCGTATTTTCTACACTGTTTTGTTTATTTGTAAATTAGGAAGTTCGGGCTGAAAGTTTGCCTTAGGAGGTTTTTCGAGGTGCTGAATCCGATTTTGGGGTCAAAAATAGGAAATTCCGACATGGTAAAATTCCTCATTTCAAGTCATATTCTGTAATAGGGCCCTAGAATAACGTTCAATAACAACACCAGGAGTGCCCAAGGAAAAAAATTACCATAGAAGAAAATGCCTAACAAGCGAAGCCTCTGTCAAAAAACACCGCGAAAATCGAGGAATATCGTTCACGTCACACGAAAAAAAAAGACGCGAAAAGTGACTGGATTCACATGCTGTGCGCTCTGGCGTGGAACTCCAGATAGTGCTGCAGATCAACAACAGGTAGAGTTCTAAACGCCCTTATAAGTTCTAAGCCCGACAACACGAAACGATCCAGTCAAATGACCACTCAAATAATGTGATTCAAATAACGAAATTAACTTAATGTAGAAACTAAATAAGAGAGGATGAAGACTACTAATGCTTGATAAACTAATAAGTAGAATCGGATTGTAAAAAGAGTGATTAAAATTGCTTATTTCGGTCACTTGCACGTCCGGGTTTTTTCTTTTCCCCAGTCGCGTGCTTCTGTGTTCGATTTGAAAGCTACAGTTTCATTTGCGCTTCCAGAGGTAGCGCTACCTCGGAGGGGCACAGCTCCTTCTATGAAGTCAGATTGGTTAGAAAATCCGTTACGTTGCAACCCCATGCCCCCATGAACAGATTGCCACTTCTTTTAAAATTTCCATCTTCCCTAAATTCTCTAAATTTTTTGGATGCTTTTTTGAGCAGCACTCTATGGTTTTCTTCCATATCAGTAAACCCTCTTTCGAAAAAAAAAAAAAATGTGAGGCAAATTCCCCATTAAGATATTAATTGTAATTTTAGTGACATAAGGTCGAAAACACAAAAAAATCTTGAAACTGAAAAAACTTGGAAAAAGAAGGTGTTGAGGGAGTCAAAGTTGGTCGCTGTTCGTTCCTCGTTCCGGGTTAGTATTTTCCGTTAATTGTAGGGGCAAACACTTTAAAAATTGTAGCTAAATTTGAAATTTTCAAGAATTTTAGAAATTTATTAGTGCACGGGCCTAGGGAATTGAAAAACTGAAAGATTGCTGCTAGAATCTTCAATATCGAACAATAATTGCCAAAGAAAACTGGGAAAACCCGTTTATTCAGTTATGTTTTTCCCATTTTTCTCTGGAAAGTATTATTTAATTTTGATGATTCCAGCCGCAATCTTTCAGTTTTTCAATGAGGAATTTCACCATGTCGGAATTTCCTATTTTTGACCCCAAAATCGGATTCAGCACCTCGAAAAACCTCCTAAGGCAAACTTTCAGCCCGAACTTCCTAATTTAGGAATAAACAAAACAGTGTAGAAAATACGAATGTTTAAAAAACCCGGGAAAATGACGTCATCCAGGAATAGTTCATTTATGGCCGCTTGAAGCGCTGAGATCGAGAAATCTATAGTCCCCAGATGCAAAATTTCACGAAACAGTAAAGTTCGAAATCGAAAAACTGAAGAAAAAAATAGAAAAAGCAAGATGGGGAAAATTAGGTTTCCCCTGTTTTTGTTTGATAACTTTTTTCTTAGAAAACACGATTTCGTCGTCCCAATGGGCAATACTGGGAGGAGACAGCGATCCGAACAGCCCAATCAGCGAGCGTTCCCGCTTCACGTCCGTTTTCCCGGTTAGTTTTGAAATCAAAAATTTTGATTGTCTCCCAAAAATAACAGGAGACTTATTTTCCGAAATCAGCCCGATTTTCATCTATCCCTCACCATTAACTATTCAGGAAAATGCAAACAGAATTCGGTGAAAATCCTCATTCCCTAGGCCCATGCACTAATGAATTTCTTAAATCCTTGAAAATTGGTTTTTGCCCCTACAATTTAGGGGAATATTAACCCGGAACGAGGAACGAACGGCGTCTGAGACTCTTTAAAACAAAATAATTGCTAAAGACATTTTCTTACTTAAATTAGTTGTAGAATCGCCTCCCGAGGTTTTCCAGTCCTACATGGGATACCCGGTATTTTATTCTGAGCTGTTTCACGTGATGTTCAACAGAGCCTGACGTCCCTGTGAGAGTCGATCACGAAACAACTGGGCTAATTTTGAAAACTATAATGGAATACAATTTATGGGATCTTCCCGTAAACATTCAAAACTCTGAGCAAAGGTTGACTGCCCAAGAAAATGTGGTGCAGGTAAGTTACAGTTTGTCAACTTTACAGTAGTAGAAACCTCTCCTTCTCTTTTGTCTGTAATGTTGAGTTTTGGTACTCTCATGTGTTGACTGCTTATTGTTTTGAACCAATCACGTGGTTTTTCAAACTATTCATGTCACCTACTTAGGGGCACTTTAGTTTAGTCATTTTGGTTAATTATTTTCAATAATGAACCTTTGGAATCGACCAAGAAAAAATAATTTTTTAATACCCCCTCAAAATTTGTTGGTTTACGTTTCAAGGTAGAGAACCTAAAAATCGAATAAAAATTTGGCCATCAGTACGCCGTACGCGGCACTTTCCCCACTTAGCATTGACCGATTTTGATGAAATTTGGTTTGTAGGCTCCATTTGAGGTCTAGTTGTGCCCCGAAGATTTTGGTTGATGTAGGTCACTTCTAAGGGTTCAAAAATAAATTTTGAAATTTTGAAAACGCCCTAACTCAAAAAATTTTGATATAAAGGTATTGTTTTTCCTTCAACTTGAAATAGTATAGAATTTTTTGAGACTACGCGGAGCCCTGTAGGACAAACCGTTCGTTCCCTATGAGAATTTAAAGGTTGGACTTACGATAAATCAGAAACACGAGTGTGAATCGCAAAAGAGGCCTAATCTCCGTTCAAATGTTAGCTGACCGAAATGCGATCGGTGTTTTTCGTCAAGTTGGTTTGTGGTAACAATGGCAAAACCGCGTGCTTTGCAGACGAGTGATCTATATACAAAAATAATAATAATAATAGTCTTGGTCGGCCCAGGGGCGGCCCCCTTGGTGGTTTTCCGATGTGTCGTTGGCATATTGGAAACGTGACTGTTGCCCAGTATGGGTATACAGACCGAGAGCCGCCATGGTGGATGGGTCCGGGCTTGGCTTGGTATCCCTCGGCCGGGTTCTGCTGGCTTTGTGCCTTGGAGTTTCCTTTTCTTCCTCTTCTTTTTTACCCTCGTGTCCTGTCCTTTAGTCATTGTTTTGTTTCCCCGTTATAATATAAGATCATATTATGATCTTCCCAGTTAAGTATTTATAATTGGCTATTGTCTATACACAATGTGTGAAATGACAAAATTTGTCTGAATTTAAACAAAATTTGAATGAATTTAATTCATTCATCCATAGAAGCTGCTCAACTTTTGAAATTACGTCCTCCAAACCTCTTCTCTATTTATATTGTTACATTGTGACGCCACCTGGTGTGACGTCATTCTCTCAGCCAATAAGTCAGTCTCCTCATGCCTTTCAACAGCGACAACTATTACGGATAAGTGGTTTGTTTCTAATTATCACAAATCAAGGCGTTGGTTTCGCCTGGCACTTATTATTCAAATTAATACATCCAATAAAAAGCCTGCTTACTTTGTTTCGGGTAGATTTGTCTTCTGGCTGAACTCGTCGCAGCTCTTGCGTTAGTTGAAGGTGCAGATGCTTTCTCTCCTCATCTCCTGACTTGTCTTTATCCATTACTCGAGTGTGCTGGAAGTCCCCTGTATGCCATATCGTCAGCAGGTAAGTAATGTAACATTTGTGTTTCAGTGAATATTAGATATTTTTCATTGAAAGTAGATAGTTGGATCAAATTTAGGTTCTTGGTAGTAGTTTTGAGAGTAGTAGTAACCTTGAGGTACACTCAATTCTAGTTTCCTAAGATACTATAGAGAATTCGCTCTACAAACCATATAACTCATGAGATGTATAGCATTTCCAAATATAATTCAACATTTTCCAAACCAAATTCAACATTTTACAAACCAAATTCAACAATTTCCAAAACAAATTCAACATTTTACAAACCAAATTCAACATTTTACAAACCAAATTCAACATTTTACAAACCAAATTAAACATTTTACAAAACAAATTCAACATTCATTAAATTTTTAACGAAATTTAGTACTAGTGTAAAGGTTGGCCAGCTGCCGCCGTTGGTAGAAGAAGCAAAGCGTTCATAACATAATGAATTAATAATTCGAGCAGTCGCGTGGAGTTATAGCCGCTAATCTGCGATCAGTTGCACGTGGTAAGACATGGTCTCGTTCTTCGCTGAGAATATTCCTCACCACGGTCTTAATTTTAGAAAATGCTCTCTCAGCTGGATTCAACATCGGGGAATAAGGTGGAAGAAACATTTGACTTATTCCATTGAATGCACTTGAATCAACCAGTTGTCGAATTTCGGTAGAGCGGTGAATTTGCGCATTATCCATCACCAGTACGAATTCGTTACCTGAGTATTGCAGTTTTTCTCGGAGTTCGTTCAAGAAATCACCAAACAATTGGGCATTGGTGGTTCCTGATGTTACAATTTTGTAATGAACGACTCTCTGAGTCCCAATGGCAAGGATCAAGGAGACATTTCGTCCCTCGACAGTGGGTACCGTGACCACAGCTCGGGTATTCACTTTTGATCGAGCCTGCGTTCGCCTCAAATGCAAATTGAACCCCGACTCGTCGATAAATATTATTTGTTCTCGATTACGAGGTGCTGACTCATTAAAACGAAGGGCGAATTCTTTTCTCAGTTGTATGGTTCGCTCACAGTTCATTCGATCCAGTTCGATAGAGGCTTTTTTGAGCGTTATCCTCAACTTCCGAAGGCCATTGTCGACTGAGGATGTACTTAGGGTAATACCTTGTTCCGAAAATTTCTCCGCGATTTTCTTCAGAGTTATGCTTGGTTGTTCCTCAACTATTGCTTCTATAGCTGCAAGAACGTTTGGCGTAAGTTTGGTACGGCGGGCTCCACCCCGCCTTTTCGTTTGACTTTGTGGCGTTTCATTGTTTAATTTGCGTACAATACATCTGGCAGTGGAATAATTCATCGAAGACTTACAAGCCGCTTCTTTAATAGTAAACCCTTCTTCGTACAGTGCTAGGAATAGTTTCTTTTTTTCTTGAGAAACGGTCTGATATTTCCTTCGCGGACCTGGTCTTCTATTCCTCCTCATTTCAACATCTGCAACAATGTCATCTTCATCTGTACTACTCACCAACGCTTCATTTCTTCGCCGGTTTCCCCGACTCCTGATATCATCACTAGAAGAGTCATGTAGTCACTCATATCACCACTTTGCCATACACGACACAACTCAGAACTCTGATTTACCTGGACGGATGATCAGTCGTATCCATTGAGGAGACATCAGGAGAGCGTCGAGACGCATAAAAAAGGAACAGGCAGAGCTTCTCTTCTTTATGACGTTTTCACTCCAGATTGTGGATAATGCCCAATTCATCTTCTTTTCAATACTGGTTGATTTATTAAAATGTTTAATTTGTTCTGTAAATTGTTGAATTTGGTTTGTAAAATGTTTAATTTGGTTTGTAAAATGTTGAATTTGGTTTGGAAAATGTTGAATTAGATTTGGAAAATGTTGAATTAGATTTGGAAATGCTATATTTGGTACTGAAGAAGAATTTGTTTTTCTTTTTTTACTGAAACATTCATCTCCAAAAATATGCATCGAGTTGAGCAGTTTTGTGACTGATTAAACGATTTATTTGTTCCTGCAGGGTTTGCATCCGTAGGAGTTGTGGCGGCCATCTATGGAGGAGATGTTGGGTGCCTCGTTGGCCAGAACGTCGATTACTTGTCGCATCATGTCACACTCAACCTCCGCCATGCTCATCGGAACCCCCGAGTTTTATCGGTATTAACTGTGATCATGAACCATTCTACGTTCAAAGTTTTCCCCCCACTCTACGAAATAGTGAAAGACGTAAGTCCTTGAGTTTCTCAAATGAAAATAATAATAGAATAAATAATAATTATGATAATCCCTGCCAAAGACGGAGAGAGCACACCATAAAGAGAAAATGGATAAGTCAAATTTTATTTGGGATGACGCCCATGACTTTCCCGTCACTGGCCCTAGGAATAAGGGAAGATGAGGAAGGTGGGGGTGGGAGAGAGGGATGAAGGGAAGTGCCTCTTATAAATCGACCACCAGTTCAGGTATGAGCCAAGCAGGATGCGGGTGGTGATTCCATGGAGTACACCCCTGGATGCCGAACTCGAACTCCGTGCACTTTTCCTGCACCTCATTTGCGTCATGACCCCAATGTTGTAGGGTGCACACTTTCTTATCTTAACTATACCTATAGATCTTATCTATATTGCTAGACCTGTCAGACTATACAGCAATTATGTCAGGCTGTTGCCCTGGTCACTCGTAATGTGACATAATCTCTCCCTCTCAACATCCCAGCTGCCAGATGACATTCGCCTGCTGTCTGCTTGGCAACCGCATTCTGAGGATGCGGCCACCACCAGTTCGTGTACAGTGCTTCACCACACGGTAGAGGTGTTCATTTCCACTCCGACAGGCACGGCAAAGAAGTTGTCCGGCGGTTAACCCTCGAACCACAGTAGGCAATGTAGCTCTATCTCTCCTACTCCACTTGTAGTTTCGGATTCTGTTCTTCCAGCCCTCGAAGCCAACCTACTCAGGACTGCTCCTGGTTGAACCTGCTCGATTGTGATAACTGTAATCTCTGGGGATGGTTACTGGCAGCAGAGACCTCTGTCGATGCAATACCAACCTCTCTTCAACAATCCTATTGCCTTTATAGGTACATTCCACGGTTTTTTGACCACCCGCTTAATTTTAGTTTGTTGTATTCCAATTTCAAGGTTCTCGTTCAAAGCTGTGATACATTTCAAGATGTTAACGCTCCTGCTTTCCTCCAAGTCTTCGTCACTTTCGTCTCACGTCTTCTCGAATGGGAAAAAGAATCCGATGATGGAAAATTGGATGATACTTCAGAAACTATCGGAACTCCGCCTACTGTATGTGAGCTGCTATGGGACTACTACAAAACCTCTTTGACTGCAAAGAATTACAGAGACGACGATTCTTCCCTTGGGTGAGTTGATTGCTTATTCTTTAATTAGCGTTGTGCATTATGAAACATGCGCTATTCAGTGACATCTCTGTTTGAAGGTTGCTTCATCTTATCAAAGCGAATACGCTATGATGTGTGACGAATGTTTATATTATACATGTAACATATTTATGTTATGTGATCTGTGCTAAGGTGAGTCGGGGTAAGTGCAGAAATGGGGTAAGTGGTATCCTATGTGGGTGTTGTAGAGAAGTACGTTAAGTTTCACAAAACACCACTAGAGTGTGCTCATATCGGTTGTAACCTTCACGGTGAGGTTACGATGTACCACATGTCTTTTCATCTGTGAATTCGAGGTGATCAACTATTTTTCAACCCGATTTCAACCTGCCTCTACTTCGGTATTGCTAATGACTGACAAGGTTATTACACACTTTAATTGTTGCAGTTTCATTGTACATATGACATTTTGTTCTAACTTTGATTATTTTGAAAATAAGACCTCCTCTGCTCTTTCCCCGTTTTTCCTCCTATGGGGGAAAGTGCAGAGTAAGAAACATGGGCAAGTGTGCAGTTCCGCACTTCCCCCTAAATGGATGACCAAAGGAAGTATGGAGCCTTCACTCGAGCCTAATACTATGAATTTTGCATCTACTCGTGTTGTAAACTTGGGCACTTTTAATTTTACTGGGAACTTTACTCTTGTCTAGATATGGAGATGATCCCCTATGAAAATCATGCACCCCTCCCCCCCAATTGAAAGGTTAGGGCAAGGTACTTAGAGATAGATGTTTTGAGATAAGCTACTAGGTATGCAACCGATCATCTATACAATCGGGTTATGGATGTAAGGAAGCTATGTGCCACACCCTCTTGGTAGACTTTTTTCATTTCGAAGTTTTATGCAAACTTTTGCAATGTTAAGATAACCATTTGTAATAGAAAACTGTTAAAAAAGTTCTTATTCATAAGACTGATGACTTATATTGATGTAAAGAATTTTTAATAAGATTCAAAATTTTGAATTTTGGAAGATTTTTGTGTGTTTCAACTGTGTAACTTCATCAATTTCTGCCCGATTTTAACTTTGCAAAAAGCAAAATAATGCCTGAAACGAGCTCTTCCACACACTTCCCCCCTTCGCGTTTGTAACTCTAACGACATGAGAAATGAAGGGATGCTCTACACTTACCCCATTTAGGTGGGTTAAGTGAGGAATACGGATAAAAATTATAGTATTGCTCGAGAAACCCACTATAACTAAAAAAAACCTTAAACTTACTACAAAACTAGTTAGAGGATAGTCCGAGGGGTGTAATGAAAGAAGGAAAAAAATCTAGCTTTAAAAATGAGTTTCTCAGGGTCTACCAAAGTTGAACTATGCAAATTGTACTCTGCACTTCCCCCGACGCACCTTTTATGTTAATATTATACGTATAACATATTAATGTTATGTGGTAATATTCTAGCCCTGAATCTGAAGAGTTGTCCCATCCCATGGAAGAATCTTCCGAAGGAAAAGAAGTTCAGATTCCTGATCACATCAGACTCACCGTTGATATTCTCCAAAGAAGTTTACACTTCCTGCCTTCAAAAGACACTTCTCGGCAGATCCAAGTGCTGCAGGTAAAATAGCTTCATGAGTTCTGATGTATTGATTATAGATTGTAAGTGAAGCCTGATATCGAGGATTGACGTCAATTTGTCGTGAAAGGACTTATATTTTAGAGGTTTAAAGTTTATTTTCAAGAATATATTTACACATATTTTAATTCACAAATTTTACGATTTTGATTTTTAAGATTTTGGAGAAGGGCGTATTGGTGCTTGCTAAATGGAAAGAACAACTGCTGCCAATGGTGCACAAGATTTGGTCACCTCTGGTCCAGAGGTTCTCCCCTCAGTCTAACCCTCTGATAGTCCATCGTGCCTTTCTCGTTCTTCGTACTCTCGCCATGACGTCCAAGGATTTTATCCGCAATAGGACCTCCAAGTAATATAATAACTATTTTCCAAGTTTTTCTTATTTCGTAACATGTCTTAACTTGTGTTTTGTGGATGTTGTTAGTATTGGGGAGTTGCTTAAATGTGACTTATTCTGCCTTAGGGAAGTGACTCCGTTTTTGTGCAAATGCCTGATTCAACATGTAGAAGAGGCGAGAAAGGAGCAAGGTCGAGATTCATACAGGATGACGCAAGCGTACAAGATGATTCATGCGTTACTTAGAGGTCTTGGAGAACTGGCAGTGTCCTTGGACCTGGCGGAAGATGAGTTGGAGCGGATTGTCGAAGCTGTGATCCCTTACCTTAATACACACATCCATCTCCCTCTTCAGGTTAGTTCCATTACTGTTCAAATTATTTTACTTTCAAAGAATATAAGTACTCAGCAAAGGGAAGGAATGTCTAAGGCACACACCCTAAACTGCAAGCATGGTGGACTTGTAAAACAAGGCAACGACGTGGTACGAGATGCAGTTGTAGGAATGGCAAACCTAGAGTGGAGAGAAGTGGGGGCTGAACCCATTCTGAAGGAAAATGCTGATGGATCTCCCGCGCTGATATCAGAGTCCACGGTCTTTGGGACAGGGAGATGACGGCGTTTGTGGATAATCGCAATGTTAATACCGACCAGTCTCAAGGCTGGATTGATTGCAACAGCCAACCAGGCAGCCTAAAGCCGCGTCCACACTTGCAACATTCGGCCGCTCCGAACCTTGCTCCGATCCTGCTCCGCTCTTCTGTCCCGAACATCGCAGCGCTCCGAACCTCGCTCCGCCCATATAAAGCTCACCCCACCCCGAACATTTCTTTGATGCAGGATGAAAAACCGCCAACAGAGCGATCGGACTGCGCTCCAATCCTCATTCCTTTGAAGTTTTGCCGCCCCGAACAAGCCAGAGGAACGGAGCGCTGCGATGTTTGGGACAAAAGAGCGGAGCAGGATCGGAGCAAGGTTCGGAGCGGCCGAATGTTGCGAGTGTGGACACGGCTTAAGAAAAGCACAGAAAGTACGATCAAGCTGTTGAAGATTTGAGAGCTTCTTTTACCCCATCAGTATGCTCGTGTGATTGATTGATTCTTTTTATTTAGCCATTAAGGAAGATTAGGGCCATGAGGCCCTCTCTTCCACCTTTTTGGACATTTTAGACAACATTTTGCAATCACAAAATAAATACACTTTTCAAGGAATAGAATCACACAAAAAATGAATAAATGAATAGTCCTCCTAAGACACAAAATTTAAAAAGAAAAACATGTTGGTGTCGCTCACCTAACCACATTACCCTTTGGCATAGTTCTCCAATAGCCATAGTTCCAGGCTGAGTTCTAACGTGGGATATGGAGGTGAGGTTTTAGTGGGTTTGAATCCCGCCTAACCCGTGCGAGCGATTCCCTCGTGTATCTTACGAGATCTAATTTCCAACCCTGGATCTTTAAGATTTCCTCACCCCCTACGAAAAAAAAATAGTTCTCCAATAGTATCTCCTTAAAACCTTTTATAAATGCATTGGGTTTTAACGAAAGGTGATAAAGCTTAATGTTTTCATTATAAACTTTGCACTACAAAGGATCTCGCTAGTAATTCCGTCCGATGAGCTGGGATTTTCAATAATCGGTTCTGGCTTCGAGTGCTCCTCCCAACATATCCTGACATGAATACAAGTTATTATCTACGTACCGTATTGGAGAATCCGTCGTCACAGGAGTCGAGCGCTTTCGATGTAAGGACATCATCTTCAGGCCGTCGAAAGAGTACTAAAGTTTGTCAGTCAGTCGTTCTATTTATATAGTTTGGGTGAAAGGGAGGTGAAAGGATCATCAGTAAATTCATAGTTTAGAATAGAACAGAAGACCACGTGGTGAATGTACGAGGGACGTCCGGAAAAAAAGGGGACAAATGCTGTTAAAATTAGAAAAATGCATATATTTTAATGAAATTTTCAGGATATGTTCAAAATTTAATCCTTTATTTTTCAACATAGTCCCCGGCAAGTTCCACACACTTCTGCATCCTAGGCACGAGCTTTTTTATGCCTTCGTCATAGACGCTCCGCTCCACCTCCAACAGCCACTTCTCCACAGTCTCCTTGACCTCCTAGTCCCTGGAAAACCGTTTTCCACCCAGGAACTCCTTCAGTTTTGTGAACGCAGTGTGGGGCCTGGCGTTGTCATGAAGGAGGCTCACGCCTCGAGTCAGCATTCCCCTCCTTTTGTCCTTAATTTTTTTTTCAATTTTGTTAAGGTTTCACAATAGGCATTGGCATTGATGGTGGTCCCTCTGACCATGAAATCAACCAATTACACTCCCTTCCTGTCCCAGAACACAGATGCCATGATTTTGCGTTCCGAAAATTGCACCAAAATTGAATTTTTTGGCACTAGGAGAGTGGGTATGGCACCACTGTAGGGACTGTCGTTTGGACTCAGGGGTCCAAAGGTTTCCATTAGCTGACGATGGATTTCGGCAGCTGAATTTCGGCGCAAAGTGAGGAACTTTATCACTGCCCGAATCTCGCACCTGCTGTAGGTGGAGCGAACGACACCTGCAGAGGTTGACGTGACGGGCACCTGCGACGACATTTTTGAACGAACTGAGACGGGTGAGCGCTCATTGTGACCGTTAGGAGTTCCCCTACACGCAGGTATGCCAACTTTGAAAAAAAATTCCCATCACCCCCTACGACAATTGTCCCCTATTTTTCCAGACGTCCCTCGTACAATTAGCTCCCCTAATAGGATTAGTTTTGTCTCTCCCTTTCACTTGACATGACAAACAAACAACCTTTCACCATTCGTTACCACGTGGCCCCCTTTCCTTTCTGATCCTCTCACTTGCTGGTTACGACGGAGTCTCCAATAAAGTACGTAGATAATAATTGTATTCTAATATCTAGCGGAACTAATTCCATACATTTAATACTAAATACAAGTAGCTCATGTAGATATTGCGGCCTGGAATTTAGTACCTTGAAGGTCAACGTGGCGACTTGTAGCTTCTTCTTCTTCTCCGCAATCTTCAGCCATTTCAATCGCTTGTAGTGAGGGATAACGCACTCAATGATCTTGAGTTTCAGTGCAAAGCGGAGTGCGGCATTCTCCAACCTATCCACAAGATCAATATCCAATATATCATAATATCATCACAATATCCACCTTATAATCGCAGAGTGCCGCCGTTGCATAGTCGGAGGTAGGTAGAATGAGGATCTGGATTACTGAAGTCTCGCGTGCTCAAGAAAGTCGATGGCAAGCCGTCTCAGTTAATAGATTCCCTTGAAAGTGGTATTACACATTGTGAAGGAGTTGCATGCAGAATTCATAGCCTTCCAGAAGAGGCTCGTAAATGTACTCCCCGATAGATGGGAGTAAACCAAGCTGGTTTCTCCTCACCATTGCTTCTAACAATTGCTGACTGGGTTTGAACGGAAGTCCAATTATTTGTCAAATATAATCGAGGCTCGAGGAAGAGCGTCAGATGCTTCAGAATGGGCTTAGAGCATCGTGCACTCCAACTCCTACTAAGAGATTAGCAGGGTGTCAAGCGACCTTGAAAACCGGGAATACTCAGGGAATTGTATTCTCTGGAAGAACACTGGAAGAAACACTAGCGCCAAACCTTTTAGTGGGAAGTTCCGGCAGTCTGAGGGAAAACACTATTAGCAACAAGTTATTCGAACAATCGAAGGTGGAAACAAGCCTTTGAAGTGGTAATTTCTCTCGAGTAAACCAACAAGTTTCCATGATTTCAACGTTCATTTTCGAGTTATTCGAACAATCGAAGGAGAGAATGAACGTTAAAATCATGGAAACTTGTTGGATTGTTCGTGGTACGTAGAGTATAGGAACACGCCCGTAACGAATACAATAGAAAATTTCTATTTAATACTCCAATGCCCCTATTGCGCCTCTTCTTTGCCCATCCTTTAGATTTTTTCCTTGTTAATAAATGGTAGATTTTGTTGATGTATAAAAAAAATCAAGGAAAAAAAAGGGAAAGAATTCAAGTATCGGAGGAACAAAAAAGAAA
Source organism: Apolygus lucorum (assembly GCA_009739505.2). Classification (NCBI taxonomy): domain Eukaryota; kingdom Metazoa; phylum Arthropoda; class Insecta; order Hemiptera; family Miridae; genus Apolygus; species Apolygus lucorum. The sequence continues at coordinate 35,585,556 of CM019168.2, read as the reverse complement.
GAATGATTGAGAGATAAAAGGGGAAAGAATGAAAGGCATTTTCTTGTGAATAACAGTAATAAAAATGAATCCTTACATATATTTCTTAAACAATTTTACGACCTCAATGCAAGTTATTTAAAAAAATAGAAGGATGGTTTTACTCTGTGGTAAATAGGGGTTAGAGGGACAGTAGGTTACAATGCGGTCAATCTGTCTTGGGAGGTTAGAAATTATCTACTTCTTTGCTTCGACAAACATAACCTCCATTCTGAGGAAGAAGGAAACAGGAACACCAAAAATCACCTTTGGTCTAGAGCTGCGCTCTATTTAGTCTCATTTATCCATGCACTCAGCGTAACTTGAAACCTTGAAATTTGCTGAAGACTGATGAAGGTGCTTAGTTCAAATCAAATGGTTTTTTATTGTCGAAATCCACCAAGTGGCATCACAATCGTCAAAAAAAATGTCCTAATAGCCTACAACATCAAATAATACTTACCCAGTTGATATTTGACTATATTTATTTCCAATATATATTATTTCTGACATGAAATTGTTGGATTATTTGATTTTAGGAGGCAGCATTTGATGCGATTGAAAGAATAGCCAGAAAAGACTCACACATCGTTTGGGTGCTGCTCATGGATGGATGTCCAAAAGTTACTGAATTGAACCCTCCATCTTCTGATTTACTGTCGTACAGGGTAAGTTGTGAATTTTTGATTACAATAAACTATTTTAACTCCCTACTCAAGGAATTCCATGTTATTTTCATGAAAGTTCACAGCCTTTCAAATACTCTACTCATCTCAGATTTTCGTCAAATGAGTTATGCACGTTGTACGAATCGTATTTTTATGCTGGATCCAATGGCAAGCTTATTTCTAGAGTCAGGCCAGTAGGTAGCACCATCTTTCTCTTTTTCTGATAAAAGTGTTTTTGTGATAAGTTATTGGCAAAAATGAGACGGGTTATGTTAGACGGGTTTTAGACATTTACAAAAAATAGAACGGCTTTCATGCACGCTCATTAGTGGCGCTTTTCGCACAACTCCAACTAGAAGCATAAGAGAAAGCTAGAGAATCCTGGCTCCCATAGAGACATTAGTAATAAGTATATTAGTGATAATGGTATACTCTATGCAAGCTGTCATAAGACTAAACTCACTGGGCGAGTGGAAACACGACACTAGTCACCTAACACACTACTCCCAAGTGGGTCATACACTCATTAAAAACGCTGCAAATTATTACACAATGGTTTATTATTTTTTCTATATAGATCACTCGTCTACAAAATCACCAACCATCCAATATGAAAAAAAAATCGAAAAAAAAATTTTAAAAAATCAAAAAAAATATTAAAAAATAAAAAAAAAAATCCAAATCACCAACCATCGATCGCATTTCGGTCAGCTCTAATTTGAACGGAGATTAGGCCTCTTTTGCGATTCACACTCGTGTTTCGATTTATATATATATTTCAATTTAAACCCTTAAATTTTCGTAGGGAGCGAACGGTTTGTCCTACAGAGCTCCGCGTGGTCTCAAAAAATTCTAAAAATTCTATAGAATCTTAATTTGAAGGAAAAACAATACCTTTATATCAAAATGTTTTGAGTTAGGGCGATTTCAAAATTTCAAAATTGATTTTGGAACCCTTAGGAGTGACCTACATCAACCAAAAGCTTCGGGGCACAACTAGACCCCAAATGGAGCCTACATACCAAATTTCATCAAAATCGTTCAATGCTAAGTGGCAAAAGTGCCGCGTACGGCGTACGGCGCATGGCGTATGGCGGACGGACGGCCAAATTTTTATTCGATTTTTGGATTCTACGTACCTTGAAACGTAAACCATAAAATTTTGAGGGGGGGTTAAAATTTTTTTCTTGGTCGATTCCAAAGGTTCATTATTGAAAATAATAAACCAAAAGGCGGTTAACGCATATGTCCCAGAAACTCTCATGCCCTCGGACGAGATGAGAAAGAGATACTTCTGGACTACTTTCGAGATAAAAAGTAGAGATGAATGGAGCCACCAACAAAACCCTGTTGACACGGCAGACACCATTAATTGCTATACAGATGGATCCAAAATTGACGAACCTCAGGAAACCAATTCCGGGGCTGGTGTCTACATACCCAGCCTTGGAGTGGCGCACTGGTATAGCCTTGACAAGTACGCAACAGTATTTCAGACAAAAATACTCGCTATTAAAGAATGCATCACAACACTAACACAACTTGGTGTCAACAACAAGAAAATTAACATCTTTACCGACAGCCAGGCAAGTATAAAAGCCCTTCAAAATCCCATCACTACCTCAAAACTGGTAATAAACGGAGTTGAGTAGAATGTTGGCTATTTCCACGAAAATAATGAGTTACAAGTTAAATCGATTTCGACGGTTAGGTCATCATCAGTAACAAACAATAAATGATGATTACCTAACCGTCGAAATCGATTTAACTTGTAACTCATTATTTTCGTGGAAATAGACAACGTTCTACTCAACTCCGTTTAATAAAAATGGTTTTCCACAATCTCATCGCGAGTAATTTTATTCGTATCAAAACTGGTATGGGAAACGAAAAGGCAAACAAATAATATTTTTTTTTAGGATATCCTCAAAAAGTCGAAACACCATCAGGCTAATGATAGGCATTCTAACGGGACATTACGACTTCCGAAGAATGCTGAATATCATGGACAGTCGTATTTCACGACAGTCGTGTCCATGCGAACAAGAAGAGGACACAGCTGTGACAGAGTACCAGTTACTCTGTCACCTGATTCGTGATTCGATGGAGCGATTCTTTCGCTCTATCGAATCACTACTCAGGGATAGCTCTCCAGTCTAATTCCAGAGTAGTGATTCGATAGAGCGAAAGAGAGCCAAACCCGTTTAAATGGGTAAAAAAGTAAAATTAATTAACAGAGGAAATTAACAGAGGTCTCCGAGAGAGTTTAAATTTAAAAAAAGAAAAAAAAAAGAGGAGCATTGGCTAAGCACTTCTCGCAAGGTCCGGCAGCCTTGATCCAAGCACTTCGCGAGGGTCGGCACTCCCAAAAATAAATAACAAATATAGGTAGGAAGAATGAAGTAACTAAAAGAGGCTTATAGGCACCATCATTTCTGTATGGTTTGCAATATAGGAGTCGTTTCCTTCCTGCCATACCTATGTAAGGATCAGAATCACCACGGTAAAGATGAAAAATTTTACAAAAGTTCAAAAATTTTGAAAATTTTCAAATAGGGTGGGAGTGTGACAGAGTACCAGTTACTCTGTCACCTGATTCGTGATTCGATGGAGCGATTCTTTCGCTCTATCGAATCACTACTCAGGGATAGCTCTCCAGTCTAATTCCAGACACCGATCTGTAAGTACATTACTTTCATACTAGATCACTTCCCTTACCCTCGTGGTTCAAATCCGAAGATCTAATAGGTGAACTCTATTGATACTTCTTTCCCCCCTCCATATAGATACAAAGCCTCATTGATTATAGGATAATATATCCATTTATCTTTCCTACTGCAATTTGTATCTTTCATTCATCATCCCTAGTCTTAGGTTGATATCCAACAAGGAATAGGTATTCAAACGAAACGTATAGTTCTCTAGGGGTAAAACACAGCAACGATTAAATTATTCTCATTAATTAATCAGATTCTCCAAATCTCCTAGAACAATACTGTTTCACAGCCGAACACTTCTTGTGCAGATGCGACCGATTCTGGAGATCCAGAACAGAAGCATTTGGTCACCACATAGTGGTGCATTTAGTGCACATCTTTGCGTGTAATTTCGTGGAAACGCATAAAGAAATTTGCTGATCTCAGCAAAAGATTTACAAACTCTGAAGTGGGGTAGCCAGTGGAATCCTCTTTTAACATGAAGGGGCCTCGAAAGAGGGAGAGTATAAGCCATTAGAGCCTGAAACTCTTTTCCAATGGCAACCCCAAGCAGTGAGTGAGTGACAGGTTATGTTGGTTTTTAACTGAGGACATATTCCTTCTTAGTGCTTAGGTTGGTGGATCTGATCTCAAACTCTAATAAATTATCTCTAATCGTATTTCAGATTGAATCATCGAGCAAAGTTCAACAGGAATTGCAGGTCAACGTCCATCGTCTTCTAGATCGCCTCCCGTGAATTAGATGGAAGCAGAAGCCCGTAAGGACGGCATACCTCGGGTTGAATCAGTGATGGCTATTACTGAACTAGCACTCAGCTCTACACTATTTTCGCCACTTTCGAAGTGGGAACTCGTTATGAACGAGAGAAGGAAGATGTTCTCTTGTGGGAGGATGCTCAACAAAACGCCACATCTCACCTTCTGTGGTTTCAACTTAACTCTCCCCCTCTGAAGGTCCCCGTCATGAGCAACTGAGGACAATGGCTGACCAGCAAACATCACAGATCTACTCTACAATTATCTGAGCTTGGCTCATGCGATGCAAAATAAAACTGTACCTAAAAGAATTGAGATGAGGGGGTAATAAATTGATAAAGACTGATCAGAGATTTTCAATTTCCTGCAGGGATTTGATCGTATTGAAAGCTAGAGACGCTGAGTTTTCTATGAAATGAACTACTCCTACCAATTTTACTTCTCTCTATTGATTTTGTGAGTCAGATCTGTAAAGAAAGAATAGAGAGTTTTCGCTATGTCACACATGACGACCATAGGCGTGTAATATCCATGCAACCGTCAGGAAATGTCAAGTGCGCATGCCCAGATGGCGAGCTCAGTCGTCATGGTTGATGCTAAATTTTTTGTGGCGCCAAAAAACGTTCTTTTTGTCTTTCTTGACAACTGTGCCTACCATAACCTTACACTTAATTAACAAAATATAAACACCAGTGTTCAGCTATTTCGCTCAGCCTCTCTTTTCTATTTTTAGGAAATTTTACCCTGTTTTATTTCTTTATTCATTCAAAATTCATTTGTTTTCTCTTTTATAACTTTATCCTTTATACTTTCTTTCTCTTTTATATCTTTACTCTTTTTTTTATTCATTAATTTACTCTTTTATAACTTTTTTCCACTGGAAGAACTTAATTTGTTCGTTCGTCTCTTCAATGAAGAGGTCGTTGAAGAAAATGAGATGGACTAGGCCATGGCTCGGTTCTTGAGCATGTTTGCGCTCTGCTCGATTTCGGATCGGGACGTGAGGCTGCAGTTTAGGTTTGAGGGAGAGCACCTCCTCGAGCACCTACTTTAGATCCCGGAGGAAGTGCTGCATTCTGGACCGAGGTAGGATACCGATTATGTATATGTTGTTGCTCAGGCTAGCCTACCCAAAACGCCTCAATCCTCCCGACTCCTTGAGCCTATTTTTGGGCTATCTGCTTCCTATTTATTCATCATTCGAAAAATTCAGGTTCAATTCATCTTGGAGAGGAAGGGCCACCTCCTGGAAGACGTCCAACATCTGACGTGGTTGACACAACTGCACTACTACATAGAAGTATGTATCTTTTATATTGAAAATAATTTATTTGAAGTAAATCCACAACTTTTTGACTTGAATGATCATAAAAAACGGGCATGCTAGCTGGTAAAAGATACTCCATACATTGTAGAAGTAGCGACTTACTTGTTCCACTGTAAGATCCATCATTGAAAGAAACTGATGAAAATGGTGAAAAAGATAATTGTAATTGATGAGGAAAATTGCAATCGAAGTAAATGCAGCACCAGGTAGGTAACTTTTCAACAGTAAAGCTGTCTTGAGTCATCAAGCTTGACATGGCGAAAACCGTCTAATATAACAGTCACTGAGCAGGTATAGAGGAGAAAATAAAATAATGGCGAATACTCTCTAAAGTAACAGTCATTAAGAAGGTATTGAGGAGAAAAGAAAATAATGGCGAAAACGCTCTAATATAACAGTCACTGAGAAGGTATAGAGGAGAAAACAAAACGGCGAAAACGCTCCAATATAATAGTCACTGAGAAGGTGTAGAGGAGAAAAGAAAATAATGGCGAAAACTGTATAATATAACAGTCATTGAGAAGGTATAGAGGAGGAATGAAAGTATTGGTGAAAACTGTCCAATATATCAGTCACTGAGAAGGTATAGAAGAGAAAAGAAAATATTGGTGAAAACGCTCTACTATGACAGTCACTGAGAAGGTATAGTAGAGAAAAGAAAATATTGGTGAAAACGCTCTAATATAACAGTCACTGAGAAGGTATAGAAGAGAAAAGAAAATATTGGTGAAAACGCTCTAATATAACAGTCACTGAGAAGGTACAGTAGAGAAAAGAAAATATTGGTGAAAACGCTCTAATATAACAGTCACTGAGAAGCTACAGAGGAGAAAAGAAAATAATGACGAAAACGCTCTAATATGACAGTCACTGAGAAGGTACAGAGGAGAAAAGAAAATAATGACGAAAACGCTCTAATGCAACACTCATTGAGAAGGTATAGAGGAGAAATAAAAATATTCACGCTACAATTGATTAACAATTTAATTGTAACGTACCGTATTGTACTTACATGGATATTTACATCTTTACACAGTAACTTGTCTGAAATCTCAATATGAGTAAATACATTACAATTGTCGATAAACTGTTTTACAATTATTAAAAAGCACCAAGGTAGACGATAAATCATCAATTTCTGTATAAATTAAGAACGATGAAATACTTGGGACTCATTCATGCAATTATTTACAAGAATAGATAATTTTGACGTCCGAAGAGTCTAATATTGTAAATTTATGGTGTAATTAATTGACTTGGAAGTAAGGCACTTCATTAGGTTGATACTGTGATACAAGGCGGGAAGGGTATCTAGTTTAAATCATTATGAACTCGTAGGTACCTATTTTAAAATAATTTTTCAAAACGGGAAGACTAGTTTAGAACCGAGTAACGATTAAATGATGTCATAAATAACGCTCAAAAAACTACCTATTAGGTAACAGGGTAAAATCAGCAATCGCGCAGAGTCATCTCTGTGGTCAAGTGAATACTAAAACAATAATGTCTTTATGAGCTAAAACGTCTCACGCCATACTGGTCATGTACAGGGTTTTGAGTTCAGTTTTCGGGGACATTTCGAAGAGAGCTGCTCTGCTCTGCCCTTCGCCTTTCTTCACCCAGTGGCCGTACACTTTGAAAGCACAATTGTCGATAACCTGGAAAGAAGGAGAAGTCGGATTGATTTTCAATGTTGCAACTCAAGTTAATTTCCTCCATAAGATGCTTTGGTCAAAACTTCAGGGTTCTATTCTACAAGAGGGTGTCCCTTATTTGACCGGAAAAAAAAATTTCCAAATTTTTCAACATACTCTCGGAAACCTTTCTACATGACCCCACACACATGAAATGTTTCCCTAAGAGGACATCGTTAACCCTTAATGTCCTGAGGTATCTTTTTGGAAGTACGATTTTCAAGCTTTCTGCAGCACTATTTATCCACTTTTAAGACGATTTCTTTTGCTTACCTATAAATCGATTGTTTGAACTATGGATTGTTGGTGAAAGGAAAGGCCCTTAATATCTGCTTTGAGCTATCGATTGTTTGAGAAGACTCAGGAAAATCATCAACCCCTGGGATAATTATGTGACATCAAATAGGTATACATAATAATTCTTGTTCATTTTATCAATAATTCATTGCTTTCAAGCTATTTCTCCGATCCTGAAGAATTTTTTTGGTAAATACCGACAGCCACCCCCTATTGAAGTATCTTAGCAGAACCTCACTACAAGCACCCCTCCTGAGGTATCCAAAAAGATACCACGCAGTTTTAATCGAATTTAAAAAAATCATATACCGCTTGATCAAAATCAGACACTGCACGCCTCTTAATCAGTCAAAATAAACCAAAATTTGGGAACAATTCTGGAAAAAAACGAATGTCCTGAACAAGTGGGAAATTAAGGGTTAACCCGTGCCGAATCGACGTTGAACTTGCCATAATATGGGATATTATGTCACTAAAAACGCCTAAATGAGGAATTTCACCGAATTCTGTTAGCATTTTTCCTGAATAGCTAATGGTGTGGGATAGATGAAAATCGGACTGATTTCGGAAAATAAGTCTCCTGTTATTTTTGGGAGACAATCAAAATTTTTGATTTCAAAACTAACTGGGAAAACAGACGTGAAGCGGGAACGCTCGCAGATTGGGCTGTTCGGATCGCCGTCTCCTCCCAGTGTTGCCCATTGGGACGACGAAATCGTGTTTTCTAAGAGAAAAGTTATCAAACAAAAACAGGGGAAACCTAATTTTCCCCATCTTGCTTTTTCTATTTTTTTCTTCAGTTTTTCAATTTCGAACTTTACTGTTTCGTGAAATTTTGCATCTGGGGACTATAGATTTCTCGATCTCAGCGCTTCAAGCGGCCATAAATGAACTATTCCAGGATGACGTCATTTTCCCGTTTTTTTTAAACATTCGTATTTTCTACACTGTTTTGTTTATTCGTAAATTAGGAAGTTCGGGCTGAAAGTTCGCCTTAGGAGGTTTTTCGAGGTGCTGAATCCGATTTTGGGGTCAAAAATAGGAAATTCCGACATGGTGAAATTCCTCATTATAGCTCCCGATGGGGGGGTTCAGAAGGAAAGAAAAGAAACGAAGGTTAGAGTTTTCCATTGAGAATTAAGGTGGGTTCACACAATCGAGGTTACGCGTTGTGGCATTTGATTGGCTGTGTCTAACCGCGTACAAATATTTGAATTTTTAGATCGCGACAGTCCACTCCAAAAGTACTTGGGCGGCTGAACGCGACCAATCAAATGCCCCAACGCATAACCGCATGTGAACGGATAATTTTAACTACTTCCATTGTACGTTCCATAATTGTGACAATTCTGAACACGAACCGAAACTAGACGACACTACATAGGGTGAGAACATGCATTTTGTCAGAGCGTGTCTGCACACGATCGCAAGCGTCGCAACTTCTCAACAGACAGGTAAATTACTCTGTGATTGAAGGAGGGGAAGAACATGAGTTGTTTTCGAAATGATTATTGTATTGAACTATGGATTTATAATATTTATAATAATAATAATAATAATAATATTTAATTTAATTACACCCCAATCACGACAATAAAGATGATTGAGCAAGGTTTTTTCCACGACTATAACTTTCATAGGAATTCGGCACGGGTTAACTTTGTCGTACCATGAAGAAAATTATGGTGAGTATTGTGGGCCACAAAGAAAAGATTCAAAGGGGATGCGTTAAAAAAAAATTGAAGTCGAAAAATAAGGGACTTCAAGGTATTTCAACAAAAATGTCTCAGCAAAGGTTTTTCAATTATTCATGACTCCATTATTTACTAAGTAAACTCAAATTTGAGGATATCGCATCAGTAGGATAGCGCGTTACATTTCCAAGCAGCCTTGTGCAAAAATAAAACTTGGAAATATTACATTTTAAAAACAGCTCCCTCGTATCCTTAACCAGATTACATGTATGATCCGGTGTGTAGTTGTTTATCTCAAAAAAAAAAAAAAAAAATCACAAAGTATCTTGCACTACCTACCATCATAGGGGACCATCTACACGGACCATCTAAACCCTCATAATCTCTGAATATTTCTTCGAAATCTGAAGGGAAAAAAAAGTGGAAGGTATAGCTGTCATCATCATTCTGGGGAGAACTTTTTTTTCAACCTTGAAAATGAAAACAATCCTTCCGCTACCTTGGTGACAGGGGGGGGGGGAGTTATTCTCCACCCGTTCACCCCTTCCCTACTCCGCCAAAAAGCAAAAACAAGGCTGAAGCATGTTCCTTGAATTTTAGCCAAAGATTCAAAGCAGTAAAGCCAGGCCCGAAGAGCAGAGTTTTTTCACTTTGAAATTGAGAAAAACGCTCAAATTTTGCTGAAATGACACGTTTTTGGCAATCAAACCTTTGGTGACGGGAGGAGGGAGGGAGTTATTCTCCACCCGTTCACCCCTTCCCTACTCCGCCAAAAAGCAAAAACAAGGCTTAAGCATGTTCCTTGAATTTTAGCCAAAGATTCAAAGCAGTAAAGCCAGGCCCGAAGAGCAGAGTTTTTTCACTTTGAAATTGTGAAAAACGCTCAAATTTTGCTGAAATGACACGTTTTTGGCGACGGGGGGAGGGGGGGAGTTATTCTCCACCTGTTCACCCCTTCCCTACTCCGCCAAAAAGCAAAAACAAGGCTTAAGCATGTTCCTTGAATTTTAGCCAAAGATTCAAAGCAGTACAGCCAGGCCCGAAGAGCAGTTTTTTCACTTTGAAATTGAGAAAAACGCTCAATTTTTGCTGAAATAACACGTTTTTTGCAATCAAACACCATTTTCCTCCTCAAATTTCATAGTTAACCAAAGGAATGATAGACCGTTGGGAAGTTGACAATCTGGGCGTTTTTCCATCGGTTGCGATGTAGAGTAAAAACGAAGCCAAATTTACGATAAATGAAAATGAATATAATTTCGAAAAATGCTAAAACTTTGCTTTTTGACTTGATTGTTTTATATATATGTTTTATTTCTTAAATACTTTGGCTTTGGATTAGATGGCTTGGAAATTTAACGCTCTTTCCCAAGATATATAATACCCGAATCTGGATATTCTTGTTAAATAACGGAGTTACGGCAGTTTTAATGATTTAAGGTTAAGAACACGAGAAATCTTAAAATTGAAAAAAGCTGGAAAGACAAGAGGTTAAAACAAAATTGCTGAGACTTTTTTGTTAAATACTGCCTAGTAGCTGAAGTTTCGACCAAATTTAGTGTGGACACTGGACACCTTGTATTCTTGTTGAAAATATGCGGTAAACAAACCTTTCTGAGGACTTTGATTGTGTACGGATCACGGCGAGATGCAGCGATTGGTATCTGTTTGGGCTGGAAGGCCATATGAGACAAGCGGATGGCCGCTCTCACGACTAGAAGGACGAATTTAAACTTCTTCCTTGGGTTGAAAGCTTGGGCTTTCAGTTGATCCACTATGCCTGTAATCACAGACAATCTGGAGGACCTGAAACAAGTGGATAGAAGTTTTTGATGATTCCAGCGGCAATCTTAGTTTTTCGGTACTTTTCCGTTATCCCCCCCCGCCCAGTCTGTTTCACGCCCGCCCGATGTTTCTAGGCACCGGTAATGCTTCCTTTTCACATTTAAATAAATTATTCTTGTGAAAAACGAAAAATTCTTGGAAAAACAAGGGGATAGTCATTGACCATTGCCGCTTGGGTCCAATACCTTCCCGATGAATCGGTTGGTTTACAAACATCTCTCCACGAAGTCAGAAGATAAGGAACGTGAATGATAAATGAAAAGGCAGGTCATTCGTTTTTTGTTCAGTCGCAATGGAAGTGCCGATATATTCACCAGTATATTCAACAAGTTTAAAAAACGTCTGCCAAGTTGGGTGGGCAGTATAGCTTCCTCACTCATAGTAACATGGACGTATAGAATCAGTTGGCGAAAAAATTATGAATCAAAGAGTTATTGAATACCAAAATATTGGCGATAATATGCGGGATAGGGTTGCAGGTATTAATGTTTATAATAGTGTTGTAAATAGTTGTGGTATATAAACCACTGAAATAAAAGAACGAAAGAGTGTAGGTATAAAATAAAACTATGAAGTTATGACGATAATGATTATTATTATTCAATACTAAAACTTCAATACTAAAATCAATGGAGTGTAAATTCGCACTGTAAAATCCTAGTTCGGCGCATTCAAAAAACGCGAAGTGCCAATTTTCATCTCAAAACTGACCTGTGGACCACTAACTCGATGACAGAAAGAAAGATGCAAAAGAGACTGTGATGAGGGGTCAATTTGGTTTCAACATTAATTGACCTGCAGACCACAACATTTGATCACACAATAAAAGAAGCAATTTACACGGGAACCTGGAAGTAAGTGTGGGCACGAGTAGTATGATATTTGTATTTTCAACGTAGAATTTTATTTAGCGGTCCACCGTCTAGGACCTAACCCACACAATCCCTGAAAATTTCATCGAAATTGGTTGAATAGTTGCGGAGTTTTGGTTGTAACAATAAATTTAAAGTTCGCGCATGCGCAGCGGCTATTGCTTGACCAATTTGATTGAAACTTATAGGGTGTCTCTTAGAAGTTAGCCCTAACTAACCTCCAAATTTTAGCAAAATCGGTTCATTAGAAACCGAGGTTCCAGGAAATTCACGTTTGCGCATGCGCACTCGCTCCTGTTGGTCCGAAGGTGCTGAAATTGATAGGGGACCGTCTAGGACCTAACCCGCACAATCCCTGAAAATTTCATCAAAATCGGACCACAGGTTAGTATAGTTTTGCCCGGGACAAGGATTGACCACAGACAGACCGACAGACAGACAGACACGGAACCAAAATTGTTCGGGAAGCTCTAAAACGCAAAAAGCAAGTGGAAATTTTGATTTTGGAGGACATTTTTTTTTTTTTTTCACTTCTTTCACGAATACAAAGCTTCCCTACCTTCGGTAGTGAGGAAGCAAAAATCCTACATCAGCAACTTCTAGACACATGATAATTCTTTTATTCCTTCTTTTTTTTAAAATAATATAATTTCATCCCACAGCTTGAAATTGTGACAAATGGGGAATTTGCCTCACATTTTTTCTATTTATAAAACCTTCTATTTCTATGGAATAAAACCATAGTGAGCTGCTCGAAAACGCATCCAAAAAATTTAGAGAATTTAAGGAAGATGGAAATTTTTAATGTCGTGGCAATGTGTAAGAGGCAGCCATGTTTGAAACGTGACGGATATTCTACCAATCTGACTTCAAAGGAGGTTCTGTGGCGCTTACCACAGAAGCGGAACATACACGAACTTTTAGCTTACGAGTAGTGCGCACAAGAGTGCGCCACGAACTGGCAGGAAGAACCCAGACACAAAAGTGACCAAAAGAAACAATATTACTCACTTTTTTACAATACGATTCTACCTACTAGTTTATCAAGCATTATTAGTCTTCATCTTCTCTTATTTAGTTTCAAGATTTGAATCACATTATTCGAGTAGCCATTTCACTGGATCGTTTTGTGTGGCGGTGCTAGAACTCTGTCTGTTGTCGGAGTTGTTTTTGCGTCGTTTTATTTTTTTCGTATGAAATCAACAATATTCCTCGATTTTCGCGGTGTTTTGTAACAGAGGCTCACTTGTTTAGTCATTTTCTCCTACGGTAATTTTTTCCCCTTGGTTATTCCTAGTGTTAAACGTTATTCTAGGGCCCTATTATAGGATTTGACTTGAAATTCCAGAATCTAAAATTGAGGCAAATTCCCCATTCGGCGTAAATATGTAATGTAAGTAAGAAGGAATGCCCAGAGACACCAGGCAGGCATGCTGAAGACAGACTTCTTCCTCATCTATCAGCATACATTTTAATTTATCTTTCGGTTGAAATTTTTTTGTTTGTAATTTAAATTTGTAATACACTAATTATTCTGATGAAAAAGAGTCCAAATTTCCTGTAAGTCGGCAAAGAAACAATTGTATTGTATACAACAATATCGAACAATACGATGGTAGTATCCTACTTCCGAATTTGGGAAAATAGATAAAGCCAGTAGGTATGAGAAACCTCATTGGTGTTTATCCCATCCTGCCCGTCTAAGTCATCTGATATTTTCATAGGTAGACTACAAATCTCTGCTGTGAAACAATATTCTTGAATGTTCCTCATCACTCTTTTTTAATCGTACCTGCAAATGTTCAATTTTTCTTGCTGATCACGATTTTGGTGGTAGGATTATCGAAATAATTAGTGAATCAAGTATGCATATGCAGAAGGGGGTAAACTGTTGGGATCGCACAGGAAGGACTCGACCTTCCCCTCGGTTATCACCCCCCCCCCCAGCCCAATGTGACGTCATAAACATTCGAAACTTTGAAAAATCATAGAAAGAGGTCTTCTCACGCTAGAAGGTCGCGGTTGGTGTCAAAACTCTCAGAATGAGGTCATTATCGTCAATTATACCTCAACTTTAGCTGATTAACGAAGGTCTGAATTATCTAGTAAAAAGTTTAATACTACCGTAAAACACTGAAAAGACTGAAACTCATAGGGACTTACTGTGGCGCAAGAGAAGCCTTCAATGGCGCAATATCCGTGTCCCACATCATCGGATGGAAGAAGGCGTGAGCGAGCGCCCCTTTCACCGACAGCCTTTCTGAGGGATCCACAACGAGTAGACGAGTGATGAGATCCTTGGCTTCCTCCGAGACATCCGCCCACTCTGGAGAGGCGAAGCTGCAACAATTCTGATCGTTGGAGATGAAGACACTCAAGGGGCCATTAAAGACTAATGATTGTCGAGGAAACAATAGAATCGACCATTTTGATCAATTAATTACCATATCTTTAGCATAAACGCTTCAATTTAACGTCACTGGATTCTTCATTACCTACTTATGTTTCCATCACAGTGGAAAGAATCCCTCCTCCATGAACAAAATCTTTTTGACATTTTCAGGTCTTTGCTATGGCACATAAACTAAAAACGCTGGAAATCATTGCCCAAAGGTTTATTATTGTCTGTATAGATCACCCTTCTGTATAGATCCCTCCCTACCAACCATAGGAACCTACTAGGGCGTTTTTGAAAATTTCAACTCCAACCACCAACCAAATGGAAATCAAGTGTTGAAAATTTTTTAAATATACAGAAGGGTGATCTACACAGAAAATAATAAACATCAACCAAAAGCTTCGCGGCACAACTAGACCCCAAATGGAGTCTCTAAGAAAAAAAGAAAAAAAGCTTAAATTACTTACTAAGACTCCTCCTAAGGTATCGAGCTAATTCGTTTTCTTATTTCATAAGACTTTGTTTTCTATCCTATTCTTTGTATCTATGATGTATTTTTGATTGCCAAATAAATAGATAAATAGAATAGATCTACTTAAGGAATTGAAAAACTAAAAGATTGAATCATCAAAATCGACCAATAAAGTGTTTCAGAACCATAACAATATTAAGCGAACCGCTTTCGATCATTTTCACAACTCAGAAACCCTTGTAACTAGCGCCCCCCCCCCCCCTTTTTTAGGAAGAGGAGGACTTAACTTACTTGGTTGGTACTTACTTACTTAACTTACAACTCAAATGATAAAACAATAGTTTAAATGAAATTTAATTGAAAAGTGCCGCGTACGGCGGACGGACGGAAAATTTTTTATTCATTTTCGGATTCTACGTACCTTGAAACGTAAAAAATCAAATTTTGAGGGGGGGTTACAATTTTTTTCTCTTGCTCGATTCCAAAGGCTTATTATTATTGAAAATAATATACCAAAACGTCACGAGAATTGCTCACGAATTCGCGTTACGCAACATAACCGCAAAGAGTCATCATATGACTGGAAACGTTGCTAGGCATAGCCTGCAGAGGGTGGTATTCTGGTTTACCCCAATGCGGTTGAGATGGAATCAGAGTGGAGTAAAGCCTGTTACCAGGCCAACCACTAACCTGATTTCCTTGCGGCTAAGCCGCAGCAGCTCTTCTGTGGCGCTGGGGTTAGGTTTGGCCACCATGCGCTTACTTAGAGCATGCCCTCTAAAGCCGCGTCCACACTTGCAGCCATCAGCCGCTCCGATCCTTTGGCGTGTTCGGGGTGGCAAAACTTCAAAGGAATGAGGAGCGGAGCGCAGTCCAATCGCTCTGTTCCAGCTAGTACCAATTTATTTTCTAAAAATTGGCACTTCGCCAATTTACAAGTAATTTTTATTTCAACTCCCAAGATGCAAACCACAAAGTAGGTAGGTATCTGATTCAACACTGAAGGTTGAGAGTTAGCGTTTAAGAAGTGAGTGAAACCGTGAAACAGTGATAAAATTCCAATAAAATCAAAGTTCAGTGCGCCAAGGTCATCCATCACCAGCCTTCCCCTCAAGGTCTCCCACAAGGTCAGTCTTGTTCTGAGTCCTTTGTCCAGCACACCTAAATACAGCTCTTTCTCTTCCAAGTTTCCAACCTTGCTTTCTCTAAGTGAAGTTGACTATCTTCCGGAGTGCAGGTATCTTCATCTCAGTACTAGTGAATATTGGTGACTTCCGCGAGGTTCCAAATCATCTTGAGTACACCAGAGCGCTCAACTCGTGCTGGCCAGCTTCTCCTTTGCTTGAAGTGCAGAAAAAAGGTGTGACGCCCCATCATCATCAAGTTCAGGAGGTACCTTCTTCTCCATCAAGCTGTCCTGCAGGTACTGTGACCTATCATTCAGTAAATCAATGTACACATTCCTGATTGTCATCAATTTCTGCGGTACGTCTTCCGCCGAACACACGCGCTGGATAAGAACATTTGATTCGCTGTCTTTCACCTAACCCACCTGGTGTAGTGGATAGAGTATCGAACTCTGAATGTAAACATCTTGGGTTCAATTCCTGGAAAACCTACAATAATTTTTTGGCCACCAACTGATTCTATCACTCTTCACACCTACTTAGTACATCATTTCGATCGTCGTCAGACAGACAATTATTTTAATAATTTCACATTTTACCAACTTTCCTTTCTATGTAATACAAGATCAAAATTTATTTAATTTTTCTTTTCTTTTATCCTTTTTCTTAAAGTGAGGTAATTAATGTACCAAGATAAGGGTACTTAGACCCCATTTTTATCCACGCTCCGTTGGCGGTTTTTCATCTTGCATCAAAGAAATGTTCGGAGTGGGGTAAGCTTTATATGGGCGGAGCGAGGTTTGGAGCGCTGCAATGTTTGAGGCAGAAGATCGGAGCAAGGTTCGGAGCGGCCGAATGTTGCAAGAGTGGACCCGGCTCAAGGTTTGACCATCTGCTAGTGGTTTCATTGGTGACCCACCGGTTTATGGTCCCCCTAAAGGAAGATTTGGGAATGCCGATGGCCAGCACATCTGCTTTCTCATTTCCCATTACTCCGCTGTGCACTGCCACCCACTCCAGAGAGACTCTGTTGTGTTGCGACAGGGAGCAGAGAGTCTGGAAGCACTCCCACAATAACCTTGGCTGTGTGGAGAGGCTGAAGAGAAGGCCTCCCACATAATATTCGATTGCGAAGTGCTATCAAATCGCAGGTTTCATCTCCTTGGGTCACCTACACCCACGGAGGCTTTTCCCAGCACTAATCTAGCCAAACCGCTACTGGCCCTTACCAAAGGGACTCTGACTAGGAACAGAATCCGCGGAGTAGCACAATAAGCCACTAGGCTTCAGTGCTTTGGGCTCCCATCACCCTGATCCGCGTATTCATCTACAATCTTGCTAGGCATAAACTCAAAACGATCTATCGAAGGCTGAATCAGGAATGAAAATGTCTCACTGTGTTGCGGACTTGTACTCAAGCTGTTTTCCCCAGTTTAAACTTAAGACTGTCAGTCCTCGCTAGTACTCACCGACGTAGGTACTAAGATACTGACAAGGGAATAAAACCGATTCAAAACCTGGTGAAATTTGAATGTTATAGATTTTGATACTAACGTGCCCAGCAATAAGTTAATTTCTCTCATTCGCTAACCAGCGAGAACGATAATATTCTCTTTAAACACTCCTACTCTGAATTTCTTCCTTAATTTCTATGGCGCACAGTTTACCCAACATAACAGCTTCATCGAAAACTACTTTTGGCAAGTCCCTAAGAGCAAAAATTTGGAAAAGAAACCACTGGATTGATCAAGCTCATGGTGCTACCTAGATGGTTAGATTATAAATGCTTGCATACGAGTCTGCAACACATTGGGACATTTTCATGTCAACCACTACACAACAAGGTAGTGAAGTAAGGTTATCAGTTCATGTAACCAAGCATCAAAATAAGAAAACAGTTGATTGTTCTACGCAACACAGTGAGTCTATTTTATTTATTGGTCGCGTGAGCAAGTTTTCGTGACGATTTTTCAGTTTATGTGCCAAAGCAGACGTGAAAATGTCAAAAACGCTGCAAATTATTACACAAAGGTTTATTATTTTTCTATATAGATCACTCGTCAGCAAAGAACACGGCTTTGTCATTGTTACTACCAACCAACTTGAAGAAAAACATCGAGCGCATTTCGGTCAGCTAAAATTTGAACGGAAATTAGGCCCCTTTTGCGTTTCACACTCGTGTTTCTGATTTATCGTAAGCCCAACCCTTAAATACTCGTAGGGAGCGAACGGTTTGTCCTACAGAGCTCCGCGTGGTCTCTAAAAATTCAATACTATCTTAAATTTATGGAAAAACAGTACCTTTTTATCAAAATTTTTTGAGTTGGGCGTTTTCTAAATGATAACCTTTATTTTTCAACCCTTAGAAGTAAATCGGTCAATGTTAACTGAGGAAAGTGCCGCGTACGGCGGACGGACGGCCAAATTTTTATTCGATTTTTGGATTCTACGTACCTTGTAAACCAACAAAATTTGAGGGGGGGGGGAGGTTAAACATTTTTCTTGGACGATTCCAAAGGTTCATTATTGAAAATGATAAACCAAAAACCGTTGTCTCACAGAGCGCTAGGTTCTTATCCAGGGTTTTTTGAGAAAAAATGAAATTCTCCGAGTTTTCCAGGTTGCTGGAGGAAGAGCATCTACATTTTTCACCCAAATTCGATGAAATTTTCAGGGAATATGCAGGTTGGCGTGTGGATGGTCCCCTATGAGGATAGTGCAAGGTACTTATTGATTGATGTTTTGAGATTAGCACCAATGGATCGGATCATCTGTACAACCGGATTTCGGATACAAGGAAGATTTGAGCCACACCCACTAGTTAGACGTGTTTTCCCTCCCAATATTCATTGTATAAAATGGAGATCCGTAAATAATAAAGATTCGGATGGGACAATAATTGAATTGAGGTTGTTCTCACCTGTAATTGCCTTCCATTATATTTCTCAACATTATGATTTGCTTTCTGTGCCAAAAAGGAGGGCAGCCGACCTGAAATAAAAATAATAGTGCGATAATATTAATGTTTTGACTGTTTCCTCATAAAAAACGAGTGATTGAAATAGAATATTATCATAAAATTTTAAACTTGAAATGATTCGAGTCAATTTATTTATATAAATTTCTACAATTTCTTGGAGGACAGGTCTCTTGAAAAATGGCTGTATTTCACACTGAACCTACTAGAAGGGTGTACATGATGACTCCACAGGCCCACACATCCACAGCTTGCCTGTAACCAGCTGTGTCGTTGTACATGTTGGCTCTGAGGACTTCGGGCGCCAAGTAGCCGGGAGTTCCGCAGAGTTCCGTGAGCCATTCATTGTCATTCAATTGCTTTGCGAATCCGAAATCCGTCAATTTGACTTCGTTGTTTTCGTCCAAAAGTATGTTTTCTGGTTTCAAATCCCTACACAAAGTAGGAATTACGAAATGGAAGAGCAATATAAGTGTGAGATGAAGAAGGAGAACTCGTGATGATCAAAATACCTGTGTACGATGTTCTTGCTATGGACGTACGAGAGAGCATCGAATACCTGCCTCATTATGGTTCTTGTCTTCTTTTCAGTCAGAGTAACAACTGTGGTAAGATAGTCGAACAATTCCCCATTTCTGCAGAGCTCAAATACTGGAAAAAACGTTATATCAACAAAACAATCGTGGCTCCATCTTGAAGATATGTCTCTGGAAATGACAGTCAACGACAGATTAGAGAGTTCCTAAAGATGATTTTGGCATAATGGCAAAGCTAACGGCGACCGTAGATCACCTTTTGCGCATGCGCAGAAATTACGGCGATCAAATAACGTCCGAGCAAATAACGGCGAACGTTCTGGCCGCTAATTTACGGCCATCTTGCTAACGTCCATGTGACTAACGGGCTGCCGTTAGAGCAGAGTGAACCTGACATGCTGGTAACAGTTTTGCAACCACCAACATCAATTTCAAAACAAAGCAAATAAACTTAAGTAAATTTTAGATGTATTTTTAGATAATTTTAGATATTTTTTGTACTCTGTTAACAGAATCTGATGATGCATGTCAGTGGGGAGTTAGGTGTGAAATTAAACGTACCTTGGTAGCTTGCAAGAAGATGACATCTTCGCACACATGTGTGGTGTGGTACCCGTCCTGCGGTTTTCATCAAATACCTGCCTATCCACATTAGTGTTCACCCCCCCTCCCCTCCTATGACCCATGACGTCTTCAAATCGTCATCATCATCGTGCACCCCTGTGAGTGCTTGAAGTAAACACGACCTACAGAATTCTGCTGTAGGTTTCCAGCAGATTGGCCTTTCGATTTGAAATTTATACTGATGCGTTCCTCAAGGAATGAAAAACGTCCTCACAAAGTTTCTTCAAATGCCCTAGCTGAGAGGCTCTGTGATCACACTTGTCACAGGCAGTAAGAACAACTGACCACGGAATCGGTTTGGTTAGGCAGCAGCGAGCCTAGGAAACTACAAAATTTGTGTTTGGGCTGCTGGCCAAGTGGGTGTGGTACATAGCTTCCTCGTATCCATCACACGGAAGTCCGAAATTTCGTCCAGCGAGAAACTCCCGTACTCCGAGAGCCGCCGTCTTCGTGGAACGTTTTCGACGTACGTCTCCAGCACGGTGATCATATCTTCAGCGGAAAGTGGACCCGCAACGTACAAATTCATAAAATGATCCATCTCGAACAAACACCTTGACAAGATGTACCTACTTGAAATAGCGAACAACGAACTTGAAAAACGAAGGCAGTCAACAATAGAGAACTGAGGATCTAACGGAGAAGCCAGAAATTCTTGTCACTTTAACTTTCGCGTCACTTTTGTCATTGCCATAAAATTGTTCAACGTCGCCGTTATTTTCGCTAACGTTCATCTAGGATTAGCATCCGATTTGACTCAGCCTAGACAGATTCATAATGGCGATGCCTGTAACGTTCGCCGTTAAGCAAGATGCAGTTTAGGAACTCTCTATTAACGATGACACGATTCTTAAGGAGGTCTCAGTCGGTCGCCGTTCGTTCCTCGTTAGTATTTCACGAAATCGAAGGCGCAAAAACTTAAAAAACTTAAAAAGACTGAAGGGACGGATAACGGATTCTGCACGAGCCCTTCGAACCGAATCTATTCAGCGTGCTCTTCACGATCATTGGCAGAATCGGGCAGAACCTTGCTTGCAGCAAGGAGGCCTTTCGAGCAGCTGCTTTGAAGTTTTTTTTTTTCGTTTTTTAAAGAAGGAAATTTGATTTATTATTTTCTTTTAACTTTGCTTGCAGCAAGGATGCCTGCATTTCGAGCAAGTGCTTTAACGTTGTTTTTTTTTTCGTTTTTTAAAGAAGGAAATTTCATTTATTTTTTTCTTTTAACTTCGCCGTAGCCGGTCCCCAGCCCGGTTGAGAAAGAAGGAGGGAAAGAAAATAACATTATTTAGCTCGTCAGAATCGTCTGTCTGTTGGGGTGGCGCCTATCCAGGAACTGCTCGGCGTAAACTCGAACTGCTCTTCTCAAAAAAGAGCGATTTATCGCTAAAAACAACAGAATTTTCGACCGCCATTTCGAAAATTCCAATCAAATTCAAAAATGGATACCACCACGTGATTCAGCGTCGAAAAATAATGAAAAAACATGTGCCACACTTGGGGTTTACTAAAATCCATATTTTGCGCAATTTGGTAGTTGGGCGACTTTGCGCGCTCATGGGACGGGTTGCGCGCAACCAAAATAATCAAGTGAAGGGTCTAAAATTCATGAAATTTTGCGTAGAATCCAAATCTGCAATAAAAAATGGGGGTCTCATTTGAAATAACAAAGTTGGTGTGTGTTGCGCACGATTTGCGCAATGCGCACTGCGCAATATGTTCATATTTGAGATCCTTGGGAAACATCATCAAGATTCAAAAAAAGAAATTTTTTTTTTACCACTATCTGGACGAGTTTAGCAGGGGGGTGAACAACTTTTGAGACACCCTGTATAGATCACTCGTCTGCAAAGCCACCAACCATCCAACATGAAGAAAACGCTTCACACTCGATTCGAAAGTAGTCTTTTGAAGAAACTCAATTTTAAATGCTTGCATACGAGTCTGCAACACATTGGGACATTTTCATGTCAACCACTACACAACAAGGTAGTGAAGTAAGGTTGTTAGTTCATGTACCCAAGCATCAAAGTTTTCGTGACGATTGTTCAGTTTATGTGCCAAAGCAAAGACATGAGGCCTTTTTTGCGATTCACACTCGTGTTTCTGAAAAACCCTTAAATTCTCGTAGGGAGCGAACGGTTTGTCCTACAGAGCTCCGCGTGGTCTCTAAAAATTCTATAGAATACAAACAATACCTTTATTCTTCGTACTTTGAAACGTAAACCATCAAATTTTGAGGGGGTGTTAAAAATTTTTTTTCTTGGTCGATTCCAAAGGTTCATAATTGAAAATAATAAATCAAAACCGTTCACTAGTTTTTTCCATTTTTCTTCGGCAATTATTGTTCGATTTTGATGATTCCAGCGGCAATATTTCAGTTTGTCAATTCCCTAGGGCCGTGCACTAATGAATTTATAAAATCCTTAAAAAGTTAAAATTTAGGTACAACTTTTCAAGTTTTTGCGCCTTCAATCTAGTGGAATACTAAGAACAAAGCCCCTTAAATGAATCGCTGAGTGTAGAAACGGGACGAGTCCCAAAAACCTAATTTTACAGGTGACGCAAAAAACTACCTCCACGCAGAAGAAATGAATTCTCCACACAGTGTAGACTCACGATGGGTATTTTACACCCATTTGTCACAATGGTCAGCCATCAACTATGGCCTTGGCCGTACAATGGGGTATTTCGGTCAATTTTTTTTATTTTTTATTTCAAAAGAGTATGTCTCAGGAATAACGGTAATCGGGTCTGTTCGTCGAGAAAATGTTTTTAAAAAATCAGAGAAGCTAAGGAAAGTTGAAGATTTGAATGGTGTGACGTGGCTAGCCAACTGTCTTTGAAAAAAGTATGCATGCACAGAAACCCATGGAAGACCTCTTGGATACTACAAAATAGTACTCACACACGCGCGCGGCGTAGTCCTTGCCTAGTGTGTGTGCATTTATAGAGAGGCGTCTGGAGATCCAGCGGCTCGTCCTCGACCCAAGCGCTCCCAGCGGCCTTCCTGCTAACTCTGTTATCTCCTCTGTTTCCAGGGACCTAGTACCTATCCTACTAGAGTATCCTACTAGAGATCTTCATGTCTGTTTCTCCCTTTTTCCTCAACTCCACTTCCATCCGGGTTAGCATTAACTTTTTTTTCTTTTCGGATGGATTGCTTTTATGAAAAACATTTTGTTTTTACAACAATATGAATCATTCTCGACCGAAAATTGATTTGCAAAGACAGAAAAGTCGAGAATGCTTTTTCCCGAAAACGTCCCACCGCCTTCCAAGTTTAGTTTAGCAATCGCAATTTTAATTTGATATCTCCTGGACCACTTGCTCTCTCACCTTAAAAACTTGGTGAGGATGTTGGGTATGTAGAGAGAAATGAATTCCAATTTCCCCGGGCGGCCGTCAGGGACGGAGGGGAGGGGGAAATGTGTTTGGCGATTATCAGGTTTCCGGGAAAAGTGGCAAAAATGGGTCAAGGAGGGGGTCTCTCACTTTGCAACTATTTTTCCTAAATTCCTGGGTACTTTCTCTGGGGGATAGCAAAGCCAGATTTGGTCGGGCGGCCGTCAGGGGGTGGGGGGGGGGGATTTGATCCAGGAATCTAGGAAAAATAGATGCAAAGTGAGAGACCCCCTCCTTGACCCATTTTCGCCACTTTTCCCGGAAACCTGATAATGGAGAAAAACATTTCCCCCTCCCCTCCGTCCCTGACGGCCACCCGGAGAAATTGGAATCCATTCCTCTCTACATACCCAACACCCTCACCAAGTTTCAAGGTGAGAGAGCAAGTGGTTCAGGAAATATCAAATTAAAACAGCGTTCGCCCATACTAAACTCGGAAGGCGGTGGGACTTAGACGTTTACGGGAGAAAAACATTCTCGACTTTTCTGTCTTTGCAAATCAATTTTAGGTCGGGTATGATTCATATTGTTGTAAAAACAAAATGTTTTTCATAAAAGCAATCCATCCGAACAGAAAAAAAGTTATCGCCAGAATCTATTGGTAGGTTCCCCATCGATTTTGCTTCCGAGTCTACCAAGGCAGCGGAAGCTTTGTTTTTACTTTTCAAGAACGAAAGAAAAAGTTCTCCAAAATCAAAATTTTCACTCGCGTTTTGCGTTTTAGACCTTTCTTAACAATTTTGGTTCCGTGTCTGTCTGTGTGTCTGTCATGAATTCCTTGTAACGCGCATAACTATACAAAGTTATTGTCCGATTTCTATGAAATTTTCAGGGATTGTGCGGGTTTTTTCGTGTACATGGTCCCCTATGAAAATAATCATCCCCGGACTGTTAGAAGCGACTGCGCGTGCGCAAACGTGAATTCCTTGTAACGGCCATAACTTCTACAATTTCCATCCGATTTCAATGAAATTTTCAGGGATGTTACAGACTAGTATTTGAATGGTCCCCTATGAAAATCATCACCTTCGGACAGATAGTAGCCACTGCGCATGTGCAAACGTGAATTTCCTTGTAACGTCCATAACTGTCAAGAAAATACGAATATCACTTCTCCATGGTACATCTGTGCTGTTGTGTTGGCGGAACTGCGGAGCGTCGCGGGACGAACGTCTGTTGATTCGGTCTCACTCGAAGCCCTGGATTTATGATTCTACCCGAATTTACTCGTGTTTGTATGATGTACGGATGTTGAACTGTATTTTATTCGTGAAGTTGATTAAATATGAAGCTATTTTCAAGATCTACGTTATTCTCCGTTTTCCACAATTAAGTAAGATAAACTGCTGAGTCATGTAAGTAAGTAATGTAAGTTGCATTTTATGCCGATCGTCCGATATGAATTCATTGCTCTGATTTTGAACGAGAAATCTGTCGGCTATTATGTCCATTGTCCGATTAGAATATGGTGCTTGTCTCCCGCATTTATCTGGTATTTGTGTGAGTCGAATTTCGTAAGAGTTTCACTGGTCTGACCCAATACGGCATGCAAATTATATTGTTGATTTATTACGTTTGAAGATCGTATGAGATTGGTGAATCACGTGTGAAGAGTGGAAAAGGCATTTGCATGTGAAAAGACGTGTGTCGTTAGTGTCCTGTAAAACCATGGTATGGAAAAAGTCCTGAAGTACGTAAATTCGTTTGTACGTCTGTTGAAATCCCTGTGAGTGAAGAATGGTCAGAACCAGTCAATTAATCGTCATCTGTACGATTGTATGTAGAAAGGGATGTGGGGTGAAACTTGGTGTAATGGTGTGTCCCACCGAAAGTACGTCGGAATAGTTCGTGTGGTTTATTTCGTGAGTACACATTTTGATTTTTAGTGATGTGTATTGAGCGTAATAGAATTTGAGTTTTGCGAATTTTAGTTTGAATTTACCAAATGAGAATTGAAGTTTGTGGGATTCGAATTTTGTTTGAATTTAACATAACACCTTTTAATTTTGTGAAGTTACTTTGTGTATAACAAAGCGCGTATGATCGGTCAATGGACTTCTTGTTACTAATTTACCATTTATTTCAGATGGTAGGTATTTATTAGCCGATAATAGCAAAGCGGACCCTAAGGGGGGACTGTTTGATGTTCAAGTGCCGAATCGATGCGTATGTGTTTGTGAGGATGTAATTATAGTCAGTGTGTGTGAGGAAATAATTATAGTCAGTGAGTGTGAGAGTAGCCATGTGTGTGTGTGTGTCTGTGCTTCATGTATGAAATACGATTCGGTGCGGCCTTGGTGTAATATGTGGGATTATGTAGGTACCGTCCATTTTTGGCGTAGCTACAGGGAGAGTAAATGGCCCTGCGGTTGTTGTCAGCTGAGCAGCGCAGTTCACTTGGTGCATACTCAGCGGATCAGCTGCAATTCTCGTTTGGTCGCGTCTCCTCACATACCTTACCTTGCAATTTCAGGATGGTAAAAAGATCCCATCACCTTGGTTAGAACAGTCAACTGGCCCTCTCTGTGGACGATTTAAAAATATGTGTTGGTTGCGTAGGCCCAGTCAATGTTTGTTCTCTGAGAAGTAACTACCAACTTAACTAACTTAATAAAAGGAGCTAAATGAAGTATAATTATTACGATGTTAAGTTGGGAGGGAGTCTGAATGATATATTTCTAACTCGTTAGTGTTAGTATGTCAATGGGATTAATTCGACATGTAAGTGAAAACGATGGACCTATGCAACCTGATTGTTTAGATATTGTTTGTTGCACTATGAAGTTGGTTTTTATATATTATTTCATTTGAAGTAAGTCAGAGTATGTAGGGTAAGCAGTGATTATTTTTGAGAGTATATTATTTCGTTTGGAGTTAGTCAGAGTACGTAAAGTAAGCAGTGATTGATTTGAGAGTATATCATTTCGTTTAGAGTTAGTCAGAGTACGTAAGGGTAAGCAGTGATTGGTTTGTGAGTATATTATTTCGTTTGAAGTTAGAGTCAGAATACGATTGCTAAATACGTTTGTGTAAGCAGTGAACGGTTTGTGAGTTTGTTATTTCATTTGAAGACCGTCAGAGTGCGTTATCAATATGTGTGAATTGTAATTGAGTTTTTCAGTATATCATTTCGTTTCAGCATACAACGTATGCAAAAATATATAGGTGTGGAAAAATCTATTTGTTGTGTGTGATCTATGTAGGTATGTTTTGAAATTACGTGGGAAATTAAATATGTTTGATAATAGTAAATGGGTTGTACAGTGAGAAAAATGAATTACGATAATATTGTGATATATCTGAAAAATGAATTACAATAATATTGTAATATATTACATCTCATATATTACAAATTACATACATAGATATATATATATCTGTGGATGAGTTGCCTTTCATCTCGCGATAGAATAGTGAGAGAGTGATAATGGCATTACAACCGTATATTCCAGATCAATGAAAATGATCACCAATGGAGAGATACTCATCACTAAATATAACTTGTTTGAGTGGTGTGACGATGTGTTACATCATATCAAATAAACAAGAAAAAAGTTTAATACATTGGGAAAAGTTTTGTAGGTTGGAAAAAATTTAGTACCTTGGAAAGAGTTGAACACCTACGTTGGAAAAGGTTTAGTACGTCGGAAAAAGTTTAATAAGTGCGTTGGTAAAAGTTTGGTACGTCGGAAAAAGTGTAGTGAGTACGTTTGAAAAAGTTTGGTACGTCAGAAAAAGTTTTATAAGTACGTTGGAAAAAGTTCAGTAGGTACGTTGGAAGAAGTTTAATAAGTTGAAAAAAAACTAAGTACCTACGTTTGAAAAAGTTTTATAAGTTGCAAAAAGTTTAGTAGTTAGGTACGTTGGAAAAGGTAGAGCTTGTTGGAAAAAGTTTAATAAATTTGGGGAAAAAAAATAGTACGTTGGAGGAAGTTTAGTACCTATGTTGGAAGTATGAAAAAGTTTAGTACGTTGGAGAGTCTGAAAAAGTTTACTATGTTAGAAATTTTGAGAAAGTTTAGTACCTAAGTACGTTGAAACATATGAAAAAGTTTAGTATGTTAGAAAGTTTGAGAAAGTTTAGTACCTAAGTACGTTGAAACATCTGAGAAAGTTTAGTACTACTTTGGAGAGTCTGAAAAAGTTTAGTATGTTAGAAAGTTCGAGAAAGTTTAGTACCTAAGTACGTTGAAACATCTGAGAAAGTTTAGTACTACTTTGGAAAATCTGAAGAAGTTTAGTAGTATGTTAGAAAGTTCGAGAAAGTTTAGTACCTAAGTACGTAGGAAAATCTGAGAAAGTTTAGTACTACTTTGGAAAATCTGAAAAAGTTTATGTTAGAAAGTTTGAGAAAGTTTAGTACCTAAACAAACAACGTTGGAAAATCTGAGAAAGTTTAGTACTACTTTGGAAAATCTGAAAAAGTTTATTATGTTAGAAAGTTTGAGAAAGTTTAGTACCTAAGTACGTTGGAAAATCTGGAAAAGTTTAGTATGTTAGAAAGTTTAGTACCTAAGTACGTTGGAAAATCTGAGAAAGTTTAGTGCGACTGGAAAATGTGAAAAAGTTTAGTACTTCTGTTAAAAAGTTTTGTACGTTGGAAAGTCTACAAAAATTTAGCACGTTTGAAATTCTGAAGAAGTTTAAAACGTCAGGATGTTTGCTAAAGCATAGTATTTGAAAAGCCTTAGAAAAAAATTAGTACGTTTGAAAGTCTGAAAAAAAAGAAATTTTTAAGTAATTTTAAAAAAAAGGTAAGTTGGAAAATCCGAAAAAAAGTTAGTACGTTTGAAAGTCTGAAAAAAAAGTATAACGTTTGAGAGTAATTGAAAATTTATTAGCAAATTAAAATAGAGTTAATAACTGACACTTGAACTTGTGAAACAAGGTAAATTTGATGGTACCACTGTTGAAAGCAAGTCTGAGGTACAGTTGATTTTACGAAAACGACTCGAAAATGTAAATTTAGAAACAGATTCGAATCAATCAATCTTTGATGAACGATTTTTGAGGAAAGAGTGACTCTGATCTAAATTTAGGAGGGAGGAAAATTGAGGCTTATCAGGCAAAATATGAAAAATCAGTGCTAACGAAATACGTACCTATGTAAGATAATGTGAGGGAGGAAAATTGAGGAGGAAATCCGTATGAGAGATAATGGAGGTCTTTGATGACACTTTAGACTGAACCATGCATAAATAAAATTAAATGTTTGGGAACTGATGGAGGAATGGAGTATAAAACGTCATCTGTGAATTATATCCTTATTAGAAAAAATATAGGTCTAACTGTTCGTGAATCTTATATGCCACAGCATAATACTGCTGCAGAATTTGGTCGAATTTGGAGTTAGAGAAGAAGATTTGTGTGAATTTATTATCTTCTTTGCTCAGAGTCATGTTATTCAAGTTATGATGTACTCATTTCATCCATTAACCTTTGAGCACTGGGCTGAAAGCTGAAGCTGGGAGCCCTAGAAGCGTTCTGATTGGTGGAGCTCTAGGACGTAGTTCTAGATGAGTGCAACAGATTGCATTCATGAAGAGAGTGTGGCCTTCCCCCACCACTTCAGTTTGTGTAGTAGTTCCTCAGCTGAGGGTAGATGGCGCAACTGAGGTAGCCTCAGGGGTGCTTGCACGCCATTTTGGCATTTGCTTTCTCCTCTGTTAACTTGTCTCCAGTGCTCTGTGCGTGTGCCAGATTACCGTCAGTAAAACACATGTTGAACATGTGTGGAGCTCATAAGTTTGACTTTAGTAAAAACCAAAGTCGCCCCCAGAGTCAACTTAGTATGTGTTTTGCTGGATATAGACATAATGTAGACAATTTAGTATGTGTTCTGCTGGAATGAACAGAAACAGTCTATAATATAAACATAGTATTATTATGTTTGTGATGTGTTTCATGCAATAAACAAAAACGTTAGTGAGATTCAAGCAGGTTAGTTTTGTAGGAGACGACCTTATCAGACTACCTATTTGAAAGATTCTAGAGTTTTCTACAGAATAGGAAAATGAGTCAAATACGTGTGAATAAATCAGTAAGGAAGAAGGAGATGAACAGAGTACGTTGGAGTATGTTCTTCACTAAGAAGAGGAACATTTGTGTCACATTTCACCCTATCAACTATAAACACCTCAATTGCAATAAGTTTGATGGAGGCTAATAATCAAGAATTTGTCGCTCCAGAGAAATGTGGACTTGAAATTTCAACAGGTATGAAAATTATTATGATAATTAGTTGGAGTTGTAGGAAGAAAGGAGAAGAAAATAATCAGGTATGTCAAAAGGTTGGATTTCTAGCCTTTCATCTTACGACCGTAACCTAATGATGTTTTAGTGGCTTCCAATTATATCAGAATAATATTGTGAAATTGAAATTATGTTAGATACTTACTGCATTTTATGTTACAGGTGATACGAGGAAATTCCTTGGTATCGAAATTATCAGGGATCGTTCTATTTGGACAATTAGGTTGCATTATTGGGCACATGAGGATGATTTCATAATAGAAGTTTGATGCTGGTTGTGATAATCTTGTTGCAATTCTTTTCGCCTTGCCGTTGCTTTCCTTCATCTCAGTCGTATTGTCCTTGTTCACTTGTTTCGTCGTTTCCCTGCTTGCTTCCTGTGATTCCTCTCGTGGCGTTGTGGTTTCACTTGTTTAGCAACTTTTAGGCTTCTATCTTTTCCAGTTTTCTCGAAGAATTGGATTTGGGTTGATTTCTTTTGAACCGTTGAGATGACAAACTTTGTTTAACTTTGTCCTTATTGGATCTAAGTATAATCTTTTAGATCATCAAGCCACGCAAAAAGTCCAAATTCACACAAATTTTGGTTTACTTGTTATGTAAATGTTATTTGTGTAATGGTTTACTTGTGCTTGTGTTCTTTTGTTCCACAGGACGTTTGTGCTGGTTAATCACAATAAGTCTGTGTTGCAATAATACGTCAGTGGAGCCAACAGTCAGTTCCTACAGATGTCCCCTATTTGATGGATATTCGGGAGGGAGTGTCAAGAAAATACGAATATCACTTCTCCATGGTACATCTGTGCTGTTGTGTTGGCGGAACTGCGGAGCGTCGCGGGACGAACGTCTGTTGATTCGGTCTCACTCGAAGCCCTGGATTTATGATTCTACCCGAATTTACTCGTGTTTGTATGATGTACGGATGTTGAACTGTATTTTATTCGTGAAGTTGATTAAATATGAAGCTATTTTCAAGATCTACGTTATTCTCCGTTTTCCACAATTAAGTAAGATAAACTGCTGAGTCATGTAAGTAAGTAATGTAAGTTGCATTTTATGCCGATCGTCCGATAATAACTTCTACATTTTCCACCCGATTTCAATGAAATTTTCAGGGATTATGTGGATTGGGTTGTAGATAGTCCCCTATGAAAATCATCATCCCCGGACTGATAGAAGCGACTGCGCATGCGCAAACGTAAATTCCATGTAACAGCCGTGACTTCAACTGTCCCCCAGGGGTCGCGGGTTCGAATCCCAGCCGAGGCTAAGTATTTTTTTGATCTAATCACATACATCTACTCACTTTATTTTTCATCCGAATTTGATGAAATTTACTAGGATTGTCCAGATTAGCGTGTAGATGGTCCCCTATAAGGGTAGTGGAAGGTACTTAGAGATTGGTGTTTTGAGATTAACTACTATGCATCGGATCATCTATATAATCGGGTTATGGATACGAGGAAGCTATGTGCCACACCCACTTGGCAGACGTTTTTTTAAATCTAATCACATACATCTACTCACTTAATTTTTCATCCGAATTTGATGAAATTTTCTAGGATTGTCCAGTTTAGCGTGTAGATGGTCCCCTATGAGGGTAGTGGGAGGTATTTAGAGATTGGTGTTTTGAGATTAACTACAACCTATGCATCGGATCATCGATATAATCGGGTTATGGATACGAGGAAGCTATGTGCCACACCCACTTGGCAGACGTTTTTCTGTTGCTAGAATCTATTGCTAACTTCACCCCGGTTTTTTTTGAAGATTGCAATAGCTTCATTTTTTTGGAAAATTCGCTACAAGTGCCTTCAGTTACCGAAGGATGAAGCTTGTCATGTAAAAACAATTACCTACCTATTTTTGTAGGTAGATACTTAGGAAAGAAAAAGGTTTTTTATTGACCTGGACTACCTACCTCCAACCATTGATGAGACCTCAACGAAGTTCATCATGCACCATCTATTATTATTATTACAAACTCAAATTGAGCGTGAGAATGAGATAAGAGAATTAGCAGGAAGGCCGCTGTAAGCGCTTGTGTCGAGGACGAGCCGCTGGATCTCCAGACTAGGGATGGGTATCGATACTCGATATTTCAAAATATCGATACTTTCGTACCGATACTCGATATTTTAGTATCGATACTTTGGATCCGATATTTTTGGATATCGATACTTTGGATCCGATACTTCTAAATATCGAATATCGATACATTTCTGGCGGAAAATTCAACTTAATGGCAAAAAAATGAAGAAGGTAGAGAGACTTTTGGATCATTACTCTTTGGTTGCACAAATAACGTTTATATAAGGAGAAAATCACTCTTCTTGGACTCTTGATAGTGAAAAATGAATAAACATTGTTGAAGAAATTACTTTTCTTGGGAATATTGGACAATATTCATAATTTGTGACACTAAAGGATCGATACTCGATATTTTAAAATATCGATACTCGAGCCCAACGATACTTGGGATATCGATACTCGGATACGATACAGTATCGATACAAAATATCGATACTTTTATAACGATACCCATCCCTACTCCAGACGCCTCTCATTTATAGCGGCCCGCCTTTTTCAAACGTGTGATCTATTTAATTAATTTTTCTACCACATGTTATAGTATCATTGGGCTTAAAGTTGTAGTGTATTGGTTTTCAAGGGTGCTGAATCCAAATTTGAGGTCAAAAACCTGAATTTCCGACCCACCGAAATACCCCATTCTACACTCAAGCGATTCAAATGGCAAATACTAGTGTTAACCCTTAGCGTAGCCTTGTTGTGGATATGAAGTTGTAGAAAAATATTTACCCAGAAAGATGAAAGTTTTCGATTCAAAGACGTCATGGAGATGAATGATGTAGGGATGGCCTGCAACAAGTCTGAGGATTCGTACTTCCTCTTGGGTGCTCGCTAACGCATCAGGGTCAGTCGAGACGTCAATTATTTTGGCTGCATACTCTATTCCTGTTTCTTTCTCGATGCATCGTCTCACTGCGAAGTAAAAGTGGACAGATCAAATTAATCATTGGTTGAGCGAGAACAAACCGCTCCATTAACTAACCCAACTATATTATGGATGACGAGAAATCTATGTGCTACACCCACTTGGTAGAATACCCACTCGTCACCTAACTGGACTATATCTCTCTGTATCTAACTGTACTATATATTTGGTGGGGCACAATGCAGTTCTGACGATCTCCTTTACTATTACCTACCCAACTATATTATGGATGAAGAGGAAGCTATGTGCTACACCCACTTGGTAGAATACCTAACAGTACTATAATCAACCCAAGATACTATAATCCCCAGTACTATAATCATCCTTCTATATGAAGGATAATATCGATGCCTTAAAGCACAAAGGAGCTATGTCCAAAAACGGAGTTTTGAGAAAAACGCAAAATAAATTATCACCAGTGCACAATTCCTAAAATAATGGCATATTACACTAAACTCTTTGATTTCCTCAATAAATTTGCAAGCTATTATCGTCAAGAAAACTCAAAAATAGTTTTGTTGAATTTGAGTTTTTCTGAAATTAAAAAAAATAAAAAATGTGTAAGGTGGATGGACATAGCTCCTTTGTGATTTAAGGTATCGATATTATCCTTCATATTTGGTAGGAAAACTCACATACTTGAGCAATCATAAACACGTTTGATATGGCTCATGCAGATTCTGAGCGAATAACCCACTATAATTTCCCCCTTTTTCATCCCCGCAGCACCTTTTAGCTATCGGAACCCCCCTCATATAGCATGTCATTTTAAAGCTTACAATCAGACCTTCAATATGACTACACACAAATAGTCCTCCATCGGTTCAGTAGGAAGTTACAGGGGAAGAAGAGTGAATGCGGACCAATATTCCCGAAAACGGGAACCACGTTTTTCAACTTCTTTCACAAATTTTCGATACTTTCAACAAAGCAAAATTAAATCTGTTTGAAATGGGACCACCACGGATGCTGGTAGAACAAATTTCAAAAAGAACCAGACAGATTGGTACCCGAATAATGAAATGCAAGGTGTTCAGACATACAAAAAAAAAAAAAAAAAAATCGTCGTCCCACAACAGCCCGAATCGAGTACCTCCTCTTTCGCGCGCCTTCGGCGCGTTGAAGTCGGTCAACTGCCATTCCTGGCGTCGCAGACGTCATCAGCTGTCTTCCAGAGGGAACATCAGAATTGGTTCTGATGATTTAGCTCATGGCTTCTTGCTGCCTCACCCGCTTATGGTGAGGGGGGTTCACCAATCTCCCAACTCGAAAAATTATCAAGAACTGAGATACCGCCCTGGAGTGGCCACCAATCCAGACAATCTCCTTGGCCGACCAGCCTTAATTTCGGTGATCTCTCGGGAACCGATTCATTATACCAACTAGCAGCCGAATATAGCTTTATGGTCTCCCTCCTGTCAGCAAGCTGTCTGGGAAAAGCACCCTGGAGGGGGGATTGTTCACAGAAACAATATTCTCACTAGTGTACGTACTTGTTTAGCATGATAGGGATGGGTATCGTTATAAAAGTATCGATATTTTGTATCGATACTGTATCGTATCCGAATATTGATATCCCAAGTATCGTAGGGCATGAGTATCGATATTTTAAAATATCGAGTATCGATACTTTAGTGTCACAAACTATCAATATCATACAATTTTCTCAAGAAAAATAATTTTTTCAACAACTTTTATTCATTTTTCACTATTAAGAGTCCAAGCAGAGTGATTTTTTCCATGATATAAACGTTATTTGTGCAACCAAAGAGTAATGACCCAAAAGCCTCTTTATCTTCTTCATTTTTTAGCCATTATGTTGAATTTTCCGCGAGAACAGTATCGATATTCGATATTTAGAAATATCGGATCCAAAGTATCGATATCCAAAAATATCGGATAGTGCAGTATCGATACTAAAATATCGAGTATTGGTACGAAAGTATCGATATTTTGAAATATCGAGTATCAATACCCATCCCTATAGCATGAGCCGCACGTGTGCTAGGTACCACTTTTATGTAGAAGATGGGGTTTCAAACTGGCTCCTCACCCATATATCTTATCCCCCTTGCAAGTATGAATAGCACCGCCTTATGAAGGAAATGCGTTCGTATGGACCCATATACTGGCTACTATAACTTATCATTATTGACCAAATGTCCATACTACGATATTCCACAGCACTATCTAAATTAAGTAAACTACGCACTCTACTTACTCAGTACGATTTACAATGTGTAAACCTGGACCCTACGGGTGCCTCCTGGGAAGCACTGCGATTGAAATTGACTCTAACGCTTGGATACAAGAAACTGTATTAGTAGAAGCAACCATCTGCTGTGATATGATGGATGTGAGGCACAGCAAAATTGGTAGATTCCAGCAGTACGTGAACAGCCAGCTCCTCACTCCCTGATGAAGACCCAAGCGAGACAACTTTCCTGCAAACTTCCCAAGTTCAACTGTGAACTGAGCTAGGTATCTCGTGGTTCGGAACTATTGACCCCTCAGTCGAGATCCGAGACTTGGAATGAAACGTTAACCAGTCAGTCATCTCACTGAGCAAGTCCTCCTGTCAAGCCGAGACAAGCTGCAGGATCTCTTCCTTCTAAGAGCATACAGGCTCACCATAAATCAGCAGGACTACTCATGTAACGGTGAAGGCACCACTTTTCCTGAGTTCACTGCCTCCAGGCTTCGTAACCCACTGGGAATGACGATAGTGGTAGAACTTTACCTTAAACAAGGTCAAATTCCTGGAATACACAAGGGAGTAAATTGAAGGAAAGTTGCACAAGTTTCCCTGGAGGATTGTTAAAGTTTCCTAGAAGATTTGACGAACGACAACGACGCAACCTTAACTTGAACAGCTAAGAATTGATGAGCTTGGAATAGGGCCTCGATTCTGTCTGTCTTCTTTTTGACTTGGATCATACCATGTAGTCACTGATCGTTACCACCTCATTGTCTGTTCTGTTTTGCATATCGACAGTGAACTTGCAAAACCATGTAAGTCCGATTTTTTTCAAAAATAATTATTAGCTATTTGGATAGAATGAGAAACCCTTGATCCATCAAACGGAGCCAAACTGGCAAAAACTCGACTATCTCTTCTCTATGCGTCAAAAGCAACAAATATGAACCAACGTGTTAAGTCCACTTTGAAGCAAGTTTTTCTCGTTTCCTGTAAAATTTCTGGAAAACGACTTACATGGGTTTGCAAGTTCACTGTCGATATATAATTGTCTGTATGATTATTGCGCTTTTTTACTTCATATCCTTCACCCTGTATTATACTTTCTTTGAATTCAAATGTGTACTCCGCATTCCTGTAGTTTGCTCGGTAATTTTAGTAGTCTGTCTGAGTCTGTAAGTCCAAGTCTCATGAATTGTTGTATATCTGTTTCACCATCAAGGACATTTACAATAACATTTCGAAATTTGGTGCATTTAGTGAGTGTGCTCCACTGTTTGTATCACATTTTCATTGCAGCCATTACATATTGGACTATTGTTGACTGGCTTCATCCTATGTTTAAATACATTGTTGTTAGCATGGCCAGATAGTAATCGGTTCACCTCAGTTATTTGGCGGTTGGTAATGCTTCGATTGCCTTTGCACCAAGGAGTGTTTGTTGATACTCCGAGTCCACTCACCAGCTCCAGTTCTGGACTCATAGTCCACACTCCACTCTCTCCTCAGTCTGCTCCTGATTTCCAGCTCACATTCCTCGTAGTTTGTTCTCAGTCCGACAAGCACGTCTTCCATACTATTTACTTGTCTAACGTATCGATCTACTTTCTCGGGGTGTAGTTCGTTATCCGCCCCCATTTTGTTCTCTCTTTTGCAAGCACACCCGACCACCTTTTTCATTTTTTGAGGAGTGTTCCGTAAACTAGATTTCATCTTCTTGAGCACAATCGTGACGAATTATAATTTTTGATTGGTTAAGATTGGGAAATTAGGTGTTGAAAAAAGTGGGGGCGAATACCGAACTATTTCTCTAGTGAAAAAGTTCGGTATGCGCCCCCACATAGTTAACCTTCTATCCGTACCCCCTTTCTACCACTGATTAGCGTACCGCCGGTATGGGATACCGCCGTTCAAGGATACGCCTCACATTCGATCACTATTGATACATTTTGAAAATGTAAGTAGTTTTAAGTACCAATTTTTCATAATATATCAATTAATTCCGACTTTGAGAAATGTTTTCACCAGAATACCTCCCTGTACGTACAATTGGTAGGTAAGTTTCCATAAATTGGATGAAAACTAGATCAGTTAATCTTAAACTTTATTGACACAAAAAACAACAGTCTTATCTTGATTGCTACAGTCCCATTGGTATGGCAAAAACCTCTTTATCAAAACAGTCTCATTCTAACGTTTACAGTCTCATTGACAGTGGCTGAATTGCACGTTTCTCGTACGGGGAGGGCTGAGGGACCGCACTCAATCTGTAGATACACCCGTACATAGGTCACTAGAAAACAGCAGACAGGTAGAAATAAACAAATGACACTCACGTGACCTTTCTCGTCGAATGTTAGGAGGGTAATAAGGGGCTCGGGTCATTGCTCTTTCTTATGAAGTGTACATTGATGTTTGAAGGGAGGGGTGCGGTATCCAACACCGCGGTACGGATAGAAGGTTAATAATGGAAAACAACATTTTTGGTTTAAATAATTCATTTATTAATATGATTATTACTTCTGACACATATTGTCGCAATTGAAATAAGGAAGTCCCTCCCCATTCCCACGACATGTTAGAACTAGTGATGCGACATCGATAGAAAACATCGATGTTTCTCAACATCGATGTTTTTGAAATCCACCATCGATGTCGAGTGGAAACATCGACCAAAAACATCGATGTTTCTCAACATCGATGTTTCTCAAAATATTCGAGATCGTTTGCTTGTACGTACCTACTCAAATAGACTTTTTTTTCATCTGATGAATCAATTTCTAGCCACTAGGTCAATTTCTACCCCAGTACATTCGCCAAATGAATATTTAAAGCAGTTACAAAATCGGTAGGAAAATTAGCTATTATTTTTATTCCTCCAAGAGATAAGAATGTAATAATTCATCACGATTGGTATTTTAACACTTGTTTCATTCATTATTTTAATGTGTAAACTATTGAGAAAACCAATGGGAACAACAAATGAGGGGAAGTACGACATCGATTGAAACATCGGTAAGAAACATCGATGCAGTGAAAACATCGCCATCAAAACATCGATGTTTATTGAAAAACATCGATGTTTTGAAAAACATCGATGTCGATGTCGCATCACTAGTTAGAACTGAACACAGAGTAACGGAGACAAGTAAAATGGAACTGAACGTCTTTCGCTTCAAGACCTTATGACGACTCACCCTATCGCTTCTCGAACGTTGACCTACAGTCGGAAGTGATTTCACCGCTACAGTCAACATCGTTTTTATTTTATTTATGAGCATCGCATCTCAACCTCTTAACTTTTGATCAAAGTTATTACCACCAGGTTAAGTTGCCTCACCAGTTATCTCTCCCAAGAAAACGTCCCAGGCCGAATCAATGCAATGGGGTATTTCGGTGGGTCGGAAATTCAGGTTTTTGACTTCAAATTTGGATTCAGCACCCTTGAAAACCTATATACTACAACTTTAAGCCCAATGATAATATAACATGTGGTAGAAAAATTAATTAAAGAGATCACTTGTTTGAAAAAGGCGGGCCGCTATAAATGCACACGCACTAGGCAAGGACTACGCCGCGCGCGTGTGTGAGTACTATTTTGTAGTATCCAAGAGGTCTTTCAAGGGTTTCCGTGCATGGATACTTTTTTCAAAGATAGTTGGCTAGCCACGTCACGATTGGCTAGCTACATCACACCATTCAAATCTTCAACTTTCCTTAGCTTCTCTGATTTTTTAAAAACATTTTCTCGACGAACAGACCCGATTACCGTTATTCCTGAGCCATACTCTTTTGAAAAAAAAAAATAAATAAAAAAAATTGACCGAAAAACCCCATTCGGTCGTGGGGGCGGTTATCGAACTTTTTTCTCTAGGGAAATAGTTCGGTATACGCCCCCCACTTTTTTCAATGTCTAGTTTCATTGCTTGGAGTATTTGAAAACATAAGTGCGGTATATTATTCATACAGTACATGAAATCTAGTTTACGGAACACTCCTCAAAAATTGAAAAAGGAGGTCGGGTGTGCTTGTAAAAGAGAGAACAAAATGGGGGCGGATAACGAACTACACCCCTTTCTCGTTAGACTCGATTCTTACCAGCTACTCAACATCACACCTAGCGCTTAGGAAAGGAGGTTATAAATGTTGGATTGTAGCTCCAGTCATGCCTCCACTTCGGCATTAGTTTCTGCAAAGATTTCAAAACGAACCCCCTCTATTAACCCATCTTATACTACATAATACTAGGTTGATGATTTATATCTACCTGTGGAACTAATTCCTCTCCCCAAAATCTCCTTCGGTTCGTATTTCGCATAAAACTCTTTGGCTGCGTCTTTGTCCGGAAGGACATCATCCGTGTCTTCCTTGGTCATCAGAGTTCCGCCTGTTGACACTTGAAGAAACACTTGAAGATTCTTGTTATATTAAACAAGCAATAGAAAAAAAATTAAATAACAGGTGAAAATAAAAACAAATAATGGTACCTGCGTTCCTAATGAGACGTTGAGTTTCTGCTAAACTCAATCTGTGAAAAATAAACTCAATCTGCCCTTGAAACTTAAGTTTCTATAAATTTAAACGTGAACAGAAATGTATAAATATTATAATTAAAATCTTCTACTTCAATGGAATAAAAGGAGGAACGAAAGGTAAAAGAAAAGAACTGATTAGGTGATAACACAATCTGATAAGAGGTTTGAGAAGAATCAATTTGTTTTGATGCGTGGAAGAAGAAGGGAAAAAGTCATGTCGACTAACCTAGGCTTTAAAAACCAAAATGTTGCGTTGTTCAGTAATTTTTCTCGCTCGCTTGCGCTTGCTATGCGCTTCGCGTTATTTTATTGAATCTTATTCAAGTCTTGTGGTGGCCCCAAGTGATTTTTAGTTTTGTAAGTCGCAATCTTATTCGAGTAGGTAAGCGTACCTGATGTTTATATAGTTAGTGTGACTTTTCATTCTCTTTAACGTATGTACGACAAACTGCTATGCAGTAACTGTTTCTTCTCTTCACCCCCATATTGTCAACGGAGAAATGTTTTCATGTTTCTCTGTACTCGTATTCGTTTCAAGTACCTACCCTTCATTATTCAGATATTTCAACTCAACAACAACATTTTGTATACATCGACATATTGAACGTTGAAAGTTGGTAAGTACTTACTTTCCGCGAAAACGAAGAAATTCACATTCGTGATGCCGACTCTGTTCGTCTTGAAGAACCAACGTAATCAAAGGAAAACTGCAAGTTGGGAGGGCTTGAAGATAATTGGCAGATTCTCGCCCACATTTCAAAATGACGTGCAATTTGGGCAGTTTGTTTACTTCCCCACCCAAATCTGTAAATTAACGCAACTTATCTAGTGAGTAGAAAAACACCCTATTTTAGCACTTTTTCAGTGAATTTTCGTGATATTTCTTGGTATCAGAATTAACATATAACAGGATTTTTGTTCTTGTAAACCGGTAACATACCCTAGTGCGTATAGCAACTTCCACGTAGGTAGATAAAGTCAAAGTCAAAACATGGAATTAGTCCCGTGGAAATTGATGTACTTGGCACAGGCAACGAGGAATTTGCAGTGTCAAAGTTAGTGCAATGGGGAATTTGCCTCATATTTTTTGACATTTAAGTCTTTACTTTGGCACATAAACGAAAATTGACATTTTATGTCTTTACTTTGACATATAAGCGTAAAATCATTACAAAATTTGTCACGAAAAAGCGTTACAGTTGGTTTTGACATTTTATGGCTTTACTTTGGCACTTAAACGAAATATTTAATGATTTTTCCTTACAACTAAGTCGTAGCTACGGAACTTCGTCATTGAAGCCGCGCCAATCTCACGTGAATGGGGAATCCACAGAGCCGCGCCAATCTCACGTGAATGGGGGAATGCACTGCGCCGCGCAAATATCACGTGAATGGGGGAATGCACTGCGCCGCGCCAATATCACTTGAATGGGGGAATGCACTGCGCCGCGCCAATCTCACGTGAATGGGGGAATGCACTGTGCTGCGCCAATCTCACGTGAATGGGGGAATGCACTGTGCCGCGCCAATCTCACGTGAATGGGGGAATGCACTGTGCCGCGCCAATCTCACGTGAATGGGGGAATGCACTGTGCCGCGCCAATCTCACGTGAATGGGGGAATGCACTGCGCCGCGCCAATCTCACTTGAATGGGGGAATGCACTGTGCCGCGCCAATCTCACGTGAATGGGGGAATGCACTGTGCTGCGCCAATCTCACGTGAATGGGGGAATGCACTGCGCCGCGCCAATATCACTTGAATGGGGGAATGCACTGCGCCGCGCCAATCTCACGTGAATGGGGGAATGCACTGTGCCGCGCCAATCTCACGTGAATGGGGGAATGCACTGCGCCGCGCCAATATCACTTGAATGGGGGAATGCACTGTGCCGCGCCAATCTCACGTGAATGGGGGAATGCACTGTGCTGCGCCAATCTCACGTGAATGGGGGAATGCACTGTGCCGCGCCAATCTCACGTGAATGGGGGAATGCACTGCGCCGCGCCAATCTCACGTGAATGGGGGAATGCACTGCGCCGCGCCAATATCACTTGAATGGGGGAATGCACTGTGCCGCGCCAATCTCACGTGAATGGGGAATCTACCGCGCCGCGCCAATCTCACGTGAATGGGGGCATGCACTGCGCCGCGCCAATATCACTTGAATGGGGGAATCCACTGTGCCGCGCCAATCTCACGTGAATGGGGGAATGCACTGTGCTGCGCCAATCTCACGTGAATGGGGGAATGCACTGTGCCGCGCCAATCTCACGTGAATGGGGGAATGCACTGCGCCGCGCCAATCTCACGTGAATGGGGGAATGCACTGCGCCGGGCCAATCTCACGTGAATGGGGGAATGCACTGCGCCGCGTCAATCTCACGTGAATGGGGAATCTACCGCTCCGCGCCAATCTCACGTGAATGGGGGAATGCACTGCGCCGGGCCAATCTCACGTGAATGGGGGAATGCACTGCGCCGGGCCAATCTCACGTGAATGGGGGAATGCACTGCGCCGGGCCAATCTCACGTGAATGGGGGAATGCATTGCGCCGCGCCAATCTCACATGAATGGGGGAATGCACTGCGCCGCGTCAATCTCACGTGAATGGGGAATCTACCGCTCCGCGCCAATCTCACGTGAATGGGGGAATGCACTGCGCCGCGCCAATCTCACGTGAATGGGAGAATGCACTGCCCCGGGCCAATCTCACGTGAATGGGGGAATGCACTGCGCCGCGTCAATCTCACGTGAATGGGGAATCTACCGCTCCGCGCCAATCTCACGTGAATGGGGGAATGCACTGCGCCGCGCCAATCTCACGTGAATGGGGGAATGCACTGCCCCGGGCCAATCTCACGTGAATGGGGGAATGCACTGCGCCGGGCCAATCTCACGTGAATGGGGGAATGCACTGCGCCGGGCCAATCTCACGTGAATGGGGGAATGAACTGCGCCGCGCCAATCTCACGTGAATGGGGGAATGCACTGCGCCGGGCCAATCTCACGTGAATGGGGGAATGCACTGCGCCGCGCCAATCTCACGTGAATAGGGGAATGCACTGCGTCGGGCCAATCTCACGTGAATGGGGGAATGCACTGTGCCGGGCCAATCTCACGTGAATGGGGGAATGCACTGCGCCGGGCCAATCTCACGTGAATGGGGGAATGCACTGCGCCGCGCCAATCTCACGTGAATGGGGGAATGCACTGCGCCGGGCCAATCTCACCTGAATGGGGGAATGCACTGCGCCGCGCCAATCTCACGTGAATAGGGGAATGCACTGCGCCGGGCCAATCTCACGTGAATGGGGGAATGCACTGTGCCGGGCCAATCTCACGTGAATGGGGGAATGCACTGCGCCGGGCCTGTCTCACGTGAATGGGGGAATGCACTGCGCCGCGCCAATCTCATGTGAATGGGGAATCCACCGTGCCGCGCCAATCTCATGTGAATGGGGAATCCAACGCGCCGCGCCAGGATTCACCATTCGCTATCACGCCAACGCTCCAAACTGTGGGACTTCGTGCAAAACTGTGAACCTAAAAACGCTGCCGATTATCTCCTACCCAGGCTACACACCCTATTAGAGATGGGCAAAACGGTTCACCAAGAAGAACGGCTCTGAGCGCTCCGCTCTCTCAAAAGATCCGGATCTTTTCGACGGATCAGTGGCTCTTTTTGGCTCTTTTGAGCTCGTATTTATTGTAGAGATGAAAATACGATGAAAAACGCTGCAAATTGTTACACAACGGTTTATTTTAGTTCTGCCAGGAAATTTTTATTCGATTATTGGATTCTATACTACCTTGAATCATAAACCATCAAATTTTGGGGGCGGGAGGGAATAATTTTTCTGTTGCTCGATCCCATTGGTTCATTATTGAAAATAATAACCCAAAAAGCGCTGTTGTTCAATAAAGATTCTTAACAAATCCTTTAAAAAAAGCAACGAAAAACAATGAATAAGTAAGACAACGAACAAGATTAATGCAATGAATAACTTTATAATAACTTCATAATATAACATTTTGATGTTATAATATAACATATAATGATATTATCATGTTATTCTACAAAGAAAATTAAGGTAACCAAGGTGAGACAAAGTAAAAATCATCAAAAAACTAACTACCTATTTCGTTTATGTGCCAAAGTAAAGATAAAGAATGTCAAAAATTAGCGTAAAGTTGCTGAGATCAAGACACAAACCATTTCTATTAGTAAATACGAGTATTATAATTTTTTTCGAAAGAGAGCTCACTGATATGGAATAAAACCATAGTGTGCTGCTCGAAAAAGCATCCAAAAAATTCAGAGAATTTAAGGAAGATGGCAATTTTAAAGTAGCGGCATGGGGGCAGCCATGTTGCAACGTTGCAGCTGCCTAACCAATCTGACTCCATAAGGAGATCAGAGCTGCTTACTGCATACTACAGTAGTGCTACCTGTGGAGGAGTAATGCAACTATTAGCTTTCAAGCTCAACGTAGGAGTGCGCGACTGCGGAAGAGAAAACCCCAGAACGAACAAAACCAAAAGAAGCAATTTTACTCACTCTTTTTTACTATACGAATCTGCCTATTAGTTTATCAAGTATTCAGTCTTCATCTTCTCTTATTTAGTTTCTATATTATAGCCCAGGCGAATTAGAGAAAATAGGAGAAATAATTCATAGTAAAGAAATTTCTTCACCAGCGTCTTCCTTTACACTTGGTTAATCATACCTCATAAGTCCCCTATGGTGGGGGGTGAGCTCGAGGAGTGGGGGTAAATTTTCTCCTATTTTTTCGACTTTTTTTCGGTTTTTTGCCTATAACTCCAAAAGTAAGCGTTCTACCGGATTTTTTACTATTACCAGAATTAAAGTACATAAAATTTCCTACAATTAGCTTCTCTGACTTAAGTCTCTACGATTACGCCTTCCGCCGCTAGAGCGCGTTGAAAAGTAGGTATCATTTTAAAAAAT
Organism: Apolygus lucorum; assembly: GCA_009739505.2. Classification (NCBI taxonomy): domain Eukaryota; kingdom Metazoa; phylum Arthropoda; class Insecta; order Hemiptera; family Miridae; genus Apolygus; species Apolygus lucorum. Next base: position 35,541,160 of record CM019168.2, on the reverse strand, counting down.
CAGCAAAAAGGTCTTTTTATGCTCTTTTTACTCGGAAATTTTCAGAAATTGTGAGGGTTGGCGTTTAGATGGTCCTCTATGAAAATCATTGCCCCCAGCCTGATCGTAGCCACTGCGCATGCGCAAACTTGTATTTCCTTGTTACTGCCATAACTTCTATATTTCCCATCTGATTTCGATGAAATTTTCAGGAATTATGCTAGTTGGGGTGGAGATGGTCCCCTATAAAAATCATTGTCCCCAGTCGATCGTGGCCACTGCGCATGCGCAAACTTGTATTTCCTTGTCACTGCCATAACTTCTACATTTCCCATCTGATTTCGATGAAATTTTCAGGAATTATGCAATTCGGGGCGGAGATGGTCCCCTATGAAAATCATGGCCTCCTAATTGAAAACACTTACTGTCTTAACTCCCTACGATTACGCGTTACACCGCTAGCGCGCGTTGAAAAGTAGGTGTCATTTTAAAAAATCTTTTGCAAAAAGATCTTTTGATGTTCTTTTTACTCAGGGATCATTCTTATTAAGCCTGATGACATCTTGTAATACATGACTTGTTTTCCGAACATCAGTAATGCTCTGACAATGACTTAAGAAGGTTTCATGTAGGTATTTTTCTCACTTACATCCTGAAAAGTGTATCAATATCACATATTTTCAGCACCCTTACCAACAGTTAGTGGACTATAGGCTCCAAAAATGGAAAGAAAAAAATAAGAGACCAAATAAAATGATCTGTATTAAACAGAGTATAAGACTATTCACAGAAGTAGTATTGTATTCAAGTAGTAGTAGTGTATTCACAGAAGGTGCGTGTAGTAACAAAAGGTGTGGGAGAGGGAACCGGCCATCGATCTTTACAGGTGTCTGCTCTGCATCCGTAAAGAGTCTCCATCCACAGTCAACCTGAAAATTCAAAATCGGATCACAGTGAAGTAAGTGCCTGTAATCTTATATTGATAGATAGATGAGTTCATGCAGACGATTAGGATCAAATTTACATAGTGGTCTTATGGTTCCATGTATGTTTCCTCATCTTCTTCAGATGAATTGTCGTCGGCAAGTGGGGGGTTGTTTGTGTAGGAACCTGAACAGTTGGAGCAGAGTGTTGAGCAGTAGATCCCAGCTCTGCGGCATCCACTTCAACCACTATCGCAGCTTTTGGTGCAGCTGCAGAATATGTTGCGCAGAATTTCAGGCGTGGCTGGTGGATCCTAAGTTGGAATTGGTTTAAGGAAGCCATCGTCTCCCCTACTCCAACCCCAATTTGTTGCTTCCAACTTGTTGCCCAGCCATTCTTGAACTTGGAAGTAGACTCAATGTGAATGCTGCCGGGCATGATCCTCTGGTAGGTGGTAAGGAGGGGAGATCCTGCTTCACTCTCGTGGTGGATTTGACAAAACCAAGATAACGTTGCTTATCCAGATCACCTTGTGTTGAACTATACATGGCTAGGAACATCGTTTCCCCGGCTCGCGCTACATCATCCAGCGTGGAGGTGGGGGAATAAAAAATGTCTGAGACATTCTGTAGTGAGAGATGCTTCATTACCAGCTTGGCAATAGTCAGCTTCCTTTTCCTGAAAATTGCTGACGTGGTGTCACGGCCAACAAATGCGTGAATAAATAAAATGCTATCAGCAAATAGGAGGTGTTCTAGCTCTGTTGTGGCGTATGTTCTGCCTTCCTCATTCCCTTTCCCAGTCTTAAAAAATTTCATTTCTTGTCCCTTGGGAACCAAAGCGACGATGGCTTCCTTAAACCAATTCCAACTTTGGATCCACCAGCCACGCCTGAAATTCTGCGCAACATATTCTGCAGCTGCACCAAAAGCTGCGATAGTGGTTGAAGTGGATGCCGCAGAGCTGGGATCTACTGCTCAACACTCTGCTCCAACTGTTCAGGTTCCTACACAAACAACCCCCCACTTGCCGACGACAATTCATCTGAAGAAGATGAGGAAACATACATGGAACCATAAGACCACTATGTAAATTTGATCCTAATCGTCTGCATGAACTCATCTATCTATCAATATAAGATTACAGGCACTTACTTCACTGTGATCCGATTTTGAATTTTCAGGTTGACTGTGGATGGAGACTCTTTACGGATGCAGAGCAGACACCTGTAAAGATCGATGGCCGATTCCCACTCCCACACCTTTTGTTACTACACGCACCTTCTATGAATACACTACTACTACTTGAATACAATACTACTTCTGTGAATAGTCTTATACTCTGTTTAATACAGATCATTTTATTTGGTCTCTTATTTTTTTCTTTCCATTTTTGGAGCCTATAGTCCACTAACTGTTGGTAAGGGTGCTGAAAATATGTGATATTGATACACTTTTCAGGATGTAAGTGAGAAAAATACCTACATGAAACCTTCTTAAGTCATTGTCAGAGCATTACTGATGTTCGGAAAACAAGTCATGTATTACAAGATGTCATCAGGCTTAATAAGAATGATCCCTGAGTAAAAAGAACATCAAAAGATCTTTTTGCAAAAGATTTTTTAAAATGACACCTACTTTTCAACGCGCGCTAGCGGTGTAACGCGTAATCGTAGGGAGTTAAGACAGTAAGTGTTTTCAATTAGGAGGCCATGATTTTCATAGGGGACCATCTCCGCCCCGAATTGCATAATTCCTGAAAATTTCATCGAAATCAGATGGGAAATGTAGAAGTTATGGCAGTGACAAGGAAATACAAGTTTGCGCATGCGCAGTGGCCACGATCGACTGGGGACAATGATTTTTATAGGGGACCATCTCCACCCCAACTAGCATAATTCCTGAAAATTTCATCGAAATCAGATGGGAAATATAGAAGTTATGGCAGTAACAAGGAAATACAAGTTTGCGCATGCGCAGTGGCTACGATCAGGCTGGGGGCAATGATTTTCATAGAGGACCATCTAAACGCCAACCCTCACAATTTCTGAAAATTTCCGAGTAAAAAGAGCATAAAAAGACCTTTTTGCTGATTTTTTAAAATGATACCTACTTTTCAACGCGCTCTAGCGGCGGAAGGCGTAATCGTAGAGACTTAAGTCAGAGAAGCTAATTGTAGGAAATTTTATGTACTTTAATTCTGGTAATAGTAAAAAATCCTGTAGAACGCTTACTTTTGGAGTTATAGGCAAAAAACCGAAAAAAAGTCGAAAAAATAGGAGAAAATTTACCCCCACTCCTCGAGCTCACCCCCCACCATAGGGGACTTTTGAGGTATGATTAACCAAGTGTAAAGGAAGACGCTGGTGAAGAAATTTCTTTACTATGAATTATTTCTCCTATCTGCCCATTTTTGGTCTAATTCGCCTGGGCTATTAGTTAGTTTCGTTGTTTGAATCACTGAAACTTCTTTTAAGCTTCACTAGAGCACAGCAGTGTGAATTTGGTCAGTTTTTGCGTCGTTTTGCAGTAGGGTAGGACGTGCTCAGCCCTCCTTGATTTTCGCGGTATTTTTTTCGGCCGTGGCTTCACTTATTTAGGCATTTTCTTCTACGGCAATTTTTCCCCTTGGGTATTTCTGGTGTTAAACGTTATTCTATGGTAGGGCCCTATTATAGGATTCGACTTGAAATTGTAGAATCTAAAATTGATGTGAATTCCCCATCCGCATCAAATCCGGGGAAGATTCGCTAGGTAGCAGGAAAACGCGTGTTGATGGAGAAGGCGAAGACATTCTTGACTTTTCAGATTCAGGTTGGGCTGGAAGTAAAGATGACAGAAAGTCGACGAATGGGTTTATTATAAAATTTGGAACCACTCCGATCTTAAGGAAATCGAATAAGCAAAGGACATCCCGCTGCATTCTTCTCCTCGATGCTCCTTGTAGAGGAAAGTGTCTGTGATTTTTCACACCACTGTGTCAATTCAGGGTTAATTAGGTGTTTTATCTCATTTTATCATGGGAGAATAAATCGCTGTGTATTAATTGGCAGTGTTCCTATTAGGCACTTAATTATTAATAATAATCTTTATTGCTTCATAAATTAAATTATAGCAACACGTCATAAATAGTCAATGGTATGATAAATTCAGAATATAATAATAGCAAAATTTGGAGACAATTTAACAATTTATGGTCAGGTAGTTGGACAGGTTGTTCTACATAATTTTAAAAAGTCTTCAATACAATAAATTGCTGTTTTTAGGCATACGCGTTTCAAAGCACTTTTGATTTTTTTTATTGGGAGTAACTTGTAAGTGTCTGGTATTGCATTATACAGCTTGGTGCCCGCGAAGTCTATGTTATATTTTTGTGTTGAGGTTAATCTGCATTGGTCGACTTTCAGCAAATCGCGTTTTCGCGTATTATATCCGTGTTCCGCAGCAGCATACCTATTTAGATGACTATGAACCTCCGTCAGGCTTTCGACAATGTACTTTGCTCGGACCGTCAGAATTCGGTGTTCTGGAAACAGGGGTTTGCAAGACTCTCTCCGTCCTCTGCCACTCAGGATTCTGATGGCCGTTTTTTGGAGCCGGAAGATTTCATCAATGAGGAATTTCACCATGTCGAAATTTCCTATTTTTGACCCCAAAATCGGATTTAGCACCTCGAAAAACCTCCTACAGCAAACTTTCAGCCCGAACTTCCTAATTTACGAATAAACAAAACAGTGTAGAAAATACGAACATTTAAAAAAACGGGAAAATGACGTCATCTTGGAGTAGTTCATTTATGGCCGCTTGAAGCGCTGAGATTGAGAAATCTGTAGTCCCCAAATGCAAAATTTCACGAAACAGTAAAGTTCGAAATCGAAAAACTGAAGAAAAAAATAGAAAAAGCAAGATGGGGAAAATTAGGTTTCCCCTGTTTTGGTTTATTATTTCTAATAATAAGCCTATGTGATCGTATCGCAAAAAATTTTTATAACCCCCCCTCAAACTTTGTCACTTTACGTTTCAAGGTGCGTAGAATCCAAATTTGCCAAATTTGCCAAATGTCCGTCCGCCGTTCGCCGTCCGGGCCATAAAAGGCCTTAGAATCGGTCTAAAAAATCCGTTCTTTCGCACATAGACTCCATTTGGGGTCTAGTTGGTCCTAACGTCGAACTATTCCGATCGCTTAATTCGTATAGAAGTTATGGGCAAATAACCGGCCAAAAAAGAGGTTTTTGCTTAAATATGCGTGGGGTGACATTTTCCAAGTATTTTTCTTCATGTTGGATGGTTGGTGGCTTTATAGACGATTGTATAGAAAAATAATAAACCATTAAAAACCAATAAACCATAAAAATAATAAACGTACGATAAATCAGAAACACGAGTGTGAATCGCAAAAGAGGTCTAATCTCCGTGGCTTTATAGACGATTATATAGAAAAATAATAAACCATTAAAATAATAATAATAAATAATAAAATAATAAACCATAAAAATAATAATCGTGCGATAAATCAGAAACACGAGTGTGAATCGCAAAAGAGGCCTAATCTCCGTTCAAATTAAAGCTGACCGAAATGCCATCGATGTTTCTCTTCATGTTGGATGGTCGGTGGCTTTATAGACGATTATATAGAAAAATAATAAACCATTGTGTAATAATTTGCAGCGTTTTTGTTTGATAACTTTCCTCTTAGGAAATACGATTTCGTCGTCCCAATGGGCAACACTGGGAGGAGACAGCGATCCAAACAGCCCAATCAGCGAGCATTCCCGCTTCACGTCCGTTTTCCCGGTTATTTTTGAAATCATAAATTTTGATTGTCTCCCAAAAATAACAGGAGACTTATTTTCCGAAATCAGCCCGATTTTCATCTATCCCACACCATTAACTATTCAGGAAAAATGCAAACAGAATTCGGTGAAATTCCTCATTTGCTGTGAGTTTCCCCACAAGAGAATACCGTACGAGAGACGCGAGTCGAAATATGCAAAATATACGCTATGAAGAACCCGTAACGATACCGTGCATTTGAGTTTTCGAAGGAGGAAATTAGTTTGGGATAACTTTGACTTGAGGGCCGTTAAATGAGAATTCCACGACAGATTTTCTCGTACATTTATACCCAGTAGAGTGGCGGTCTGGGGTTCGGGACTACGTAGTGACAGTTCAAGGCGTTGAATTTTGTTGATATTTAGGCTTAATTTATTCGCAGCACACCACTCCACCATTCTTGACTCTACATTTTTTTTCGTTTTCCAGTTTCTCAATTGAATTGTCCTTTATCTTAGGTGTGCGGAGGTGATGGACTCTAAAATGCCTTACTACGCTTTGGAACGTGATCCTCAAAAGAGGAGAGTCAAACCCCCTCAAGCGCTCTTCGAGTTGGACGACCTCGGCGAGAGCTCTGACGACAGTGATTTCCGGATCGAAGACCACGCCGACGAATCGGACGATGATTCCATTGACTCCAACGCCAATGGAAACAAAGCCGGTAAATACGCGCTTTAATTTAATTATTATTAATTTATTATTTGATTAATTTTGTTAATGTAATTTCGCGACGGAATCGCGCGATTTAAATCGATATTTTACGTTTGAAACCCACTCAGAATTATAACTCGTATTTGAACCCTTTTTTATTAGAAGGGGCTCTGTGACATTTTCGGCCATTTTCACTTTTTTTTATTTGCTGGGTCTCCATATTTGGTTGCATCGATTGCGATTAAAAGGAACCTCGTATCATTGACGCTTCCCTTAGAAAAAACGCTGCAAATTATTACACAATGGTTTATTATTTTTCTATATTGATCACCCGTCTGCAAAGCCACCAGCCATCCAACATGAAGAAAAACATCGATCGCATTTCGGTCAGCTATAATATATTGATTTATGAACGGAGATTAGGCCTCTTTTGCGATTAACACTCGTGTTTCTGATTTATCGTAAGTCCAACCCTTAAATTTTCGTAGGGAACGAACGGTTTGTCCTACAAGGCTCCGCGTGATCTCAAAAAATTCTAAAAATTCTATAGAATCTTAAATTGAAGGAAAAACAATACCTTTATATCGAAATTTTTTGAGTTAGGGCGTTTTCAAAATTTCAAAATTCACTTTTGAACCCTTAGAATTGACCTACATCATCCAAAATCTTCGGGGCACAACTAGACCCCAAATGGAGCCTACATACCAAATTTCATCAAATCGGTCAATGTTAAGTGGGGAAAGTGCCGCGGACGGACGGCCAAATTTTTATTAGATTTTTGGATTCTACGTACCTTGTAACGTAAACCATCAAATTTTGAGGGGGTGTTGAAAATTTTGTTTTTCTTGGTCGATTCCAAAGGTTCATTATTGAAAATGATAAACCAAAACAGGTTAAAATTTCCGATGTCTTTTGAAAGGGGCTATGTGAGCCACATAACCCCTTTCAAAAAAGAACTGACTCACTCGCTGTGTGGTCGACGAGGAGTTTCGAGGCTCAAATAATAAACTGTCAGGTTGGTTTTTAATAATTAATATGTCGGTTAAGGGAGGGGGTTAATTTTTGTTTCTTGGCCGATTCCTAGGCTTTGTTATTGAAAATAATTAACCGAAATCACATCCTTTTGAATCTCCACCTCGCCCTAACTAAGACAACAATTCCAAGTGGGGGTGGCACGTAGCTTCCTCGTATCCAAAACCTGACTATACAGGGTGTTTCACGAAAAGGTTACACCCCCATTCATTTCCGTAAAATACAGCGTAAAAAATTCCGACCAACGCAATTCTTCATGATTTTTTGTGAGGATCTCAGGAAAAATACTTTTGCGCAAAAAAGTTGCGCGCAATCGTGCGCAATTGACGCTAACTTCTTTTTTTCAAATAGAACCCCCCCCCCCCTTTTTTTCATTACAGATTCGGATTCTACGTCAAAATTCATGAAAAATTCATACCCGAATCGATTTGTTTTATTGCGCGCAACCTGGTTTTTTGAACGCTCTAAGTTGCGCAACTCCACATTGCATAAAAATTAGGTTTTGGAGAACCCTTATGTTTTTTCATCATTTTTTAACGCTAAATCACAATGTGATGGTGTCATCCGTTTTTCAATTTGACTGGAAGTTTTCTAAATGGTGGCCAAAAAGTCGGTTGTTATTAGTGAAAAAATAGCTCTTTTTAAATCGTTATGAGTTTTTAGGTCATTTTATTCAGTTCAAGCATGATCATGCTGTCAGTTTTTATTTTCAACTCCACCGTAGACGGCCCCAAGCCCGTGGTTCAAAAGGAGGTGAGAAAATAAAAATAAACATGATTTCGACCACAAAACTTTTGTTTTCGTGAAAGAAATGTTAATTTTTCCTCTTGAAATCTTGATCTTTCTCAAAACGGATGACACCCTGTGATTCAGAGTCAAAAAATGATGAAAAAACATGTGCCACACTTAGGGTTCTCCAAAACCTAATTTTTGTGCAATTGTGGAGTTGCGCAACTTAGAGCGCTCAAAAAGCCAGGTTGCGCGCAATAAAACAAATCGATTCGGGTATGAATTTTTCATGAATTTTGACGTAGAATCCGAATCTGTAATAAAAAAGGGGGGTTCCATTTCAAAAAATGAAGTTAGTGTCAATTGCGCACGATTTTGCGCAACTTTTTTGCGCAAAAGTATTTTTCCTGAGATCCTCACAAAAAATCATGAAGAATTGCGTTGGTCGGAATTTTTTACGCTGTATTTTACGGAAATGAAGGGGGGTGTAACCTTTTCGTGAAACACCCTGTATAGATGACCAGATGCATACCTAGTAGTTACTCTTAAAATATCAATTTCTAAGTACCTTTCACTACCCTCATAGGGGACCATCTACACGTCAACCCGCACAATTTCTGAATATTGTTGCAAAATGTAGAAGTTATGGCTGTTACAAGGATTTCACGTTTACGCGTGCGCATAAGATACTTTCAATTTGGTGATGATTTTCATAGGGGACCATCATCATCACAACTCGCATAATTCCTGAAAATTTTGTCCAAATCAGATGGAAATGTAGAAGTTATGGCCGTGGCAAGAATTTCACGTTTGCGCATGTGCAGCGGCTACTATCAGTCCGGGGGTGATGATTTTCATAGGGGACTATCTACACCCCCACCCGCACAATCCCTGTAAATTTCATCAGAATCGGATGAGAAATGTAGAAGTTATGGCTGTGGAAAGGATTTCATGACAGACAGACAGACAAACACGGAACCAAAATTGTTCAGGAAGGTCTGAAACGTGAAACGCGAGTGGAAATTTTGATTTTGGTTGATTGGATTTTAATTTTGAATAAACTGATCATATAAATCTTTTATGTTATGATGTTTTATGTACATATTTTCATCAAAATATGTCGCATTCAATTAATAAAACTGTTTATTTAAATGATTTCAGTCCTGAAAAATTGATTTTTTTTAAAGGTGGTATGTGAGAGCATTTCAGATTGCAATTTGATACACTTCCCCTTGCTGAAAAAATCTGAAAAATTCTGGAGGATTGTAAAGTATTTAACTGTAAAATGGGATGTTTTGATCGTTTTGACGACTTGGGACAGTTTTTTGCGTTTTCCCGAAAGTTTCACAAATGACACATAACCCCTTAAAAAAAACGGGTTCATTTTCAATAAACATATTTCGTTCATTCCACATTGTAGATGGTGCTGACGACTCCTCATCAGGATCCAGCGATGAAAGCGATTTGGATGATGCGGCAGCTTTGGAAGAAGCCAACAACGAGGCCAAGGATTACATCAATAATTTATCAGATAATTGCAATAAAAAACAGGTTAGAATGAGTATTTTTTTTATATTTTATTAGTTTAATAATTCTTTAGATACTTTGTAAGAATATTCGCAAATTGAGATAAGGAAGGAGTCGATAAAACAGCTTTCCGTACCGAAAATTCGATACCATCCGAGTTTCGACATCGAAGTACCTACTTTGTTCACGATGTTTTCTGTAGGATAGTTTTCCTCTCTGATAAGGATAAATCATTTATGAATACGAAAAAGGCATTATTATTGCATAGGGTAGTGCTTACAGATTGGAGATACTGTAAGAGAGGGGATAAAAGCTGCGGGAGTTAGCGCTGAAACCCGACAAGGATTGTTGGAGGCTAGACTCTCATCTGCAATACCTGCCTCATACTATTGGTAGTTCTGTTGGTATTCTCCTGATGAGGAAAATTCTTGGGAGCAGAAAGAGTTCAAAGGGATTGAGGGAGCGGCCCGAGGACATGGATTATCCAGACGATGTTTATGCGATTTGACTTTCAAGCCCGAGAAATTCACAGAACTGGCTGAAATGGAGGGACTTGGAATCAATGTGAGCTAGACGAAGGAAATTCGTGTCGACTTAGCACTGACGGCAAGCATGAAGTAAATGGAGATGTGGTGGAACAGATGAGGCTTTCCAGTACTTTGGCAGCATCGTGGTCGTAAGGGGCGAGGGGGGGGGGAGAAGAGGTGAAGAGTCTTTCGTCTGGCTGTATCCAGTTTGGAGAAATACGAGGGTGGATCAAATATAAACGGGACTCTGACCTCTGAGCGCCGATGGTTGACAGAAGCGGGCCCGTCACTTCGAGATTGTTTGAACAGGTTCATTAGAAGGTGGATGAGGGGGGCGTCTCCCCCTTTACAACCTTTCATGAGTAGTTATCGCCATGTCTGAACAAAAGGTGCCCGTTTCCATTGAGCAACGAATTATCATAAAATTTCTTACCCGTGAAAGAGTCAAACCTTCGGAAATTTTTCAAAGGTTGACTGCCCAGTTCGGGGACCAAACCCTCTCTAGGACCCGTGTGTTTGCCTGGCACAAAGAGTTTCAGGAGGGAAGAGAACGAGTAGAGAATGAGGAACACGATCGTCGTCCCCGGAGCAGCATTACAGATGAGAACATTCAAGCGGTTCGTGACATTCTTGAAGATGATCGACGTGTGACTGTCTCCGAAATCGCTGAGCAGGTAGGGGTAAGTTATGGGAGCTGCCAAACGATCATTACAGAGCACCTAGGATTCCGTAAAGTGTGTGCCAGATGGGTCCCTCGCCTTTTGACTGCAGATCAGAAGTTGAGACGTTTGGAGGTCTGTCAGAGGCTTTTTGCAAGGTTTGAGGAAGAAGGGGAAGCATTTTTGGCTAGCATCGTCACCTGCGACGAAACATGGGTCCATCATTACACACCCGAATCGAAGCAAGCCAGTATGGAGTGGCGGAGGAAGGGGGAGACAGCCCCAGTGAAAGCAAAAACTCGACTGTCTGCTGGCAAGGTCCTTGCAACTGTTTTTTTCGACTATCGAGGCGTTTTGCTCATTGATTTTTTGCATGAGCGAAGAACAATCAATGCTGCCTACTATTGTGAGCTGCTGACTCAGGTGAGGGCTGCATATCGCAGCAAAAGACGGAATCAACCAATTCGTGACGTCATCCTCCTCCACGACAATGCAAGGCCCCATACTGCAGCTCTAACTGTTCAAAAATTGGAAGAAATGCATTGGACTCCACTTGATCATCCTCCCTACAGCCCTGACCTATCGCCCTGTGATTTTCACTTGTTTGGGCCAATTAAAGAAGCCCTAGGCGGACAGCGATTCGAGGATGATGAGGGGGTCGAGGGGTTCGTGCGCAATTGGCTTCAGACGCAACCTTCATCGTTTTTTGATGCTGGGATTAAAAAACTTCCTATTCGCTGGGAAAAATGTGTCACAAAAGCAGGAGACTATGTAGAAAAGTGACATATACCCGCTTTTCATTTTCTAACAAATAAAATTTAAAAAAAATAAAGTCCCGTTTATATTTGATCCACCCTCGTAGCAATATTTCCCTTGGAACGAAGCTGCTCTCCTCAGTAGGGATGCCCCAAAAGTATCGATACTTCTTGAAAAAAGTATCGATACTTCTTGAAAAAAGTATCGATACTTCTTGAAAAAAGTATCGATACATATCGATACTTTTTCCCCTGATATATATCGTAGTATCGATACTTTTTTTCCAGTATCGGAGGCGATACTCTCATTCTATCTGTTTTTTATCAGATCTCACATTTTATCTGTTTCAACACCTACGACATTAGGTGGACTAGATTAGGTAGAGATTAGATAGAAGAGGACTTGACAGTACCTCTTTCTCTACGTAGATTGTAGGGAGACCAACAAACTTCAACAAATTAAACAAAGATGATGTACCACCACCTCCAGCTCTCTATGATTTATCATAGAGCAGGTTAGGAATGTCCCTAAAGTATCGATACTTAAAAGTATCGATATTTTTTGAAAAAAGTATCGATACATATTGATACTTCTTTTCTCTGATATATATCGTAGTATCGATACTTTTTTTCCAGTATCGGAGGCCATACTTTTTTTTCTCTCACATTTTATCTGTTTCAACGACTACGACATGAAGGTGCCTACTCGACAGTACCTCTATCTACATAGATTGTTGGGAGACCAACCATTTCAACAAATTAAACAAAAATGATGTACCACCACCTCCAGCTCTCTATGATAACCTGCTGTCCTCCATCATCTAGGAAGGACCACCAAAATGTTAACCCAACCAAGTGCAATACGAAAACAAGTGCCTAAACAAAAAACAAAAAATTAAATGAAAGAATGAGTGATTTATTGTTTTGTTCGTTCTATATTAATTATTATCCTCGCGATGGAGAAATGTTACACTGATGGAGAGAAACATAAACGACATTTTCACCCATTTTTTTGAAAGTATCAAAAAGTATCGATACTTCAAAATATTGATATTTTTTGAAAGTATCGATACTTCAAAATATCGATATTTTTTGAAAGTATCGATACTTCAAAATATCGATATTTTTTGAAAGTATCGATACTTCAAAATATCGATATTTTTTTAAAGTATGGCATCGATACTTTTTGATACTTTCTAGATGTATCGATACGATATTATATCGATACTTTTGAAGTATCGGACATCCCTACTCCTCAGTAATATAATCATCCACTCAGCGGGACAGCAGTGGGGCTACGGTCGTTGGGGCATTGTTGAGCAAGTCCTGGCCAGGAAATGTCCTACCCCAGAAGAATGACGTAGTTTTACTCGGACCCAACGCCCTTGAATCGGAGTTTCAAGAATAAATAAATCAATGAAATGCTCTCGCTATATCAGATACCTACCCGCAGATAGTTCGATTCGCGTCCACTTTTTTCGCGTTTGTTGATTCGTTTACATCTTTAAATTTGATTCAATTTCCCAATGTTTGAAAGTTGTTGCTTAACAAACATAAGTAATTATTCTTTAAGTTCTGAAGTACCTCAAACTGGCGGTTCCAAATAGGAACCTATTGACATTTTCATGTCTTTGCTTTGGCACATGAACTGAAAAATCGTCACGAAAATGTGTGCGCAGAGCACACACGCTCATAGATTGGAAAAGACATCAATCTAAGCGGGGCTGGTAAAATATAATTCGAATAGTAGACTGTATAGAAAAATCACGGATTATGAAATATAAGGGCTGATGACTCACCAGACGATGCACCGCGGTGTGTTTCCCCAGGCCTGGGGGCGTCTTTCCTGTCCTGGAAGATCCGTTGAAGGAGGAAACCGACCGTGTTACTCGACTACGTTCACAATCCGTGTATAAATGTTTGAAAATAACGGTTGAATTTAATACTGGTGGGTAACCACTTAAAATGACTTTAAAAATAGCGGTCAAAGAGAGGAAAATTATCGATTTTAGACAAATTATTTCGCCTAAACTTTCAGATTAAATTGCGGTAGCGCACAAGAGATTCGTGGGACACGAGAAGAAGAGAAGAAGTGGTAGAGGACTAGGCTACTCAGGTGGGGGAGGAAGTGATTCGACCGATAGCGTCGCCAGATAGAAGCACCTTATGGGTTATCTACTGCTGTGGCTCGAACAAAAACTTTGATGCTTGGGTACATGAACTAACAACCTTACTTCACTACCTTGTTGTGTAGTGGTTGACATGAAAATGTCCCAATGTGTTGCAGACTCGTATGCAAGCATTAAACATTAAAATTTTCTTTGATTTTAGATTAGATTTTAATTTTCATTCAAACGCCATTTCTTTCCTCAAATTTCTTAGTAAACCTTAGAAATGATACGCCTTCGGAAAGCTGACAATGAGGGCATGTTTTTTTCCTAAGATTCATCGAAATGGGCAGAGATCAAACTTCGATTAAAAAAAAAGAAGTAAAATTTCGATAATGTTTGCTTTTTGGCTTGATTTTATAAAAGTATTTCATTTTTAAAAGGTCTTGGTTTTGCGCTAGGTAGCTTGAAAATTTAACATTATTTCCAAGGATATCTTCAAATTTGAATTTACTAGGTAAATAATGGGAGTTATGGCAGTTTCAATGCCTCGAAGTCGAAAACACGAAAAATTTGAAAAAAAGGAGTTAAAACGAAATTGCTAAGAGACATTTTTTGTTGGAAATACCGTGTAGAATCAGTATAGGGTTAACAGTCATAAGTAGGCATGTTTACACAATTTTTAATTTCTGAAATGTTGTACCTCTTTCAGAAATCTTGCCTCGATTCCGAATATACCTTATGTTCTATGATTATGGCGGTAATTCCCAAAAACAATTACAAAAATCATGTAATTTCTCCCTTGACGGGAAAAACGATAAATCATGATTGTGTGTAAGTATTATTGCAAAAAAAAAATTTTTTTTCTTGTGTTTTTGATGATGACGTTTTGTGCAGTTCAATCCCAAAGATGCTCTGAAGATTATGATCTGCACGGTTTGCCTCGGAGACCGAAGTGATGCAGCAAATGAGATCATTGAGTGTGACAGTTGCGGTGTAACCGTCCATGAAGGTACAGTCTAAAATCTCTCGTAGACCCTAGATTCTTTGCATGTAAAACTTTCCGTAGGTACACTCAAATTTCTCACTATTCACACTCAGGGGTGTGGAAGCGTTAGAATAGAAACAGTTTTGAACTTCACAGTGATGGTTCACCACCTCATTATTTCAAAAAGATTGTTTTTAGTATCTTAAAAGTCCGGTCGTCACTTGTACTTCAAGCCCTCATGGTCAAAAAAATTTTTTTTTTGTGCCATGAGGGAAAAATTTTTTTTTTATGCCCTGTTTCTATTCACCACCAACTACGTGTCAATAGAAACAGTCATTATTTTTCACTAAATTTTCTATTTCTACGGCTTCATATATGAATAGAAACAGCAGGAATCTTTTTGAAAAAGCTCAAAATGGATATTGGGAGGGGGAAAAAATTCAAAAACCAAAAAATAGAGCCAGTAAATGGGAAAAAGAATTTTTATTACAAAAAAAAGCTATCCCTATTTTGATAAACATTTTCACTGTTTCATTAAGCTGTTTCAGCTTAACTTATCTTATACACTATGAAATGGTAATTAAACTTTCAGGTACCTAAATTAAGCAGGTAGGTAACAATGTTCCAAATGAATATTTTGACAAGAAATTTAGAGATACATCTTAGGAACTGTAGTGGAACCACTTTCCAACAAAAAAGTTTACCTTAATCAGTCTTGAATTAATTATTGCAGTAGAACCACTTTCCAAAAAAAAGTTTACCTCAATCAGTATTAAAATAATTATCATTAAGAAAAAATAGTCAACAGGAACTCAAATGGGTTGGTAACCAATCGTAGGAAAATAAACTAGAAATACCTAGGAAGAAAATTAGGTTGTAGAAATTAAACTACAAAAGGACTGTTTACAACTACAAACTGGTACAGTAGTTTACAACTTGGTTGTGAAAAAATCTCAACAAATTGATATAGGTATCAAAAAACTAGACTTGATGCGTCATGGGGAAATAACTTCACTCCACGGCGAAGTTCCTTCGGTGGTGATAGTTTTTTGAAAATGTCATCTGCAGTTACGACGCAGATGTCTGGTGCTTGAGGGAAATGGTACACAAACCCTTTGGGGTCTTGACGACGCGTCTTCATCTGCCTGAGGAATGAGGTCTCGTAATAAAATTTTCCATCATCCTCTTCTATGGACACCACTTTCCCTATGTAAAAGGCTTTCTTTGAGGCGGAAGTCGATGGTTTTACACTCACTTTTTCAAAAGCTGCCATTATCCAGTCCTTGACTCTGATTTCGTTTCCATCTTGAAGCTCAGGTGAAGTGTTACCATTAGGAGATGGGTTAGGGATGACATCATCCTCAGACTCTGAGTGACTCTGAAATAACCAAAAATGGTCATTAGAAACAAGGAGGGTCGATAGCAACATGTTTCTATTCACCCGCAAAACGGACTTAATCAATTAAAATGACAAACAAAGATAAAATTATTCTACTCACCGATTTGAAAAGCTGAGCTGTTAACGGAGTGGGATAACGCAACAAGTTGCTGGCAGCACTAATCACCTGGTCGAGCGGGACTTTCCTAATCACACATGGCCGATAAGAGATAAACAGCTGAGTCGGCTTTTTACTCATGACGGACACGGTGATGTAGTTGTCACTACTCTGATGATGTCATTGTAGACCCAACATCCTCTGAAGAAGGTGGAACCTTTTGTTTGATTTTTTAGTTCAATATTGACCCGACAGAGGCCATTTGATGCATTTTCCAGAAAATCGTTTCTATTCACCCTCCTGTTTCTATTATAACGCTTCCACGTACTTAGTGCCTTATTGGTCCCATTCCGGTCCTTAATGTTCATACTTTTCATGCTTCTATTTGAAAGAATAATAGAATTGCCATGTGTCAATGTTTAGGGTGTTATGGAGTCCAGGATTCGGACAGCGTTTGTAGCACTGACTCGCCCTGCCCGACTACTCCGTGGTTTTGTGACGCCTGCAAAGCTGGTCTTGAAGATGCTTCTTGCGAACTTTGCCCTAATCGAGGTGATATAAATGATAAGTTGGGATGAACAGGCTATCAGTGAACGTAGCGATATCAATTGAAGAGTTCAGGGGAAGAATGGTTTTTGTCAACTTTTTGCGAAAAATGAGATAAGACCGCCACCGCTTGCCTATTCAACGTAGCTAGCAACTTGGAATATTTATATAGATTTTACACGGA
Source organism: Apolygus lucorum (assembly GCA_009739505.2). Taxonomy (NCBI): domain Eukaryota; kingdom Metazoa; phylum Arthropoda; class Insecta; order Hemiptera; family Miridae; genus Apolygus; species Apolygus lucorum. The sequence goes on along the minus strand of CM019168.2, from coordinate 35,524,223 downwards.
GGTTTGCCGTACTGTGGAAGAATGGTTCATGTCCCGCGCTCCCTCCTACTCCTGGGAGGTGGCGTCTTACGGCTTCTGTGATTTACGTATCATTTTTGGTTTATTATTTTCAATAATGAACCTTTGGAATCGCCCAAGAAAAAAAAATTTTAACACCCCCTCAAAATTTAATGGTTTACGTTTCAAGGTACGTAGAATCCAAAAATCGAATAAAAATTTGGCCGGCCGTACGCCGTACGCGGCACTTTTGCCACTTAGAATTGACCGATTTTGATGAAATTTGGTATGTAGGCTCCATTTGGGGTCTAGTTGTGCCCCGAAGCTTTTGGTTGATGTAAGTCACTTCTAAGGGTTCCAAAATCAATTTTGAAATTTTGAAAACGCCCTAATTCAACAAATTTCGATATAAAGGTATTCTTTTTCCTTCAATTTAGGATTCTATAGAATTTCTAGAATTTTTTGAGACCACGCGGAGCTCTGTAGGACAAACCGTTCGCTCCCTACGAAAATTTAAGGGTTTATATTGAAATATATATATAAATCAAAACACGAGTGTGAATCGCAAAAGAGGCCTAATCTCCGTTCAAATGGAGCTGACCAAAATGCAATCGATGGTTGGTGATTTTGACTTTTTTTTATTTATTTTTATTTTTTGTTTTTATTTTTTGTTTTTATTTTTATCTTTTCCTTCATATTGGATGGTTGGTGATTTTGTAGACGAGTGATCTACATAGAAAAATAATAAACCATTGTGTAATAATTGGCAGCGTTTTGTTTCTCCGATGGAATTTTCCAACTGGACTGAGCACCTATCAGGGTTTTACTTTATGAAATTTCCCTACTCGGCCTGTTAAGATCATCCACATAACAAAGAAGTACCAAAAATTTCAGTTAAAAAAAAACTTAATTTGGAAATTTAATTTAATTTCATTATTAAAAGAAACCATCTCTAACCAAAGAGCTTCCTCAGCCAAGCCTTCACAGAGACAAACAAAGAAGAAAAAAATCCCCCAAATACATCCAATCATCCCCAAGAAGAAGATTTACAAAACCATGCTTCCCATAAAAGCGGCGAAACACGGAGATTTGCAGTTTCTTAAACATTTTTTTGAAGAGAACAGCATCCCAACTACACTCCTGCTCAAAATTAGCGCACCACCATCCCTTTTTTCGTTTATCTCTTTCCTTCTTCCCTTATAAATTTTGTATCCTGGACTGGCCACCAAGGAGCCTAAACATGAATCCGATAGAGCATGTTTGGGACATGCTGAAAAGAAGAATTCGAGCCAGAGATCCACCATCAGACAATCTTCAGCAGCTGGAAACAGCAGCGAAAGAGGAATGGGACAATATCCCCAGGAAGGTATCCACAACTAGATTAGAGGCATCGGTCGATAGCTCCAAGCCCTCATCCTAGCTAGAGGAGGTAATACTGAGTATTGAAAAGCTAAACTGGCATAATTCAAACCTTTTTTTCACATTTTCAATTTTTATAATTTCACCTCAAGAAGTACATTTTTCTATAATTCATTAAAAACATATTTTTTTCTCTCGAATTTGTGCCTTCTTTGGTTACATTTTTTCTTCTGAGTTTGCAAACAATGTGTGCAAATAGATAAAAACTTGATAAAGGAAAAAATAAGGGGGCAAACGAGGAAATGGATGGTGGTGCGCTAATTTTGAGCAGGAGTATATTTTATTCAAACCTTAAGAAAGAAGAAGATCCAAAAAGGAACGAGCCGAAGAACAAGAAAAAGAAGTAGAAAAACACCAAAAAGGGAAAAATAATAACCTCAGCGAAAACGTACTTGATGTAGCAGGTTGTTGGACATAGATATCTAGTCAACAGATGGAATGTGATTCACACTTCTTGTCACACTCATATCCTCCATCATACAATAGCAGTGACGTAACTACTATCTAATAATGTTGGAACACTTATATCTACTCGTATTCATGTTTTGTATTGCACGATAGACGCATGTTGTAACACTCACCAGATCATGTGAGTAGTACTTAATAACCACAGTGTATCCAGATAGGTAGGTAGGTACGCATTGAAGTCGCTGCCGTGCCCATCAGTAGACACAAACTAACTACATCCCTTATTCGATGATCTGGTTAGCATTACAAGAGTAAGTACCATTGAGTTAAACTGTGCTCCCCAAACTAGCACCCAAACTAGCACCTAGTACGTCTCTGCTGCCATATGAGTATGATAGTAAGTGTGAACCTCCCTAGGAATGGTTGTGACGAGTTTTTTGAGACTTTATTATTATAGGAGACAGTTTATTATATTGGTGGACATATTATAATGTAGCTACATACCCTCGGAAGCGTTGTTACCTAAGTAATTAACATTTAACACCTCCCACAATTTTAAACGAACAAATATTTACGTTCATACTCGGTGTGGAAACATGTTTGCAGTATTGGAGGTATGTATATTTGCCAAAAAGAATAATATGTTGGTGAGTAGAAGATCTTGAAGACGTTTGCGTCTACAGATGGGCACGGTGGCGACTTCAATGCGTACCTACCTACCTATCTGGATACACTGTGGTTATTAAGTACTACTCACATGATCTGGTGAGTGTTACAACATGCGTCAATCGTGCAATACAAAACATGAATACGAGTAGATATAAGAGTTCCAACATTATTAGATAGTAGTTACGTCACTGCTATTGTATGATGGAGGATATGAGTGTGACAAGAAGTGTGAATCACATTCCATCTGTTGACTAGATATCTACATCCAACAACCTGCTACATCAAGTATGTATTTGCTGAGAGAATTATTTTTCCCTTTTTGGTGTTTACGGACATAATTTTTGAGGTCGGTCCATCTTTTTGTTAAAAAGGTTTTTATTTTATTATTTTTCCATTTTATATTATTTTTTATTTTTCACTTTAGTGGTATTCAATTTAAATCTGAAATTAATTTACCCACAGTTTATCGATCTGTTAATGTAGATCTATTTCCATACTGTGAATCATTTCAGCAAGGTGAACCAGACGCCGTAGGGTGGACCACATTCTGTAATCCGGATCAGTTTCCATATAGAGATGAGTTTCCGTTTTTGGATCAGTTTCAGGAGGTATTTGGTTCAGTTTGCTACTTAGCAATCTACTCTCTTACCCCCTAACTGTTCGACGTCCCTCATATTTGATAGGTACTGGGTAGTTCTGACTACACAATTCAACAACTCAACCATGACATGATTGACGAGGACTTATCACCTAACTGTACTATATACCTCATATTTGGTGCGGCACAATTCAGTTCTGACGATCACCTGTACTATTACCTACCTAACTATTTATGAATGACGAAGAAGCTATATGCTACACCCAATTGGTAGAATACTCCCTCATCACCTAGTTGTACTATGTACCTCATATTTGGTAAGGCACTATTCAATTCCGACAATCTTCTATACCATTACCTACCCAACTATATTATGGATGACGAGGAAGCTATGTGCTACACCCACTTGGTAGAAAACCATCTCATAACCTAGTTGTCCTATAATCCCTCATATTTGGTACGGCACTATTCAGTTCCGACAATCTCCTATACCATTACCTACCCAACCATGTTAAGGATGACGAGGAAGCTATGTGCTACACCCACTTGGTAGAAAACCATCTCATCACCTAGTTGTCCTATAATCCCTCATATTTGGTACGGCACTATTCAGTTCCGACAATCTCCTATACCATTACCTACCCAACCATGTTAAGGATGACGAGGAAGCTATGTGCTACACCCACTTGGTAGAAAACCATCTCATCACCTAGTTGTCCTATAATCCCTCATATTTGGTACGGCACTATTCAGTTCCGACAATCTCCTATACCATTACCTACCCAACCATGTTAAGGATGACGAGGAAGCTATGTGCTACACCCACTTGGTAGAAAACCATCTCATCACCTAGTTGTCCTATAATCCCTCATATTTGGTACGGCACTATTCAGTTCCGACAATCTCCTATACCATTACCTACCCAACCATGTTAAGGATGACGAGGAAGCTATGTGCTACACCCACTTGGTAGAAAACCATCTCATCACCTAGTTGTCCTATAATCCCTCATATTTGGTACGGCACTATTCAGTTCCGACAATCTCCTATACCATTACCTACCCAACCATGTTAAGGATGACGAGGAAGCTATGTGCTACACCCACTTGGTAGAATACCTAACTAACAGTACCATAATTATTCCTCATACGTATATGGTAGGAAAACTCACATATTCGAGCATTGATAAATACGTTTGATACGGCTCATGCAGGTTCTGAGCGAATAACCCACTATAATTTCCCCCTTTCTCATCCCCCGCAGCACCTTTTAGTTATCGGAACCCCCTCATATAGCATACCATTTTGAAGCTTACAATCAGACCTTCAATTTGACTATACACAAATAGTCCGTCATCGGCTAGGTTCGGAAGTCACAGGGCAAGAAGAGTGGATGCGGACCAGTATTCCCGAAAACGGGAACCACGTTTTTCAACTTCTTTCACAAATTTTCAATACTTTTAACAAAGCAAAATGAAATCTGTTTGAAACGGGACCACCACGGATACTGGTAGAACAAATTTCAAAAAGAACCAGACATATTGGTACCAGAATGAAGAGATGCAAGGTGTTCAGACATACAAAAAAAAAAAAAAAAAATTGTTCCACGACAACCCGAATTGAGTACCTCCTCTTTCGCGCGCCTTCGGCGCGTTGAAGTCGGTCAAAAAGTACGACAAGGAAAGCGAAGAGGACGTGATCAGTGATGAAGTGATCATTGGTGACGAAATGTAGGAAACAATGGTTGCTGTCCGAACCTTTCTGCTGTCCGTTCATTTCTTTTTTTTTTCAGTAGAACAAGTAGTTAGTTTTAATTTCCCATTCTATAATACAGTTCAATAAGATTATTAAAGCATGGGCGTATTTTTATTTTTTGAATTTTGATCATACCCTTGCCTCAAAACGTTTTGAAACCCTTAAAAATGATTTTTCTCGAAATCAGGTTTTATGGACATGTATCATGCTTCCCCTGTACTCTTCAATTATCTCAGTTTATGGAAAACCATTGGATTGAATTTTAAGCCTAAATCTCCCTTGAGCATCTACGTTACTAATTCTCTTTGTGTTTCTGATGATTTGCTTTCCACGACCTCTGGCTCTAAGTAGAGTATAATAAAAATATTCAAGTACAACGCAACTTATTATTTTCTGGCATTTAACGCGTGGATCCGACATTCTAGGTGGTATTTTCAAGGAAACGGACGTCGGGAAGTGGGTCCACTTAGTATGCGCTCTGTACATGCCGGGAGTGGCGTTCGCCGAGGTGGATAAGCTCCAAAACGTTACCTTGTTCGAAATGGCGTACTCCAAATGGGGCCACAAATCCTGTTCTCTCTGTCAAGATCAGCGATTTGCTCGAACTGGCGTGGCTGTGGGTTGTGACGCAGGGATGTGCAAGTCATATTTCCATGTTACTTGGTGAGTGTTGCTGCTGTACAGTGTACTTACGTGTGCAATGTTATTCAGGAACTATAAATAATAATTCAACGTTTTTCATTGCAGCGGTCAGCGTGAGGGTTTATTAGCAGAGGCTCATTCTGAAGAAGCAGATCAAGCTGATCCCTTCTACGCGCATTGCAAACTTCACACTGATAAAACATTATTGAAGTAGGATTCAAAGTTTTATGCAATTCCTCTCAAATGAATTTTTGAACTCATGGAAAAAAACAGCTCAGCTGTTGTGTTTCAAATCGAAGTTTCTAAAACAAAGTGTTCATCTGATCCTGCAGGAAAAGAAAACGGAATTGGCTTGCTCTTCAAATGAGAATGGAAGAAATTCGCAAGAACAGAAAAGACGATGCAGAATCTCAAAGGATTCAGAGGAGGTTGGCGAAGTATAGAACCAAGTACATGGGAACTCGAGTCAATAGAATCCAGCCTTGGGGTGAGTTGTAGGATAAGTTTATACTTACATAAATTAATTTTGGATAACCTATGGGAAAATAGTGAGTATTGTAATTGAATTGCATGAAACTTGATTGTTGAACGCGGGAAAAAAACGCGTTGGTCCCCTGTGGCGAAGACATTTTTTTCGCCGAAACGCTATGGCAGCAACATATATTAAAAAGTACATTTTTCCAAAAATTTTGACATAAAAAAAAGTTGAGAATTCTGAGAATTTATTCTCGGCGTCAACGTGACGCAGCCAGCGGCAGTGTAAAGTTGCTCCAGTTTGAATGGGAAATCAACCCCAATTGAGTGGGTTGGCTCAGGCCGCCCGTCCACTGGACGCGAATTCTGGCTGCCTTTGCAAGGGAGATAGGTTGATGGTGCATAGAAATAGGTAGGAATCAATCATGTACGACAATACCTACCTAGTTATTCCATACCTGGGAAGAGAACGAGTTTTCTCTTTTTTGGGAGCTTTGTAGAGTTGTCTGGCAAAGATTCAAAGCAGAAACATATTGTTTAGTAATGCATGCATTCCAGGGGACGTCCCATTGGATAAGTATTAGATCAGTTTAACCAGTTGGTAAGCGATAAAACTGTTTCACTCGATGTAATTTATTTATTACTCTAGGCTAGAAATAGTGACCCCCCCCCCCCTCACCATTATCCTCCATAACATTTCTAGCAGCATTGGAGCCTCGAATATGAAGAGCATTTTAAAATCCATGATCTACGATACCCAACATGCGAATTCGAGTTCACACACCCCCCCCCCCCCTCCGCACCAATGGTGCCGGGCTGGCACCAACGCGGAAATACGTCGTGACATTGAACTTTCATCTGTTAGTTTTAGTAGGCGGTCAGTCGAGGTTCACATCCGTATTCAAGGTGAAACACAAAAAAAAAAAAAAGCCACGAAATATGCGGTTTATGGTGTCCTGGCACCATGGTGGCACCACTATTAGTTCCATGGTGGCACAGAGAATAATTCATGAAAATCTAGAGGTATAATGAGAATTTTTCCTCAATTTCAAAGGTTGGGTACAATTAGTAAGCAGTAAAGGAACCGAAATATTGAAAAATCGGATATTTTGTGAATATTATACCCCCACCCATCCTCTCCCCTTGCAAATTTTGGTCTTCTGGTAAAATCATGTACTACTCGGAAGTTATTTGAGTCAAACAAAAAAAGAAACACGCAAATCGGTTGGAAATTGAGGCCTGGGCAGATTTTACAAGATTACCCCCGCAAACGCACGTTTTTTAAGCATTAACCCCCCCTTTCCCCCCTTAAAAAGCAAAATTCAAAATTCCGACGCCGTAGTGCACAATTAGATAGTTTTTCGCGTCGAAGAAGAAAAGAACCAGGAAAATCGGTTGAGAACTAAGGCCTGGGCAGACGACACAAGATTATGCTCAAAAACGCACGTTTTTTGAGCATTAACCCCCCCTTCCCCCCCCCCCCCTTAAAAGGCAAAATTCGAAATTCCGGCGACGTAGTGCACAACTAGATAGTTTTCCGCGTCGAACAAAAAAAGAACCAGGCAAATCGGCTGAGAACTAAAGGCTGTGCAGACGACACAAGATTTTGTCACACACACATACACACACACAGACATACACCTATGGTTTTTTCGCGGATTTGGATTCAGAATGGTCTAAAACGGATTACTGTGTGGTTTTTTTTTTTTTCTGTTGAGTGTTGTCCAACTTCACCCCAGATCGATCGCATAAGGACGCCCAAGTCTTACTGTGGGACGTCCTAAAAATGGAGTCAAACACAAAAAAAATCGGAGTTGAACCACTGGGTCTTTTTTACGATAACGAACTGAAAGTATGAAACTTATGAGAGGATAGAGCTGAATATTGACACAACCAACAACTAAACAATGTCGATCAACCTTAAAAAGAGTGAATCATTCCGTAAAAATGAATGAAAAATGTGAAAACATAACGAAATTACCGGAGGAGTTCGCAAAGATAAGGTGTCACTTTGTTAACTGCTCAATTACCTTCAACCTCGACCGATTCAGCTTCGGATTGAACCATTCAACTCGTAATATGTTCATCTATCACGAAAAAAAGGTAGAAAAGAGAGGAAACTGAGAACGAAAGAATAAGAGCAGATATTCTTGAACCTGTTTTGCGACAGATGCAGCCAGCCACAGGGACCCCGGGATTTGCGTGACATAGACACGGCCAGCCACAGGGACCCCGGGATTTGCGTGACATAGACGAGGCCTGCCACAGGGACCCCGGGATTTGCGTGACATAGACACAGCCAGCCACAGGGACCCCGGGATTTGCGTGACATAGACGCAGCCAGCCACAGGGACCCTGGGATTTGCGTGACATAGACACGGCCAGCCACAGGGACCCCGGGATTTGCGTGACATAGACGCAGCCAGCCACAGGGACCCCGGGATTTGCGTGACATAGACACAGCCAGCCACAGGGACCCCGGGATTTGCGTGACATAGACGCAGCCAGCCACAGGGACCCTGGGATTTGCGTGACATAGACGCGGCCAGCCACAGGGACCCCGGGATTTGCGTGACATAGACGCGGCCAGCCACAGGGACCCCGGGATTTGCGTGACATAGACGCGGCCAGCCACAGGGATCCCGGGATTTGGGTGACATAGACGCGGCCAGCCACAGGGACCCCGGGATTTGCGTGACATAGACGCGGCCAGCCACAGGGACCCCGGGATTTGCGTGACATAGACGCGGCCAGCCACAGGGACCCCGGGATTTGCGTGACATAGACGCGGCCAGCCACAGGGACCCCGGGATTTGCGTGACATAGACGCGGCCAGCCACAGGGATCCCGGGATTTGTGTGACATAGACACAGCCAGCCACAGGGACCCTGGGATTTGCGTGACATAGACGCGATCCGCGTCCAACGTGTTAATACGTGCGTCTGGTGAAGCACCTGAAAACTGTTCTCCCCAGAAAAGCCCTTGTGTTTTTTGCAAACTCACAGCGTCATCCACTGATAAAAGAGTAATTGTTATGCTTTCAAGGGGTAAACATTTAGCTGTCAGGCACTCCAAACGTTGTTCTTATAATAACATTATTTTCACAGTGCCGACTCAGAAAATGGCGCGCCTCTTGACTACGAGCGCCAGCGCTTGTAGGGCGCTGTGGAGGAAGGCAGAACTAAGCGGAGCGGACACCCAGAGTTGGGCGATGCGTGAAGCCCAAGTAGAAGCTCTAGCTGACATCCATAGACGGTGGCATATCCAACCAGCTTTCAGGTCAGTTTATAATTTAGTTCGTGTATTAAATTTGGATGTTGATCTGAATGAGGAGACGGCAAAGGAAAATACTGTTAACATTTCTCTTCGTGGAGAGAAATGCTTCTTTCTTAATCCATCGTTTGCAACAGAACGAGAACTTGTACGAACTCAACAAAATCACGATGAATCAAGTAACCTTTTTACAATTGTATAGAACATTCAACGCTGATTCAAAAATGTAATCAAAAGTTAAAAGTAAAAGTAAATGAAGTAAATTGGAGAAATATGAGTTTAAAACAAAGAAATTTTTTTCTGAAAAACCCCTTTTAAAAATCATATCTCTAGGACGAATTGAAATTAAAATATGGCTCCGTGTTGATTCATTATTTTCAATAATGAACCTTTGGAATCAAAGAAAGAAACCAAGAAAAAAACGTCTGCCGAGTGTGTGGCACGTAGCTTTCTCGTATCCATAACCAGTAATCAAATTTCATAATGAAGGCATCAATTTTTTCGAATTGAGTGTGAAGCGTTTATTTCTTCAAAATAAACTTGATTGTGAAGCAAAAAAACGCTGCAAATTATTATACAATGGTTTATTATTTTTCTATATTGATCACTCGTCTGCAAAGCCACCAACCATCCAACATGAAGAAAAACATCGATCGCATTTCGGTCAGCTAAAATTTGAATGGAGATTAGGCCTATTTGCGATTCACACTCGTGTTTCTGATTTATCGTACGTCCAAACTTTAAATTCTCGTAGGGAGCGAACGGCTTGTCCTACAGAGCTCCGCGTGGTCTCAAAAAATTCTAAAAATTCTATAGAATCTTAAATTGAAGGAAAAACATTACCTTTATATCGAAATTTTTTGAGTTAGGGCGTTTTCAAAATTTCAAAATTCATTTTTGAACCCTTAGAAGTGACCTACGTCAACCAAAATCTTGGGGGCATAACTAGACCCCAAAAGGAGCCTACATACAAAATTTCATCAAAATCGGTCAATGTTAAGTGGGGAAAGTGCCGCGGACGGACGGCCAAATTTTTATTCGATTTTTGGATTCTACGTACCTTGAAACGTAAACCATCAAATTTTGAGGGGGTGTTAAAAAAAAATTTTTCTTGGTCGATTCCAAAGGATCATTATTGAAAATAATCAACCAATATGGTTGGTTGGTGGTAACAATGGCAAAGCTGTGTTCTTTGCAAACGAGTGATGTATGCAGAAAAATAATAAACCTTTGTGTAATAATTTGCACCGTTTTTGATCTAGTTTGACGTAATTTTTCTGCACGAGCGAATCACCCTGTATAAACCGTTTATACTTACTGTCATAACATGATGTACTTTTCAATCCATTAATGATAGAATGGGGGGTGCGCCGATTTTTTTTTTAATTTTTAATCGAAAGTAGACCTCATTCTGAGAATTTTTACATCATCCATTATCTTTTTGGATGAGTAGATCTTTTTCCATGATTTTTCGAAGTTTCGAATGTTAATGATGTCACGCGCCCTTCATTCGAACGTCCAGTGAAATTGGACGTCCAATGAACGTCCTTCATTCCCCCAGCCCATTGTGACGTCATAAACATTCGAAACTTTGAAAAATCATAGAAAAAGGTCTTCTCACGCTAGAAGGTCGCGGTTGGTGTCAACATTCTCAGAATGAGGTCTAGTTTAGATTAAAAATAACAATAAACAGTTTTTCCGACCCATGCGCACACCCCATTGTTTTGGTAAGCACTTACTTAATCATAGTGTTTTCTTTCGCAGTGTTGAATTCATTGGTTACTACCTTGACCGAAATAATCGCGTCAGCACTCTGAGGAAACAAGTTGCAGAATTGGCTGAGGAAAATTCCAGACTCCTGGATGAACAGGCTGTCACAGAAGAGAAGAGAGACCAAGTCAGTTTTTACAGCAGGAAGGTTCTCATTTAACATTCGGAACCGGTAAACCGAAGTAATTATTTTGGAATTATTTTCAGATTTACAAAGAACATGCTCTGGAGGTGACTGCTAACGAAGAGTTGAAATCAGGCGTCTTGAAATTCCACGATTTGGTGTCGTTCCTGTGCCCCAATAAACGACTTCCGGTATTGAGCATGATCGGACGCCCAGTTTTGACTCCTCCTACGAACATTGGTTGGTGTGATGGTACTTTTCTCAGGTTATTGTTGAAGAGTGTTGAGTCGGATGATAAAGTTGGTGGTCGAAACGACTCTGGGTCCTCTTTGTGTATAAAAAGGGGGAAACGTTGATTTTTGGTGTTTAATTCTCATTTCTAGCTACAGTTTCGCTGGGGCAACTTGCCAGCATCTTCAGGCTAAAACATATTTGAGAACAGCAGATCTCTTATCAGTCTTATGTAGAATATACTTCTAGTCATTTGTTCATTCCTATCTCCTAGCAGTACTGCCCCCATGCCAATGGAGAATATCAAAAGTTTCCTTTGTTTTCTATGAGAAATCTCCTTTTTTCCGCAATGGGGAATTTGCCTCAATTTTAGATTCTGGAATTTCAAGTCAAATCCTATAATAGGGCCCTAGAATAACGTTTAACACTAGGAATAACCAAGGGGAAAAAATTACCGTAGGAGAAAATGACTAAACAAGTGAACCTCTGTTACAAAACACCGCGAAAATCGAGGAATATTGTTGACGTCATACGAAAAAAAAAAAAACCGACGCGAAAACAACTCCGACAACAGACAGAGTTCTAGCACCGCCACACAAAACGATCCAGTGAAATGGCTACTCGAATAATGTGATTCAAATCTTGAAACTAAATAAGAGAAGATGAAGACTAATAATGCTTGATAAACTAGTAGGTAGATTCGTATTGTAAAAAAGTGAGTAATATTGTTTCTTTTGGTCACTTTTGTGTCTGGGTTCTTCCTGCCAGTTCGCGGCGCACTCTAGTGCGCACTACTCATAAGCTAAAAGTTCGTGTATGTTCCGCTTCGGTGGTAAGCGCCACAGAACCTCCTTTGAAGTCAGATTGGTAGAATATCCGTTACGTTTCAAACATGGCTGCCTCTTACACATTGCCACTACATTTAAAATTTCCATCTTCCTTAAATTCTCTAAATTTTTTGGATGCGTTTTCGAGCAGCTCACTATGGTTTTATTCCATAAAAATAAACCCTCATTCGAAAAAAAAAAAAAAAATGTGAGGCAAATTCCCCATTATATTAAAGTAATGCTAGATCTAAACTCTTTCTTAATCAATGTTAAAGGAGGTATTACCAAACAATTTTACCATCAAAACAAGTTTGGATCTATTGAAACGATCGTTTTTGAATGAATTGAGAAAGGAATGAACAAATGACTACTCACTCACTCACTGCCCGGGGTTGCCATTGGAAGGGAGTTTCAGGCTCCGATGGCTTATACTCCCCCTCTAGCGAGGCCCCTTTATTTAAAAAAGAGGATTCCGCCGGCTACCCCGTATTGGAGTCAGTAAATCTTCCGCTGAGATCTGCGATTTTTTTTATCCTTTTCCAGGAAATTTCTCATAGGGATGCACGTTCCACGATGTGGTGACCGAATGCTTCCGTTCTGGACCTCCAGAAGCGGTCGCATCTACATAAAAAGTGCTCAGCGGAGTCAGCTTCTTGTTCGCAAGAACACATTGGTGAAATGAGGAATTTCACCATGTCGGAATTTCCTATTTTTGACCTCAAAATCGGATTCAGCACCTCTAAAAACCCCCTAAGGCAAACTTTCAGCCCGAACTCCCTAATTTACGAATAAACAAAACAGTGTAGAAAATACGAATGTTTAAAAAAACCGGGAAAATGACCTAATGCTGGAATAGTTCATTTATGGCCGCTTGAAGTGCTGAGATCGAGAAATCCATAGTCCCCAGATGCAAAATTTCATGAAACAGTAAAGTTCGAAATCGAAAAACTGAAGAAAAAAATAGAAAAAGCGAGATGGGGAAAATTAGGTTTCCTCTGTTTTTGTTTGATAACTTTTCTCTTAGAAAACACGATTTCATCGTCCCAATGGGCAACACTGGGAGGAGACGGCGATCCGAACAGCCCAATCAGCGAGCGTTCCCGCTGCACGTCCGTTTTCCCGGTTAGTTTTGAAATTAAAAATTTTGACTGTCTCCCAAAAATAACAGGAGACTTATTTTCCGAGATCAGCCCGATTTTCATCTATCCCACACCATTAACTATTCAGGAAAAATGCAAACAGAAATCGGTGAAATTCCTCATTATGTTGTCAATGATGTTTAGCATTCTACGGAAGTCATAATGCCCCGTTAGAATGCCTATCTTCAGTCTGATGGTGTTTTGACTTTTGGAAGTTAGCCATAGGGCTTGTTTAGGATCGTATGAGGTGATGAGCATTCTGGTCTGTCTGTATCTATCAGTTTCTTTGGACCAGAGTATATTAAGATCTTGGGCTTCCCATTTTTTGACATTTTCTTTGCAGGCGTTTTTCGAAATGCCAATTGCTGGCGAGGGTCCTATGAACCCTTTTTTCGAACCCTCTTTTGCCAAAAAAATCGGCTTGTTCGTTTCCAACCTGGTTGGCATGCCCGGGTATCCATTTTATGGAAATTTTGTTATTTCCAAGAAACAGATTATTTATAGACTTTTTTGTTTCCCACACCAGTTTTGAGGTGGTGATGGGATTTTGAAGGGCTTTTATGCTTGCTTGGCATAAAAGGACAAAGGCATAATAAGGAGAAAGGAATGAACGAATGACTAGAAGTATATTCTACATAAGACTGATAAAAGATCTGCTGTTCTCAACTATGTTTTAGCCTGAAGATGCTGGCAAGTTGCCCCAGCGAAACTGTAGCTAGAAATGAGAATTAAACACCAAAAATCAACGTTTCCCCCTTTTTATCCACAAAGAAGACCCAGAGTCGTTTCGACCACCAACAAGACTTTCTCAGGTTATGTAGTAAGGTAACCCGGGGCAAGTGCGTTCGGAAAAACTACTAATTTGATTTCTCAATGAAAATTTTTTATGAACCTATGACCGTAGTGCAATTATTCTTGTTTCATGCTGTTCGTTGGTTCATGAAGGATCGACCCATATAAGATTATATTCCCAAAAGCATTGTTTTTCACCGAAAATTTTGCTATTTGCGAACCTTTGTTTAAAACGCACTTGCCCCGGACACTGGGGTAAGTGCGTTTTTTTTCTTCTCTAAAATCTAAATCTAAATCTATATTTATCTATCTAAATCTAAATTTTTTTTCTTCTCTAAAAATCTAAATTTATTCAGAAAGTTCAAGGATGTTTTCAAATTGAGAAAAATTTATTCAATAAAATAATAAATAATATTAATTATTAAGTAAATGAGGTAAACAGTTGAAAATTTTCATTTAGGTAATAGCCCATTTATCCCGCTATCTTCAAGATGAGCGAGGAAGTCCTTAAATAATCCGTCTTGAGTTTTTCTCTTGTAGTTACAAACCATCCTTAAAGAAATATAAAATAAACATGCGTCATGAATCATGCAAACAACAGGTTTCGCCACAAAGACTCCCAAATTATACCTACTCAGCATAGTTCAAATCTTAAATAAAATAGCAAACAAAAAGTTAAGAAGGAACGCATATTTTTAGGAAAGGTTGACTTTCCTTTTGGTTTATTATTTTCAATAATGAACCTTTGGAATCGACCAAGAAAAAAAAAAATTTTAACACCCCCTCAAAATTTGATGGTTTACGTTTCAAGGTACGTAGAATCCAAAAATCGAATAAAATTTTGGCCGTCCGTCCGCCGTCCGCCGTACGCCGTCCGCCGTCCGCCGTACGCCGTACGCGGCACTTTTGCCACTTAGCATTGACCGATTTTGATGAAATTTGGTATGTAGGCTCCATTTGGGGTCTAGTTGTGCCCCGAAGCTTTTGGTTGATGTAGGTCACTTCTAAGGGTTCCAAAATCAATTTTGAAATTTTGAAAACGCCCTAACTCAAAAAATTTCGATATAAAGGTATTGTTTTTCCTTCAATTTGAGATTCTATAGAATTTTTGGAATTTTTTGAGACCACGCGGAGCTCTGTAGGACAAACCGTTCGCTCCCTACGAAAATTTAAGGGTTTATATTGAAATATATATATATATAAATCAAAACACGAGCGTGAATCGCAAAAGAGGCCTAATCTCCGTTCAAATTAGATCTGACCGAAATGCGATCGATGGTTGGTAATTTTCATTTTTTTTTTTTTAATTTTTTTTTTCATTTATTTTTATTTTTTTTATTTTTTATTTATTTATTTATTTTTCTTCATATTGTATGGTTGGTGATTTTGTAGATGAGTGATCTATATAGAAAAATAATAAACCATTGTGTAATAATTTGCAGCGTTATTTTAGGAAAGGAAGTGACTTTCCACTTGGTAAGTAATGAATTGGACCCTTCCGTTTATTCATAGAAAATGCACACTGCTTTTAGGACGACCTGTACTGACTGCGGCCGCCAGGAAGTGTTTAGCTCCGCCAGTTCAGCGAAAAGATTCCACAAGCTCTGTCTCAGGTATCGATTGTTGCCACTTGGCCTCCAACAACCCTGTGCATTTTGTCTGTTGTGTTAATTTTTATACGACCTGGTAGGCATGAGTGATCCCGTTTTTTTCGCATAATTGTGATGTACATTGCTTTTTGCTTTATCGAAACAATCAAACCATACGCTTCAATACCAAGGCCGCACACTAACGGTTCTACTACACATAGTTAACAAGGAATACTTCTTAGGTGAGTGGTTAACATCGCTGATGTGAATTAACTTGAATACATTCAAATTTCTCGCTTTGTCATTTCATTTTTCCATTGATCAGCATTGATGGACCAAAAGCTTGTTGTTTTTGAAGATATCAGATTAATTTTTGTTGAGTTTGCTTGTGGTTTTTTGTGGCTTTGTTGAGTTGGTGAAACCGTTCAGATGTTCTAATCGAACTTCGTTTCTATCGCATTCGCCCAAGTGGGAGAGAAGTATCTAAGATATCGTAAGTCGATGAACGAGGTGGGCGTAAGATTGAAAAAATGGCATTTTGGCGTCTTGAGTCCCTTTTCAAACCTTTGAAGAGATTCTTAGTGTCAGTTTCATCAATGAGATTAACTACAGTTGGTCCTCAATAGAGGTTCACCATCACAATATCACGGTTCAACTAGGTGTTATCACTCCTTTAAGGTGGTTTAACTCTCTGATCCGCGAATTATCTGTGAATCCAAAGCTGTCGCCGTATTAAAAACTCAATACTTCAAGTTAATCCACGGATGAAAGTCTTTCTTTAAACATTCAGAATTTGATCCGCGTATTCAATTTC
Source organism: Apolygus lucorum (assembly GCA_009739505.2). Lineage (NCBI taxonomy): Eukaryota > Metazoa > Arthropoda > Insecta > Hemiptera > Miridae > Apolygus > Apolygus lucorum. The sequence continues at coordinate 35,507,703 of CM019168.2, read as the reverse complement.
TATTCTGGTGATCGATATTATGGGAGTGAATCTAGAAATTGAAAAGATTTCTCTTTAAGTTTACAATCCGTGTAATCTCGCGGACACACCTGGTAAACTGGGTAGCAACACTGAGTATGCCTTGTTCATTGTCCCGTAGAGAGCTGTAGGGTGGCTTGCCCCGCACCTACCTCTAATATGTAGCTCCGAGGTTCATCCATGTTGGTGAAACTGGCCCCTTACTGCGCCTTGATTTTGATGATTCCAGCGGCAATCTTTTAGTTTTTCAATTCCCTAAGTAGTTGCACTACTGAATTTCGAAAATCCTTGAAAATTTTAAATTTAGGTATAACTTTGAAACTGAGTGCCGGTTCGTAAGAGATTAGACTAACCCGGAAAGTGAAAGGAACCGCGACTGACTGAGAGCCTTTTACGACCCACAAAAGGAGTTGGATCTCGTAAGATACATGAAGGTTCCGCGTCATTAGGTTATTCAGAATTTAAACTCACTAAGAAAACACATAATTTTCTCCCACTTTGGAACTCAGTCCGGAATGGGGTATTTCGGTGGATCGGAAATTCAGGTTTTTGACCTCAAATTTGGATTTAGCACCCTTGAAAACCTTTATGCTACAACTGTAAGCCCAATGATACTATAACATGTGGTAGAAAAATTAATTAAAGAGATCACACGTTTGAAAAAAGCGGGCCGCTATAAATGCACACACACTAGGCAAGGACTACGCCGCAGACTATGCCGCGCGCGCGTGTGAGTAGTATTTTGTAGTATCCAAGAGGTCCTCCAAGGGTTTCTGTGCATGGATACTTTTTTCAAAGACAGTTGGCTAGCTACGTCACGATTGGCTAGCTACGTCACACCATTCAAATCTTCAACTTTCCTTAGCTTCTCTGATTTTTTAAAAACATTTTCTCGACGAACAGACCCGATTACCGTTATTCCTGAGCCATACTCTTTTGAAAAAAAATATAAATAAAAAAAAACATATTGTTTAGTAATGCATGCATTCCAGGGGACGTCCCATTGGACAAGCATTAGATCAGTTTAACCAGTTAGTAAGCGATAAAACTGTTTCACTCGATGTAATTTATTTATTACATTAGGCAAGAAATACTGACCCCCCCCCCCCTACCATTATCTACCAAAACATTTCTAGCGGCATGGGAGCCTCGAATCTGAAGAGCATTTGATAAACCATGATCTACGATACCCAACATGCGAATTAGAGTTCACCCCCCCCCCCCTCATCCAATGGTGCCAGTCTGGCACCAAAGCGGAAATACGTCGTAACATTGAACTTTCATCTGTTAGTTTTGGTAGGCAGTCCGTCGAAGTTCACATCCGTATTCAAGGTGAAACACACAAAAAAAACACGAAATAACCGGTTTATGGCATCATGGCACCATGTCTGGCACCATGTTGGCACCACTATTAGTTCCATGGTGGTACAGAGAATAATTCATGAAAATCCGGAGGTATAATGAGAATTTTTCCTCAATTTCAAAGCTTGGGTACAATTAGTAAGCAGTAAAGGAACCGAAACATTGAAAAATCGGATATTTTGTGAATATTATCCCCCCACTCACCCCCTCCCCTTGCGAATTTTGGTACTCTGGTAAAATCATGTACAACTCGGAAGTTATTTGAGTCAAACAAAAAAAGAAACACGCAAATGGGTTGGAAATTGAGGCCTGGGCAGAGTTTACAAGATTATGCACGCAAACGCACGTTTTTTAAGCATTAACCCCCCCTTTCCCCCTCTTAAAAAGCAAAATCCAAAATTCCGGCGCCGTAGTGCACAACTAGATAGTATTCCGCGTCAAACGAAAAAAGAACCAGGAAAATCGTTTGAGAACTAAGGCCTGGGCAGAGTACACAAGATTATGCCCAAAAACGCACGTTTTTCGAGCATTAACCCCCCCTTTCCTCCCCTTAAAAGGCAAAATTCGAAATTCCGGCGACGTAGTGCACAACTAGATAGTTTTCCGCGACGAACAAAAAAAGAACCAGGAAAATCGGTTGAGAACTGAGGCCTGTGCAGAGTACACAAGATTTTGTTACACACACACATACACACATACACACACACACACACACATACACACACACACAGACATACACCTATGGTTTTTTTCGTGGATTTGTATTCAGAATGGTCTAAAACGGATTACTGTGTGGTTATTTTTTTTTTCTGTTGAGTGTTGTCCAACTTCACCCCAGATCGATCGCATAAGGACGCCCAAGTCTTACTGTGGGACGTCCTAAAAATGACTGAAATACCCCATTGTTCAAGACGTTCGTTGTTCGAGCTGAGTTCTGGGTGAGGGGATGGTCCAGATGATCTCGTTCCAGGCGCCTCATCATTTTCAGGGTACTCTCATGCATTCTGCTTCAACACCCAGTTATTTTCACCATCCAGCTTCTGGTGTTGAACTTTGGGTTATCAACGCCAGTTCTGCTTGCAGTTGATTTCTTTCAGCCTCCCATTTTTCGCATTCAAAGGTGTGTAGAACATCGTCTTCTCCATTCAGGCTATGCGAACGTCTTGGGAAAACTTTACAATTTTATGCAGGCAGGCATAAAACAGTCCATATTCCGTGAAGAACTGCGTAACAAAGAAGTTATCTACTCTATGTTTTCTGTCCATCCATGTCTGAATGTTTGGCACTAGCTGGCACCTTCCTCTATGTTCTCCCGTCCATATCTCTTGCTGGTTTGCCATTGTGCGCTCTCTTTCTTCCTCGGCTATGCAGGACCTAACTCCTTCAGCCCTTCTGTCGAAAATTCTTTGCCTCTCTGAAACCATCTGCTGGATGGGTATGACACTCATGAGAACAAAGGTAGCAGATTCTGACTCTGCTCGGAAAGCGCACGCGATTTGTCTCTGTCGGGGCCTTTGCAATAAACCCTTAAATTGTACTGCGTTTCTAGCTCCTCTTTAGGTTATTATCTTCAAATGCACGCCCTAGCAGAAGTTCCTGGGCATCCCTCTGTAGTATAAAATACAAAGAATGTTCGCCGGAAATCATAGGCTTTATTTGCCAGAATCGAACTGAATGAAATTGTGAAATTCAAGATAGGGATCGTAGCAACTTTGCATACTTTGGATACTCCGGAAGAACATATAGGGAGTGTGGCTGCAGCTGCCATAGAGGTCTTACTACTTCCTAGTGTTGACAGTTTTGGGTGAACGACATACGCTCATCCAGTGCCCTACTTTGTCACAGTTATGGCATTTGTCTTTCAAAGCTGGACATGATGAGCGGGGATGTTTCGTTCTACCGCAGAAATAACATAATGGTTTGGTTCGTAACGCATTAACATGAGGTGATTCGTCAGAAACTGGGGCCTGAGATACATCCAGGGCTTTTGTAGGAGTCAAGACAGCGTTCACTGTCGGGGTGGGTTCATTGTAACTTTGAGCATGAATTGCTGCTAGTTCTAGGGAGCGTGCCTGCGAGTGTGCTTCATCCAACGTTAAGGTCCTATTCTCTAGCAATCTTTGACGAATGGATTGGTTGAGTAATCCACGAATGAACGAATCTCGAACGCACTCATCCCGGTACATCTCGGCCGTAACCGCTCTGAAGTGGCAATCCCTACTCATTAATTTGAGGGAATCCATGTATCTACCAATAGACTCATTTGGTTGTTGAGCTCGAATAGAAAGTAAATGTCTCGCAACTATCTCGTTCGGTGGTTTCTCGAATGTATCTTTAAGAATCTGTATTGCATCGTTGAATGTTTGTGACTGACTCACGAACTCGAAGATTTCTGTGGAGACGAAGTTGATCAGAATGCGTAACTTTTCTTCCTCGGTGACCTGCATGGTGCGCAGATAGTTCCGGAACCGTTGATGCCAGTGCCGCCATAGTCCAGGAGATGATGGAGAATCTGGTTTGAGATCCAGCACTGGAGGACGTAATACGCGTTCCATTGAATGGAATAACGATTCTGGCAAATAAACTGTTGTATAAAATACAAAGAATGTTCGCCGGAAATCATAGGCTTTATTTCCAGAATCGAACTGAATGAAATTTTGAAATTCAAGATAGGGATCGTAGCAACTTTGCAACAAACAAGAACATGTGTGTTAAATTAATACTACACCCTCAATGTTAACTTTACGTTTACTGCCAAAGTCATCTATCCAACAGCCCCTACAATTCTGGACAAAACATGAGACAGATGCTTGTCAACTTTGTCTTCATTGGGCATTGATTGTTATGACTTTGTTGAACTGATCCATCAAATTTTAACTGGATAAATTAGCTTATCTTCGTGCAGCCACCTGAAACCACTGAACTGAACAAAATTGTCTGCTAGTGTTCACGAATAACATGCTTTTGGTCTTCAACTCGGTGGTTGGCTTTTGCACATGAAATCACTCATCCGTCCTCTAGGATTTCCAACTTTTAACTTAGAAGTGCGAACTTCGCATCACTTACTCTGACGATTCTGATAATTTCGTCCTAACTACCAAATTTCAGCTGCCAGATCCGTGGATAACGTTTGCACTTTGTGCAAAGGGAAACAAGACCAACATCTCCTCGCTGACTGCGACACTTGTAAAAACTTCTACCATTTGGCCTGCCTCGATCCTCCACTTGCGAAAATGCCCAAGAAAACCAAACTGTTTGGCTGGTAGGATGCCACGAAAATTCGATTCGCAATTTTTTGATCATCAATCACATTACTCCCTCTTTGGGTTTTTGGGCAGTTGGAGTTCATGTTTCATATTTTTAGGCAATGCTCTGAATGTGACAACGACTCTAGCGATTCGGATAGAGAAAACGTAGTCGATACCGAAGCACCAAGACGGCTCAGAAAAAGCGGAAACGGCGATCATTTCTTGAGCGATGTGGTATATATATTTTTTTCATAATTCCGTCTTCATTTTTATTTCATTATTTTCATTGTTTTCATTCGGAATTTTATTAGTTCTTTGTCGTTTTGTTTTTTTAGTATGATTTTAACCCAGATAAATCAGAACCCCCTCCAGCTGTTTGTCCACCGACAGAAATCCCAGGTAAACATTTACAAAAGTAGTTACCAATCTAGATTTTGTATTCAATTTAGTTGGCCAGTATTCAACATTACTGCAGTACAAGTAAATGAGCAGGTAATTTTTCTCCGCTTGTAGATTTTGGTCATACATATTTCACTACCAGCAAATTTGTAATTGTAATTGACTTGAACCTCCACTTCCTTGTTGTTCCATTTCATTTGCGAATCATTTCAGTACTTGGTGTTTGTTGATACCTAGATATAACTGGTGTCGTTGACGAACGCCTGGCTTGTGATTGCCTTAACTCGCACCTTGCACTCAGTTTTGTGAATGTTTTTGCTTTTTATCTTAAACAATTGTTAAACGCTACCTAACCGATCGAAAGGTCGAAATTATGGTGGCTGGTTGTACTTATTTTGCTTTATGAATTAAGATGGGAAACTCAAATATTGTATTGACAACCGCTAAGTGTAGGCGATGTATTTTGCGGTGATGGTGTCCTTCAAAATTCCATAACTTTGACTTAAGGGTCGATTACACGAGCAACAAAAGTTGCGCAACTCCAAAAAAATTGCACTAGAAAAGTTGTACGCAACACAAAGCAATAAAATTGCCTCGTGTTGCGTCAAGATGTTGCAAGGAATTAATTGCACTGTTGCACCAATAAAGTTGAGCAATAGAAATTGCTCAATTGTTTCGTTTACACGGGCGACAACTAGGGACGTCACGATACTCCAAAGTATCGATACTCCTTTCGATACGATATTCCTCTAGAAGTATCGATACCCGATATCTTTTCGATACCGATATTATTAGATATCGATACTTCGATAATATCGGCCCAAAGTATCGATACTACCGATATTTCAAATTAACCCACCGATGGTTTTGCAAACCAAATGAAAACCCCCATTAATTAAGAATTATAAATATTAACATTATGAATATATTAATAAAAGTCGATAATATTTAAAATGTAATATAAGTTAGCAGTAATTTAAAATGCCATAAAAGTCAATAATTTTGAATTTAATAAAAATGAATGAGCATTCCATTTTATATTTATTCCAATTCCTATTTGCAAGATATCTCTGTTCAATGAAATGATTTTTTTCTTCCACTACAAAAATGGAAAGGATCAAGTAGTAAATCAGTTAAGTACAATACAAATAATATTTATTATCAAATCATAAAAAAAACAAAGTTAAATAAATGGCTGCACTTGAATTTAAAAAAAAAAATAAAATTTTTTTTGTGATTTGAAAAGTAAAACAATGATCACAACGAACTTGAACTGTTCAAGAAACCCAGAAAAACGCAAATGAGAGGTTTCAGGGAGATAACCTGTGGAAAGTTTTTGAATATCGATGAAGGATATTTGAATCGATATGTCGTTTCAATTGATACTATTCAGAGGTTATTGAGTATTTTCTGAGGCAGACAAAATATGGTATTTTTTTCTGATTGGGTACTTAATATTTTGGTAATTTTTGGCTGGTCTACTTTGGCAGAAATATCGATAATATTGTCAAGAAAGTATCGATACCTCCGATATTTTAGGTAAAAGTATCGATACCAATGTATCGGTATGAGTTTTTCATCAAAAGTATCGATATAAATATCGGTATCGATACCAAAAAAGTATCGATACTCCGATATGTCAACGGTATCGTGCCGTCCCTAGCGACAACAGTTTGCGCCATGGACGGGAAGAGGTGGTCGTCGCTGCTGCTGTGGTCGTCGTCGCTGCTGCTGCCAACCAATGGAAAAAGAGGGGAATGGCAGCGCCAGTTTCTGAGTCAGAGAGAATGTGGGTTGGCTCTCACCTCTGAAATTCCGTTTGACAGTGATCTATTTTTGAACTTCGCCCGAATCTCAAAAGCAGATTTTGAAATGCTAATTGGAATGGTTGGACCCCGAGTCTGCCGACAAAATACGAATATGCGGCTGAGCATTCCAGTGGCAACTCGACTGGCCATCGTTCTGCGCTTCCTGGCAACAGGCGATTCGTTCAAGAGTTTGATATACACGTTTCTGGTGCACTACACTACGATAAGCCAAATAGTGCCAGACGTACTCCTGGCTTTTTTTTAACGCTTCATCCGACGAAATCTGAAATTCGGACGCTACCGCCTCCCACCCGTCCGTTTTTGCGATCCGATCTCTGTATTTCGGGTCTTCAACGTCCCACAGTTCCGGTCAAAGTGAATCGAGTTAATAAAATCTATTATCTTCTCGTTTGGCCAGTTCATTTTCACAAGCGGGGCGAACGAGAACGAGAGACACTGGGATAAATGTGGGGGACACACTGGTGAGGAAGCTGATCGGCGAAAAATGTGAATCACAGAAAACTCTCAATGTGATTGGCTGTTTCGTTCCCTCTCCCGACCCAAGATCGAAAAATTGCCGCAATAGTGCAATAATTTTCCAAACCCCTTGGACTTCATTTCAACACGATGCAACAGTTGCCGAGAGGGCTCGTCGGCCTTAAATGTTGTACAACTCCCGTCAATTAGTTGCCTGCAATCTTCGGCAACTTTTTCGAGGAGAGAATAGAACTTTTTTGAAATAGTTGCGCAATACTTTTTTCTGCAATTATTGCCGGAAAAAATCGCTCGTGTAAAAGGGCCTTTAGGCAATATTATGCAGGGCGTAAACTTTAAGGTCAAACTACTGGCCAGTACCTACTCGATTCTAAAATTAGCTGTTAATAATACCTATGACATACAGGGTGTATGTCACATAAAAGATTGTTAACCCTCTAAGGGTCGATTCGGCAACTAATTTTCATCAAAAATTCCTCTAACAATTTTTCAACCCCCTTTATCGTGAGTATTTTGATTTTTGAGATTTTTCTTTGTGTTTTCGAATTCACTTACTAAATTACCGAGTGTGGGTTGGAGTGTAGATGGTCCCATGCGAATTTTGTCACGCCTAGATTGATTCTTGCATCGGTTAAACCCCTGTAGCTAGCATAATTTCCAGTTTCCATTTGATTTTGATGTAATTGTCAGGAATGATACAGGTCGGGATGTAAATGGTCCCCTATAAGTTGCGGTTTTAAGCCTCTACGCATGCGCAAAAGTAAATTATATGCCGTACGCATTACTTATTTTTGTGATTTTGATGAAATGATGAAGGATGGAATGGGTTGGACCACGAAGCTCCACTATAAATTTAATTTTTGTCTTCCATCGAGCATTCAAATACTTCAATACCTCTATACTGCCGTGTGAAGGAAGAACGACTCAACTCAAAATTTTCGCCATAAATTCACTCCCGTGACCCCATTTTTTTCAGACCTCATAATATGAGGTCATATTATGTTGTTCAACTCAATCGACTGGTACAATTATTCCTCTTTACACACATACCTTCAATCGATTCGTGTCATTTGAGTCAAATATCGACAACCATACAAGACGCGTCAACCTGATCTTAAAGCCAACAATGTGGAGGAAAAACAACTCAACGGCGTTTTCAGCGAGTTGATTCTTTTTTCCTCCACAAATAAATAGCAAATCTAGCCAGTTAGGGTCTTTTAATCGAGGAGTTGAAATGTTTTTCCTAAAAAGCATGGAGTTGAGACGTTTTTGCTTAAAATTAGGCAATTTTCAAATTACACCTCTAACGATTTCAACCCCTTCCGGGGTGAATTTCGAAATTTTGGAAAGGTGGGGGGGGGAATTAGAGGGGATACGTAAAAACCCCATTGTCGACCATTTTCGAGTTGAGTCGTTCTTCCTTCACACGGCAGTATAGTACTCAACAAGACCAACAGAGAGGTCACCACTGGTTCATTGTGTTGTGGATGGACAACACCGTCACTAGAGTCTCGGAAAGGGCAAGCCTTGCTGCTGCTGCTGCTGCTGGAGGAAAGGGCGTGGAAGCAAAGTTCAACTGGGAGGGGAGCTCTGTGACGGGATGAGAGAGAGAGAGAGAGAAAACATACTTAATTATAATATATAATTAACAATAACGTTAGGTATCAGGAGCTATGCAAGAGCCATGTTCCTATATGATGAACTTGCATGAAGTTTGCGTCTTCAAAATTTGCTCAAAATTGCAACAAAACATGGCTGTAAAATAAGTAGGTTCACAAACATAAGTTCGTACTCCTTGACTGTTTTGAACCTTAGGGGCCATGAAATGGTACAGAAAGGTACCAGTATTGCCTACCGAGGACTTCCTCAGTAACTCTACAAAGCGATTATGAGACAGTTCTCCAACGTTGAAACATCCTTACACTTGCATCCTCATTTTCGCCAGCACTGCTCAGCAGGAAGTCTGGTCCAACGCTATAATGCCTATATTGCAGTGCCGAAAGTCCAATTATAGTCTTCTTTTGGTTCGTTAGTGGTTTTGTGTATAATTAATTCCAGAGACCTCATCAAAAATAGGGCAAAGGACTAACGCTGACTTAGCCTGTTTCTGTAGATTCGAGTTACTGACTGCGCCAATTTATTGTATCACTAGGTTGAATTTTACACAAAAACACCTACGAACCAAGACAAGACTAATTGAATAAGAGTTGGAGTTAGTCCTCAGCCTAAAATAAATGAGATAAATTACTTATAGGTAAAATAAATTAAGATAAAATGAAATAATATAAATAAAATTATATACATGTATAAATGTTAGTCTAACTGCATACCAGTTTTGAATTAGACTACCTATATATGTATATAATTTTATTTATATTTATATTATTTCATTTTATCTTAATTTATTTTACCTATAAGTAATTTATCTCATTTATTTTAGGCTGAGGAAGGCGACAATGTTTCGCCGAAACATGTACCACCGACGTACAATAAACAATTAAACAAGAGACTCCAACCCTTAATCAACAACATAGTCATTCCATACACCCACCAATGATTGAGTTGCTGTTCCTCCTTGTTCCTTTCCTCTACGTATCAGCAGCAATGTGACATCCCCTTCTACGTATCTGGTTGATTTTCAAGGTACCTGGATCCTGGACCAACATTAAACGAATGTTCCTTGGCTGGAAAACTAGGCTTGAGATCAGAAAGTACCTACTCAATGATGGCCATCACTCGCATATCAGTGCTTATCATTCTCTTATCGCAATTACTTCTCTGTTCATAATAATCGATTATTAATAACACGGGAAAACCACCAGTATTTTCTAGCAAACTGCGCAGCACACTTCATGCTAATTTTTTTAGAGCGAGAAACTCATTTATTGAACATTTTAGAGGTAAAAAGTTGGACAAGGACTCCAGTAGTTATCGAAACGTAAGGTATTTGCCAAAAGTTCAACGTTGTATGCTAAAATATTGCCAAAAATTCATATTAAAATGCTCAATTTAAACTGCCCTTCGCAGATTAAACTGACACAATTGCAGAGCTGAAACTGCAGTCCTACGCTGTTCCTCAAAAAGCGAGCTTCCACTCGAAAACGAGTCACAAATTGTGTTGTGCTTGCCCAGCCTAAGCTTGCGATTCATATGTTTTTGATAGATGGTTTGTTGCGTACGAGAATAAGTATTTGTTTTCGTTTCATTACTGCCAATGTCATGTCTTAGCTGTCCCTACTGTAGACCTGACGGATGACGATAAACTGAAGGAGAAGAAACGCAAACGAGAGAAACATCACAACCACAGGTACTCGCCCGAGCCAACATACTCAAAGCCTCACAAACACAAGCACAAAAGAAGCAAACAGCAAGAGGAGCAACGTCAAAGTCTCAAAATATGTGTAAGTTTCAAAATAATAAATATGTCAAAGTCTCAAAATATGTGTAAGTTTTGTGTTGTAGTCAATGTACAGACAGTTTAGATACCAACTAAGGGCCGGTTTCACCAACATTTTGATCGGAGTTCGAGGGCCGATTCAACTACTGAACCGAGAAAATGGGTTTCACCAGAGGCGATCAACGCCTCCCTCGGTTCATCCGGCGTTTGGCGCTGATCGCTCAATTTTGGCTGGTTAATCGGTTTGATCTTCGTTTAAAGCGACGGACGTGGACGCCATTGTTATTTTTCCTATTCCATCGAGCTGTTTTTCGTCCGTGTTTTGCTGGAGTTTTTATCATGTCACGAGCTTTTGTGCGCACCTTCTCGTAGGTATCATACGGGAGTGAGAAAGGACAACGAAATTGTGAACCTTTTCATTAATCGTGGTCCCAAAAAAATCCATCGCAGGACGTCGCTATTTCAGCCTACAAGTTTCGTTACCATCTCCGATATTTCCGTTTCCCAGTTGCTGTGTGCATTTTACGTACCTATTGTGAGTAGTTGGTTTTGCTGATGTTAATCATAATGAAAATAAAATTGTTACATACCTATATGGTATCTGGTGAATACATATTTTTTCGCAAGATCCCACCTTCATATTTCTTTTTTTCTCGTTAGGTGTTTACTGAAGATTGCTTACTTACGTCGTTTATATTCTTGTATAGTTGTTTGATTGAATCATTATTCTTATTATTTGATTACGCATTATCTCAAACAATTATGCCGAAAATTCTTTTCTTATTATTTACTTACCTACGAATTTATTTTTGTTTGCACCATAATCAGCATAGGTAGGTAGGAGAAAAAAGAACAGATTTGTTGCAACATAAGATTGACTTGGAGAAATGTGTAAGCAGATGAACAAATCAATTCATACGTATCACGTTTTATTAAATACAATAATTATAATTCATTCATTCTTATAAAATGCGTACATAGAATTTCACACAAGTACCGATCGTAGTAGTATTTCATGAATGCTGAAGTGATAATGGGTTTTCTTGACATGAAGAATGAAATTCACCTTATTTGTTCAGAAAAGACATCATTGACACACAGTTCGTAGCCTGTTATCCGAAATCTGAAACAAAAATTTGCATCCGCACATTATAAAGCAGTTAGCTATGTCTACTAGCTCAGAGTAGTTGAAAGTAACGGTGAGTAGGTACCTATATGGTTTAGGAGTCATGCAGTAAAGCACATTTGTAGAAAAACCCGGAGAGCCTGGAAGAGGGAATCACCAGGGATAAAAGTAGGTAAAGGTACTCACGTTGATGAAGTAGGTAGACGTCCAATCGAAAATCTGAACTCCAACAATCATAATGAACAACACAAATTATAGCGCTGAAAGAGGATAGTTGACGTATTGATGAAATATCGCGGATTGAATGAAGTCATAACTATCGAAAAAGTGATTCTGCGGGAAAACTGTCACAAAACTATGTCGTTATCTCTCGTATCACCAATTCACTGCCTTCCAGATCAGAGTTGTACGACGATTTTCGATGCTTCGATGGCGAAGAAGAAGTTTACCAGAGGTCAACGAAAACGCAGTTCCTGAGAACCCGTTCAACTTGGTGAAACCGAAACAAATTTTGACTGGAGATCAATCTCAGTTTACTTTAAACGCAGTTTTCGTCGAACGGAGTTAATGGATTGTTGGTGAAACCGGCCCTAAGGTTTTCAACTGTGTTAATAACGCCATGTGGTGCTCTTGTTCTTAGTGGGGACCTTTTATCAAGGTGGGAATCTCTCTTGAAGTAGCAGAACCGATGAAATTTACACCTGTTTCTCACAATTTTCAAGAATGGTCTCCCCTGAAAGATGCCATCCTTGATCCCCTGCTGCTTAATTTGAGTTTAAAAAATTAAAAAAATGGTCAGTCATCAGCGCCTTAGTTTGTCAAATGAAATTTTTTTTTTTTTTTTTATTTATTTTTTTTTTTTTATCGTGATTTATTTATTGCAACTGAACATAAGATACATTTCATCTAGCAATATTTCATTTCAGAATAATTCAATCTCACTGTAGGGCAGGTTTTCAGCAAAACCTAGCCCGTATTTTTAGCAGGATCGGGAACACTTGGTTTCACTTGCACTAAGAACTATTGGCACAGCACAATTAAATCCAGTGGTTTGTTTCGCTTGAGGCGCCGAAGTTCTCCATCGTTGTCCAAAACGTTGAGCATCTTCAGGTTCTCATGTTTGTGGAGGCGATGTTCGTGCTTCCTTGCGTATTTGACAATAGTTTCATTGACAGTCTCTATCTTCAAATCTCGATGGATATCGTCATTTCGCATGTACCAGGGGGCTCCAACTATACTTCTCAGTAGTTTATTCTGAAAAGTTTGGATTTTCTTAATATTTGATTTTTTGGCACAGCCCCAGAGCTGTATCCCATAGGCCCAGATAGGGCGAAGAATCTGCTTGTATATAAGCAGTTTGTTGTTAAGTGAAAGATGGGAATTCCTTCCCATTAACCAATACATTCTTCTGAACTTGATCTTCAATTCCTGCTTCTTCTTTTCGATATGATTGTTCCAATTTAGTTTGGAGTCAAGGGTCATCCCCAAGTATTTCACTGTATCAGCGTACGGAATTTTGTTAGAATTGATCTCGACTTCTAAGGCTGAGATCTTTCGGTTAGTGAAGTTGATGTGTACTGATTTTGTTTCATTCAACTTCATTCTCCACATCTTAGTCCACTTGGCTATCTTGTTAGCAGACGTCTGAAGTTTGCGAGTTGCAGTTTCCACGTCATCTCCAACAGAGAGGATAGCCGTGTCATCTGCAAACGTAGCAACAGTTGTGTCTTCTTGTTGTGGAAGGTCTCTTGTGTACAATATGTAAAGTACCGGGCCGAGAACACTCCCTTGCGGAACCCCTGCTTTTATAGGCTTCAAGCAGGAGTATTGATCATCTTGCTTTACCCTGAAATATCAAATGAAAATAGCATATGTTAGGATCTCTCTCATTATGGAAGGACTAGACATAGGTAATCATATCAAAACTTTTATTGGATTTTTGCTGCTTCAACCGCGTCCTGGTGTGGGCATGATGCCACGGAGTTACGTGATTTAGGGACCTCTGACCAGAACACACCGTGGCGTCACCACCCGCGTCTTGCTCGGTACCTACCTGAATTGGTGGTCTTTCCAACTAGGCACTATCCAGTGTCTTAGTCTGTCAAATGAAAGTAGCATGTGTTAGGATCCCTCTCATTATGGAAGGACTAGATATAGGTAATCATATCAAAACTTTTATTGGCTTTTTGGACTTTTGCTGCTTCAACCGCGTCCTGGTGTGGGCATAATGCCACGGAGTTACGTGATTTAGGGACCTCTGTCCAGAGCCCACCGTGGCGTCACCACCCGCGTCTTGCTCGGCACCTACCTGAATTGGTGGTCTTTCCAACGAGGCACCTCCTATACGAGTCTCTATCCGGTTTCCTAGTCTGTCAATTGAAAGTAGCATAAGTAAGGATCCCTTTCATTATGGAAGGACTAGATATAGGTAATCATATCAAAACTTGTGTTGGCTTTTTGCTGCTTCAACCGCGTCCTGGTGTGGGCATGATGCCACGGAGTTACGTGATTTAGGGACCTCTGACCAGAACACACCGTGGCGTCACCACCCGCGTCTTGCTCGGCACCTACCTGAATTGGTGGTCTTTAGAAACTAGGCACTATCCGGTGTCTTAGTCTGTCAAATGAAAGTAGCTTATGTAAGGATCCCTCTCATTATGGAAGGACTAGATATAGGTAATCATATCAAAACTTTTATTGGCTTTTTGGACTTTTGCTGCTTCAACCGCGTCCTGGTGTGGGCATAATGCCACGGAGTTACGTGATTTAGGGACCTCTGTCCAGAACACACCGTGGCGTCACCACCCGCGTCTTGCTCGGCACCTACCTGAATTGGTGGACTTTACAACGAGGCACCTCCTACATCTTCCAATTCTAGGACCTTCGTCAGGTAGCAACGACCCCGTCCTCTTCCTATTTACTCTTTTAATTTATTTAGTTTTTTGGTTTATTATTTTCAATAATGAACCTTTGGAATCGACAAAGAAAAAAGAAGTTTAACCCACCCTCAAAATTTGTTGGTTTACGTTTCAAGGTAGGTACGTAGAATCCAAAAATTGAATCCAAAAAATTTGGCCGTCCGTCCGCGGCACTTTGCTCACTTAGCACTGACGGATTTTGATGAAATTTGGTTTACGGGCTCCATTTGGGGTGTAGTTGTGCCCCGAAGCTTTTAGTTGACGTAGGTCACTTCTAAGGGTTGAAATTTTGAAAACGCCCTAACTCAAAAACGTCTGCCAAGTATGTGTGGCACATAGCTTCCTCGTATCCATAACCCGATTATATAGATAATCCGATGCATAATAGTTCATCTCAAAACACCAATCTCTAAGTACCTTCCACTACCCTCATAGGGGACCATCTACACGCTAATCTGGACAATCCTAGAAAATTTCATCAAATTCGGATGAAAAAGGTAAATGTTATGGCTATTACAAGGATTTTATGTATACGCATGCGCAGAGGCTTCTGTAAATTTTAAGGCCTTGATTTACATTGGGGACCATCTACAACCTAATCCACGTAATCCCTAAAAATGTCATCGAAATCGGGTAGAAAATGTGGAAGTTATGGCTGTTACAAGGAATTCACGTTTGCGCAGCGGCTACTATCAGTCCGAAGGTGGGGATTTTCATAGAGGACCATCTAAACACTAATCTGTAACATCCCTGAAAATTTCATAGAAATCGGACAATAACTTCGTATAGTTATGCGCGTTACAAGGAATTCATGACAGACAGACAGACACGGAACCAAAATCTGTTTTTGAGATGAAGCATTTGTTGCGTCCAGCTTACTGAAAAACTCCCAAATTTATTTGCCTATCGAACTTGTGATGCCTTCTCTTGGGCTATTCTCGAAGCGCTAGACTTATGCCACTAGGCCAATAAACGAAGCTGAATGTTCATATTACGTTTCCGCACTTATATCCGTTTCATCCGAAATTTGACTTATGCCACTTGGCTTTTCAGGGGCTCAAATTTGATATAAAGGTACAGGGTGGAGCGCGGCAAACAGATGGATTTGTAAAGATTCCCCTACCCGACAGGAGGGTCGCAGGTAGCTGGGCGAGGGTTCTTTTGAAGGAGGGTAAGGGAAGTTTGTTTCCACGTACCCCTTCAGTCGTCAACATGTTGTGGCATGGAAGAAGATAGGAGGAAAGCTCACTTCAATGGGCTGATGCGTGCGCTTTTTTCGTTTATCGCGACAGTAGTGTTCTCTTTAGGCTGCGAACAGAGTTAAGAAGTACTATTCACGGTCACTAGAGCTCGTAACGCTTCCCCTCCCCCCAGCCCTGATAACAGTTACTCCAACGTACTTTTCAGATGTGTTTCTCGTTGCTAACGTATGTTTTCTCGTCTTTCTGTTTGATAGTGGTTCGTATCCAAGTTTAATTTTCTCGTCTTTCTGTTCATCTACAGTGGTTCGTCTCTAGTTTGCATTTCACTTATTCAAAACATGAAGTAGTGTTGGTAGATGTTGATTCTGATAACTTGAGACCAAAAGTAGGTACGCCTCAGCAGAAATGCAGTGATAAGAGTGATGCAGATGATAGATGATGATATTGTAGTGTAACTACAGTCCCTGGATATAATTTTTTGTGGGAATTTAGTTAGTTGTTATATTGAAAAAGTTGTGTTTTTGATATTGAACAGAAATTACACTTGTCATATTTTGTGCCAATCAGTGGTTTTCTAGCACAATATTTTTGTTTTTCATTTTATGGTAGGCATGTACATACCTGCCGTTACTCCTTTTCTCCTGGTATCTTATTTCTATAACTATTACGATAGTTATAGAGGACAGAGCGTCCAAAATCGTACTCCACAAGTAACATTGATGAAGTGCAATTTTAAAAAACCCGCGGGAATGAGCAGGAGGGACGAAGCTGCGCTCTAGCGACTGAGTGGTATAATATCAGAGGACTATTTTTTTCTTCGCCACCTAAAGGTTGCGTTGAAAGCAGGGGGCGAATTTTCGTCACGTTTTTTAACGTTGACTGAGCTTTCCTCCTATCTTCTTCCATGGTTGTGGTCTGTGGAACATCGCAAGTTTTGTGTAACAGCTTATTTCGAGAACTCCCGCTCGATCATCCGCGTTCAACGTGCCTTTCGTTTGAGGTTCAATATCGCCCCCCGTGGCCGTATTCCCGATCGAAATCGCATTCTTTCGTGGGTAGGAGCATTTGAGACGAGTGGTAATGTGTCTGTGATCAGAAGGAGGCCTCAGAACCGAGTCACTTCCCCAGAAAACGTCGAGAGGGTTCGAGTCGCCATTGAACAGTCTCCCAGGTGGTCAGTTCGGAAACTATCACAAATTCTTGGCATTTCGAGACGTTCCATGCATCGAATAATTAAAGAACATCTTCATATGCATCCCTACAAAATGGTAACCGTATAGGATAATATTGAATTTTTAGAGTTTTTGAGATCACGCGGAGCCCTGTAGGACAAACCGTTCGCTCCCTACTGAATTTCAGGATTGGACGTACGATAAATCAGAAACCTTTAGCGGGCAAAACTCGGGCGTCATGGGAAAATTTTTTTTTCCGATCAAGTCGGGTCTTTATGGAGCTATTAACAATATTTCAGCCTTTTTTGCGAAAAAAAAAATGGTTCACGCGCCATAAAATGGCATGGTACAGCATGTGTACCAAGGACCACCAGGTGCACTTTTCGGTCATGATGTTCCTTGGTACAACATTTGTACCAGTAAAAGGTAATCAGGGAATGATCATAATTTGAGTTTATTCTGGATGATCTTACTTTCAATCAACATAAAACAGATGACAAATTCGACAGCAAACAACATTTCAATAGGACTTGTTGCGTTGGCATGCGACACGTCCTATCTCCAGTGAGAAATCATGGGGCGCCCGCCCCGAAAAACTTCAATGACATCGTTGCGAGTACACGATTCCAGTGTTATGCTTTCATTATGGATACTTGAATAGTTATAGAAAAATTACGTTCCTCGAATAGAAGACGAAATTCATCCGTGTGGACATCACCGCGTAATGTTTTGGTTTGAATAAAAAACAACAGCAAAAAAACTTCGTCGTTAGCGTTCCTTGGTACAACAGTAGTACTGCAAAACACCCACTTTTGCAATATCTCGACATATAGGCGGAGCTAAGAGATGCTACCATTTTTCCCATGATGCTGCACCCTATTGAGAAGGAATGGAACGAAAAACACGCCAGAATTCAAACTGCTTCTACCTTGGTATAACAGTTGTACCAAGGAACGCTAAAGGGGTAGGACAAACCGTTCGCTCACTACTGAATTTAAGGATTGGACGTACGATAAATCAGAAACACGAGTGTGAATCGCAAAAGAGGCCTAATCTCCATTCAAATTTTAGCTGGTCGAAATGCGATCGATGTTTTTCTTCATTTTGGTTGGTGGTAACAATGGCAAAGCCGTGTTCTTTGCAGACGAGTGATCTATAATTATAGAAAAATAATAAACCATTGTGTAATAATATGCAGCGTTTTTTCTAGCGTGCTCCCGCCACTTCAAGGAGTTAATTTAGGGCAGAGTAATGAATAAAAAATATGAACACTTTTTTTTTCAAGTGTTTTTGGTTTTTGATCCGAATAAACAACACTTCTTTGTGGATTGTGCAGTTCAAATCCGTGCCATCCACTGGAGGAGGGAGTTCGTACGTCGCTACACCGAGCGGAGGCTTGTCTACCAGCCCGATGCCGGCTGATGTTCCATTCAATGTTTCATCTGGCCAGCCAGCCCGGAATTCCGTGAAGAGCAAAAAAGAGGAAGCTACCATCCTCTGCGCCACCTGTAATCTCGTCGGAGACAACTCGAATTTGGTCAGGTAAGCCTTCACAACTGTTCTGACACCTGATGAAAAGTATCGCCTTCGTGAGATTTGAGTATTGAAAGAAAGTTGAAACCATAGTTTTTCTTGTTGACAAGGTTATTGGTGAAGGGAGGATAAATTGCGGCGAATCCTCAGTATGTGCTTATGTTGGTTTTTTTTTTTAAATAAATCTTAGATTAGAGGTAATAATTATAAGTATGAGGTATGATACATGTTGCTTATTACTTATTATATGAGATAGTTATGGGATACATCTGTGGTACCAGTAGGTTATTCCAGAGTCTTAGGTTCTAATTGGGGTGTGAATTTCTTGAAGAGGAGTACAAATTGTTCACCTAAGTAGGTTAAATCTTTCTTCTTATTAATGCTAACGTCGTGCTTAATTATATTAATGTTTTCGCGGATTTTACGTTTGATTGTAACTGGTTTCTGGCCTAGGGATTCGACTTGTTGGAAATTGACTTGGTGTTTCAGTGTGCTACAATGGTGGTCTATTGCCGTTTTATTGCGCTGATTGCTTATATTGTAGTCGTGTTGTTGCATCCTCTTACGTAAGTTTTGACCTGATTCCCCTATACAGGGTGTAAGCCTAACTGGTCTGCCATACGGTACCAGTCGATTCTACAACTAATTTGCAACAAAAAATGTCTCCTAGCGATTGTTTTAAACCCTTCGTTTTCGAGTTATTTTAACTTTACACTTTTTTTCGTTATTTTGACCTTATGTCATTAAATCGGTCATAACTCCTTTAATTCGCTCTGTAAATTACAATTTGAGGATACCATTGGAAAGAGCATTAAATTTCCTATCGGATAGATGCCGTAACTTCTTTTTAAGTGAAGGTTTGAGACATGAAAACGTCCTCTAAAAAGAGAATTTTACGTAATTTTGGAAACCTCGCATTTTTTCAAACTCAAATTAAACTACGAGAACCCATACTTTTTCAAGATGCAAGAACAGTGAAAACTGCGCCAGAATCTCAGCTTTCCAATGGTATAATCAAAACATATTCTACAACAGTATTTAGGGGAGAAATTCGGGTTTGAACGCGGAAAAACGTTCATTTGTTCAACGAAATCGGCGCTCCGCCTAGTCGATTTGAGGAGTCGGACGATAGCAGTGGGTGGGTCGGCGCCGCAGTAGACCGCGAGGCCTCCAGAAACAGGAGGCCAGAGCGCTGATTTCGTTGAAAAAAATGCACGTTTTTCCGCGTTCAAACCCGAATTTCTCCCCTAAATACGGTTGTAGAATATGTTTTGATTATACCATTGGAAAGCTGAGATTCTGGCGCAGTTTTCACTGTTCTTGCATCTTGAAAAAGTATGGGTTCTCGTAGTTTAATTTGAGTTTAAAAAAATGCGAGGTTTCCAAAATTAAATAAAATTCTCTTTTTAGAGGACGTTTTCGTGTCTCAAACCTTGACTCAAAAAAAAGTAAAGGCATCTATCCGATACAAAATTTAATGCTCTTTCCAACGGTATCCTCAAATTGTAATTTACACAGCTAATTAACGGAGTTATGACCAATTTAATGACATAAGGTCAAAATCACGAAAAAAAAGTTTAAAGTTAAAATAACTCGAAAACGAAGGGTTTAAAAAAAATCGCTGAGACATTTTTTTTTTTTTTGCAAATTAGTTGTAGAATCGACTGGTACCGTATGGCAGACCAGTTAGGCTTACACCCTGTATATACTTTATTGCAGTCTTTACATGGTAGTTTATTGATGTTATACCTTGTGTTTGCAAAATAAACATCATAAGCACATACTGAGGATTCGCCGCAATTTATCCTCCCCTCACCAAAAACCTTGTCAAGAAAGTTGATGCATAATGAGGTTATAACGGCACTTTGTGTTATAGGTGTGATGAATGTTTGCAAGGCTTCCATTTCCAATGTCTCGATCCACCAGTCAAGAAGTCTCCCAAAGTCCGTGGATACTCGTGGCATTGTGCTAATTGCGATCCTACGGTGAGATATTGATTATTCTTAATACTGTATAATATCATAGAATAACGTTTCTTTGATGGGATGACCCATAAAACAATGGAAATGGAAAATGCTCTCACGCTTGGGATATTATTTCTAACAATGAACCTTCTGAAATCGATCAAAACGTTTTCTCTAAGTTCCTTTAAATTTGTTGGTGCACTTCTCGTTTTGATGTTGTGGGGTGGGGGTGTTAAGTTACCATGCATCAAAATTATCTATAGATATTATATTTATAAAGGAAGTGTTGGTTGTTTTCATTTTATGTAGTTTTAAAATTTACACATTTTTAATGGAGTGAGACCGACTGGAGCAGTGTAGGGCCAACCGTTCTGTCTACTACGGGACTTACCTCCGTTTTCTATTGAAGGGTGGACAATCCGATTTTGGGTTAACCTTTTCACTACCAATTGGTCACATAGGGACGTTTGGAGTTCGAAAATTCCTACCAGTACGAAAATCCATCGATTTCGACGAACCTCAGTCCCAGATGAAGCCTAGGATTTCAGAAAAAGTGGCTAGAGATCTCCCCAAGTCGAAGGGCTCCCGTTCTTATCAGCTGTGCCACAGTTTATTAGCAGGAATGGTTTATTGGAATTTGCAGTGCCAGACAGTAAAGATGGGGGGGACAGCGGTGTAGCTATGGTCGTTGGGGCGTCGTTGTTTGGCGGTGGACTTTGGGACCTCTGCGGGGATCGTGGGTTCAAGGCTCATCACTGGCATCGTGCGTTTTTCGGCGGCTGGGGCTCTCATCGCGCCCCTTGTCCCAACCCATGGCGGTGAGGCAATGGGAAGCCATGAGCGAAATCATCAGAACAAAGTCTGATCTTCCCTTTGGAAGAGTTCTGAGCGCTCCACTCATTCAAAAGAGCTGGCTCTTTTTAACAATCAGTGGCTCTTTTCGGCTCTTTTACGCTCGTATTTATTGTAGGGGTGAACATGCGATGAAAAACGCTGCAAATTATTACAAAACGGTTTATTTTATTTCTGGCCAGAAATTTTTATTCGATTATTGGATTCTACATAACCTTGAAGTGTAAACCATCAATTTTGAGGGCGGAAGGGGTTGATTTTTTTGTTGCTCGATTCCAACTGCTATATTATGTTTTTCTACAAACAAAATTAAGGTAACCAATGTGAAAGAGCATAAACAAACCAATGTAAATAATTACATATTATGTAAGCTTCAATATTAATAATATTAACCCATTTCAAGCCAAGGTAGAAATAATAGAATGAGGAGGATGAACTGTTCAACAGAAAGCCGACCGAAATGAAGCTTCATTATTTGATCACCAATCGAGAGCAAAAATACTCGATATTTCATGAATTTTACTTTTTAACGAGATTTGAAAGTTTTTCAGATCGATATGATTTATCCAGTTCATTTTGGTAAGATTGACATTGTTTTTGGTAAATTGTAAAAGTCTAAGGACCGGAATCTATTTCAACTCATCATGCCTTCAGCCAAAGGGCCTCATTTTCGAAAAATTTCCAAAATCGCATTGAACTCCCGAACGACAAAGAAAATTGTTTCTGAAAAGTTTAGGAACAGCATGAACGAGGAAAAATTCTTCTGCAAAGATTTTCCACAATTTTCTATATTTACTATAATCGTAAATTTTATTATGACGATGCGAAAACGCATCAGTGGCCGGAAATGGGTTAATAGTAATGGTAAGATAAGTGTGTCCTTTGAAATTGTATCAGAAAGCTCCTCACCAAAAATCTAGATGTAAAAACCAAACAGTGAGAAAAAAACAACGAAACGAATCAGAAAGTGGATGGCAGAAAACACTGGAAAAATACAGTAAAGTTTACAACAAATACAATAATGCATAAGTGGTGTTACGGTACAATTCTGCTAAATTGTATTATTTGATCGACTTTATCGTATTTACCTCTGAATTAATTGTCGTAAGGGTTGGCAACAGTGAGCTGAAGAAAAGGAATTCCGAATTTATACAATCACTACCGATCTAAAAAAAAGAACCGAAGATCGAGGAGCAGCCGTTAATTTATTTTAACTGAGCCGCAATCCACTCGTTCTTCTGGAAAAACAAAAAAACTATCTTTAACGAACTCTACCCACCGATCTCAAAAGATCCAAAGATCGAAGAACCGCGATTCATTTGTCATTTTTACTGATCCGTGGTTCACTCGCTCTTCTGAAAGAGTCGGCTCAAAGAGCCTTTATTGAGCGACCCATCTCTAGCAGAGAGTGGACTGGATCAAACAATCCTGAATGAAATAGTATTGACTGCAATTTTTCTTCTTGTGTTGAGGAGTCTAGCTCTAAGCTTTTGATTAGAAACGCTCTCCTCAAAAGCACAGAAGAAGATGTACCTTTTTGCAGGTCCGTGGAGAGCAGGGAGGCAATGGTATTCGAGTACTGGGAAAAAAATTCCCAGCTCATGCATGAATGTTAACAGTAGTAAGAAAACTCATATGCCCAAAGCTTCGTTTCAGCCAATTTGAAGCTTGACTAGGACGTTGCCAACTGTTGAAAAGTGTATTGCAGACTGTTGCAAGAGCTCAAGAGGTCCTAGTGGAGCCCCAAACTCCCCAGGTCACCTCAAAGTTGGCGATCCAGAAAAATTTCCCTTCATTACTGTATCGAAATATTCCTCATCATAAAAATAAAATAAGGATGGATATAGAGGTGTGTAAGACAAGGTCATTTTGCGGATTCGAATCCCAAACGGTCACTCATTACAGAGACCAGGTCTTTAGAATCCGTTCACTCGTTCACTCACAAGACAAACAACCAACCGGTCAGAGTCACAAAAACGAGCGAGTCTGTTAACCGAACGAGTCGGAATAGGTTACAATGAGTAGGCGATTTGAATGAATCGAATGAACTAAGACAAAAACAAATGAAAGATCGATTCGAATCGTATGAATCAGTCTTTGAGTGTGTTTTGTCTTTTTAGTCCTCAGTCCATTCTTCACTTGGATGATGGAAGGTTTTGCTTAGAAAACCACTTCCATCTACTTCTTTCTGTTGATACTTCCTTGTCATTTTCACACATTAACATAATAATAATTGTACATTTGATCCATGTACAAACATGCATGTATATAAATATACATTATACATCCATATTGCGGGCAATTAATTTATTTTGTTAATTAACCCTAGGAGGTCACACATAAGTTTTTGTGACATGGAGCTCACACAGGGGTACAAATGTACCCCAACTTACAAAAAATTAAAATCTTGTGTCTGTTGCCATTTTCAAATGAAATTATTGTTGCTCAAAATTCTATAAGCATCTAAACAATGGTAAAAATTATTGGGGGTTCAAAAAGGTAATAGTTCTATTTTGACGTGACAACGTCTTATAAATTGGTTTGCCGGGTGACACTTCAAGAAACCGCGCTCCGCTCCGCTCACGTTATGCGCTCTTCAATGAGAGCGAGTGAGAGGCACGCGTCCCTTTCACTTCTCTCGCTCTTTCTCTCTTCCGCCGAGCGAGAGAGACAGAGCGAGAGAGATAGGCATACACACCGGTTCATGTCTTGCGCTTCTATTTAGGCGCCTGCATACAATTTTTTATTATAATAAAAAAATTTATTATAATAATAATATTATCCTTCTTCCTACTATAAATGAATATTAACATTAAAATTATTTTACCACTCAAAGTCGTTGTCACGTAATAAAACTTTCGCCCGTATACCGACTTTACAGGCAACCAATTAATTTTTTTTATTGGACATTCCTGTTGAAAACCAATTTTCAAAACTGTTAAATATCGCTTCTCATTCAAAATTCGAAATAAAATTTATTCGATATGGAATGACCTTTGTTACTTTTGATTATGCACGTTTGGAATATTCTGAGTTGGAGGAAAAAATTGGCATCCAAATCCAATGAGTAGTTTCCTTATTCTACCACCCCAAAGATCACCCTTCTGTGATGCACTTGAACCCCTATTCTGCTACTTCTGAGCGTTCCCTTCTTCCCAATAAAGGTCATGTGCAATATTGTTATGTAGAAATTGTAGTGGGGTAAAAAGGGCGGTTCTGGCACAGTTACTAGGCATCTCGGCAGCAGTGCTCTGTGGTGTCATGTGCTCCATGTCAACTTACCCCCTTCCCTCCAATTCCGTATCAGTGCTCTGTGGTGTCATGTAACCTCCGTGGCAACTCCACCCCCTTCCATCACCAATTCATAGGGTACCACCCTCCAAATCTGCATCAGCTGTGGTGTCATGTAACCTCCGTGGCACTTTCCCCCACTCACCAACAAATTGTTGTGGCATGGGGTTGCTCGGAACAGTGAGGATCCAAAATTTACCTATAACGTTTCCAGGGATTCACACTGGGGTAAATTTGTACCCCAAACAGTTTGAAAAACACACTGGGGTGATTTTGTACCCCACCACGAAAAAATACGCGAACCACACGAATTCTCAGAGCCAACTGGACTCGGGACAGTGCGTTTCCCGCTATGTGGGGTACCAACATAATTTACGTGGGTCCCATTCGAGCGGGAAAATTTTTTTTGCGGATGTGCACCCAAAAATAGGAACAGTGGGGTACAGCTGTACCCCTGTGTGAGGTCCTGGGGTCCTTATTATTTTTATTAATTAATTTAACCAGAAAACTCGATTGGTGGGTTGATGAACGAATGACCGTGTTCATTTTGATAACCCGTTCAGTTCTGACAAGGTCATTTTGAAGATAAGGTCTTTTCAATACGACACACCTATTCAATACTCCTGACCGACACACCTCTAGATGGATACTTCCGCGGAACCAAAGCATGGACCAAAAACAAAAGAGAACTGCCAGCCATGTAAGCAGGGGTATTCATTGTCGAGCTTAGCTAAGACATGGTTGACGATTCTTCATTCGAAGAAATTACTTCACAATATTGGGGATTATTTTTTCTCCCCAGGGTACGGACAAGAGCCAGTTTCCCTCTGCCTCCCTCCATGAGCCGCCTCTGGGTATTTGTGCGACCTCCAAGGGCGGAATTTTCTATATTTGACGACCTGTTTGATTGGTAAATTTGTCTCTCCTAGTAACTGGGGAAACTAATTTAAGTGGCTGTCTCCCTACAGGTTCTGGGCACTAAATTTTAGTGTTTTTGTGCACCTGCTATCATCGCCATCAGTGTTATCAGTGGTATGTTCTTCAATATGTATTGATTTTTTTTTCAGGAAAGTGGAGAGGAAGATTGAACATCGCAGACCCAGGACATCATTGTATTTTTTATAAATATTATAATAACCTTGAAAAAAATTAATTTGTAAGTATTATTATTGTGCTAGTGAATAAGTTATTTTAGATCACAAATATTCAGAAGTATGGGTGATCATTAAAAATGTGGATTTTTCAATCATTCTTATGCATTACCTCCTCAAAATCTGCCCTGTTTTTTTACGACTCCCTGTAGTATTCAAATCGTTGGGGATTTTATCTGTTCTACGTGGTTACTCAGTTTTTAATGTTTAAATTAATAATCAATCGAGTTAATTATCTCTTAACCATTTCGCGCCAAGGTATGTGCATCTATGTGGGGCTACCTCGGCGAATGTCACTGCCAGGGTCTGTGATATAGAAGAAAACCTTTCGAGACTTGGGCTTTATTCGCCAAGAACTTGGTGTGAAATAATTTCGTCATTCGATAGATTGATAGAAACGTTTGGTCAGGAACTAAGAAAACATTTGTTAATAATAACTCGGTGGTAATGATCTCTACATTCTCCCCACCTGGGTTACTGGTGGTGAACAAAGAGTTGGAGATGGAGGATGTGCAGGTGCTGGAATTTGAATATTCGGCTTATTTAGAGTTTGTATGTTGCTTGGTGTTTTTTGTGTCTGATTAGTGATCTCTTGCGATATTGATATTCACAATTTCGCCCTTTTAGATGGACCAGGTTGAGGCTCTTCTTCTTCCATAATGCTAGCTTCTGCATCTGTTTCTTCTTCCTTGTTATTGTGGAAGCCTGCAGGTATAACAACAGGCCTGAAAGCCTTGTGAAGATGAGATTTTATTCCCTTTCGTAGTCCTTCCTAATTAAACAACGATAGTGGCAGATGAAAGAAAGGACGAAGCATTCACTCATTCAGCTGAGCGTTGTTGGCTCAGGAGTGATTACTGCTGTTGAGCCAACACCTTGTTTCAGAGGATCAGTACTTCAGCTACCAGCTCCCACTATCATTGTTTAGTTAAGAAGGACTACGAAAGGGAACAAAATTTCATTTTCATTAGGCTTTCAAACCTGTTGTTATCCCTGCAGGCTTCCACAATAACAAGGAAGAAGAACCAGATGCAGAAGCTAGCATTATGGAAGAAGAAGAGCCTCAACCTGGTCCATCTAAAAGGGCGAAATTGTGAATATTTTCTGTTGTACATGTATCATTATCATGCATGTCTTGCAACTGTCTTACATGGCGCACTTTCCCTGGGGAACAAAGCCAACTCGTTGGGGGGTGAGCTGTGACCGTGCCCCCTATGGCACGCTTCCTTTAGCGACGCATCTCAGACTGGCTACTCCTGGGAAGTCGTGAGTTCGAGTCTCGCTGCGGGGGCGTTTTAGTGCGTCCAGGGTTCTCTTCATCCCCCACGTTGTAACCTAGGGCGGTGAGGCAATGGGAAGCTATGAGCGAAATCACCAGAACAAATTCTGATCTTCCTTCTGATTCTGATCTTCTTTTCCTTTGAAAGACAGCTCATGACGTCTGCGATGCCAGGAATGGCAGTCCGACGAAAATCCTACCAGAAATGGTTGTTTACTTACTTTTTTTTACTTACAGAGCCAACTAAGTAATGAACAGCTCTTTGCCAAACAGTGATGATGGATGAGCATACGTTCAAGGGGAGTGGCTTCAGTTGAGGTACATCAGAGAGAACGGATGGAATGGAACAATAATAACTCAGTGATTAATGATCACGACTGCTAGCATATAAAGTTAACCTCCCTGCCAGGCTCCGCGTATACACAATTTTGTTTTTGTACCATTATGACGTCACTCCATTCATTCATGGATTTTTGGACTCAGAACAGTAGTTGGAAGACTTTGGACTGTGTTTCCATTGAAATTCCGACATTACTGGGCATGGGGAAGGAGGGTTTACCTCCCTCCTTTCAGAAGCTTCAGTTATCTCTTGCTTTTCGTACTATACCTTCTGTTATGTTTGCGTGTCATCGAGTGAAGGAGATGACCCTCTCGATGCGGCGTTTGTGTTTTCTTTAACCCCTACTCAACGAAGAGAGAATGGTCCCTAAGCTAGTGACTTGTTGCTATTGACCCTTATTAGCCCGACTGGCTTGCGGAGTACATGGAACATAGGCTAGCCTGGCAACCCCAGCGTTTCAATCAGAAATCGACCGTCAGGAGGCGGGATATTTGCCTAGTGAGCCTAGTACTTCGAGGAGATCCTCATTCGAGGAGAAGGTAGGGAGAGCAATTAATAAGTCGGTTGACTGAACTAGATTGGCATCAGGGAGCATCCCTGAGTGGGCTTATATACTTGTACAGTTTCCTCGGGTGAGAGAGAGGTGGAAGGGTGACGTCATATTGACGTGTTTCCCCGTACCTCATCTCCCCCAGTGGGTGATGACTCACTCAGGGATCCTCCTGTTCGCTTCTTTATTTAAGAATTAACTGTTAGTTGATCATAACACCTGGGTGGGTCATAACACCTTCCAAGTTATTTTCTTCGACATTTATCATGTTTTTGTCTCGAATTATTATTATTTTGTGAATTATGTCTGGAAGAAATTGCCGTGCTTTTACGGACAAAGAAATAATCAATCGATTGAATGCTATTTGATAATATAACAAACACAATCTCAAAATTTGGTAACTAAATATGTACGAATTTCGTACTTGTAATGCTTCTTAGAAATAAGTCAGGACAGCGAGTTTTCTTGGTTTGAGCGAGTTGATAGATCTGAATCCATCAATACCATTAACTTATACCAGTAACTAGTACCAAATTTTCAGTTGTAACTCTAATCAAGCAAGGGATCTAATGAGGAATTTCACCGAATTCTGTTTGCATTTTTCCTGAATAATTAATGGTGTGGGATAGATGAAAATCGGGTTGATTTTGGAAAATAAGTCTCCTGTTATTTTTGGGAGACTTTCAAAATTTATGATTTAAAAAATAACCGGGAAAGCGGACCTCTTCAAAGTGAAGCGGAAACGCTCGCTGATTGGCTGTTCGGATCGCCGTCTCCTCCCCTTGTTGCCCGATGGAACAACGAAATTGTGTTATCTAAGAGGAAAGTTATCAAACAAAACAGGGGAAACCTCATTTTCTCCATCTTGCTTTTTCAATTTTTTCTCTTCATTCTACGTTTAAAAAAACCGGGGAAGATGACGTCAACCACCAATAGTTCATGTACGGCCACTTGAAGCGCTGAGATCGTGAATTCTCACTTCATACAGTCCTCAGAGGCAATGTTTCACAAAACCAGTAAAGGTTGACGTCATCTTCCCCGGTTTTTTTAAACGTTCATATTTTCTACTCTGTTTTGTTTATTCGAAAATTATGAAGTAAGGGCTGAAAGTTTGCCGTTGGAGGTTTTTCGAGGTGCTGAACCCAATTTTGGGGTCAAAAACAGGAAATTCCGACACGGTGAAATTCCTCATTATGTTTGTCAGATACATGTGCTGTGGAACTGTGGAAGCTTGTTGGACAGGCATTTCTACAAATTACATCCTTAGAAGAAACTGTAGAATAATAATGACTCTTAGTTGTTTAGAAACCAACGTGTTGGTGATTTTTGAATTCTTTAAAAATCATATTTTTGGTCTATGATTTCCAATGTTGTGAGAGAATATTTCAAATGGTATTGATCGTGAATTTCTGATCGAAACTACGGTGAAGGGAGTGGCTGAGTACATTTTCGATTGTCCGTCAAATTGAGAAAGCTGGGGAAGAAGAAAATCAAGCTGCAAGGAGAACCTAGTGACCGCTCAGTTTATCCTAGATCTAAGAACCTCTTGCCTCTCCCATGCGAGAACAACATCACCCTGTACGATCTAGTCAAAGGCGAACCTTCGACGAGAAGTGTCGTTCAAGTATCTTCTAAATGGTGCGACGCCCACTCCCTCGTCAACCAGTCTTTCTGCGACAACAAGAGAAATTTTTCCGTCTCGTACGAATCGGGTTTGCTGAAAAGACAGCTTCAAAAGTTGGCAAAGTCGAGAAAGAAAGCGAGCTCGTCTTTCTTCTCTGACATCAAGTATACGATCGACAAGGAGTCTAAAAAAGCTGTGCACATCGTGAGCGACGTCGACCGGAAGTCTGTGAGACATTACATCAAGATGTTCGAAGACCCTAATTCATTGATTTGGGATGATTGGCTCAAGTCGTTCAGTAGTGCCACTGGTCATGCCATAGGTGACATAGTTATAAATATCGTGTCTAGGTAGAGGAAGAATAATATAAACTGAGTAAAACCGAGTTTGTGCCTAAATGTTGAATCAAGAAGTTTGATTTGTTAGAGATTGGGGAATCTCTTCAGGTGGTTTCTAGATCCCTTCGATGTATACATTGGTGGATATCCCTTTGTACAAAAGAGTGCCGCAGGCGGCAAAATTTGATTTTTGGGTTCTACGTACCTTGAAACGTAAACCAACAAATTTTGAGGGAAGGTTAACATTTTTTGTTTTTGGTCGACTCCAAAGGTACATTACCTACATATCGAAAATAATAAACCATGAAAGTTACCATTGGAAAGTTGGTGAAATGAAACATTTTTTAAGGTTTTGAGGATCTGTGAAGAAAAAACGTGTTTTAACAACAAAAAAAAAAACAAACAGAATCTAACAAATTTTTAAGTTTGCGGTTAAATGACTATTCCAGTGTATACAGGGTGTCTACACTTTCGATGGGCATAACTTCAGGGTTCGATTCTACAAGGTATTTCCAACAAAAAATGTCTCTTAGCAATTTTCTTTTAACCCACTCAAAATTCCAATTTTTTTTCACTTTAAAGTTTTTCTTCGAGTTTTCGACCTCACGGCACTGATATGGTCATAACTCCCTTAAATCTCCTGAAAATTCAAATCTGACTACACCTTTAGAAAGAGCGTTAAATTCCTAAGCTACTCAAAGCAAAATCAAAATTTTTTAGCAATAAAGTAGTATCAAAAAATCAAATCAAAAAGCGAACTTCACAATTTTTTTTGAAACTTGATTTTCTTCGACCAACGTTTTCACTCAAAATCCCTGCCTATGTCGATGGGCGCTCTTCGGAGAAAACATGCTCAAATTGTCAGCTTTCCAACGGTCTATCAGTTTTTCTTTTTAACATTCAAGAAGAAAGAGTAAATGAAGTTTGAATGTCCAAAAACGTGTGTTTTACATGCAAATCCAGTGTTTCAAGCGGTTTATGGCCCCCCTCGACCTTGACGATTTTGTTATCATTTCCTATGTAATTTTTTACGCTGAATCCAATGGTGATACTTCCGAATGATTCCGACTACTAGAAAGTGGATTTTTCGAAGAAAACCTTCGTTTTTCGTACATAAAAAACGCATTATTCGTAGATATGGAAGATATCATAAAGTAATACCTACCTTTCTACTCAACAAAAACCTCAATCAGCTTCGTACATTTCATTTTTCATTTTTCGTACATAAAAAACGCATTATTCGTAGATATGGAAGATATCATAAAGTAATACCTACCTTTCTACTCAACAAAAACCTCAATCAGCTAGAAATTCGGTGTTTTTATTGAGTAGAAAGGTGTAACTTTATGTACGATGCGAATTTTATATACGAAAAACGAAGGTTTTCTTCGAGAAATTCACTTTCTAGCAGTCGGAATCATTCGGAAGTATCACTATTGGATTCAGCGTAAATAATTACATAGAAAATTATACCAAAATCGTCAAGCCATTTTGTGATCGAGGGGGGCCATAAACCGGCTTGAAACACTGGATTTGCTTGTAAAACACACGTTTTTAGGACGTCCCACAGTAAGACTTGGGCGTCCTTATGCGATCGATCTGGGGTGAAGGAAGACAACACTCAACAGAAAAAAAAATAACCACACAGTAATCCGTTTTAGACCATTCTGAATCCAAATCCGCGAAAAAAACCATAGGTGTATGTCTGTGTGTGTGTGTGTGTGTATGTGTGTATGTGTGTATGTGTGTGTGTAACAAAATCTTGTGTACTCTGCACAGGCCTTAGTTCTGAACCGATTTTCCTGGTTCTTTTTTTGTTCGTCGCGGAAATCTATCTAGTTGTGCACTACGTCGCCGGAATTTCGCATTTTGCCTTTTAAGGGGGGGAAAGGGGGGGTTAATGCTCGAAAAACGTGCGTTTTTGGGCATAATCTTGTGTACTCTGCCCAGGCCTTAGTTCTCAAACGATTTTCGTGGTTCTTTTTTCGTTTGACGCGTAATACTATCTAGTTGTGCACTACGGCGCCGGAATTTTGGATTTTGCTTTTTAAGAGGGGGAAAGGGGGGGTTAATGCTTAAAAAACGTGCGTTTGCGTGCATAATCTTGTAAACTCTGCCCAGGCCTCAATTTCCAACCGATTTGCGTGTTTCTTTTTTTGTTTGACTCAAATAACTTCCGAGTTGTACATGATTTTACCAGAGTACAAAAATTCGCAAGGGGAGGGGGTGAGTGGGGGGATAATATTCACAAAATATCCGATTTTTCAATATTTTGGTTCCTTTACTACTTACTAATTGTACCCAAGCTTTGAAATTGAGGAAAAATTATCATTATACCTCTGGATTTTCATGAATTATTCTCTGTACCACCATGGAACTAATAGTGGTGCCACCATGGTGCCATGATGCCATAAACCGCTTATTTCGTGTTTTTTTTTTGTGTTTCACCTTGAATACGGTTGTGAACTTCGACGGACTGCCTACCAAAACTAACAGTTGAAAGTTCAATGTTACGACGTATTTCCGCTTTGGTGCCAGACTGGCACCATTGCTGGCGTTGGGGAGGTGGGGGGGGGGGGGGGGGGGGGTGAACTCGAATTCGCATGTTGGGTATCGTAGATCATGGATTTTAAAATGCTCTTCAGATTCGAGGCTCCCATGCCGCTAGAAATGTTAAGGTGGATAATTGTGGGGGGGGGGGGGGGGTCAGTATTTCTTGCCTAAAGTAATAAATAAATTACATCGAGTGAAACAGTTTTATTTCACCTAGAATACGGATGTGAACCTCGACGGACTACCTACTAAAACTAATAGATGAAGGATCAATGTTACGACATATTTGCGCTTTGGTGCCAGACTGGCACCATTGTTGGCGTTGGGGAGGTGTTGGTGAGGGGGGGAGGTGAACTCGAATTCGCATGTTGGGTGTCGTAGATCATGGATTTAAAAATGCTCTTCAGATTCGAGGCTCCCATGCCGCTAGAAATGTTAAGGTGGATAATTGTGGGGGGGGGGGGGGGGGTCAGTATTTCTTGCCTAAAGTAATAAATAAATTACATCGAGTGAAACAGTTTTATTTCACCTAGAATACGGATGTGAACCTCGACGGACTACCTACTAAAACTAATAGATGAAGGATCAATGTTACGACATATTTGCGCTTTGGTGCCAGACTGGCACCATTGTTGGCGTTGGGGAGGTGTTGGTGAGGGGGGGAGGTGAACTCGAATTCGCATGTTGGGTGTCGTAGATCATGGATTTAAAAATGCTCTTCAGATTCGAGGCTCCCATGCCGCTAGAAATGTTAAGGTGGATAATTGTGGGGGGGGGGGGGGGGTGAACTCGAATTCGCATGTTGGGTATCGTAGATCATGGATTTAAAAATGCTCTGCAGATTCGAGGCTCCCATGCCGCTAGAAATGTTATGGTGGATGATGGTGAGGGGGGGGGGGGGTCACTATTTCTTGCCTAAAGTAATGAATAAATTACATCGAGTGAAACACTTTCATCGCTTACCAACTGGTTTAACTGATCCAATACTTATCCAATGGGACGTCCCCTGGAATGCATGCATTACTAAACAATATGTTTTGACATTAAAACTTCATTTACTCTTCCAATTTGAATGTTAAAAAGAAAAATTGATAGACCGTTGAAAAGCTGACAATTTGAGCAAGTTTTCTCCGAAGAGCGCCCATCGACATAGGCAGGGATTCACAGTGAAAACTTTGGTCGAAGAAAGTCAAGTTTCGAAAAAAAATTTAGGTTTGCTTGTTGACTTGATTTTTTGAAACTATTATATTGTTGAAAGATTTTGATTTTGCACTAGGTAGCTTGGGATTTTAACGCTCTTTCTAACGGCGTAGTCTGATTTGAATTTTCAGGAGGAATAAGGGAGTTATGACCATATCAGTGCCTTATGGTCGAAAACGCGAAAAAAAAACTTTAAAGTGGAAAAAAAAGGCATTTTGAGTGGGTTAAAAGAAAATTGCTATGAGGCATTTTTTGTTGGAAATACCTTGTAGAATCGAACCCCGAAGTTATGCCCATCTTAAGTGTAGACACCCTGTATAAATATTTTCCCGAATATTCAAGAGTAGGTACTCCAGTTGGGAAATTTAGCGCCCTTTCCATGGGTGCAATCAAATTTGAAATTGCTTGGAAAATAACACTTCTAGCGGCATGGGAGCATCGAATTTGAAGAGCTTTTGAAAATCCACGATCTACGATACCCAACATGCGAATTTGAGTTCACCCCCCCGCCTCCCATAATGGTGCCAGTCTGGCGCCAAAGCGGAAATACTTCGTAACGTTGAACTTTCACCGTTTACAAGCTGAAACACACAAAAAATCCACGAAATAGGCGATTTATGTTGTCCTGGCACCATGGTGGCACCACTATTACTTCCATGGTGGTAAAGAGAATATCCAGAGGTATAATGAGAATTTTTCCTCAATTTCAAAGCTTGGGTACAATAGGGTGTGCGCCTGGGTAGAAAAAACTGTTTATTGTTATTTTTAATCTAAGGTAGATGGCATTCTGGGAATTTTGGTACCAACCGCAACCTTCTAGCGTGTATATCTTTTCTTATGAATTTTTAAATTTTCGACCGTTTATGACGTCACAGTGGGCTGGGGGGTCCCGCCCTGGCGAGAGGGGCTCGTGACGTCATAAACGGTCGAAACTTTGAAAAATCATAGAAACAGATCTTCTCACGCTAGAAGGTCGCGGTTGGTGCCAAAATTTTCAGGATGTAGTCTACTTTCGATTAAAAATCTAAAAAAAAAATCAAGGCGCACCCCCATTGGAAAGCTATAAAGGAACCGAAATATTGAAAAATCGGGCATTTTGTGAATATTATCCCCCCACTCGCCCCCTCCCCATGCTAATTTTAATACTCAGGTGAAATAGTGAGCAATTAGGGTGAATTTCGAACAAAAAAGAAACACGCAAATCGGTTGAAAATTTAGGCCTGAACAGAGTACACAAGATAATGCCCAAAAACGCACGTTTTTTGAGCATTAACCCCCCCTTTCCCCTCCTTTAAAGGCAAAATTTGAAATTCCGGCGACGTAGTGCACAACTAGATAGTTTTCCCTGTCGAAAAAAATAGAACCAGGAAAATCGGTTGAAAACTAAGGTCTGGGCAGACGACACAAGATTTGTCACACACAGACATACACCTATGGTTTGTTTTTTCGTGGATTTGGATTTAGAATGGTCTTAAACGGATTAATGTGTGGTTATTTTTTTTTCTGTTGAGTGTTGTCCAACTTTACCCCCAATCAATTGCATGTGGGAGGGTCCTAAAAAAATTCGTCGGTCCTCTGTGCCTCTGCGGGAGCCTCGGTCGGCCATTTTTGTCTTTGGTCGGTTCTCCTCGGAGTGGCGGTCACGAAAATTTTCATGATAGGTGCTGGCCTAGGGAACTGTGTAACTGCCCTCCCAGCAAACTGGCCTCCTACCTCTTTAGGTCAGTTTAAAACCCCGGTTTGAAACTGCCCTCCTAGGCCATCTCGAGCAAACTGCCCTCCCGCTAAACTGGCATCTGTTTTAGGAGGTCAGTTTCGAACCCCGGTTTTAAACTGCCCTCCTAGACCACCTCGAGAAACTACCCTCCAAACTATCTGCTTCCAACTTTTGAGGGCCAGTTTCGAACCCCGGTTTTAAACTGCCCTCCTAGACTACCTCGAGCAACTGCCCTCCCGGTAAACTGCCCTCCTGCTCGGAATGGATCTCCTCTACCTGTGCGACTTCTCATTTCTGGGACATGGGTCTCTCAAAAGTATAATGAGCTGCCAATGATAATGGATCTTCAGTCACGTTCATCAGTATATATTAGGAATAAAATAAATAGAATATCAATTCATGGAGAAAAACGAGTTTTTACGTGGAAATCGGAGTTTTTTCCATTAAATCGGCATGAGACTTGGGGTTGGATGGTGGGCAGATGGCTGGAAGGGGGTGGGCTGTTGCCTCCGAGACGGTGATTTCGCTGAAATCGACAAGGAATCGCAAATTTGACCATACCATTAGAAAGTTGATTAAATTTGCAAGTTTTCCTGAGATTAGACAGTTTTCCTGAGATTAGACAGTTTTCAGCAAGTTTTTATTGAAAATGTAGTTAACGTACCTACAAAAAAGTTATTTTAGGAACTTTTTAGAAACATTTTTAGAAAATTTTCAATGTTTAAACTGCAATTGCGATCCGTTCTTGATTATGAATGTGCTTTAGGCTTAAATCCGATAATGACACCCACACAGATACCCTCTTTCATGTTCCACTGTACCTACTAAGTACCTACAAAAAATTACATCTTAAAATTACCACAACATAAAAGTACTTTGTAATATACAAAAAGTTGAATAAAATATTTAAAAAAAAAAGATCCTAAACCCGGATCCCTTATTACGTTGCGCTAATTTAAAATATTTAAAACCCACATAGGTTAGTTAATTCCTTAAGTAATTGTATCGTAAATGTAGGCAAGCAATGCCCGTGTAATCTACATTAGCTTGTAGTAATGCCAACATTATGTTTCGTGTTCTGCAGGTATAATATCTAGTCGGGTTTGTAAGGGCTAGGAGGCCAGTTTACTTGGAGGGCACTTGCCAAGGAGGCTGAATGCCACGGAGGTCCATTTGTAATTTGAGAGGGCCCTTCTAATACGTGGTGTGAGTAGGAGGGGAGTTTCTCCTGACGCACAGTAAAAACCTCCTCGGAGGGCAGTTTACCGGGAGGGCACTTTCACGGGGCGCACATTTGTGTTTTGGGTTGAAACTACCCTCCCGCAGGAGGGCAGTTTGCCGGGAGGGCACTTGCCATGGGGGGCACCTGCCCTAGGTCCCTGGCCTACAGAGAACATCTGTTGTTACCTGACTTGTTGGGGAAAAGATTGAAAACTCACAGCACTTTCAAGCAAAGGGTTTATTGTACTGAAAGAAGCTCTACATTCTCCTTTTTCTGGGCAAAGATTTATGATTAAAAAGTACTCTCATCAGTCGAACATAAAAACTAAAAGCACTGGTCTTCCCTAAAACGAAGCAAGTTCCCCTTCTCATTTATAGAACATTCAAAAAGCGCCAAGTGGCATAAAGAGAGAAAGACAGCAGGAGGCAACAAAAGGTTTGTTCCAGCGCAAAAAGTTCATGAACTCAAGTTCATGAACCCGCTGGGTGTGAGAACCCGAAAAAGTTGAAGAGTTCATGAACTTTTTAGGTTCAGGAACCTGTGCGCTGGAACGTTTTCAGTAGTTAACATGAAATTCGGCAGGGAGCGCGGAACTCGGCTTTCAACAAACCTTCAATAACCTCCTCTCATCTCAATCTTTAGCGGGATTTTTCAACTTTAAGATTGAACGATTCTTCACAATTTAAAACAAACAATGTCTCCTAGATATTTTGTTTCAGCCCCTTGTTTTTTCAATTTAAAGATTTTTTTCGTTTTTACTGACTTACGCCATTACAACTGTTGTAACTCCTGATATTTACCTACCAAGTTAACTCAAATTTGAGGATATTGTTAAAAAGAGCATTACATTTCCAAGCTAACAAGTGCGAAACCAAAATCTTTTAGCTTTAAAACATGTTTTAGGTATGCGCTCTTCGAAAAAAAACATGCTAAAAATTGTCAGTTTTCCAACGGAATGTCGATTTTTCTTTTCAAAATTCATATTGGAAGAGTTGGTAGTACCAACTTGGTACCTAAATCAAGTTTCAGTGCCAAAAAAAGTGTGATTTACTAAAAAATCGAGTGTTATACGTCGTTTATCATGGTCACCCTCGATCTCAAGATGAATTGACAAGTTTTTGGTATCATTAATTTCCTATCTATAGGAATTAGGTACATGTAATTTCATGCTAAATCCAATGGCGATACATCATGACTGCAAAATAGTGGTTATTTCGATGAAAACCTTCATTCTTCGTTCAAAAAATACGCATTATTCGTAGATAAGGTACTGAGCATAAAGTAACACCTTTCTACTCAATAACAACATCATCTTATTTGTGTTACGTTAAAACTCAATCTTATGGGGCTCAATACAGTCTCAATACAGTCAATACAATCTTATGGGACTCAATGGGAAACAACAATTGTTTCCGTAGAAAAAACATTGCAGAGTTCATACCTGGAGTTCGGAGGTTCATTTCATTGATTAGCTTCCACTATTTCTTCAAAATTCACTTTCTAGCAGTCAGAATTATTAGGAAGTATCGCCATTGAATTCAGCGTGAAAAATTACTGAAGAAATGATACCAAAATCGTGAAGTCATCTTGAGATCGACGGGTGACCGGACTCTGCATAAAACATTCAATTTTCTCGAAAAAGCAGCAACCCACTATAGGTATTGTAGTCAACAAATCAACTTTTGCCCATGTCACATGAGTAATCAATCACCCCATTTTACGGTAAGTAAATAGTTTGCAGAAGAGAGGGATGATGTGAACTTCCTTGACACACTCTCCGAATAGGTAAATAGACAAACACTGTAGTGATAATGGAATAATCGTGTATTTGTGAAAAAAGAAAGAGTCGATCGAAAATGGCTTCTGTTATAACATAAGTAAGTAATTTCCAAGAATTTACACTTCATTCGAAAAACACTTCATTTCTAGAGACGACCCGCTCTTCGAGAAAGGTCTCAGCACAACGAAAAGATAGTTTGTGAATGGAGCCAAGTGATTAGCGTGAAAACTGGTCAACAAATGAAAAATTAGTAGGTTTCACGTGAATGGCACAGGTTACCCTTCAGTTCGAGTTCACAACCCTGCCTTCGATGAGTGCAGAAAGTTCATGAACCCAGCTACAAAAAGTTCATGAACTGGAAGCGCTGGAACGCGGTTTATGTTTGCGAGTTCTCGAACTCGGCGCCGCTGGAACGCATCAGTTCATGAACTCAACATGCGCGCGGCTTGTGCGCAGGTTGGGTGTAAGAAAGTTCATGAACTGAGAGGCGCTGGAACAAACCTAAAAAATGCGGATTGCCCCTAAAAGGCGGAGCTCAAAACACTTCCATGTGCAGTCTGTTGCTTTCCCCACTCTGGTATCCCCTGCTACTCAACATCTTTCATGGAGTAGATGGAGCATCAAAACATGGAAGAAGATCGGTCAAAATATAGTGGCAACACTGATGTTTTCGCGGGTTATGGGTTTGTTTGTATTTTTGTGGTGTCTGCTGTGCTGTGAGAAACGAGTATTTCCTGGAACTGTTGGGTTTTTCATAGATAAATATTTCTTTCTGACGTTGTGTGACCATCGATTGAATTAATATTATTACTTTGTAATAACTGCCAAGAACCCTAGAAAGTACATAGAGTATTTTGGTTTTGGTACGATTCGAAAAGTTTGAAGTGAAGGTGCCTGTTGAATCTTCCATCGTTCGTTTCCGATTCCAGTCGTCTGTTTCTTCTGGCTCATTATTACATGTCTTCAAGTAAGTACCGTTTATATTATTATTCTAAGCCCTGAGTCTGTAAGAGCTGCATAGTTACATTGCCTGCTCAACAGATCCAGACTAATTGAGTTGGTAACAATCCTAGTAATCCACCAGTCTTTAAAGATAGGTGACAACTATCACGCAAGATTCAGGCATGCTCTACCTAGTATACTGTTGTATGTACGTCTATGTACTTATCGGGCTACCTTGAAGACTTTTCCCCATGAGACTTGAGTTGGCTGTGAGTCATGACTCGATTTTCAAGTTCTCTTTGTAGGTATCCAATCCAGCTGAGCCGCCTCTCAACCCACTCACCAAACGACTCTTCTAGACACCAAAACTACTAGTTAGTGATAACTGATCTCATTTTCTTTGGAGAAACAAATTTCTATCAAGATCCGTTTGGTGTCGAGGCTACCCCTGGTGTTAGGGAATGTGGAAGACCCACTCTATCTCCCAATCCTTCCCATTCTTCCTCTTCTATTGGCCACTCTTCTAATTATTCTAATTTTAATTAGGTACTCCCAAAATCAACGCATTGTCTGAACTACTCCCAACATCAACGCTTGTTATAAATAAACACGCTAAACAAACATGTCGTTAAAACGCTGCAAATCATTGCCCAAAGGTTTATTATTTTCTGTATAGATCATCCTTCTGTATAGATCACTGGTTCTCCATCAGTAGCACCTACCACCATCTGTATTCTCTCTTGACCTTCCCTCTCAAATTTCAGCTTCCTGCGTTCAATATGATTGAAAATGGCTTTGGAGCTCACTCAGCTGAACAGTGATCTCAAGAGTGAAGAAGATCTCCTCGAATGCTGGAGACGCCTGGAAGAGCACTTCCATTCAATAGGATTGAAAATGGCTTCGGAGCTAACTCAGCTGATCAGTGATCTGAAGAGTGAAGAAGCCTTTGAGCATTGATTTGCAGCGTTTTTTACCCACCAACATTTTTTTTACCTACCAACTTTTTTTTACCTACCAGCTAGGTACTACCTACCACACCATACTGCTTCACACCTTCACAATCAAGTTTATTAGAAAGAACTAAACGCTTCACACTCGATTGGAAAAATAGAAAGCTTCATATGGAAATTTGATTACTGGTTACGCAGAAGGCAAAACTGTATACAAATCGAAGAAATGAACAGCGATCGCATTTTAGTCCAATAAAATTTGAATGGAGATTAGACCTCTTTTGCGATTCACCCTCATGATTCTGTTTTATCGAAGGAAAACCTTCAAGTACTCGTAGGGACCGAGCGATTTGTCCTACAGAGCTCTGGGTGGTCTCAAAAATTTTTAAAAATTCAATACTATTTAAAATTGGTGAAAAAACGATACCTTTATTTCGAGAGTTTTCGAGCTAGGGCACTCTTGAAAATTTCAACCCTTAATTTTCACCCCTTAGAAGTGACCTACATCAACCAAAAGCTTCGCGGCACAACTAGACCGCAAATGGAGCCCATATACCAAATTTGAACCAAATCGGTCCAGTGTTGCTAAGAAAAGTGCCGCGTACGGCGGACGGACGGGAATTTTTTTATTCGATTTTCGTATTCTACGTACCTTGAAACGTAAAACATCAAATTTTGAGGGGGGGTTAAAATTTTTTTTCTTGCTCGATTCCAAAGGCTTATTATCTAATAATATAAAACGCCAACCGTACGTACGTACGTATGCACGGAGGGGTTGGAGGGGTCGTGGGAGTGATGAGAGTCGGCGGAATCGGAGACGGGAGGAGTTGGGGGCGGGAGGATTTGGGGGCAGGAGGAGTTGGGGGGGTTGGAGGCGGGAGTAGTAGAAGTTGGGGGCGAGAGGAGTCGGAGTTGGAGCGGGAGGAGTCGGAGGAGTTGTGGGCGGGAGGAGTCGGAGTTGGGGGCGGGAGGAGTCGGATGAATCGTTTTTGCCTGCTTTCAGAAGGCTTTTCAGCTAGTTGAAAATAATAAACCAAAATGAGCTAATTTCTGTGATCTACCTGTCGCCAATAACGAAAGACTTCAAATCAGTTCAATTTTACGGGTTTTAAATGAGTAAGGTGCGTCGGGGTAAGTGCAGAAATGGGGTAAGTGGGGAGTATGCCTGTCACAAGCAAACGTAAGGGCTGACACGAATATCCTTTTTGGGTGTTGTAGAGAACTAAGTTAAGTTTCACAAAACACCACTAGAGTGTACTCATATAACCTCATGTAACCTTCACGGTAAGGTTATGATGTAACACATGTGTTTTCATCTGTGAGGTAGAGGTGATCAACTATTTTTCAACCTGAGTTCAACCTGCCTCTACTTTGGTATTGCTAATGACTGACAAGGTAATTATACACTTTAAATGTTACAGTTTCATTGTATATATGACATTTTGTTCTAACTTTGGTTATTTTGAAAATAAGACCTCCTCTGCACTTTCCCCGTTTTTTCCTCCTATGGGGGGAAGTGCAGAGTAAGAAACATGGGCAAGTGTGGAGTTCCGCACTTCCCCCCAAATGGATGAACAAGGGAAGTATGGAGCGTACTCTCAAGCATAATACTATGTATTTTTCATCTACTCTTGTTGTGAACTTGGGTACTTTTAATGTAACTGGGAACTTTTTTATTCGCTCCAGTAAAGAGGGAGAACGAAAGATGACGTCCCGAGTTGGGGTGGAGATGGTTCCCTATGAAAATCATGCACCCCCCCCCCTCATTGAAAGGTTAGGGCAAGGTACTTTACGTAGATATTGATGTTTTGAGACTAACTACTATGCATCGGATCATCTATACAATCGGATTATGGATACAAGAAAGCTATGTGCCACACCCACTGTGCAGACTTTTTTCATTTCGAAGTTTTATGCAAACTTTTGCAATGTTAAGATAACCATTTGTAGTATAAGACTGTAAAAAAACGTTCTTATTCGTAAGACTGATGACTTACAGTGATTTAAACAATTTTCAATGAAGATTCAAAAGTTTGAATTTTGCAAGATTTTTATGTGTTTCTCTATACCACGTTTTTAACTTTTCAAAACTGTGTAACTTCACCAATTTCTGTCCGATTTTAACTTTGCAAAAAGCAAAATAATGCCTGAAATGAGCTCTTCCACACACTTCCCCCATCGCATTTGTAACTCCAACGACATGAGAAATGAAGGGATGCTCTGCACTTACCCCATTTAGGCGGGGTAAGTGAGGAGTACGGACAAAAATTATAGTATTGCTCGAAAAACCCACTATAACTTTAAAAAACCTTAAAATAACTACAAAACTGGTAAGAGGATAGTCCGAGGTGTGTGATGAAATAAGGAAAATAAATCTAGCTTTAAAAATGAGTTTCTCAGGATCTACCAAAGTTGAACTATGCAAATTGTACTCTGCACTTCCCCCGACGCACCTTAAATGATCGACTCTTACTACCTTATTTCTTGTATTATTGAATGGCATTATCGTCGGAAGGTAGTTCCCAGGATATATGAACACTAATGTCTAATGTAGTAATATTAAGGAGCCCGTC
Organism: Apolygus lucorum; assembly: GCA_009739505.2. NCBI lineage: Eukaryota > Metazoa > Arthropoda > Insecta > Hemiptera > Miridae > Apolygus > Apolygus lucorum. The sequence continues at coordinate 35,464,699 of CM019168.2, read as the reverse complement.
CACTAGGTCGACAGCGCGGCGCGGCGCGGGTCGAAACTTTTTCGCAATCTGCCGCTCTCCAGACTTCTGGAGAGCGGCGTCGCGCCGCGTCGCGCCGCGCTGTCGACCTAGTGGACGGAGGGCGAAGCGAAAAATTGTCGACCTCGGTCATTTTCGTCAGTGTTCGGCTATTGTAAACGAGGCTTAATCAATGTGTGAAGCTCGAAAAACTTCCCCCTCGACATTCTAAAATACTTTATAAACTTTTGCTCGTCTCTTAGCAAATCTTTTAACAGGTGATTGTGCTCCCCCAGGTTCATCCTCTTTATTGGATGGACCCAAAATCTTCTCCTTCTCCCACCGATTTGGTCCTCCTCATCTGCTTCCAAAGCTGCAACTAGAAGGAACATTTCTTCGTCGTCCGATGAAAACATAATACCTATGCCCGACATTTTCCTGAGAAGGCACCGTGGCAAAACGGCGGGTCGAAAAATTTTATCCGCTCCAGTGGACGGAGCCTAGGAATTTCGCGTCGCGCCGCGCCGCGCCGCGCTGTCGACCTAGTGGACGGCCAGCTTTAAGGTGCCCGTCCACTAGGTCGACAGCGCGGCGCGGCGCGGCGCGGGTCGAAACTTTTTCGCAATCTGCCGCTCTCCAGACTTCTGGAGCCGCGCCGCGCTGTCGACCTAGTGGAGATATCCAGTGCACTGGCGAATTGAAGGCGCAAAATCGGTACCACGGGCGGGGGGAGCCCTAGGCCACCGACACATAGACTTTGTCACAGTGTCACCTGCCTACCCCCCCCCCCCCGAGGGCGGTTGGCTTCGTGGTGGTCGTGGTTGTAGACCCAGACTGGATGGCTAAGCCTGAATGTTGAGGGGAGGTGCTTCCATGGTAGACTAGTCTCCCAAGGTAGTGCCGGCATGTGAGTTATGTGGTACGCCAATAACTCGGGTACCAACCCGCTTAGTTGGAAGGGTGAGCTAGAACACCCAGCTCGACCTGTAGTGCATTGCAAACAGGTACTCACACCTATGCGTGTGAGGCCCCTGACTGTGGGTGTAACAGTCTCCCACGGTATTTAACCGGGGATTTTCCTTTCTGCTTGCAGAATGGGAGGGAGGACGTAAGCACTGTGTGCTGGGACACTCCCTTATAAATCAACCTTGAGATAAATTTATCCCAAGGGGGGAACAAGATTCGTTGTCGACCTAGTGGACGGAGGGCGAAGCGAAAAATTGTCGACCTCGGTCATTTTCGTCAGTGTTCGGCTATTGTAAACGAGGCTTAATCAATGTGTGAAGCTCGAAAAACTTCCCCCTCGACATTCTAAAATACTTTATAAACTTTTGCTCGTCTCTTAGCAAATCTTTTAACAGGTGATTGTGCTCCCCCAGGTTCATCCTCTTTATTGGATGGACCCAAAATCTTCTCCTTTTCCCACCGATTTGGTCCTCCTCATCTGCTTCCAAAGCTGCAACTAAAAGGAACATTTCTTCGTCCTCCGATGAAAACATAATACCTATGCCCGACATTTTCCTGAGAAGGCACCGTGGCAAAACGGCGGGTCGAAAAATTTTATCCGCTCCAGTGGACGGAGCCTAGGAATTTCGCGTCGCGCCGCGCCGCGCCGCGCTGTCGACCTAGTGGACGGCCAGCTTTAAGGTGCCCGTCCACTAGGTCGACAGCGCGGCGCGGGTCGAAACTTTTTCGCAATCTGCCGCTCTCCAGACTTCTGGAGCGCGGCGTCGCGCCGCGCCGCCCCGCGCTGTCGACCTAGTGGAGATATCCAGTGCACTGGCGAATTGAAGGCGCAAAATCGGTACCACGGGCGGGGGGAGCCCTAGGCCACCGACACATAGACTTTGTCACAGTGTCACCTGCCTACCCCCCCCCCCCCCCCCCCCGAGAGCGGTTGGCTTCGTGGTGGTCGTGGTTGTAGACCCAGACTGGATGGCTAAGCCTGAATGTTGAGGGGAGGTGCTTCCATGGTAGACTAGTCTCCCAAGGTAGTGCCGGCATGTGAGTTATGTGGTACGCCAATAACTCGGGTACCAACCCGCTTAGTTGGAAGGGTGAGCTAGAACACCCAGCTCGACCTGTAGTGCATTGCAAACAGGTACTCACACCTATGCGTGTGAGGCCCCTGACTGTGGGTGTAACAGTCTCCCACGGTATTTAACCAGGGATTTTCCTTTCTGCTTGCAGAATGGGAGGGAGGACGTAAGCACTGTGTGCTGGGACACTCCCTTATAAATCAACCTTGAGATAAATTTATCCCAAGGGGGGAACAAGATTCGTTGTCGACCTAGTGGACGGAGGGCGAAGCGAAAAATTGTCGACCTCGGTCATTTTCGTCAGTGTTCGGCTATTGTAAACGAGGCTTAATCAATGTGTGAAGCTCGAAAAACTTCCCCCTCGACATTCTAAAATACATTATAAACTTTTGCTCGTCTCTTAGCAAATCTTTTAACAGGTGATTGTGCTCCCCCAGGTTCATCCTCTTTATTGGATGGACCCAAAATCTTCTCCTTCTCCCACCGATTTGGTCCTCCTCATCTGCTTCCAAAGCTGCAACTAGAAGGAACATTTCTTCGTCGTCCGATGAAAACATAATACCTATGCCCGACATTTTCCTGAGAAGGCACCGTGGCAAAACGGCGGGTCGAAAAATTTTATCCGCTCCAGTGGACGGAGCCTAGGAATTTCGCGTCGCGCCGCGCCGCGCTGTCGACCTAGTGGACGGCCAGCTTTAAGCCCCGATTTCACGACGCGTCCCCGACCGCCCTCCCGTTCATGGTCCCGATCTCCCTGCCATCGGTTGGAAATCTCTCCCGACCTCCCTGCATGGTCGCCTCCCCAAAACGTGACCAGCAGCATGGGTTTTCACCATCGGATTTCAGGGCCGACGGTGATTGGGCCCGATTTAGGGTCCCGAAATCAGGTCGTGAAATCCCCGCTTAAAGCGTCAGAATTAGCCTTCTTTGGTTATTGAAGCTGGCCGTCCACTAGGTCGACAGCGCGGCGCGGCGCGGCGCGACGCGAAATTCCTAGGCTCCGTCCACTGCAGCGGATAAAATTTTTCGACCCGCAGTTTTGCCAAGGTGCCTTCTCAGGAAAATGTCGAGCATAGGTATTATGTTTTCATCGGACGACGAAGAAATGTTCCTTCTAGTTGCAGCTTTGGAAGCAGATGAGGAGGACCAAATCGGTGGGAAAAGGAGAAGATTTTGGGTCCATCCAATAAAGAGGATGAACCTGGGGGAGCACAGTCACCTGTTAAAAGATTTGTTAAGAGACGAGCAAAAGTTTATAAAGTATTTTAGAATGTCGAGGGGGAAGTTTTTCGAGCTTCACACATTGATTAAGCCTCGTTTACAAAAGCCGAACACTGACGAAAATGACCGAGGTCGACAATTTTTCGCTTCGCCCTCCGTCCACTAGGTCGACAGCGCGGCGCGGCGCGGCGCGACGCGGCGCGACGCCGCGCTCCAGAAGTCTGGAGAGCGGCAGATTGCGAAAAAGTTTCGACCCGCGCCGCGCCGCGCCGCGCTGTCGACCTAGTGGAAGGGCACCTTGATAGTTTGTGATATCTGAGCCGAGCTGGTCCAATGTTAACCACAAACAACATTGGTTATGAGTTTGATTGAGCAAAACTCACCTCATGATGCCCTCAAGCGCACAGCCTGCATGATGTTGTTCTGGAGTAACATATACCAAACTTTGGAAAATTAGCAGTTACCTATTCCAATTTGTATTCTTTTCCTCCTTATTTAGACCGTTTGAAAGAGTAAAAAACAAAAAGACTGATTGTAGCCCTGAAAAATATATTGGATAATTAATAAAAATAAACTAATTTCGTTCAGTTGTTATGTCTTCCGATAACTGCTATGAATCCTTAAACCTTCGATGGAGGCGCTATTTCCCGTTACAACTATGAAGGTGAAGGCGCTGGGTACTGAGTATCCATGGACTTCTCTCACCCTCTTCCTTCTATTTTCGAATATTTTCATCAAAATAGGCTTTACCTAACTGGTTTGAATAACTACCTTAGAAGAGGTTATGAGAGAATGGATCCTGTGACCAGGTGCCTAACGTTAAAAAATGTTCCAAGTAACGTCCAAGTAACGACTTCGCTATTTTCTCAGACAGAAAAAGTGCCCTATGTATTGCTTCCGAGTCTACCAAGGTAGCGGAATCTTTGTTTTCACTTTTCAAGGACGAAAAAAAAAGTTCTCCAAAATCAAAATTTTTATTCGCGTTTTGCGTTTTAGACCTTTCTGAACAATTTTGGTTCTGTCTGTCTGTCTGTCCGTCTGTCATGACATCCTTGTAACGGGCATAACTATACAAAGTATAATATACAGGGAAGTATAGTATACGAAGTATACAGGGATTGTGCGGGTTGGTGTGTAGACGGTCCCCTATGAAAATCATCATCCCCGGACTAATAGAAGCGACTGCGCATGCGCAAACGTGAATTCCTTGTAACGGCCATAACTTCTACATTTTCCATCCGATTTCAATGAAATTTTCAGGGATGTTACAGATTAACTTGTTTTGGTCTTTTGATGTTTTGAGATTAACTACTATGCATCGGATCATCTATACAATCGGGTTATGGATACGAGGAAGCTATGTGCCACACCCACTTGTTTTTGTAGTCTTTTCTCTTCCTCACCCATTATGTTAATAGTTAAAGTGAAGTAGTGAGCTTATTGTTATATGTCCATAAATTTAATGGCTAAATACAAAAACCCTGTGTTGTTGCCTGTAAAGTCGGTATACGGGCGAAAGTTTTACGTGACAACGACTTTGAGTGGTAAAATCATTTTAATGTTAATATTCATTCGTATAGTAGGAAGAAGGATAAAATAAAATTCTTTGTCAAGTTGCACAGAGTAGGTATTTCCCGTAGGTAGTAGGTATTTCCCATGGGTGGGGGGGGGGGAGTGAGTGCCAGGGAAGGGGGGCGGGGCGCTCCCGCTTTTGTGAGGGAAGGGGAGGGGCCGCCAGCCTTTAGGGAGCGCCGAGCTGCACCCCCTCCATGAGCGGAGCGTAACGCAGTTTCTTGAAGTGTCCCGGTAAACCAATTTATAAGACGTTATCACGTCAAAAATATGTGAGGCCAAATAAAATTTAAAAAAAAAATCTATAAAACTCACAGCAGCACACTACTAGTAAATACTAATACAACGGCACGAAGGAGGGTAAATGTAGGGGCACAGGGGAAGGAAGCTCAATGTCGTCTAGGGCGAGCATAAAAGCGTCACCTGGATCCTCAGGATTCTATAATAGAATATAATAGGTCTGCCACAGAAACTTTGCATCCGTTTGGCGCATTCTTCTGGAGAACATAGAACTACTTCTCTATTATTATCAAGCAGATTCCCGCGCGAACAATAATTTTTCGCGAATTTCTCCCCTTAAAAGTGACATGATTCTCCTCCTACTGCAGATTGAAGTTCGAGCATTTCTGAAATTTAAATTCCGTGGCACTACACGAACATCAAATTTCTCACAGCTCCAATTTCCGTGTCAAGGTTTCACCATGGAAGGCTGACTCGATCGATATAGTTCGCGGATCCGCCACCTGGGGGGCGCCACACAGATGCAAAGTTTCTGTGGTAGACCTATAGCGTCTCCATTGTTGGGTTAAGTAGGTAGTTATACAAGCTACACACTTTTTAGCTAAGATTTCATTCAAAATCAATTTCAGGTCGTAAGTTTTCCTTCGTGTATCACGAAAGAAAGTTGAGAGATGACCATGAAATTCAATCATTACTCCTCGATGACGATGACGACGATGGTAAGGAAGAAGAGGAACCCTCAAACGACCGTTGGATGGTGCAAAAATCATCAAAATCCCCTCTGGATGCCGCCATTTGTTTGACGAGATGCGATATGAATTCATCACCCAGGTACATTCTATATACATCGTTGTTCTTTGTAGATTTAGATCAACATGTAGATTTAGTTCCGGGTTAGTATTTGTTTCAAGAACCGGGGCTCAAAGTTTGAAAGTTGTACCTAAATTTTAAATTTTTAAGGATTTTCGAAATTCATTATTGCATCTGCCTAAAGAATGGGGGGTGTCGCTGATTTTTTTTAAATTTTAATTCGAAAGTAGACCTCGTCAAGAGAATTTTGACACCAGCTGTTCTCTTTTTGGATGAGAAGACCTTTTTCTATGATTGTTAAAAGTTTCAAATGTTTATGACGTCATGCGCCCCTCCCGCCTGGGCGGGACCCCCAGCCCACTTTGACGTCATAAACATTCGAAACTTTGAACAATCATAGAAAAAGGTCTTCTCACGCTAGAAGGTCACGGTTGGTGTCAAAATTCTCAGAATGAGGTCTAGTTTAGATTAACAATAATAATAAACAGTTTTTCTGACCCATACACATACCCCATTGAAAAGCTAAAAGATTGCCGCTGGAATCATCAAAATCGAACAATAATTGGCGGCGAAATGTGGGAAAACCCGTTTATTCACCTAGGTGTTTCCCACATTTCGTCGTCAATCGCCATTTTGATGATTCCATCGGCAATCTTTTGGTTTTCAATTCCCTAGGCTGCTGCACTATCGAATTCAGAAAATCCTTGGAAATTAAAAATTTATGTGGGTCATTTTCCCAGAAAGGGCCAATTGTTGTCCAGAGAAGATTCCGAATGCCCATTTATGATTTAGGTGTTAAAAAAAATTCTCCATAAACTATCAACTTTGTTCTACTTCGGGCAATCAATAAAATATGCACTTATTCACGCTAAGATATAGAAATTAAAGTTTAAACTGCTAAATGTCCAGTAATCTGCCATGTCCGGACCCCTAGGTAGTCAACTTTGCTTGAACACTGTGAATCACCTATGAAAGCAGCGGCCTGAATTTGTAGTGATTCTTTATTGCATATATCTAGATATGAAAAAAAAGGGTTTGCAGATTTTTTCAGAAGCAAATAAAGCGAGCAGGAGGATAAAATGTGCTTGTCCGGAGGTTTCTGTCTTTAATCTGCCTTTTTTGTGTTTTCGTATTTTGGCGGCTTTTTATCGTTTCCCGCGGTTTTACTACCACTGTAAGAGGTGAGGTTAGTCGTTAGGTTATCAAAGAAAGCGGCGGGAAACATATTCCTTCTGTGTGGAAGCGTGCGCAAGTGGAGTCAGTTGCGAAATTGTGGTGTCACAGTCACTGTCTGTCTTTCATCTGCCCTCTGTAAGAACGGCAAGAAATCGAAATTATTTTTTCTTTTTGGTCTCTAGTTCTTGTTTTTACCGAGCTGGTTCCAGCGATATGGTTAATCTTCAGCATAACAGCACCAGAACGCGGGAAAAGCTGAAATACCTAAGTGCCAACCAGGAACTTGTGTCTTTCATCTGCCAGTGATGGTGGCAGATAAAAGACTTTTTTCAAGTTGTTAACGATTTAATTTGAATTTTCCGTTGCAATTTAAAAACTTTACATTTTTCGACCTCAAAACTGTATTCAGCAACCGTAAAAATCCCCTGGTACCAAGTTTTGGCTCGAAAAACCGATGAATTGAGATTACTTGGTTATTTTCGGAGGTTTCTAGGTTGCTATCAGAAAAACCGTGTTCCACGTTGGTTTAACCCTTTTCTACACCTGCGTCCCGCTCTGGTTCAATTTTTGGAATAACTCCCAGTTCTCGCTCCTCATGGAGATGGGGTTCCGAGTATTCTCCTTTACGCGGAAACCACGCCAATAGGTTTCTTTCGATAGATTTTCTTCTTTAATTTTTAATTATTTAATTAAGCGTCCCACTGTGTGTTCTTTCGTCGAAATTCAATCAGTATGGTGTGAGGTTAATCCCTGATTTTTGGCAGAACTTGAGTCGAACTTTAAGTTTTCTGAAATCTTGGGATACCGATTGTCCCTTTCTAGGAAAATGACCCATGTACAATTTTTGAACTTTGAGCGCCGGTTCTTGAACCAAATACTAACCCGGATCGAGTTACGAACGGCGACCGGCTGAGACCCCTTAAGAAATGGTACTTTGTTTTGAGTATAATTTATCACTAATAAAATTAAATAAATAATAATATTTAATAAAATGAAGTATCCATCAATCAGTCGTGTCTTCAACGTCAAAATCTATTTTATTCTATTTACCTATTGGTTTATTATTTTCAATATTGAACCTTTGGAATCGACCTAGAAAAAAAAATGTTAACCCCCCCTCAAAATTTGATGGTTTACGTTTCAAGGTACGTAGAATCCAAAAATTGAATAAAAATTTGGCCGTCCGTCCGCCGTACGCGGCACTTTTGCCACTTAGCATTGGCCGATTTTGATGAAATTCGGTTTGTAGGCTCCTTCTGGGGTCTAGTTGTGCCCCGAAGCTTTTGGTTGAAGTAGGTCACTTCTAAGGGTTCCAAAATCAATTTTGAAATTTTGAAAACGCCCTAACTCAAAATATTTTGATATTAAGGTATTGTTTTTCCTTCAATTTAAGATTCTATAGAATTTTTTGAGACCACCCGCAGCTCTGTAGGACAAACCGTTTGCTCACTACGAGAATTTAAAGTTTGGACGTACGATAAATCAGAAACACGAGTGTGAATTGCAGAAAGAGAAGAGGCCTGATCTCCGTTCAAATTAATTCTGACCGAAATGCGATCGATGTTTTTCTTCATGTTGGATGGTTGGTGGCTTTGCAGACGAGTGATCTATATGAAAAAATAATAAACCATTGTGTGATAATTTGCAGCGTTTTTGCTTCCGAGTCTACCAAGGTAGCGGAAGGTTTGTTTTCACTTTTCAAGGACGAAAAAAAAAGTTCTCCAAAATCAAAATTTCCACTCGCGGTTTGCGTTTTAGACCTTTCTGAACAATTTTGGTTCCGTGTCTGTCTGTCTGTGTGTCTGTCCGTCTGTCATGAATTCCTTGTAACGCGCATAACTATACGAAGTGATTGTCCGATTTCTATAAAATTTTCAGGGATTGTGCGGGTTGGTGTGTAGACGGTCCCCTATGAAAATCATCATCCCCGGACTGATAGAAGCGACTGCGCATGCGCAAACGTGAATTCCTTGTAACGGCCATAACTTCTACATTTTCGATCCGATTTCAATGAAATTCTCAGGGATGTTACAGATCAGTATTTAAATGGTCCCCTATGAAAATCGCCACCTTCGGACTGATAGTAGCTACTGCGCATGCGCAAACGTGAATTTCCTTGTAACGGCCATAACTTCCACATTTTCCACTCGATTTCGATGAAATTTCCAGGGATTATGTGGATTAGATTGTAGATAGTCCCCTATGAAAATCATCGTCCCCGGACTGATAGAAGCGACTGCGCATGCGCAAACGTGAATTCCTTGTAACGGCCATAACTTCCACATTTTCAATCCGATTTCAATGAAATTTTCAGGGATGTTACAGATTAGTGTTTAGATGGTCCCCTATGGAAATCAGAATTGTTTTTCATAGAGGGATGGACTCCTGTGAGAATCTCAAATCCCATTAATTGAAAGGCTTCGGTAGCTCAGATAATAAATACGAAATACGAAATGTTTATTTACAGAAAAGTAGTACATAATACAATGTGACAGGAATTTGATAGTTAACATTTCCAACCAGTATAGGTTTCTTATGTCTAAATTACTTAACATCACTATTTAGACATAAGAAACCTATACTGGTTGGAAATGTTAACTATCAAATTCCTGTCACATTGTATTATGTACTACTTTTCTGTAAATAAAAATTTCGTATTTCGTATTATAGTCTTTTTCGTATTATAAAGTCTTGAGCAGAGCCCCTAAGGTCGCGGGTTCGAAACCGGGCCGAGGCTATGTATTTTTTTGATCCAATCACATACACCTACTCACTTAATTTTTCATCCGAATTTGATGAGATTTTCTAGGATTGTCCAGATTAGCGTGTAGATGGTCCCCTATGAGGGTAGTGAAAGGTACTTAGAGATTGGTGTTTTGGGATTAACTACTATGCATCGGATCATCTATATAATCGGGTTATGGATATTAGGAAGCTATGTGCCACACCCACTTGGCAGACGTTTTTTATTTAATTTAATTTTGTCGTTGTCTACGTTCTATTACATAATTCGTGTTGCCTTTCAGTAAGACAAAAGAAAATGGCAAGGTGTCTCCTCTGAAAATCAAACGAAAACTGTCGTACGCTGTGAACAAAGTGGAAATTTCTAACAAGCGGCCGGACATTGTAAGAAACCCATTCAATCTCTAGCATGAGTCTTGCATACAATATGACTTTACTACTTACTAAATCAGTGAATGTGTCGTTCTACCCGTTCTAACATCTATAAAGATCCAAACAGTTGATGTGCCAAAATCATTTTTTGAGATGGTAGTTCCTACTAAAAGCTTCGAAATCCTCGTTTTTCGACACTAAATTTTGGAAAATGTGACCTACAAGTGCTGTTCGAAATTCTCGAACTCATCCTTTCATTCGTTATTGTTATTCGTTTGGCATCGGTTCGGTTTTGTAACCCTAGAAAGCCAGTTTGTGAGGAAGCCACCCTACGTCAATGGGGGGTGCGCCTTGATTTTTTTAAAGATTTTTAATCGAAAGTAGACTACATCTTGAAAATGTTTGCACCAACCACGACCTTCTAGCGTGAGTAGATCTTTTCCTATGAATTTTCAAAATTTCGACAGTTTATGACGTCACGCGCCCCCCTCGCCTGCGCGGGACCCCCCAGCCCACTGTGACGTCATAAACGGTCGAAACTTTAAAAATTCATAGGAAAAGATTTACACACGCTAGAAGGTCGCGGTTGGTACCAAAATTCCCAGAATGAGGTCTACCTTAGATTAAAAATAACAATAAACAGTTTTTCCTACCCAGGCGCACACCCTATTCAACGTGGTTTACCTTATACAAGGCATCAAGAAGCCTTATTACAGGCTATTTCAGGTTATTTCCACACAATTTTGAGATCAACAGGTGAAACCTTTATTTAGGGATTAATCGGGTAATAATATATTAATTAACAGTTGTTTAATTTACTACCGTAGACTGGGGTGATAGTGATCAATTTCTACAGTTTTTCTTTGAAAACTACCAGTGTAATAATTCAAAAAAATCTGAAAAAAATAGTTTATATTCTCCCACACCTTACGAACAGTATCCTATATCAAACTTTGAAATTTTGTTGAATTAAGCTCATTTAAAAAAATTATTAAATTGATCAGTATCACCCCCCACATAGGGGGTGATAGTGATCACTAATTTAAAATAGAACTTAAACATATTAAAAACAATTAAAAATCGAACTTAAACAATTAAAAATTGTTTTTTAGTACCCTGAGGTTAAAAAAACCCAGTAACAACTCATTTCAGAACAATTTTTATTAAAAAACTAATGAAAACCAACTCTTAACTTATAAAAATCAGAATAAAGCCAAAATTCAAGACTCGTAATATCCTCTTCAGTATTTATTATCATAATGAGACCATTCGTGGCACATGCTTGGTAACTGACAAGAAAAAACTTATTTTAAAGCACTTGTTACTAAAAATAATGATGGACCAATCACTTGTTGATAGTTTTGGGGCATTTCAGCCGTGATCACTATCACCCCCTGAAAATGATTTTTTCTTGATTTTAACAGATAACCAACTGTATTAACACGGAAAAAAACAAACTAATTGCAGATATTTCATGCTTACCTCTAGTAGAAACAAAATCTTTTCGCTAGAACTTCACCACACAACAACCGACACCGGCTCAACAGAAGTTACAATCACAATGTCAGCTGGGCCCGATTTTGAGATTAGTTTATTTCCTTATCAGCTACCATGGTAACCTAGACTATCGGGCGGGAACGATATCCCCCCAGATAAAACATTGCTACGAACACATAACACGACCTAACATTCCATTTAGGACTGTGTGGGGCGCTGCAATCGCATGCAAATAAAAAAAGGCTTGTTGATCAGTATCACCCCAGCATATCAGTATCACCCCAGTCCACGGTACTCAGTCAAAACCAACTTTGAGGGATCATGAAATGAAATATCCAGTGACTCGATTTTTTCTCCATGACTGAGTGAAAAAAGGTACAGAGGAATCAGAAACGTTAATTTGTTTAACTTATTTATAATCATAGTTTGGTCATTGTCGTGCACGAAAAACTTTCTACCTGTTTCTGTATCTTTCTCATAATGTTCTATCGTAAATATTATAATGTTCAATAACGAACACCGTTCGGTTTCGTCTATTGATGGTGACAGTAACGTTAATCTCTTCTCGGTGGTGGAAGAGTTCATTTTGTAGTTATTAGAAAAATCCTAAATCATGATATCGGTGGCTCAGCGCCAAAAGGACGAATCTGACTTTTTCCAAATTTTGCAGGAGGTACAAAAACTGTTCACTGCTGGTTAGGGATGGGATATCGAAGGTATGACATCGATATCGGTACTGAAATCGGTATCGGGCATCCCGGTATCGATACCAGTAAAATATCGGACCTGTGATATCGATATTCCCGATATCGATATCGGGAATATCGGTACCAGTTGAAGGAACTGCCAAAAAATACGACAATTTTCGAATAAGAATATTTTTTATTAGTTCAAGTCAGGATAACGATAATGAATCAAACATACAATGGAAGGTGGAACATAGAAAATCAATAGGTATATACTCGTATTATACAATGAATCAAAAAAAGTAATCCTCGTCCAAGCTCTCCAAAAATAAAAGTTTGGAGAGAGTCTCACCTTTTAATCTGTTGCGGTCAGGTGTCATTATATTCCCTGCTTTGGAAAAGTCTTCCTGACGGGACTCTCTCTAGAGCGACTCTCACAGCGACGGTGCTAAGCTCTGGAAAAACGTTCCTGTTCTCAATCCAATATTTCAGTGGGTTCTTCTTTACATAGGTACTACCTATACCGATACCGATATCCATATCGATTGAAGGATATCGATAATATCGGCTTTGATGGTATCGATACCGAGATATCGAGTATTGACAGCCCAATATCGATATTTTGGTAATATCGGATATCGATATCCCATCCCTACTGCTGGTACAAATGTTAAGATAAATTTTGAACATTCTATTCAATTTGAGTTTTAATACGAAATGTATTGTAATATTTTGTATTTTCTGTGATTTTTGGGTGAGTTTTTCTTCAAACGTGTGAAAATTTGGAATTAAAGGGTTGAAACTAATTAAACTTGAAGATGATGTTATGCCAATAGTCACCTTGAGGGGATATCCCAGTAAAATCTCCCAAAATTTCAAAATTTTCAAGGAGACTGTATTTTTGGGTTATTTTGGCGTTGAAGGTTGGAAAATGGAGGGCTAGTAAAGTAGTCTTTTTGGCGCTGAGCCATCGATATGATCGGATTTTAATAATGTTAACTCTACTCTCTGATTAGTCTAACTCCTGATTGCTGCCGAAATAACATTCTTACTAAACATTGGTTCAGGTGTCTCCCATCCTCATAAAGCGAATTCCTGATGATTTTTCCACTCTTAACATCTCCTCACATACCGGCCAAAATAAGGTACGTACCAGCTATATTAATTTGCTAATTTAACTGGATGTTGAAAAACATCTGCTGTAATAACTCAGTTGCACCTTTTTATGATTAGTTATTAAGCAAAATAATACCTAACTTCGAGTATTAATTTGTTATCTAGGTGCATACTATTGACCTTCTTACATCAGAAGATGAAGACGAGAGAATAAACCATGACAAAAATCACACCAAGGTTTTTTTTTTTTGATTTTGAATGAAATAAGGTTTAATTGTTGTGCTATGTATTGGCAAATGTCAGAAGACTAACGGTTTCCAGCATGATGGGAGTATTTGTTGTTATTTGTGTTGGCAGTACTTACCTTGATGTGTTGCTCGAAATCCTTTATATCTGTTTTGTTATCCGCACGTTCTGTTCAAAATGCTGCACTTGTAATTTTTAGAGACCGTTTTAAATATATATTTTTTTAGTAATCGCTACTAGTTACATAAATATCGAAGCTCTGCAGGGAAAATGGCCAATAGGTACATCGCATGTAGATTCATGAACTTTGGCTTTTTAACTTGGCTGTCCATTCGTGCTTTGCTATATCGTAGATTCAGGAATAATAACAGGTATGGTAACAATATTTAAATTATATGATGCGATAGGTTCGATTAATAACATGGTCTAATTAATACAAACGTCTAAACCACACCGGCAGCATAAAGCTGGATTCACGTGGGACGGAAGAGGACGGAATCGGAAAAGACGGAAAGAAATATCACAATCTGATTGGCTGATTTTCCCCGGTTGAGAACGGTGGCTACCATCTTGACGGAACTCATCAGCGGAAGAAATTTTTATACCGCCGTCCGTCTTCCGTCCTCTCCGTGCGCCTGCGGGGTGGTCAGGAATGATAACCACGAGTGGAGGTTGCTCAAGGTGTGGCCTAATGTCGATAGTGGCCAACAATTGTTTTGATACAATCGGAGTGATTGAGGAGTTGTGATAATGTATTCCCAGAATCCCAACTGTGAATTTTCTGGAAACATTGTTCAGCCGGCATTCGTAAAAATGAATGAGCATGTGGGCAAATTGAAAATTCCAAGAGCAATATTACTCCTTTGATGAAAAAAAACCATAGAAACTATCAATTGTTGGAAAGAACAATCGATTGTTGCAATCGACAATGGGGTATTTTGGTGGGTCGGAAATTCAGGTTTTTGACCTCAAATTTGGATTCAGCACCCTTGAAAACCTATATACTCCAACTTTAGGCCCAATGATACTATAACATGTGGTAGAAAAATTAATTAAAGAGATCATACGTTTGAAAAAGGCGGGCCGCTATAAATGCACACACACTAGGCAAGGACTACGCCGCGCGCGTGTGTGAGTAGTATTTTGTAGTATCCAAGAGGTCCTCCAAGGGTTTCATCGCTCCTCTGTGCATGGATACTTTTTTCAAAGACAGTTGGCTAGCTACGTCACACCATTCAAATCTTCAACTTTCCTTAGCTTCTCTGATTTTTTAAAAACATTTTCTCGACGAACAGACCCGATTACCGTTATTCCTGAGCCTTACTCTTTTGAAAAAAAAAATTGACTGAAATACCCCATTGGGCACCCCGAGGTTCCACGCTCGTGCTTCATTTGTTTGTTGTGCTGTCCTTTTTTCCTAGTTTTTTTTTGTCTTCTTTTATTAATACAAAATTAATTTCAACGAGGAATTGAACGTCAAATTAAAAACACAGTCAACAGAGGTTACAGATCAGAGAGAGGTTATCATTTCAGAGGCTTCCAGGAGGAAGGTTATCATTCCGTCCATCATCCATGTGAACCTTCCGCCGACTCTGGCTACCCCCTCCACTGGTTTTCTCGTATTTCCGTCTTTTCTGATGCCGCCCTCTTCCGTCCCATGTGAATCCAGCTTTAGTTCATGTCGATACATTTGGTTTGTTCGGAGAAGCAGTCTGGAACCAGTTCAGAACCAAACCGGAACTGGAAAGGGGAGAGGACTCCTCCAGGCTTCTCCAAACCGTTCAGGACTGCTTCTCCGAACAAACCTCTTGAAGCACAAAGGTCCAAAACGCAAGTGTTTTGAGAAAAACGTGAAAGAAGTTATCACCAGTGCACAATTCCTAAATTAATGGCTTATTACATGAAACCCTTTAATTTCTCCAAGAAGTTATAATCGTCAAGAATGTCAATAACAGTTTTGTTAAATTTGAGTTTTTCTGAAGTTAAAACAAAATTGAAACGCTGCAAATTATTACACAAAGGTTTATTATTGTTCTGTATAGATCACTCGTCTGCAAAGAACACGCTTTGCCATTGTTACCATCAACCAACATGAAGAAAAACGTCGATTTTTCATTTCGATCAGCTAAAATCAACGGAGATTAGGCCTGTTTTGCGATTCACACTCGTGTTTCTGATTTACCGTAAGTTCAACCCTAAAGTTCGCGTAGGGAGCGAACGGTTTGTCCTACAGGGCTCCGCGTGGTCTCTAAAAATTCAATACCTACTATATTAAATTGATAGAAAAACAATACCTTTATATCAAAATTTTTTGAGTGAGAGCGTTTTCAAAATTTCATCAAAATCGGTCCAGGAAAGTGCCGCGTTCAGCGGACGGACGGAAAATTTTGTATTCGATTTTTGGATTCTACGTACCTTGAAACGTAAAACATTAAGTTTTGAGGGGGGTGGGGGGTTAAAAAAAATTTCTTGGTCGATTATTTTCAATAATGAACCAAAATGTGGAAGATGGATTGACATAGCGCCTTTGTGCTTCAAGGTATCGATATATCCTCCACTAGGAATAGTAAAGCGTTTTTCCCTTGAATCAGGTGCTTCGCATTATCTCGAGCTTCAGGTACCTGAGCTTATCTAATCTGATTCACGGAAAAAAGCTTTACTACCCCTAGAGGAGAATACACGAACTAATGCTGTCGGTATGGTTTAGAAGTTCGTGATTTTTATGGCTTGATACCATCAATGAGGAAGCCAAAACAGCGACTTTCCATTCCGGTGAACTCCTATTGTAACATCCGACACTATTATATTTTCTTTGGAGTACCTATTATAATATCAGGCAAAATAAAAACTGTCAAAAATTTCATTGAAATCGGACCAGGACTTCATAGTTTAGCCCGCTGCAACATGTTTTGGATGACGAGAAGGCTATGTGCTAGACCCACTTGGTAGTCTACCAGAATTTGCTGGTTATCGTAACCCCCCGCATAAAGCATCTCATTTTTGTGAAGCTTTAGAATCGGACCTTCAATCAATCAGTAGGAAAACTCGTCTTTCAATTAATTTTGAAATTTCAATTTTTTTAAATTTGAATTTTGAAATGTTGATTTGAAATTGAGTTCAATATGACGAGTGGGTGGGTGGGTGGTGACGGGCGGGTGGGTGGCTTCGAGGAGTCGGGCGGGGGGGGGGGGGGGGAGAGGATACGGAACAATCTTCCCGAAGTCAACAAAAACCATGTTTTTTGAACTATTTTCACAAATTTTCGACACTTTAAACAAAGCAAAATGAAATCCGACTGAAACGGGACCACTATGGATACTTGTAGAACACATTTCAAAAAGAATCAGGCCGATTGGTGCCCGAATAAAAAATGCTAGTGGTACAAACATAAAAAAAAAAATCGTCGTCCCATGACACACTGAACTGTATACCTCCTTCCTTCGCCGCGAATGAAGTAGGTCAAAAAGAGGTGGTCAAGAACTGCTCAAATACTTGAAAGCTCAATTAAGTACTTGATTAAATTTGGAATATTTCGTTCGGCCCATGCTGATGTGTCAATCATGAATGCGCTTGGATTAGAAGTTCTCTTCACATGATCATTTTGTAATCACAACTCGTACTGGTTTCTCATCTTCATATTCTCATTGAATCTTGAATCAGTATTGTTCTACGGGATCTGGACAATCGAGGTAATTAACGGGAATTATTAAATTGGCGATCTGCAATAAGACCTCTATCTCTGGAACGTATAGTTTTCTAGTGTTAGCATACATCGCCTATTCGCATTCTAGTGTTAGAATACATCGCCAACAATATTTAATTTTTTACCTCGATTGTCCAGATCGCCTAGAACAGTACTTTATCAGTCTAGAAATTTCTCGGAATGAATTATCGGGATAATTGTATGATTAATTAAAGCCTTTATTAAGTAAAAACGCTGCAAATGATTAAACAATGGTTTATTATTTTTCTATATTGATCACTCGTCTGCAAAGCCACCAACCATCTAACATGAAGAAAAACGTCGATCACATTTCGGTCAGCTAAAATTTGAACGGAGATTAGGCCTCTCTTGCGATTCACGCTATTGTTTCTGATTTATCGTACGTAAAACCTTTAAATTCTCGTAGGAAGCGAACGGTTTGTCCTACAGAGCTCCGCGTGGTCTCAAAAAATTCTAAAAATTCTATAGAATCTTAAATTGAAGGAAAAACAATACCTTTACTTATATCGAAATTTTTTGAGTTAGGGCGTTTTCAAAATTTCAAAATTCATTTATGAACCCTTAGTGGTGACCTACATCAACCAAAATCTTCGGGGCACAACTAGACCCCAAATTGAGCCTACATACCAAATTTCATCAAAATCGGTCAATGTCAAGTGGGTAAAGTGCCGCGTATGGCGTACGGATGGCCAAATTTTTATTAGATTTTTTGATTCTTCTACCTTGAAACGTAAACCATCAAATTTTGAGGGGGTGTTGAAAATTTTTTTTCTTGGTCGATTCCAAAGGTTCATTATTGAAAATAATAAACCAAAATATCCAAAGTACAAATCTGATATGTTGAATTTTTTCGCAGAAAAATCGCAAGTCTGTGGCGAAGAAAGATGAAAAGAAAGGCTCCAGAACTCCCCAATCCAAGGTGAGTGTGAGCCCACGAAACATCTTCTTGGTTATGACCATTCGTCTCGACGATTCTGTGTAAATACCTACCTAAATTGTACTTCTGGCGTTACAATTCAATGACATGTGTTTCAGAAAAAGGCAAAACTCTTCTCATCTGATGATAGTGACTTTGAATCTAGAACTCCTTCAAAACCTAGAAAATCGCTCCAGAAAACTAAGGTTAGTCTCTACTGTCTGTAGAAAATCTAGGGCAAGGTTTTGCCTTTCTACTTGTAATTACTATGAGGAACAATTTCCCCAAAACGGATCAGTTGATTGTGATCTAACGACGTTTGATTAGGTATGTGGTAACCAAATCAATTCGTGAATAATATGTACATTCTCAGTATCTCTAGTCTATACCTACTGTATTCTGAAGATATATCTCTCCCTCTAAATTAATACGCCCTTTTAAATGAGACCTTGCCGAGTGAATTCATCATTTCTATCATTTGCTACACGAGATTCAGGTTTAAGGCAGAATAGGTATATTATTCTGTGCTTGCTTTCAAAGACTGGTATCAATATTGGATCTCAAACAAAGCACTGTAATTGAGACATTCAGTAGTTATTTCTAGTTCAAAGGGTCACTTTACTATTAGTGTTCAGTTCATTTACCAACGGTTTACTTCATTTGCAGGTTCAAAGGAAAACAAGAGTCGAACCATCCAATAAAGATGAAGAAGAAGTCATCCAAACCCCTTCTAAGAAACGTCTGGTGAGTGATGGCATTTTTGGTGCAGTTACTTCTAGTATGTATGTTTTTCACACCGCTGAAGTTTCAAAATAATAATTCTAGGATAGGTATTACTCTGGCATTTGGAAGTTTGTTGCATTGTGCGCCTCAGCCAATCAGCAACATTTCATCTCTGCACCCCTTCTTGCTTCCTCACTATCGTAAATGGAGCGACTTTGTGTTCGTGCAGCTCTGGTGGTAACATCAACAGGAGCCATCATTATTGAGGTCTCAGTGATTTCTGGCTCTGGCCAAAGATCTCTCGCGGAGATAAATGCTGCCAAAATCAGAAGTATGAAGTTGACGCACTATTAGAGGCTGCAGCAGTACTTGCCAACACATAGCGAAATGAAATAAAGGTGATTGGGGCTACTATTACCTGACGTGGGATATGGCATGGCAAGTCAGCCAAGGATCTGACTCGGACTGGTTACCCACTGTTCATCCTATATTGGATGACCACCCGAGTCCTGACAGTCTGTATTCAGGGCTACAGCCACCCAACTGCGTGCCACGGCTCGACAGTGTTGCCAAGTTGGGGGTTTCCCCCTCAAATTTGGGTTTTTTTTCTTGATGGGGGGATTTTGGGGGGAGAAATCTTTTGGGGGTTTTTACCGACGAGTCGGGGGGATTTGGGTAGAATAAAAATGAATCAGCAATTAAAATAGCAGCAGGTAATATATATATTCAATGGAGTGAAAAACTTCACCGAATTTACCAATGTCTATCGTGGGCTCAATGGGACTATAATTTTGGAGTTTTGGAGGACAAACTTTTTTTAGATCTTTGATCTTTCGCAAGCACACACTTTGATAAATTCTTGAAGTTTATTCGTCCGTTCACGCTCGTTACTATTAGCAAACTTGAAGTTTTGAAGAAATTGAGAAGGTTTTGGAGATGGGGGTCGAATGCGACCTCACTGTTTGACATTTTGATTTTTTGTACAAAAAAGTACCCTACCTGAAGAAAGTAGTTTATTTTAAAAAATGTTTTTAATGTTTTTTTCAAAACCTGTATGACCTGAAACATATATCGCTAATACAATAATTGCATTGTCTTCAAGATCCACTCCGCCCTCAAATCATTAATGAATTACAATCTACTACTAAAAAAAAAATTGCATTGTATTCATTGATATTGTTATTTCATCCTTAAGTTTTAGGGTTTTTCTTTTTTGGGGGGATTTGGGGGTTTTTCGAGGTTGGCTCAGGGGGTTTTGGTAGCCGCTTGTTGGCAACACTGCGGCTCGAGCAAGTGGGCCCCGTGGGACTTGGAGCTGAATTCAAACCCCATGGGGAGGAGAAGCGTTGGCTGATGACATAGCCGGAAGAGGCACAATGGGGTAGTTGCATGATGTTTTTTTGTATTTTTTCTGTGTAGAGAATCTCTATTGAAGTACGTACCTGCAAATAAAACTCCCAGAAACGCTTCCTAAAAATTTAGAGATTTTTTCAAAGAACGGGATTCTCGGATTCAGGCGGGAAAACCTACACACGGCTTGGACGCTGCGGGGTGGGGGCTACGTCACGGGTGTGAAGGGGGCCAAGCATGGACTAGTATCCATAGTGGACCTAGGTCCATGGCGCCAACGTTGCAACAAGAAAAACATCCAAAATATGCTTCAAAACTTTCAATTCAAACGATTAATTCAAACATGTAAAGCTTGAAAAATATATTTCAAAGTTTTTTTAATCATCACCATTATTTTGCAACTATATTTCAACGTTTCTGACTCGAATTGTCCACAATGGCAGTGATCTCAACGCACTCTATCCATGAGATTCTCGTTTAGGGATGACGTAAGAGGAGTAGCCCGCCAACACTAAAAAGTACGGTACGTCTTTATTGAAATAGGCTAAACTAAATGGAATTTCGAACTGAACACTGGTGTAGAAACGTTTTTAAGTGCGCTAAATTCGAATCTGAAGTCAAAAACACGAAATTCCGACCCATGCAACTACCCCGCACAATCCTCCCTCTCATCTCTGGGACAAGGTGATTCAGGGCGGTTATTCATAGTCATTCCTCAAGGCGCGGATTTCCTCGACTCGAGTTGAGGTTTCCTCCAACTTATTTTTTCTCGAGGATTCCTCACCCTATTCATAGACGAACAGAACGCATTTGGAGGTCGACCTCAGCTCATCCTCAACTCGAGGAGACCTCGAGTTACCAAACGACGGTCGAGGAAGAATTGGCAGCCCTGTTCAGGTAACAGCTCAATGAAGGTTTCATGAAGAAGGTTCGATTGTTTATTTCAGAATGGTTGGTGTTGTTTTTCAGCTTTGATTTTGGACCATCACTGTTCCTGTTGTTCGCGTTCCTGCTTCAATAAAATAGTGTTTGCTACCTTTTAATTTTTTATATTAGTTTCCAAATGGAAAGAGAAAAGAAGAGAGCCGTTTTTAAGCGAAGCTGAATAAACTACGTCGAGGAAATTCATAATTGAAAATAAGGGCATTGTGGAAAAAAACAGATGCGGTCTCAATTGTCGAAAAAAAAGTGTTGGGAGAAAATCGCGAGTAATTTCAATTTCAGTGGAAAGTACCCAACAGAAAGTAGCGTATTATAATCAATAAGTATATTATATTTATATTGGTGTTCCTTTTCTTTGCGCTCGTTCGTTGTTTTGTAATTTACAAAGTACCAAAGCGCTTTTCACCTGAGTGAAATGGGCCATAGATTAAAGGCGCATCTAGACTGACCCGCAACACTTCCCGAGTACCGCAGCCGCGTCATTCCGTTACAACAGAACTTCTCATCCTTATACTTCTCAAATCAGTAGAAAAACCAATTTCTACTTTTTCTCCTATGGAGTGACACAAATGAAGGCTTTAGAACTATATGAAACAAATTTCCATTAGTATTAATACGTGCTTTCAACAAGGAAGGTACCTAATAGGTAGGTACAGTACCTACTATGAAGAGTTGAACATAGTCGATTACTTTTTTTTATTCGAAATTCCCACCCACCATATTTTGAAAATTGTTGAGGATATGTTGTTCTAACATTCACCAGAGTTCGGAGCGATTTGAAGATGACGTTTTTTTGTAAAGTGCCAAAATGTTGTTTGTAGGACTTATGACTATAGAACCTCGGCTTCGAAACAGTTGGCTCGGCTACTTCTAAAATCGATTACTTCTTTTTATTCAAAATTCCCCCACCATATTTTAGTATATTTTGAGGACATGTTGCTCGAACATTCACCAGAGTTTGGAGTTATTTGAAGATGACTATTTTTTGTAAAGTGCGAAAGTGTTCGACATTTCTACTGAAATCAGCTATCATCAAATATTGGGCGGTCATAACTTTTCTTCCACTGAACCGGAATCGACCAAATTTCAGTATATCGTCGATTAGTTATGTGAGAAACATATGTCAGAATTTGGTGCAAGTAACTCCGTCTAAGTACCCAGCCCTAGATGATGAAGAGATAGATTCTGTTCTCTCCTGTTCACAGAAATACTCTCGGGCAGGAAGAAAATCGGGAGTAGCACGTTTATCACGGTCCCTTTTGTAAAACGAAATTTCTTCCGAAATGTTCGATCATCCAATAGGTACCTATACAAATAAGAACATAACTAAATTACTGGCATTCACCGTGTTTATCATTATTATCATAACTTTTGAGTATGTACCTACCTCCAAAGGGTTATCTTGATCCCGCAAGTAACATTTCGGCCTTCGCTGATCTCGCGAAGATTCCTACAAATACTCATCAAATTCCTCCAATCTTTCAATATCTTCGAAATCCATGTTTTCGGACGAAATAACCGAAGAATAGATCCGTAGAATATTTTATAACGACAACGCTTGTGATAACAGGTAGGTAGATACCATCAAAATCTTTCCTCAAGGTACCTTTTCACCTACCTTGGGCTGAGGAAGCTCGAAGCCCCTTTCTCGACTCGAAATATCTCGATTCGGCCTTCAAATTTCTCGACTCCACCTCCAAAGTCGTCTATGAATACCGCCATTGGAGGACGCCTTTGGCGGTTCGAGGACGCCTTGAAATGAGGCGACTATGAATAGCTTAAGGAGCCGTCGGGCCTCCTTAAGGCTTCCTCGAGACCTTCCTCGACTTGGAGGATGAGTCTGGCCTTGACTTTGGCTTAAGGCTTAACTATGAATAGCTCGAGGAGGAAAGGACTCCTCAAAGCGTACTTTGGAGGAGTCCTCCAACTCGAGTCATGACTATGAATACCGCCCTCAATCTTGTCCCTCACCCCAATGCCCGAGGTCGGATCTCGGTCTCCGAAACCAAGCAGCCCGATGGACATGACTGCTGAGTACTGAAAGTGCTGACACAATTTGATTGTAATACAGAAGTATTTTTTCCCAAATTTAAATTGTTAATGCAGCAGGTCAAAAAAAGAAGAAGGTTCCTCCAAAATCAAAATTTGTTTTCGCGTTTTGGGTTTCAGATCTTTTTGAACTCCTTTGGTTCTGCGTCAGAATGTAGTCAATCCTTGTCACGGCCATAACTATTCATGTTCGATGTGGGTTAACCTCGAGGCGACCCTCTACGAATTTTAACAAGAGGACTCAACCTCATGCGTGATTTTACTTAACATACATTTCTCCCGTTCCGATAGCTCAAATCTGCTCAATTAAGACGACGTTTTGGATTGGGTCCTGTAGGGGCCACTGAAGACGAGAAAAAGTGCACAATTCATCATAGTGCGGACGACTTCACAATCGTGTTGCTGTTTTTTTCTCATCGACAGCCAGTAACATGACAGTGAAAATCATGTTTTCTTTTAGGGTTTCTATCAGTCATACTGCTCAATGATAAGCGTTTAGTTACTCGGTAATTCTAAAATCCACGTTAAATCCACTTAACTTGGCAGACGTTTGTCAGTGATATTTTATTATTTACATCAATCATTGAAAAGTACTCAATTTTAATTAAGGAAGATTTTTCCAATTAGAACAAGGAGATTTCAATTTTATTTAATAAAATATTGTACTTTTTGTAATTTGAGTGCTCACTTAAATAAACGAATCTTTCTTGTTCAGAGCGATGGGAAGAAGAATGATGAAGAGGTCACTTCGGATTACACTCCTTCCAAACGGCGGAAACAGCAGATAGTACTGGTTAGTAATAAACATTAGATAAGAACTACATTCACTTGTTCACCTGAACACTACTTCAATCAAGGGCGTGAAGGAGGACTCACTCTCCTTTACCACGTGACCTTCTTACACCTCTCCCTCAGACGAACATCCGGTTTATTTCACACCACAATCTGAACAGCCGGTAATACTTTTAATGTAAGTTTGTAGTTTCAAAGAGACTCCCTTTTTAGCTAACCGCATTTCTTTTAAAATTTTCGAGAGAGAGCCTTAAGAAGTTACAGCCCCAATGTTTCACCACTCAGAAGTGACTGACATTAACCAAAACCTTCGGGGCACAAGTAGACCCCAAATGGAGCTCTTATACTAAATTTCATCAAAATCGGTCCATGATATTTAAGGAAAGTTCCGCGGACGGACGGATTTTTTTATATTCGATTTTAAAAATGTACGTAGTAGCTACCTACATCAAACGTAAACCAACGAATTTTGAGGTAGAGGTGTGTCGGTACAGCTGTACCGGGACTGTGGAACCGAGTATCAGGTTGGAACGGTTCCACGCAGTGACAAAAACTCGACCCTTACTGGTCCAGTTCCACGGACTGATAAGATATCTTGAAATGGCTCTGGACCGGGAAGAGATCATTCTGATTGGTGAGGATGGAACTGGACCGGTAAGGATGGAAACAGACCGATAAGATATCATGGAGAATGGTTCAATGGCTCTTGACCGGGAAGGGTTTTGGACCGGTAAGCATGGGTCTTGTTCTCAGTTCTGTTCCATGTTGTACCTGGAAGCGCCCTTACTACTTCCATGGACTGAGAATGGTTCATGGAATCATGGAATGGCTTTTGAGCGGGAAGTTATCTTCTGGACTGGTTAGCATGGAAGTTGTCTCCAGTATTATTAATTTATTATTGTCATGTTAAGTTCTTAAACTGCAACGTCATTATTCTTTCCTTGAATTGTTTGGTAACTATTATTTATAATAAATTGCCTCTTTTGTAACACAAATTCCTTCCTTTTAGTGAATTGTCAAGGAAAATGATTCTATTGTATTGCAAGTTGATATCATAAGCATGGAAGAAGGACGATAGGGATTTGACTGCCTGCTTCATCCATGCCATGTGAGTGGGATTTGATCGCCTATACCGGTAATGGAACTGTACCGGTAATTTGGAACAGTTACATCTTTGTCACCATAACCGTTGGAACCGTTCCAGGGAAATACCTGGACCGACACACCCCTATTTTGAGGGGGTTCAACATTTTTTTCTTGAAATAATAAACCAAAAAAGGGAGACTGAATTTAAACCTCATATGATGTTAAACCTCCTTTCTACAATATGCAATTATTTCCAAGTAGGTAACTATCAACAAGAAAAACGATTAGGAAAATTGGGAACGGGACACCAGTCAGCGCCAGGCAGCCGCTATTTGCGGTGGCGAAAAAACAAAGTTTTTCTTCCTTGAGATAATGTGGTTGATGGATATGTTATGTGTTGCCATGCATGGGTTAATTAGTATCCATGGCTCATCTTCCAAGTTTCTCTGCTTTCAAGGTCACGAAACAGTTCCTTGACTGTTTGCTAAGGCTGATTGTGTTGTGGGCTAGTATCCAAGACAAAATACGTACTTTCTTATTCCATTCTCCTATTTCATCTAATTTACTTGGTAATAATGAAAAAGTCCCTAAATTATATTGAAATTTTTCCAAAATTGGCTATTATATTACTTGCAAAAAATGGGAATATAGGAGCATCTCAACAAAAATTAATTTATTCATTTTGCTTATTTTTAGTAAGGCAAACGGTGTTTGCTATGTTTGCCTGGAGGAGGCGCCACTGAGCAGAATATTTGTTCCGAAGATTTTGCTCATGGCTTCCCATTGCCTCATCGTCCTAAATAAGCCAATAAACTCGTTCACGTGTTTCGTTTCAGAGAACTGATCCTGACGAAGTTCCTTTTGGCATGGAATCAACACTCCCCTTGAGTTCTCGTGTTCTCACTACTGTAAGTTTTTCACAAGTCGTATTTAGTAACCTACGTTCACACACTTTTCACAATGAATCTCGGATTCTCGGATTTACCTGTTGGTTTTGCCGAACACCACTACTACTTCTCAAGGGTAGTTCAGGCCAATTATAGCAGAAAACCGAAATGCTTAATTATTGAGGGTTTTCCAAGACAACTAAATACCTACGTTGTAATGTTGAAATACGATCGAAACAAGAGGCAATTTTCTCTGCTAGAAAAGGAAATGGCAATCGCTAATTTTCTTCTTCAAACCAAACTGGAGATCGATCTGTTTAGGAGCCCAGTTACCATCATTAAAGAATGCTTTTCGTTGTAAGAAGCTTTCGTCATCTTCATGTATTGTTTTCTATCTACAGGGTGTCTACACTTAATTTGGGCATAATTTCTGGGTTCGATACTACAAGGTATTTCTGTCTCCTAGCAATTTTGTTTTAACCCCTTGTTTTTCAATTTAAATACTTTGTCGTGTTTTCGACCTTACGTCATAATTCCTGTTATTTACCAAGTAAATTCAAATTTGAGTATATCGTTGAAAAGAGCATTAAAATTCCAAGTTATCTAGTGCAAAACCAAAATCTTTTAGCAATAAAACATTTAAAAAACGCTGCAAATGATTACACAATGGTTTATTATTTTTCTATATAGATCACTCGTCTGCAAAGCCACCAACCATCCAACATGAAGAAAAACATCGATCGCATTTCGGTCAGCTTTAATTTGAACGGAGATTAGGCCTCTTTTGCTATTCACACTCGTGTTTCTGATTTATCGTACGTAAAACCCTTAAATTCTCGTAGGGAGCGAACGGTTTGTCCTACAGAGCTCCGCGTGGTCTCAAAAAATTCTATAGAATCTTAAATTGAAAGAAAAACAATACCTTTATATCAAAATTTTTTCAGTTAGGGCGTTTTCAAAATTTATTTTTGAACCCTTAGAAGTGACCTACATCAACCAAAATCTTCGGGGCACAACTAGACCCCAAATGGAGCCTACATACCAAATTTCATCAAAATCGGTCAATGCTAAGTGGGGAAAGTGCCAAATTTTTATTCGATTTTTGGATTCTACGTACCTTGAAACGTAAACCATCAAATTTTGAGGGGGTGTTAAAATTTTTTTTTCTTGGTCGATTCCAAAGGTTCATTATTGAAAATAATAAACCAAAACGCTGAAAATTATTACACAAAAGTTTATTATTTTTCTATATAGATTGTTACATTTTAAAACGGTCACAGGCCAGGAATCGATTGTACAGCTCATTTCCAGCAAAAAAGTCTCATGGCAATTTTTTTTAGAGGCTTCAGGTGGGTTCACAGGCGTCCGACTCTGCGTTTCCGACTCTCTGTTCTGCCCGCTGATTGGCCAAGAACAGACGGAAAGAGGCCAATCAGCGGCAGAACAGAGAGTCGGAAACGCAGAGTCGGACGCTTGTGAACCCACCTTTCGATTTCGAGTTTTACATTTTAAGATTTTTTTTGTTTCGATTTTGACCTCATCTCAGTAAAACGGCTATAACTCCCTGAATTTCCAAACAAATTCAAATCTGACTACACCGTTGGGATGAGCGTTGCGAAGAGCGCTACAGCGTTGGGATTTCCTAACTCCTTGATGGAAAAAATCCATATTTCAAATCGGAAAAAACGGGTGAAAATTGGACTTGAAACGAAAACTTTGTGAAATCTTGAAAATCTTAACTTTTTTTCAAACGCTGAGAAATTTTTTGTTGGAAATACCTTGTTGAGTCGAACCTTGAAGTTATGCCCAGCTAAGCGTAGACACCCTGTGTACGTATTGCACAAAAAAAAAACTTTTAATGGGGAATTTGCCTTAATTTTAGATTCTGGAATTTCAAGTCAAATCCTATAATAGGGCCCTAGAATAACGTTTAACACTAGGA
This sequence comes from Apolygus lucorum, assembly GCA_009739505.2. NCBI lineage: Eukaryota > Metazoa > Arthropoda > Insecta > Hemiptera > Miridae > Apolygus > Apolygus lucorum. The sequence goes on along the minus strand of CM019168.2, from coordinate 35,436,574 downwards.
ATAACCAAGGGGAAAAAATTACCGTAGGAGAAAATGCCTAAACAAGTGAAGCTCTGTTACAAAACACCGCGAAATCGAGGAATATTGTTGACGTCATACGAAAAAAAAAAACGACGCGAAAACAGCTCCGACAACAGACAGAGTTCTAGCACCGCCACACATAACGATCCAGTGAAATGGCTACTCGAATAATGTGATTCAAATCTTGAAACTAAATAAGAGAAGATGAAGACTTGATAAACTAGTAGGTAGAATCGTATTGTAAAAAAGTGAGTAATATTGTTTCTTTTGGTCACTTTTGTGTCTGGGTTCTTCCTGCCAGTTCGCGGCGCACTCTTGTGGTAATCCTTGTAAGCTAAAAGTTCGTGTATGTTCCACTTCTGTGGTAAGCACCACAGAACCTCCTTTGAAGTCAGATTGGTAGAATATCCGTTACGTTTCAAACATGGCTGCCTCTTACACATTGCCACCACATTTAAAATTTCCATCTTCCTTAAATTCTCTAAATTTTTTGGATGCGTTTTCGAGCAGCTCACTATGGTTTTATTCCATAAAAATAAACCCTCATTCGAAAAAAAAAGTGAGGCAAATTCCCCATTGAGTTGAGAATGATACGAGGCATGTCCAGAAAGTAAGTGTACTCGATTTTTTTAGGGTTCAAAAAAATTTATTGAAAAGAAAAAAAAACGTGGTTACATAGGTATACATCTAAGCTATTTTTCTACGTAGTCGCAATTTCTCTCGATGCAGGTGGTTAGCCGGGGGATCAATTTTTTTATGCCTGCCTCGTAGAAATCTGCCGCCACCTCCTTCGTCCACTTGTCGACCTCCCTCTCCACCTCCTCGTTCGTTGAAAATTTTTTCCACCCATGTGCCTCTTTAGAGAAGTGAAAAGATGATAGTCTGAAGGCGCCAGGTCGGGGTCATAAGGGGTGTGGCTCAAAACACCCTACGGTTCACACCGTTCCAAAGTCTCTTTAGAGGTCTGCACTCGATTCAACTTGTGTTGTTCAGTCAGCTGTTTTGGGACCCATCTTGCGCACAGTTTATGAAATCCGAGGGTTTCTGTGATTGACAGCAGAGATCTGGATATTTGTAGAAACTTCGTCCAGAGTCAATCTGCGATCGTCACGGACCGCATTCTCATTTTAACATGTTTAATGTTTTAGGGCTGGGGGTCATTCTGTGAATTCCGACACGCAAATTTGCAACGGGCAAAACTATACTAACCTGTGGTCCGATTTTGATGAAATTTTCAGGGATTGTGCGGGTTAGGTCCTAGACGGTCCCCTATAAATTTCAGCACCTTCGGACCAATAGGAGCGAGTGCGCATGCGCAAACGTGAATTTCCTGGGACCTCGGTTTCTCGGTTTCTAATGAACCGATTTTGCTCAAATTTGGAGGTTAGTTAGGGACTAACTTCTAAGAGACACCCTATAAGTTTCAATCAAATTGGTCAAGCAATAGCCGCTGCGCATGCGCGAACTTTAAATTTATTGTTACAACCAAAACTCCGCAACTATTCAACCGATTTCGATGAAATTTTCAGGGATTGTGTGGGTTAGGTCCTAGACGGTGGACCGCTAATATTTTGGTATTCAATAACTCTTTGAATCATAATTTTTTCGCCAACTGATTCTATACGTCCATGTTACAATGAGTGAGGAAGCTATACTGCCCACCCAACTTGGCAGACTTTTTTCTCTCCTATTCAACGCAGGAAGGTGAAATTTGAGAGGCAGGGTCAATGGAGAATGCTGAAGGCGCCTGAGTGGTCACTGATCGGCTGAGTGAGCTCCAAGGCCATTTTCTCTCCTGTTGAACGCAGGAAGCTAAAATTTGAGAAGCAGGGTCAATGGAGAATGCTGAAGGCGCCTGAGTGGTCACTGATCAGCTGAGTGACCTCCAAGGCCATTTTCTCTCCTGTTGAACGCAGAAAGCTGAAATTTGAGAGGCAGGGTCAATGGAGAATGCTGAAGGCGCCTGAAGGGTGACTGATCAGCTGAGTGAGCTCCAAAGCCATTTTCTCTCCTGTTGAACGCAGGAAGCTGAAATTTGAGAAGCAGGGTCAATGGAGAATGCTGAAGGCGCCTGAGTGGTCACTGATCAGCTGAGTTTCTCCCTTGCGAGGGAAAAACATTAAACATGATTTAATGTTTTTCCCTCGCAAGGGAGAAATTGAACATTATACATTATGTCTTCGTAGTAAATGAATAACTCACTTACTTTGTGATTTTTAATAAATGATGGATCGCGAGGTGAAAAAATCATCCAAACTATCAAAAGAAAACTGGTTGATCCAGGAAACTTGAGGTTTGATCGATTGAAACAGGAAATCTCCAATCAAAGATTAACTTAGGAAGAAATACTAAAGTGGAAACTCGATTAAAAAACTTTTCCACAAGTTCGTCAGTCACAATCGACGGTCTCCCACTCCTCAAATCGTCATGCACATTCGTACGACCGTTCTTAAACTCCCTACACCACTTGTACACACTCGTACGATTCATATGTTCTTCACCATAAATTGCCTTCACCTCATTAAAAATCTCAATCGGAGATTTCTCCTTCACAAAGAAGTAACGGATTACCCTGCGGATTTCGCACTTGGCGGCAGAGTCGATCGACATCTTTCACGAGAAATGCTCCTGAGACCATAGTTTTCAACGTACTGACCTCGTTTTGGTCTTGTTTTGAAGGGGAGGAGTCACGCTACACGGCGGTATGCCCCACATAGCAAAAAAAAAAAAAAAAATTCCCTATGGCCGCGGGAGCTTCAGTACACTTACTTTCTGGACATGCCTCGTAATTCCTAATAAGCTATCTCTAATGTCTGCCTTCTTCTCACCAAAGCCATGAATGTGCATTTCTGAAAGCTCGGATTCTTATTGAATTTAATTCAATTATAAGCATGTTTTATGGTTTCAGAATAAAGAAAATGTCGCCTTTAAAACTCCCGAAAAAAGCTTCGAAAGCAAGGTAATCATGAAAAGTCGTCTCTCTTTTCTCATTAAGTAACTGGCTCGAATGAGGACATTATTTGATGACATAGTTAATTTCATTTTATAGAAATTAAGTTATGAGTGAAAACAAGTCACATTCGTCTAGTTGTCTTTTTTAATTTATGAATTATAGTTATTTTGCTCCACTATTGAGCACAATTTATTGCTTTCTTGCTTTTTCGTCAAAATATTTTGCAACACCGACGCAGTAAAACACGTCACAAACCACTGGAACAGCGTGTTGTTATTGGTGTTCACAAGAACTGAAGTATGGGAAGTTACGACCTCGCCAAAAATTAAAAAAATTAGTAGGTATAGTCCAAAAAGTACTGAATTGGGTAATATTCGATTAATATTCCTACGAATAAAAAGAAATTATTCACCTTCTCGGGCATGAAATAAAAGGGGGTTGAATAATTTTGGAAAATTCATTTTCCAAACGAGCTAGCCACTCATTGTAATAGTACATACTACATTTACCATCTTCTCGTAATTCGAACTCCTTATTGGGGATTTTGGTGCTTCCTTGGTGAGTGTGTTCTCCTGAGGGAATTACTAACAACTGCATAATTATGCTCCCCTCTACAGGGTGTCCGAGAAAGATACGGCCAAACTTCAGGGGTCGATTCTGCAAGTAATTTGCAACAAAAAGTTTCTCGGACATTTTTTTAGATAGGTACCTACTTCGTTTTTGAGTTATTCTACTTTTTCAGAGTGTTTTCGTATCTTGAACCTTGTCTCATTAAAATGAGTATAGCTCCGTTATTTTTCATGCAAATTCGAATCTGATTACACCGTTGAAAAGAGCATTAAATTTCCCATCAGATGAGCTGCAACTCACATGTGTAATCTAACATCTAGTTACATTTTTTCTTGCCAAAACTTGAAACTTTGCAATGGGGAATTTGCCTCAATTTTAGATTCTGGAATTTCAAGTCAAATCCTATTATAGGGCCCTAGAATAACGTTTAACACTAGGAATAACCAAGGGGAAAAAATTACCGTAGGAGAAAATGACTAAACAAGTGAACCTCTGTTACAAAACACCGCGAAAATCGAGGAATATTGTGTTGACGTCATACGAAAAAAAAAAAAAAAACGACGCGAAAACAACGACAACAGACAGAGTTCTAGCACGCCACACAAAACGATCCAGTGAAATGGCTACTCGAATAATGTGATTCAAATCTTGAAACTAAATAAGAGAAGATGAAGAATAATAATGCTTGATAAACTAGTAGATAGATTCGTATTGTAAAAAAGTGAGTAATATTGTTTCTTTTGGTCACTTTCTGTGTCTGGGTTCTTCCTGCCAGTTCGTGGCGCACTCTTGTGCGCACTACTCGGAAGGTAAAAGTTCGCGTATGTTCCGCTTTTGTGGTAAGCGCCACAGAACCTCCTTTGAAGTCAGATTGGTGGAATATCCGTCACGTTTCAAACATGGCTGCCTCTTACACATTGCCACCACATTTAAAATTTCCATCTTCCTTAAATTCTCTAAATTTTTTGGATGCGTTTTCGAGCAGCTCACTATGGTTTTTTTTCCATAAAAATAAACCCTCATTCGAAAAAAAAAAAAAAAGTGAGGCAAATTCCCCATTGTCGACTTTTTTGACGAAATTCTCAAGACATTTTTATCCATTTTCTGTAGTGGAAAATCAATGCGGTTTTCATCAAAAACGTCCTCAACATCTCAGCTTTCTAACGGTATAATCAAAAAATGTTTTATAATGGAACTTAGGGGGGAAATTTGTGTTTGAACGCCAAAAAAACGTGATTTTTTTTCTACGAAATCGACGTTTTGACGGGAGGCTTCCTCCGCCTCCGCTCCTCCCATCCACCGTCCAACCCCGAATCCTCCCGTCAAAACGTCGATTCTTTTGAAAAAAAAAAAAAAAAAAAAAATTCACGATTTTCTGCGTTTAAACCCAAATTTCTCCCCTGAATTCGATTGTAAAATATTTTTTGAACATACCATTGAAAAGCTGAGATTTTGAGGATGTTTTGCTGATACCGCATTGATATTTCTCCGCAGGAAATGGGTAAAAATCTCTAGAGAATTTCGTCAAAAAACTCAAAAATTGTAAAGTTTCAAGTTTTGACTAGAAAAAATCCAACTAGATGCTAGGTTACGGTCTGATTTCGCCGTTGAAAAGAGCATTACATTTCTTACTAGATTTTTTAACACAAAATGTGTGTTTTAACTCATCTGGTAAGAAATTTAATGCTCTTTTCAACGGCGAAATCAGATCTGAATTTGCATGAAAAATAAGGGATCTACAGCCATTTTAGTGAGACAAGGTTGAACATATAAAAAAAATTCTACGAGGCAATATTTGTTGCAAATTACGGGTACTTGTAGAATCGACCCCTGAAGTTGGGCTGTATCTTTTTCGGACACCCTGTTGAAGTAGCCTGCAACGACGAAGTCTTGGATGAGTTTTGCCATTATTCGCCTTAGTGCCAGTCTGGGGTAATGGAGTCCGAAGTAGAGATGGTCTTTCGCCTGTTGGTGCCAGGTTGAGTAAAACCTTTCCCCTTCTGTTCGATCCAATTTTGATTGGATGTTGAACTTCTTGAGCAGAACTGTTCCTGGCATCGAAAGCCATGATGAAATAGACCGCCAGTAGTAAGGATGGGACATCGATATCGAAACATCGATGTTTTGCTCGTAATATCGATGTTTCGGTCCGATGATATCGATATGTCGTTCGATATGGATTCATAAGCCATCGGATCCTGAAACTCCCTTCCAATGGCAACCCCGGGCAGTGAGTGAGTGACCTACTAGGTACTTCAAGGGAACCAGACAAAATCCAATTTCAGACCAGATAACTTCATTGAATTTACTTGGAATTTGAAGAAAATCTCCTACCTTTCAATTGTTGTGATACAACAAGATAATTACTGGAAAACAATGAAAAAACGTCACTTTATGCTTGAACCAATAATGGAAATGGGGAAGGTATGGGATATCGACGAAATGAAGTGCATAAAAATCGGATAATCTATCACGAATGAAAAAATTATGTTGGAGTAGGTTATCATGTAAAATAAAAGCACGTCAAAACAAAAAAATATCTACTTCTTATGAATGGAGGAAGAGCAGCCTCATCAGGTTTTCTCCCTTGATTCTAATTGGTTGACAAATGAATTAAATTAACCGCTTATTAAAACATAGATTTTTCACCTTACGATGTTATCGACATCGATGTTTTTCATATGATGTTCCATCAATATCGATGTATCTATGAAATATCGACATCGACATCGATGTTTTCTGTTCGATGTCCCATCCCTAGCCAGTAGGCCAATTCTGTAACTCGTTATTTGGTTGACGTCATGGCATCGGATTCGGTATCCCTCCCGTGCAACGACAGGTCGATAACAAAATTGGAATTCTGTAATCGGGCATAGCGAAGTTTTGTCGTTACATTTCAAAATAACGACGTCGCTATGTGATCTGAAAATATTTCGGTCTAGGGCGAGCGAAAGGTAGCAACACATGGTTTGGCCAAAATATCGACGACTGTTGTCGCTATTTCGCGTCTGCAGAATCGTGATCGTCGCTATTGATCGTTATCGTTATCATAAGGTCATTTCGTTGTCGCTATTATCCCATAACGAGTTAATCGACCTACACTGCCAAATCACTTTCCTTTTTAGAGCTCGCTCAATACTTACTTACGGTATTCTAGTTTGATGTTTCTTCAACATGAAATTTTCCCTTTTGTCGAAATTTTAAAATGTAACACTCCTGTTATACAAACTAGGCAAAGCAAGTAAGAAAGGCAATTTTTCAGTTCCATGAAATGTTATGTGTAGAAAATTGTCAATAGATTCTGGCTTTTATATACGGTTTACTTATTCTAATCATGATCTATGTTTTCAGCTATCTCGCGTATTTTCGGCGTTGAATAAATTATCAGTTGATGGCCCCTCAGAATCACCTTCAAAACTCCACAAGGTGATGCATTGTTATTTATCATTTCATTGCCTCGCAGAAAATGTCGTCTCCACGTGTAGTATTCGCTCACATTTCGGCGTTGCCTTTCATGTTTCAGAATTCGGCTGTCCAAGGAATGAAAAACGTAAAAACTACAGCAAAGAACTCTCCTTCCAAGCGTGAAGCTCTGAAGAGCGCTGTGGCGATATCCAAGGCAGATACGACCCCAGTCAAAGGGATAACTCCTGGTAAAGGTGCTCGAGTGTCTACAAGTATGACTCCTACCAAGGGGACTACTCCCTCCAAGTCCCCTGCTAAACCTTCTCAGGTCAGAAAGCATCTTTCAGTTTTTGTAATAAGCAGTGAAGGTTTCAATATCTGCTAATGGAGTAATTGCATGGCTCGGAATTTCGTACGCTCATTAGGCACCAAAATCGAATTTATATAGGCTGTACAAGACAACCCACACCATCTTTAAACACCCTCAATAAGTTCCCGAGACGGTGCTTTAGGATCCTCTAAAGCGAGCAGCTTCACATTGGCTGAAAAGTGGAGCCCAACTTGCAGGTTGACTAAGAGTCAAGGTGTATTACTAAACAATTGATAGTTTTTGATGCCAACGTGTGACGTTTAGCTCAATGAGCCCTGGAACATCAACATAGAGCGCGCAATCACGTTGCTAACACCCCCCCACCCCACCATGGCGAGTAAGGCAGCTGGAAAAAAGGTTAGTCGAAAAAAAAGGCCATAGGGGGGGGGGGGGGGGGGCTATCAACGTGACTGCGCGCTCTAGGTTGACATTCCTGGACTCATTGAGTTAACATCGCCAGTTGGCAGCAAAAACTCTCTAACGTCTCTTCAAGATCTCAGGTTTCACGGATACCGCGCTCTGTGAAAAGTTTCCATGGGCACGTTGCAAAGACTCTATAATATATTTTATAGGTACCTAGGTACTTTCTTAATCCCATTCTTTGAAATTTCATACGTCGGTATTCTTAACTACAGCTTTGCTTTATTGATCGATTGATTCATAGTTCAATCAATTGAATATCTATTTTAAAGGTTCGTGCTGCTTCTTTGAGTGAAGAGGAAAAAGAGCCTGCTAAACCAGCTAGAACCCCTAGATCTAAAAAGGTAAGAATGCACATTTTTTATTGTAGTGCAAAGTTCATGGAAAAGAAATCAATATTTTTTGTTACGAGTTTACATATTATTCATTAGCTGAAGAGAGATGCCATATAACTTCACTTAGAAAGTAACCAATCAAATCTTTTTGCAAAGTTCTAATAATGACTGTAAAATGTACTGCAGGTACTGATAGATTCTACGAGCGAAGATGAGTATGAAGCTGCAACTCCAACTAGAACTTCAAGAACAAGAAAGGTATGAATCAGTGCTCAACCAAACGTCCATCTTCTATTTCTTTCTGGTGAACTCATGGTAAATTCATTAGTTGCATTGATTCCAGTCCGAAATATCACCACTCAAGTCTCCAAAAGAGAGCCCAGCACGATCTCTACGGCACAGGGATCAGCTTAAAAAGACTGAGCGTTACAATCCAGCAGCACCCTCAGCCCGCAACAATTTGACTCCGCGACGTTCAGCTAGAAGTTTGTTTCATATTCTCTTTTTTCATGGATTCAATGGAATCTAGTAGTTCAGTCGGTTCTTCAGGATGACCATCTGTTGGTATCATTTTCAGTCAGCATGTCTCCCTCTACTCCTTCATTGCGGCAGAAAGTTCTCATGGCGAACACTCCACGTTCTTCTTTGCCACCACTGAGAGATGAATTGGAATCTGAAGACGAAGACGAATTCGTAACCCCCAGAAAAACCCCAAAATCCGCGAAGAAGAAATTAGACATGACACCTTCTACCCCGTTATCTACTCGAGTATGTATTCTTGTTAAATTCGACAAGTTGAGAAATATAACTTTAAGTATGGTGATTTCTCTCAAGTTTGTACGCGTAGAGAGAGAAACGCCGTTTAGTGTCTTCTGTAAAGAAGTGTTTAAAGAGAACTGCACATGTTGATAGAATGGTAAAAACCTGGTTTTGTAAACGTGATTTATCATTAGCTGCGCATTGGAATTTACTTTTGTTGACTTCATTTCAATGAAACTAATTTGTCTGCAGAAAGTTGGCCATGGGTTTCTTTCTCCTGTTGTTGCTGATCGAGAAGGTCGTGCTCCAACCACACCATCATCAGCCCTTGGAATTGCGAGGTGAGTAAAAAGTTATCTTGGTTAACTTATTGTAAACTTTCTGCTGCACTGTGAAGAGTTGCCAGCTATATGGAATAAGCTCTGTAGGGAAGTTGCACTGATTGGAGCTCATATACCTAGCGTCAGTCCTAGTGGCTACCTGGGAGTTTTGAATTCTCCAATTAGGCTGAACTTCCACTCGGCATATTCGAGCTTTTGGACTATTGAATAGATGTGAATACTGAGGGTAAAGCCTGATTACTGAGCGTCCACACTTGCAACATTTGGCTGCTCCAAACATCGCTCCGATCTTCTGCCCCAAACATCACAGCGCTCCGAACCTCGCTTCGCCCATACAAAGCTCACCCCACTCCGAACATTCCTTTGATGCAAGATGAAAAACCGCCAACGGAGTGATTGGACTGCGCTCTGCTCCTCCGATCCTGATTCCATTGAAGTTTTGCTGCCCCAAACACGCCAGAGGATTGGAGCAAGGTTTGGAGTGGCCGAATGTTGCAAGTGTGGACGCGGCTTTAGGGGTGTGTAGCTCTAGGTATTTCACTGGAATGGTTCCAACGGTTATAGTGACAATGATGTAACAGTTCCAAATTCCCGGTACAGTTCCATTACCAGTACTAGGTTTTTGTTGTGTTTATCAACCCACGGCATGCATAAACTGTCAAGTATCGGGAATGGGATCATCCAACAAACGCTGTTATTACCGAGCTTTCGGAAAATTTATTTCCTTCATCAGGGCCTGAAAAATACAATACGTACACTCAGGCAACAGAAGCTGGAAGAAATAGAAATACACTAGTCATAACAAGTTCAATTAAATTACCTATTGAGATCAATACAGATATACAAATTTTGTTACTAATTAATCAACAAATGGATACGAAACAAGAACAAGTTAATTGTTTTATTCTTGTTTCGTATCCATTTGTTGATTAATTAGTAACAAAATTTGTATATCTGTATTGATCTCAATAGGTAATTTAATTGAACTTGTTATGACAAGTGTATTTCTATTTCTTCCAGCCTCTGTTGCCTGAGTGTACGTATTGTATTTTTCAGGCCCTGATGAAGGAAATAAATTTTCCGAAAGCTCGGTAATAACAGCGTTTGTTGGATGACCCCATTCCCGATTCTTGACAGTTTATTACCAGTACTGCTTGCTGAACGTGGTCAAATCCCACTCACATGATCCCAACTTGCAATACAAAAGGAAGGAATTCAAACGAGTGTTAAAAAAGAGACAATCATTTAATAATAATGACCATACGTTTCAACAAAAGAATTTTTCGTTACAATGAGGAATTTCGCCGAATTCTGTTTGCATTTTGCCTGAATAGTTAATGGTGTGGGATAGATGAAAATCGGGCTGATTTCGGAAAATGAGTCGGTTATTTTTGGGAGACAATCAAAATTTTTGATTTCAAAACTAACCGGGAAAACGGACGTGAAGCGGGAATGCTCGCTGATTGGGCTGTTCGGATCGCCGTCTCCTCCCAGTGTTGCCCATTGGGACGACGAAATCGTGTTTTCAAAGAGAAAAGTTATCAAACAAAAACAGGGGAAACCTAATTTTCCCCATCTTGCTTTTTCTATTTTTTTCTTCAGTTTTTCGATTTCGAACTTTAATGTTTCTTGAAATTTTGCATCTGGGGACTATAGATTTCACGATCTCAGCGCTTCAAGCGGCCATAAATGAACTATTCCAGCACGGCGTCATTTTCCCGTTTTTTTTTTAAACATTCGTATTTTCTACACTGTTTTGTTTATTCGTAAATTAGGAAGTTCGGGCTGAAAGTTTGCCTTTAGAGGTTTTTCGAGGTGCTGAGTCCGATTTTGGGGTCAAAAATAGGAAATTCCGACATGGTGAAATTCCTCGTTTAAGAACATAACATAAGAAAAACAATAATCAAGTCCAGACGATCCCTTCCTGGTCTACAGCCGTTCCATGATACAATGTCTTCCCGGTCCGTGGAATCAATAAGGGCGCTTCCCAGTACATGGAACTGAACTGGAGACAACTCCCAGTCCAGAGCCATTCTACGATATGATAACTTCTCAGTCCGTAAAACTGAATCACCAAGGACCCTTTCTGATACTTAGAACTGGACTGGTACAGGCTGAGTCTTTGTCACTGCATGCACCCGCTACAAGTTGATACTAAGTTGGGTAAAGCTCTACCGACACACCTGTCTCCCTCAGTGGTGGGCTGATGAGGTTCACACTCTGGTAAAGATGTCCAATCCTTGACAACTATTATGGAATGGAAACTGCCCTCCGCGATTTCCTAAAATACGATCTATAAATTTTATAGATGTAAGTCATTGGATTCCATAATTTAGTATTCAAGTAGTGTACGATTAAGTCAAGTTATAAGTTTATTATTACTGTACGAGGTAGGATGAAACGGGATAATAACTCTGTGATTAGAACTGTTTTACGCCTTAGGCCCACTTTCACCAAAAGTTGTTGGCGGAAATTCAGTAACGTACAATATCTCGGGATGTGGAATCCGATCCAGGATTCGACTCGGGCGTCGTCGTCATCGTCAGATAAGTCAAAAATAATTCAATTTAAATTTCAATTTCAAAAATAATTAAAAATTAATTCGCAATTTCATTTTGAAAACAATCACAAATCAATGCGCGGCCATATTGAATTGGTAGTTAAACGAGGTAAGCTAGTTTATTCGGCCGACTTTCGACCGTTTAAACTCGAACCCCCCGAGATGGAGTTTAAACTCGTAAATCGCTCTGGTGAAAGACGATTATTACTAAACGTCGATTATCTATCGCCACTTTTGGTTTAAACTCGTTTCGAATGTTTGGTGAAAGTGGGCCCTAAGAAAGGGCCTGGAATCAATCAAGCAGGTGACAAATCAGCTGACTACCGCCAGATGATCATTAAAGTTACACCTAGTAGCTCAAGTACCTTTTTTGAATGTTGTTTTATTGTCATCAGGGCTCAGCTTCAAGTGTCGACACTTCCAACTAGTTTACCCTGTCGGGAGAAAGAATTCACTGACATCAAATCCTTTATTTCTCGTAAAATCCAGGATGGCACTGGAGGGTAAGTTCCATTTAATATTGTTTTACTTAGTCTAAAGTATCGTTTTTATATTAATAAAACCATAGAAATCAAGCATAATAATTGAATGAATAGAAAATAAGGTATGTTTATGTATAAAAGGCAACCGACAACAAATATATAATCCTTTTATTTATTTTTTGATATCCGACTTCACAGTAAATATATTTTGAATAATGGTTTTCCATTTTTAAGTTTACGGTTTTCTATTTTTACGTTGTTTTTTTAAACCCCAAAACTTACCTTTGTATAAAATTGATTTGAAGCGGAGGAATTATAGGGCTTCTGGTAGATTCAGCGATCCTCGCTAATCTCCCTCAATCCATCACTCTGGCTGGCACTCCTGCTCCATCTTTGAGACCCAGGCATCTGATGTATTACATTGATTTGAAGTCGAGGAATTATAAGGTTTCAGGTTGATTCAGCGATCCTTCAGCGACCGCAAATCCCCCTCAATCCATCACTCTGGCTGGCACTCCTGCTCCATCTTTGAGACCCAGGCATCTGATGTATTACATTGATTTGAAGTCGAGGAATTATAAGGTTTCAGGTTGATTCAGCGATCCTTCAGCGACCGCAAATCTTCCTCAATCCATCACTCTGGCTGGCACTCCTGCTCCATCTTTGAGACCCAGGCATCTGATGTATTACATTGATTTGAAGTCGAGGAATTATAAGGTTTCAGGTTGATTCAGCGATCCTTCAGCGACCGCAAATCCCCCTCAATCCATCACTCTGGCTGGCACTCCTGCTCCATCTTTGAGACCCAGGCATCTGATGTATTACATTGATTTGAAGTCGAGGAATTATAAGGTTTCAGGTTGATTCAGCGATCCTTCAGCGACCGCAAATCTTCCTCAATCCATCACTCTGGCTGGCACTCCTGCTCCATCTTTGAGACCCAGGCATCTGATGTATTACATTGATTTGAAGTCGAGGAATTATAAGGTTTCAGGTTGATTCAGCGATCCTTCAGCGACCGCAAATCCCCCTCAATCCATCACTCTGGCTGGCACTCCTGCTCCATCTTTGAAACCCAGGCATCTGATGTATTATATTGATTTGAATTCGAGGAATTGTAGGGTTTCAGGTCGATTCAGCGATCCTTCAGCGACCGCAAATCTCCCTCAATCCATCACTCTGGCTGGCACTCCTGTTCTTTTTTTGAGACCCAGCCATCTGATGACTGGCCTTGTGTCCCTCTGAAGCAGCGAAACGGCCCGAATTATGGAAAACTGGGTCTTCACCCTCGCCCAGCCCAATACTTGCGAAAGTGGCTTTGACCATTTCGAAGAGAGACTGTAGGCCAATCGCTTGAGGAACACGTACTGCTAATGGTCTTCTGCACCGCAGTCGTATTTCGTGTGCTTTTCACGTGCCCCTCTGTCATCAACTGAATCTCAGTCTCGGGTACAGTAAGAGTTAGCGTCAGCATTCACAATGCGATGATCAAATATCGCTGGCCTTTCACTATCCCAGACCCCTTGGATTTGCGATCCCTAAGCCTCCCAACTTCAATGGTAACCTAACACTTCCTTCATAGGGACCGTCTGCACGTCAACCCGCACAATCTCTGACGATTTCTGCGAATTCAGATAAATAATGTAGAAGCTATGGATGTTACAAGGAAATTCACATTTGCGCATGCGTACTGGCTACTATCTGTTCCGGGGCGATAGTTTCCTTATGAGACCATCTACACGCCAACACGCAGAATCCCTGAAAATTTCATCCAAATCGGACTATAACTTAGTATAGTTTTGGTCGTTACGAAGATTTCATGACAGACAGACAGACACGGAACCAAAATTGTTCAGAAAGATCTAAAACGTAAAACGAGAGTGGATATTTTGTTTTCAGAGAACATTTTTTGTTCAACCTTAAAAAGTAAAACAATGCTTGCGCTTCTTGGTAAACGTATTTTCAATTTCATCGCGTTCTCTCTCCTTTGAACTTATCACGTGCTGCGTTTTCCAGGTGCATGTACATCAGTGGGGTTCCTGGAACTGGGAAAACTGCAACTGTTCATACAGTTGTGAAAACTTTACAGAAGATGGCAGAAGACGACGAAATATCTAATTTTGACGTGAGTTGCCTATTAATTTGGTACTTCAAACCAGATTATGCTATTTCTTACTTATATTCATAGTTGATTTTATTTTATTTTATTTTTTGCATTTCTATCTTGTTACTCATGTGTCAGCATCTTTTGTAAGATAGTACAAAAGTATGATTTTTGGATCAATTCACTTAGGGATTTGAAGCATTTCTTGATTCTATTGTGACGGGGGATGACACGTAGGTGTATCACAACAACCCAAAATCCACAAGATAGTCCCTTCAGCCAGTAAAACCAAGGCATCTGTCTTTTGGAATTAGAAGGGTGTCCTTTTGGTCGAATTTATGCCGAAAGGGATGACTAATAATGCAGACACATACTGCAATACCCTTAAATTCTTAGAAGAGCGATTCAGAATGGTAGAAGGTGTTTGCTAATCCAGGGGATCATGCTCTGCCATGACAACGCCAGGCTCCACACTGTGAGTCACCCAAGAACATTTGACTTCCTTTAGATAGGACATCATTAACCATCCTCCCTATTCACACTTAGTGACGATTCGATATTTATTGATATCGATATTTTGTTTCGATATTTCCGATATTTGTATCGATATTTTTCTTGTAATATTATCGAATATCGAAAGGAAAATATTGATATCGAAAGAAAAAAATTATCGGTTGTGATGGTTATATTCCTTCCCACTGTAATAATATCACAACCGAAATTGATATATTATATAAATTTCTCCTAAATTTATGCAAAAATACATTCGATATCAGTGAAATCGATATTCTTCTTTCGATAATTTATGGTAATCACTAATATTGATTAAAAAGATGACAAAACATATTCGATATCAGTATTTTTCTTTCGATATTCTATCGATATCACTGATATTGATTTAAAAAAAAAGATGCAAAAACATATTCAATATCAGTGGAATCAGTATTTAAAAAAAAAATATTCTATCGATATCACTGATATCGATTTTTTAAAAAGAAAGATGCAAAAACAGATTCGACATCAGTGAAATCAGTATTTTTCTTTCGATATTCTATCAATATCACTGATATTGATGAAAAAAAAAGATTCAAAAACCAAAAAACGCTTGCATACGAGTCTGCAACACATTGAAACATTTTCATGCCCCCCCCCCCCCCCTTGGGATGATCTGGGAGCTCGATTTTCGACTCAGCTGATCTGGGAGCTCGATTTTCGACTCAGCTGATCTGGGAGCTCGATTTTAGACTCAGCTGATCTGGGAGCTCGATTTTCGACTCAGCTGATCTGGGAGCTCGATTTTCGACTCAGCTGATCTGGGAGCTCGATTTTCGACTCAGCTGATCTGGGAGCTCGATTTTCGACTCAGCTGATCTGGGAGCTCAATTTTGGACTCAGCTGATCTGGTAATATCAAACTGTAAAGTACCTACCTAACTGTAAAGTACCTAACAACTTCACTTCTGATGGTCATAATCATCATTGTGGCGACTTGGGACAAATTTCGTTAGCAAATTTCGTTAGCAAATTTCGTCTCAACAAATTTCGTTGCAACAAATTTCGTCGCAACGAATTTCGTGACGATTTTAACACAGAATGTGTTTTTGCGATGACCTACCGAAAAAAAATCGTCACGAAAAAGCGACAGAAAAAACATCTGGTGATATGTTTATTGGTTGTCATGTTAATGTCAACTCCACATTTATTATTGTTGTTTTTTATTTAACGGATGACTAGTATCGCAAAAACACATTCTGTGTTCCTATGATTTCATACAGAGTATGGAAAAAGAAATAAACCGGGGGGTGCAGGGGGGCGGAGCCCCCCGCCGAGGCGCAAAGCGCCGAGTTTTTTTATGTGCCATATGAAAGACATGAAAATGTCAAAAAAAAAAAAAAATTCAGTGAGAATGTTACATCAATATTTTTGTTTCGATATTCTATCAATATTAGTGATATCGATATTTTTCTTCCGATATTGTATCGATATCGATACTGTCTTCCGATATTATTTCGATGTTAAATATCGAATCGAAAGGTACATCGAATCGGCACTATTCACACTTAGCTCCAAACTGAACAATCTATCTGCTCACTTAAGTAAAGTGAACAACCATTCAGTTTGTACGAACGTGGACGTTATCAGCTGTCTCCTAAAGGGAAGATCAGAATTTGCTGTGATGATTTCGCTCATGCCCATTGCCTCACCGCCCTGGGTTGTAATGGTGGGGGGGGGGGGGGCTGAGCCGAGTTGGCACGAAAATACGCCACTGCGGCGAGACCCGAACTCACGGCTTCCCTGCAGTCTGTTCACTATACTGAAGGAGTTTGAGGGTGAAAAACATTCGCAGACTTTCGATATCTGTTCAGAAGTGGCTAAAAGAGATGGGTAGGGAGTCTTTGACACTGGTATAAAAAACGCTGCAAATTATTACACAATGGTTTATTATTTTTCTATATAGATCACTCGTCTGCAAAGCCACCAACCATCCAACACGAAGAAAAACATCGATCACATTTCGGTCAGCTTTAATGTGAACGAAGATTAGGCCTCTTTTGCGATTCACACTCGTGTTTCTGATTTATCGTACGTAAAACCCATAAATTCTCGTAGAGAGCGAACGGTTTGTCCTACAGAGCTCCGCGTGGTCTCAAAAAATTCTAAAAATTCTATAGAATCTTAAATTGAAGGAAAAACAATACCTTTATATCAAAAGTTTTTGAGTTAGGGCGTTTTCAAAATTTCAAAATTCATTTTTGAACCCTTAGAAGTGATCTAAATTAACCAAAATCTTCGGGGCACAACTAGACCCTAAATGGAGCCTACATACCAAATTTCATCAAAATCGGTCAATGCTATGTGGCAAAAGTGCCGGGGACGGCGGACGGACGGCCAAATTTTTATTCGATTTTTGGATTCTACGTACCTTGAAACGTAAACCATAAAATTTTGAGGGGTTGTTAAAAAAAATTTCTTGGTCGATTTCAAAGGTTCATTATTGAAAATAATAAACCAAAAAACTGGTGCTCTGGCTACAGAAATATCTCAAACTCAACGGGGACTAGGTGGAAAACTAGTTTGGTATGTAGGGTAGGTGTGGGGAAGTTACCGCATGTTCAAACGGGTGAGTTCCTGCAAATTGAAATGAATTCCATTTAAAATGATAAGCCAGTGAGCCGTCAATAAATAATAATAATCTTTATTCTGCACCGTATGAATGCGTCCTCAAAATATCGGCTTAACCCATTTCAAGCCGAGAGTAGAAAGTAATGGGAGGAGAGGATGAATTATTTTACAGAATTCCGGCTTAAATAGGGCATCATTTGCTCACCAGTCGAGCGCAAAAATGCTCCAAATTTTATGAATTTAACATTTTATAGGATTTGAGAGGTCTCAGTTTTTCAATTTGGCATGTTTTATCCATTTCATTGATAAAAATCTAAAACATTCTAGGTAAAATGTAAAAATCAATTTACGGACCAGAATCTGTTTCGACTCATGGCCCTGGACGCTCACTCGCCCAGGATCGACTTTGAGCCACCATAATCACGCTTTCATCGGCCAAAATGCCTCTTGTTCATAAAAATTTCCCAAATCTTATTGAGCTCCCGAATTTCGAAGAAAATGTTTTTTTGAAAAGTTTAGGAACAGCTTGAACGAGAAAAAATTCATCTACAAAGATTTTCCACGAATTCATATTCAAAAAAATCATTATTATGACGATGCAAAAATTCATCAGTGGCCGGAAGCGGGTTAATATAGACAACTAATAGTTTTAAAAAACCAAAAATAGTTTTAAAAAAATGCAATGCTGCGCTATTTACATAGGCTATCATTTTAAATATCACAATAATTAAAATTAAATTAAAAAATATTGGTAGGAACTCGAGTGTTAGGAACCCGTAGGTATTTCAGGAACTCATGTGTCAGTGACTCGTGTGCTGAGGATGAAAATGTGTGAGGCAGCCCTGTCGGGCGCGAACCCACCCACCATGGTGGCACCCGGGGCCACTTCCTATTTCTAGGCTGGCAGCTTGAGCCCTCCCAAACATAGGGGGAACTCCCCCCCCCCCCACGTACCCTAATTGTGGGACGACCTGAAAAAATGGTTGAGGGTATTAGTGAAACATTCTATAAATTTAATTGAATTACAAGCATTTGTAGGTTTTTAAAAATTGATGTTGTTAGGTATTCGATTGTTCTGATCGATCGGTCTAATCATCGATCGCTCGATTGTCACTATCAAATAAAACCATATCAATAAACAGTTTCTCTCTCGCCATTTTGCTATAAGCACGCGTGTTATTTTACTCCCTTTCATATTAAAGGTATTTTTTTTTTTTTTTTTTTTTGTTACGGAAGTGGGGAAACTCTTTAAGAGCGAAGGGGAAGTTGACCCCAACAGTGTTGGACTCCCCATGAATTGGGGCTACCAACTAAAACCCCACTCCCTCTGCTTAGGACTCACCCCGGGACCACTTGTACAGTATTACCTCAGGGTGAGCCCTTTTTTTGTGCCAAATGGCTGCTCCTACTTCTGGTCTCCTTCAATTCTATTCCTCATCTTCTTCTTCTTCCTCCCATCTTCCATCCAGCTTTTTTGCTTTGAGGACTGATGTGACAAATACTGCCATTGCGTCCCAGCTCGACTTGTTCTTAATCATCTCATGTATGATTGTCTGTGGACGCAATGTTCCGATGACCTCCTCAGCACACCCCCTCATACCCTCCCATTGAGGACATGTGAAGAAGGTGTGGCAGACATCATCCTCCTCTATCCCACAGTATCTGCACTCTGGGTCAGTGACTTTCCCGATCTTTACTAAGAAGGAGCGGAAGTAGCCATGCCCTGAGAGGAATTGAGTCAGGTAATAGTTCACCTCTCCGTGTTTTCTATCCAACCAAGACTTTAGATCGTCGATTATGAGGGCTGTCCACCTTCCACGGGTTTCACAGACAAGGTCTGCTTGCCACCTACGGATGGTCTCCTCCCGCTCTTCCCTCTTTACTATGGTAATTGTCTCTGCCTTCCTCATTCTTATCCTTTTGCGCTCCAGTGCCTGGTGGTATATTGGGATAGTTCCCGCTATCACTTGTGATGCTGGACCTGAGACAGTTCTAAATGCACTACTGATTCTCAGAGCTCCTCTCCTCTGTACAGCTTCCATACGTGCCCGGTACTTTTGGTACCTAAGGGAGTCTGCCCACACTTCTGCTCCATACAGCATAATTGAATCAGCAGTTCGCATAAGGAGTCTCCTCTTAGCGGGTGATGGGCCCCCTAGATTTGCCATCAGTCGGCTCAGCTTATTTACAATACCTGCAGCCTTATCTGCTGCTCCACTGATGTGCCTCCAGAAGCTTAGTTTCCCGTCCAGCATCACACCAAGGTAGCGAATGGCTGGAGAGGTGATGATTTCCTGTCCATCCACATTCATAGGTATAGATCTCTCAATTCTCGCTGTGGTTAGCAGTACAATTTCCGTTTTTTGGATTGCCAGTGACAGTGTGTGTGCTTCCATCCACTCCATCACTCTGCGCATTGCCTGATTCAGCTTAAACTGGAGGTGTTCCATCCTTCGAGCTCTTATCACCACCACCAAGTCATCAGCGTAGCCAATCAGTGTAATTCCTTCGGGCATCTCTACCCGAAGAATCCCATCATAGTTGATGTTCCACAGATCGGCTCCCAAGACTGAACCTTGTGCCGCTCCTGAGGTAATTCTTCTCTTTTTGATGCCCTCTTTTGTATCATAAATCAGCCAACGGTCAGCTAGGTAGTTCTGCAGGACTCGTAAGAGGTATGATGGAACATGAAACTGAACCATCAAAGCCTCCAAGATGTCTTTCCATCTGGCAGAATTGAAAGCATTTCTGACATCGAGGGTAACTGCCATGCACATGTCCCTGGTCTTGTGGTTCCCCAGCTGAGTTTCCTTTGCTATTCCTACCACTCTGCTAACAGCATCAATGGTGGATCTGCCAGGTCTAAATCCAAATTGCCTCGGTGACAGGCCTCCAGCTTCAGCAATGGCAGTCAGAATCCTTCTTTTCAACAACTTCTCATATTAAAGGTATTGAATATTTCATAGTGTTTTTGCCCTCAAATTAGGCTACTACACAACAGATGTAAACGTAATTTCTGGATGACCTTGTAAATATTCTATTTCTTGATAAAATACCTATTTTCGGAAGTAATAATCGCTTCTTCTTTTGATTTTTCAAATTTTTAGTTCGTCGAAGTCAACGGCCTACGGATGACAGAACCTAGACAGGCTTACGTCCGGATTTGGCAGATTCTGAGCAAAAACAAAGTGACTGCAGACCAGGCATTGAAACACCTTGAAACCAAGTTCCTTGGTAAACCTAAAAGATGCACCGTCTTATTGGTCGACGAGGTATTTCAGATCTTACTCCTGTCTCTGTGAAGCATGCAAAACGTCAGGAGTCGTACTACAGCTAATAAAGCTAGGAAGTGTCCTGTAACTTTTTTTAGTCCTTGAAAATCGATCGTATTTTAAAAGGTTCCGCTTATGAAAATCGGGGTTTTTTGGCTCTTTGAACTCGGGCAGGTTCAAGAGTTAAGGGTGGAATTTTGCATCATTTCAACGCTGATTCGAAGGTCCCATCACTGATGATACGTGAAAGGGTTTTGATCGCATCGAATCTTTTTTTAGTTATTTATGCACGCATTTAATTCTCAATTCTCTCAGCTGTCGTTGCAGTCATCATTATCAAATTGTGACTCTTCCTTCTCGATTAGCTTTTGATCAGTCGAGAATCGAGATTCTTGATTAAATAGGACACTCTTTTTCCAATTTCTGCAAAAATGGATAAAATATAACGGTATTGAGGTATTACGTATTTTCAAAGTCAAAGTCAAAATGTTTTTTTTATTGTAGAACCAATTACTAGATGGCATTACAATAGTCAGAATACTAAATTAAGGGAACATAAAACACAATTGTCATATAAATAATTACAAAAACAAATAAGTAGTATCGAAATTCCAACTTGAAAAAATCCAAAACAGTATGCAATTCAGCATCAATCAATACCTCCTTCACGCTCTTTCCAAATCGATCAGCCGGTAATGCCCGAATCCGATCAGGTAGTCGATTATACAAGCGAACTCCCTGTTGAAGAGGATTAGTACGAAGGGAGGTAGAGAGATGAGCCAGCGGAGGTCGTCGCAACGCGATCTGGTTGCATACTCTTGAAGATCGCATCCTCGTCGTAGGAGTTCTAGATTATTCTTCGTGAGAACTAACACGTGAAATACATAGAGCCCAGCAATGGTAAGACTCTGCAGCCGCCTAAAATATCCACGGCACGACTGCCTATAACTCAGGCCGAATATGAGCCTTCTGCAGACGGAACACAGCTGCACAATGGACGGAGTTTCCCCATAAGGGAACACCATAGCATGCTCTGCTCATAGAGTAAGCAAAATAAACAGTCCTCAGGATTTCGAACGAGACAGCTCTTGATAGCCGTAACAAGACAAAGTTACACCTCGCCAATGAGGAATTTCACCATGTCGGAATTTCCTATTTTTGACCCCAAAATCGGATTCAGCACCTCGAAAAAACCCCTAAGGCAAACTTTCGAATAAACAAAACAGTGTAGAAAATACGAATGTTTGAAAAAACCGGGAAAATGACGTCATCCTGGAATAGTTCATTTATGGCTGCTTGAAGCGCTGAGATCGAGAAATCTATAGTCCCCAGATGCAAAATTTCACGAAACAGTAAAGTTCGAAATCGAAAAACTGAAGAAAAAAATAGAAAAAGTAAGATGGGGAAAATTAGGTTTCCCCTGTTTTTGTTTGATAACTTTTCTCTTAGATAACACGATTTCGTCGTCCCAATGGGCAACACTGGGAGGAGACAGCGATCCAAACAGCCCAATCAGCGAGCGTTCCCGCTTCACTTCTGTTTTCCCGGTTTGTTTTGAAATCAAAAATTTTGATTGTCTCCCAAGAATAACAGGAGACTTATTTTCCGAAATCAGTCCGATTTTCATCTATCCCACACCATTAACTATTCAGGAAAAATGCAAACAGAATTCGGTGAAATTCCTCATTGGGGAGCCAGTCCGTCAATATGAACCTGCCAGGACAACCGGTTATCCGGTATCCAGGTTATCCATCCATTTCAGGAGCCATCCGAATCAGAGTTGAAAATTACGTAGAATTCCGGTCCTAATTTTTGGACCTGGCCGTATCCCCAGGGCCAAAAAAACTTCAATTTCCATAAGCGGAAACCACTTTTTTTTGGCATCCACACGTATTTTTCTCCCCCCAATTAGCCGAGTAAAATTAAAATTGATTTTATCATTGGAAAACTGATATTTTAGCGCAGTTTTCGGTGTAATGGTACGTTAAAAACCACGCGGAAGTAAAACTCGTAAGAAAATTTAATAACGCTGCAAATTATCACGAAAGGGTTATTATTTTTCTGTACCAGAGTTGGGCGTAATCGGACCTGTAATCGAAATTTCAATAGTAATCCTATCTGTAATTGTAATTTTTAAGGCAATTAAAGTGCTTATCTCTTGACATTTATGATGCTGAATCAATTTTTAGGGGTTCTACCGCAATGTTCCTCAGTGGAAAGGTCCCATACAAAGAAAATGCCAAGACATGCTTTTTACCATATAAGGGGATCATATTTAGGCAGATTTGTCAGATTTAGACATGTTTTCAACATAAAAGTATTTCTAAAATTCTATTGAAATTACAGGTCCGATTACAATCGTAATCGAAAACGCCCATTTTACGATGACAATCGTAATCGTAATCACGATTGCGCCCAACTCGGTTCTGTATAGATCACTCCTCTGAAAGATCACAGATTTACCATTGCTACTACCTACCAACCATTTTTATGCTTCATAGTCAAGTTTATTTTGAAGAAATTATCGTTTCACACTAGTTATTCTGATTTATCGTAAGTTCAACCCTCAAGTTCTCGTAGGGAGCGAACGGTTGGTCCTACAGAGCTCTATCCTCGTTCGGTTCTAAAAATTCAATTCTATTTTAAATCAATGACAAAATAATGCCTTTTTACCGAGAGTTTTTGAGCTAGGGCGTTTCGCCAATTTCAGGACTCATTTTTCACTTCTTGGAAGTGACTGACATCAACCAAAAGCTTTGGGGCACAACTGGACCCCAAATGGAGCACATGTACCAAATTTCATCAAAATCGGTCCTTGGTAACTAAGGAAAGTGCTGCGTACGGCGGATGGACGGAACAATTTTTATTCAATTTTCGAATTCTACGTACCTTGAAACGTAAACCAACAAATTTTGCGGGGGGTTGACAGTTTTTTTCTTGGTCGATTCCAAAGGTTCATTATTGAAAATAATGAACTAAAATCTGTCAGAAAAGATGATATTCTAGCCAATCTACTTTACAAGCTGATTTTTCACACATCAGGACCCCAACTTTTTTTACGGCTCTAGAAATCTGGGAAATTTGACGCCCTTTCCAACGGTGTAATAAGATTTGAATTTGCATGTAAATTGATTGAGTTATGGTCGTTTTTATGACGAGGTCGAAAATACGAAAAAAATCTTAAAATCGTATTATTAAAATACGAAAAAAGAAATATTATCGGACACTTTCTTAATTAAATAAGTTGTATTAACGACTCCTGAAGTTTTGGGATCCTTAAATATAAATTCGAGCTAGTAATAAGGTTACAGCTTCTACATGAGAGGTTGAACTCATTTTAGCCAGTCCTAGACAACAATATTTATTTAGCTGGCAATTCGATACTTGATCAGTTTAATGCAGAGATAGATCATAATTACGATTACGATTACAATCACAAGCATAAAAGGTGTAATTACGATTATGATTACAATCATAATCACAAGACTTGTGATCACACTTAGTGTGATTGCGATTATACTGTAATCTTACGAAAAGTGTATGATTACGACTGTAATCATACTAAAATCGTATGATTTCAGTCGTATTTTCAGGGTCTTTAAAGGCCCTCAGGACGTCAAAACTGTCCTTCGTCCATTGCCTACCCCATATTGTGCTTCCAATTTTGTCGTGTTTTGCGCATGTTTTATACGGGAACTTATTTACACCGGTACTCACTGCTATCGATCAGGTTCCCTTGAAAACCCACCAATCAATGTTTAAAAACCCACCAATTCTGTTTTCATTTCTCTTTTTTGCTATTCAGTGCTCGTTAAAATATATGCTTCTTTTTTACTTTAATGGTACCATCGAATCATGTTGTACTGTTTCAAAGTCGGTACCTACGTTAGTAATGTCCAGTCATTTACCCAAAGTGCTCTCTAGTTTGAAAATAATCTGCTACTGGGCAAGGAATATGATCGCCCGCAGCCAGAAAGTTAAATGTTATGTTTTTATAAAGAAACGCTGAGCCGTTATTTAAAACTTAAGTGCTCTATAAGGAAAATACTGTATGTCTAAGGAATACGCTCAATATGGCACACAATATGCACAATATGGTAGGTAATGGACGAAGGACAGTTTTGACGTCCTGAGGGCCTTTAAAAACCCTGAAAATACGACTGTAATCATACGATTTTAGTATGATTACAGTCGTAATCATACACTTTTCGTATGATTACAGCGTAATCATACTATTTTCGTATGATTACAGCGTAATAATACTATTTTCGTATGATCACAGTATAATCGCAATCACACCTGTGATTATGATTTTAATCGTAATCATACCCGTGATTATCATTGTAATCATAATAGTAATTACACCTTTTATGCTTGTGATTATAATCGTAATCGTAATTATGATTATGATTACGCCCATCTCTGGTTTAATGAAACTCTATTTCAACCACAGGTGCCTGAGAACTTCCTCTCTCAGAGCAAAATAACTTGATCTTATCGTAGTCAGGTGATATTGTTCCCATTGATTTCATCTCTTGAATAACAAAATGATTATTTTTTCCTTTCCAGCTCGATTATTTATGCAATAGAAGACAAGATGTAATTTATAACATTTTAGACTGGACGACGAAGAGATATTCGAAATTTATTGTATTAACCATTGCGAATACGATGGATCTTCCTGAACGAACTCTGAAGGGCAAAGTTACTAGTCGAATGGTTAGTTGTACTATGTATTCATTTTTATTTAGGAATAAAACATATTGTTTAGTAATGCATGCTTTCCAGAGGACGTCCCAATGGATTTGTTTAATTTAAACCAGCAGGTAAGCGATAAAACTCTAGTGTAATTTAGATAGGATGTTGAGTGAGAAATGGTGGACTCCCCCTTCGCCCTTAGCGAATGTGAGGCTCGAATTTGAACAGAATTTTAAAATCTATGATCTTCGATACCCAACATGCGAATTTGAGTTCAACCCCCCCCCCACCCTCAAAAATGGTGCCAGTCTGGCACCAAAGCGGTAATACTTCGTAACGTTGAACTTTCATCTGTTAGTTTTGGTTGGCAGTCCGTCGAAGTTCACATCCGTATTCAAGGTGAAACACAAAAAAAAAAAAAAAACCCACGAAATAAGCGGTTTATGGTGTCTTGGCACCATGGTGGCACCACTATTAGTTCCACGGTAGTACAGAGAACAATTCATGAAAATCTGGAGGTATAATGAGAATTTTTCTTCAATTTCAAAGCTTGGGTACAAAATAGGCAATGAAAATGGAACCGAAATATTGAAAAATCGGATATTTTGTGAATATTACCCCCCCTCCCCGTGCAGATTTCGATATTCTGGTCAAATAATGTGAAACTTGGAAGATTTCTGAGTCGAAAAAAATAAACACGCAAATAGGCTTGAAATGTCACCCCCGCCCCCCTTTCTCCTCTTCAAAGGCAAAATTCAAAATTCTGGCGCAACTTGATAGATTTCCGCGTCGAACAAAAAATAATCTCGCAAATCGGTTGAAAATTGAGGCCTGGACAGAGAACACAAGATTTTGTCACATACGCACACAGACATACACCTATGGTTTTTTTCTCGGATTTGGATTCAGAATGGTCTAAAAATCCGGAATCAATCCTTTCCATTTAAAAAACTAAAACGGATTAGATAGATAGATAGATTTTTATTCTTTGTCTACAAGGACATGAATGCGTCAGTTAAAATACAAATTAATTAAATGGAAGTATAATACATAGGTAATTAAAAATTATTAGTAGGTGCATATTATAAACAATGTTTTTAAAATGAGGAACTCGTGTGCTTTTCGTTACTTTCCCGCTCCATGTACATGAGAGGGATATGAAGATGAAAAAATGTGAAAAAAAATGTGTGGACCCAGCCGGGAAGCCCGGCCGGACCCGGACCCACCCACCTTGACGGCTCCTGGGGTTGCCTCCTTGTGATAGGAGGCCTAACGTGTTTATACACTTACGAACACGCCAGGCGAGCCGCCCCCGGGCCGACCAGACCACCCGACATGAATCCCCCTATCTGCTCAAATAAAAAATTGATGCTAAATCCCGAAATTGATACAACAATAAAAATTAATAACTTTGTAACAATAACCAACAAGTTAATCCTAAGTCACATATATATCACAGTTGGTAGAAGTATCACAGGCGGAAATATAAAATAGTTAAAGCGTGTGGTTTTTGTTGTATCTGTAGAGTTTTGTCCTCTTTCACTACAGATTAATCGCATAAGGACGCCCAAGTCTTTGTGGGACGTCCTAAAGAACCGAAAAAATTGGCTCCAGGCGAGATTTGAATTATCTAGGCAGTTTTTCACTGTTTCATGTGTTCCTGATTACTAAATAGTTAATAGTAATATTCTTATTTTCTAGTCAAATTCTACCTTTCGAATGTGTTTTGTATGGTCAAAGAATAAACTTGCTAATAGCTGTAAGACCTGAAGTTATTTTAATTTAACCTTCTGTCCGGACCGTTGTCCCTCGTTGCAATGAGGACCCCCGTCCGTGGGGCACCGACTCGCTTTTTTCATGGTTGTTATTGAAATATGACGGGATTTCGTTGTAAATACCACAAACTAACATAAAACATCTTTATTGCAACGTCTTTCTTCGTGTATAACATCAAATGAATTGGTTTTTATCACAATTTATCGATATAAAAAATAAGATTACACATTATTTTTATTTTTCACTTCCTGGATTTCATCCAGCTTAGGTATCACATCATTTTGACTACTCAGATAAAAAATTCAGTCTCAATTCACGCTCAAAATGACGTGTTCTACGTAGAATTGGAGGAAACATTCCAATTCAAAACCTCTAGAATCATTAGGAGTCTACTACGTAGGTACCAAGAACATAAAAACTAGGAATAAACAGTTTTCACATTTTTAGGGAACGTTTTCCAAGCAGCCTTTTGTATTCTTTTCAGTCTTCTATCTTTGACAGGAGGGTACTGAGGATATGAGCCCACACAGAGGAAAGGGGTAGGCTCAGGGTGGGGAAAAGCCCCACCCACCCGTCCCAGGGACGTGGGTCCGGACAGAAGGTTAACATATCGATACCTTGAAGCGCAAAGGCGCTATGTCCATCCATCTTCCACATTTTTTTTTTATTTTTAATTTCAGTTAAACTCAAATTCAACAAAACTATTATTGAACTTCTTGAAGTTTGAAAATTTCTTCAATAAATTAGAGTGTAGCGTAGTAAGCCAATATTTTAGGAATTGTGCACTGGTGAATGTAAACTTCTTTTGTGTTTTTCTCAAAACTCCGTATTTTGACATAGCACCTTTGCGCTTTAAGTTATCGATATTATATTATTTATTATTACCGTAAAACCGTCAAACTTTACCTCAAGATTTACTCCAAAACATTTCCAAATACAATTTCTCCCACTCGAAATGGGTTAAATTGATTTTTTTGATAAGTGAATTGATCTTCAGGGCTTCCTGAAAATTTTGAGTGGTCGAGCTCATTGATCAGATAATTGTAACCCCCCTATTTAATTGTTTAAATGTTGGAGTTACTAAAACCTACGAGTGGGTCTATCTTTACTCCACTCTGAAAAACTCACGGTTATCGCTACAGAAACGGGCAGTGGTGCAATGTTACTAGTCGGGATTGAATTCATTACCCCAGAAATACTTGATAATATCAAGTATTTATAATATTATTATAAAATATATTCTGAAAAATTGAACTTTTTAGCTTGAAAAATACAAGTTATAACTAAGAAAAATATAAATTCCAATGATCATTTATTTCAACGAATTTGCTTGAAATACATTATTTCTGGTTAAGAGATCACAATTTCAGTCTTCCAGTATAGACAAACTTATGTAGGTAATCGAGCAAAACTTTCTACAAGTAAAGATATATTAAAGGACAATAAACGATAAACGAATGACTTAACAAAATCACAGAAAAAGTCTGTTTCACATTCAATAACTTTCAAATGAATTGCAATGGTAAATTCCAAAGTTAACCCACGAGTAAATAATATTGTAAATCACAACTTATGAGACCAAAGCACGTTTATGTTCATATCATTATTGTAAAGTTTCGGTAGGGGCGCGTACCAATCTTTTTCTCATTTCTTCTCCCCATCTCTAACTCCTGCAACATGAGATACACTAGAAACCTTACATTCAACACTGCGAAAATGATAAAACTCAAATATTTTTCGAGATTAACCCTTTCTCCCCGACGGGCGGCCTCCTGCCGCAAGGTTACCTTCCCGGTGCTTGAGCCAACTGCCTGTCAACCCCATACCGAAGGAATTTTCCAGGCCGCCCCAGCTGACTCCCGTTGTCTTCCTCTTTTATTTTCGCCCACTTTCACTTAACATTATTTCTCAACTGAATGATTTTTGTGTTTGATACATGTTACCCTATTGTTCATGTATTATTATGAAGATTTTTTCATGACTGAGTAAGATTTATATACTTTATTATATAGAAATATATTGCATTCCACTATACCAGAATAATTTTGATACCAGATTTTTGTAATAAATAGGCTGTAATCCCTAAAGATAAAAATGATCATAAAACTCCAACTGGACCGAACACATTCCAGAAACGTGTACCTACGTGATAAAAATAAATCCTCCTTGAATGGTTAGTAAAAGGCTCTTACCGAGAGGTCAACTTTGTCTCACTTTCTCTCGCCCAACACAATATCGCCACTGCCCTGAAATCTGTTGAGGACGGTGAAAATGAAAGGTACAATGTTACCATAATGGAATGGAAGTGATTAGTTCAGAAATATGCCCACAGATTGCATCAGAAGCACGAATAAGTACGAAACAGCAAAAGGCGTCCGTAGGGACGGGGGAAACATTGGGAGGCAGATGCCAAAAGCCGTCCATAGGGACCTCAAAACGTTTCTCCCCAGACGCCTTTAGGCGTCCGTCGGGGGGAAAGGGTTAAATAAGAAAAATATGAGTGAGGCTACCTTTATCCCAACCTTTATAGTGGAGTAAAGATACCCGGTTTTTAGAGTAAAGTTACCATCAAATTTTTGGTAAACAAAGGCATAACTAAGAAAACAGTTTTTTGAGAATTTGATTAGTGTATTTTGTTCAAAATAAGATATTGAAAGTGATATGACGAGGGCTTGCCTGGTAAATCCACTCCAAACACCTGATATGGAAGAAATTTTGGAGCACGAGAAACAGGACAAAAACAGCTGAACAGGAAACTATGGCTGATAACAGCTGATAACATGGATAAAGTTGTCATCGCAAGCCGCATCGATTCTCTGGGATGTGGAGTATAACGAAAACACAATATCTAACTTTTATCTAAGTTCTACCACGCTTGCGTCACAATTGAAGATTCTCACTTTTTGGGGTAAAGTTACCTCTGGTGGGGTAAAGTTTGACGGTTTTACGGTACGATATTATATCAATAAATATAATTTATTCCGAATATATCGATTGGTAACGAAGATTTAATTTCAGGGTCTCACTAGGTTAGTGTTTCAACCTTACACGTATCAGCAGTTGGAAGAGATTGTGCTCAACAGGTTGGATGGCTGCAAAGCCTTTCATGCCGATGCAGTTCAACTTGTTGCAAGGTAATCTAACTGCAGTAACTCTTGATTTGTTGCCTGGTTTAGATTGTTATGTTCAAATTCCTCTTGTGTCTGTGTGTAGAGTGTAAAGCTTGGTTCACATAGGTGTGTAATGTCCGTAATCCGTAGTGCGTAATTGGATGGTATTGGCTGGAGCCAATTGGGGGGCTATTTAGGGGCCCGGAGCAATCTTTGCGGACGAAGACTTTTGGAGTGGAGTGTATCGTTTTGAAAAATTAGATATTTTACGCATTACGGATGAACTTCGATAAATTTCGGCAAACTTCGTGAAAGCTCTCGTCGTCTGTTCATTGTTCAGCTGTTCGTCGTTGACTCGGTATCGTTTTTGGTTTATTGAATAGGGATGGGTATCGTTATAAAAGTATCGATATTTTGTATCGATACTATATCGTATCCGAGTATCGATATCCCAAGTATCGTTGGGCATGAGTATCGATATTTTAAAATATCGAGTATCGATACTTTAGTGTCACAAACTATCAATATCATCCAATTTTCTCAAGAAAAATAATTTTAACACAGAATGTGTTTTTGCGATGACCTACCGAAAAAAAATCGTCACGAAAAAGCGACAGAAAAAACCGTTACGCGCCTTTTGTAATGATTTTCACGTGCAACCAAGCCGTTGGTAAGGAAATAGAACTCCCGCAGTGTTCATTGCACAGAAATTGTTCACCATTCGTTGGAAAGCTCTCAATTTATATAGTATTTTTCTTGTAGTTACATATTTATTTATATAACATTTATAGGGTTTTAGACCAAATTAAATGTCTAACAATTATTTATTTTATTATTGCCAAAGACTCCACATTTATTATTGTTGTTTTTTATTTAACGGATGACTAGCATCACAAAAACACATTCTGTGTTCCTATGATTTCATACAGAGTATGGAAAAAGAAATAAACCGGGGGGTGCAGGGGGGCGGAGCCCCCCGCCGAGGCGCAAAGCGCCGAGTTTTCAACAACTTTTATTCATTTTTCACTCCAAAAGTCCAAGCAGAGTGATTTTTTGTTTATTATTTTCAATAATAAGCCTTTGGAATCGAGCAAGAAAAAAAAATTGAACCCCCCCTCAAAATTTGATGTTTTACGTTTCAAGGTACGTGGAATACGAAAATCGAATAAAAAAATTTCCGTCCGTCCGCCGTACGCCGTACGCGGCACTTTTCTTAGCAACACTGGACCGATTTGGTTCAAATTTGGTATATGGGCTCCATTTGGGGTCTAGTTGTGCCGCGAAGCTTTTGGTTGATGTAGGTCACTTCTAAGGGGTGAAAATTAAGGGTTGAAATTTTCAAGAGTGCCCTAGCTCGAAAACTCTCGAAATAAAGGTATCGTTTTTTCACCAATTTTAAATAGTATTGAATTTTTAAAAATTTTTGAGACCACCCGCAGCTCTGTAGGACAAACCGTTCGGTCCCTACGAGTACTTGAAGGTTTTCCTTCGATAAAACAGAATCATGAGTGTGAATCGCAAAAGAGGTCTAATCTCCATTCAAATTTTATCGGACTAAAATGCGATCGCTGTTCATTTCTTCGATTTGTATACAGTTTTGCCTTCTGCGTAACCAGTAATCAAATTTCCATAATTTGGAGCTTTCTATTTTTCCAATCGAGTGTGAAGCGTTTAGTTCTTTCTAATAAACTTGATTGTGAAGGTGTGAAGCCAGTATGGTGTGGTAGGTAGTACCTAGCTGGTAGGTAAAAAAAATGTTGGTGGGTAAAAAACGCTGCAAATCATTGCTCAAAGGCTTCTTCACTCTTCAGATCACTGATCAGCTGAGTGAGCTCCGAAGCCATTTTCAATCCTATTGAATGGAAGTGCTCTCCCAGGCGTCTCCAGCATCCGAGGAGATCTTCTTCACTCCTCAGATCACTGATCAGCTGAGTGAGCTCCAAAGCCATTTTCAATCCTATTGAATGGAAGTGCTCTTCCAGGCGTCTCCAGCATTCGGGGAGATCTTCACTCCTCAGATCACTGATCAGCTGAGTGAGCTCCGAAGTCATTTTCAATCCTATTGAACGCAGGAAGCTGAAATTTGAGAGGGAAGGTCAAGGGAGAATACAGATGGTGGTAGGTGCTATTGATGGAGAACCAGTGATCTATACAGAAGGGTGATCTATACAGAAAATAATAAACCTTTGAGCAATGATTTGCAGCGTTTTTCCATGATAGGTATAAACGTTATTTGTGCAACCAAAGAGTAATGACCCAAAAACCTCTCTATCTTCTTCATTTTTTAGCCATTATGTTGAATTTTCCGCGAGAACAGTATCGATATTCGATATTTAGAAATATCGGATCCAAAGTATCGATATCCAAAAATATCGAAAAGTGCAGTATCGATACTAAAATATCGAGTATTGGTACGAAAGTATCGATATTTTGAAATATCGAGTATCGATACCCATCCCTATTATTGAACAGACAATCCGATTGCCGATTCCGGATTCTGTGTTGTTATTTGGTTTTCATTTTCGTTTTTGCATTGTGCTTTGCTGGATATGAATTTAAGTGATTTTAATGAGAGCCTCATTGATCTAGTCCGATCATATTATGTCTATAAATCCTCGGAAATCAAATCATTCTCCAATAACCGCATGAAAGAAGTCTGCGTATTATGTGGTAATATGATTGATTCAACTTCCGAAAACCTATTTCTCAATTGATTCAACTTCCGAAAACCTATTTCTCAATTGATTCAACTTCCGAAAACCTGGGTTAAAAGACATTTTTGAGAGAATTTGGTCGTTTTGAACATTGCGATTCTTCACAACAATTCAATAACATTATTTTTTTACATCAAAGGTACTTACCTCGTTTTCCGAAATGGGTATACCCAGAGTTGGGCATTAGCTAACTAATTTATTAGCTAGTTAATTTTTCAACTAATAGCTAAATTAGCTTATAGCTTTTTTTTAATAGCTAAAAGATAAATTAAGCTATTAGCTGTCAAACTGATAAGAACAGGTACTACACTTAGATCTTAGCTCTCAGGAGCCGAGAAGCGAAAAAAGTGTTTGATGCTGTTTCGCGATCAATCCTTTGCTACTCGTCGCAAGTTTGGGGCTTCACTCTAAATGAACATGTGGAATCAGTTTTGCGCTTTTTCATCAAAACTGTGTTTAATTTACCTAGGTGCTCCCCTACCTACATTTTATTCCTAGAAACCGAACTGCAGCCCTTATATATTTATACGCTCCGAACTCATTTCAATTACATTCTGAAGGTAATGAAGCTACCCAATGATCGCCTACCCAATTATTTAGCCAATAAATGTGTAGAGCTTAATGTATACTGGGCAAAGGAGTGGGAGACCCTGAATGCCAAGTATGGTATCCCTTTGAAAAAAGAAGAGAATTTGAGTGAATGGAAAACTCTAATAGAAAAAAGTATTGTCATCATTAGTAAAACTATGTGTAGAGAATTTGAACATAAAGCACTCTGTTCACAGAACCATCCCCAATATCTGGCGTTGAGATCAATGAGTGATTTGGTATCCCTGAATACATTAAAAGATTTTCAATCATTCAAGTGGCTTTTAAAGATCAGAGGCAAAATTTACCATTAAAATATAGGCCATTTGACACAGATAGTCAGGTATGTGACATTTGTAGCAGCGGGGAAGTCGAAAATGCTTTCCATTTTATTTCGAGGTGCAGCTCGTATGGTACAATAAGAAGACGCTACTTGGGGAAAGTTGAATTGAATTGGGAGGAGCATTTACAATTATTGAAGGATGGAGACTTGCTCCTAGTCAGATACTGTGAGGTGGCATACCGGCTTAGGACTAGAACCATGGTTGAGTATGGTTTTCTATCATAGAATAGAGGACATAAATAAAGTAAGGATAAGTAGATGAGTAGAGAATATTAAAAATGTAATAAGAAAGAATATTGAACTACATTAGCAATTATTTGTATAGATTTGAATCGCCAGCTATCCTTTTCCCTCATTTACTATTATTGTACTGATCTAGAAACTTTTATTTTTATCATAATTTTCAGGCATAAGGTTTCTGTTCAGCGGTACTATTTCATTATAATTATTCTGGTTAGGCAAACTCTGCAGACGGTCCGGAGTGACCAGGTCATTTGCATGTTCTATTGAAAAAAGTTGTATTAATTTCTATTTATTTTTATATTAATAAAGCATGTTTTTCATTCATTCATTCAGCTATTAGCTGTCGAGGAACAGCTAAATCACCGCAGCTAAATCTGTTAGCTATAAGTTTTCGACTAAAAGCTAATTTAGCTAGAAATTTTAGCTGTTCCTCGACAGCTGATAGCTAAATATTTAGCTGCTAGCTTCAGCTAAATCGTAGCTAATTTAGCTGTAGCTTTTAGCTGTTAGCTATAGCTAATTTTTGCCCAACACTGGGTATACCATTCACTGGGCCTACAGGTAGGCAAATCACCAAGAAGACGAAGAAAATAATTTTTTCGAAGTTAATAATTAATGAGAAACTATTCGATCGATGAACAGGGCGAAACAGCAAAACAGCTGAACGCGGGAAAAAAGGCGAGTGGGAAAACAATTCTGCGCAGAACCTACTGCGCGCTTCTGCGTAATCGCGTAATCATTTGGCCATGTGAATGCTCTTTTACGCATTACGGACTTTACGGATTATGGAACACCCCCACTTCTCTTTTTGCGCATAACGGATTACGGGCATTAAGCATCTGAACCCAGCTTAAGAGTAATTTATAGTGTGAATGTGTTTGTTTGATGTTTCTGCAGTGCTTGTTGAGGGGGGGCTTGGCCAGGCTCGGGCGGCAGTGTGTGGCCATTGCCTGTCAGGTGGCATTTGGCCTGGGCTCTGGTGGTGGGGGGGGGGGGGAGCCAGTATGTTCGCGTTGGCCCTTTCCATTGGCAGTTGCCAGGGCTGGGAAACCGCTTTGGTGGGTGGGGCCTGGAGCTAGCTGGCTGAGTTAAGTGGACCCCCTCACAACTCCGGGCAATGACCAAATTATTTTATTCATACCCAATTTATCCATAAATGTTGACTTGTAAAACTGTAGGAAATAAATGATTTGAAGACCCCGATGTTGTAAACATCAACGTCACCCACTGATCAGCGTGTCCTCACACCACTGCTGTACATTTTCAGGAAAGTCGCAGCAGTTTCAGGAGATGCTCGAAGAGCGCTTGATATTTGCCGCAGGTCAACTGAAATCCTCGAACTTGAAGGCCGTGCTGCGGTGTCGGTTCTCGATATTCAGAAAGTTCTCACTCAAATTTTTGCTGGAAGTCGCGTTCAGGCAATCAAGTGAGTACTTCATACGTCGATAATGTTTTTTGAAAACATAATTATTCAAGACTCCATAAAATAATCAATAAACGCTACAATATGCACAATAGGGTGTGCGCACTTACTTTTTTAAATATTTTTTCTGGAAGAAAATGCTTTGAAAGAAACAAAATTCGGCTCCCACACAAAAATAAAGCCCCGAAAAAATTACGGGTGATAATGAACACCACGTCGTACTGACAATCCATATTTTTTCATTTTCAATGTTATTTCCTCCTAATCAGTCGATTTTCTTCGTAAATTTTATTTTCTCTAATGTAGAATATTCGTGATGCATTTTCGGTGCTTTTCTGTAATACGAGTTAGGTACCTGAGGTACTTCACGTAGGTACCTTTTGAAAATACATGAATATGGACTCCTAACATCTTCAAAGCATACCCTGAGCATACAGTATGATGGTATGGTGAACTGAAAATCGAACAAACATAAAAATACTCGTGTTGGAACTATATGAGTTTGGATTGACGAGAAGAGTATTTTTGTGGTTCTTTAAAATTATTTAACCAAGAGGATGATAGAATAATTTTAACGATTCGTGTGCCCTGTAGGCTGACTGCTCAAATAATAACTAAATTATATTTTCTTATATTTTATTGAAGATTTCTTTAAAAATTCGCTCTTTAACTCATGCTGGATGAATGGACTGTTAGCGAATTTTCATTTTCTATTTGTATTTATATTAGTGCTGTCTGTTCGGGACTTTGTGTGTTTATTTCGTGATACGTTTGTTCTAGAAATTGCAGCCTTATGGCTAAACTTGTGCTCAGGGCGATCCGAGATGAGGTTCTGAGGACTGGCGTAGAAGAGACTACAGTGGCGTTCATACATCCTCAGCTCGTCTCCATTTGCGCCCTCGAAGGTAATTATATATCATGTCAAACAACTTGGAAAGTAACATAAACCTAATAATATCGTGCAGTTAAGGGGGTCTCAGTTGGTCGCCGTTCGTTCCTCGTTCCAGGTTAATATTTCCATAGATTACTGTCGCTCCAAGTTTAAAAGTTTTACCTAAATTTGATATTTCAAGGATTTTCGAAATTCATTAGTGCATCAGCCTAGGGAATTGAAAAACTGAAAGATTGCCGCTGGAATCATCAAAATCAAACTACAGGGTGACTCACGGGAACCTAGTGACTTTGAAATAATCATAGAAAGTTGTATGTTTTCTAAAAAAAAATTTATTTGGTATGAAAACACTGATCAAACTATAGCATTTAATAAAATTTATGTGCGGAAAATTATGTCCGGTAAGTGATGACCATTTTGGTGGAAACACTGTTGCAGTCTGTCACGGTAACTAGCCTCCACGCGTTGAAGTAAGTCTGCGTCAATCTGTGCAATTTCCTCACGGATTGAGTTCTTCAGTTCATCCAACGTACGAGGTTTAGGGCGGTATTCATAGTCATGACTCGAGTTGGAGGACTCCTCCAAAGTACGCTTTGAGGAGTCCTTTCCTCCTCTAGCTATTCATAGTTAAGCCTTAAGCCAAAGTCAAGGCCAGACTCATCCTCCAAGTCGAGGAAGGTCTCGAGGAAGCCTTAAGGAGGCCCGACGGCTCCTTAAGCTATTCATAGTCGCCTCATTTCAAGGCGTCCTCGAACCGCCAAAGGCGTCCTCCAATGGCGGTATTCATAGACGACTTCGGAGGTGGAGTCGAGAAATTTGAAGGCCGAATCGAGATATTTCGAGTCGAGAAAGGGGCTCCGAGCTTCCTCAGCCCAAGGTAGGTGAAAAGGTACCTTGAGGAAAGATTTTGATGATATCTACCTACCTGTTATCACAAGCGTTGTCGTTATAAAATATTCTACGGATCTATTTTTCGGTTATTTCGTCCGAAAACATGGATTTCGATGATATTGAAAGATTGGAGGAATTTGATGAGTATTTGTAGGAATTTTCGCGAGATCAGCGAAGGCCGAAATGTTACTTGCGGGATCAAGAAAACCCTTTGGAGGTAGGTACTCAAAAGTTATGATAATAATGATAAACACGGTGAATGCCAGTAATTTTGTTATGTTCTTATTTGTATAGGTAGGTATTGGATGATCGAACATTTCGGAAGAAATTTCGTTTTACAAAAGAGACCGTGATAAACGTGCTACTCCCGATTTTCTTCCTGCCCGAGAGTATTTCTGTGAACAGGAGAGAACAGCATCTCTCTTCATCATCTAGGGCTGGGTACTTACGACTGAGTTACTTGCACCAAATTCTGGCATATGTTTCTTACATAACTAGTCGACAATATACTGAAATTTGGTCGATTCCGGTTCGGTGGAAGAAAAGTTATGACCGCCCGATATTTGATGATAGCTGATTTCAGTAGAAATGTCGAACATTTTCGTACTTTACAAAAAATGGTCATCTTCAAATAACTCCAAACTCTGGTGAATGTTCGAGCAACATGTCCTCAACAATATACTAAAATATGGTGGGGGAATTTTGAATTAAAAGAAGTAATCGATTTTAGAAGTTGCCGAGCCAACTGTTTCGAAGCCGAGGTTCTATAGTCATAAGTCCTACAAACAACATTTTCGCACTTTACAAAAAAACGTCATCTTCAAATCGCTCCGAACTCTGGTGAATGTTAGAACAACATATCCTCAACAATTTTCAAAATATGGTGGGTGGGAATTTCGAATAAAAAAAAGTAATCGACTATGTTCAACTCTTCATAGTACTGTACCTACCTTTTAGGTACCTTCCTTGTTGAAAGCACGTATTAATACAAATGGAAATTTGTTTCATATAGTTCTAAAGCCTTCACTTGTGTCACCCCATAGGAGAAAAAGTAGGAATTGGTTTTTCTACTGATTTGAGAAGTATAAGGATGAGAAGTTCTGTTGTAACGGAATGACGCGTCCACGGGACTCGGGAAGTGTTGCGGGTCAGTCTAGATGCGCCTTTAATCTATGGCCCATTTCACTCAGGTGAAAAGCGCTTTGGTACTTTGTAAATTACAAAACAACGAACGAGCGCAAAGAAAAGGAGCACCAATATAAATATAATATTCTGTTGGGTACTTTCCACTGAAATTGAAATCACTCGCGATTTTCTCCCAACACTTTTTTTTCGAGAATTGAGACTGCATCTGTTTTTTTCCACAATGCCCTTATTTTCAATTATGAATTTCCTCAACGTAGTTTATTCAGCTTCCCTTAAAAACGGCTCTCTTCTTTCTCTTTCCATTTGGAAACTAATATAAAAAAATAAAAGGTAGCAAACACTATTTTATTGAAGAAGGAACGCGAACAACAGGAACAGTGATGGTCCAAAGTCAAAGCTGAAAAACAACACCAACCATTCTGAAATAAACAATCGAACCTTCTCCATGAAACCTTCACTGAACTGTTACCTGAACAGGGCTGCCAATTCTTCCTCGACCGTAGTTTGGTAACTCGAGGTCTCCTCGAGTTGAGGATGAGCTGAGGTCGACCTCCAAATGCGTTCTGTTCGTCTATGAATAGGGTGAGGAATCCTCGAGAAAAGATGAGTTGGAGGAAACCTCAACTCGAGTCGAGGAAATCCGCGCCTTGAGGAATGACTATGAATACCGCCCTTAGTGACGTACACACGTGATTTGAGGTAGCCCCAGAGGAAAAAGTCGCAACTGCTGAAGTCGGGGGACCGGGGGGGGGGGAAGGAACGTCACCAAACCTAGAAATGATTCGGCTGGGAAACAGGTCACGGAGGAGTGTCATCGTTGCTCTCGCTGTGTGAGCTGTAGCCCCATCTTGTTGGAACCACACATTTGCACGATTTATTCCCCTGTTTTGTAACTCAGGGATTAAAAAGGTATTGATCATTTCAATGTATGAGGAAATTGCACAGATTGACGCAGACTTACTTCAACGCGTGGAGGCTAGTTACCGTGACAGACTGCAACAGTGTTTCCATCAAAATGGTCATCACTTACCGGACATAATTTTCCGCACATAAATTTTATTAAATGCTATAGTTTGATGAGTGTTTTTATACCAAATAAATTTTTTTAAAGAAAACGTACGACTTTCTATGATTATTTCAAAATCACTAGGTTCCCGTGAGTCACCCTGTATAATGGGGTATTTCAGTGAATTAAAAAAAAATTTCAAAAAAGTAGGGTTCAGGAACAACGCTAATCGGGTATTCGTCGAGAAAATGTTTAGAAGAAATTAGGGAAGCTAATAAAAGTTGAAGATTCGAACGATGGCAGCAGGGTGTGACGTAGCAACTTGTGTGACAGACGTATTAAGTTGCTCGCCTTGAAAAAACTATCTTTGAAAAAAGTATCTATGAACAGTGAAGAGATAAAACCCTTTTCTGAGGGTAATCCAGGTAACCTACTGAGAATCTCTTGGATACTACAAAACACTACACACACGCCCGCAGCGTAGTGTGTGTGCATTCAGGGAGGCGCGTCTTTTTTTTCACACGTGTGATCTTTAATTATTTTTCTACCACATTTTACTGTAACATTGGGCAAACAGTTGGAGTGTACACATATTTTTTTCCTTCCTTGTGAGTCACGACGCAATTTTAATTAGTTCGAGTGGCTAAATCAACCCGGTTGGGAAAGGAGGAGGGACAGACAATAAACTTTAGGGGTAGAGTTAGCCACCCGAACTAATTATAATTGCTTCGTGACTCACAAGGATGGAAAAAGAGCGATTTTCCATTAAAAACCACCTAATTTTCGGCAGCCGTTTCGAAAAACTTCTGTAAAATCCAAAATGGATACCACCACGTGATTCATCGTCGAAAATTAATGAAAAAACAAGTATCACACTTGGGGTCTACCTGCATCTCAATTTTGTCACCATCCAGGAGTTGGGCATGTTGGCGAGCTCAGTGGACGGGTTGTGCGCGACCGAAAAACGCTGCAAATTATTACACAACGGTTTATTATTTTTATATAGATCACTCGTCTGCAAAGCCACCAACCATCCAACATGAAGAAAAACATCGATCGCATTTCGGTCACCTAAAATTTGAACAGAGATTAGGCCTATTTTGCGATTCACACTCGTGTTTCTGATTTATCGTACGTAAAACCTTTAAATTCTCGTAGGGAGCAAACGGTTTGTCCTACAGGGCTCCGCGTGGTCTCAAAAAAATTTAAAAATTGTATAGAATCTTAAATTGAAGGAAAAACAATACCTTTATGTCAAAATTTTTTGAGTTAGGGCGTTTTCAAAATTTCAAAATTAATTTTTGAACCCTTGGAAGTGACCTACATCAACCAAAAGCTTCGGGGCACAACTAGACCCCAAATGGAGCCTGCATACCGAATTTCATTAAATCGGTCAATGCTAAGTGGCAAAAGTGCCGCGTACGGCGGATGGACGGCCAAATTTTTATTCGATTTTTGGATTCTACGTACCTTGAAACGTAAACCATCAAATTTTGATGGGGGGTTAAACAAATTTTTTCTTGGTCGATTCCAAAGGTTCATTATTGAAAATAATAAACCAAAATCGACTGAGGGGTCTAAAATTCATGAAATTTCACGTAGAATCCAAATCTTCAATGAAAAAACAGGGTTTCCCATTTGAGACAACAAAGTTGATTTGCACTATTTGAGATCCTTGGAAAATATCATGAACATTAAAAAAAAATAAAAATTTACCACTATCTGGACGATTTTAGCGGTGGGGGGTAGGGTGGGGGGACAACTTGTGAGTCACCCTGCATAGGTTTTCAATGGTGCTGAATCCAAATTTGAGGTCAAAAACCTGAATTTCCGACCCACTGAATACCCCATTGCCAGGTGAAAATGGAATAAACCAAACTGAAAACGGTTTTTTCCCCTTTTCTCTGGCTATTATTGTTCGATTTTGATGGTTCCAGTCGCAATCTTTCAGTTTTTCAATTAGGAATTTCACCATGTCGGAATTTCCTATTTTTGACCCCAAAATCGGATTCAGCACCTCGAAAAACCCCCTAAGGCAAACTTTCAGCCCGAACTTCCTAATTTACGAATAAACAAAACAGTGTAGAAAATACGAATGTTTAAAAAAACCGGGAAAATGACGTCATGCTGGAATAGTTCATTTATGGCCGCTTGAAGCGCTGAGATCGAGAAATCTATAGTCCCCAGATGCAAAATTTCACGAAACAGTAAAGTTCGAAATCGAAAAACAGAAGAAAAAAATAGAAAAAGCAAGATGGGGAAAATTAGGTTTCCCCTGTTTTTGTTTGATAACTTTTCTCTTAGAAAATACGATTTCGTCGTTCCAATGGGCAACAATGGGAGGAGACGGCGATCCGAACAGCCCAATCAGCGAGCGTTCCCGCTTCACGTCCGTTTTCCCGGTTAGTTTTGAAGTCAAAAATTTTGATTGTCTCCCAAAAATAACAGGAGATTTATTTTCCGAAATCAGCCCGATTTTCATCTATCCCACACCATTAACTATTCAGGAAAAATGCAAACAGAATTCGGTGAAATTCCTCATTCCCTAGGCTGATGCACTAACGAATTTCGAAAATCCTTGAAAATATCAAATTTATGTACAACTTTTAAACTTTGTATACTGGAAATACTAACCCGGAATGAGGAACGAACAGCGATCGACTGAGGCCCCCTCAACAATATTTGAACTGTATAAGACCCGCAGTAGGAATAATCTCGATGCCTCTATTAAACCTGTTGTCTATTTCAGGTAAACGGGAGCTGTGTGTAACCGATATTCTGAGGATTTGTACGAATCTGGCTGATTCCGGGTTGATCTTCGCTGAAAAAGAAAGCAAAGACATCAACCGGAAGATCTCTCTGAACATCAGCACTGACGACATCCACTACGCAATTGATTGTTGAACTTCCTATGGCGCATTCGTTAGGTACTGTACCTGTTATTTTTAGAGATGTACAAATTTTTATTCACGTATTTAAAATGTATTTTTAAGTTTTGTTTTAAAATTAAATATCTTTGATAATTTTTCATTCCATGCTTTTTATTTGATCGGCGCCTACTTGGTTGTGCCGCACATTGGAGCGGGTGTGGGAAAATACTCGTACCATGTTTGGAAAGTGACTCGAAAAGGGATGTGATGTGGTTTTCTCCAAGTCTATTGCCTGTAGAATTGGGGTGTGAAAGACCTTCGGTGGCTTAAAATTTGTTTTCACTACCAAATGGAGATTGAAAGATATTTCGAGATGTTAAGCGCTTTGAGAGTATAATTTTATTTTACTACCAGGTTCCTCGTGATTGAAAAAGCTGCAAATTATAACTCAAAGGTAATTTGGTCATCATTTTGGTTTATTATTTTCAATAATGAACCTTTGGAATCGACCAAGAAAATTTTTTTTTAACACCCCCTCAAAATTTGATGGTTTACGTTTCAAGGTACGTAGAATCCAAAAATCGAACTAAAATTTGGCCGTCCGTACGCGGCACTTTTGCCACTTAGCATCGACCGATTTTGATGAAATTTGGTATGTAGGCTCTATTTGGGGTCTGGTTGTGCCCCGAAGATTTTGGTTGATGTAGGTAACTTCTAAGGGTTCAAAAATGAATTTTGAAATTTTGAAACGCCCTAACTCAAAAAATTTTGATATAAAGGTATTGTTTTTTCTTCAATTTAAGATTCTATAGAATTTTTTGAGACCACCCGGAGCTCTGTAGGACAAATCGTTCGCTCACTACGAGAATTTAAGGTTTGGACGTACAATAATCAGAAACACGAGTGTGAATCGCAAAAGAGGCCTAATCTCCGTTCAAATTTTAGCTGACCGAAATGCGATCGATGTTTTTCTTCATGTTGGATGGTTGGTGGCTTTGCAGACGATTGATCTATATAGAAAAATAATGAACCATTGTGTAATAATTTGCAGCGTTTTTGCTAACCAAAACGCGATTGCTGTTCCTATTTTCTTCGATTTGTATTCAGTTTTGCCTTCTGCGTAACCAGTAATCAAATTTCCATATGAAGCTTTCTATTTTTCGAATCGAGTGTGAAGCGTTTAGTTCTTTCTAATAAACGTGATTGTGAAGGTGTGAAGACAGTATGGTGTGGTAGGTAGTACCTACCAATAGTTGGTAGGTAAAAAAAACGCTGCAACTATTGCCCATCGGTTTATTACTTTCTGTATAGATCCCTCCCTACCAACCATAAGTACCTACTACCTACTCGGGAATGCTACCTACAACCCCAAACACCAACTGTTGTGATCAGCGACCTCTTCGCATTTCTGTCCATTCGCTTCCTTAGCTCAGTGGTAACGAGTTCCGACTCAGAAGTGTACATATAGTTTAGTCGGACGATAGGAGATCGATCCCCGGTCGAGGGAAGTTAATCTTTGATGATTCAACACAACCAAATGGAAATGAGGGGTTGAAATGTTCAAAAATGCCCCAGTAGGTAGGTAGTAGGTACCTACGGTTGGTAGGGAGGGATCTACACAGAAGGGTGATCTATACAGAAAATAAACCTTTGGGCAATGGTTTGCAGCGTTTTTGTTATAGACGGAGATTGGCAACTATTAATTTTGACTATAATTTCTTTTTGGTAATTGAGCAGATCTGTGAAAAGGCAAAAATATTTGGCTGTAGGCTTTTGGGAAATTAAAATGGGAATGCAAGGATAAGCAGGCGTTAGTTGTTAGGTGCAGTTCTGAAGACTGAAGCTCTGAAGAGATTTGGATTTCGAAGTTATGTAATGTAAACAACAAATTATTCTCGTTACATAAATGTATGATCATTTTTACGTTATCGTTCACGAACTAACTGATGGTGGGCCGACTTCTCCTCTCTGACCCCGTCGTTATCTTAATTGCTTTAGAAGGGGGCCGAGTTTACCTTTTCTTGTAAGGTCTGAACCGCGAACCCTTGTACTTTGCTTGTTTTAAGCTAAAAAGCTTGTTTCCGAAGAGTTTGAGACATTTGTCAAAAGACTGTTGTCATACG
Organism: Apolygus lucorum; assembly: GCA_009739505.2. NCBI lineage: Eukaryota > Metazoa > Arthropoda > Insecta > Hemiptera > Miridae > Apolygus > Apolygus lucorum. The sequence goes on along the minus strand of CM019168.2, from coordinate 35,392,037 downwards.
ACGTTCGGTCAAACGACACTTTGTCAATACGACGTTTAGTCAAAGACTTTTAGTCAAACGACTTTCGTCAAACTTGTAAACTCAACTTTGTCCTAAGCTAGTGCTCAGCCTGAAGAGGCTAGGTTTGCACACGCTTAGCTGAAGAGATCCGAAAGATCGAAACAAAGAACCAAACAGGACGATCACCACTGAAAGTGGGAATAGTGGTGATTGTCCTGTTTGGTTCTTTGTTTCGATCTTTCGGATCCCTTCAGCTAAGCGTGTGCAAACCTAGCCTCTTCAGGCTGAGCACTAGCTTAGGACAAAGTTGAGATTACAAGTTTGACGAAAGTCGTTTGACTAAACGTCGTATTGACAAAGTGTCGTTTGACCGAACGTCGTATGACAAGTCTTTTGACAAACAGTCTTGTACTTTGGGCCGAAATTTCCACCCGCCCATTATGGAATGTCTGAAAATTTGCGAATTGAGGAAATTTCATGACAACAGCGTTGTTTGGCGCATACACATTGTTCGTCTAGCAACACCCATCCTAAATCATTCTTTATTCATTGTTGGGTATTTCAGATTCAGTTCAAATTATTTTTTTTTGGTATCTGCTGGTATTTTGGTGATAACTGATGCTGTCGATGAAGTACGACTGCAGGAAGCCGTTTCTTCTTTATCTTCGCGTATTAAACGCGTTTGAGAGACGCTCGATAACTCGAATTTTTCGTTTTTATCGTCGCTCGAGGTTGCATCCGTGTCGTTTGGGCCGTGAGTCTCGACGGCATCGTCGGAATTCAACGCTTTCGATTGTCCATATTTCATAGCCATTTGCAACTCCAGGGCGTCGTCTATGTTCTCGCATTTGTCGCACATCTCGATGTATTCGGGCGACAACGTGAAGTTTCTGAAGGACCAAAAGTCCTTCGACGAGTGGGGACCCCGGGGACGCGTCGGTCGCGTGTCGGTGCTCAACAGCGGGGTTTTCGTCGGACCCGAATTCCCTCGCCAATGGTAGTACGACTGGCCGGGAAGCGGAGGTTTGATCGTCTCGCACTCGCGCAAATTGTAGGACAGATCGAAGTCTTTCATGTCAGGAAGGTGGTCGCCTGAGCTCAAGGAAGCGTCTCTCATTGCATCGAGTTGGTCTTTGTCTTCTTCTTGCCTCTGCATGCTTGACTCTGCAGCATCGTCTACATTTTTGGAATCTGCGTCGTCGCTTCCTGTCCCAAAAAAGCTCTTGGGGCCTCTAATTATGATCTCGTAATCTTTGGTTTTGATAGAATCAGTTTTAAATTCTTTGGCGTTCGTCAAACGTTTTCTATCCGAAGTTGATAAATTTCTTCTGTAGTCGTCTTCTGCAGCAACGCGTTGTTTTTTGCTCTTCTTATACAATCCAAGCAATTCTGAATCAGCAGGGAAATCTGAATAGTCCGATTGGCTAGAAATTGACGATACTTCTTCTTCATCATCTAATTCTTCTATTTTTTCGTTTTCTGCTTCACTTTTCATCGACGCCATTACAGATAGTTTTCTAATATAATTATTCATCAGTACGTACTGTTCGACCAAAGGACGTTCCAGTATGTAGTACCAACTTGGCAGCGGTTCTTGCTTTTCCGAATCATTCACTGCTACGTGGTAGTTGTACACGCATCTGATTCCGTAATATTTGTGAGCGTCCTCTATCCTCTTCTTCACCTCCTCCTTCGACGGTAACTGCGGCATGTCTTGCAAACTCAACTTACAAGACGTCCTGATGCGATCTTTGTCTGTCTCCATAATGTCAATGTCATTCGAGATAGGATTTACTTTTTGTGGCTCCGTGAGACAGAAATGGTCCTGTGGAACGACATCTTCTACATCCTTGGTTTTTTCTACAAAGCAGATGGAACGTATTGTCAGTCATGAGCCCATGTAGGCGCACATTCAAGTATTGAGTTCTAGAGTCGAGCTAAGGTTATTCCTTCTTACCTTTCTTGCGACAGAACATGTTCTTCCACATATTCCTGATTCCCTTCATTCTGCCTCCCAACATTCTAGCGCCCACTCCTCTTTTCTCAGGGCTTAGCTTTGGTTCTTCAAACTTTGTCATTGTGCGATTCTTATTTCAAACTTGGGGGAAACTTGTTACCATTTATCAACCAGCTACTGAGTTACCGTGACTTCCACATGTTTGGTGTTGAAATGCGCACAAATGTGTGAAGGAAAATTTTTTTTTTAGAAAACAAAACCAAAGAATTTATTTTTGAAAAATTGCATATGGACTATTGCGGTTTCATCAATATGATGATTTGACAGGCATGAAGAATTTGACACTTCTGGTTTGATGATGGGAGTTTTTCTGTCCAGACCGCGTCCATTAATCTCTGAGTAGAGGAAGCGGTGATCTGTCTTCAAGTCCCGGACCTCTATAGGGACTTAGCATCCTTTCGCGTTTCTTGTAGTCGAAGCGAAACAGCTCAGATGACTGCGAGTTGGATCTTAACTCGTACCCATACGGCTATGTACGATTGGGGCTTGCTCCACTTGTCGGTTAGGGTGTCCGTTTATCACCTCGGGATAATGAACTAAGAACAAGAACAATATAAAAGTTTTCACAACTAAATATATTGAACTAAAGGCCCGATCACACAGGACGCGTTATAACGCGGCGCTCAGGGAACGCGCGTTCTCCCCAACGTTTGGCGATATAGCTACGTCACACACATCGCGTTATATCGCGCGTCATTTCGGCTTAGAACCCAGCATTGTGATAGTGTACTCCATAGTGTTCTCCTCTTTCTGTATCTTCTGACTTTCACATAAAGCTATGATAACTTCTAGTGATTCTGATGAGGAAGAAGCTCTTCTTTTATTAGTTTTATTAGACAGCAAAAATAGACGGCATTGGGTGCACCCAATCAATAAAAAGAGACAAGATTTTGGGGAATACCATCGTCTATGTCGGGAGCTGCGATCACATGAGGATCGTTTTATGAACTATTTCTGCATGTCTAGACAAGATTTCGAGGACCTACATGATCTGCTACAGGAGAATATTCAGAAGATAACCACAAACTGGAGGAGACCTATTGAAACGAGGTAAAGACTCTGTATCCTCACTCATCTTGAAATAAACTCCTTGAACAACGAGGATAACGCCCTCAGCGCGCGTTACTTTTGTAAATTTTTACAACCCGAACGCGTGACGTCGCGTTACTGAAAGTATCGCAGCTTAACGCCGCGTGTGTGGCGGGATGATGCAATATTGCATCATACAACTGTAACGCCGTAACGCGACGTTACTCGAACGCCTAATGTCGCGTTATAACGCTTCCTGTGTGATTGGGCCTTAAGACGGATGAACGGCGATAAAGTTTTACAATGATCGAAACGGTATAGGAGCATGGAGCAACATGGCGGGCGTCGTCGGCAGGGGAGGTTACCCAAAGGATTTGAATGGCAGTGGCAACATTGAACGATTCTGTACAATAAAGATTTAATTGTTTGACAATTGATCTATTTCTTATTAATAATCCTTTTGCTCCAATGCTGGCTCATTATTATTGAATGTGAATACCTAACAGTTGCATGATAAGAGCTAATGAAATTAATATTGGACTCAGCCTTCTAGCGGCGGAACTATGTACTAACTTCGTAGGGGTTGGCAGCACTAACTTTTGGTCTCCTGCCTAGAATAGGCGGGAAGTCCAAACAGTGTCCACGAGTCGCTTTTGAAAGTTGATGAATTCTCTAAGGAGTACTGCTGCACGAGCTCACCAGAGGTGTGAAAGTGCCATGAAGATCCTTTGCTGTAGTGTTGTACGTTGTGTGCTTTGATCTTGCGGCTGACTCAGCTATGTCGGAACATTCCCAGGTATAGTAGGAAGTGGCATCAGCGTTAATAACACGGTTGTCGAAGAAAGACTCCCTACTTCAGAACCCTTGGTTGAGGAGAAATTGGTGGCACTCGTCAGTCTCAAGTTCTTTCAATTTCATAGATGATGGCGGTTGATTTCTATATTTTGAGACGATATTTTACTAGAAGCCTGTTGTGGCTATTTCGATGGTGATTCCCCTTAATGTTAGGGTTCTGGCACATGCCTCTGACAGGAGTAAAGCTGTTAGGGAGCAGGTACAAATTCTCTGCTTCCGGGCCTGTTACCTGGTCGGGCTTCTGGGGATAGCAGTAATGCCGTAAAAGGCTTTTTTTTTTTACTCATCTCAATTACCAGTACCCCGGGCGAGGGGAGCCCCAGGCTACAGATGCACCAACCTAGGTCAAAGCATCACCTGCCTGCTTCTCAGTTAAGGTTGGATTCGTGGTGGTCGTGGTTGAGCAAACCCTACTTCATGGGCTTGCACCAAGAAGGCTACAAGGAGAGATGGCCTCCTCAAGGGCTAGCCCCCTGAAGATGTCTCTCGGCATGTGAGTGCTGTTATGAACTCGGGTACCAACCTGTCTAGTTGATAGAACCTTAGCTAGGAGGTTCGGCCTAACCTGTGGTGTTAATACAAACAGGTACCTAGAGGAGCTGATAGTTATGACTAGCTCCCCTGGGGCTCCCGGGTGGTGAGTTCCTTCCACTCCCTCGATCACCCTCCCAGGGTTTTTGGGGTTTCATCTATCTGCTTGCAGATGGAGGGGGTAGCGAAATCCTGTTTGGATCGGCTCTCCTTAAAGCCAAATAGTAGTTATTTGTGGCTATTTCGAGGGGAACAACATTTAAACGTCACGATGAACGGTAATTCTTCAGACATGAATTACATTGAAACATTGTGATTTCAAAATTAAAAGGAAAAAGGCTTCCAACTTGGCGGAATTCCGTCTATTAAGTCCTGCCTTTACCTAAACTGCATCATCTCAATCATCGGCTTCCACTGATTCCTCCAAGTCCGCCTGTTCTCCATGCTGAGCTCGATCCCCGCCTGTGAGGCCAGTTTGCAAACCAAGAGGATCGCTCTCTGATGACCTCTTCTGCCATCGCTCAGTATCCTGCGGGAGACCAAATGCTCTGAGTACATACCTCACTTTTTTTCTATTTTTTAAATTACGCCGTATACGAGGCTCTGCAGCCATTCGTTCACAGGCATCCCAATAAATGTTCGCTTTCTTATACCAGATGGTTTCGTCATCTCCAATCTGTTCTCTTATATCTTGCAGGGCAGGACATGTGTCTAAATGCTGAGACGTCATATCTTCGGTGTGGCAAAGTGTACATATTGGGCTGTCATAGACACCAAGTCTGTTGAGATGCTTCGCCAGGAAGTCATGCCCAGTGTGAATCCTGAAGCAAGCCACACTTTGCCTTCTGGGCAGTGTTTAGGGTATGGGATCACTCAGTAGTGTGGCCCATTGCTTTCCAGCTGCTGCTCTCTCAAGGCCTTCTCGAGCTATTGACTTTTTCTTAGCATCGACCAGGCGTTTGGCTGTGCTGTAAGGGAGAGGAGCGTCTGGCTGCGGCAAGAGTGACCCTCTTTTGGACAATGTATCTGCTTTTTCATTTCCCTCTATTTGGCAATGTGAGGGAAATGAAAAAAATGATGTTCTGAATCGTAGTTTATCTCAGCTTTGTAGGCTTTGAGGAAGTCGGATCCTAGGATCAATTGTGGAGTATCCTGACTGTGAGTGTTTTATTACAAAAAACGTGTGGTTGATTATTTTCCCGTTTTGTAATATCTCTATCACTCAGCGGAAGGCAGCAGAACTGGGTGTTTTTGGATCGAAGGGCACTTGGTTCCAGATGCTGACGCACGACCTCGATTTTGGCAGCGCATAACCGTTTTGTTCAACATCTGGGGGCGTATGGGCGGTCGAATATTTTTGGTGATTTTTCTTCCAGTCCTTACACCTCTCCTCGCTGGTTGGATGAGGAGCTTTTCCTGGGCGTCAATTTGCCGGCTGATTATCGAAAGCGGGGATAGATTTCCGCTAATCAGGCCGCGGTAATTTTTTCCGTGGTGGGGACTCCACGTGCCGTGTTTTTTTGGCGACGTGGGCCTTACGAATTGTTTTCCCTGGGAGTCGTTGATTTTCCTTTTCCGGAGTCGAATTGCAACGATTCGGTTTCCCAGGGAGAAACATGAGACTTTGTCAGCGTGAGCGTCTGACAGTGAGGGAACCCACTGCAGCACCAGTTGGGAGCCCCTCATCAACAACTTCTCAATAGCGAGATGGCACTCGAGTTCCAGGACGACATCAGTCGTAACATTGCTAGTGAGGTCGACAAAGATGACTTGGCGATCGCCCTGCTCAAGCAGATGCTCCACAGCAAGCTCCACTGCACAGACCTCTCCCTCAAAGTTGCTGGAGAGCTTTTCTACAAGGTGTGAGGTTTCAAAGAGTGCGCATACCTCACATGAATCCTCAGACCTCTAACCATTTAGATCGGGCATCAACAAAAAAAAAAAAAAAAATTGTGTCCCTCAAATGACCCTGCGTAATCCAGATAAATACGTTCCCAGTTCACAGCATGTTCCACAGAGGACATCAACTTTTGGGAGGTCGATTGAAGTAAAATTTAATAAAAGAATACGTTTTCAATCCACCTTTATTAGCCGAATCATATATTACTCGTTTTTCTCCATTTCTCTCCGTTTCTTCAAGAACTTGAATACCGGCTTCACGTCCTCAGGATTGAGAGGTTCGTTCGATCTTCTTCCAAGATGAACTTTAGTTGTGACTGAAAGTTGACGAGCTGGAGTTTTCGTACTGGTCTTGACTACAGTTGGTATCACATCCATCAACCATTGTTTCGGTGCAGATACTTGCGACTTTGCGGTATCAGTGTGCACTTCAACTTCGCTGCGATTAGTTCGTATGTTTATAGTTTCATGGACTTTCTGCAGCACGTACTCAATATTCGATTCGATCACCTCGTTGTTGCTAACACATCCTTCATTTTTGGTTTCTTTGTAAGTAATTTTATCGGTTATGATTTCCACTTTGTCCTCCACGGCATATTGAACGCAACCAATCAGTGTATATGAAGGGACGATCGTCTCAAATTGCTTTGGGTAACGCATCTCTGTTGCAGGTCGGTAATTTATTTCGATAGTTTTAATATTTTGTTCTTGAGGGGGGCATTTGTTCACTTCAGGCTCGTCTTTGTCAAGAGAAGAGACCTTGAATGATGCGGTGCGATCGAAAGACACGCTTCTTTCATTTTGAGAAGGCATCAAAGTCACTTCAGGCGCGATGTCTTCGACTACCATCGGTTGAAATAATTTCCCTTCGAGTTGGAGCTCAAACGCCATTCGTTCTTCCGAAGGTGTTATAAACGACGAACTAGAAGAATAAATTTGACTCGTTTTCAGAACATCGAATTTACTGAAATCCTCGTAACTCGCCATATTTTTCACATCTTCGTAGGATTCTAAATTTTGAGTTCGAAGTGAAGGATTGAGTGGATCCAAGCGGTCAGTTGAAAGATAGTTTAGTTCTTCCGAGATTTTGGGCAGTATGCGGTTGGAGGCTAAACTGGAAGTAACTACGCCTGCCCTTGGCGGTCCCTTGAAGTCGTTCTCTGTTATTTTGATGTTTCTATCAAGCAAACAATCAACACCAGGTTCTTCAAGGTGTACTGTAAAAAATGAAAATTATTAATATGAGGTGATGAATTCTGTCTATTATTTATGCCAATGTCCTCTGTTGGTCGAAACGACTCGGGTTTTGGGTCCTCTTTGAAAATAAAATTGAAGAAAAAACAACTTTTTATTATTTGTTAATGAAATGAATTAAAAATTCAAAATGAATTACCTGTAATAAGAAATATAACACTTTATAAAGATAGCACTTTATCACAGTCCCAATTTTATAAATTAAAACGTTACATTTAGCATCTTCTTTGTCCTCTCGCTATCACAGTGTAACACACTTTTATTTATAAAATTGGGACTGTGATAAAGTGTTATCTTTATAAAATGTTAAATTTCTTATTAGAGGTAGGTAATGTATTTTGACATTTTCATGTCTTTGCCCTGGCACATAGCACAAAAAACTGTCACGAAATTGCGTAACGAAATTGTGTTACAGTGCCTTTATAATGATTTCCGCTTACAACGACCCCGTTGTTAGGTTTGTTCCTTTTCTACACTTTTTAACCCACAAAAATCGTTCACCACTCGTTGGAAAGCTCTCGATTTAACGAACATTTTCATGTTCTCCATAACATATTGACTATACGAATAGCGGAGCTATGGGCATAACTGTTCTCATATTTTGTTTACAAACTAATGATCGTGAGCGTAGAAGATAATTAATCCGGAATCGTCTATTTTATTGAAATTAGGTACCTACCTCTTAATATTAATAATTGTGTCAATTTGTAACATAATATATCTACACTCTTTCGCTTGATTCGTTTCACATTCTGACAACAACGGAGGGTGGGTTATAAAATCCACTTGCGTCTCGGTGCACCGCCCTGAGGGATTCCGAATGCACTCTTGCGGGACTGCGAGGAAGTTTTCCTCAACTCAAACTCTTCTAATTTTAATATCTTTGGAGGAGCCATTCCAGACATTCAATGATTACTTTGGTGAAGTAGTGGATGATGTTGCGAAAGTCAAAGTTGATTTATCAACTATGATTGATTATTCTATCACATCGTAAATAATACAGAAGTTATAACTTCTGTATTATTTACGATGTGATAGAAAAATCAATCATAATCTTTTGTGATTTGCGGGAATTACTAGGTGTGAGTAAACGAATGAGATGTGTGTAAATGTTTAAGGGGTTTGAGAGTGATAGGGGTCGGAATGACAATTGGTAATCCTTAGCAAACTGATATAGCTTTTCCATTACGGTACAATCGAAATTGATTTTGAGATGGCTCAGGATGGTTTCTATCATCTACAAGCAATACTCTCCGTTGTGGGGAATGTTTCGTTCACATCATCTACCCCTTGAATATTGTGGCAGTGATTACAATAAGGTGAATAAATTTTTCCCATGAGGCACCGAAAGAATGGATTATTTCCTAGTCCAATCATTATTTTATCAATGGTAGAGAAAAAAAAGCCCAACTCAAGGTCTCAAATACCGGTCCTAATATTTGATCACGAAGATTCATTCTGGCTCAAATAGATGTCAAAAAGAGAGTAAGTGGAAAGTAACGGCAAAAACGTTATAAATATTAATTTCCTTCTTTTCAAAATGTTTTGAAATTTCTGCAAGTTTGTCTAAATTTCTTCTCTGTAACCCCAACGTCTTTTTATTTCCCTCGTTCTAAAATAGATGTAATAGCCTAATTATCACTTCATATTACCGATTCAGATCAATAGAATGTATTCAGAGAGCTCTTCCTAACTGAGCTACTGCTAGAAGAGACCTAATTATTAAAGACAAAAATATCCAATCCACTGTCTCGTATTATAGGATACAAGATAATATAAATATCGACACCAAACCTTATTTGCTCCCGCGCATCAATAACATTATTGCAAAGCGACACTTAGAAGAATGTAGGAATACGAAAACGAATAATAAAAATACACAAGCAATATAAAAAAAAGTGTCTTTATTTTTAGTGATTTTACTAGGTAGTCTCCAAAGTATAATATCACAAAATTTAAATTAGTTGATTAAAAATTCGATCAATTCAGTAAATTTCGACTGTAGACTCATGATGTAAGAAGGGTGAACATTATCGCACGATTGACTATTTTCTCTTCTATACGGGGTGTTAAACTCACGTAACTTGACACTGAGATTCTACGACTGAAGTTGAGATTCTACGACTCATGCCGAGCTAAAAGTGTCTCTGACATGCCGAGCAATAAGTGACCCTTATTTCACTTGCACAGAACAGCGAGCCAGAAAGAAATCAAAGAACGAGCCGGATGAAATAAAGCAATGGGAAGGCAGAATTATTTGAAACGGGACAACACAAATCAAAAACGGACGACACAACAAAAATTAATAATCAAACAGTTATCACTGTTATCAAAGTCCCGATTCACAAAACTCCCGTCAGAGTGCATTCGGAATCCCTCGGGGCGGTGCACCGAGACGCAAGTATAAAATCCTATAGTGAGGTAAAAAGCAATAGGTAAAGACATGAAAATGTCACAATGCGTTGCAGACTCGTATGCAAGCGTTTTCCAATCAAGTGTGAAGCGTTTAGTTCTTTCTAATAAACTTGATTGTGAAGGTGTGAAGCCAGTATGGTGTGGTAGGTAGTACCTAGCTGGTAGGTAAAAAAAATGTTGGTGGGTAAAAAACGCTGCAAATCGTTGCTCAAAGGCTTCTTCACTCTTCAGATCACTGATCAGCTGAGTGAGCTCCGAAGCCATTTATATCAATTTTTCACGGTTTTGGATTAGAATGATCTAAAACGGATCGGTATTCTTAACTATGCCTTCAACTGAAACAGTTCATTGAAAATTCGCTCATTAAATTCATGCTGCATTAGTGGTTTAACTTGGAATGCTGTTTAACTTTTTGTTTCATTTTATTAACCAATAATTAAAGCTTGTTTTTACAATCTTTTTTCTTTAATTTCATTTTTAACTTTTTAGTATTTTTAATTAGAGATTTACTACAACGTAGTTCGTAGTAGTAGGGTAAAATAATGTTTAAACGGTGAATTCGCCTCAATTTTAGATTCCGGAATTTCAAGTCAAATCCTATAATAGGGCCCTAAAAGAACGATTAACACCAGGAATACCCCTAGGGAAAAAATTACCGTAGAAGAAAATGCCTAAACAAGAGAAAGCGGTGTCAAAAAACTGATTACGTCACTCCCCAGGGTTCCTCACACTAAACTGTGCTCTGGCTAAGCGTAAAAGGAGTTTCGGCAAGTGTCAGAGAATGTCAACAGGTAGAGTTGTAGGCGCCCTCGTGACCACATGAAATGATCCACCCAAATAATGTGATTCGTATAAGAAAAGATGAAGACTAATAATGCTTGATAAACTAATGGGTAGAATCGTATTGTTAAAAAAAGAGAGTGAAATTGCTTCTTTTCGTCACTTTCGTGTCTGGGTTTTTTCTGCCAGTTTGCAGTGCACTCGTGTGTTCTATCATGTAGGCTAGTTGTTTCATGTGCGCTATCAGAGGTAGCGCTGCTGTCGTAAGTCGAAACTTGTCACATCACAGACTCCCCGGTACATTTAAAATTTCCATCTTCCTTAAGGGAACCACTCCAATTTTATTTAAACTATTTAATATAAAAGTTGGTACCTACAAACATCACCATTTATGAATTTTTGCATGTCCTCTATTATACTTTTTTTCGCTGCCATCCTGCTTTTGTGTAACATACCTTTGATTAAACAAGCGATAAAAATGTCTAGGTCTTGGATTGAATAGGAACGGATATAATGTCCCCTTAAATGGGGTATTTCGGTCAATTTTTTTTATTTTTTTTTTCAAAAGGGTATGGTTTAGGAATAACGGTAATCGGGTCTGTTCGTCGAGAAAATGTTTTTAAAAAATCAGAGAAGCTAAAGAAAGTTGAAGATTTGAATGGTGTGACGTAGCTAGCCAATCGTGACGTAGCTAGCCAACTGTCTTTGAAAAAAGTATCCATGCACAGAAACCCTTGGGGGACCTCTTGGATACTACAAAATAGTACTCACACACGCGCGCGGCGTAGTCCTTGCCTAGTGTGTGTGCATTTATAGCGGCCCGCCTTTTTCAAACGTGTGATCTCTTTAATTAATTTTTCTACCACATGTTATAGTATCATTGGGCTAAAAGTTGGGGTATATAGGTTTTCAAGGGTGTTGAATCCAAATTTGAGGTCAAAAACCTGAATTTCCGACCCACCGAAATACCCCATTCTCTTAATTAATTGGATGCGTTTTCGAGCAGCACACTATGGTTTTCTTCCATATCAGTAAACCCTCTTTAAAAAATTAAAGAAAAAAAAATTGTGAGGCAAATTCCCATTACTCATAGTTTTGTAATCACTAGTTAGTGATCTAAAGTGATCCGGGAAGTGCTCCAAATTTAACTTGCAAGATTTTATTACAGACAGCCTACGGGACAGGTAAAAGTAAATAAAAGCTTGTAAAAGGAGGAACGTTGGTTTTTTGTACAATTATTAGCTGCAGTTTCGCTGAAACAACTCGCCTGCATCCTCAGGCTAAAACATTTTTCAAAACTGTCGATCTCTAAATTAGTAATTAACGACACATTGATGTGGTCTAAACATACCTTACTCAACAATATTTAATAACATTTAGATTGTTACATTACCTTAAAAATTTCTCAGTGTTTTGTATGATTCTAGTCCAGCTTCATTCACAACTTCAAATGCTTTATTTCCGATGTACCAAAATCCAAAACTTAATTTATCGATCGTGGTAAACTCAACCACCAAAACCGCTCAGGACAGTCGAAAAACATACAATCCTCTCTCACAGATCCAATATTTATTATTCATTCAAACTGAGTAGTGCTAAAACTTGTCTGATGGTGGAATCGATCTTCATTGAGTCGAAAATTCTAGAGAGAAGAGTTCTGGATTTGTATTCGACCATAAAACTCCGGTAATTTGGGAAAAAAACCGTGGAAAAACTTGGGGGAAAGAACCCATTTGACAAATTGAAGTTGTGAATAATCAGTTTTATTGATGATACTTAACAAATGTGATAACTTAATAAATCTGCTCGGATCAGAGAGGGGGGATTGCTTGTTTTTTCGACTGTACTGAGCCAAGTTAGTTGAGTCTACCACGATCAATAAATTAAATTTTGAATTTTGGTATACGGAAATGAAGCATTTGAAGTTGTGAATGAAGCTGATGGAGAGCATTCTGCCATGGGATGGGGGTCCTGCAAGGTGATCAGGTGGTTCTTTAGCTCCTGTTTGCTGACGACTAGGTGATTATGGCTCAGGATAGTCATAATGCAATGTATATGTTGCGGAAACTGCATGGAGCATTTGCAGCAGCTGGCTTGAGGATCAATTCCCAGAAGACTGAGTACTTGGTGGTTGGAGGCGACGGTTGGGACACCCCTGAGTACTTGGTGTGTGTGTCAAGTCAGTCGACCATTTTTAGGTATTTGGGGTCCATAATGGAGACATCGGGAACTTGTCAGGGGGATGTGGATAGACGTATCCAGCTGGCCAGAATCGCAGTGCGGTCTCTCAACTGGGTTCTATGGAGTTGGGAAGTCCATCTCTGCACCAAAAAGCTGATTGTAAACACTCTGATTGTAAAGCGTTTCAACGCATGCTTCAGAAGGCTGGTCCCTGACCCTGCAAAATCGACAAAGACTGTGCAGAAATGGATGGGCTGAGGCGAAGCTGCAGGAAATCCAGGTTTGAGCGAGTCTGAAATGAGACCAAACGTGAAGTGATCGATCAACCAGAGCCAGTAGTTGATCGTATCAATGAGAAGACTCTGGAGTGATAAGATCATCTCAGAAGGATGCCGGAAAACAGATGGCCTAAAAAGGCTCTGAATTGGCCATAAGATGATAGGTCGTCCATGCGTGACAGGGAGAGGAGGTGTAGTGAGTGTCATGCAGAGATGGAATCTTGATGAAGGGCAGTGGTTGGACTGAGGCAGTCAGTCAGAGGCAACCCCTGACAAGGGGAGACGCCTTCAAAAGAAAGTCAGTATGGATGCTGGCGAGTTGTTCCAGCTAAACTGTAGCTAATAATTATATATAAAAAAAAAAAACGTTCCCTGTTTATTACAAAGAGAACACAAAATCTGAGTCGTTTCGACAAACAGAGGGCATTTATCATCCGACTCAACAAAGTACAACAATAATTTATCCTAAAAATTTAATTATTCAAAAAAAATGTTACCTACCTACCATTGAAATTCCTTCCTAATTCCATATCTTCCTAATGTGAGGCTCTACAATGTACTAACAATGCATACAGTGATCGTCTGACCTTGTGTTGTTTCCCTTTTCAATGCCCTTTGCTCTTCTTCGATGATACGTTCTGCTGGTCCAGTTCTTTGTTCCTGAACCTCCAAAAAGTTGGTTCCACGAGGCAATTGTGATGGAACTTCCAGATTTAGGGTCTTCTGTTGGTGATCTACCGAAACCCTTCCTTCTCTGCCTCGCTGTTGTTCTGGGATCTTTGGATGGATTGTAAATTGTTGATTTGGATGTTTCCCCTGTGGATACGTATAGTCCGTATTTAAAGGATTTATTGAGTGTAAATCTTCAAGAAGCGTTCTGTAAGGTGAGGTTTCCCTGATCTCCATAGCAGCACAGTTCAGAGCGCTGCCATCTTGATGTACTTGCCGATGGTCCACAAATGCACTGTAATTATCGTATAGTCGTTCCGGCGATCTTACCATTCTACGTTGTTCATTTCTTCCTCTCACATCCAGCGAATCCAAGTTCTTTCTTTGCTGATTACTCCAATGTATTTGGTTGGCTCCATGTTCAGTTTGAGGCGTTGTACCTCTCACAATAACAAATTGTGCAAAACCTGGATTGGCAGCAAAGTTATTCAGACGCCCGTCAACTGTTCGAAATCTTGCCGGTGATCCAGGTAAAGAACGTACGTCTCTCCGTTCTTCCTGAAATATTCTCGTTCGATTCGCTCTTTCTTCTTTGTCTTCATCGATGTCTGGAACTTCCGGATAAAATTTATCAGTCGCTAATTGAGTGATAGTGCAAGTTGCGCCTGGTTTGAAGAACATTGCTGGCGAGGGCTTGAGCGCTATTCGTTCGCTTGAATTCGAACTGGACTCCTTACTCTCCTCGCTTTGTTTTTCTTGTTTATTCGAAATTTGCTCAGTGGTTCGTTGAGGAAAAGAGTGATGTTCGGATGACGATAACACGGTTGCAGTTTCAGGTGAGCTCGATCGGTAGTCTGTCGACGATCCTCCAGGTCTCTCAGCCAGGTTGCGTCTCTCAGGTATTTTATTCTCCCTCGGCAACCTATCATTCACTGCACTTCTGTGCGTGGCTTGGGGCTGCAGATACGTGGACGCGACGTCCGATGTGTCACCCAAATTGTTAATTACTGAAAATCCTTGGTGCCCATCTTTGGGTGTTGAGCCTAACTGAAGTATGATGTGCTTTTGATCAAGTGAATGAGTAATTCGACCTTCATTCAAACTTCTCAGTTTTGCATCCATTTGTTTCACTGATTCAGCATCTTCTTCAAATTGTTTTGGTAGAGAGAATACTGGGTTATTTTTCTCTGGTGCATTGAAATATTTAACGACAGGTGAAAATGTTACCTTCTTGGTGGTTGTCCCTTTTTCGGCTGTCGTAGGTGGAATCATGTAATGAGGATGTGGTTGGTCTTGGGTCTTCCCTTCTTGATTTCTCCCTCGCCCGTCCAATTTCAGTGAAATCTTTCCCGTTGCGTTGTGAATTGGAATGAACGTCCCGTCACTGCTGGAGCCCGACCAGTCGCGGTCTGGTTGGTGGTGAATGGTTGGTGTGCCGATTGATACGTCTTTCGCCGAGTCGCAAGAAGTTGGAAACGATTCGCTCGTATGAGGAGGCTCTTTGGACTCCCACCATCTGACAGCACTTTTCACGCTCGATCCATTCACTGCATGTATATTATCCACATCAGACTGCAACGGGGAGCTCAAATCGTGGGAATCTATCACAGTAATTGCTGATAATTCTCTCTTGGAGGGTGAAGATTCATTGGAACTCCCAGAATCAGGGTACAGTGAGATTTCGCTAACAGGTTCTACTAATCCTTCAAGAGACTTTGTAGATGTTTGGACAGCCGTTTCCTTCATTCTCGGTGCTCTCATGCTAGCCAAAAAGTTTTGAGTCTCAATCTTGTGTTTTTGAGTAAATTTCTCGTACTCGGTGTCACTTCCTGATTCATCTTCTTCTATAGCTTCGTTGTTTAGTGTTCCTTCTAACTCAGATAAAATAGACACTTTCCTTATGTAGTTCGTCATTAATACATACTGCTCAACCAGAGGTCGTTCCAAGATGAAACGCCAACTGGGACGGATCACCTTTCCCTCGTCATCGAAGTAATCTGCATCGTGTTCAAGACTATCACTTCTCTCTAAGGCGTTTTCACGATTCTGAGCAAACTTATTGACTCCGTAGTATTTGTCGGCTGCTATGAGTTTGGATTTCACTTGTTCTTTCGTCGGAAACTTCGGCGGGTTCTTCAGGCATTGCTTGCACGAAGTTCTGATCCTGTCTTTGTCGGTAATCATGATATCCGGCACGTCAACGTCGATGCACGCTATTTCTTCGAACCCCGGCACTCCTAATGTCGGCCTGCTTCGCTTTTCTGGAATTGAATAGGTAGTGTAAGACATTTGTATTTAGTTTGTTGGTACAACTGGAGAGAAAGGGCGCTAAAGTGCGGGGGCTGAATGGCATGTCGTATTCGGTATAAGTCAATAGATCCCCTACCAATCTGGCTAACCTGTGTGCAGGTAACCAATTAACACCTGCAGCGTATTATCAGCTGCTGTACCCTTCCTAAAATCAACCACTCTAGTCTCTGACATTGGGAATGCATATGTTAGAGAATGCACCATGCTGAAGGGAGGCTCCTCCTTGGAGCTCCTAGGGAGGGCAGCCCTTGATAGCACATCAAGCAGTTCTTCCCCCGGTGTTTCTAGGCATTTCTTCTTCCTTACATTACATATTTACGTCGACTTTGTCACAATTTCAAGCTGTGGGAAAAAATTAAATTATTTAAGAAAAGAAGGAAAAAACGTCTGCCAAGTGGGTGTGGCACATAGCTTCCTCGTATCCATAACCCGATTATATAGATGATCCAATGCATAGTAGTTAATCTGAAAACACCAATCTCTAAGTACCTTTCACTGCCCTCATAGGGGACCATCTACACGCTAATCTGGACAATCCTAGAAAATGTCATCAAATTCGGACGAAAAATGTAAGTGCGGTAGTGATTGGATCAAAATATTTCTTAGCTTGACTGGGAGTCCAGTGCATTGCTCACTGATCTAAGAAGGGGTTGATTGAATAGGATTTGAGATCCTCACCTCACACGCGACTGTCACGGCTGTTACAAGGATTTTACGATTGCGTATGCGCAGAGGCTACTGTAAATTTTAAGGCCTTGATTTTCATTGGGGACCATCTACAACCTAATCCGCGTAATCCCTGAAAATGTCATCGAAATCGGGTAGAAATTGTGGAAGTTATGGATGTTACAAGCAATTCACGTTCTCGCATGCGCATCGGCTACTATCAGTCCGGGGGTGATAATTTTCATAGGGGACCATCTAAACACTAATCTGCATAATCCCTGAAAATTTCATTGAAATCGGATGGAAAATGTGGAAGATACAGCCGTTACAAGGAAATTCACGTTTGCGCATGCCCAGTGACTACTATCAGTCCGAAGGTGATGATTTTCATAGGGGACCATCTAAACACTAATCTGTAACATCCCTGAAAATTTCATCGACATCGGACAATAACTTCGTATAGTTATGCGCGTTACAAGGAATTCATGACAGACACACAGACAGACAGACACGGAACCAAAATTGTTCAGAAAGGTCTAAAACGCAAAACGCGAGTGAAAATTTTGATTTTGGAGAACTTTTTTTTTCATCCTTGAAAATTAAAAATAAAGCTCCCGCTACCTTGGTAGACTCGGAAGCAAAAAATTACCGTCTTTAGAAGTTGCCGATGTCGGTGAGGATTTGTTGAAACAAATTGGCGTGATTGGAACTACCTGTTTGTTGAAATGATCAATATTTGTTGAATGACCTGCCTTTGCAATCATCCTTTGCGTGAATAATAATTCACGTTCTTTATCTCCTGACCTTTTTGAAGGGATGACTTCACCCCCTTGTTTTTCCAAGAATTCACCGATATCTCTTAATCCCCTCAAACTGAGCGTTCATTAATTTATTAAAATGTGAAAAGGAATCAATAACGGTGCCTAGAAACATCTATCCCATCTATCGCAGAATTTGATGTAGTACCACTTTGATTCAGTGACAATTTTAATTTGGAGCAGCAGTTTTTGAGTTAGAAGCGTTTGAACGTGAGCACACACCACTTTTCAGCCAAGTTCCTAAAAATCGCCGATCTTTGACGAGCGATTACGGCTAAACCGCTGAACCAATTTTAATGTTTAAGTAGCTCATTGGAAGCATAATTTAACGATCTTTAATTAGTGTACTGATAAATTTTTCTGTCAGATGCACCGTTATGGAGCTGTAAGCCAAAAAGTGAAAAAAGGGTCAAAATTTCGTGGTTTTTCCGAAATTCCACCCCCTTCTATCCCACCAATCGCTAGAGACTTTTTTTTAGTACAATATGATGCCAAAAGGATGATCTCCATCAGGTTTCAACGTTAGACGAATTAGTTCCGATCTTAACCCCTTATTGAGCCTATTTTTACTGTACTATCGGGCGGGCGTGAAACAGTCGCGAAGGTTGTGAAACAGACTGGGGGGGTAATGGAAAAGTACCGAAACATCAGCGCTGATCAGTTTCCCTGATTGACTGGGTCCCTTAAATTTTGTTGGCCTGCTACAAGGAATAGGTAATAGGCAGAGTTTGACTGAGCTCAATGATTGTGTAGTAATGGAATTAATAACATATTAAAATTGAAATGAACGATGAAGTGGATGAAATGAAAAAATATTTGAAATTTACGTGGAAAGTGCGTGAAGTTATGTACGATTGTATCGTACTCGTATGGATACAGTACGATTTTAGGAAATTGAGGATCAATCCACGTGCGGGAGCGAGACTGACATTTTTCAACAGCAAGTCTTGCTTTCCGTTAGAACTATATTGCTTCTCTTCGTTTTTAGGACGTCCCACAGTAAGACTTGGGCGTCCTTATGCGATCGATCTGGGGTGAAGTTGGACAACACTCAACAGAAAAACATATTGTTTAGTAATGCATGCATTCCAGGGGACGTCCCATTGGATAAGCATTAGATCAGTTTAACCAGTTGTTAATAATAAAACTGTTTCACTCGATGTAATTTATTTATTACTTTAGGCAAGAAATACTGACCCCCCCCCCCCATCGTAACCACCTTAACATTTCTAGCAGCATGGGAGCACCAAAGCGGAAATACGTCGTAACATTGAACTTTCATCTGTTAGTTTTGATAGGCAGTCCGTCGAAGTTCACATCCGTATTCAAGGTGAACCACAAAAAACATATTGTTTAGTAATGCATGCATTCCAGGGGACGTCCCATTGGATAAGCATTAGATCAGTTTAACCAGTTGGTAAGCGATAAAACTGTTTCTCTCGATGTAATTTATTTATTACTTTAGGCAAGAAATATTGACCCCCCCTTACCATTATCTACCAAAATATTTCTAGCGGCGGGGGAGCCTCGAATCTGAAGAGCATTTTAAAATCCATGATCTACGATACCCAACATGCGAATTCGAGTTCACCCCCCACCCCCCCCCCCAACGCCACCAATGGTGCCAGTCTGGCACCAAAGCGGAAATACGTCGTAACATTGAACTTTCATCTATTAGTTTTAGTAGGCGGTCCGTCGAAGTTCACATCCGTATTCAAGGTGAAACACACACACAAAAAAAAAAACACGAAATATGCGGTTTATGGTCTCCTGGCACCACGGTGGCACCACTATTAGTTCTATGGTGGTACAGAGAATAATTCATGAAAATCCGGAGGTATAATGAGAATTTTTCCTCAATTTCAAAGGTTGGGTACAGTTAGTAAGCAGTAAAAGAACCGAAATATTGAAAAATCGGATATTTTGTGAATATTATCCCCCCACCCATCCCCTCCTCTTGCCAATTTTTGTACTCTGGTGAAATTATGTACAACTCGGAAGTTATTTTAGTCAATCAAAAAAAGAAACACACAAATCGGTTGGAAATTGAGGCCTGGACAGAGTTTACAAGATTACGCCCGCAAACGCACGTTTTTTAAGCATTAACCCCCCCTTTCCCCCCCTTAAAAGGCGAAATTCGAAATTCCGGCGCCGTAGTGCACAACTAGATAGTTTTTCGCGTCGATGAAAAAAAGAACCACAAAAATCGGTTGAGAACTAAGGCCTGGGCAGACGACACAAGATTATGCCCCAAAACGCACGTTTTTTGAGCATTACCCCCCCTTTCCCACCCCTAAAAGGGAAAATTCGAAATTCCGGCGACGTAGTGCACAACTAGATAGTTTTCCGCGTCGAACAAAAAAAGAACCAGGGAAATCGGTTGAGTACTAAGGCCTGTGCAGACGACACAAGATTTTGTCACACACACACACACACCTATACGCGCCCGGCCCCCGTTTGTGGTCAAGGGCGCCTTATGGTCATTTTTGACATTTTGAGTTACATACACCATGATACTCCCTGATGTCTGAAACGGATAAATAACCAACCCCCACCCTTATACACTCCGACATTTATACACTCCGTTTCGGATTTCTACCGCACAACTGGTCATTAGGGGTCTTTTCACCATCACTTCTGGTCATTGTGTATAAAACGCAACTGGTCCTTACACTCCGTGCTCTGAATCCCACAATCAAAGGTGGTCACTGATTTCCCGTTTCGGATTTTCACCGCACTTCTGGTCCTTTTGAGGTGCCAACTGGTCATCAGACCCCCGAATTTGCCTCAGAGAGTGACGTCACAAGGTAATACTTTCAGGCCTTTATTTTCAAAGGGGTGTAGCACATGGCCTCCTCATTAATGTTGAGGTTGATATTATCAACTTAATTTTTCCGTATTTGTATTGCTCTTGGTTAAATAATATTGAAACCATCTGCCAATGAAGTGGAATGTATTCATAAATATGCTAAACAGTGGGCGTAGCACATAGCTTCCTACTCTTCCGGTTTTCGAGGATTTCTCGTGTTTTTTTCCATGTTAACATTTACGTATTATATGGGGAAGATTTTTCTGCATTTAGGGGTACTACATCTTTTACCCCCACCCCAAACATAAGTGTGTTAGGTATGTTAAATCCAAATCCTCCTCATAAAAAATCGTGTAGGTACTTTTTGGAAACAGGGTGGTCAGGAGATTCACATTTTGGTAGAATTACATTTTATACCCCCACCCTAACATACAGTATGTTAGGCATGCTAGTACCAAATCCTCCACATAAAAAATCGTGTAGGTACTTTTTGGAAACAGGGTGGTCAGGAGATTCACATTTTGGTAGAATTACATTTTATACCCCCACCCTAACATACAGTATGTTAGGTATGCTAGTACCAAATCCTCGACATAAAAAATCGTGTAGGTACTTTTTGGAAACAGGGTGGTCAGGAGATTCACATTTTGGTAGAATTACATTTTATACCCCCACCCTAACATACAGTATGTTAGGCATGCTAGTACCAAATCCTCCACATAAAAAATCGTGAAGGTACTTTTTGGAAACAGGGTGGTCAGGAGATTCACATTTTGGTAGAATTACATTTTATACCCCCACCCTAACATACAGTATGTTAGGTATGCTAGTACCAAATCCTCGACATAAAAAATCGTGTAGGTACTTTTTGGAAACAGGGTGGTCAGGAGATTCACATTTTGGTAGAATTACATTTTTTACCCCCACCCTAACATACAGTATGTTAGGTATGCTAGTACCAAATCCTCCACATAAAAAATCGTGTAGGTACTTTTTGGAAACAGGGTGGTCAGGAGATTCACATTTTGGTAGAATTACATTTTATACCCCCACCCTAACATACAGTATGTTAGGCATGCTAGTACCAAATCCTCCACATAAAAAATCGTGTAGGTACTTATTGGAAACAGGGTGATCAGAAGATTCACATTTTGGTAGAATTACATCTTTTACCCCCACCCCAAACATAAGTGTGTTAGGTATGTTAAATCCAAATCCTCCTCATAAAAAATCGTGTAGGTACTTTTTGGAAACAGGGTGGTCAGGAGATTCACATTTTGGTAGAATTACATTTTTTACCCCCACCCTAACATACAGTATGTTAGGTATGCTAGTACCAAATCCTCGACATAAAAAATCTTGTTGGTACTTTTTGGAAACAGGGTGATCAGGAGATTCACATTTTGGTAGAATTACATTTTTTACCCCCACCCTAACATACAGTATGTTAGGCATGCTAGTACCAAATCCTCCACATAAAAAATCGTGTAGGTACTTATTGGAAACAGGGTGATCAGAAGATTCACATTTTGGTAGAATGACATTTTTTACCCCCACCCTAACATACAGTATGTTAGGTATGCTAGTACCAAATCCTAGACATAAAAAATCGTGTAGGTACTTTTTGGAAACAGGGTGATCAGGAGATTCACATTTTGGTAGAATTACATTTTTTACCCCCACCCTAACATACAGTATGTTAGGCATGCTAGTACCAAATCCTCCACATAAAAAATCGTGTAGGTACTTATTGGAAACAGGGTGATCAGAAGATTCACATTTTGGTAGAATGACATTTTTACCCCCACCCTAACATACAGTATGTTAGGTATGCTAGTACCAAATCCTCGACATAAAAAATCGTGTAGGTACTTTTTGGAAACAGGGTGATCAGGAGATTCACATTTTGGTAGAATTACATTTTTTACCCCCACCCTAACATACAGTATGTTAGGCATGCTAGTACCAAATCCTCCACATAAAAAATCGTGTAGGTACTTTTTGGAAACAGGGAGATCAGGAGATTCACATTTTGGTAGAATTACATTTTTTACCCCCACCCTAACATACAGTATGTTAGGTATGCTAGTACCAAATCCTCCACATAAAAAATCGTGTAGGTACTTTTTGGAAACAGGGTGATCAGGAGATTCACATTTTGGTAGAATTACATTTTTTACCCCCACCCTAACATACAGTATGTTAGGCATGCTAGTACCAAATCCTCCACATAAAAAATCGTGTAGGTACTTATTGGAAACAGGGTGATCAGGAGATTCACATTTTGGTAGAATTACATTTTTTACCCCCACCCTAACATACAGTATGTTAGGCATGCTAGTACCAAATCCTCCACATAAAAAATCGTGTAGGTACTTTTTGGAAACAGGGTGATCAGGAGATTCACATTTTGGTAGAATTACATTTTTTACCCCCACCCTAACATACAGTATGTTAGGCATGCTAGTACCAAATCCTCCACATAAAAAATCGTGTAGGTACTTTTTGGAAACAGGGAGATCAGGAGATTCACATTTTGGTAGAATTACATTTTTTACCCCCACCCTAACATACAGTATGTTAGGTATGCTAGTACCAAATCCTCCACATAAAAAATCGTGTAGGTACTTTTTGGAAACAGGGTGATCAGGAGATTCACATTTTGGTAGAATTACATTTTTTACCCCCACCCTAACATACAGTATGTTAGGTATGCTAGTACCAAATCCTCCACATAAAAAATCGTGTAGGTACTTTTTGGAAACAGGGTGATCAGGAGATTCACATTTTGGTAGAATTACATTTTTTACCCCCACCCTAACATACAGTATGTTAGGCATGCTAGTACCAAATCCTCCACATAAAAAATCGTGTAGGTACTTATTGGAAACAGGGTGATCAGAAGATTCACATTTTGGTAGAATGACATTTTTTACCCCCACCCTAACATACAGTATGTTAGGTATGCTAGTACCAAATCCTCGACATAAAAAATCGTGTAGGTACTTTTTGGAAACAGGGTGATCAGGAGATTCACATTTTGGTAGAATTACATTTTTTACCCCCACCCTAACATACAGTATGTTAGGTATGCTAGTACCAAATCCTCCACATAAAAAATCGTGTAGGTACTTTTTGGAAACAGGGTGATCAGGAGATTCACATTTTGGTAGAATTACATTTTTTACCCCCACCCTAACATACAGTATGTTAGGTATGCTAGTACCAAATCCTCGACATAAAAAATCGTGTAGGTACTTTTTGGAAACAGAGTGATCAGGAGATTCACATTTTGGTAGAATTACATTTTTTACCCCCACCCTAACATATAGTTATATAATTAAAAATATATTATATATATTATAGGGTATATAATATATTATAGGGTAATATATTAAAAATTGGGTTTTCCACTGAAAGGATAGGATATTCAACGCTCTTTCAAACGCTGTAATCAGATTTGAATTTGTATGAGGAATAAGAGAGTTATGACCATCTTAGTGCCGCTGGGTTGGAAACGCGAGAAAAAAAAATCATAGTGAAAAAAGGCATTGTGAACGGGTTAAAAAATTGCTAAGAGACATTTTCTGTTGAGAATTATTTGGCGGATCGTTCCTCAAAGTTTGGTCCATCTCAATGGAAGACACCCAGTATAAGCGATAAACGTTTAAAAGTTCCAAAATATTGCCTTCATTTCTCAGTGTGAAGCCGACCTCGGAGGTGGCAGCAAACTTCATATTCCTATTCAGCATCCAAGAAAACATTATAGATCCGTTCAGAAAAAACTACCATTCGAATGAACTATAAGTAGGAATAGGGTCTTTAGAAGATATGAGTCTACTCAGTAACAGACAAAGGTTCTTGCCTGTTTTATTTATATATTTTGGCCCAAGAAGAACTTGACCAAGCTCTCTTGAAATGTATTCGAGCCCCATCACAACCTTATACAAGGTGTCCCATGTCAAGGACCCACAAACTTCGGGAGCCGATTCTACAACTAATGTTATTAAGATAGTGTCTCCTAGCAATTTGTCGTTAGACGCTTAATTTCCGAGTTACTTATTTAAATTTTTAGATTTCGGTTAGTTATTTTCAATAATGAACCTTTGGAGTCAACCGATAAATTTTTTTTTAACCCCCCCTCATACAGGTACGTAGAATCCAAAAATCGAATACAAATTTGGCCGTCCGTCCGCCGTACGCGGCACTTTCCCTACTTAGCATTGACCGATGTTGATGAAATTTGGTATGACGGCGCCTAGTTGTTCCCCGAAGATTTTGGTTGATGTAGATCACTTCCAAGGGTTGAAAAATGAATTTTGAAAACGCCCTAACTCAAACAATTTTGATATAAAGGTATTGTTTTTTCATCGAATTAGGATAGTATTGAATTTTTAGAATTTTTTGAGACCACGCGGAGCCCTGTAGAATAAACCGTTCGCTCCCTACGAGAATTTAAGGGTTGGACGTACCATAAATCAGAAAAACGAGTGTGAATCGCCAAAGACGCTTAATCACCGTTCAAATGTTTGGTGATCGAAATGTGATCGATGTTTTTCTTTATGTTGGATGGTTGGTGTCTGTGCAGACGAGTGATGTATATAGAAAAATAATAAATCATTGTGTAATAATTTCCAGCGTTTTTTACGAGGATTTGAACTATCACACTTTCGCGCAACGCGCACCAACACTGTTATTTGAAAATGGGAACCCCTATTTTCTATTGTATATTTGGATTCTACGCAAAATTTAATGAAAATGTTACCCCTCAACGGTTTTTTTGCTTCCGAGTCTACCAAGGTAGCGGAAGCTTTGTTTTCACTTTTCAAGGTCGAAAAAAAAAAGTTCTCCAAAATCAAAATTTTCACTCGCGTTTTGCGTTTTAGACCTTTCTGAACAATTTTGGTTCAGTGTCTGTGTGTCTGTGTGTCTGTCTGTCTGTCTGTCTGTCTGTCATGAATTCCTTGTAACGCGCATAACTATACGAAGTTATTGTCCGATTTCAATGAAATTTTCAGGGATTGTGCGGGTTGGTGTGTAGACGGTCCCCTATGGATATCATCATCCCCGGACTGATAGAAGCGACTGCGCATGCGCAAACGTGAATTCTTTGTAACAGCCATAACTTCCACATTTTTCATCCGATTTCAATGAAATTTTCAGGGATTGTGCGAGTTGGTGTGTAGACGGTCCCCTAAGAAAATCATCACCTTCGGACTGATAGTAGCCACTGCGCATGCGCAAACGTGAATTTCCTTGTAACGGCCATAACGTCCACTTTTTCTACCCGATTTCGATGAAATTTTCAGGGATTATGCGGATTAGGTTGCAGATGGTCCCCAATGAATGTCACCACCTTCGGACTGATAGTAGCCACTGCGCATGCGCAAACGTGAATTTCCTTGTAACGTCCATAATTTCTACATTCTCTATCCGATTTCAATGAAATTTTCAGGGATGTTACAGATTAGTATTTAGATGGTCTCCTATGAAAATCACCACCTTCGGACTGATAGTAGCCACTGCGCATGCGCAAACGTGAATTCCTTGTAACGGCCATAACTTCTACATTTTCCATCCGATTTCAATGAAATTTTCAGGGATGTTACAGATTAACTTGTTTTGATGTTTTGAGATTAACTACTATGCATCGGATCATCTATACAATCGGGTTATGGATACGAGGAAGCTATGTGCCACACCCACTTGGCAGACGTTTTTTTCTTTCTTTTGCTTCCGAGTCTACCAAGGTAGCGGAAGCTTTGTTTTCACTTTTCAAGGACGAAAAAAAAAGTTCTCCAAAATCAAAATTTTCACTCGCGTTTTGCGTTTTAGACCTTTCTGAACAATTTTGGTTCCGTGTCTGTCTGTCTGTGTGTCTGTCTGTCTGTCTGTGTGTCTGTCATGAATTCCTTGTAACGCGCATAACTATACGAAGTTATTGTCCGATTTCGATGAAATTCTCAGGGATTGTGCGGGTTGGTGTGTAGACGGTCCCCTATAAAAATCATCATCCTCGGACTGATAGAAGCGACTGCGCATGCGCAAACGTGAATTCCTTGTAACAGCCATAACTTCCACATTTTCCATCCGATTTCAATGAAATTTTCGGGGTTGTTACAGATTAGTGATTAGATGGTTCCCTATGAAAATCATCACCTTCGGACTGATAGTAGTCACTGCGCATGCGCAAACGTTAATTTTCTTGTAACGGCCGTAACTTCCACATTTTCCATCCGATTTCAATGAAATTTTCAGGGATGTTACAGATTAGTGTTTAGATGGTCCCCTATGAAAATCATCATCCCCGGACTGATAGTAGCCGATGCGCATGCGGAACGTGAATTGCTTGTAACTGCCATAATTTCCACAATTTCTACCCGATTTCGATGACATTTTCAGGGATTACGCGGATTAGGTTGTAGATGGTCCCCAATGAACATCAAGGCCTTAAAATTTACAGTAGCCTCTGCGCATGCGCAATCGTAAAATCCTTGTAACAGCCGTAACAGTTGCGTCTGAGGTGAGGATCTCAAAGCCATTCAACATACCCCTCTGTAGATCAGTAAGCAAAATAATGGACTCACATTCAGGAATTCCAGGTTCGATTCCCAGTCTTGCAATGAAATTTTTTGATTCCAATCACTACCGCACTTACATTTTTCGTCCGAATTTGATGAAATTTTCTAGGATTGTCCAGATTAGCGTGTGGATGGTACCCTATGAGGGTAGTGAAAGGTACTTACAGATTGGTGTTTTCAGATTACCTAATTACTATGCATCGGATCACCTATATAATCGGGTTATGGATACGAGGAAGCTATGTGCCACACCCACTTGGCAGACTTTTTTTGGTTGCGAACAACCCGTCCAATGAGCGCGCAAACATTCGCAACCCCTGGATTGTGCCAAAATTGAGATGAAGGTAGACCCCAAGTGTGACACATGCATTTTTATGAATGTTCATCGCTGAATCACATGGTTGTTTCCATTTTTGGATTTAACTGGAATTTTTTGAAACGGTGAAGGTGTTTAGGTGGTTTGTAATAGAAAATCGCTCTTCTTCCATCCTTATGAGTTACGACGCAATTTTAATAATTAAAATTGCGAACTAATTATTAGTTCGGGTGGCTAGAGTGGAGTAGAGTTAGCCACCCGAACTAATTTAAAAGAAGGAAAAAAAGGAAAAACGTCTGCCAAGTGGGTGTGGCACATAGCTTCCTCGTATCCATAACCCGATTATATAGATGATCCGATGCATAGTAGTTAATCTCAAAACACCAATCTCTAAGTACTTTCCACTACCCTCATAGGGGACCATCTACACACTAATCTGAACAATCCTGAAAAATTTAGTCGAAATCGGATGAAAAATTAAGTGAATAGATGTATGTGATTGGATCAAAAAAATACTTAGCCTCGGCTGGGTATCGAACCCGCGACCCCTGGGGGACAGTTGAAGTTACGGCTGCTACAAGTAATTCACGTTTGCGCATGCGCAGTCGCTTCTATCAGTCCGGGGATAATGATTTTCATAGGGGACCATCTACAACCTAATCCACATAATCCCTGAAAATTTCATTGAAATCGGATGGGAAATGTAGAAGTTATGGCCGTTACAAGGACATTCACGTTTGCGCATGCGCAGTGGCTACTATCAGTCCGAAGGTGATGATTTCCATAGGGGACCATTTAATTACTAATCTGTAAAATCCCTGAAATTTTCATTGAAATCGGATGGAAAATGTAGAAGTTATGGCCGTTACAAGGAATTCACGTTTGCGCATGCGCAGTCGCTTCTATCAGTCCGGGGATGATGATTTTCATAGGGGACCGTCTACACATCAACCCGCACAATCCCTGAAAATTTCATGGAAATCGGACAATAACTTCGTATAGTTATGCGCGTTACAAGGAATTCATGACAGACACACAGACAGACAGACACACAGACAGACAGACACACAGACAGACAGACGGACAGACAGACAGACAGACAGACACGGAACCAAAATTGTTCAGAAAGGTCTAAAACGCAAAACGCGAGTGGAAATTTTGATTTTGGAGAACTTTTTTTTTTCGTCCTGTAAAAGTGAAAACAAAGCTTCCGCTACCTTGGTAGACTCGGAAGCAAAAGAAAAACAGCATTTTTCTATTAAAAACTACCGAATTTCCACCACCGTTTCGAAAAATTCCAGTTAAATGCAAAAATGGATATCAAATGATTCAGCATGTGTCACACTTGGGGTCTACCTTAATCTCAATTGTTTTACCTTAATCTCTGGACGGGTTGTGTGCAACCAAAAAAATCGGTTGAGGGGTCAAAAATTCATGAAATTTTGCGTAGAATGCGTGAAAGTGTGATAGTTGAGTTTCTCAAAAAATTCTCAAAAAAAAATTCGTTAAAAATTATTAAAATTTTAATTTAAGGGGAGTTACCGCTTGAAGTTTTTTCTATCCCTCAAGACAACGGAGATAGAAAGGGTGGTCCGTTACTTATGAAACACCCTGCATAGTTTTGGTTCCTTAGCAACCAGTAATCAAATTTCCCATGTGAAGCTCCCTGTTTTTCGAATCGAGTGTGGAGCTCTTAATTTGTAAATAAATTCGATTGTGAAGGTAGGTATAGTAAGTACCTACGGTTGATGGGTTAAACTATTTTTTCTAAAAACAGTGACAAGGGCGCAAAGGTGTGATCTCTGCAGACGAGAGATGTCCTTTACAGGAAAATTATGTAGCTCTCTCATTTCTCGAGTAATCTCAAATGTCCAGAGACCATTGGAAGTATCGTAAAATTTTCTATCTCCTTAATGCTCAAAAAATACAATTTTTCCAGTTGAATGTAATGGGGAATGAAGCAAACTAAAAACTGAACTTTGTAACTTTTCGTAACTATTGCCGATAAGCCTGAAAACTGAGCCAGAATTTCAGCATAATCGAAAAATCAAAAAACCATATAATAACATAATCGAAAATCAAATAATCAAAAAGCGCATAATCGCATAATCAAAAAACGTTTTACGATGGAACTTTTTTTGTTTGAACACGGAAAAACGATAATTTTTTCAACAAATTCGACGTTTTGACGGAAGGATTCGGGGTTGGATAGTGGCGGCAGATGGGATACCCCCGAATCCTCCCGTCAAAATGTCGATTCCATTGAGAAGAAAAACGCTGCACAAGTTACACAAAGTTTATTATTTTTCTGAGTAGATCAATCGCCTACTAAACACACAGCTTTGTCATTGTCACTACCTACGAACCATATTTTCCCTTCACAATCAAGTTTATTTCGAAGAAATAAACGCTTCACACTCAATGAGAAGAAATAGGGAGCACTTTTGGGAATTTCAACCCTTAATTTTCACCCCTTAGAAATGACTGACATCAACCAGAAGCTTCGGGGCACAAATCGAGCCCATATAATAAATTTCATCAAAATTAGTCCATGGTAACTAAGGGAAGTGCCGCGTACAAAGTAAAGTAAAGTTGCTAAGTTCACTTGTTAGGTTGCTTTATTATAATAACCCATAATAACGTTCAACTGAAAAAAATTGTATTTGGTATTAGGGAAACAGGAAAATTCACGATCTTTCCAACGGTCTCTTCACATTTGAGATTACTCGGGAAATGAGGGAGCTATGGCCGTTAACAGTATGGTTGAAGTATGGTCGATAACATGAAAAAGTGTTAAAGCGTGGGCAAGTTTTCGTTACGTTTTCTCGATTATGTGCCGATGTTAAGACATGAAATGACAATTATGAGGCACTTTATGTTGCAAATTAGTTGTAAAACCGACCCCTTGAAGGAATGAGATCTGCTTTGTAGACACCCTGTGTAATCGGGGATATTGTTTCTTGGTCATTTATTATTTTTAGTTATGAACCTTAGTGGGTATGAACCTTAGTAGATGAGAACAGATTTTTACGTTGCAATTTTTTCCAAGTTGCTGTTACCTGGTTCCGACTAAGATCAATTACACACTTCTATTGAACTGCCCTTCTGGAAACGGAGGATTATACAGGATGTTACATTTCATAACGGTCACAGGGCAAGAGCCAATTTTACAACTCATTTCTATTTTTAAAAAAAGCCTCATAGTAATTTTTTGTAGAAGCTTCGGTTTTGAGTTATTTCACTTTTAAGATTTTTTCGTGTTTTCCACCATATGTCAGTAAAAAGGCTTTAGCTCCCCAAATTTTCATGATACTTTCTGTCTGATTAGACCGTTGGAAAGAGCGTATATTTCCCTATCTTCTTGATGGAGAAAAATATTTTTTTAAATCGGGAAAACGGATAAATAAAAAATGGACCTAAACGAAAAACTGGTAAAATCTTGGAAATTTCAATATGTTTGAAAACCTCATTGGTTCTTGTAATGACCCACATATCATCAATAATTAGTTCTTAAGGGGACACGGAACCCACCCCCCTCCCGCCTGTAATAGAGGTGTTTTCTGGTACATTTTTCTCAGTCCCTGTTCAACCGAATCTTCTAATTTTTTTTTTTTTTTTGGTTTGTAGGATATATTCTCATCTTGCCTTTACCGGATCCTTTTTAGATTATCTTAATTACTTTTTATTTGAGATTCTGTTTTATAAAATAGAATTATTTTCTACCTTCGTTACTCTTTTTGGAATAGTTGGAATTGGAAAATTGGTTAAAGGATCCGATACAGCCTTCGTTTAGGTGTCTTCTTTCATTAAAAAAAAGAAATAGAGGATAGGATTAGTAGTTCCTGAGAAAAAGGAACATTTATCATGAAAAAGTGAACTATTCAGGAGAGCAATTTGAAGTTGAGCGGGAACAAACGAGGGCGCTTGCAGATGAAACTATCGATTCTCACCTCACGTTTCTCGAATTCTGATTGGTTCCTTGATTTTGAATTGTCTTTGCTTATTGGTTGTTCAACCAAAGACAATTCAATATTTGCCTTCCGATTTATAGTATCGATTTTTCAGTATTGCATTGAAATAGTGTAACAGGTTGGTAGGTTAGTTTCGTTAGTTTCGGGGCTGCACTAGGTACGCAAAAATTAATTTCCTCGTCATTTGAGACGGAATTTTTCGGTAATTCTTGTTTAAATCTATTCTCAGCATGTTCAAGAATGATTTTCAATTAAAAAAAATCGAAATGTTCATCATTTTTTGGGTTCCGTGTCCCCTTAAATAAAGAAGCTTCCGGGAGGATCCCTGAATGAGTCATCACCCACTGGGGGAGACGAGGTACGGGGGATACGCCAACATGACGTCACCTTTCCACCTCTCTCTCTCCCGAGCTAACGACATGTGTATAATATACATTATAAATATATTATATTATATTATAAGATCACTCAGGGATGCTCCCTTATGCCAATCTAGTCCAGTCTATCGTCTTCATCATTTCGCTCTCAAACCTTCTCTTCGAATAAGGATCTCCTCGAAGTACTAGGCTCAATAGGTAAATATCCCGTCATCCTCCTAGGTTTCTCTGAAACGCCGGGGCTGACGGGCTAGCCGCCTTCCTCAGTGCTTAGCACCACGGTGTGGTTATGAACCGCCGATGCGACAGTACTGCATGTTAGGATAGGGATCTCTCTCTCTTCGTTGAGTAGGGGTTAAAGAAAAGTCAAACGCCGCAGCGAGAAGGTCAGCTCTTCACTCACCGACACGCAAACATAACAGTTCTGTAATCCGACTTGTGAATTTTCACCTTTAGGCCTAAAAGATGCGCCAAAATCTCAGCTTTCCAAAGGTTTAGTTACCTTTATTTTCAACGAAATGAACATTTCAACGTGAATTGTTTTTCAACGAAATCAGTTTTCCGGCTGAGACAATCGAGCACACATTTCGTGTAATTAATCGCACAGTTCCCTGTGATTAGGAATATAATGTTATTCATACAGTGTTTATTTGTTCAATCACACTCTTATGTGTGAATACAAATTTAATCTTATTTTTAATCATGTTTTTAAACATATTTTTGTCATTATTTTATTCATATCCATCAGTAATAATTACTGTGTTAAAATTATTTTAACATCATAATTCATGAGTAGATAGGAGTTTGCCCAATTCTGCCACTCCGTCCCAACGTTCAATCCCTCTGATCGTCTCAGTCGGAAAGCTGATTTCGTTGAAGAAATTCACGTTTTTCTTCTTTCAAACACACATTTTGGTTTATTATTTTCAATAATGAACCTTTGGAATCGACCGAGAAACATTTTTTTTTCAACACCCCCTCAAAATTTGATGGTTTACGTTTCAAGGTACGTAGAATACAAAAATCGAATAAAAATTTGGCCGTCCGTCCGCCGTACGCCGTACGCGGCACTTTTGCCGCACTTTTTGGTTGGTGGCTTTGCAGACGAGTGATCAATATAGAAAAATAATAAACCATTGTGTAATAACTTGCAGCGTTTTTTTAAATAATTTCCCCATTGAAATAAAAGTAACTAAACCGTTGGAAAGCTGAGACTTTGGCGCATCTTTTAGACTTACAGGCAAAAATTCACAAGCCGAATTACAGAACTCCAGCTTTCCAAGATTTCACCAGTTTTTGTTTAGGTCCATTCTATATCCGTGTCCCGATTTAAGAAAACGTTTTACTCCATCATGGTGTTGGAAAAATTTACGCACTTTCCAACGGTATTATCAGATAAAAAATTAACATGAAAATTCGGGGAGTTAAAGCCATTTTTGCCGACAGAAGGTGGGGAACATGAAAAAAATCTTAAAAGTGAAATAACTCAAAAATGAAGCTTCTACAAAAAATTCCTATTAAGAATTTTTTGCTGAAAATCAGTTGTAACATCGAATCCTGCCCTGTGACCATTACAAAATGTAACACACTGTATAACTCAAATACTCGATCAAAAATACATACACATGGTCAGAAAAAATGAAATAGAGGGCAAGAAAATGTTTGTTAACATTCTCATAATAAAAACCTACATCATAACTAGTTTAAACGTATTTTTTGTAAAGAACAAAAAATACGAACTCTGGGTAACCCTTCAGCACCACAAACTTAATACGGGTACCTACCTATTTGTGACCACTTGAATATGAATTCCTGACAGTTCATTTCAAGTAAGTTTTGATTCCGTTCTTTCAAAACAGACAGGTATACAACTACTCGACTTCTTCAAAGCCTCTAGAAGATACCGCCGAAATTTCCCGGATTAGTTGCCAATGGTTTACTTCATTTCAATGTCATTCAAAGTAGAACGGAATCATAGTGTATGTAGTCTCACCTACCTGACGTGATACCTACAGAACAATAGCACCCTACACTACCAGTTCCTATTATGAGAGAACCCAATGCACCTATTGTATAAATTCTTGAACTCAACCTTTCTGTCAGAGGCGAGGATAGAGTGTATACCTTTGAATTTATTTTAGTACGTATGTTTACGGGGTGTGCCACGTTGAAAACAGTAGGGAAGAATTTTACAACTAATTCAAGTATGAAAATGCCTCTAAGCAATATTATCTAATCTTTGTGAGTCTATTTTTTTTTTTTTTTAATTTCAAGATTATTCCCGTGCTTTTGAGCTTATGTCGCTAAAATTACCTTAAATTCCTTAATTTACCATGAAAAATATAACAGTAAGGGGCAACAGGCGATTCCTCCCCGTAAAACTGAAAGTTGGACATAACGGACTGTGGGATAAATAATGAGTACCTACCTTACTGCCCACAGTCTCGGCAGTTGTTTGTAATATTATAAATCCAAATTACTGGTCCAATAAATACGGAAAGGAATATGTGGATTTATATGATGCTATGTGCTACACCCTCCTGGTAGTATAATAATATGATGCGGACCACCATCTTGGCAGATGTTATTCCAAATTTGGTTTTATTCCAAATCGCCGCAGTATAGAGTACTATGGAAAATATTATATGGGTCCTTAGGAAGCGATGTGCCACACCCACTTCGTACAACATGATATAAATAGTGAATACCTACCTTACTGTCCACCCTCTTGTCAGTTCCATCTAACGCTATTCCAATTTTCCGGACGGTGGAGAATGAAAAAGATCGTGTCAATTTAACGATGAGCTTCTTGCCGCATCCTTATGCTTCTTAACCCGCGAGAGGTGATTCCTGAGCGGAGCGCTTAGATCATTCAAATTTTCTGAAATATTTTCGAAAACGGGACTCCTATTGCCAAAACCTCTTTAGTATTTTCCTCGAATGTGCCCCTAATGATTCTAACTGTACTCCCGGCTTAATCCGATTTAATGGGGCGGCTGGGGAGGGGTCCCTGAGCGCGACGCTCAGGTATCACCTCAAGAGGTCTATTTACTCACGTATAAATAGAGCAAGTCAGTAACAACCCAAATCATTATTTTTCATGTTTCTTTGCAGTTTACATAGTTTCTAGTCGAGACATATTTTCTACAAGGGTTCCAGTCTTCCAGTGCATTTTTGCTACATTTTATAGGCACTTGATGCTATAAAAAAATATATTTTTTCACCAACGCTATGTGCTATTTATGTCTACAAAATAACTGAAATTTGTTTATTGCCTGAATGCTAAGTCATCATACCGTATTATAATCTTGTCATTATATGAGTAATGAGAGCTACCAATTTTTCTGAGCTATATGATAAATTCATGTATATACTGCATACGCGCATTGCTTTTTGATATAACCCCCCCCCCCCACCAACATTTTGTTAGTAAACTATCTGAGAGTAAACATACGGGATTTCAGGTCGGTAGGACGAATAATAGCAGAGTTATAATGGAAAATGTACAAAAAAACAGGGCCTGGGACATAAAACAATTTTTATAAATTTTATTAAACATTTTTTAATATACCCCCACTCATATATTTTGTCATTCAACAATCTGAGAGTATACATACGAAGTCGTAGGTCGATAGGACAAATAATAACGGAGTTATTGCAAAAATTGTACGAGAAAACGTGACTTGAGCACGGCACTCAGGTATCACCTCCAACCCTCGTTTAAGGGTGATCACCTCTCGCGGGTTAAGGAGATAGAAAACCCCCTAAGCCCTCCAAAAACAGGCCAGAATGAGAGAATTGATTAGTTCGAAAAATTAACGTCGAGCAGCACACAACGAGCTTTGGAAAAATAGAGGGGGAAGTGACTGACTGACCAGTTGTAACGCGCCAGTACGCGTATGACACACAAACTGAATGCAGTATTTCACTATCACAACTGGTCATTTGGTTTGGTTTGGTTTTCTAATTAAATTAAATAGTTTGCGGTAATTATGTTGGTTTTTTCTTTTTGAAACATGTTCTCTAATGATCGTAGAAGGAGATAAAATTATTTTTAAAAAAATTCTGGGTCGTTTTCGATTTTTTGGGGGCCGCTAAAGTTGACCTACACAACTGGTCATTGGAAAAAGGACCACAATGCACCTCAATGACCAGGTATGCGGTGGCTATACGCAGCAAATGACCAGGAAGCGCCATGTACGATACCACACACACACACACACACACACACACATACACACACACACACACACAGACATACACCTATGGTTTTTTTCGCGGATTTGGATTCAGAATGGTCTAAAACGGATTACTGTGTGGTTATTTTTTTTTTCTGTTGAGTGTTGTCCAACTTCACCCCAGATCGATCGCATAAGGACGCCCAAGTCTTACTGTGGGACGTCCTAAAAAAAGAAAAAAAAACACGAAATATGCGGTTTATGGTCTCCTGGCACCATGGTGGCACCACTATTAGTTCCATGGTGGTACAGAGAATAATTCATGAAAATCCGGAGGTATAATGAGAATTTTTCCTCAATTTCAAAGCTTGGGTACAATTAGTAAGCAGTAAAGGAACCGAAATATTGAAAAATCGGATATTTTGTGAATATTATCCCCCCACTCACCCCCTCCCCTTGCGAATTTTGGTACTCTGGTAAAATCATGTACAACTCGGAAGTTATTTGAGTCAAACAAAAAAAGAAACACGCAAATCGGTTGGAAATTGAGGCCTGGGCAGAGTTTACAAGATTATGCCCGCAAACGCACGTTTTTCAAGCATTAACCCCCCCTTTCCCCCTCTTAAAAAGCAAAATCCAAAATTCCGGCGCCGTAGTGCACAACTAGATAGTATTCCGCGTCAAACAAAAAAAGAACCACGAAAATCGTTCGAGAACTAAGGCCTGGGCAGAGTACACAAGATTATGCCCAAAAACGCACGTTTTTCGAGCATTAACCCCCCCTTTCCTCCCTTTAAAAGGCACAATTCGAAATTCCGGCGACGTAGTGCACAACTAGATAGTTTTCCGCGACGAACAAAAAAATAAACAGGAAAATCGGTTGAGAACTAAGGCCTGGGCAGACGACACAAGATTTGTCACACACACACATACACACACAGACATACACCTATGGGTTTTTTCGCGGATTTGGATTCAGAATGGTCTAAAACGGATTACTGTGGTTATTTTGCTTCCTCACTACCGAAGGTAGGGAAGCTTTGTATTCGTGAAAGAAGTGAAAAAAAAAATGTCCTCCAAAATCAAAATTTCCACTTGCTTTTTGCGTTTTAGAGCTTCCCGAACAATTTTTGGTTCCGTGTCTGTCTGTCTGTCGGTCTGTCTGTGGTCAATCCTTGTCCCGGGCAAAACTATACTAACCTGTGGTCCGATTTTGATGAAATTTTCAGGGATTGTGCGGGTTAGGTCCTAGACGATCCCCTATCAATTTCAGCACCTTCGGACCAATAGGAGGAGATTTCTCGGTTTCTAATGAACCGATTTTGCTAAAATTTGGAGGTTAGTTAGGAACCAACTTCTAAGAGACACCCTATAAGTTTCAAT
Organism: Apolygus lucorum; assembly: GCA_009739505.2. Taxonomy (NCBI): domain Eukaryota; kingdom Metazoa; phylum Arthropoda; class Insecta; order Hemiptera; family Miridae; genus Apolygus; species Apolygus lucorum. Next base: position 35,354,720 of record CM019168.2, on the reverse strand, counting down.
CAAATTGGTCAAGCAATAGCCGCTGCGCATGCGCGAACTTTAAATTTATTGTTACAACCAAAACTCCGCAACTATTCAACCAATTTCGATGAAATTTTCAGGGATTGTGTGGGTTAGGTCCTAGACGGTGGACCGCTAAATAAAATTCTAAGTTGAAAATACAAACTGTTTACAACACTATTATGAACATTAATACCTGCAACCCTATCCCGCATATTATCGCCAATATTTTGGTATTCAATAACTCTTTGAATCATAATTTTTTCGCCAACTGATTCTATACGTCCATGTTACAATAAGTGAGGAAGCTATACTGCCCACCCAACTTGGCAGACGTTTTTTTTCTTCTGTTGAGTGTTGTCCTCCTTCACCCCAGATCGATCGCATAAGGACGCCCAAGTCTTACTGTGGGACGTCCTAAAAAACCCACACAGTAATCCGTTTTAGACCATTCTGAATCCAAATCCGCGAAAAAAAAAACCATAGGTGTATGTCTGTGTGTGTGTGTGTGACAAAATCTTGTGGCGTCTGCACAGGCCTTAGTTCTCAACCGATTTTCCTGGTTCTTTTTTGTTCGACGCGGAATACTATCTAGTTGTGCACTACGTCGCCGGAATTTCGAATTTTGCCCTTTAAGGGGGGGAAAGGGGGGGTTAATGCTCAAAAAACGTGCGTTTGCGGGCATAATCTTGTAAACTCTGCCCAGGCCTCAATTTCCAACCGATTTGTGTGTGTCTTTTTTTGTATGACTCAAATAACTTCCTAGTTGTACATAATTTCACCAGAGTACCAAAATTCGCAAGGGGAGGGGGCGAGTGAGGAGATAATATTCACAAAATATCCGATTTTTCAATATTTTGGTTCCGTTACTGCTTACTAATTTTACCCAACCTTTGAAATAGAGGAAAAATTCTCATTAAACCTCCGGTTTTCCATGAATTATTGTCTGTACCACCATGGAACTAATATTGGTGCCACCATGGTGCCAGGAGACCATAAACCGCATATTTCGTGGTTTTTTTTTTGTGTTTCACCTTGAATACGGATGTGAACCTCGACGGACTGCCTACTAAAACTAATAGATGAAAGTTCAATGTTACGACGTATTTCCGCTTTGGTGCCAGACTGGCACCATTGGAGGGGGGGGGGGGTGAACTCGAATTCGCATGTTGGGTATCGTAGATCATGGATTTTAAAATGCTCTTCAGATTCGAGGCTCCCATGCCGCTAGAAATGTTAAGGTGGATAATGGTAAGGGGGAGGGGGGGTGTCACTATTTCTTGCCTAAAGTAATAAATAAATTACATGGAGAGAAACAGTCTTATCGCTTAACAACTGGTTAAACTGATCTAATGCTTATCCAATGGGACGTCACCTGGAATGCATGCATTACTAAACAATTTTTTTCCCCCGCCTGTGTCACCCGTCAGTCACTTCCGCTTCAATTTTTACAACACTTGCACTTGCTTTCCGTTAGAACTATATTGCTTCTCTTCGTTTTTAGGACGTCCCACAGTAAAACTTGGGCGTCCTTATGCGATCGATCTGGAGTGAAGGAGGACAACACTCAACAGAAAAAAAATAACCACACAGTAATCCGTTTTAGACCATTCTGAATCCAAATCCGCGAAAAAAAACCGTAGGTGAATGTCTGTATGTGTGTGTGTGTGACAAAATCTTGTGTCGTCTGCGCAGCCCTTAGTTCTCAACCGATTATCGTGTTTTTTTTTTGTTGTTCGCCGCAGAAAACTATCTAGTTGTGCACTACGTCGCCGGAATTTCGAATTTCGCCTTTAAAGGAGGAACACTCAGGAGGTTATTTCTAACAAATCTCTGTGGAGATATTGGGAGTTTTTAATTTTTTCATATTTATGATACTAATAAAACTATATGATGAAATTTAAAAAGCTAAAATCCATGCTCGGTGTTCTATTTTTTGACTAATAAGATGAAGAATTACAAAATGTTGTCCCTATAGGGTTATCTAATACGGAGATATCTGAGAAAAATGGTTAGGATCTCCCCCTTAATGCTCAAAAAACGTGCGTTTTTGGGCATAATCTTGTGTACTCTGCCCAGGCCTCATTTTCCAACCGATTTTCCTGGTTCTTTTTTTATTCGACGCGGAAACCTATCTAGTTGTGCACTAAGTAGCCGGAATTTCGAATTTTGAATGGGGGGGGGGGAAGGGGGGTTAATTCTCAATAAACGTGCGTTTGCGGGCATAATCCTGTAAAATCTGCCCAGGCATCAATTCCCAACCGTTTTGAGTGTTTCTTTTTTTGTTCGACTAATAAATCTTCCAAATTGCGTAGTTATCAAGACATTTTCAAAATGGATAAAATAAAATTTGGTTCTGGTACTTACTAGGCAGTGCAGGAGTGCTCTTCTTGAATCCTGACCAAACGTCCCATAATTTCTTCATTCCTCGTCGGAAAGACTTCATCTTTCTCATTGTGTTGGCGAATGGCTCTTTTGCCGACTTGGGCTTCAGTTTTTGGGAGGAAGACTTCTTAATCTCCAAGTTCTTTGGTACATCACCGCTGCTCTTTCCAGAACTTATACGCACGACTTCTCTGCTTTGCCCCTTGGAGTCCATCTCACTCGTTTTGGCATTTTCTGTCGCCTCGTTCATGGTGCTCTTTAAAGTCTATCTGACAGAAGTCTTCTTAAAACAATCCAACCACTCATTTTTATAGGCATATCTGTGACTTGAACTACCTCATTAGGTGTCTCTAAACCTCCAAAAGTCATCGATTACCGTCTCAAATTTGTCATTAGTGATAGACATTTGCACACATTGCTTATCTATACTTGATTTACTATGGAATTTGTACAATCGTGGAAAACCGGCTTGAGCCCTTTAATGACTCAATCACCAAAAACTAGATTAGGTCATTGCCACCTCACCTTGGTGTTGCTATTGTTCAACAAAAGCAAAAAGGTTGCTTGGAGTCAAGACAAGAAACCATAAATTTGAAGATCTTCTCTCATATTTGCATTTCACCTAATGAATGTCTAGTATGTACCTAGGTACTTACTTACCTGGTAGGTATTCAGGGTGTCTGAGAAAGATGCAAAACAAACTTCAGGGGTCGATTCTACAAGTAATTTGCAACCAAAAGTGCCTCACAGAATGTTTGTCAGATTCTTTGTTTTCGAATTATTTCACTTTTTGGTTTATTATTTTCAATAATGAACCTTTGGAATCGATCAAGAAAAAATTTTTTTAACACCCCCTCAAAATTTGATGGTTTACGTGTATTTTTAGGTATTTTATGAATGAAAAGGCAATTATTAAAGTAGCAGCACACATTAAGGAGAAGCACACTTTTATTAGAATAAATCAACAGGTTAGGCGAGATTAGAGGTGACACTTTAGCCAACATAACATTACGTTTCAAGGTACGTAGAATCCAAAAATCGAATAAAAATTTGGCCGTCCGTCCGCCGTACGCGGCACTTTAGCCACTTAGCATTGACCGATTTTGATGAAATTTGGTATGTAGGCTCCATTTGGGGTCTAGTTGTGCCCCGAAGATTTTGGTTGATGTAAGTCACTTCTAAGGGTCAAAAAATGAATTTTGAAATTTTGAAAACGCCCTAACTCAAACAATTTTGATATAAAGGTATTGTTTTTCCTTCAATTTAAGATTGTATAGAATTTTTTGAGACCACCCGGAGCTCTGTAGAACAAACCGTTCGCTCACTACGAGAATTTAAGGGTTGGACGTACGATAAATCAGAAACACGAGAGTGAATCGCAAAAGAGGCCTAATCTCCGTTCAAATTAAAGCTGACCGAAATGCGATTGATGTTTTTCTTTATGTTGGATGGTTGGTGGCTTTGCAGACGAGTGATCTATAGAAAAATTATATACCATTGTGTAATAATTTGCAGCGTTTTAAGAGTTTTTTTTTGTGTCACCGTTCGAAAGAGCATTCAATTTTCCATCAGGGGGGCTACATCTCACATTAACCTCGAATCTATTTAGTGTTTTTCTAGTCCAGGCTTCAAACTTTGCAATTTTTGAGTTTTTTGGCGAAATGCTCAAGAGGTTTTTACACATTTTCTGAGGACGGAAATCATTTCAGTTTTCAGCAAAAATATTCTCAAACTTACAGGTTTCCAACGGTATAATAAAATTTACACGTACTTGGTAGAGAAATTTGTATTTAAAGGACATGGCAGGTTGGAGTTCGAAGGTGAGGGGTTGGAGTAAGTTCAAAATATTGGAACTCGTACCGTTATAATAAGTTCATAACTTGATATAACTTTCCTAGTAGATGGTACAGGGTGTCCGAGAAATACGGCCAAACTTCAGGGACCTATTTTACTATTTTTTATTAATTTTTTATTTGCAGAAAAAAGTGCCTCTTAGACATTTTTTGCTTCCTCACTACCGAAGGTAGGGAAGCTTTGTATTCGTGAAAGAAGTGAAAAAAAAAAAATGTCCTCCAAAATCAAAATTTCCCCTTGCTTTTTGCGTTTTACAGCTTCCCGAACAATTTTGGTTCCGTGTCTGTCTGTCTGTCTGTCTGTCGGTCTGTCGGTCTGTCTGTCTGTCTGTGGTCAATCCTTGTCCCGGGCAAAACTATACTAACCTGTGGTCCGATTTTGATGAAATTTTCAGGGATTGTGCGGGTTAGGTCCTAGACGGTCCCCTATAAATTTCAGCACCTTCGGACCAATAGGAGCGAGTGCGCATGCGCAAACGTGAATTTCCTGGGACCTCGGTTTCTAATGAACCGATTTTGCTCAAATTTGGAGGTTAGTTAGGGACTAACTTTTAAGAGACACCCTATAAGTTTCAATCAAATTGGTCAAGCAATAGCCGCTGCGCATGCGCGAACTTTAAATTTATTGTTACAACCAAAACTCCGCAACTATTCAACCGATTTCGATGAAATTTTGAGGGATTGTGTGGGTTAGGTCCTAGACGGTGGACCGCTAATATTTTGGTATTCAATAACTCTTTGAATCATAATTTTTTCGCCAACTGATTCTATACGTCCATGTTACAATGAGTGAGGAAGCTATACTGCCCACCCAACTTGGCAGACGTTTTTAAAAACATGCTTCGTTTTTAAGATTTTAGCGAATTTTCAAAGGAAATGAAGCTGTTACGATGGCTTCAAAATTTTTAGAATGGACTTTTTCGAAAACATTTTCCACTGAAACCCATTTTGAAACGTTCTGGAACGATTTCTGAACTTTTTCCAAAAATCATATGTGAATGTGTTTGTGTCACTCCGCACAATAACTTGAGAAAATGTTTAGCAAAAAATGTCAAGTTTTCGCCAAAATGTTCGTAGGTAACAACAAACAAAAAGACGAGTTCGTTAACCCAGAAATTTTGGACAACCCTAAGTGGTCCAAATTTCAAAAATAGTAAAAAAAAGGGATTTTCCCGGTTATTACCTTCACAATCATAGTAATATTGGTATATTTGGATTCAACACAACATTTCTGATACCAATGCACTTCTCAAAAATGGAAATTGTCCAAAAATATATAATACAGGTATATAATGAATACGGGCGTATATTTGTTGTACCCAGAAATGCAGTAGCCGTGTGGGTACTCTATGAGTTCGTAGAGACGAGTAGAACGTGAATATGGACTCCTGATATCTTTAAAACATACCCCGTACAATATTAGCATTCCGCCTTATAAGCGAATTTTCAAGAAAAACGGAGCTATAGGAATGGCCTCAACATTTTTAGAATGGACTTTTACGAAAACTTTCTTCACTGGACATTTTGGAACATTCTGAAACGATCTCTGAACAGTCTTTTAAACAATTTTCTTTGAAAATTCGCTCATTATTTCATGCTGTATGAATGGTCTGTGGTAGACTCCAAAATCGCCGTAGGCGCGAAGGCGGAGGCTCTCTATTCGGTGTGTCGCGATACGATTTTTGTTTGTTTTTGTAAGTCTAAACACTACATTTTTTTATTCTGGCGCCAATCTGCCTGATTCTTTTCGAAATGTGTACTACCAGTATTCGCAGTGGTCCCGTTTCAAACGGATTTCATTTTGCTTTGTTAAGTGTCGCAAATTTGTTAAAGATTTTTTTCGTATTCCACCTTGTCTCACTAAAATGACTCCCTCATTCTCCACGCAAATTCGAATCTGATTACACCGAAAGACCATTAAATTTCCCATCAGATGGGCTACAAACACATTTTTAACTTCGCATCTACGAGTTTTGCATTTAAGTTTCGCATCTCGTAGTTAGAGTTTTGCTAGTCCAAACTTCAAACTGCAATTTTCGAGTTTTTTAAAAATTCCTGTGGGAGAAAATCAATGCGGTTTTCAGCAAAAACATCCTCAAACTTTGAGGTTTCCAACGGTGTAGTTGAATTTACACGTACTTGGTAAATTAACCCTGGAATGGAATCGTCACGTAAATTTTACACCTGTGGCCTTGAAACAGTTGCCCACCCCACTAGCAAAAAGGGCGGGAAGGCGCCACCCCACCTATGCTATCCCTAGGGTGTCCCCTTTCATGCCCTCTGCCACCGAGTTTGTCGCTGTTGTCTCTCACAGGCCTGTAAACAGAACTCATGGTGTAATTTTTACAACGTTTCCAATAAAGTAGGTAGAACGGTGTAATTTTCACACCACGTTTCCATTCCCTGCCCCATTCATGGTGTCAAAATAACATCATTTTTGTTTCACAAAACAGCCATATATAAAAAAAACAGTAATATTCCTAAATCTTCTATTGCTTCCGAGTCTACCAATACGAAGCAATTTGCTTTCCTGTTCCTTTGAAGTGATTTTCATTGTTGGAGGTTACTTTTTCTAGTCCGTCAAATACCTTGAAAGACTGAGAGGAAAACTGTTGAGTTATATTTTGTAATACGAGCTTGAAAATAAAAATGTGTTCATTGTTGAAAAACTATTTATTGGACTGGTAGTAGCACCTGGCAGTACCCCTTTTGCTATTGAAATCAGCAGAAGTATTGAACTTGGATATTGAGCCCAGGAAAACGAATAGAAATCAAGGGAAAATAGAGAAAGCAAAGAGAATTGGCTCAGAATCCCATCATTTTAGTAGTATAGAGGCACAAATGTAGTCGAGAACGGCCACAAATGTAGTAGAGAATTATATTTGAATGAAAAAAGTGTAAATCAATGCAGAGAGCTGACGAAATAGGTTGAATATTGATGTTTTCTGACTGGTGTAAAGATTACACCTGACGTTACCATTAAGCACACATTGGGTGACGATTCCATTCCAGGGTTAAGGGAGAAATTTTCGTTTAAACGCATACAAACGTGTTTTATAAGAGAAAAACGAGGGTTCGGCGTGAAAACGACTCTCCTGAGGTATTAGGCAGCAGGTCTCCGCTCACGTGAAAACGGTGGCCATTTTAGGCACTTGTTACGATGATAATTTAATAGCAATTTTCAGTTTTGAGAAAAAAATACCAGTTTACTTTTTAAAATAAATTAAATTTTATTGCTAAAACTTTGGAGAAAGAGCTTCAATTTTTTGGAAAAAATATTGAAATGTTAGTATTTTTCCTTTTTTATAGCCTAAACGCTACAATCCACATACGATGACCAACAAGAAGATCATCATCATCATCATCACCATTCGATTCTGCGTAAAAAAAAATCATTCCAGTGTGACACCCCTGCCCTCCCCCTCCACAATGTCTTAGAAAACACGTTTGTCCGCGTTTAAAGTCATAGTTAGTTTCTTAGGATATTGAAAACGGACACACAGACAGATCCAGCGTGGTATGGTATCGTGTGAAATGACAATAGATTCATATATTTGATTTGACAGGAATATTCCTCGTACTTCCTTGTAGGTCGATACCCATTAGGAAAAAAAATTACAATTATATGGCACACGTTTATTAATTACTATTATAGGAAATGTTGACATGATTGACAATTAGTGTCAAAATTAAGGTTTCAAGTTCTGAATTGGCTACCGCCCTCCACTACTTCAATAAATACTATTGCATCGATACTGCTTGACAATTATAATGACACGAATTCATATTTTTCGGTAACTCGTCGATTTCTTACTCCTGGTAACGGTCGTTTGTAGGTGTTGACTCCTCACAGGACAGCATCTGCGGCACAGCTACGTTCTTCCCTTGGGTTCTGTAAACACACAGCTCATCAGTGCATTTGGTTTCCATAAGTTGAAGTATGTGGAATGGAATGTTCATCCCTAGCTACAAAACTACAGTCGGAGGTAGGCTTCTGACACTTTTACTCAAGGATCGGCAGGATAAAATCGTCCTCCAAGTGGGAGTGGCACATAGCTTCCTCGTATCCATAACCCGATTGTATAGATGATCCGATGCATAGTAGTTAATCTCAAAACACCAATCACTAAGTACCTTTCACTACCCTCATAGGGGACCATCTACACGTCAACCCGTACTATCTCTGAATATTGTTGGAAAATATAGCAATTATCGCTGTGGCAAGGATTTCAACTACGGAGGCCTACGGCTCTACAGTCAGATCATTTAATAATAATTAAGTTTACGCCATTTTTTTCCAACGAAAAGTCTTTGAATGTTTATTTCGCGACAAAAAATGTTAACATGAAATTTGTTAAAATGAACATGGTAACGCTTTCTTGGGTCGTGACGTGACGGTCGAGAAAAACATGGAAACCTCCTGTTCATCATTGTTAATACTAGTTGGACCATGGTGTCACTAGTGTCACCGAGAACATCTTAGGAATTTCACAGCTGCTCTAAAGTGTCACCAGAATAACTAGATTTAAAGTGCAATCAAAGAATTAACGGATAAAGCTGAATTCATTGAACCATTTTTGGTAAATTATTAGAAGTAACAAAATGATGTTATAGACAACAATTTTGAAAAATTTTCATTGATTTCTCAGGAAATTTGCTTTTATAACGCTATTATGAAACTTCCAATAGCCAAAAAATAGGTAATAAATGAATAAAACATAAAATAAAATTTAATTTTGATTAGGTACTCTAATGACACTTTGGGACAGATGTGGAGATCCAGAGATGTTTTCGGTTACACTAGTGATACCACGGTACAATTAGGGTTAAATGATAAAAACGTCTGCCAAGTGAGTGTGGCACATTGTATCCTTCTCGTATCCATAACCCGATTTTATGGATGATCCGACGCATAGCAGTTAAAATAAGGGTTAATTTCTATGTACTTTCCACTACCCTCATAGGGGACCATCTACACGCCAATCTGAATAATCCTAGAAAATTTCATCAAATTCGGATGTTACAAGAATTTTACGTTTCAATTGCGCAGAGGCCTTTTTTATAGTTCTATCAAAAAGGTCAATTTTAAGGCCTTGATTTTCATTGGGGACCATCTACAACCTAATCCGCATAATACCTGAAAATTTCATCGAAATCGGATGAGAATTGTTGTAGTTATGGCTGTGACAAGGATTTCATGACAGACAGACACACAGACACTGAACCAAAATTGTCCAGAAAGGTCTGTAACGTAAAAAGCGAGTAGAAATTTCGATTTTGGAGAACTTTTTTTTCAACCTTGAAAAGTGAAAACCGCTACCTTGGTAGACTCGGAAGCAAAATATCTTTTCCTCAGAATCTTTTGAAGAAATCCCATTTGTGAAGCATGACTGAATGGGCAAATTTTCAGTTTCCATTTTCTCGACTGTAAAAAGCTCAAAAAATTCTCCTCGTCGCCCCGAACTCGTAGAGTACCCACAAGAAATAGTGACTGACATCAACCAAAGGCTTCGGGGCACAACTAGACCCCAAATGGAGCCCAGACACCAAATTTCATCAAAATCGGATTCTAGTTACCTTGAAAAGTAAACCAACAAATTTTTTGGGGGAGGGGGGGGGATGTGTGTAAAATTTTCGAATCCAAAGGTTCATTATTGAAAATAATAAACAAAAACAGGGTGTCCAGCGATTCCCCGAGTTTTGCAGGGCCACTTTTCGTCTTTTTCCAGGGTTATAAACTAACTAAAATATAAATCAATGTGATCATAATTTCTCAAAATTAGGTTTTCAAGGACGTTTCGAAAGGAAAAAGGACAAAACAAGTCTGGCAAGTGGGTGTGGCACATAGCTTTCTCGTATCAATAAACCGATTGTATAGAAAGATGACACGATGTCCCTTGCACTACCCTTGTCGCTACAGCGAGAGTATAATACACAATATAATATAATTAAAATACAGTAGTTTGTAAGGAAGGACGAACCCAGGAGAAGGAGGGGCTTCCTAGAGGTACGGTGGTGGGGGAAGACGCACTGAGGGATGCGGAACGGGCAGGCCGAGCTTGTTGTTCTCTTGGAGGCAACCAGGGAAGGTATCTGTGAGTAACTACACGTTATACTTATTCGATCGATCGATTATACCTATACCTTCTGTGTCAACAAGCTCTCCCCTTGTCTTATACTCTATACCAATCACACAATACCTTATAAGACATGTTACAGCTTATACAGAAGCCTGTAACACACTATGGCTTTACACTGTGGCAATATAAAATACACATATACTATACATATACCAGGTATACACTCATACAATACACATATACAATACACACTGTATGTCTGGGTGTGTGGCAGACACCTAGACATAATTATACATACCGCCACTGCGTGTGGCTTATACTTCCCATAATATGACCATGGTGGTCGGCATACTATACAGCTGGTTATGGGCAGCTATACATCTAAACCACACTGCGGTGTGGTTTATACTATACCTAGTATACTGTTGTGCAAGAGGCGTACAACTTATACTTCCCATAATATGACCATGGCGGTCGGCATACTATACAGCTGGTTATGGGCAGCTATACATCTGAACCACACTGCGGTGTGGTTTATACAATACAAACTGTATGTCTGGGTGTGTGGCAGACACCTAGACATAATTATACATACCGCCACTGCGTGTGGCTTATACTACCCATAATATGACCATGGCGGTCGGCATACTATACAGCTGGTTATGGGCAGCTATACATCTGAACCACACTGCGGTGTGGTTTATACAATACACATACTATACTGGGCGCCTTATATACCTATACATACTTATACAGAGGTCAGGGGACGGATAAGGGGTCGTTGGGGAGTCCGTCATACACAAAAAGCCCAAAGGGGGAGAGCTTGGATCTATGTTGACATTTACAATACATGTGATACCTATTTATACCATTTACATATATGTGGCAAAACATACACCGATTACATGAAATATTATGTATTTATGATATTAATTCGTACGGCAGACGGCCGTGACGACAACCCTCTTAACCCTAGAGTAGTAGACTTCTCTGGCACACAGTTATTAGTAGACTACGTAAAAATGACGTGTGAAACTGAAAAAATATTTTCAACACAAAATGGTCATGTATTTTTCATTCATTCAACAAAAAACGAACATAAACTCATTCTTCTTAGTATTTACCTTTATATGTTGCGTATATAAAATGATGTTTTCTAAAGAGAAGCTATGAATACCTGAATTATATGACATAAATGTTCTTATATCACATCCAAAACTCGATTTTTACTCTGGATAATATATTATACTCGATAAAACAAATGTTTTGAAATGAATATATTATGCTTGAAATATTTTGAAAGAGAAAATGAATGAAAATTTGAGAAAAAAGAGGAATCTCTTGCTATTTTTAGATGTGGAGAAAAGGTGTGATTCATTCTCGAATTTTTCATAATATAAATGTTATAGCAAACGCTGCAAATTATTTCACAAAGGTTTATTATTTTCCTGTATAGATCACCCTTCTGTTGGGAGGGATCTCCCATGCCAACCGTAGGTACCTACTACCTACTAGGGCATTTTTGAAAATTTCAACCCCAACTACCAACCAAAGGGAAATGAAGGGTTGACGTTTTCAAAAAATGCCTTAGTAGGTACCTATTGTTGGCAGGGAGGGACTCCAAATAATTTTCAACAAATAGTAGACTACGTATCTTTGACGTGTAGGCGTTACGGAAAACCAAGATCCTGACGGGAAGAAGTAGAGATGAGGTCTCGACACCACAAAGGCCATTTCACTGCTAGGTACCGATAGCACTGGAGGAGGCCCAGTTAAGAAGGTATTGTAGGGGTCTCATTTCCCCACTCATCACGTAATTTTTACGTAGTCTACCACTCTAGGGTTAAGGGACCATTTCCACATCAACCCGCACAATTCCTGAAAACTTTTTCGAAATCAGGTGGTTAATGTAGATGTAGAAGTTATGGTTGTTGTTTTTACGTCTATAGATGCGCAAAGGCAGCCGTCAATTAAGGGACGATGATTTTCATAGGGGACCATCTACGCCCCATCCCGCACAATCTCTTAAAATTTCATCAAAGTCGGACGGTTTTGCCCGTTACAAGAATTTCAGATAATGACAAATAGATAAACACTGAACCAAAATTGCTCAAGAAGGTCGCAAACGTAAACCGCGAGTGAAAATGGGGGGTGCGCCTGATTTTTTAATAGTTTTTAATCGAAAGTAGACCTCATCCTGAGAATTTTGACACCAGCCGTTATCTTTTTGGGAGTAGACCTTTTTCTATGATTTTTAAAAGATTTGAAACTTTAAAAAATCATAGAAAAAGGTCTTCTCACGCTAGAAGGTCGCGGTTGGTGTCAAAATTCTCAGAATGAGGTCTACTTTCGAGTAAAAATAACAGTAAACCGTTTTTCCAGTCACCAGTGATGTCGTGGTCCAATTATGGTTAATTGATACTTTTTTGAAAACGTCCGTCAAAAGGAGGGGTAGATTCCCTGTTCGTGAAATTTCCTGTACAACAAACTACTCAGAACTCTTAAGGGGGTCTCAGTCGGTCGCCGTTCGTTCCTCGTTCCGGGTTAGTATTTGTTTCAAGAACCGGAGAAGTTTGAAAGTTGTTCCTAAATTTTAAATTTTCAAGGATTTTCGAAATTCATTAGTGCATCTGCCTAAGGAATGGGAGGTGCCCGTGATTTTTTTTTTAAATTCTAAATCGAAAGTAGACCTCATCTTGAGAATTTTGACACCAGCCGTTCTCTTTTTGGATGAGTAGATCTTTTTCCATGATTTTTCAAAGTTTAAAATGTTTATGACGTCTCACGCCTCTCCCGCCTGGGCGGGACCCCCCAGCCCACTGTGACGTCATAAACATTCGAAACTTTTAAAAATAATAGAAGAAGGTCTTCTCACGCTAGAAGGTCGCGGTTGGTGTCAAAATTCTCAGAATGAGGTCTAGTTTAGATTAACTATAACAATAAACAGTTTTTCTGATCCATACACACACCCCCTTTGGAGCATGGAACTTGCTTTGGCCTTGAGCTAACTGGCAAAAAGAGTCAAGTTTTTGGGAGACGGCGATGTGTCACGAAATTTTGCAATGATTTCCACTTACAACCAAGTCGTGGAACTTTATCTTCGTCATTCGTGTTTGTAGAAAAATCGTTCTCCATTCGTCGGAAAGCCCTAAATGTATGCATAAATGGGGTGTGCGCATGGGTCGGAAAAACTGTTTATTGTATTTTGGTTTATTATTTTCAATAATAAGCCTTTGGAATCGAGCAAGAAAAAAAAAATTTTAACCCCCCCTCAAAATTTGATGTTTTACGTTTCAAGGTAGTACGTAGAATACGAAAATCGAATAAAAAAATTTCCGTCCGTCCGCCGTACGCCGTCCGCCGTACGCGGCACTTTTCTTAGCAACACTGGACCGATTTGGTTCAAATTTGGTATATGGGCTCCATTTGGGGTCTAGTTGTGCCGCGAAGCTTTTGGTTGATGTAGGTCACTTCTAAGGGGTGAAAATGAAGGGTTGAAATTTTCAAGAGTGCCCTAGCTCGAAAACTCTCGAAATAAAGGTATCGTTTTTTCACCAATTTTAAATAGTATTGAATTTTTAAAAAATTTTGAGACCACCCGGAGCTCTGTAGGACAAACCGTTCGGTCCCTACGAGTACTTGAAGGTTTTCCTTCGATAAAACAGAATCATGAGTGTGAATCGCAAAAGAGGTCTAATCTCCATTCAAATTTTATCGGACTAGAATGCGATCGCTGTTCATTTCTTCGATTTGTATACAGTTTTGCCTTCTGCGTAACCAGTAATCAAATTTCCATATGAAGCTTTCTATTTTTCCAATCGAGTGTGAAGCGTTTAGTTCTTTCTAATAAACTTGATTGTGAAGGAGTGAAGCCAGTATGGTGTGGTAGGTAGTACCTAGCTGGTAGGAAAAAAAAGTTGGTAGGTAAAAAAAATTTTGGTGGGTAAAAAACGCTGCAAATCATTGCTCAAAGGCTTCATCACTCTTCAGATCACTGATCAGCTGAGTGAGCTCCGAAGCCATTTTCAATCCTATTGAATGGAAGTGCTCTTCCAGGCGTATCCAGCATTCGAGGAGATCTTCTTCACTCCTCATATCACTGATCAGCTGAGTGAGCTCCAAAGCCATTTTCAATCCTATTGAATGGAAGTGCTCTTCCAGGCGTCTCCAGCATTCGAGGAGATTTTCTTCACTCCTCAGATCACTGATCAGCTGAGTGAGCTCCGAAGCCATTTTCAATCCTATTGAACGCAGGAAGCTGAAATTTGAGAGGGAAGGTCAAGGGAGAATACAGATGGCGGTAGGTGCTATTGATGGAAAACCAGTGATCTATACAGAAGGGTGATCTATACAGAAAATAATAAACCTTTGAGCAATGATTTGCAGCGTTTTTAATCTGAACTAGACCTCATTCTGAGAATTTTGACACCATCCGCGACCTTCTAGCGTGAGAAGAACTTTTTCTATGATTTTTAAAAATTTCGAATGTTTATGACGTCACAGTGGGCTGAGGGGTCCCGCCCAGGCGAGAGGGGCGAGTGACGTCATAAACATTCGAAACTTTGAAAAATCATAGAAAAAGGTCTACTTATCCAAAAAGAGAACGGCTGGTCTCAAAATTCTCAGGATGAGGTCTACTTTCGATTAAAAATGTTAAAAAATCAGGAGCACACCCCCCATTTAAAAATATCACTAATATCGTACTTGAACTTTTTTTCTCAGACTCCCGAAACTTCCCACAAAAATGTTCTGAGCTAAGGATTTTTCCAGGTTTTTTCGGGAGAAAAATGAAAATTCCCTGAGTTTTCCAGTAGAGTAAAATTCCCTAAGTATTCCCGGTTTTCCAGGTCGCCGGACACCCTGCAAAATCTTCCGCAAGAAGGAGGCCTCGACATACACAAAAGCAGACGTACAAAGCTTCATAGAAGTACCTGCGCGTAGCTTACCATATCAAAGAGTCAACATTATTTTTGATCATCACAGAGCGCTCCTTCACTTCACAGCTTTCAGTCCAAATTCTGAAACATGATCGACTCTTATGTTTAAGGCATATAGTAGGTTTGATTACGTGGGTACATAATATTATTAATTTAGAACAGAGATGGCTATTATTTACTGGGACTTTCAAATAAATGTAACAGGTTGAAGGCTTGCTTACCTTCTGATTAGAGATCATTCAGTCTTTCTTGCAGCCTCATTCGCTAAACCTCTGAAATATGAGTAAGTTATTCATTATTATACACATCCGCTTTTTATGTACGAGTATTAGCTTGAAATATATGTTCCCTTGGACGGCACTAGGCGGAATTTGCTCAAACATAAAATCCCCCTGCTCTAAAATGGACTTTGATGGAGGATTTCATGATTTGAACTATATTTTCAATTATTCAGTAAATTAGGGGTCAATTACAATAATGCAATTTTTATTGTCAGTCGCAAAACATGTAAAAAAGACTGATTTTGCTTATTGCCGTCCAAGTTTGAGATAGAAATTAAATGATTAGCTAATAATATTACAATTCATGTTGACAATGAAGTATCGCACATCTGGGATAAGAATGACTTTTAAGTAAAAAAAACCCAACTTTTTATAATCAGAGGTAATTTCCTTTTTAATCATTGAGTGCGTGTTATTTACCCTCATTTTAGGTATGACCAGTAACCAGAGATACTTGTCACTTTCGCCCTAGTGCTACTCTAGAAATCTCTGCCAATTATTACTCAACGGTTTATTTTTCTTATCACAAGCCTGAAAAGAGCACGATTTTCCGTTATCAGTACTTACCAACCATATTTACGTTCGAGGTTCACTATTAATTTTATTTTGATAGAAAGTACTTGCCAGCAACAAAATCGTTATCCGAGAGTAAAGTAAAGTAAACAACAATTTCAGGTTGGATTTTCGTTCGACTGCCATTCCTGGCGTCGCGGACGTCATCAGCTGTCTTCCAAAGGGAAGATCAGAATTTTGTTCTGATGATTTCGCTCATGGCTACCCATTGGGTTTTGGCGAGGGGGGCAAAGAGAGCCCCGGACGCACAAAAACGCACGCAGCCGGCGATGACATTTGAACCCACGACACCCGCAGAAGTCGGTCCAAATTCCACCGCCAAACAACGGTCGCCCCAGCGACCGTGGCTACACCGGACCCCCATTTGGACGTACGACAAATCAGAAACACGAGTGTGAATCGCAAAAGAGGGCTAATCTCCGAGTTATCCGATAGTTGAGTGCCCTAATATTCACAACGAAATATGGTTCTTAGTTGTTAAGGAAGAACAATTGAGTGAAATAAAATTATATTCAAAGAAAGAAAAGCGTTGTCATTTGATTGGTTGAACTTTAAACGGCATTTTTGAACTATTGCGATTCACACTCGTGTTTCTGTTTTATTATTCTTGCCAACTTCAAGCCCTCGCAAGGAGTGAACGGTTGGTCCTAAAGAACTCAAGGTAGTCTCACTCGTTTCTAAAAATTCAATACAATTATAAATTTATCAAAAACCTATTCTTTTATAAATAAAGTTTTCGAGATAGGGGGTTTTGAAATTTTCAGACCCTACTTTTTACCCCTTAGAAGTGACAATAACCAAAAGCCTCGGGGCACAACTAGACCCCAAATGGAACCCATTATACCAAATTTCATAAAAATCGGTCCTTGGGAACGGGGCCAACTCGATTTTTGGATTCTACGTATCTTGAAACGCAAACCATCGAATGTTAATAGTGGGGGGGGGGGGGGATACATTATTTCTAGTTGCTCAATTTAAAAGCTCATTATTGCAAAAAATTTATCAAAATTAGCAGAAACCCACAGCGGTTTACCTGCTTGCTAGCTGCAAATAATTGAGTTATCGTTAAATCGAAACCACCCCCATGTAGACCTTGCTGAGAGCTACCTGATGCTCAACTTCTGGGGTCGATTCTACAACTAATTTGCAATAAAAAATGTCTCTCAATCGGTGGTAACTCTAAATTTGCTGTGTAAATTCAATTAGGACACCGTTGGAAAATGCATTGGAATTTCCAATCGGTCAGAAGTTTCTTATCTAGTCAAGGTTTGAGGCATGAAAAATCCCTCTGAAAAGGAAATTTTACCTTATTCGGGAAACCTCGAGCTTTTTCAATCGGAAATTAAACTGTGAGAATCAATATCTTGAATTGTAAAAATTGCGCCAAAATCTCAGTTTTTTCAACGGTTTAGTCATTTTTATGTTTAAAGTGGAACATTCTTGCATGTTGAATAAATAATGACTCTCTTGTATGAATTTCCGATTGTAAAATCTCGCGGCCTCCCAAATTAGGTAAAATTTTTATTTCAGAGGGTTTTTCATGCCTCAAATCTTGACTCAAAGACAAGGTCAGGCATCTAACTGATAGGAAATTTAATGCTCTTTCCAACGGTATCCTCAAATTTGAATTTACACTGCGAATTAAGAGATTTACGACTGATTAAGTAACGTAAGGTCAAAATCACGAAAAAATGTTAAATTTTGAAAACAACTTGGAAAATCAAGGGGCTAAAAAAATTGCTAAGAGAAATTTGTTGTTGCAAATTATTTGTAAATCTATCCTTGAAGTTATGCAGACTTAAGTTGCGCCTCTCTGTATACTCGTACAACTCAAAATCGTGAATTTTGGACTTGAACCACTCTTACCCCTGGATGTGCGATATGAAACACTTTCGATATGATATTAAATATCATATCGAAATTTTATCAATATCAATGTATTTTATTGTGATATTAAATATCACAACAAATTTTGTTGTGAGGGGTCCAATGTTGCTCACTACTGCACTTACCTTACTCGTGTAGACTGTCTAGCAGTGAGAGCTCATCCCTCTCTTAGGTCTGAATGCTATCAACAGATCGGTATCAACATTACAATTACATGCAGAAGCAGCAGGTACGAGTTATTTATAGGAATAATGTATTGCTTTTCGTAATAAACTACTCTAGCACCACCAACCTGGCAGTATTCTACGATTTATTCAGATTTCATGAGGTTTTACTCTATTAAGTTCATATTTTACTTCACAATTTGTGGCTGTCCTCTGTTCATGCTCCCTAATAATAATGAAGTTTCGTAAAATTTTCATTAATACACTCTTACGGATGGGAATTGTTTTTAGAAATTTCTTTGACATTTTATTGAATTCAGTAAAAGAACTGATAACTCCTGAGTTGTCAGTTTCTGTAGCTGAAAGTCCTCTGAAGCTGACTGAATCACGAGTAGGAAAAGTGTCTGCCAGTTCTACAGAACTGTAACCCATTTCCGGCCACTGATGCGTTTTCGCATCGAATTTTATTTTTTAATATTGAAAATAGTGGAAAATCTTTGTAGAAGAATTTTTTCTCGTTCATGCTGTTCAAAATTCTTCGACGTTCGGGAGCTCGAAGCGATTTTGGAAATTTTTTTTTTGAAAAGGAGGCCTTTTGGCCGAAGCTTGATTTTGGTGGCTCAACTTCGATCCTGGGCGATTGAGCGTTCTGGGCCACGAGTTTTTTACATTTTACCAACAACAATGAATTGGATAAATCACATCGTTTTGGAAGACTGGGGCTTCTTAAATCTCATTAAAATGTAAAATTCATACAATTTGGAGTATTTTTGCTTCAAATTGGTGAGCAAATTATGCCTTATTTCGGCCACAATCCTGTAAAACAGTTCATCCTCCTCCTCTCACTACTCCTGTTATTTCACCCCTTGGCTCGAAATGAGTTAATGGAATTTTAGATCCAGGATGGCCTGGAATTCTGCCAGTTTCACAATCACAACAATTCAACATGATGAAGAACTGGTGAAATTTTGTTTTGGTTTATTGATCTTGAAGAGAACTGGACCTCACGTTTCGGTGCACTTACTTGTTACGTTATTACTAGAGAAGGGCTTTGTTGCTTCCACTACTGACTTCAAAATTCAGGGTGTTTCATAAATAACGGACCATCCATTGTGTGAAAATCAAAAACTTGTCGAAGTAACCTTCCCTTATTTTTTTTTGCAAAGAATTCGAACATCACATTTTCGCGCGTCGCGCAAGTGCGCGCGGTGATCACAAACTTTGTTTTTTCAAATGGAACCTCCCATGTTTTATTGCAGATTCGGATTCTACGTCAAATTGTATGAACATTTTACTTCGACTACTTTTTATTTTGAACGCGCGCAGCACGCTCAGCGAGCCCTCAAAGATACGCGGCCCAGGGATTGTGGCACTACTGAGATGAAAGTAGACCTCAAGTGTGGCACTTCACTTAGCACAGATTTTCTACGCTGAATCGCGTGGTTATATCCACATTTATAGCCAAAAAAGTAACTTTTTGAGGTGGAAATCATCGATTTTCTTATGACGGGTAATGAATCAATCCCAATGAAGTGTAAAAAAAAACTGTAAAATGTATAAAACTGTGTCAGAGGAGATAAAATTCGTGAAGGAAACGATACTCGGAAAAGATTTCGCGGAAAATCAATGCTTTACACCTCAAAAAGTGACTTTTCGGCTGTAAATGCGGTAAAATGAAACCAAATCAAGAAAGGAATATAACCACGCGATTCAGCGTAGAAAATCTGTGCTAAGTGAAGTTCCACATTTGAGGTCTACCTTCATCTCAGTTGTGGCACAATTCCTGGGTCGCGCATCTTTGAGCGCTCGCTGAGCGGGTTGCGAATAAAACAGTTGTCGAAGTAAAATGTTCATTAAATTTGACGTAGAATCCGAATCTGAAATAAAACGCTGCAAATCATTGCTCAAAGGTTTATTATTTTCTGTATAGATCACCCTTCTGTATAGATCACTGGTTCTCCATCAATAGCACCTACCGCCTTCTGTATTCTCCCTTTACCTTCCCTCTCAAATTTCAGCTTCCTGCGTTCAATAGGATTGAAAATGACTTCGGAGCTCACTCAGCTGATCAGTGATCTGAAGAGTGAAGAAGATCTCCTCGAATGCTGGAGACGCCTGGAAGAGCACTTCCATTCAATAGGATTGAAAATGGCTTCGGAGCTCACTCAGCTGATCAGTGATCTGAAGAGTGAAGAAGATCTTCTCGAATGCTGGAGACGCCTGGAAGAGCACTTCCATTCAATAGGATTAAAAATGGCTTCGGAGGTCACTCAGCTGATCAGTGATCTGGAGAGTGAAGAAGATCTTCTCGAATGCTGGAGACGCCTGGAAGAGCACTTCCATTCAATAGGATTAAAAATGGCTTCGGAGCTCACTCAGCTGATCAGTGATCTGAAGAGTGAAGAAGATCTTCTCGAATGCTGGAGACGTCTGGAAGAGCACTGATCAGCTGAGTGAGGTCCGAAGCCATTTTCAATCCTATTGAACGCAGGAAGCTGAAATTTGAGAGGGAAGGTCAAGGGAGAATACAGATGGTAGTAGGTGCTATTGATGGAGAACCAGTGATCTATACAGAAGGGTGATCTATACAGAAAATAATAAACCTTTGGGCAATGATTTGCAGCGTTTTTTACCTACCAACATTTTTTTTACCTACCAACTATTGGTAGGTACTACCTAGCACACCATACTGCCTTCACACCTTCACAACCAAGTTTATTAGAAAGAACTAAACGCTTCACACTCGATTCGAAAAATAGAAAGCTTGATATGGAAATTTGATTACTGGTTACGCAGAAGGCCAAACTGTTTACAAATCGAAGAAATGAACAGCGATCGCATTTTAGACAGATAAAATTTGAACGGAGATTAGACTTCTTTTGCGATTCACACTCGTGTTTCCGTTTTATCGAAGGAAAACCTTCAAGTACTCGTAGGGAACGAACGGTTTGTCCTGCAGAGCTCCGGGTGGTCTCAAAAATTTTTAAAAATTCAATACTATTTAAAATTGGTGAAAAAACGATACCTTTATTTCGAGAGTTTTCGAGCTAGGGCACTCTTGAAAATTTCAACCCTTAATTTTCACTCCTTAGAAGTGACTGTCATCAACCAAAAGCTTCGCGGCACAACTAGTCCCCAAATGGAGCCCATATACCAAATTTGAACCAAATCGGTCAATGCTAAGTGGGGAAAGTGCCGCGTACAGCGGACGGACGGAACATTTTTTATTCGATTTTCGGATTCTACGAACCTAAAAACGTAAAACATCAAATTTTGAGGGGGTTAAAATTTTTTTCCTTGCTCGATTCCAAAGGCTTATTTATTGAAAATAATAAACCAAAAATAATGGGCGGTTACTTCGACATGGTTTTTTATTTTTACACAAATAACGAAAATATAAAGAGTGGTCCGTTACTTATGAAACACCGTGTATATTATCATTATCCCACCCATCGATCTACAAAATAAGCAGATTTGGACAACTATTAGTGTTGTATCTGCAACCACCACCCTCCAGAAGGTAGTGTTATCAGTATTAGAGTAATAATTTTGCGAAGCAAGTTGCGTCAGTTTTTTTTTTCAAATCCCAGATTGGATTTTCATTGTTTGAGATGTTCAAATTAATACCAAAACTAACAATTAGTCTTGTAGCAGTTCCGTGAATTGCTCCGCGGACTAGGCCTGTGGAGGCGTCGCTACTCTCCAAGACTGGGAACGTACGAGCTGGTTATTCCATCAGAATATTTCCAACTCTATTTCAGTCTGAGACTGTAACTCCTTTGTAAATTTTCCAAGCGGCATCGATTGGTTCCATTAGTAGGTAATTATATTAAAGATACGGATACTTATCGTGTGTTTCTAACTAACTTCGGAGGTCACAACATGACGAGGTTCTGGAACAAGCGCCACGGGGATGACGTGCACACGGCTTTGGACCTCGGGCAGGGGTACCGCGACAGGCATTCAGCCAGGCGCCTGTCGCACTCACACAGACGTTGACCGCAAGAGACGCCGACACCTTGAACAAATCAATCACACAGTCACGGAAATGGCTTTTGGAGGACCACCTACCAAAACACTGTTTACTGGGGGCCAAGTTTCCAAGTTGGGGTATGTGGGGGTAAAGATTTCCATGGGGCAATGGGGTCACACGGTTGTTAAAAAAGACTGGTGCGTGTTTTGGGGTGAATCAGGTACTGTTTGCAGATAGAAAGAATGCGGCTGACCTATTTCCCGAAGGGTATACCTGCTAACATAGACGACTACCTGTTCCAAATCTTCGGTAGCCTGTTGAGTCAGGCTGGGGTAATGGCCGAGCCTCAGTAATTGTAATCCAGGCATTGAGCAACTCGAGTCATAATAGTATTACGGTAGAGATCCTCTCCTCAGCCGATAAATTGTTAGGAAGGGTTTTTATCTCGCATGTGAGTTCACTTGCCCTTCTGTTTACCCTTCAGTCGCCTTTAAAATTTGAAAGAAGCCTTTAGGTACTGGAAGCGTGATTTTATTTTGAATGAATGAATGAACATTCTCCTAATTGATAAGGCTTTCCTAAGGGTAAGGAACCTGTTTTATTTTTTATTAGTGTTCTGTATTTGTTTTGTTTTGTCTGTAATAAATCAATCCTTTCAATTCATCATTGGTCGGTAGTCAACAACCCTCGGCCTCATTTTCCCTGCCTTGAGTGGCAGGTAGAAGGAGGACGATGTTTTTGGGACTGTAATACACATGGACACCTCACCAAACCATCCGCATTCTTTCAATCTGCAAACAGTAGGCAGTGCACTACTTCAAGTCTGTTGCCTCGAGAAACCTTAAGGAATCAGGTACCACCGTCTCGTGTCGAAAAAATGAAGTGATTGTATTTTTGACTTTTTTGAAACTTTTCATGATTTTTCAACACCGCACAAAGGTTCAAACACCGCAAAGTTACGCAAAACACTTTCTACCCCCCGCAAGACCTTTCAGCTATCGAAACCCCCCTCATACAGCATCTCATTTTATAACTTACAATCAGACCTTTAATTTGAATGTGGACAAAAAGGCAGAACTGAGTACAATTCAAAGAAACGAACAACGATCGCATTTTGGTCAGCTAACATTTGAACGGAGATTAGGCCTCTTTAGAAATTCACGCTCGTGTTTCTGATTTATCGTAAGTCCCTCAAGTTTTCGTAGAGAGCGAACCGTTTGTCCTACAGAGCTCCGGGTGGTCTCAAAAAATTCTAAAAATTCAATGCTATTTAAAATTGGCGAAAAACAACCTTTATTTCGAGTTTTTCATCTAGGGCACTATTGAAAAATCAACCCTTAATTTTCACACCTTAGAAGTGACTGACATAAACCAAAAGCTGCGCGGCACAACTAGACCCCACAACAAATTTTGAGGGGGTTAAACAATTGTTTTTTCTTGGTCGATTCCAAAGGTTCATTATTGAAAATAAAATTACAAAATGGATCAAAGACAGCTAGGAAATTACTATGTTATGAGAAAAACTGTAAATGCGTCCTTTAAAGGAAACGCTTGCATACGAGTCTGCAACACATTGAAACATTTTCATGCCCCCCCCCCTCCCCTCCCGAGACATCTGGGAGCTCGATTTTCGACTCAGCTGATCTGGGAGCTCGATTTTCGACTCAGCTGATCTGGGAGCTCGATTTTCGACTCAGCTGATCTGGGAGCTCGATTTTTGGCTCAGCTGATCTGGGAGCTCAATTTTCTACTCAGCTGATCTGGTAATATCAAACTGTAAAGTACTTACCTAACTGTAAAGTACCTACCTGTAAAGTACCTAACAACTTCACTTCTGATGGTCATAATCATCATTGTGGCGACTTGGGACAAATTTCGTCGCAACAAATTCCGTGACGATTTTTTTTTTATGTGCCATATGAAAGACATGAAAATGTCAATAAACCAAAATTATCTGTCAGCAACTCAGTCAGAATCTTCCAAAAATCAAAAATCATGTTTTTAAACAGTTTAAAAAAAGTGCCGAAAATGAGTGAAAATAGTTACTATTTTCACTCATTTTCGGCACTTTCAACACAACAAAATGAAATCCGTTTGAAACAGGACCACCATGAATACCAGTATAACACATTTCAAAAAGATTCAGGGAGATTCGTATGAGAAAAAAATACAAGCTGTAGAAACTAACTAAAAAAATCTTCCCATGACACACCGAATTCAGATCCCTCCTCCTTCGGGCCTACGGCCGTTTTTAAATCAAAAAGTGTGCTGGAGTCGTTACGTCATTTCGTGAATCCATACGACTTTACCTACACTGATTGGCTTTTGATAAACTTGGTAACCTATCAGTCTCGAAGAATCCTTATAACTCAGTGACTGAGGGAGCACGTATTTTGCTAGTTACTTTCCTAAAAACATACTTCACAGTTGTTCATTTCGTAAAACGATTTCATTTTTCATTCATTTAAAAAACGTTAAAATTGAGATCCAATAGTCAGGTGATGAAGTCCTGAGAAAGGTAATTGAATTACAATTTATGGAAATTTCCTTATGTTTCCCTCGCATCTCTTAACTCAGCAAATTAGACGCGCTTGTGGTTTGTCATTGAGAGCATGTAAAACCGAAGAATCAAGGAATTTCTACCAAGGGAGAAATTATGGTGTTTTGAAACTGGTAGTATAACTTCTATTTAGTAACAATATTTTGTTTAGTCCATGATGTTATCAAAAATTGGAAACTACATGTTACACAATAGTACCTATTTAAAATGCTGAAAATCTACCTAAATCGGTCAAAAAATATTACTTAGCTTAATTTAATTCTCCCAAAAAATGTAGGTTTAACTTCTGTTTCTTTAATTTTTTGTTGAAACTTGTACTGCGAGTTGTAGGCTATTGGTAATTCTCATTGGTTATTGGTTATTCGATAAGACAATGCGCTGCTTCTCATGGTTTACAAAGACAATTTTTGAAAAATGATTTTATTAATCTCTTGTATTGAAAAAACTCATTTCGAACTATTCCTCTTCTCTCCCATGTTGCTGACTCTGTAAATTATGGTGATGGTAATAAGAGATTGAAAACGAAAGGTCTTAATGGATCTTCGATTCCTAGTTCGAATAATAATTGATCTTGAACTCCAAATTTAAAAGTAAAACTAGGAGAATAAACCATTTCCTGGTGTAATGCAGGCAAGGCATTCCTTTCCTGGCCTAATGTTGCCTAAGGCTGACGTATACAGACCATTCAGGCTAGGCTGACCTTTTCTGCGGTAATACAGGCTAGACTCACCTTTCCAGACCTAATTCAGGCTAGGCTGACCTTACCAGACCTAATTCAGGCTAGGCTGACCTTCCTAGACCTGATTCAGGGTAGGCTGACCATTCCTGAAGTAATGCAGGCTAGGATGACCTTTCCAGACCTGATTCAGGCTAGGATGATCTTTCCAAACATAATTCAGGCTAGGCTGACCTTTCTAGACCTGATTCAGGCTAGGCTGACCATTCCTGAAGAAATGCAGGCTAGGATGACCTTTCCAGACCACATTCAGGCTAGGCTGACCTTTCCTGAAGTACCTAATTCAGGGTAGGCTGACCTTCCTAGACCTAATGCAGGCTAGGACGACCTTTCCAGACCAAATTCAGGCAAGCCCGACCTTTCCTGAAGTACCTAATGCAGGCTAGGCTGACCTTTCCAGACCTGATTCAGGCTAGGCTGACCATTCCTGAAGTAATGCAGGCTAGGATGACCTTTCCAGACCAAATTCAGGCTAGGATGACCTTTTCAGACCTGATTGAGGCTAGGATGACCTTTCCAGACCGAATTCAGGCAAGCCCGACCTTTCCTGAAGTACCTAATGCAGGCTAGGATGACCTTTCCAGACCTGATTCAGGCTAGGCTGACCATTCCTGAAGTAATGCAGGCTAGGATGACCTTTCCAGACCAAATTCAGGCTAGGATGACCTTTTCAGACCTGATTGAGGCTAGGATGACCTTTCCAGACCAAATTCAGGCAAGCCCGACCTTTCCTGAAGTACCTAATGCAGGCTAGGCTGACCTTTCCAGACCTAATTCAGGCTAGGCTGACCATTCCTGAAGTAATGCAGGCTAGGATGACCTTTCCAGACCTGATTCAGGCTAGGCTGACCTTTCCTGAAGTACCTAATGCAGGCTAGGCTGACCTCCCCAGACCTAATGCAGGCTAGGCTGACCTCCCCAGACCTAATGCAGGCTAGGCTGACCTCCCCAGACCCAAGGTAGGCTAATCGATCTTTCAGTCTAATTTGACCTTTCCTTCCCTAATACAGGCTAGGCGAGATGACCTTTTCGTTCAGCCACCTCTGAAGCTAATGTCGTTAATTTTTTTGGGTAATTTTCTTCCAAATTTGTCAAGTTTATCTAAGACGCTTTCCTGAGTATTATCCAACACCCAAAAACTCATAGGGAGCTGCCTGAAGACTAACCCACATGTTTCCTGAAAATTCCCTTCAAAATGTCACAATTTTATCCGAAAATCTGGTTTTGTCTTGGACAGGTAGACAGACGTGAAAATTGTTCAGAGAGCTCTAAAATTAAAAAAAAATGCGAGTGAACATTTTGTTTTGGGAGGACTTAGATATTTTGAGATAGGACTGCGTCTTCGATAGTAAGGGCAACAAAATTTTCGTTATTCATTTTGAGAGTATTGTGCCTAAACCCTACAATCATTATCGATGACCACAGATGATTTGAAGCTAGGGTGGAGTGGGGTAAATGTGGAAATGGGGCTAATGCGGAAATGGTTTTGAAAATGGCGCCATTTGAGCGCCTTGCCTCAGAAACCTTCTCAATGTGTACCCAGTTATGTTGGTAACGCTTATTTGTCGGAAAAGGCGGGCTCAGCTGCTTATTCCTAACGTTATCCTGACTTACTAGTGATTAGCTCTTCAGACGGCTTTGTTTGCATTTACCCCATTAATGCAACTAAATGTTTTTATGGGATTCGAAGGCCGTTTCCGCATTTGCCCCGATTAGTGGGGCAAATGCGGAAGTCGGTCGGAATTTTAAAAAACACAGTTTGGACCATGAGAAGTAAATCTTTTGTAAAATTTGAAGAGTGCATCGTAATCTACGTAAAATAAGCTACTCATTAAAAAAAAAAAAAAAAAAAAATGAAAATAGCGTTTTCAAAGGAAAGTTACAGAGGATCAAAGTTGAACTATTGACATTTTGGGTCGCAATTGCCCCACTCCACCCTATTTTAAATAAGTTGATTAATCATTTGAATAGTCATTCAAATAAACATAGTCATGTTTATCTATGTTTCTTATCAACCATTTCTTATCTACTTGGTATGTAAAGTATTAACCAGCCTACCAACGTTTAAAATTCGAATTTCAAATACCCAGCCCATGAAGTACCAAGGTCTAGAAGCAATCGCTTTTAAAAACGGAAATTATGGATCGGAGACGAAAATTAATTCCCCTCAGCCCGGGATTTTGGGATATGACACGAATATTCCAATGACCAGGGCATATCAAGGTGACCTTTATTACCGCTCCTGAACTTCTGAGGGTGTGAAGCTGCCCAATTGGAATTGCAAAACAGCTTTTGAGAGTAAGAAGGGAAGGAAGAGGACGGTGTTGCCCGGAGGGGTGGTCAGGATGGCCTGCCCATACAAAGCTCATTATTTCGCTTTCCACTCACTTCAACTTCGCACTTCTAAACCTTCGACACCTGTCCTGTCCTGGCGTGTTCCGTTTCCCCTTCAATCCAACGAACCTTGAAGAAGGGTCTCCTTTGAAGGTACCCATCCTAAGTAGAGTTGGTCCAATGTGTACGTACCTGTCTTTTTTTGTGTGGATTCTTGTCATCCATTCGTCCAAAATGAGTGAATGGGCATTAATATATTGACAGTGCGAAAACACTCGAAATATTGAAACAATAAGCGAAAATTAGAAAGAAAAACAGAGTAAAGAACGGTTGGTTCTGAGAGAAAATTGAACGAATTTCCTGAAGCGGCGAAGTTCCTGTTGCAGTCGGAAACTAAAGGGACAGCCCCTCAATTTGATCCGAAGATTTGATTTTCTCCCCCTTTACCAAGTTAGATGAACAGTTGAAGTAACTTTTTCTTGCTGATAATGGGAAATATTTTCTTCGATTCTTCGTGTTTGAACATGGTTTTCAGTATTGAACCTACTTATGCCTACTCCGGTCAATAATTAGAATCATTTCTACATCGGGAGTCGCTGGTTCGTTCTTGATCAGGATTTATTCCCCCATGGTTCCTGGTAAATGAATGTTGCAAAATGGTGTACTACCGCAAAGAGGTCTTCTTCTGTAGCAAGTCCACACGTACGGGACGAAGTACTCCAGGAACATGGGGCAGTTTGCAGTATTGTAGCACCAGTCATGCATTTTACAACACCTGGAAAACGAGGGTGTGACATTAGTATTTTCGAAGCAGTACGTAAAAGACATATTGTAACTGAGAATATTATTGGAATTTGTTAAAGCAAATGATGAATGAAAATGCTGCAGAAATGTTAACAAAAGCCCTTAAAATGCCAACATCGTTTGATCATTGCAGAAATTTGACAAACTCGAAGAATGTCTTAGGTGACAAAAATGTTTTAAAAAACATCTGATTTGAAAAAAATTTATCGTTATTAGTCATATTCTACACCAGCTCTTTGAACAGGTAACCGATAGACAAAACAACTTCTCCCTTGCGAGGGAAAAACATTAAATCATGTTTAATGTTTTTCCCTCGCAAGGGAGAAATTAGATTGCCGATCACTCAGCTGATCAGTGACCACTCAGGCGCCTTCAGCATTCTCCATTGACCCTGCTTCTCAAATTTCAGCTTCAAATTTCAGAGAAAATGGCCTTGGAGCTCACTCAGCTGATCAGTGACCATCTTGGTACAACTAGACCCCAAATGGAGCCGATATAACGTGGTAACTAAGAAATCGGTCCGTGGTAACTAAGAAAAAATGGCCTTGGAGCTCACTCAGCTGATCAGTGACCATCTTGGTACAACTAGACCCCAAATGGAGCCGATATAACGTGGTAACTAAGAAATCGGTCCGTGGTAACTAAGAAAAAAAAGCGTTGCAGATTTGCGTGTCGGAATTCACAGAATGACCCCCAGCCCTAAAACATTAAACATGTTAAAACTACTCCAACGCGAATGTCTCTAGTACAGTTTTCGCGATTCTTCGAGACAAACGAAATTGCGCCTTAGAAGGGAAATTGGTCAAAAAAGTTCCATTCTATTTTCCATCCATGTTTGAAATATTTTTTTTTGTCATAAGCTATTCATACTTATAGGACATTTTATGCTAATTCTAAATATACCTATGTTTAATGTCAGGGCTGTTCCCTATCACAGGAAAGCAATGGAAAAGAAGACAGGGAAAACCCTCCAGTGCGCGCCAAACCTGCAGCATCCTACACACAGCGACGATCCACCTGCCCGAACACCAACTCCATTTTTGTGGATAGAAGCTGCAGAGCCCAAAAATCTTAGGGGAGGCTCCATGATACCCAGGATACCCTGGAGTGACCAGAGAGACTTAGGTTTAGTACCAGAGAGCCTGCCTGGTATTCAGTCCCAAAGCATATACATCGCCCTACTTCACTCTCAGTAATCTGGTGGGTTAGTGAATAGTTGCCAACTGCCCTGTCCCCCAACCATGCTGACACTTGCTATCTGTAAATCTTCAGCCTAGCGCCAATGATGCCATCTTCTCTCTGCAAGCCAGCCAGTCCAAGATACAGACTTTTTCGCAGTCTGTGCTCTGTCATCCATACCCTGAACTGTTACAAACCACGACACAGATTTCCTCCAGGCCCCACAACATGAGTGTAGTCTATAACAAGTACCTATGATAGGCAGGCATCTCCTCAAGCTGAACACGGATTTGTGCACAGGTGTCCCCTGGTAGTTATTGAGTCCCTGTATGTAAGTCGAGTCTGTCATTTGAAAGTTGTTTGAGTCAGAGACATGTTCGATGCCAGAGCACACACATTCAAAGACACTTTATTTATTTTTTACATTTATTTTACTGTTTGCTCCACAATTTGTGCTGACATGATTTCAATAAAACTTGTTCTTTTAACCCATTCAACCCCGAGCCTGATACGCGCTCCCACCCCATGGCCCATGCTGCTCCTTCCACAACATTCGGTATAGGGGGCGTATTTTCTTCTCGAAAGAGTGCTTCATTGCTATAGTAAACGAAAAAAGCAGTTTTTATGTATTTTTTTCGAAATGTCATCATATTATGTCATCGGGCCACAGGGATGTGTATCATGTGTATCACTGTAGGATGTGCTGGGTTGGGGTTGATATGACGAGACGGAAGTTCCCGATTTGTTGCTGGAATCTTTTGTTTTTCCGTTTACCTTCCTCGACTTTCATGAACTCACTATTGAAAAAACATATTGTTTAGTAATGCATGCATTCCAGGGGACGTCCCATTGGATAAGCATTAGATCAGTTAAACCAGTTGGTAAGCGATAAAACTGTTTCACTCGATGTAATTTATTCATTACTTTAGGCAAGAAATACTGACCCCCCCCCACCATTATCCACCTTAACATTTCTAGCGGCATGGGAGCCTCGAATCTGAAGAGCATTTTAAAATCCATGATCTACGATACCCAACATGCGAATTCGAGTTACCCCCCCCCCCCACCTCCCCAACGCCAACAATGGTGCCAGTCTGGCACCAAAGCGGAAATACGTCGTAACATTGAACTTTCATCTGTTAGTTTTGGTAGGCAGTCCGTCGAAGTTCACATCCGTATTCAAGGTGAAACACAAAAAAAAACCACGAAATAAGCGGTTTATGGCATCATGGCACCATGGTGGCACCACTATTAGTTCCATGGTGGTACAGAGAATAATTCATGAAAATTCGGAGGTATAATGAGAATTTTTCCTCAATTTCAAAGCTTGGGTACAATTAGTAAGTAGTAAAGGAACCAAAATATTGAAAAATCGGATATTTTGTGAATATTATCCCCCCACTCACCCCCTCCCCTTGCGAATTTTGGTACTCTGGTAAAATCATGTACAACTCGGAAGTTATTTGAGTCAAACAAAAAAAGAAACACGCAAATCGGTTGGAAATTGAGGCCTGGGCAGAGTTTACAAGATTATGCACGCAAACGCACGTTTTTTAAGCATTAACCCCCCCTTTCCCCCTCTTAAAAAGCAAAATCCAAAATTCCGGCGCCGTAGTGCACAACTAGATAGTATTACGCGTCAAACGAAAAAAGAACCACGAAAATCGTTTGAGAACTAAGGCCTGGGCAGAGTACACAAGATTATGCCCAAAAACGCACGTTTTTCGAGCATTAGCCCCCCCTTTCCCCCCCTTAAAAGGCAAAATTCGAAATTCCGGCGACGTAGTGCACAACTAGATAGTTTTCCGCGACGAACAAAAAAAGAACCAGGAAAATCGGTTGAGAACTAAGGCCTGTGCAGAGTACACAAGATTTTGTTACACACACACATACACAGATACACACACACATACACACACACATACACACACACACACACACACACACACACACACAGACATACACCTATGGTTTTTTTCGCGGATTTGGATTCAGAATGGTCTAAAACGGATTACTGTGTGGTTATTTTTTTTTTCTGTTGAGTGTTGTCTTCCTTCACCCCAGATCGATCGCATAAGGACGCCCAAGTCTTACTGTGGGACGTCCTAAAAACAATAAAATCTTTCTCGGGATGAATGATGACTCGAAATAAACGTCCGAAATGCGAGGAATGGGAGAACTGGAGGGCCATGCAACAGGAGGCTGGTAAAGGCGCAAAACAACTGATTTCCACAATCCATCGTGTTATCTAGGTCGAGCAAAGGGTGCTAACGGGAAAACTGCCAGGCCAAGGTTATACAACCTTCCCAGGCCTCAGCCAACATTTTTGAAGAGATAGAGGTAACCTGTGAGCCATGGCATCATAATAATTATAATTATATTATAATTATAATAATTATAATGGCATTATAATTATGCTGTCACCGGACCGACCGAAATTCCGCCCTGACATCATATGATGTTGTAAGCTTTTTCTTCACGTTCAGTAACACTAGTTCTTCCTAAAAGGGGGACAAGGGGGTCGACACTGTAAAACAAAGAAAATATCGGAATCTTAGAACTAGTATTTAAAGTGGTACTTAACTGGTCGACTGGTAGCGGCGTTCTCCCGAGCGGCTTGGAGAAGAGGCGTAGTGTTCCACTTTTATGTAACTCTGTTATATTTGCAAACTGTTAAACCTGAAGGGTAGATTCACCTGAAGGGTGTTACTGTATCGATGTATTGAATAAATGAATTTACTTGAAGGTAGTTGTTGATTGAAAAGCAAGTTCCTAAAATCGATACTGTGATATTTTGTAAGTTCAGAACCTGGGATGCGGGTCGACTCTAAAGGATAACTACAGGTTACCAAAATGCTTATTTTAATACCAGGAAGATATGCGATACAGGTAAGTATTTGAGCAATATATACGTTCTGCAAGGTATCGATCCCAGGGATCGATCGCCTGAGGGGCGTTACGGCGTGATACAAAAGGTAAGCAAGGTAAGTTTCTTTATCTTTATGACTAGTTATAGTTCTTAGGATGAGATACGATACGGTTACGAATAGAACTGTTACAGGTTACTCTTTAGTTATACTAATTTTGTTACGCTTTACTATCACTGAGTCCACTGTTACGTCTACCTATAATTGGCCAATGTATAGAGTAGAATATTGTTAACACACTCACGTTCCGGGTTGCCGAAGCGAGTCCAGGCGATGGTGTGGCGCAGTTTTGATGGGGAGAGCCGGGTCAGGACTGGTTCCACGCGGTCCTCGATACTTCGCGATCCGGGCGACGACGCGGTTCCAGGGGAGGCAGGACGGACAAGCACTGGCTACTGACTTCTCACAGTTTAAAGACCTAGTGACTTGGGGGAGGCAGGAGGACGATACGGTACAGTTCGACGGGAATGACTGGGTCGATACGGTACAAGGGGATGAACGCTTCAAAGATGAGGGGAGATCACTTCGAGACAGCTGGCAAGGCTTTAACTTCAGGACTAAGGGTTTTTCGGCATTACATTGGAATATCATCTCTCCCTCCTGACCAGTGTTGCCATCTCTCTCCAGGGTGGCCAGACTGGAAAGAGATGGTTGGTGCTTTTCTGCCCTTTGTTGATGCTGGTGTTTTAGCTGCTTTTGCATGGATGTGGCTCATTTGCATGGAAGTTCTTCCCTCTTCTTGACAGTTGATTATTGTTATGTTCTTTGGTGGTGTTTGAACATGAGTGGGAGGTCACGCCCGATCTTCACTGTGACCTCTTACGGGCTTCTGGTCCCGAAGGGGTCTCAGGGCTTAGGGACAGGCAGTGCCTGTAAGGGGAAACAGTGAGCAATTTGGGGATTGCTCACATTCCCCGCCCCTTCGGGAGCCAGGGTCATCTTCGATGACACTGGGCACTGGTACCTCTTCGTTGGGGTATGCCTGCCTCAAGGCAACCTCGTACCGGTAGCGGCGACATCCGGAACACGTCGCTGGCATTCGCGCCTCTTGATGGTCTGGAGGGCAGGTTGGCAGGGGTTTGCGATCCCGGTGTGCCTTCCGCAGCCGTTGCCAGAAAGTCTTACATGCCGTACATCTGAATTTCAGAATGTAACGGCATGGTTGCTGACAAACTGGGCACTCCTTTGATCCTTTTCTTGCCGACGACCGGTCCGGTCGGGGATCCAAAGGAGTGGCTGCGGTCGGGGTCTTGCACCTCTTAATGCGGAGTCGTGGTACCTGGACAGGTGTCGATGTCCATGAGGATGATTCCGGGTCCTTTGATCGAGATGGAGTGACCACAAAATCGGCGGGGTCCACTTCGGTGATGACGGCGATTGACTGCTCCCTCTGGCCTCGGGATGGGGAGAGGCTTCGACCTGGTGTTGGTGGTGGCGACGTCTGTTCACAACAGTGAGTGATTTCTGGAGATGTCATTTCAGAAGAAGAGCATGAAGCGACGGGAGACGGTTGAGTTACTGGTGGCACGGAACGACTGGTTCTCGCCGCGGGTGGCTCCACGGGGTTTGGTGCTGGCACTGGGTCGAGCTGTTGGGTTCGACGCAGTGCTCTCAGCAGACTCTCGTTTTCCTGCTTCAGTTTCCTCTGTTTCTGCTTCATCTTGTTTCTTTCCTCCAGCAGAAGGTCGCGTTCCCTTGCAATTCGCTTAAAGGTGGGTAGCCAGGATGCAAGTCGGGTTAGAGATGCATTGCAATTATCTCTCAGGGCGGCTCGTGCCTCATAATACTCGGTTCGGGCCATCATATGGAGGTAAGTTGCCAAGGTGCCGAGGGCTAATTCTGGATGGCAGATTGGTTCGGGGGTATCGAGGACGGTATCGGGGAGGGTCGCCAGTTCAAACGTCTTTTTAACGATGGACTGATGCAGTGTCGCGACGTGTTCATCCGGCGGTGGGGGAAGATCTCTTGCTTGGTCTAACTGGCGCTGCGCCATCCTATAATTAAATAACCTCTTAATAGTATGGTACCTCGGAAAAGTGATAGGACATTTTGGCACAGGCTGAGGTGGCAGTGTCTCAGATTGAATCATGTGGAAACTAAATTTTGTAAGGTAAGTATTTGACCTGATGGGTCTTGGTTAACGCTGAGACCTATTGGGCAATATCTTTCTGGTATAATAAATGTACATGTATAATAAAAATTTTTTTTTTTTTTTTTTTTTTTTTTTTTTTTTTTTTTTTTTTTTTTTTTTTTTTTTTTTTTTTTTTTTTTTTTTTTTAAAATGAACTGTGTAACTTTGTAAATATGTAAATAATTTGTAAGCTTTGTAATTATAACTTGTAACTGTATCATTGTATCATTACCATTAATTTGTAATCTTTATTCTTTGTAATACGTATTGTGATTTTGTGTCTCTCTTGTATGTTTCGTGTTTGTGTTTTGTAATATTTATAATGTATTGTCTTGTTGTGGTGTACGTTTCATCTGTCTGTGTTGGTTCTAGTAGTAAGTTAGTTAGTCGAGCTTTTCCCTGTGTGCAGGTTTCTATAGTTCACCGGTACTCTACGACGGAAGGTGTATCCAGACGTGGTCGCTCCGCTGGTTTCATCAGTCGTGGTTCCTGACTCTTCTACAGGGGCTGATGGTTCTTGGGCGGTTGCCTGAGAATACTCCTCGTCTGATGATGTTTCCGGTGGATCTGTCGTTTGATCCCATATATCATCTGTAGTGGTGACTATTGGCTGTTCGGAGTTGGTTACTGGACTTCCGACGGTTCCTCCGGTGGAGGGTCCGGGTTGTTCTGGTTTCCGACTCTCAACTGTTGGTGTTTCAGGTTGTAATTTGGCGATCCCTTCTTTGGTTAAGGTCAAGTCTTCGGCTATCATTTTCTCTATCGGGTCTTTCGTTACAGGTTTCACAGGTGTACTCTCCGCGGCGGGTGGTTCTATCACCTGGTCCGTAAATGCTCCATCGGGAACTCCGTTGGCAAAAGCTGGCTTCAAACGGTTTATGTGAACGGTTTGTCGTTTCACATCGGCGATGTCGCTAATTTCATATGTGACATCGGTGTATCTTGCCACTACCACCCAGGGTCCCGACCAGGGACTCCATAATTTTCTGGCAGCTCCCACTGGTGGTTGTATTTCACGGAGATACACACGGTCGTCTACGTCGAATGATCGTTTGGTTAATCGGCGATTTATGACATCACTCCGCTTTTTCCATGCGTCATGGAGACTACTGATTGCGGCGTTTCGTGCGATTCTGAGTCGACGCAGGTTCGAGTCTTCAGGGTCCACCTTGATGTTCTGGAAGGTTTCGTTTGGAAGTCTAAGTTCTCTTCCGAATGTGAGGAAATTTGGTGAGAACCCAGTGCTTTTGTGTGGTGTTGCTCTGTAAGCGGCGATTGCCACTGGCAATACGGCTTCCCACGCTGTGGTCTTTTTCACGATCTTGGCTAAAATATTGGCGAGGGTCCTGTGGAATCTTTCGCATACACCATTCCCCTCGGGGTGGTATGCCGTGGTGAATATTTGTCTGATTCCCCATTTCAGGCAGAGTTCTCTGGTGGACTTGGCGGTAAATGCGGTTCCTCTGTCTGACACCAATCTCTCTGGCACTCCGTGCGTCGGAATGTAACGGGTTGCTAATATGCGCGCTACCGTGCCTGCGGTGCAGTCAGTTACCACATACGCCTCAGCGTATTTCGTGAAGTGGTCAATTGCTGTCATGACATACTTTGGTGTGGATCCGGACGTGATTGGTCCGACAAAATCCACGCCCACAATCTGACCGGGTCTCTCCGGGAGCAGAGGTTTCTGGAGGGGGTGTCGCAATCCGCTTGGCGTATTTCGCCTCTGACAGGCCTCACATTGTTGAACGTATTCTTTTACATCCTTTGCGAGGCTCGGCCAATACCCCAACTTCCTAACGATTTTTTCCATTGCTTCCGCTCCGGGATGGCCGGCCCATTCGTTTCGGTGACAACGCTCCAAGAGCCAATGTCTCAGTGAGGTGGGCATGAGTGGAACCCATACCGGTTTGCCTTTCAGGGTCACTTGAAGTTCACATACTCCATTCACCTTTCGGGACTCTCCGTGATTTCGGAACAGTACAGTGGATTGTACCCAGGGGTCGATGTTCTGCGCGGCAATCATCAGGCTTCGTGGGAACTCAAGGGTTAGAGTTGCGACGTTTACGCGACTCAATCCGTCGGCATGTGTCATCTGCGATCCCGGACGGTACTTCGGAGTGAAATTGTATTCTGCCAATCTTAGTATCCATCTGCCAATTCGGGACGTTGGATCTTTGAGTCTCATGGCTGCTGTAAGGGCCATATGGTCTGTTTGTAATTCAAACGTCCGACCCAGCAGATACTCTTGAAAGTGTCTTACAGTCCATACGACGGCGAGGAGCTCCCTTTCTGTCACTGAATACCGCGTTTCCGCAGGGTTTAGTTTCCGGCTTGCGTAGGCCACGGGACGTTCCTGTCCATCATGCTCTTGGGAGAGCACAGCTCCCAACGCGGAGTTTGAGGCGTCGGTGGCTAGGATGAACGGCTTAGTGAGGTCCGGGTAGGCCAACACAGGTTCCTGCGTGAGTTTTTCTTTTAGCCTGTCAAAGGCAGTTTGATGAGCATCGGTCCATTCGTACGGTGTTCCTTTCTTGGTCAAATTTGTCAAGGGTGTTACTATCTCGGAAAATTTCGGGATGAACCTGCGGTAGAATCCCGCTAATCCCAGGAAAGATTGCAACCTGAGCACGGTCGTTGGAACAGGGAATTCCTTGACAGCTCGAACTTTTTCTGGTTCGGTGTATATTCCATCCGATGTTACACGATGGCCGAGAAAACGCACTTCGTCTTTCAGGAAGTCGCACTTGGCCAAGTTTACCTGCAGCTTGGCGTCTCGAAATCGGTCAAAAACCTCTCGCAACTTCTTGAGATGTTCCTCAATCGTGGGTGAGAATACGATAACATCGTCTAGATAGACTAAGCACTGGTCTCCCAGGACACCATCTAGTACATTATTCATCACCCGCTGGAATGTTGCCGGGGCGTTCTTTAGGCCGAATGGCATTCTCTCATACTGAAAATGTCTACCAAGTACGGAGAAAGCGGTCTTCTCTTTCGCGTCGGGGTGTACCGGGATTTGATGGTAGCCCGATACCAGGTCAATAGTTGAAAAATATTTGCAACCCCCTAACATGGCTAACGTTTCCTGGAGTCTGGGAATGGGATAGGCATCTCCCTTCGTGATACGGTTCAGTTGACGGAAATCCGTACAAAATCTCCACTTCTGTTCTTCGCCGGGAGGTGTCTTCTTTTTTACCATGAGTACTGGTGCGCACCATGGACTAGTAGAACTGCTTATTATCCCAGAGGCCAACATATCCTTCAGTTGTTTTTCCACGACCTCTCGAAGGGCGTGCGGGATTGGATACGGTTTCTGGTTGGTAATCTCCGGCTGCGTAGTGGTAATCTCATGAGCCACCTGGAGGCTACAGCCCTCCCCTGAGGGTGGTTGGAAGAGATCCCAGTACGAGAACAGAGTGTCCTCAGCCAACTTTCGAGGGTCAATTGGCAAATGGGACAGTTTCTCCCGGACCATTGATTCTGTTTCGGGTCGGGGGTCTTCCCATTGATCCGTGGGTATCATTTCCCACTCCTCAGCTTCTGGGCATGAATTCTCCGACGTCCATTCTCCAAGATCCATGTCGCTATTATCGGGGTCGATTTTGC
This sequence comes from Apolygus lucorum, assembly GCA_009739505.2. Classification (NCBI taxonomy): domain Eukaryota; kingdom Metazoa; phylum Arthropoda; class Insecta; order Hemiptera; family Miridae; genus Apolygus; species Apolygus lucorum. Next base: position 35,316,307 of record CM019168.2, on the reverse strand, counting down.
ACGTTTTCATGCTGTAACTGCCATTCATCGGAATTTCTTGGGCCCTTTTGCGTTTTCCTCCGGTTTCTTGAGAGGCGCCCGTAGATAAATTTCCTTGATGTGGGTTACTGGTTTGACTAGTGTTGGTCGGCGATACACATCGCTTCGTTCCATTGTTCATGTTTTGAGTTTGGGTAATCGCAAGTATCGATACACCCTGCGATACAGCGTGCGATACCCCTGGTGTCGCTTTACGTTGTTGGGTCGATACCGCATCTGATACATCCGGCGATACAGTGTGCGATACAGTGTGCGATACAGTGTGCGATACCTCTGGTGTTTCCCCCTGTTGTTGCGGGGTTACGGTGGCCGATACACCTTGCGATACGGTGGGCGATACCTCTGGTGTTTCCCTCTGTTGTTGCGGGGTTACGGTGGCCGATACACCTTGCGATACGGTGGGCGATACCTCTGGTGTTTTCCTCTGTTGTTGCGGGGTTACGGTGGCCGATACACCTTGCGATACGGTGGGCGATACCTCTGGTGTTTCCCTCTGTTGTTGCGGGGTTACGGTGGCCGATACACCTTGCGATACGGTGGGCGATACCTCTGGTGTTTCCCCCCGTTGTTGCAGGGTTACAGTGGCCGATACACCCTGCGATACGGTGGGCGATACCTCTGGCATTGTTATTTGGAGTTCTTGTTCCTCTAGGTTCACAAAGGCAGCGGTTACCGAACGAGAGGTGCTGGGGAGGGCCGTATCCGTGCCATCCTGATGGCTCAGGCACTGCGATACGGTGTCCTCCCTCCTCTCGGACGGCAGAACTACCCCTATGTTCCCGAGACTTCGATATTCCTCCTCCCTATCCACCGTTACCGATTCGGTTTCCGCTCGCAGTTCCATGTTGGGTCCAGTTGTAAAGGTTAAGGGGATTCTCCTGAGTACATCGAGACCCAGTAGGTTCAGGTCGGCCTGTTTCCGTGCGAATACCGGGAAGGTGTGCGTGAAACGGTGACGCCCGATACGGGTGTCGATGACCTGTTCCCCTGCAAAGGGTAGTAAGGTCCCGTCCGCACCCCAAGCCACTACTTTGGTAGGTAGTAGCGGTATTCCGGCGATCGGACTCGCCAATACGGACAGCGCGGCCCCCGTGTCTACCAACATGCTACGAGTTTCAGGTCCGAGACCCACGTCCATTCTAAGTGTTCTCACTAAGGGTTGTTCCACTGCGGTCACGCATAACTTGTTATCTTCTGGTCCCCGATACAGAGTCACTTCTTTTATATGGTTCGGTTCAGCGGGCGGTTGTGATACGGGAAGTAACTTCTTTTTCTGGTGACAATCCGGTTCCAGGTGTTCTCTCGACCCACAGAAATTGCAAAATATCGTTTTCTGCGGACTCCGTGGACAATCCACCGGGAAGTGATCCCTGGCAGCGCAAAACATGCAGGGGTATCTGGGTATTGGTTTGTCCTCGTTACGTTGGTCACGATAGTCACCGTTCCACGGGGCTCGCGGTTCACCGTTCCACTTGTTTCTCTGTTCCTGGTTCCTCGGTTCGTTGGCCCACTGGTTCCTTGGTTCGTTGGTCCACTGGTTCCTCGGTTCACCGTTCCACTGGTTACGACGCTCCTCTCCGTATTTCTGTTCTCTTCTGGGTACTGGTTGGTCTCGGCGCGGGCATCTGGCGGCGAAGTGGTTCGTTCCACCACAATTATAACACCTTTGTTCGGCCGATACCGCTGCGAGGTCCCAATGTTCCTCCACTTCTTCCGTTTCGGCCAAGGTTTCCTCTAGTTCCTCGGCATTTTGGAGGGCGATACGTATTGTTGTGGGTCGGTTCACCACCAGAAAAGCACTCAATTTTTTTCCGACACCCTTTATGAAAGCACTAAGGGTTTTTCGTTCGACCCATTCTTGTTGGTCATGTCGATCCAGGTGGGTTCCCTCCTCCAACACTGCACATCGGGCCAACCCCCGTATGCGGTCTGCGAACTGCCGTAACGTTTCCGAAGAGTTACGTTTCACTGTCCATAAGGAGGCTGCGGCATGTTGCGGGTTTTGACGTCGGAACCACGATAGCATTTCGTCTCGGACTCCGTTATAGGCATTGAATCCATCGAGAGCATCGTTCCTGTCGATTAGAAACTGCTTGGCCGTTCCTCTCGTCTTGATTCGCAGTAGTTTGAGTTTCTGTGCCTGCGTCAAATCTTCGGTCACCGCATCGAAGTTCGTGAAGAACGAACCGACACTAAGCGCACCGGTCGCGTCGGGGTCCCAAGGTTCCACCTCTAGGAGTAGCGAACGCGGGATACCGTTCCCACCCTCGTCCTGGCTTGACGCGTTATACTTCTTCAATAAAACATTCATTTGTTTCATTGTTTCCGTAAGCGCATCAACCGGACCTTTTTCCTGAAACGGATCGGGATCCGCGAAATCCTCTGGGTCCCCCATCGACATTTTCACTTTGAATCAAGCAATACCGGGAAAATACACTCACAGTCACAGACACAGGGTCAGCTCTGGAACGGTTCTTGTCAAGTTCGGTTCGTATTGTGTTACCGTGTGACGACACGGGTGTGTGTTGTGTGCAATACAGGTGTTGTTTTATGCGATATAGGTGTACAAGAATGTCAATGTTACGCAAATAAATCCACCACTTTTCCTTGGTATTGTACCTTTCTATGTGGTACCTTATTACGATACACCCTACACCCTGGTTCTGATTGTTTTGATTCCGATATGACTCTACTAGAAGAACTGTTACTGAACGTGTAGCTACAAACGGAACTGGGTCCGTGCGGGGCGCACCACACGTAAGTCCGGGCGATATACCGACCCGACACACAAGTTATCGAGTGCGATACGGCGCTTCGGAATCACGATACGCAATTATCCCACCGTTTGCCAACAATTTGTAAGCTTTTTCTTCACGTTCAGTAACACTAGTTCTTCCTAAAAGGGGGACAAGGGGGTCGACACTGTAAAACAAAGAAAATATCGGAATCTTAGAACTAGTATTTAAAGTGGTACTTAACTGGTCGACTGGTAGCGGCGTTCTCCCGAGCGGCTTGGAGAAGAGGCGTAGTGTTCCACTTTTATGTAACTCTGTTATATTTGCAAACTGTTAAACCTGAAGGGTAGATTCACCTGAAGGGTGTTACTGTATCGATGTATTGAATAAATGAATTTACTTGAAGGTAGTTGTTGATTGAAAAGCAAGTTCCTAAAATCGATACTGTGATATTTTGTAAGTTCAGAACCTGGGATGCGGGTCGACTCTAAAGGATAACTACAGGTTACCAAAATGCTTATTTTAATACCAGGAAGATATGCGATACAGGTAAGTATTTGAGCAATATATACGTTCTGCAAGGTATCGATCCCAGGGATCGATCGCCTGAGGGGCGTTACGGCGTGATACAAAAGGTAAGCAAGGTAAGTTTCTTTATCTTTATGACTAGTTATAGTTCTTAGGATGAGATACGATACGGTTACGAATAGAACTGTTACAGGTTACTCTTTAGTTATACTAATTTTGTTACGCTTTACTATCACTGAGTCCACTGTTACGTCTACCTATAATTGGCCAATGTATAGAGTAGAATATTGTTAACACACTCACGTTCCGGGTTGCCGAAGCGAGTCCAGGCGATGGTGTGGCGCAGTTTTGATGGGGAGAGCCGGGTCAGGACTGGTTCCACGCGGTCCTCGATACTTCGCGATCCGGGCGACGACGCGGTTCCAGGGGAGGCAGGACGGACAAGCACTGGCTACTGACTTCTCACAGTTTAAAGACCTAGTGACTTGGGGGAGGCAGGAGGACGATACGGTACAGTTCGACGGGAATGACTGGGTCGATACGGTACAAGGGGATGAACGCTTCAAAGATGAGGGGAGATCACTTCGAGACAGCTGGCAAGGCTTTAACTTCAGGACTAAGGGTTTTTCGGCATTACATTGGAATATCATCTCTCCCTCCTGACCAGTGTTGCCATCTCTCTCCAGGGTGGCCAGACTGGAAAGAGATGGTTGGTGCTTTTCTGCCCTTTGTTGATGCTGGTGTTTTAGCTGCTTTTGCATGGATGTGGCTCATTTGCATGGAAGTTCTTCCCTCTTCTTGACAGTTGATTATTGTTATGTTCTTTGGTGGTGTTTGAACATGAGTGGGAGGTCACGCCCGATCTTCACTGTGACCTCTTACGGGCTTCTGGTCCCGAAGGGGTCTCAGGGCTTAGGGACAGGCAGTGCCTGTAAGGGGAAACAGTGAGCAATTTGGGGATTGCTCACAATGTCATTGGGGTTGAATGGGTTAAATGTTTTCATTTCTTTTTCAGTCAACACCCTTGTCCCTTCAATTTGGGTCACGTTATATTTTATGTAAGTTCTTATTCAAGATTCTACGCAGGAGTAGGATTAATATTAGATTCAATTTTTAATCATCTTTATTTTGCAGACACAGCGCCATCTCAATGTTACGCTAGAGAGTTGTCACACTTTAGCCACCACAGTCATAACAAATTACCACAAAGCTTACAATAAAATGGTAATGTTCACTAAAATTGTTTAAAAATAACTTTTTTGGATCCTGTTTTGAAAATTGGATTTCTTGGAGTTATCCAAAATTGCTAGCCAACGAACTCATACTTTCTTTTGTTATTGAGGACATTATGGCGTTTTAGCAAGATCCAAGGGGGAGTTATCATCTGAAATGACATTCATAAACCAATAAATAGGTACTTGAGACACTTTTCCCGATATGTTGAGCACTTGCCGACCTCAAAAATCCCATCATATCCAGAGAGCCTATTGTTTTACAACCTTGACTAACATTGAAAAACCAATGTGGCAATGATGAATCCAGTTTGGAAACTCTACTTCATTTCAAATTTTACCTGTCGATTGGGTCCGTAGGGTACCCCGACCCTAAGAACCCGCAATAGCAGCCGTATCCCTTGTATCCGAGTGGGTTGCAGCCCGTGGCGCAGAGGACCATATTGTACAGGTGTACGACTCCTCGTTTCTTCCTGTAAAACACGGAACATCGTATATTTATCGGTATCAATAGGAATAATTTACAGATCATCAGATAAAACAAAGTATGAGGATGTCACCAGAAACCAAGGGGACGGAATTTTTACACATTTTGACGTATTTTCTTCTAATCAGATGGGCTTTGTAAATCATTGAGCACGATGGGGGGGGGGGGGGGTAAGAAATGTGGTTCCAATTTGAAATAACAAAGTTGGTCACGAATTCGCGGACACCCTGTATTAAAAACTAGTTACCTATTTTTCGGCCATCGTTTTGAAAAATTTCAGTAAAATCCGAGAATGGATACCACCACGTGATTCAGCGTCGAAAATTAATTGAAAAACATGTATAACACTTGGGGTCTACCTCCATCTCAATTTTAGCGCAATCGCATGTCTGCGCGCTCCTAGACGGGTTGTGCGCAACCAAAAAAAAAAAAAAAACGCTGCAAATCATTGCTCAAAGGTTTATTATTTTCTGTATAGATCACCCTTCTGTATAGATCACTGGTTCTCCATCAATAGCACCTACCACCATCTGTATTCTCCATTGACCCGCCCTCTCAAATTTCAGCTTCCTGCGTTCAACAGAAGAGAAAATGGCCTTGGAGCTCACTCAGCTGATCAGTGACCACTCATGCGCCTTCAGCATTCTCCATTGACCCGCCCTCTCAAATTTCAGGTTCCTGCGTTCAACAGGAGAGGAAATGGCCTTGGAGCTCACTCAGCTGATCAGTGACCACTCAGGCGCCTTCAGCATTCTCCTTTGACCCTGCCTCTAAAATTTCAGCTTCCTGCGTTCAACAGGAGAGGAAATGGCCTTGGAGCTCACTCAACTGATCAGTGACCACTCAGGCGCCTTCAGCATTCTCCATTGACCCGCCCTCTCACATTTCAGGTTCCTGCGTCCAACAGGAGAGGAAATGGCCTTGGAGCTCACTCAGCTGATCATTTACCACTCAGGCGCCTTCAGCAATCTCCATTGACCCTGCCTCTCAAATTTCAGGTTCCTGCGTTCAACAGGAGAGAAAATGGCCTTGGAGCTCACTCAGCTGATCAGTGACCACTCAGGCACCTTCAGCAATCTCCATTGACCCGCCCTCTAAAATTTCAGCTTCCTGCGTTCAACAGGAGAGGAAATGGCCTTGGAGCTCACTCAGCTGATCAGTGACCACTCAGGCGCCTTCAGCATTCTCAATTGACCCGCCCTCTCAAATTTCAGGTTCCTGCGTTCAACAGGAGAGGAAATGGCCTTGGAGCTCACTCAGCTGATCAGTGACCACTCAGGCGCCTTCAGTATTCTCCATTGACTTTTGATTATGGAAATTTGATTACTGGTTACGCAGAAGGCAAAACTGTATACAAATCGAAGAAATGAACAGCGATCGCATTTTAGTCAGAAAAAATTTCAACGGAGATTAGACCTCTTTTGCGATTCACACTCATGATTCTGTTTTATCGAAGGAAAACCTTCAAGTACTCGTAGGGACTGAACGGTTTGCCCTACAGAGCTCCGGGTGGTCTCAAAAATTTTTTAAAATTCAGTACTATTTAAAATTAGTGAAAAAACGATACCTTTATTTCGAGAGTTTTCGAGCTAGGGCACTCTTGAAAATTTCATCCCTTAATTTTCACCCCTTAGAAGTGACCTACATCAACCAAAAGCTTCGCGGCACAACTAGACCCCAAATGGAGCCCATATACCAAATTTCATCGAAATCGGTCCATGGTAACTAAGAAAAGTGCCGCGTACGGCGTACGGCGGACGGACGGAAATTTTTTTATTCGATTTTCGGATTCTACGTACCTTGAAACGTAAAACATCAAATTTTGAGGGGGGGTTAAAATTTTTTTTTTCTTGCTCGATTCCAAAGGCTTATTATTGAAAATAATAAACCAAAAAAAAAAAAAACGGTTGAGGGGACTAAAATTCATGAAATTTTGCATAGAATCCGAATCTGCAATAGTAAAATTTACTATTTAATAGAAATTTTCAATAACAAAGTTGGTGGGCGTCGCGCACGATTACGCAGGTCCGCAATGCGCGAAAGTGTGATAGTTGAATTCCTCGTAAAAAATTAAGGGGGGTTACCGCTTGAAGTTTTTGTCCACTCCCCAAAACAATGGAGATAAAAAGGGTGGACCATTCATTCGCGGACACCCTGTATAACCTTTATAACCCTTAGATATAACCCTTTATAATAATATTATTATAAATGTTATGTTCACTTAAGGACTTCTGTTATTCTTTCATTTTTAGAAACTTTTGGGCATAGAAGTAAAAAATTGCACTAAATTTCAGTATAAGTTTTAGTTAGTTTTAAATTATGAATTGGTTAGTCATCCAACAACGCCATCTCTCTTCTGGGAACCACAACTATACGATCCCTACTTGGAAAATCGGCGTTTTGCAAGCTTTACAGCCATAACATCTCTCCACTGAGGCCCGATACACCTACATAGCCAACATACGAGTTTACCCCTACCAACCCAGTAAAAGCTATATTATGTAAATAGTTTGTACACATATTTCCCAGTTTTCAGAGGTTATTCCATCTAGTCTCGGGTTCCACCAATTCCATACCCAAAGCACTGGGGGGTAATTCCTTGTATAGAGATGTAAACCTTTTGGAGTGTCACAACCGCAATGGACTAGTGACCGTTGGTTTCGTATATAATTCATGAGGAGAGCGTTATTGCATTAGCTACGCAGTGGTGAAATATTTCGTACTCCACTCCCTTTGCTCTACAATATTTATAACATCGCAGTTCGCCCTTAGGGATATTTGTGGGCGATGATTCTAACCGGATTGAGTTATCGTCCATCCATTCACAATAATCAGTGACTCTCAGAGTGACAGTGTTCATTTCCACGCCGGACCAAAATCCATATCATTCCATTACAAATACAGCGAACGAAAATTGTATTTCACATGAGCAACCCAAATGAGGTCTAAGAGCAATTACCCAAAAATGGCTTTTCTTCGTGGGAAGTATAAATGAGCAATATGTTCGTTTATTTAGTTTGAAAGCATTCATGGAGTGTGGATTATCTAGTGTTAAGTTGGGAGGATATTATGGCTATTTATATACCGATGAATGTAAGTACATTCTGCATCTTCCGAAGGTATTGAATGCATTGTATTCCAGCAACGGGTCAACAAATTTGGGTCCTCCGCTCGGATTTTGCATTTCAGTGAACCATTTTTTGCAATATACTTTTATATTTTTTGATACTCCAAATCTGACGTTTTTACTAAGTACTTATTGAAGATTTTTTCGTCTTTTTGACCTTACTTCAATTTCCTTAATTTACAAGATAAACTCAAACATATGAGGATACCGTTGGATAGAGCGTTGGCTTTCACTTTTGTTTCATAAACATTTCACCTATGTCACGTTTAAAACGTTTTTTATTTTGTCCGAAATTGAATTTTTGTCAATTTCCTGCTTCTTTAACAATTTTCAATGGTGTTTTGCTACATATCACCTACTGGAAAATGGATGAGCTCCACGGTGAACTAATCAGGCAGTTTTGAACAGAAAAATTTGTGTTTAAACGCGGAAAAACGTGAACTATTACATGCCAAAACGCTGATTTTGTTCAACAATTCCCGTTTTTCCGCGTTCAAACACAAATTTTGTTTGTCAATAACTTCTCTAAAATAAAAGTTTAACGGACCGATGGAAAGCTGATAAAACGTAGATGTGTCAACCGTGGAGCTCATCCATTTTCCAGTTGGTGATAAGGTAGCAAAACACCATTGAAAATGGTTGAAGAAGCAAAAAGTTGACAAAAATTCAAGTTCAGGCTAAAAAAAAAAACATGTTTGACATGACTTAAGTGGAATTTTCAGGTACAAAAATGAAAGAAAATTTAACACTCTTTCCAACGGTATCACCATATTTAGTTTTATCATGTAAATTGTGGCAGTTATGGCCATTTTAGTCAGATCAAAACACACACAAAAAATCTTCAAGTGTAAAAACATCGGATTTGTAGTTGAGTAAAAAAATATACTTAATAGGAAAAAAGTTGTTGCAAATTAGTTGCAGAGTCGATCCCCAAAGTTTCAGCGTTCTTAAACCGAGCACCCTACAGGTATAGCTGGCCCCCAAGTTACTCCCAAGAGATGTATCTTAGAACGGATCGTTGTATCAACAGCCGTGAGAAAGGCTATGTGCTATTCCCACTGGGACAAGGATTTTACATCATTTTATGGGAAGATTTCACGGTAATTCATAACATTATAGTTCCTAAATAGTTGAATAATAATAGACAAAATAGTTGAATCTGAAACGTATCTCGACGGAGGAAATTTTCAAAAGCTTGTCAAAACAGAAAATTCGCTGAAATCAGAGCAATGTTTTTTCCACTCAAAAAGCTGATAAAATATTGAAGCTGAGTTAAGTAAGAAGAATCCTTTATATGAAAAAATGTTTAAAGGCGTCAAGACGAATTAGAGTTATAAAACTTTCAAATTAGGACCCGAACTTCTTAAATATTTAATAAGACCTCCATTGGATCAAAGGAAATTGACGAAATGGACCGTCATTAAAAATTACCTCCGAAATAATGAAATTAGAATGTCATTTTCAGTCCGTTATATTTCTCCGTCTCGTTAGCAGACTAAGAAAAACTTTCTTCCTCAACTTGAATCAACTTTCTCGATAACTTGGAAACAACTTCTATTGCCCCTCTATTCGTGCTCCATCTTTTGTTTGGGACGAAAAGCTCGCGGTTGAATGGAAAAGCGCATTATTTTTTAGAACAATACGCCCAGTGGAAACTTGAGAAGTTATTCTATGTCTTTTGACTTTTATCACTGATACTCCCGGTAGAGGGGAGAAAACTGTTTATAATTATTTTCATTATCAATCGACACACAATGTTGACAGTCTGGGGAGTCTCAACAAGGGAGTATACCCTACTTCCAGCCTTAAGGCTTGGTAAAGGTTGGTTATAATTTTTCATATTTTTTGCAAACTTTTTTTGATGAAATTTGGTATGTGGGCTCCATTTGGGATCTAGTTGTTCCCCGAAGATTTTTTTGGTTGATGTAGGTCACTTCTAAGGGTTGAAAAATAAGGGTTAAAATTTTGAAAACACCCTAACTCAAAAAACGTTGATATAAAGGTTTTGTTTTTCCATCAATTAAGGATATTATTGAATTTTTAGAGACCACGCGGAGCCCTGTAGGACAAACCGTTCGCTCCCTACGAGAACTTAAGGGTTGGACTTACGATAAATCAGAAACACGAGTGTGAATCGCAAAAGAGGCCTATTCTCCGTTCGAATTTTAGCTGACCGAAATGCGATCGATGTTTTTCTTCATGTTGGTTGGTGATAACAATGGCAAAGTCGTGTTCTTTGCAGAAAAGTGATCTATATAGGAAAATAAATAACCTTTGTGTAATAATTTGCAGTGTTTTTATTCGATTTTTGGATTGTACGTACCTTGAAACGAGGTCTTTTCTTTCGATACGAGGGAATGTCCCAATTTGAAATAGCGCCTAATATGGCCACTTAGCATTTACCAGGGAAGGCAATACCACGGAGTGTGGAGGCAATGTTTATGAGTATTCTTATCACTAAAATTTAGTGATAAGAATACTCATAAACATTGCCTCCTTTAATAGCACTAGAATACTCATAAACATTGCTATTTAATAGCACTTGGGAATGACCGACAAAGTAGATAATTTCAAGGATGTTTTATTTTTTGTTTTTTCTTCATCTAAGTATTTTTCAACTTCCTTTTGCTTGGGGTTTAATGAGCTTCCAAAGAACCATTTGTGCTCGATTTTCTTCAACAATTATTGCCGATACTGTAGGAACACTTCTGTTCGATTTGACACATTTGAGGTTCCTATTAACCCTTGATGTCCAGAGATAACTTTTTGAAAGTCCGTTTTTCAAGCTTTCTGCAACACTACTTATCCACTTTTAAGACAAAATACAATTTTCCCTACCGAGGTATCGATTGTTATGCTATCGTTAATTGCCCTACCTATCGTGCCTTCAACTGTCCACTGTTTGATAAAACACGGAAAAATCATCAACTCCTGGGATAATATTGTGACATAAAATAGGTGTGCATAAAAATAAGTTGGTAAATAAACTCGTCAAGTTCATTTATAATTATGTTCCTACGATCAATTTAGGATATTACAAGTAGTATTTCCCTACAAATACAAACGTTTTGTATTTGCACGAAAATACTACTTGTAATATCCTAAATTGATCGTAGGAACATAATTATTGTTCAGTTCATCAAGAATTGTTTTTTTCAAGTTGTTTCTCCGGCCCTGAAGTGGGGTTTTGGTGAATACCGACAGCCACCCCTCTTGAAGAATCTTTGTAGAACCTCATAACAGAGAACCCTCCCGAGGTATCCAAAAGGATCCTCCCGGTTTTCGTCAAATCAAGAAAAATCATATACCACTCAATTCAAAAGCATTCTATGCCTCTTAACTAGTCAAAATACTCCAAAATTTGGAGAAAAAAATTCGAATAAAATCAAATGTTTTCAACAAGTGGGAAATTGAGGGGTAAAAAACGTACTTGTTTTACACTCTATTTCTTTATAAACCTCTAGTCTCTCAGTCTGTAGGCGATATTTGAGAGTACTTAGTTATTATAAGCGCATATTAATTCCTACTTATTATACACTTTTCCTACTATGAGACAAGCCCATGTACGATAATCAGACAAACCTTTTTCAAACTTAAGTAGATTGTTGAGTATAAAAGTCATGTGCTGTAATGAATTTTTTAACAACAAAAAAACCTTCATTCGGTCTCATTTGATCGATTTTAGGAAAATCATGTTACAAATCAAGTGCAAACGAAAGCTAACGGATATTTTCCCTATAAATGTACTGTAACGTGCGAACACACAGAAACGATTTTTGGAACTCGAAACACAATTATATTTTTTGGGTGTTAAAATTACTTCCTAGCTTACCAAGTTTTAGAACAACACAACACGTATTTCATACTTGACACCACAACATGCGTCTTCCAACAACTACCAGTAAACATAAATTCCATTATAACAATCGGAGACATCTAGGATGTTACAGTACATATCACAACATCAGAAGTATCAAAATGTCCAACTGATCGAAATTCCCTTTCTGTCAAAATGTCTATCGTATCAAAATTACCTATGTATCAAGATATGCAACGCATCAAAATGACCAACGTATCCAAGAATCCGACTTATCAAAACCAAGGCGTCAACCAGAATTTATTGACGAGAAGCACCTTGTCGCGAATAAAATGTTGTAATCGCATAAAACTTGTGGACGTATCAAATCCTTTCATGATCCTCGTAAGGGGAAGAAAGAGTTACTACGCGATTTCCACCAGTCACGTAGAAGGACGAGAGTTGAATAAGTGGAGAATGGATTTTCCTTTGGCTCCTGTGGACATCAAGTTCTTGACTTTTTATTTAGGTTTGAGAAATATTTTTCTTTCGTATAATCCATATCCTTTTCAGTGTCCATGGAACTCCTTTTGAAGAGTCTTTGTAAAAGCAGACCTTGGATGGAGCACTATCCTCAACAGTCCGTCAGTGCTCGGTGTCAGTGTCATTTCAAATCAGTTCTTTCCATTCCTTTTCAAGCGACAGCTTTAGAGGATGAGTATGATGCAACTAAAAGCAAAGCAATCGACAAGTAGGTAGTATATGACATGATAAGCATCATTTCGAAGGCCCCATTTCCAATAGAGTGCTTCATTTGTACTCGAACAGAGGTAGCTGAACGGGGATATCAGGAAGAATGGCGCAGTGCGTTTACCTTTACCACCTTGCCAGTATTCTAAAGCAAAGTTTTCTGAAATTGAAATCCAAAGATGAGAAACTGGTAGGATTGAGATTTTGCTACATTACTATGATTATAGGTACCTACCTAACTATTCAATAAATGAATACCTCCATAATTTTAGAGATCCATTTCGTTCATCGTGAATTTGCGACTAAGTAACGTAAGTAAGAAAGAGTTCAAGGATTACAAGCATTCAATTTCCTCAGTTTTCATCAAATTTTGATAAAATTCCTGAACATTGTGCGAGTTGAGTTGTAGAAGGTTAATTTTCTGGCTAGAAAGTACAAATCAATATTTTATATTGAAGCAAGCTTAGCAGGATTCGAAGATTGGTGTATGTAGAAGCTGAGAAGTAGAATGCGAATGCAAATTGTTGAACATAGGTAGGTTAGCTGTTTGTCTTTTTTGGTGTCTTGTCTGCGTGTTATTTTGGTATGTTTAGTTCTGTCTGGGTTCCATTGTATGAAGCCTATAGGCTTCATTAATAGAGTGCTCATTTTCAAGTTGTTTTATTGACAAAAAGTGATAATTTGTAAACTTTTTTTTTGACTGGTTGGTAATAGCAACCGCAATCATATTACATTAGTTAGTGGTTCATAATATGAACATATTATGTTGTCTTCAAATCAATAGTTTTTTAGTCTTGAAGAGATACAAAAGAAAATCTAGGCTCTTTCCGCTTCCTCTTCCACATTGACCTTTGCGCAAAGGCACTATGTACAAAAACGGAGTTTTGAGAAAAACGCAAAAGAAGTTTTCACCAGCACAATTCCTAAAGTAATGGCTTATTCCTCTAAAATCTTAAATTTCTTATAAGCTATACTCTTCAAAAAGTTCTTCCAAAAATAGTTTTGTTGAATTTGTGTTCTTTGGAAGAATGTGGAAGATTGATGGACATAGTTTTTTTGGCTAAGTAAGATTAGGAACATGGATCCTCCAGCCAAGTTCGATTGTGGACATGACCCCTTTGAGTAAAGGATTTCATGACGCTCTCAATCATAATTTGGCGTCACAACCGGTTTTTTTGGTGACAGACTGGCACCAGAGGGTGGTGACGCCAGGCGGTTTCGCGTGTTGGGTAGGTATAGTTGATCATGAATTTCGGAAAGTTATTCATGAATTATACATGGATTACTAAACATCAATAATTATATTTTTCAACTCTTTTATTCTTCTAGAAATGTCAAATAAATAAAAATCTTAATATTATATCAATTAGGAGCACAAAAATTGAAGGAACTCTTGGTTTCAAAGGACCTCCAAAAATTTATTCGTAAGCTACCTACCTTCTGTTTAATAAAATATCACTGTTTAATAAATAAAACTCAACGTACTAAAAAATAAGCTATTTAAAAATGAACTATTATCAAATTTTTTACTTAATTATCACAAAAAATTTGCTGCAAATTACTAAACAACGGTTTATTATTATAATCCGTTTGCACAGAATACTACCTACTTGCAATAAAATCGGTATCCTGTTTAATCAATCAATAATAAAATCGTAATTTGATCATTGGTTGCGAAGAATGCACAACTGAGTACTACACCAAACTCATATCAATGAAACGATTAATGCTCGCATTTAATGAGCTGAAATCTGAACGGACATTAGGCCTGCTTCCTATAGTGAACAATCTTTTGGGATGAAAACGGAGTTGAGTAGAATGTTGTCTATTTCCACGAAAATAATGAGTTACAAGTTAAATCGATTTCGACGGTTAGGTCATCATCAGTAACAAACAATAACTGAAGGTACATCACAAAGAGCATAGCTTATATAGGTACAAGTGAAAGGGAGCTTGAATCCCATTGGTCGAGAAAGTGAAAGTCATACCCAATCAAATAAGTGAAAGGAGAATCCTATTGGCTCAGAGAAGTGAAGGGACCTGGGAGGATCATCAAATGCCAATCAAGGCAGACAAAGTGAAAGGGGGCTCAAACATTGGTGAGGGTTACATTGTGAAGGGGAGACCAAGCTATTGCAAGAAGGAACCTATCAATGGTGAAACATGTTGAGGGACCACCTCATTCAGACATTTACCAGACCTATCACTCTTAAGAATCTCGAACTTTTCAAGCACATCCAACATACCTCCCTTCGGGCAAAAATGAGGAAATTCTATGTACCGTCCGTTTGTTAGATCAAAACTAAAGTTATGATTGGATTCTCTCAGGTGATTCGCAAAAGCAGAATCACCTTTGCTATCCCTGAAATCCTTCTCATGCTCTTTTATTCTTTCCCTAAATTTCCTACCAGTTTGACCACAATACTCAAGCCCACAAGAACATTTCAGCTTATAAACCCCACTTTTATCTTGAACGCTAATTTTATCTTTAACAGAACCCAACGAAGCTTTAAGATTATTTTTATTTTTAAACCCTACTTTGAAACCTCTAGATGATAACATTTTGCCAATTTTGTCAGAAATCTTTCCATAATAAGGTATACTTATCCACTTTTTCTCTTCTAATACAACTTCTCTAGCCAAATTAGAAACCCGTTTGGTTAGTCTGTTTACCAATATCGATGTAGCTAGCTGCAAAGATGTGGTTAATGGGCTTATCCATGGGTCAGGTCTCGATGTTTTTGAAAAGGATGAACTGTGTAGTCTAATGTCTGTTTGTATGGATCAGAACTATTTTCTATTTGAAGGTAAATATTATACTCAGCCAGGGGTAGCCATGGGTTCACCGCTGTCTCCTTTGCTTGCGGATATTTTTATGGATCATCTTGAAAAACGAATCTTTGAAAAGTGTAAATCAAACAACCTTTTATATTGGTATAGGTACGTTGATGATATAATAATTCTATGGACAGGAACTGAAAGGCAACTAAATTCTTTTCATGAAAAAATCAATACACTAGATCCTTTTGTTAAATTCACTCTTGAACTAGGTGGAAATAAGCTTAATTTTCTTGATCTGTCCATCTCATTGATTAACAGAAAACATGATTTCTCCATTTATAGAAAAGATACCTACAGTGATATCACTATTCATAGTACATCAAATCATCCCATAGTTCATAAACATGCTGCTTTCCATAGTATGATCAATAGAGCTTTGTCAATACCAATGAGTGATCAAAATGTATCTAAAGAAAAAACATCAAGAGTATAGCCGCAAGCAATGGATATGGAGGATGTCTCATTGATTCCATATGAAACAAGGTTCTTAGGAAAAAGCGTAGAGACGGGGTTTCTAATTTGGCTAGAGAAGTTGTATTAGAAGAGAAAAAGTGGATAGGTAAGTATACCTTATTATGGAAAGATTTCTGACAAAATTGGCAAAATGTTATCATCTAGAGGTTTCAAAGTAGGGTTTAAAAATAAAAATAATCTTAAAGCTTCGTTGGGTTCTGTTAAAGGTAAAATTAGCGTTCAAGATAAAAGTGGGGTTTATAAGCTGAAATGTTCTTGTGGGCTTGAGTATTGTGGTCAAACTGGTAGGAAATTTAGGGAAAGAATAAAAGAGCATGAGAAGGATTTCAGGGATAGCAAAGGTGATTCTGCTTTTGCGAATCACCTGAGAGAATCCAATCATAACTTTAGTTTTGATCTAACAAACGGACGGTACATAGAATTTCCTCATTTTTGCCCGAAGGGAGGTATGTTGGATGTGCTTGAAAAGTTCGAGATTCTTAAGAGTGATAGGTCTGGTAAATGTCTGAATGAGGTGGTCCCTCAACATGTTTCACCATTGATAGGTTCCTTCTTGCAATAGCTTGGTCTCCCCTTCACAATGTAACCCTCACCAATGTTTGAGCCCCCTTTCACTTTGTCTGCCTTGATTGGCATTTGATGATCCTCCCAGGTCCCTTCACTTCTCTGAGCCAATAGGATTCTCCTTTCACTTATCTGATTGGGTATGACTTTCACTTTCTCGACCAATGGGATTCAAGCTCCCTTTAACTTGTACCCATATAAGCTATGCTCTTTGTGATGTACCTTCAGTTATTGTTTGTTACTGATGATGACCTAACCGTCGAAATCGATTTAACTTGTAACTCATTATTTTCGTGGAAATAGACAACATTCTACTCAACTCCGTTTTTATTAAAATGGTTTTCCACAATCTCATCGCGAGTGATTTTATTCGAATCGTTTGGGATTCAATTTTGGTTTTCTGATTTATTTCAAGTCCAAGCCTTGTTTTCCTAAAGGGAGAGAACGATTTTTTTCTCATTGTTTTTAGAGGTAAAATCATGTACGCTTATGAGAGAGTATGGTCCTATGATGTCACTGGCCTATTTATCTCAAAAATGACATTTTTGGACATAACGCCTTTGTGCTTTAAGGATCGATATGACTAGAGTAGGAGTACAGAACAGCAATATTTTATATGCTACTTTTGGATGTTATTTGAATTGACCCCTGTCTGCTTGTGACTACTTGGTATTGCTGGTTCTGCAATGTTCTGCTAGTTGATATGTATTGCTTCATCAGTTTTTCATTAGGTACCTGTATTGTGATTATAAATTATCAATTATGTTGTTATGCCTTCTGGGTTCCACGCCTCCGGGAACCTAGACAATCTGCAAACTCCGCGTCACATCATGCATAAATTATTGTTCACAAAACCTTGAGCAGCGATGTTTATCCTTGACTACAATAACAAACTTAGGACAAGTAAAGAGATCGATAACCCTTATATATTTGGCGTTTGAAAACGAAAGTCGATCTTGCTGGATCTGGCAATAGCTCTGAGGTCAACCATGAAACCATACCTCTTTGCACCCTTTTGGCTAAGTACATTATTTTATTCACGTTTCTGTTCCATTAATTATAATTGTATTTTACTTATTTAAAGCAATTTTGTTCAAACAAGAGTTTTGCGTTTCTGTGAACAATTTTGGTCCCGTACTTGTGTGTCAGGGCCGCAGGTATACATTGAGGGGATCTCAGTCAGTGAATAAACGGATTTTCCCACTTTTCTCAGGCAATTATTGGTCGATATTGACGATTCCTGCGGCAATCTTTGAGTTTTTCATTTCCCAAATTTCAAATTTTGGTACAATTTTTTAACTGGTTCATGGGTATAGAGATCATAAAAATAAGAAGAATGCCAGAAGAAACATGATAATTGGGTGATTATTTCCAGAGAAAACTGGGAACAACTGTTGATGAAAACTGACAGCTATGAGAAGACTGGGGGAGGTGGTAGGCCTTCAGACGGGGAGGGGGGGGGAGACCGAGCTCCGGTTCGTAAGAGATTAGACTAACCCACAACCTGGAAGGAATGGCGACCGACTGAAACCCCCTCAAGCAAAACCATTTTTTCGGGCAAATATCTAACTACTATTCAGCAAGAAGGGACCGATTTATGTGATATTTTCTGGCGACACGTGGATCAGGCCTTAGATGGTTCCCTATGAATATCATATAGGAGATTTTGATGTGTTGGACATTTTGATATTGGATAAGTATAATGTGTTGAATTACATGGGATATACAATTGCTTAACCAAACCCTTCTATATTATCATCAACTAATATTGACAGTGTTTCTTTCCCATCCCCTTCCAAATTTTCGAGTTTGTCCGTCCGTTTGTGTTTTCAGGTTTGTCCGACGAATTGGCTCCTCTGTGCTCCTAGGGAAAACGTACTAAAGCTGAAGCGCGGCTTTCATTCATAAAATAGTTTATCCACGGACCACTCCTGTTCCTTAGGTAGATAGTAGGTAGGCACTCCATAAAAAGCACAACGACCTACCTCCGGTGATGACCGGTGCAGCGGCTTTCGTTGCGAAAAATGACGTGGCGAATCGCGGACGAGTCAGCTTTCCCGCGTAGCGATCGCCAAGTGAAGTTGTGCGATGTCGGAACTACTCGATAGTATTACGTCGAGACCTTTTTGTAGGTACCGTGTAAGTGGCGGAATACTTTCCCACACACCCCCTTGATTCGAAGGAAGAGAGAATATGAGAATGCAAGAAGGCAGGAGAACGAAGAAAAGAAGAGGAAGGGATTTGAAATAAATATAATAAAAAATGAATATAAAAATTGAAATAAATATAAACAATAGCTTGCTCGCATTCACAACACGATTACCTGTGTATCAAGATATCCAACGTATCAAAACGTCCAACGTGTACAAATATCCATCACATCAAAATCTCCGATACATAGACCAAAATGTCCAGCGTATCCAAATTTCAAAATATCTAAAAGTCCAACTTATTAAAACTTCCTTTGTGTCACAATCTCTATCATAACAAAATTATTTACGTATCAAAATTTCTTACGTTACAAGATATCCAAAAGTATTAAAATATCCAACGTATCAAAACGTCCAACGTGTACAAATATCCAACACATCAAAATCTCCGATACATAGACCAAAATGTCTAGCGTATCCAAATTTCAAAATATCAAAAAGTCCAACTTATTAAAATTTTCTTTGTGTCACAATCTCTATCATAACAAAATTATTTACGTATCAAAATTTCTTACGTTACAAGATATCCAGAAGTATTAAAATATCCAACGTATCAAAACGTCCAACGTGTAAAAATATCCAAAACATCAAAATCTCCGATACATAGACCAAAATGTCCAGCGTATCCAAATTTCAAAATATCAAAAAGTCCAACTTATTAACATTTTCTTTGTGTCACAATCTCTATCATAACAAAATTATTTACGTATCAAAAATTCTTACGTTACAAGATATCCAGAAGTATTTAAATATCCAACGTATCAAAACGTCCAACGTGTAAAAATATCCAAAACATCAAAATCTCCGATACATAGACCAAAATGTCCAGCGTATCCAAATTTCAAAATATCAAAAAGTCCAACTGATTAACATTTTCTTTGTGTCACAATCTCTATCATAACAAAATTATTTACGTATCAAAATTTCTTACGTTACAAGATATCCAGAAGTATTTAAATATCCAACGTATCAAAACGTCCAACGTGTAAAAATATCCAAAACATCAAAATCTCCGATACATAGACCAAAATGTCTAGCGTATCCAAATTTCAAAATATCAAAAAGTCCAACTTATTAAAACTTCCTTTGTGTCACAAACACTATCATAACAAAATTATTTACTATCAAAATTTCTTACGTTACAAGATATCCAAAAGTATCAAAATATCCACCGTATCAAACTGTCTTACTCATCGAATTTCCTTGTGCAAAATGTCTATCGTATCAAAATTTCCTGTGTATCAAAATTTACTATGTCCCAAGATATCCAAAGTATACAAATTTTCCAACGTATCAAATTATCCTATGCATCAAGATATCCAATGAATCAAAATTTCCTATATATCAACATATCCAACGTATAAAAGTGCCCTAAGTAAAATAACGTATCAAACTTTACAAAGGATCAAAATGTAAACGAACTAAAATTTGCTTTGTATCAGAATATCCAATGAATCAAAATATCCAACGTGTCAAAATTTCCAAAGTGTCCAAAAATCCGACTTATCAAAACCAATTTTACTTGAAAAAAATTTGATTTAAGTACAAAAAAAAACATCAACGACAAGTTTATGGACAGTATCAACGTTTGCCAAGTGGGTGTGGCACATAGCTTGCTCGCATTCACAATATGATTGTGGAGAATAGATTATCCGGTATTTAAGGGGATCATGTAAAGGTCAATCCGCAAGTCTAGTTTGGTCTAAATTACATCGCACTAGAAAATATAGGAGCTTAATAATTAGGTACCCAACAATCTGACCGAATCGTCAGTGGATGAGTGTTCGTAGTGTATCGGAGTTGCAATTTACGTGCTTTTGGCATACCACAAGAGCCTGTGCACTGAATTTCAGAGATGTGGTATGAACATAAAAGAAGTTGGCAGGAGAAGAGCACGATCCGACTTAATCCCAAGAATTTCCAGACTGTGATTATTGAGTAGATGGTTTTATCGTTCAAATAGGTGATCTGACTTCCTTAGTGTTTTGACTTCCTCCTAGTTTTTTAGTTTTCACGGATAAAGAAGGAATGGGGCTCGAGCAGATGGCTGTAAGGGAAAAGTCGAGTTGAGGGTTACACACCCACCTCCGCCCACCTGTAAACTACCCTAGCAAATAAATAATATTTATTTCGATTTTCGTATATTATACGAAATCGAAAGGCTCCATCGTTCAGTTCAGCCTTACAAACTGACGCACACCTACCACCCATCTCTCGCTTACACTTTCCTTCGCTTACATTTGCCCAAGAGCCAGTGTGTCAAATTCCAACGACGTATGATGAATGATTCATCATGAATCGGAGAGTAGTTAGTTAAACGTAGCTGAAGACTGGTCAGATTGATGGTCGGGATTTAACCAATTAAAAACTTGACA
The DNA here is from genome assembly GCA_009739505.2 of Apolygus lucorum. NCBI lineage: Eukaryota > Metazoa > Arthropoda > Insecta > Hemiptera > Miridae > Apolygus > Apolygus lucorum. The sequence continues at coordinate 35,295,149 of CM019168.2, read as the reverse complement.
TTCTTTTAAAATGACTGTGGCATGGTTTTGGTTTATTATTTTCAATAATGAACCTTTGGAATCGACCAAGAAAAAAATTTTCTAACACCCCCTCAAAATTTGATGGTTTACGTTTCAAGGTACGTAGAATCCAAAAATCGAATAAAAATGTGGCCGTCCGTCCGCCGTACGCGGCACTTTTGCCACTTAGCATTGACCGATTTTGATGAAATTTAATATGTAGGCTCCATTTGGGGTGTAGTTGTGCCCCGAAGATTTTGGTTGATGTAGGTCACTTGTAAGGGTTTCAAAATCAATTTTGAAATTTTGAAAACGCCCTAACTCAAAAAATTTTGATATGAAGGTATCGTTTTTCCTTCAATTTAAGATTCTATAGAATTTTTAGAGACCACCCAGAGCTCTGTAGGACAAACCGTTCGCTCACTACGAGAATTTAAAGTTTGGACGTAATATAAATCAGAAACACGAGTGAGAATCGCAAAAGAGGCCTAATCTCCGTTCAAATTAAAGCTGACCGAAATGCTATCGATGTTTTTCTTCATGTTGGATGGCTGGTGACTCTGCAGACGAGTGATTTATAGAAAAATAATAAACCATTGTGTAATAATTTGCAGCGTTTTTCCCTTGTGAGCTTCTTTCTGAGTTGTTATCAGTTCAAACATAAAAAGCCTTACGCTTCATTCATCTCGTTTTCTTTATGCATCGTACACTTCTCCCACAGGGATAGCCAATGTCTTTCATTGCCTCTGGACTTTTCACTTTCCAATTTGTATGCAGTTACAACACACGCTCTTCTAGACACAGTTTATCTTACAACTATCAAGGAAAAGGAGTCCGTTGTTATTACGACATACCTCGCTTGCCCGCTATTGTATTCTTTCAAACTGCTGGAGGCTCCCCATGGATTGTTAGTGTGCCCAATATAAACATCTACCTCAGTGATGTTTGTCCACTCGGCTCCTGTAACTGAAGGAAAGAAATAAAAATAGTTTCAAAATAGAAATTCCAAACCACAATAGTTTGAAACATGTAATAAGTGAATTGTAAGAGGAAAAAAGAATTATTTAACGACAAAAGATCGGTTGGCAAGTTACCGAATTTAAGGAAGTAAAACTTACTAAAATGTACTCAAGATTACTGAAAAATTTGTTTATTTTCAGATTTAAAATTTATTTTACTCATTAAATGAGTTAAATGAGTCGTAAATTTTACGAACTACTACTCATTCATTGGATATTCCTCACACTGAATAACAAGGACTCAGGGAGTTATTAGTGTTGCATGATAAGTATAGCGTTGGATAGATAAGAAGTAATAGTGTCACTAGTTACATCTATTCCTACACCAATTCTCGACTAGTAACTACTGCTAATAAGCGAAGAGCTAATGATGATGAATACGAGAAGATATTATTCATTGAGATTGGATGAATGCATCGGGAAGAGACGATCGTCCTTTAACCTAACATAATCAATGTAATAATGTAAGATCCTACACATCCCAAAAATCACAGATGAGGAAGGTCGACGAGATATTATTACCTAGTTAAAAACATTCAAAATGTGAGTCGGCCAGCTACAGTTAACAGAAACAATAGAGATGACCTTAAAGTTTCCTTAAGAAATTACGCCGATCAAAATTAATTTGAACCGTTGGAAAGTTGCTGAATCCAGGTTTTTTTCCGAAAAGAAGAACGTTAGGGAATGGGTGAAAAAAGAATGTATGAAAATGAAAGATGAAAATGAATGGGTGAAAAGTAAATGAAATGAACAGTGAAGTTCACCAAAAAAGTTGAACTTGACAAAACTTCATTCAAATTGGGATAAATTTTTATTTATGTATGCGTAGAATAATAGCCAAAGTGCTTAAATCGTTGTTGAAAATTATGTTAACAGATTGAACGAGCGATAAAAAATACTTAGAAATCTACATAGGTAGTTTCCATTTAAACATGTTCACAAAATCTAATTTCTTGTGCTTATTCTACGGACGTTTTTACAAACAAAAACGACTTATAGGGGTACATTTGTAATAAAAATTTCGCGTAGAATCCGAATCTGCAAATTAAAAAAGGAAGGGGGCGGGGGATATTATTAGTCAAAAGCAAGTTTCTGCGAATTGGCACGTTCTGAGCATGCGCACATGCGCAATGTAGTCGATTTTTTAAACCTACGCAAAAAATGTTTGAAAACAAGTAGTGGTCTGGTTTTTTAAATATGGGATGTGCAGGAAATGAAGGGAATGAGACACGTTCATTGGGCTACCCTGTGGGCAAGTGAAAATTTTGATTTTGGAAGACTCCAAGTTTTTAGACTAGCAGCATAAATACAGCCCTACCTCCGGTAATGAGGAACCATAAAAGCTCACATCGCTAGATTGCTTCAAGCTGTCTTTGCATGCTTAACATGAATGTGAATCTTCGAGAAATCCGTAACTCTGGATATTAAAAAAAATTAAAATCAGACTGATTTTGTTTAGTTATAGTATAAAGAACTGGATGTAGTTTTATTTATGCGTGATGGATTGACGACTGACAAGCCATGAATTCAAAAGTGTTCAATTAGCTCTAAATCGTGAAATGCAAGTAAAAATTTTGATTTTGGACGACTCCAATTTCGTTGACCTTCCGGTTGATTATCTTTGGTAGAGAGAAATTCAAAATCAGTGCTACACTATGTAAGATAAATATACATAAAATAACAGAGCTATGATTTAAAAATAACACCTTCAATAGGTCATAGGGCCGTAGCCCTTTTCTGGAGTCGAGCTCAACACGCCCTTTGTAAAAACCGTTCAAGAGTTGGTCTGGGTATACCTAAGTTATAACAACATGCAATCAAAACTTTGTACTCATCGGAAACCTTAAGGTAGAGTTCCTATAAACTCTGTTGTAAAGACGATTTTCTTCAGGGGAAAAAATGCTTGGGTTCATTAGCAAGGTAGAAAGCAACTAAACCAAGAGTTCTAGTGGAAAATTCACCTTCAACTGGACTCCTCGGCCATGAATTATTCAAGAGGGGTTCAAAAGGTTCGACGCGTTCTTACGTTATTTTCCTTGCTTCTTTTTTATATTTCAGCTTCCGACACAGAGTAGGAAGAAAGATATGGATCTGTCTTGAAAATCACGAGTCCGTGCCTCGAGAAAACGAGAAAGCCCTGTGAAGCGTACCGGGTGTCAGTAGTCAGTTCTGGGTGCTCCGTGGGAACAATTGCCGGCGTCAGACGTGTCTCGCCGCGTCTGATTCCAGCCGACAGTCAGGACGATCTAGTTTTCATTCATTGGATCTTCCTATTTTTTCTCCTCTTCGGAGGAGTTACTTCCGCGGTGCCCAAAAACGTGACTTATGAGAAGTGGTCTGTGTCTCTCTACGAACTAGGGTTACGCATTGAGTACGACGGAGTAGGGAAGGCCATGGAGGAAAAACATACCAATACCCGCAGCATGAGCGATGAAAGAATTGTTGAGAAATAAATTTCTTGCTTAAATTTAATTGAAAATAATAAATCTTTGGAATCGAGCAAGAAAAACATTATAAACCTCCCTCAAAATTTGATGGCTTACGTTCCAAGGTAGAAACAAAAAATACCAAAAATCTAATAAAAATATTTCCGTCCCTCCTACGAACACGGCACTATGACATGTTCCCCTCGACCAATTTTGATGACATTTGGTAACTCGGCACCATTTGGGAGTCAAGTTGTGCCTCAAAGCTTTTGGTTATTGCCAATCACTTCTAAGGGGTTAAAATATGGGGAAAAAATTTTCAAAACTAAAACTTTTGATGTAAGGTATTGATTTTTCATTAATTTGAAATAGCGACGATTTTGAGAATTTTTCAACACCACCCGTAGCTTTGAGGGACCAACAGATCGCCTAATGATGATAATTAATTACCTAATTCTTGAATGATTCATGACTTTTCTTCGTCAATTTAAGATAGTGTTCAATTTGGAAATCTACTTCATTCGAGAATTTTCTCAAAAACAAAATTTAATATTCTGGGCCTCAAAATTGAAATTTTCCAATAGAAGCCACCAGGAGTGTAATATTTCTGCAATAGCTGCTGGTTAAAATCCAGTATGCTTTTAATAAAAGTAGTTTATGTTCAGTCCTTCAATGCTTTATCGGAAAACACCATTAAAAACCATTAAACGCCCGAAACCCCCTCAAAGACGGCTAAATATCAAAGAGGCTCCAGGAATTACACTGAGGTTTTTAATACCAATTAAGAAGAAGGAAGTAACCAAATATTAATAATGTTGAAGGGATTTTTTCCCCGAATTAAAAATCATAATGACTGACCTTAATGAAGATTCGTAAATGTTAAAGTGAGGCCATTAAAAACGGAACGAGAAAAATCATCGTTATAAAAAAAAGCCCCCTTTGTGCGCCGTAGAGAATTTTTCTCTTGATGGCAAGAAAATATATGTATTTATGGGCATCTAGGCATTTCTACATACCTACTGTTTCATTCATTAAAAAAATTGATAAGACGAAAAAACTCAGGTAGATGAATGATAGGTAGAGACCAGAATTGTATGCAGCATGAATGCTTCAAACATGCCTTGAAAATGAAGTAAAAACCAATGAAAAATGCAAAGAATATATGCAGTGAAAAGTAAAATATAGGAGATTAAATTTAACAAAATTCTGAATGAAAGTTACCAAGTACCTATCCTGTTTTTATTAAAATTTAATAAAAACAGGACAGGTACTTGGTAACTTTCATTCAGAATTTTGTTAAATTTAATCTCCTATATTTACAGCATTTAATTTAGTTAAATTTAATCTCCTATATTTGAGCATTTAATGCTCAATATTTTACAGGTCAATGGTAACACAGCTGTTTCCCTACTGAACAAGCGCCAGTTTATGTTTACACATATATTTCCAGGTTGTTATGATATTGCGATCAGGGAGGATATTCACACCAACAGAAGTGATCGCAGCAAACAAATTACATAAAATGACAGGGTCTATTTAAACAGGAAATTCATTCTCGACCTCTCAGTCCAAATTTTTTTTCACTTTCTTCAATACTAACTTCACTCAAGTAGTGTAAACCCATTACAATAAAAGAAGTATACTATATACATTTCTTCCTTGATGGGAGATAAAATATATATTATGGATATGTCTGGGTATTATTGTCCCCATTAAGGGATATATTAGATGAAGGTTAATACGAGTATATGAAATGAACGTATCAACACAAACAACGAATCACCGAAGTGTAGAACGGTGTCAATTTTCATAAAAATTTACCTCCTCGATACACTTCTATTCTCTTCCAGTGGTCCTCAAGATACTCACTACCAAATTTCAGCTCTCTAGATTGATCAGAGAAGTAGGTGTGATTCACTGCTAACTCAGCTGATATGACTCCCTCGCTTACTTTCAATCATTTTCCAAGAAATTGTGTGGTTCCTAAATTTCAGTGCTCAAGTTGAACAAGAGAGATTTATTGCCATCCAGCTGATTGTCCATTCAATAATTTAATGTTAATAAATAGACTTGGATAGATTGTTAATAGACGTCGTAATTCCATAGTAATAGTAGATAACATGTGGTCATATCAGTGCTATTACGACGACGAGCAACTGTTTTAACTTTCAACAATTCAGAGGCGCCTAAACTGGTCTCTCACCTGAGTATCAGAATCACAATAAAGAACTCGTCAACAAGACTAGGTAACAGACTACGAGTAAATACGCCCAGGGAGGACGTACTCGTATCCATTTCGAATCTAAACTCTTGAGTTATATCTTCTATGAACAAACCTGTTTCCAACGTAGAGAAAAGTCTAGGATCTAGAAAAGTCTAGGTGGTTTTAATTGACCAGAAAACACTCCTCGGTAACCTGTGTTCAAAAGGCAAGAAACCAAATTCCTATCAAACTATACCTTTTCTCTTTCATTAGTAGATTTTTTCTCTAACAATTCGGTTTCAATTTAACTTCATTCAGTCAAATACACCCAGTACACTTCCAGTAGGCACTAATTTTTTCATTCATAATTCACAACAGGCAAATTCATAACAATGATTTGACTGAAGTATGAGGCAAACTTGTTAAGATAGTATTTATTTCGCCATACCATAGCGTTTACATCCAACAAGTTAAGATCACTCCTATTACTCCTGTTCTTATCGTGGTGGGAGCGATGTGATGTTTTCAGTTTGCCTTTTAATTGTTTTCCCTCTGCTTAACGGTCCGGTTCTACATAAACTCAAACGTTACTCGTTCAAGGTTGGTTTCTTAGCAAGAGTCGGTCGGCGGTCTGAAGAAAAAAAAAGCTTCTCGCGTGTAAGTGCTCAATGGTGTTTCCATTGTTACTGACTTGAGCTGATGAAACATGCATTAGTCGTCTTCGCCTATTAGTCTTTTTTACCGTAGATTTTTACGACTCAGGCCAAAAACCTCAGTTTGCTGCCGATGCGTAATGACCGAACGTATGTTAGTGATGTTAAAATAAAGGTTATTTAAGATGTACCAGTAAAGTAACCCTTTTTCTATCGACTCTTTCTACTCTCTCAACCCCCCCCCCCCCCCCAAACATCACGATAGCTTGACTATAATTATTGATTGAGAATTAAATGAACTCTCGAGAGGCTCATTTGTTTCGAAAACTTTCTTGCCCAGTTATTTCACCCAGTCAATTCATGTGACCTAACCTCCGCTAGATCGCATTACATTCTTGATTTGAGGTTATCAAAAACTCATTTCGTGCGGGCGATCCTGAAGTGGAAGAAGGTAAATCTTGCTTCCGCCACTGAGATCACCAACAAAATCGCCGCCGCATTGAACTGAGTCGATTCCCTACAGGACTACTTAAACACCAAATGACTCCTCAGCAAACGATTTTTTTCTGGAAAAATGTGACTGTGTGGTTACTTATTCATTATTTATTTACCCTCGGACTCCTGCGAGATTTTGCCAGAGACTCAGTTAAGGCAGCATGGCTCTCCTCACTGGAACTCACATTCCCCTCAACTATTCCATTCAATCTATGCTACCTGGTTTATGTTTTGCTGCATTCTCTTTCTTGATCGTTAATGACCACTGAATGAATTTATTATTAGCCACTTAGGGCTACAGTAGATGATCAAGAGGAAGATAGATCTACTACGTGGGTGGTATTGAATTCTCTCCCGTTGTTGTAGTCGCGATAGTGTGCTAAAATTTGTACACATCTTCAGGACCACTGGAAGAGTCAGCGGCGATTTCAGGTCAGTAAGAACACCGTAAACATCAAATGTTTTTATGAAAACTATAATTTTTTGGAGTTTAAACTGATTGGCTTCCTCAGATTGAAAGCTTTATATTCATGCAGCAGGCCAAAAAGGGAATGAGGAATTTCACCAAGTCGGAATTTCCTATTTTTGACCACAAAATCCTCGAAAAAGCCTCGAAAAACCTCCTATGGCAAACTTTCAGCCCGTACTTCCTAATTTACGAATAAACAAAACAGTTGAGAAAATCTGAACGTTAAAACATATTGTTTAGTAATGCATGCATTCCAGGGGACGTCCCATTGGATAAGCATTAGATCAGTTTAACCAGTTGTTAAGTGATAAAACTGTTTCACTCGATGTAATTTATTTATTACTTTAGGCAAGAAATACTGACCCCCCCCCCCCGCCATTATCCACCATAACATTTCTAGCGGCATGGGAGCCTCGAATCTGAAGAGCATTTTAAAATTCATGATCTACGATACCCAACATGCGAATTCGAGATCACCCCCCCCCCCCCCACCACCATAACGCCAACAATGGTGCCAGTCTGGCACCAAAGCGGAAATACGTCGTAACATTGAACTTTCATCTGTTAGTTTTGGTAGGCAGTCCGTCGAAGTTCACATCCGTATTCAAGGTGAAACACAAAAAAAAAAAACACGAAATAAGAGGTTTATGGCATCATGGCACCATGTCCTGGCACCACAGTGGCACCACTATTAGTTCCATGGCGGTACAGAGAATTATTCATGAAAATCCGGAGGTATAATGAGAATTTTTCCTCAATTTCAAAGCTTGGGTACAATTAGTAAGCAGTAAAGGAACCGAAATATTGAAAAATCGGATATTTTGTGAATATTATCCCCCCACTCACCTCCTCCCCTTGCGAATTTTTGTACTCTGGTAAAATCATGTACAACTCAGAAGTTATTTGAGTCAAACAAAAAAAGAAACACGCAAATCGGTTGGAAATTGAGGCATGGGCAGAGTTTACAAGATTATGCACGCAAACGCACGTTTTTTAAGCATTAACCCCCCCTTTCCCCCTCTGAAAATGAAAAATTCGAAATTCCGGCGCCGTAGTGCACAACTAGATAGTATTCCGCGTCAAACGAAAAAAGAACCACGAAAATCGTTTGAGAACTAAGGCCTGGGCAGAGTACACAAGATTATGCCCAAAAACGCACGTTTTTCGAGCATTAACCCCCCCTTTCCTCCCCTTAAAAGGCAAAATTCGAAATTCCGGCGACGTAGTGCACAACTAGATAGTTTTTCGCGACGAACAAAAAAAGAACCAGGAAAATCGGTTGAGAACTAAGGCCTGTGCAGAGTACACAAGATTTTGTTACACACACACACACACATACACACACACACACACACACAGACATACACCTATGGTTTTTTTCGCGGATTTGGATTCAGAATGGTCTAAAACGGATTACTGTGTGGTTATTTTTTTTTCTGTTGAGTGTTGTCCAACATCACCCCAGATCGATCGCATAAGGACGCCCAAGTCTTACTGTGGGACGTCCTAAAAAACCGGGAAGATGACGTCAACCTGGGATAGTTCATGTGCGACCGCTTGAAGCGCTGAGATCGTGAAATCTATAGTCCCCAGATGCAACATTTCACAAAACCAGTGAAGTTCGAAGTCTAAAAATTGAAGAAAAAAAATAGAAAAAGCAAGATGGGGAAAATTAGGTTTCCCTTGTTTCTGTTTGATAACTTTCCTCTTAGATAACATGATTTCGTCTTAACATCGGGCAACACTGGGAGGAGACGGCGATCCGAACAGCCAATCAGCGAGCGTTCCTGCTTCACGTTGAAGAGGTCCGTTTTCCCGGTTATTTTTTGAAATCATAAAGTTTGATTGTCTCCCAAAAATAACAGGAGACTTATTTTCCGAAATCAACCCGATTTTCATCTATCCCACACCATTAACTACCTACCTATTCAGGAAAAATGCAAACAGAATTCGGTGAAATTCCTCATTCCAGAATGATATTTTTACTCGCATTTTGCGTTCCAGAGCTTATTAAACAACTTTGATATTGTGACTATGCTTGCCTGAGAAGTATGTAATTTTGAAGCGATTTAAAGAAAATTTTTCAAGACAAGACAAACTTGTAAATACGAACAAGTGGAAACCGCAGTTTTATCAGCAACGAAAGAACAGAAAGACGTCCAATTCCTAATCGGCACGAATAGAAAATTCAAGGAAAATTTGGAAACCAAGAATTCGATCGTGAAGTTCATGTTTAATATCAGGAAATTGCTGTCACATGATCATGTCACAATATGAATGATTTTCGCACCAACAGATTTTTTTACTACGTTATTTGTTACTCTCCATTCAATGTGACAAACATTTAAATAGTAGGTAAAGAAGGTGAAGTTGCAAGGTATAAGGAGACACCAAGGTATCTTGAATGCAAATTAATAGTAAATGAGAACGTACGGTGGGATGAGTATACGTACGTGAACGTTCTACGAGGTTTTGTACATAAGAGTACATGGAAACTGCATTTGATATACCCAAGCGAACCTGCCGTCCGTTAACCTAATTTTTCAAGTTGGTTATTCAGACGTCGAAATGTTTCAAGAAGCTCCACCTCGTGCAGATGTTTACGACCTCGAGCACGAAAGCTCTCGAGCGAGCTCGAACAATACAAAGGCTCTTCTAAACTCACGTGGAATTTCAAAGTCCCGACTTGCTCTGGAGTCATCCATGTTGATGATTGTCAACCGGAGGAAACCTTGAAAATGTAACTTCTGCCAAGTTAGGTGGGCAGTGTTACCTACATGAACATTTCAATCAAGATTCACGTAATTTTGCATTCAAAATGCCCTGCTGCAGACTGATTGGCATGCCTTATATTCGCATTTTGTCCAGTCGTACCTCAATTTTTAATGTTAGTAATTTTGTGGTAGGTACGTTGAGGAAAGGGGGGTTAAGGAAAATTTAGCAGTTTATGACATTTTAGGCACGTTTATTCTTAATCTAGAGATCTTTAAGGTCTATCTTCAACCCTCGTTTCAAACTCAAGATAGTCTAAGCACCTGGTAATGATGTGATGATGAATAACATTAAATGTTACAAATTAATGATGTGATGATGAATAACATCAAATTTTACAAATTAATGATGTGATGATGAATAACATTAAATGTTACAAATTAATGATGTTACCTGGTAATGATGTGGTGATGAATAAAATTAAATGTTACAAATTAAAGGTACAAATTTTGTACCTAACTACATCCATGTCGATCTACTGTCTTATTCAAAAAACGCAGGAGAGTGGGAGTGTATGGCAAAGTTAACAATTTATGAACTCTCCAAGTACTTATTCAATATATATGAGGGTAAGACTAAATATCTCCAGGATAAGTAAAAACCGACAGACAAATTTTTCGCAATTTGTAAGAAACAGCACTTTTTTCTATGTTATCATCATTATTCTACAACACTTTGTCATTTTCCGAAAGTTGCCCTTCGCTTTTATTATAATGATAAAAAAACTTCAAATTGGCCTAATTATTCAGATTAGAGGAGAGCCGTGCCTCCTAAGTGACAGCCGCCCAGGCTATTCCCCTAGTCTTCCAGTTACTTTATAATCATAATTAGGTTTTTCCCTTCCTGGTCCCTTCAACGCCATTGTTACACCTGACTGACGTTTTTTTTTCACTTTGTCTTTTCCTAAGCGACTATTTTAACCTCATTAAAGCCTTTTCCTTCCTCGAGTTTACCAAGCGCATCTACCCAGTTTGGAGTTCATCTACTAAGCCGATCGATCGACAGTAATAATGTGCAATGCATTTTCTTCTATTTAATTAAAATACGAAACAAAAACAAATAACATGAACTGAACAAAACGCTGCAAATTATTACACAATGGTTTATTATTTTTCTATATAGATCACTCGTCTACAAAATCACCAACCATCCAATATGAAAAAAACCTAATAGGTAATTAAAAAAAAAATAAAAAATAAAAAAAAAAAATTAAAAAAATTAAAAAAACAAATAAAAATCACCAACTATCGATCGCATTTCGGTCAGCTCTAATTTGAACGGAGATTAGGCCTCTTTTGCGATTCACACTCGTGTTTTGATTTATATATATATATATTTCAATATAAACCCTTAAATTTTCGTAGGGAGCGTACGGTTTGTCCTACAGAGCTCCGCGTGGTCTCAAAAAATTCTAAAAATTCTATAGAATCTTAAATTGAAGGAAAAACAATACCGTTATATCGAAATTTTTTGAGTTAGGGCGTTTTCAAAATTTCAAAATTGATTTTGGAACCCTTAGAAGTGACCTACATCAACCAAAAGCTTCGGGCACAACTAGACCCTAAATGTAGCCTACATACCAAATTTCATCAAAATCGGTCAACGCTAAGTGGCAAAAGTGCCGCGTACGGCGTACGGCGGACGGACGGCCAAATTTTTATTCGATTTTTGGATTCTACGTACCTTGAAACGTAAACCATCAAATTTTGAGGGGGTGTTAAAATTTTTTTTTCTTGGTCGATTCCAAAGGTTCATTATTGAAAATAATAAACCAAAAGAATTATTAGTTTTAGATCATCGGCTGAATTGACATTACCCTAATGTTCATTCAAATCTGAGCAAAATCGAGCTATCAAAACAACAGAGCGTCAAATTTGATGACTAAAGTTGAGTTATAAGAGAAAAAGGGGGTAACGCGGTACTCCCTCATTAATGGCAATTTTCATTAATAAAAATGGGTAACATTCTGTCATCTAGAGATCCCAAAGCTGGGTTCTATAAATATGGTTTTGGAAAGATGGGGTTAACAAACTTAATGGTTCATATGAACTTGAGTACTGTGGTTTAAACTAGTAGGAAATTCGGAGGAATAATAAAACATCATGAAAACCGCTGCAAAGGTCACAAAAAGGTTTATTTTTTTCTGTATAAAAATATTTCTGTATAGAAATAAACGCTTCACACTAAATTCGAAACAATAGGGGGTTATGGGTGCCTTCAATAGGAAATTTGATTACTGTTTGCTAAGGAAGATACGAAATTGCTTGAAAAATACGAAATTGTTAAAAGTGATTGGCCCGGCAAGAGTCTTAATGAGATAACTAACTATTATTAGGTTTATTCCTACAATAGAAAATTATACTCCTCTTTTTCATAATTCTACAAAAAGTTCCATGAAAAAGTTTCCATCATCTTGAATTTTCCGAGGTCATAAAAATTCGAAGTTTAGCACATGAATTAAAATAGATCTCAGAACGTTTTTGAAAATTTCAGGTTAAGATCTGCTGGAAACCGACCATTAAGGGATGGTGAATTCAATCTATAGTTCGACAATTCTGACAAGTGTATTTTGAATGCAAATGTAAGAACATTTGCAATGTCCAAATTTTCAGTATCAAATTTTATCATACTGATCTGATTCAAATAAATAATTTCTCTAGGGATTGTTAAATGCAAATGTAAGAACCCAAAATGTTGACTAGTGTGGGTTTTGAGGTTTGAAGAATATTATATGCATAATATTCTTCTCTAAGTGTAAAAAGTGTCCAAGGCGCTGTTATTGTGTAGTTATGTCCTCTTAAAGTAAATTTATTACATTTCCGAGATGTACAAATATTTAGACAAATATTTGAGCAATATCGAATACACCATTACTCAATTATGACCTTCGTAACCGAAAGAAATGCTTCCAACAATATTCTCCATCAATGATAGGCTAGTTTGAGGTTTTCCAACCACATTGTCACTGATCGTCTATAGAGACCTTCGGCATTCACCATTTTCTTTCCCTTCTCCTGGCTATAAACTAGTTAGAGCGACTTGGTAGTTTTGAATCCTCTAACCGTTTTGTCACTTTCATCCTTCGTCGGTTCTCTTACTCATGAAAATTTCATGAGCATAAAAATAACACGACGACGATATTCTTATAACAAATAAACTCCGCCCTCAACCGAGGCAGGCAAGCGTATTTTCTTTCTAAACTCCACAAATCCCGATTTGCACCCATAGTTTTATATTCTCGTATTTTTATCTAGAGGTTTTTCTTTGTGATTGGTAGGTACCTACTTGTTTTTACAGTCACTTTGTGCGTGAACTTTCAAACGTACAAATGGATAGTGATTGAAGAGATAGTATTTCATGCAATTGAGACCACAACATTAATCAAGAAATACAAACATCCAACAACCTCGGAAAAAGTCTACCTTCGGGAGGCAGAAGCAATGACGAGTATTGAAGATTTTTGACACAGAAAAACTAGAAATTTAAAATTAAATTACTGTCACTATCTTACTATTACTATGAAATCACTATTATTATAAAGTACAAGGTGAATTATCTGAACTAAAAGGCCATTTTGCCTTGTGAACCAAAATGTAATAAATAATGCGGTATATAATTATTGAGAGAATGAACAGATTTGGGAAACTGTTTCACCAAGACTCATAGGATTATACAATGTATTTGAACATTGTATTACCAGGGTTAATGGACCCCAAAATTTTTCAACACAACAGTTGGTGAAGAATGATAGTATCGCTCTGGCTATCGAATTGTATCTTGTAAATAGAGATTATGATATATGTGACCTGCCTAGGAGCTTATCGATCGAGGGTCCCTCCTCCCTCCACTCACCAATGGTCCTACACCGGGTCCGAAGAAGCCGAGTTCTTTGCAGACGGGCGATCTTTACAGAAAAATAATAAACTATAGATGAAATCAACCAATATTTAAACAATAGGTGTTAAGAAATTAAAGTTTAATTCCTCATCTACACCCATATCTAGGGCCGGCGTCGGGCGAGTTCAGGGCGTCTTCCCCATAAAAATTTGATTTAATTATTTTTTAATTTATTTATGGCGCTCTCCCTCCGTCTTTGAGGGGAGATTAAAAAATAAAATAAATAACATAAAATACATGACTAATGAGTGTGAGCAAACGCCATGTCACGTAAAGGTCTGATGACGATGAAATTTATAGGGGACTGTTTGTGTGTCCCTTTTGGTTTATTATTTTCAATAATGAACCTTTGGAATCGAACAAGAAAAAAAAAATTTTAACACCCCCTCAAAATTTGATGGTTTACGTTTCAAGGTACGTAGAATCCAAAAATCGAATAAAAATTTGGCCGTCCGTCCGCCGTACGCCGTGCGCCGTACGCGGCACTTTTGCCACTTAGCGTTGACCGATTTTGATGAAATTTGGTATGTAGGCTCCATTTGGGGTCTAGTTGTGCCCCGAAGATTTTGGTTGATGTAGGTCACTTCTAAGGGTTCAAAAATGAATTTTGAAATTTTGAAAACGCCCTAACTCAAAAAATTTTGATATAAAGGTACTTGTTTTCCTTCAATTTAAGATTCTATAGAATTTTTAGAATTTTTTGAGACTACTCGGAGCTTTGTAGGACAAACCGTCCGCTCGCTATGAGAATTTAAGGGTTTGACGTACGATAAATCAGAAACACGAGTGTGAATCGCAAAAGAGGCCTAATCTCTGTTCAAATTTTAGCTGACCGAAATGCGGTCGATGTTTTTCTTTATGTTGGATGGTTCGTGGCTTTGCAGACGAGTGATCAATATAGAAAAATAATAAACCATTGTGTGATAATTTGCAGCATTTTTTCAAGACAATCCTCATCTTTTGGGTGGGAGATGGAGACAAAAAGGTATTGTATTAATATTGTTCACCGGATCTCTTTCGGGAAGTCTCTTTCGACACGGGCTCTGGGATCCCAGTGGCAGTGGGTAGCACAACAAACTTCTCATACGTCATATTATTATTTAGATGTAGAGAAACATACCGCAAGTTTGTTATTGTTGGGATCGCACTCCATGAGAACTGTTGTTAGTGTAAGTAATTGCGTAGGACTAAGACGGGAAATGGCGAATGAGGTAGGAAAGTTGCTCTACCTTTGAATGCGGACCTCCACCAAGGAAGCTCTGAGTTCAGATGGAAACTCCAAACTAAAGTGTGACTCGAATGGCAACTAATAATTTCGGAGGTATTTTCCCGAAGTTTTGTTTGAATATAACTCGACTGTTATTTCATTTCGATAATAGGAACTACACTGATAGTACTTTTGAGGTAGGTACTTCCTAATTATTTGTCCCCCCAGGCAAACCGTTATAACGTTGGAGGATAATTATTGTGAATATAATATGAATGCAAAGTAGCACGATAATTTTTTTCAATACTTATTCTTTATTGCACTAAGTACAACTTATTATCAATGTTATTTTGAAAATATGGAAAAATATTCAAAACAAAGATACATCACCGAGTTTTGTTAATTATACTGGTTTCGCTTTACTGCTTCACAAGTAAGCTAGGTCAATTGGTTTGGTACGCTTCAATCTTCTGATGATATCACTTGTATGAAGGAGTTGGATTGTTTCTTCGTTGATTTGACATTTTAACCGATGTAGGTATTTCACAGCTTGTCGCTTTATAGCATAGTTTATTGTTTCGATCAGCAGCTCGTGATGGAGACGTTGTTTCGAAAGTACCACGGTGCATTGAAAACCGTTCTTAGCACGTTGCTCTGGAATCTTAGGATGATGTCTCGATTTGACTGAGCCGTACAGCCCCAAAGCTGAACTCCCTAAGTCCAGACTGGTTCAAGGACTTGGTTGTAAGTTTGTTTTGGATTGACAACTTCGACCATTTCCCCATAAGCCAACGAATTTTTCTGAATTTTAGAAGTTTTAGAAGAATTACTTCTTTTGGTTTATTATTTTCAATAATGAACCTTTGGAATCGACCAAGAAAAAATTTTTTTTTTAACACCCCCTCAAAATTTGATGGTTTACGTTTCAAGGTACGTAGAATCCAAAAATCGAATAAAAATTTGGCCGTCCGTCCGCCGTACGCGGCACTTTCCCCACTTAGCATTGACCGATTTTGATGAAATTTGGTATGTAGGCTCCATTTGGGGTCTAGTTGTGCCCCGAAGGTTTTGGTTGATGTAGGTCACTTCTAAGGGTTCCAAAATTAATTTTGAAATTTTGAAAACGCCCTAACTCAAAAAATGTCGATATAAAGGTATTGTTTTTCCTTCAATTTAAGATTCTATAGAATTTTTAGAATTTTTTGAGACTACCCGGAGCTCTGTAGGACAAACCGTTCGCTCACTACGAGAATTTAAAGTTTGGACGTACGATAAATCAGAAACACGAGTGTGAATCGCAAAAGAGGGTTAATCTCCGTTCAAATTAAAGCTGAGCGAAATGCGATCGATGTTTTCTTCATGTTGGATGGTTCGTGGCTTTACAGACGAGTGATCAATATAGAAAAATAATAAACCATTGTGTAATAATTTGCAGCGTTTTTTTCGACATGGGCCATGCCTAGGTATTTGGCTTCATTAGCATTCGGAATAACTTTTCCCTTGAAATGTACCGGAATATAATATGTACCGACTTAGGTTAATTTATTTTCATTCTCCATTTTGCTGTCCATTTTTGTATGCTGGATATTGATTTATTTAACCTGTTGATGGATTCAGCGTTACTTTCTCCGACTCCCAAAATCGTTGTATCATCTGCGAAGGTGGCTGTGCTGTTCATTCCAATTTCTGGCATATCACTGGTATAAAGGACATATAAGAGCGGACCAAGAACACTCCCTTGTGGGACTCCTGCATTGATTAGCTTCGGCTTTGAGTAGGCATCTTCTTGCTTTATTCTGAAGTAGCGATTGGTGAGATAAGACTAAAGCAGCTCAGCATACTTTGACGATAGATTGAGTGCAGCTCCTCAACCCCCAAAGTACGTTTTTTTTTCTTCAATTTATATAGAAACGTATCAAACGAGATTTTCTTAGAACACATTCTGTCCGATCTTGTGGCCAAGTTTGCTCAAATTTTAGGGATCGAGGGGGATTTCAAAATTAATGATGCACACAAGTAGTCAATTGCGATGCCTCAGAAAAACTCCCAATTATTTGGATAGCCTCAAGAAGGACCCCTATGAATTTTATCTCGTACTATGGTTACTCTTTCATAACGTCTCATGTATTACAATTGCATCCTTTATGCCATTGTGCGCTTCAAAGAACCTATGTGCAACTCTTTATCACACCCGCCGTTTTGATTATACTTATTCGTTTAGCTCACTCTACTGAACCCACGTTATCTTAAGAATTTCCCTTTACGACGAAGCCTCCTCTTAGAAAAAATAAAGAAGCTTGAATACGAAAGAAAACACGCCACTATCTTTATGTAAAGCTCACGCAGAACGTCTTTCACTGAGATGTTGAATACGTTACGGCCCCTGACGCAATACCCGTGGCTGACACAGAACAGTCGAGAAGTTTGAAAAATGACCGTCTCAGAGTCAGGTGTTACCAAGTTATAACAAATGGAGTAGGATACTTAACATAACGACTTCTGTCTTTTTTACATTCATCACGGCAAACAATATTACAGGAAAGAAAAGAACCGTATTGGAGCCGACACCCTACCCTCCGAATTTTTGACGATTTGGATTAATAGGAACTGACAACCCTTTTTATCAAGAAATTAACGTTTTGCATGTGCACATGCAACCATTAGTCTCTTCAATGATATGGAATTCTTCAGAGTCTAACTCCCACTTTCACCAAAAATTTTATCAAAGCCGTATTACACAATTTGGTCCACTTTACGTTTGAAACGGGGCCACTATAAATACTGGTAGACCACAAAAAATAAAAGCAAAAAAATTAAATAAAGTTGCCCCATGATACATTGCAGAGAGATCCCTCCTCCTTCGGGATTTTGGGTGTTTTGAAGTAGGTCCAACTCAAAACTGCTCAATGACTATCATTCTGAACTCCGGATTTTCAGTCAGCGATTAATGACTGCAGTATTGACAAGTATTTATATTTCTGAGTATATCAATATGGTTAAGAAATTGTAATATTATTGTTTTGGGTCTTAAAGATTCCCAAGTTTTTGTATCCAACACAAATTAAAAATCTAGTTTTTGACCTTTTTTAGATCATTAAAACATTTATTGTTGGATTCCAAGTGAAACCAGTTTTTTTTGGATTGGTGTCAGAAGTGGGATCTAACCCACACGACAAGGATACGTAAGTGACGAATTCGTTGATTTCAATAGCGATATCAGAAAAAGCCTGAATGGTAGGAAAGGAGTGTATATCGAAGCAGAGAAGTCATTTTTCCTGTACCTAGACACCTAGACCTCGTACACTAACCGTAATAGGAGAAAATGTAGAGGAGGGTGCAAACTGAAATGGCTGAATTCTGTCAGCAGATGAACAAGTTGGTGGAACTTGTTACAAAAATCCAACGATCAAACTATGATGCCATCCAAAATCAGTAACATAGAAATTAAATTGAATAAAGAATTTATCAGGAAGATCAATATTATGAAAGACCTGGGAAAATACCGACAATTTTACTGTTTTTCGACAAAAGAGCTCAAATTACCCACCATGAACTCAAAATTTTAGATTTGATTCATGTACCCTACCCTCCCAGTAACTTACTTTTATTCATCAGAAAAGTGGTTGGTTCGTTTTGAGGTTCATTCTGATGTGAAACGATTCCCCTTTCACCATTTAGAGAAACAGAATGAGAATTGTACTCGTAAATGATGATAGAGATACATTTTATTAAGGAAAAGAATAAGTGAATCGTTAGGGAGCTTACGTAGTCAACAGAATATCAGCACCATTCATACAATCTTGCAGCGTAGATTGGGCACACCTATTACGTCGCTGTGAAACTAGGTCGGAGGGTTACAACTAGTAATGAATTTTAATTGATCGGCAGTTTTAAAATACCCATAAATCCTTTAATAGTGTATAAGGGGAGGATATTGCGCTTGGTCAAGGAAGTGCATAAGACCGAATCATAAAAGTTCCTAAATAATATAGTTACACTCACCACAGCCAAGGAAAGTTACAGAAATTGGCTCATCGAGGGCTTACCTGCAAATAAAAGGGAACTCGTTACACAAGAACTATTTAGTTGAGAAGTTCGAGTTTGAGGACAGTTGGGGTAATGAATAGAGGTAATAATTATTTTTTAATAAATGAATTATTTTTAAATTAATTTTATTATTATTTTTCTTTTTTGAATTAATTTTTCAATGAATGATTTATCATATTTATTATTATCAATCAAGTCAATTTCATGATGTTTATTCTAATTAAACCAAAAACTGATTATTACTATAGGATAGATGTGATAGTGGGGTAGTTTTTCCGTTGAGTGACCCACGATAACGCTACTTATTACAGACAAACAAAATACCTAAAAAATGATAATTTTCAAAAAAAATTGTTGAATTTGATTTTGAAAATTAAATACTTTGACTTTGATTTTCAAAGATAACATCGCTGAAAATTTCATCAAAATCGGACGGTAGCTTCCTATTACTTTCGCCTTCTACAAGGACTTGCAGACAGACAGACCGACTGTCAGATAGACAGACACGGTACCTACCTACCAAAAGTGTTCAGGAAGATCTAAAACGTAAAATGCAAGTGGAAATTCGAGGACTTGTTTTGCAAACCTTGAAAAGTGAAAGCAATGATACTTGGTCGACTCTGTAGCAAATTTGCCTAAAAAGCACGTTTTTTTTCCGCATAAAACCCTTTTGGTTTATTATTTTCAATAATGAACCTTTGGAATCGACCAAGAAAAAAAAAATGTTAACACCCCCTCAAAATTTGATGGTTTACGTTTCAAGGTACGTAGAATCCAAAAATCGAATAAAAATTTGGCCGTCCGTCCGCCGTACGCGGCACTTTTGCCACTTAGCATTGACCGATTTTGATGAAATTTGGTATGTAGGCTCCATTTGGGGTCTAGTTGTGCCCCGAAGCTTTTGGTTGATGTAGGTTACTTCTAAGGGTTCCAAAATTAATTTTGAAATTTTGAAAACGCCCTAACTCAAAAAATGTTGATATAAAGGTATTGTTTTTCCTTCAATTTAAGATTCTATCGAATTTTTAGAATTTTTTGAGACCACGCGGAGCCCTGTTCGCTCCCTACGAAAATTTAAGGGTTTATATTGAAATATATATATATAAATCAAAACACGAGTGTGAATCGAAAAAGAGGTCTAATCTCCGTTCAAATTCAAATCTCCGGTCAAAGCTGACCGAAATGCGATCGATGGTTGGTGATTTTGATTTTTTTTTATTTATTTTTTTTTTGATTATTTTTTTTTCCTTCCAATTGGATGGTTGGTGATTTTGTAGACGAGTGATCTATATAGAAAAATAATAAACCATTGTGTAATAATTTGCAGTGTTTTTTTTTCAAGAAACTTCCCTCTAAAACCTTGAAACTGACATACCGTTGGAGAGGTGAGATCTTGGGGTAGTTTCTCCCGTTGACTGCCCCACGATAGCGCTATTTTTTACAGGGGAATCGTTAGCCTGAAAAATGGCGATTTTCGAAAGAAATTATAAATGTTTACTCTGACTTATTTGTTTACTTTTACAAATGGCTTTGAGAAATTGGGGTTTCCTTCAAACGGATAGGAAATTTAACTCTCATTCCAACGGTGTAATCAGATTTGAAGTTGCATGAGAAGTAAGTGAGTGACCAGTGTCAAGGTCAAAAATATGAATAAAAACTTCAAAGTAGAAAAAAGAGAATTTTGAGTAGATAAAAAAAAATTGCTGAGTCATTGCAAATGAGGCGTAGCGAATTAGTTGTACAATCGATCCTTGAAGTTTGGTCCAAATGGTGGACACCTTGTATATTTTTCAATACAAGTTACATACTAATTTCTACCTTGGCAGAAACATAGCCAACCTCATGATATTGGGGTACGTTCGATGATTCAGCTGTTATCGCATTTGATCAACCTCCACGCTTCGTAAAGCGCTCGAAGCTGACACTATCAGCTTTTTTCCGTTTCATTGCTCACTCACGAACACAAAACTCGTAGGCGAAATGACCATGAACCGAACTGCCCGAATATAGGGGTAAGGCCCGAAATAGGGGTGGTAAGTACGGCACTTCATTCGGAATGAAACTACTCTGAAATCAATGGACAAAACACTCAAGATGAAAGCAAAGCCCTGAACTCGGGCGGAAACAATCACAGAAAACTAGTACTTGAATCTAGTAGAGTAAAACCTACAGAGATCCTCAATTACTCAACATCTAGTAACTTATGATCATGACGCGACGCGCGAGAGAATGAAATATTATGGAGATCGTTCGTGAGAAAATCAGTTTCTTAGGTTTACATAGAGAAGAGATTCAAAGAGAGTGAATCTCCTGCAGGAACCAAACCTGCTAGATGGAGTGATAAGCGCTGATAAGCGAGTAACAGCCGTGGAGGAACTATCTCTAATCATGCCAAATGTTTAAATAAATCTAGTTATTTGTATTTCAATGAAGGTTGAAAAAAAAAGTTCTCCAAAATCAAAATTTCCACTCGCATTTTGCGTTTTAGGACTTCCGGAACAATTTTACGTCCGTGTCTGTGTGAGTCTGTCATGAAATCGTTGTAACGGACAAAACTATACGAAGTTATTGTATGAAATATTCATGGATTGTGCAGGTTTGCGTGTAGATGGTTCCCTATGAAATGCATCACTCTCGGACTGGTAGTAGACACTGCGCATGCGCAAATGTGAATTTCCTTGTAATAGCCATAAATTCTTCATTTCCCATCCGAATTTGTTGAATCTTTCAGAGATTGTGCCGGTTGGTGTGTAGATAATCATCCCCCCCCCCCTGGACTGATAGAAGCGACTGCGCATGAGCAAACGTGAAGTTCCATGTAACAGCCATAACTTCTACATTTTCCATACGATTTCGATGAAACTTTCAGATATTGTACGGATTGGGATGTTGATGGTCACCTATGAAAATCAACGCCCCCGGACTGAAAGTTGCCAGTGCGCATGCAAACTAGAATTTCCTTGTAACAGTCATGTTATCTATATTTTCTCCCCAAATTCGACGAAGTCTTCATCAGAGCGGGTTACGTGTAGATGGTCCCCTATGAGGGTAGTGCAAGGTCCTTAGAAATTAATGTTTAGAGATAAGCTACTATGCATCGGATCATCTATACAATCTGTTTAAGGATACGAGGAAGCTATTTGCCACACCCACTTGGCAGACGTTTTTAAAATAAAGTACTAGGTACCTAACTTTTTACTCGTTTTAATAGTTCTCTTTACGACAGTAAGACAAGGAGGTAGTAGTATGTCACTAAAAATAGTAGTATGTCACTAAAAATTGTAATTGGCCTGTTCCATATACTCGTGCCTTACCCACGAAATGTTAAAATTGGTAATAATACGTCCAAAAATAACGGAAAATCTTACTAATATAAGTAGTATTACTACTTTTGACCTACTAATAATGACCAATCCATGTTATTTTTATTTTTCTGGGTTATCTTGGGCTTATTTACAAGTTTTCAATACCTCTCTGCTCAGTTCTCATGGAGTCAACTTTCTATGCAACATGGTTCCACAACATGTCCTATGCCTTGAAATATCAGACAAGTCCTACCATAATTTATTATTTTAGTGTTGGTATAATTTATTTCTTGAAAATGATTTAAGCTCTTCAGTCAGATTGTCTTGTGCCTAAAACATTGAACATTATTGAAATTTCGACGAAAATTGAAGGTTTCATAAGTTTTTTTGCCTCTCCTGAAAGGTTGCTCCAAACTTCATACGACATGTTGTGGCGACAGAGAAAATATCTAAAACTTGGGGGACTGAAAACCGCATCTTCTTCACCTTTGATTCGTAGGTGCGTAATGTCCGTAATGCTCAAAAAGAGAAGCCGATATTCCATAATCAGATAACAAAACAATACGGATTGCTCTGTCAAGATCACGAATAACGAGTCAAACGACGAGGGCATGTTACGACGTTTACCGAAGTTTGTCGGTAATGCGTAAAATATCCAATTGTTCTAAACAATACACTCAGCTCCAAAAGCCGACATCCGCAAAGATGTCTCCCGCTCCAGCCAATAGCATCCAATTACGCACTACGCATTGCGGGCATTACGCACCTATGTGAACCCAGCTTAATTTGCAATCTAAAAATTGCGTTTGAAATTTAAAAATTACGTGATAATCTTGGTTAGCTGACCCGCTGGGGTGAAGAGAGCACCGCAGCATCGTGACGCAACGAGGACATAATCCGCAGAAAACCGTCATGGAGGACCTTGCGATGACTCCTTCACTTTTCCTTTCGAAATACCGGGATGCCTTCAACTTCCCACTTACCTGTTTCTCCACTGTCACGGCTTCTGAACCGTAGGAGCTCATCTGAACCGCAAAAACCAGCGTTTCATAGGCCAACCAAATGAAAACCTTGGCACTTGGCGTTCGCCAATTGTCGCATTGAAAAAGCTCCGCCACAGAAAACGTGAAAGTAAAATCTAGGACATTTTTATGGACAAGGGCATGCATCAATCATGAAACCTTCAAATCCAATCCGTCAACTTGATCTTTGTAAGAAAGAGGTAGGCACATAATGAGTTCAAATTCTTTAAATCTTGACAAACAGTCAATGCACACGAAAAATCTTGTTTTGTATTAGTTTTTCAGTTGATAGTAATAATAATAATCATCCAGATCAGGATTTTTAACATCTATGAAGTGCCTATTTCTCAGGAGAGCAAAAAAGTTTTAATAATATCATAGTGATATGCTGTTATTTGATTACAATCACCAATTAAAATTCCTGTAATCAGAAATCGGTATAACAATATTTCTGACTTTCCCCAAGATTATTTTTTTCTTCAAAATAATCGTAATTTTTATAGGTATGGTCATCCATTTTTAGGACCTACCACAGTAAAACGGGCGTAACTTCTGCAATTAATCTGGGGTGAAGGAGGACAACACTCAATGGAAATTCGTTGAATAACAAATATCAACCAAATCGGTTCATGGTTGCTAAGAAAGTGCCGCGTACGGCATATTCAATTTACGGATTCTACGAACCTAGAAACGTAAACCAACAAATTTTGAGGGGGGTTTTTTAAACATTTTTCTTGGTTGATTCCAAACGTTCATTATTGAAAATAATAGGTGAACCAAAATTGAAAAAACATCAAAATCCCAATTTCGAAAAATTTAAGATGTACGATGCTGGTACGATATATGATCACTCTGCAGAAGAGTAAAGGAAATTAAAAAAAAAACCCCGCTTAGAGCCTAATGGCTAAAATGTGACATGCCTTGAAAAGGTTTTTGCTCCCTCTCCCTCTGTAATATTTAAGATACCTCTTTATTCATAATAACATCAGGTTGTCAAGCATATTTGTCGTCAAGCATATGATAAATCATAGCGCTACTTTACTGTCGATTTTTCCTGTCGTTTTTCGGCGGGGGGTCCCATGGCTAAAACCTTTTCAAGGTTAAAAATGAAATCTCTCATCTAAGTCTTTTTTTTTAATACCAAGACTTCGACCGAAAATTCTTCCGAAGGAAAGGTGAACAAGGTGCCTGATTTTGAATGAAACCGATTACCAAGGACCTCAACCCCCAACCTCTAACTAGGACCTGATTGCTATCTATGAAGAACACATCACTTATGAATTGAGTTTGTTGGATACTTAGTTGAAAAGTTCAGCGTAGCACCGTTAATGCTATATTTGTTGAGTATTCATCCAGCCTCTATTCTCAACATGTCATGGCCAAGCAGTTGTAAAGCCTCCTCTTAAGCCGTAATCATTGGAGGTGCGAAACTATTTCATGTGGCGACAAGAAATTGCTGAGTCGACTCGATCGTGGTTTGAACTGACATGGAAGGTTATGAATATTGCGACATTACGAGTTAAATATGAAAGTGAAAACCACACCATAAATTACACTGTAGGAGTAGTCTAGTAATGTTTAACAGTTTGGAATACTGTTGCGTTTCCTATTGCCTTCCTCAACCTCCTGGGTTGAAGCTATATGACTCAAGTTCCAAGAGACAGTATAATAGAAATTGATACAAATTTGCCTTGGAAAACCATGAAATAATTAATGAAATTGACGGAAAACCATGTAAGCCAACTAGTACTGCTATGTTTAACAGTCTCTCATACTCGTAGTAATGCCGGCCATTAATTGAGTAAGACGAACGTATGCTGACCTTTTAGTTGTTTGAGCGAGTCGAAATGCATTTCCCACGGAGTCATCAACGATGATCACCGCTGCAATAACCTCGTTACAAAACTGAATTGCAGAACCACAGAGATTAGAAGACTTCTAATCTCTGTGGTTCTTATTACTTGGTAAAAAGATAAGCCTCCATCCCTCACCATTAGAAGGCGAATCCGTTGCAGAATTGCGAAATAAGATTTTGGTGTAACTCAACCACATTGTTATTGTGACCTCCAGTGAAACTGGACAATGGAAGTTTATTTAACCAAATTGTAAATATAATAATAATAATAATAATTAGATACGAGATTTTTCAATCTAACATATTTCAAAGAGAAATTTACTCATTGTACTAAATATGTCCTTTGAGGGTCTACTTTCTCCTAACGACTTTTTGAAGAAAATTAAGCTATATGTATTGCTTCCGAGTCTACCAAGGTAGCGGAAGCTTTGTTTTCACTTTTCAAGGACGAAAAAAAAAAAGTTCTCCAAAATCAAAATTTTCACTCGCGTTTTGCGTTTTAGAACTTTCTGAACAATTTTGGTTCCGTGTCTGTCTGTCTGTGTGTCTGTCTGTCTGTCTGTGTGTCTGTCATGAATTCCTTGTAACGCGCATAACTATACGAAGTTATTGTCCGATTTCGATGAAATTTTCAGTGATTGTGCGGGTTGGTGTGTAGACGGTCCCCTATGAAAAGCATCATCCTCGGACTGATACAAGCGACTGCGCATGCGCAAACGTGAATTCCTTGTAACGGCCATAACTTCTACATTTCCCATCCGATTTCAATGAAATTTTCAGGGATGTTACAGATTAGTATCTAGATGGTCCCCTATGAAAATCATTCCCTTCGGATTGATAGTAGCTACTGCGCATGCGCAAACGTGAATTTCCTTCTAACGGCCATAACTTCCACATTTTCCATTCGATTTCGATGAAATTTTCAGGGATTATGTGGATTAGGTTGTAGACGGTCCCCTATGAAAATCATCATCCCCGGACTGATAGTAGCCGCTGCGCATGCGCAAACGTGAATTCCTTGTAACGTCCATAACTTCTACATTTTCCATCCAATTTCAATGAAATTTTCAGGGATGTTACAGAGTAGTGTTTAGATGGTCCCCTATGAAAATCATAGAGAATTGTTTTTCATAGAGGGATTCATTCATAGAGAGATGGTCTCCTGTGAGAATCTCAAATCTTATACATGACAAGGCTTCAATAGCTCAGAGGACCGAGTCTTGATTTGTGCTCCAGGGATCGCGGGTTCGAATCCCAGCCGAGGCTAAGAATTTTTTTGATCCAATCACATACATCTACTCACTTAATTTTTCATCCGAATTTGATGACATTTTCTAGGATTGTCCAGATTAGCGTGTAGATGGTCCCCTATGAGGGTAGTGAAAGGTACTTAGAGATTGGTGTTTTGATATTAACTACTATGCATCGGATCATCTATAAAATCGGGTTATGGATACGATGAAGCTATGTGCCACACCCACTTGGCAGACGTTTTTATTATTATTATTATTATTACGAATGCCTGCTCCCATTGCTGAATACAGGCAAGCTATATATTTGAATTATCTCAAAATTTTCGAGAAGGTTAAAGGAAATCCGATTTAGAACTTTCCAAATCGTACTTTAAAGTTAAACACGTTGTCATACTTATACAGGGTGTCCCATAACCAATCAGCAACAGGTACTTCAGGAATCAATTCTACAAGTAATGCGAAACAACTTTTCCCTCCAAGCACTTTTTTAGCCTGCTCAAAATGCTACTTTTTGGTTTATTTTCAATAATGAACCTTTGAAATCGACCAAAATTTTTTAATACCCTCTCAAAATTTGATGGTTAACGTTTCAAGGTACGTAGAATCCAAAAATCGAATAAAACGCTGCAAATTATTACACAATGGTTTATTATTTTTTATTTTTCTATATACTCGTCTGCAAAGCCACCAACCATCCAACATGAAGAAAAACATCGATCGAATTTCGGTCAGCTTTAATTTGAACGGAGATTAGGCCTCTTTTGCGATTCACGCTCGTGTTTCTGATTTATCGTACGTCCAAACTTTGAATTCTCGTAGTGAGCGAATGGTTTGTCCTACAAAGCTCCGCGTGGTCTCAAAAAATTTTAAAAATTCTATAGAATCTTAAATTGAAGGGAAAACAATACCTTTTTGTCAACATTTTTTGAGTTAGGGCGTTTTCAAAATTTCAAAATTGATTTTGGAACCCTTAGAAGTGACCTACAGCAACCAAAATCTTCGGGGCACAACTAGACCCCAAATGGAGCCTACATACCAAATTTCATCAAAATCGGTCAATGCTAAGTGGCAAAAGTGCCGCGTACGGCGTACGGCGGACAGCGTACGGCGTACGGCGGACGGCGGACGGACGGCCAAATTTTTATTCGATTTTTGGATTCTACGTACCTTGAAACGTAAACCATCAAATTTTGAGGGGGTGTTAAACATTTTTTTTTTCTTGGTCGATTCCAAAAGTTCATTATTGAAAATAATAAACCAAAATTTGGCCGTCCGCCCGCCGTACGCGGCACTTTCCCCACTTAGCATTGACCGATTTTGATGAAATTTGGTATGTAGGCTCCATTTGGGGTCTAGTTGTGCCCCCAAGATTTTGGTTGATGTAGGTCACTTCTAAGGGTTCAAAAATGAATTTTGAAATTTTGAAAACGCCCTAACTCAAAAAATTTAGATATAAAGGTATTGTTTTTCCTTCAGTTTAAGATTCTATAGAATTTTTAGAATTTTTTGAGACCACCCGGAACTCTGTAGGACAAACCGTTCGCTCCCTACGAGAATTTAAGGGTTTTACGTACGATAAATCAGAAACACGAGTGTGAATCGCAAAAGAGGCCTAATCTCCGTTCAAATTAAAGCTTACCGAAATGCGATCGATGTTTTTCTTCATGTTGGATGGTTGGTGGCTTTGCAGACGAGTGATCTATGTAGAAAAATAATAAACCATTGTGTATAATTTGCAGCGTTTTCACTTTGAATTTTTTTTTCTCTCATTTTTGACCTTCCAGCACTAGAATGATAATAATTTCCTTATTTCCCGTGCTAATTCAAATCTGATTACAGGGGGTTAAATTCCCTATATGACCATTTCAAAGTGAAAAATTCTGCCAAGTGGGTGGGGCACATAGCCGCCCCGTATTCATAACACGATTGTACAATGATCTAATCTGTACAAATCACTAACCTCAAAGGGGAAAATCTAAACGCAACACACACAATCTCGGAAAATTGTTATCGAATTCAGGTAAACAATGTAGAAGTTATGGCTGTTAGAAGGATTTTACGTTTGCACATGAGAAGACTGTTGAATGATGACTAATGAATATCTGAATACTCTGGGAGTATAGAGATGTATGTGTGGATGTAGCGATTATGGGAGGTAAAGTAAACTTTCATTGAATGAATTCAGTTCTCCAATGAATACACCGAGGACTTGATGGTAGCTGGTGAGTAGAGACAATAATTATACCTTCAATCCTGGGAAGAACAACTTCAGGAGAACTTGGAGAAACACCACCAGACTGTTGAGCAACATGCAATCAATTCACGGGGATTTCAGCTCATTCGGACGCCTCGTTTTCAAAGCCAAGGGCGAGATAGTTTTAATCTTTATTGATGTTCTGATGCACGTTCTTAAGCGAGATAATTATCACCTTCAGTCCTTAAAACCCTGTATTAACTCGTTCAGGTGTCTGTATTAACTCTTTCGCTTTGTTACCGATGATACCTTTTATACGTAACTACAGCTAGAAAACTTACAAATAGCTGCAGGCAGGAGGTATTAAAATAAAACGACTAGAATGTAAATTCGTGGGAATATAATTTAGGAAAGAACGAAAGAATATTTCTGAGGCCACTTGTCAGGATTTTAACTATCAGGTATTTAGTAAGGTTAGTTGTACGTTCAGAAGGTATTCAAAATTTCTATGTACATAACAAGTTGGGAGGGGGGGGGGGATGAATTCCTCACAAATGGAATAATGAATGTCATGGACGAGGAGTTGACCATCAAAAAGTGTCCACATTTGCTTTAAATCTATTTTTATTTGGTTTGCTACCTTTGGTCGTTGTTTCCTTCTAAAATACTGACCCAATTTGAATTAACAGCCATTTTTGGTCTAGCTGCGCTCACCCTCAATATTCCCCTCAAGAATTACGTAACTATCGCCAATCAACTGCTGAGAAACCTTGAAAGGTAACACAACATCCCTATTCTTGAAATGGCTGCATAACTGGTCGTGAAGTCTTCAGAAGAGGACAAAAGGAACGGCGAAGCGAATGGCGGAGT
Organism: Apolygus lucorum; assembly: GCA_009739505.2. Lineage (NCBI taxonomy): Eukaryota > Metazoa > Arthropoda > Insecta > Hemiptera > Miridae > Apolygus > Apolygus lucorum. Next base: position 35,265,462 of record CM019168.2, on the reverse strand, counting down.
TAATGAGAACTGCTTGTGATGACAACGAACACGGAAATGGGCCGAAGCAGCGTGTCAGAATCACAAAAAAACCTCGATCAATCGATAAATAGGATGGGAAGTAGAGGATGGGATGTGACTGTGTCCCGCTCTTCAGTGCAACAGAAGAACATGAACTAGTTACCTACTTGCACTATGTAACAAACGGGCAGCGGAAATGACAGTTGATTCGCCCGACATCCTCTCCAGCCTGCCTCCGGGGTTCGAATGCGATTTTGGTGGTAACAAGTCACCAAAGGAAACTCCATTACATAGGATGTCCCGAAACCAATCAGCAATAGATTCTACAACTTATTTGCAACAACTTTTCCCTTCAAACACTTTTTTTAATTCCGCTCAAAATGCAAGTTTTTTTCTCATGTTTCCGCCTTTGCAGTCATAACTTCCTCATTTTCAATTAAAATGTCCTATATGCCGAGTTCCTGACCTATTCAGAACAACTGCACACTAGAATACTAGTCTTTTAATAATCTACTACTAGTCTTTTAATATTAGTCTTTCTACCTTAAACCCAAAAAACGCTGCAAATTATTACACAATGGTTTATTATTTTTCTATAGATCACTCGTCTGCAAAGCCACCAACCATCCAACATGAAGAAAAACATCGATCGTATTTCGGTCAGCTATAATTTGAACGGAGATTAGGCCTCTTTAGCGATTCACACTCGTGTTTCTGATTTATCGTACGTCCAACCCTTAAGTTCTCGTAGGGAGCAAACGATTTGTCCTACAGAGCTCCGGGTGGTCTCAAAAAATTTTAAAAATTCTATAGAATCTTAAATTGAAGGAAAAACAATACCTTCATATCGAAATTTTTTGAGTTAGGGCGTTTTCAAAATTTTAAAATTCATTTTGGAACCCTTAGACGTAACCAAAATTTTCAACCAAAATCTTCGGGGCACAACTAGACCCCAAATGGAGCCTACATACCAAATTTCATCAAAACATTTTGGTGATTTTTTTTCTACTAAAACAGAATTTTCTTCAGAGGCTCTCAAAAGCTTAGAAAATGCTCCATTTCATCAGCTTTTAAACTGTAACTCAATTTGTTAGGTTTACTAAGAAATGTATGGAGGGAAACGATGTTGAAATGCGAAAAAAAAACACATTTCAGTTGCATTTTAAAAGGGGTAAAAAAAGTTCTATAAGGAAAAAGTTGTAAATTAGTTGTAGGATCGATTCCCGAGGTATTGCTGATTGTTTTCGAGCTCGGGGACAAGCTAATTAAATTATGTCCCTCACCCCTGATGTGTAGGAACGGATCACGGATCCTGAAACCAAGCTGCCAGATGGCTACCGAGTGCTAAAAGTGCTGATGTAATTACTTTGATATTCATATTTATGTGCTGTACCATAAATTTTAGCGTTGAAATATTTATTCCAAATATATATTACTGTTAATGCAACGGGTCGAAATAAATTTGGGTCTATTATAGTATGAATTTACCAACATTTAGCGTTTCAGAGTTTCTTGAACAATTTTGGTATCGTACCATAGCCTGGGTTTTTGCTTACATTAACCTATCAAAACGGCACTCATCGACTACCTACCTTCCAAATTTGACCAAAATCGGACAATTAGAGATTGAGATGTTTCAACTGATGGAGAGCGCAAGCGTCGTGGCTACCAATGATCCAACGAGGAGGTTTTTGGGAATTCTTACAACTTTAATCCCTAACTTCTATCTAAGTTGCGCAAGCGCAGAGGATTTCATGTACCATGTAATTCATAACCACTCGAAGTTCTCAACTCGTGCAGACAGTCTCGAAGCCAAAATCGTTCAGGGAGGTCTAAAACGAGAAATGCGAGTAGACATTTTGTTTTACAATATAGAATTTTGAAAACAATACGTCGGAACCAACAGTTGGTTAGTTAAAAAATTCATCTACTCTCATAGATCCTTGAACTGATCAGCTTCTTGTTGTCAGTATGCCAAGGGCAAAATCACACGTTTTTGGATTGAAGGATTGAAACTCACTTCAAAATTCCCTTGAAGATTGAAATGTCACGTTAGGTCATAGCTTGGAACATGAGGGCAATCTGTTACAAGAGCCCATCTCTATATATAGTGGAAAGACCGAAATCCTCGGTTGTCACCGTGCTGTCATCACCTAATCACGTTACTTCTTGATGTAGGTCTGAAGAGTGTGTTTCAAAGAAGCGAGCGCAATGAAGCTACAGAAATGGACCTCAATAAATCGTCAGAATATAACTGGATCCAGTTGGTATAGCAGTAAACACCAAACACTGGCGACGGATTTTCGTTAGTGCCTTGTGATCCGTACTAAATCCCAGAATTTCCAAATTAAACTCAAAGCTACATTATCTCCGGACAATTCTAGAGCAATGAAATACACCTTCTGGGGAACCACTCCCCCACTGGGGATTTGGTTTAGGACGGTGGTGGGGATTTTTTCCAGTTTAAAACTCTAAATCAATAATCATTAATAAAAATACTAAAAATGAATTATTTATAAATGATTAAACAGTATTTTATTACTATAAATAATAGGATGATTGCACATATTTAGTCGAAATGAGGTATTCTATTACCAGTTTTTGGATTAAGGTAACAATTATGCCCACTTGAGTAAAAACACCGTCTTTACCCGAAACCCCGAAACAATTGCTCATAATAATTATGATATTAATTATAAATCGTTATTAATTATTAATTATTTACAGATAGTAAAAACCCTTTAATTTGGACATTCAAGCCTTCCTCTTTCATCTTGCGCCGGTAATATAGGAGGCCTCTTCTCTTCTCTCGATCTTTCTCAGTGTAGTCCTGGGTCACACTTATTTTAGATCCCTTGAGATTTGGCGTCGAGGAAAGGACCTGGAATTTCACTTGCATGTCCGTAAACATGACCCGAATGGGTCTTGGGCCACGTCCACTAGGTCTACCCAACCGATAGACGTTCTCAACGCTGTTCATGTCTACATCAACTTTCAGCATATCCAAGAAAAATGATTTCAGAAGATCCCTCAGTTCTTGCCATTTAGCTTCTCTTTCATCTACGTTAAATATTATGATGTTTTTCCTTCTTGAATCCCTACTTATAATTTTTTTCACTTTTATTCTTGCATTACATTTTGTTGAATGCAGCTAATTGATCGGGAGAAAAGAACATTTAATTTATATATGTACACGAACGTCCATTGTAACAATCATTACATGTAATGATTTCTACGAATAAATTGATTTGATTTGATATTAATTATTAATTAAAGATTAATTATTAATCTTTACTATGTTGAGATACTGAGCCCTCGTGAAGTTGCTGTAGACATGAGCTTCGTTAGTTTATACCAATAAGAAGAGGAAATCCTTTTTTCATCAAAATCCTTTGTGAGTTCTAAGGGAATTTTGATAATGGAGAAGTCTTGAAAAGTGAAAACAGTGCTTCCGCCAGCTTGATTGACTAGGAAGCAAAATGTAGGTGCAAATAGGTTACCTTTGGATGTGGCACATCTACATCCTTTTGAAACTCACTTAATAGGATTTTCGAATAAATTATGGGATTAATTATTCATTATTAATATAATTAGTTGTTTAATATAGATTAATTTTTGATGTTTTATGTCTCTACTTTGGCACATGAACGAAAAAAACGCCACAAAAAAGCGTCACAAAGTTGGTCTCAAAATCGGTCACAAAAAGGCGTTACAGTTAGTTTTTTTAAAATGATTTCCACTTACAACCAAGTTATTACTACGGAACTTTATCTTCGTCATTCGTGTTCGTAGAAAAATCGTTCACCATTCGTTGGGAAGCCCTAAATTTATGCTTAAATGATAGACTGACATAAAATGTTCTCTCTTTTTCTCCTCCTCCATTCCATTGGGGGGCCCCCCTGGCAGTCCCTCATATCCTTCCCTGGATACGGCCTTGTCGGTGAATAAAATTTATTTACCTAACTTGACAAACATTACGGATGACAACAAAATATACCATCTCGGAACTTGAAATGAATCTATTGGTTGTAATAACCCACCACTATGTACGGAAGGGAATTTCTAGATCAATCGACCCAATATAATATTGCGAAATTAATTTTCACGCCTATCCAAGCTCCTTGACATCGTGCGGGCGCCGCGATGTTTGCGAAATGTCATCGTGAATTATCTGGCTTTCGTAGTGACGTGTGAAATTCCACCTTAGGTACACGTATCGACGCCCCTATTTTATTGCCGATCGTATACAACCATTCGTATTCGATAACTAGGTAATCTGGTAGCCTTCACGAAAACCAGCAATCACTTCGATGACCTTTTTACTCGTAGATGTTATTTGGCAACTTCTCTTCAACGTTTCGCAGTTTTGTGGATTTATGGATACGTTGATATTTTTTATACGACATGCCTAAGAGACCTCACAACGTTTGAAATAATAAAATACCAATATACCTCTCTACAAAAGGTGAAACTTTGTATTCTTGTATTCAACAAACATTTTATTATTCTAAAATTCATAGTTTTACCCGTCTTTTTCGTATTAGAAATGGTTTGATTGAGTGGAGGGATTGTGACTTATTATCTATCCTATTTATTACTAACTTTAAAGGAAAGAGAATCGATTAATCTGGCTTAGCAGGACACCCCAAAGACCTGACCGAAAATGGGAAGAGACTGAATATCAAAAACAAAACAATACAAGAGTCCTGACGAGGCTGTGAAAGCGAAAGTGGACCTCAGACCGTAGACCGATAAACATAAAACGAGGAAATCAGAGTCACCTCATTCCTCCCCTCAACTTCGGAAGAAAAGGCTGAAAGGAAGAACATTTTGGTTGTATGTCTGTGTGTCTGATGATTGTGGATTGAGCAATAGGTCACCAGTAAAAATTATCATCACCAACATGATCGCGAATCCAATAATTTGACCTTTGCAACTATGGACAATCGTCACTATGATCCCAAACACCTCACGCACGCAAAAAAACCCTTTGGCATAAATCAATTTGAAATTTTGGCAACTCAATTTGAACATTTGGAACATTTCTTACTTTTTGACAATTACTGGAGTCCAATTTTTTTAACTTCTAAAATGTTCAATAAATGTTTCTCTCTCATATTACATCATTATAATTCCAATCGTCTACGTTATCCTATGCGAGGGTACTATACTGTTTATTGCCCTAATAACTTAGAAAAATAGTCTTTAAAAAAATCCTGTAAAATTTGATATTACTCCGAAGGTAGTTGCAGATTCGCTCTGGTAGACCTCACCCGTGTAATATCATAGAATATTACAAAAAAGTCTGACAATGGTTACGGTCGAACTACAAAACTTGCCACACAGGTCAAATAGGAGTGAAGGGTTTTGAGCGATTATATATGGATCTGGTGTATTTTACGGGTTTTACTTACGGCTTTAAGTGCCCCATAAAAAAAGTCATTGAGACGGCTAGCTTTCGGATGTTTACCGTCGGCTCAAAAAGCCGTATCTCCTTATAGGAAGCGACGAGGAGTTATGCAGTCTTGGGTAATAAAGACGAGAAAGAACACTTGGATGTCATAGAGCCTGTTCCGAGCACAGATGGAACATGCTATGAGTCGAGGAGGGTTCCTCTAATTGAACTGTTACGCAAAGCGGTCTCCAGCTGGAATGACACCCTTGACATTGTCTCCTGGCTTCCTGGACGCTGCGTTGACCTCAAGGCGGACTGGTTACTAATATAAAACGTTCCGATCTTAGACGTGGGTCATTAGACTTGGAATTACGACCACGTAGCTCAGTTCGTTCTCCAAAAAAGGATCGATATCACCTTTTGTTACGGAGTGTTCAACAACGAAGAACGAGCATAAATAATGTACGAATGCGGGATTGTATCTCGTCAACATACAGAGAAATCAAATAATAGGCGTAGGATATTGCATGGTAGGTCAGTCTAGGATCTGGTACTAGCAGACTGCCCAATGTTCATCCTAGAGTGGATGGACTCCCGAGACCTGACAGGAAGAACATTAAATGTTCTTATACAGGGTGTCTACAAAACAGCTGTAAGGAATTCAAGGGGTCGATTCTACAACCAATTTCCAACAAAAAGTGTCTGTTAGAATTTTTTTTTAAACGCCTCTTTAACCGACTTTTTTCACTTTAAAGTTTTTTTCGTATTTTCGACCTTAGACCATTAAATTGTTAAATGACCTTAAAACGGTCATAACTCTCTTAAATTACACTCAAAAATTAAAAATAAGGATACCGCTGGAAAGAGCGTCAAATTTCCTATCTCCCTGATACCAAATAACAATTTTTTCAGTTGAATTACACGAGGAATAAAGCAACCTAAAAAGTGAACTTAGTAAATTTTCGAAAAATTCCCGTTTTTCAACGCCTATAAATCTCCAAATATTACCAGGTAAAGTTCTATTGCCGGAAAGCCTAAAAACTGCGCCAGAATCTCAGCTTTCCAATGGTATAATCAAAACATATTATACAACCGTATTTAGGGGAGAAATTCTTGTTTGAACGCGGAAAAACGTGCATTTTTTCAACGAAATCGGCGCTCCGCCTAGTCGATCTGAGTGGTCGGACGACAGCAGTGGGTGGGTCGGCGCCGCAGTATACCGCGAGGCCTCCGGAAACAGGAGGCCATAGCGCGTGAAATGGTGTTCTAATTATATATTGGTTAGATGCAGCAGGTGAAGAAAATGTGGGCCCTTCAAAATCACTTGAATTTTGAGTTTCACTGGTTTCTGATCCTTATGTACGTCCGAACCCTTTGTCTATCCCTTCTATCTGATAAAACAAGAAGGAATAGAAAGAGTTTTTGGAAAATGTGCGGGTTGGTCTAAATACCGTCACATATAAGTTTCGTAGCTTTTGGACACAATACAGATTTCTAACGATCTTATCGACTGATTTCTCATTCCACATTCCAAGTAAGCAGTTGGGATTTGCTTCGAAGATGATTGCTCACGAGTTTCAGGGCTATCCAATCGGTAAGAACCTCAGTGCATAATATTCTAGAAAATTAGCATAAACGAGGAACCTTATTGCCCACCCAATTTGGCAGACCTTTTTTCAACAGTTAATTCAGTTCTTTGGTTTATTATTCTGAATAACGAACCTATGGAAGTAAGCAAGAAAAAATTGTTAAACCTCCCCCCCCCCTCATTCAAAATTTGATAGTTCTACGTTCCAACATAGAATCCGAAAATCAAAAACACGGTTACCATTGTTCGATCTTGAGGCAATTTTGATTTTGGTATATTGGCTCCATTTGGGTTCTAGTTATGCCCGATGGTTTTTGGTTATTGTCAGTCACTTGAAAAAAAATTAGAAAATTATTTTCTATTAAACTATCAAATTATTTTCTATAAATTATTTTTCCTATTATAGGAATTGAAATTTTCAAAACTTCCCAGCTCGAAAACTTTGGATATAAAAATATTGTTTTTTGATCATTTTAAAATATAATTTTTTTTTAGAATCTAATGAGACCACCTAAAGCTCTGGAGGGACAATCGTTCACTTCCTTTGAGGTCTGAAAGTTGGGAAGAATAATAAAGCAGAAACACGAGTGTGAATCGCAAATGAATGTTAACTCACGGAAAAGTGCCAAATTCCGTTCAAAGTTCAATACCATAATATGGTATATGGTATAATATGGTATATGGTATAATATGGTACCTATTGTAATATTATTACAATACGATACTGCAAATACGATATTATTTTTCTTTCTTCGAATTGAGTTTCATTTTACTCAGTAGTGTGTTCTTAGCAACCAACAACCAAATTTCGTAATGAATTTGAGGACACCTGTCAAAAAAACACAAACGGTGGATACAGCTTTCGTACAAGTACGCAACCACGAGAGACATTTTATGTCTTATGTTTAATAAATTGAGAGCTTTCCAATGAGTGGTGAACGATTTTTGTGGGGTGGAAAATGAGGAAGTTAGTTTTCCCTAGGAACGATTGGTTGTACGTGAAAATCATCAGAAATTTCCGCGTAACGCTCCCCTCGTAACGCTCCCCGCGTGACGATTTTTCATTTATGTGCCATAGTAAAGACATAAAATGTCAAAAAAAAAAAAAAAAAACTTGATAGTGGCAATGTTCACTATTGTATTTGCAGTATCGTATTGTAATAATATTATCGTATTGTATTATTATCGTATAATAATATAATAATTATATTATTATATAATTATCGTATAATATTATCGTATTGTAATAATATTATTGTACGATATTATCGTATTGAACTTTGAACGGAATTTCGCACTTTTCCGTGAGTTAACATTCATTTGCGATTCACACTCGTGTTTCTGCTTTATAATTTGTCCCAACTTTCAGACCTCAAAGGAAGTGAACGATTGTCCCTTCACAGCTTTAGGTGGTTTCATTCGATTCTAAAAAAATAATTATATTTTAAAATAATGAAAAAACATTACTTTTTCATCCAAAGTTTTCGAGCTGGCAAAAATATGGTTGGTAAGTACTGCAAGTACTACCGTACTTACCAGTAATGTCTAAGCTGTGTTTTTTGAAGGCGAGTTATTTATACTGAGAAAAACAATAATAATAATAAACCGTTGGGTAATAATTTATAGCATTTTCAAGTAAATGGTATTTCCTTTATTTAGAAACAAACGAGTGATGAGCGATTTTCCGGGAACGTCAATAAATTTCTTAACATCCAATCACCCGATTCTGCTCAAATTCTGAGGGTAGGTTGGGGGATGATCGTTTACCGATTTCATAATCATCCCGGTGACCTTACCACATTAAGGACGGAATTCACAGTCATTCCTCAACGCCGAGGAAATCCTCAAGGAGGCGATGAGGAACCGTCGCATGCTCTGCGCTATCCACAGTCGTCATGTCGAGGAAATCCTTGAGGAGTTCCTCAACGTCGTATTCACAATCTTAACTCGACGTTGAGGAAATCGTTGAAATTGGCTCAAAAGGAGCAGAATATCGACGTACGTGAAAAGGTCCCTCAAGGATTTCCTCAACACTTTTTTTGTCAACTATCTGGTTGGTTTACATACTTTTTTTCCTATTTTCTGTAGTCTGAATCCGTACATAATGTATCCGTGTACAGAATCCGTATACAATGTGAATACACACACGAACACAAATCCCATCAACATAATGGCGGACAACATTGCGATATTAATTTGTGGATTTTGAACAAGATTGTGAAGACCATGTTTCATAATGTGAAAATCATTAGGTGTACTGCTCTTACGATGTACAATAATTTTACACCTATTAACTATTCATCTCCATATTATTATTGTTATTAATTTTTGTGTGTTGTGTGATCATTTGAATTTAAAAATTTGTATTGCCCCTCTCCAATCTCTATATTTTCCCTGTCCGACACATGTTTAAAGCGTCGACTGTATCGTTTTTAAAACGAGCCAATTTCGTAGCTGAATCCAAAACGGTTTGTGTGAGTCTTGCGAATTGGATTTCGAACGGTCGTTTTAAGAAAACAGCAAAGAAGAGAAAACTTTCACTACCGATCTAACATCGCGGTTTTGATATAACATCTTTCCGAAGCTGCTTGGGGAGTTGAGTTAAGAGTATCGAAGGTAACCGATGGAGTTGACACCAACTCTAGCAAAACACTCAAAGTTTATTTTTCTCATTCCGAGTATTTTCACGTATCGGGCTTTTCCTCCCCCACATAGTCATCGATGACCCGATGGTCACATTCGGAGAAGAGTCGGTTAGATAACTGTACCCCCAACAAACCGGGCCCTTCCATCCGAAAATTATACATTGTTATGAGAGTGAATCGAATGCACGCTCGGCCGAGGGAGTTCGATGCTTCTTTCTTTCTAGTTGACTCGTCGATATGGGTGCCATAAAGTACGCAACCTTGTTATGCCGTTGTTGCGTCAATGACGTTCATGTGTTACTGAAAAACACTCAAGTCAATAACGTAATCGATAAAGTATTATCGATCACCTAGTACACCTTTGAGCCACTAACGATAAATAAATATTATGGTCTGCATTACGTCCAACTGTGTACCAGAAAAAGTCACGCTAGTAGAGGAAGGATCTATACGCGTTTTGAAAAGGTTAAATATGTTCATAACTATGTGTATATTAGTTTTAGCCAAATGTGCTTCATAAATAAGAAAGTATTGTGGAACAAAACCGGATTAAAATACACAGAGAAAAAGAATACCAAGTTCGGTGGGCAGTACAGCTTTCCCGCAAACACAAAGATTTTCCAAATCAACTAACAACATACGGTCGAAGATTTGTTCCCAATTATGTTATTATCAAGTTATTTTTTAACCCTAATTGGACCATGGTGTCAATAGTGTCGCCGAAAACATCCCAGAAACTCCACAGCTGTCCCAAGGTGCCACTGGAGTAGCCAAAATTAAATCGCAATTTTAAATGTAATGGACGAAGAAGTTTTTGTGGGTTATCTTAAGTCTTAAAATGGAGTTTTGACACACATTTCCAAAAAAATCGATGTACAATTTTTAATTATTTTTCGTCATTACATAATTTTTTAAAATAATTAATAGCTTACAAACAATGGTTCTACAAATTCAGCTCTGTGCATTTATTTTTAAATTGCAATTTAAACCTAGTTAATCTGATGACACCTTGGGACAACTTCTGAATTCCAAAGATTTTTTCGGTGACTCAAGTGACACCAATGATGCTCCAACTAGGGTTAAGGCACTTGGATTGAAGGATCATCAAAACATACAGCCCTACAAAATTTGGGCCATATTTTAAAGCAAAACAATAATAGAACGGTATTTTAGAGAGCGGTTAGTTCAAAGAAGCAATTGGAGCTGAAGAAGAATTTAGTGGAAGAAGTGGAATAGTAATTTAAGTTTGATAATTTAATAATTACTGGACACTACTTACTGAAGTAATTTTAATTATTTAAAACACCGTATTTCTCTTGTGAGGTAGGGCTGTCTGTTATTTTTTCGAAGCCAATAAAACTTTAATAAACGCTGCAAATGATTATAAAACGGATTATTATTTTTCCTGTATAGATCACACATCAGCAAAGAACACGGCTTTACCATTTTTAGTATGTACCTACCACATTATCACGCAAGATTTACTATCAACTTCATTTTGACAGAAAGTACCTAACAGCAAAAATATCGTTATCCGAAAGACGTGATTGTCCTCATGTTATTCATGAGTGATGAAGCTAGAGGATAGTCAATAACCAATTATAATTAGTCGACTGGATTCGATTGAAAAAAAACCAAAAGTTGAGTATTGCATTGGCCCCAAATTTGTAGAAAAAAACAACTCAATTTTAAATGCTTGCATACGAGTCTGCAACAGATTGGGACATTTTCATGTCAACCACTACACAACAAGGTAGTGAAGTAAGGTTGTTAGTTCCCAAACATCAAAATAAGAAAACAGTTGATTGTTTTCTACGCAACACAGTGAGTCTATTTTATTTATTTATTGGTCGCGCGATCAAGACTTGCTTAGTTTTCGTGACGATTTTTCAGTTTGTGTGCCAAAGCAAAGACATGAAAATGTCAAAAACTAAACAACTAGCTTTCGGATCGTGAGAAATAAAAGTTTAAGGAAATTTCACGGTAGCACGTGTGCTATTACCAGTTACCTGCTATTAATGAGTTACCAATGGCAACTGAATTAATGAAAACCCGTCTGGGGGAAACCCACATCAACTCTGAATTTTTAAAAATGAAAATCGGACCACAATATGGTACAGTTTTGTCCAAGATAAGGAATTCATCACAGACAGACACCAAATTATACAGAAAGCACTAAAACACAAACTGGAGTGAACATTTCGATTTAGGAGGACCCAAATGCAAGAAAAATCAAGAATCTGCAGCAAGAAGACAAAACTGAATCGTTAGTCAGCCTTTCAAAGCAAAATTATTTGTACTCTTATTTACACGATTTGGGACTGTTTCAACTAATTAGGTACGTAAGTGTATATTTGTTCTCTTAGGTTGTTCTCGGAGGTTATTGACAACTCAACAATCTCTTGTAGGAATGTAATTATTGTTCTGGAAATACTTTTAAAATGGATAAACCATAAGATCCGAAAGATGTTCCTCCAATAATTGCGTTGAATTTTGCTTTTTCATATCCTTACGGAAAGTTTTTAAAAGTGATTAGTCGAATGTAGCCACACAAATGCTGGTTTTTAGACAGAACAATTAAAATTCAAAAACACCTTTACTCGATCTGGTCTGACATTTTTTCCTTTAAAAAAAGTGGTTGTTTCTTCTCGTCTGGTGGTATTTTTCTCACCACGTTTAGTGCTGGTTTCATTCCAAAACAGACCTTCAACTAGAAGATGTTTCTAAGAGGCGGTCTTCAATTCTTCCCTCTCTCCAATGACTCAATTCTTACAAAACAACGTTTAATCGTGATCCCGTTCACCTCACAGTGAAACCTCGCAATTTCTTTCAACAAGCTTTCCAAGATCAGTGGCCATACTGTGAGTGTACTTGGTTGTTTTGGTATTGTTTGAGGCAGTCATTGTTCGACAGCTTCACGCTGCGTAAACCTCGAGATGCAAGGTCATGAAAGAAACACATAAGGAACTTTCTGTCTCAATCTTCAGGAGTCGACTTTCATCTCGATTCATGCGAATATAGAAAAAAAACGAGCCAAGGTACCTGTGACATAATTTTCAAGGTGAAGAGGTCTTTTTCCCCCAAAATAAGTTTGATGCCTTCGTTATTCGATGGAGTCTGTGACCAAACAGCTTGATGGAGAGTGTTGCCTCTTCACTAACTATTGATAAATTACCAATAGGATAACGGAAAGGTAAAAAAAAGTGGTATATGAAATTATCACACATCATCAATCATCAGCACAAAGACGGTCATCTTCTTCAGCTGTCCACCAACAAGGCCATGTTGCTGGACGACATCTAGCGCAAGAGACCTCAATTACGAGTATCATTCTCTTGTTATAGGTCATCTTGTGCAATCTGTACCCATTCGCCAGAGCTACAGCACCTGATTAATGGTAAACGCTTCACTCGAAAACCTGTCAGTAAGTAAGCTACTCGACCAAGAAAGATCCCGAATCAACTCGCCATCGCCAAATCTCCGTTGAACGAACGGAAAAGTCAGTTTGTCTGTTTTCCAGTTCAGTTGCATTTGGATAACAAATTGTCAGAAAATAGAAAAATCAATGCCAGAAATGGGGTGAAATGACCCTAGAAGAGCCTGTGAGGGCCTAGTCATACTTGTACGCCTAAATGACTGCACAAAAATGCAAGAAAATTGCTTCATTCTTTAATCCTCAATCTTCAATTCTCCTTTCCATCAAAATATTCCCATCAACGCTGAGTGACCATTACATTTAGTCCACTGACCATTACATCAATTGGATTGGAATGTAGATAAATGAAAAATTTTCATTAATGGAAGAACATTGGTTAACTAACTCACAGATTTGTCTAACCAAACCTTGTTTGAGAAGGTTGGAATTTTGATTCCAAGATATTCCTCCTTGATCAGTAGTACCTACATGTAATTTTCCTCTCGCTGTCGTTCTTAATTTGTGTTCACACTGAAATGTAAGTAAAAATACCACTGTTTTGTAGTTTTGGAGATTCAATGATCCATCCACGTAAAAAAAACGCTGCAAATTATTACACAATGGTTTATTATTTTTCTATATAGATCACTTGTCTACAAAATCACCAACCATCCAATATGAAGGAAAAAAAAAATCAAAAAAAATCAAAATCACCAACTATCGATTACATTTTGATCAACTCTAATTTGAACGGAGATTAGGCCTCTTTTGCGATTCACACTAGTGTTTTGATTTATATACGAGTATTTATATATATTTCAATATAAACCCTTAAATTTTCGTAGGGAGCGAACGGTTTGTCCTACAGAGCTCCGCATGGTCTCAAAAAATTCCAAAAATTCTATAGAATCTCAAATTGAAGGAAAAACAATACCTTTAAGTATATCGAAATTTTTTGAGTTAGGGCGTTTTCAAAATTTCAAAATTGATGTTGGAACCCTTAGAAGTGACCTACATCAACCAAAAGCTTCGGAGCACAACTAGACCCCAAATATAGCCTACATACCAAATTTCATCAAAATCGGTCAATGCTAAGTGGCAAAAGTGCCGCGTACGGCGTACGGCGGACGGACGGCCAAATTTTTATTCGATTTTTGGATTCTACGTACCTTGAAACGTAAACCATCAAATTTTTAGGGGGTGTTAAAATTTTTTTTTTTCTTGGTCGATTCCAAAGGTTCATTATTAAAAATAATGAACCAAAAGTATACAAGCTGTCGAGCTTCAACTGTTTCATCAACTATCCCCGTTTGGATCCTCAGACAAGTCGTGTTTGGTAGAGGGACGAAAAGTCTGTTTATCGTAATTTTGGCGCATAATTAATGAATTATAGTCCGAATCAACAACCACAACGGCCCAATAACTACTCAAAGTGGCCCAACAGCCAATGAGGAATTTCACCATGTCTGAATTTCCTATTTTTGACCCCAAAATCGGATTCAGCACCTCTAAAAACCCCCTAAGACAAACTTTCAGACCGAACTTCCTAATTTACGAATAAACAAAACAGTGTAGAAAATACGAATGTTTAAAAAACCCGGGAAAATGACGTCATGCTGGAATAGTTCATTTATGGCCGCTTGAAGCGCTGAGATCGAGAAATCCATAGTCCCCAGCTGCAAAATTTCATGAAACAGTGAAGTTCGAAATCGAAAAACTGAAGAAAAAACGCTGCAAATCGTTGCTCAAAGGTTTATTATTTTCTGTATAGATCATCCTTCTGTATAGATCACTGGTTCTCCATCAATAGCACCTACCACCATCTGTATTCTCCCTTGACCTTCCCTCTCAAATTTCAGCTCCTGCGTTCAATAGGATTGAAAATGGCTTCGGAGCTCACTCAGCTGATCATTGATCAGAAGAGTGAAGAAGATCTCCTCGAATGCTGGAGACGCCTGGAAGAGCACTTCCATTCAATAGGATTGAAAATGGCTTTCGAGATCACTCAGCTGATCAGTGATGTGAGGAGTGAAGAAGATCTCCTCGAATGCTGGAGACGCCTGGAAGAGCACCTCCATTCAATAGGATTGAAAATGGCTTTGGAGCTCACTCAGCTGATCAGTGATGTGAGGAGTGAAGAAGATCTCCTCGAATGCTGGAGACGCCTGGAAGAGCACTTCCATTCAATAGGATTGAAAATGGGTTCGGAGCTCAGCTGAGTGATGATCTGATCAGTGAGCAATGATTTGCAGCGTTTTTTACCTACAAACATTGTTTTTACCTACCAATTTTTTTTTACCTACCAACTATTGGTAGGTACTACCTACCACACTATAATGGCTTCACACCTTCACAATCAAGTTTATTAGAAAGAACTAAACGCACACTCGATTCGAAAAATAGAAAGCTTGATATGGAAATTTGATTACTGGTTACGCAGAAGGCAAAACTGTATACAAATCGAAGAAATGAACAGCGATCGCATTTTAGTCAGATAAAATTTGAACGGCGATTAGACCTCTTTTGCGATTCACACTCATGATTCTGTTTTATCGAAGGAAAACCTTCAAATCATCGTAGGGACCGAACGGTTTGTCCTACAGAGCTCCGGGTGGTCTCAAAAATTTTTAAAAATTCTGTACTATTTAAAATTGGTGAAAAAACGATACCTTTATTTCGAGAGTTTTCGAGCTAGGGCACTCTTGAAAATTTCAACCCTTAATTTTCACCCCTTAGAAGTGACCTACATCAACCAAAAGCTTCGCGGCACAACTAGACCCCAAATGGAGCCCATATACCAAATTTGAACCAAATCGGTCCAGTGTTGCTAAGAAAAGTGCCGCGTACGGCGGACGGCGTACGGCGTACGGCGGACGGACGGAAATTTTTTTATTCGATTTTCGGATTCTACGTACCTTGAAACGTAAAACATCAAATTTTGAGGGGGGGTTAAAATTTTTTTTTTTCTTGCTCGATTCCAAAGGCTTATTATTGAAAATAATAAACCAAAAAATAGAAAAAGCGAGATGGGGAAAATTAGGTTTCCTCTGTTTTTGTTTGATAACTTTTCTCTTAGAAAACACGATTTCGTCGTCCCAATGGGCAACACTGGGAGGAGACGGCGATCGGAATAGCCCAATCAGCGAGCGTTCCCGCTTCACGTCCGTTTTCCCGGTTAGTTTTGAAATTAAAAATTTTGATTGTCTCCCAAAAATAACAGGAGACTTATTTTCCGAAATCAGCCCGATTTTCATCTATCCCACACCATTAACTATTCAGGAAAAATGCAAACAGAATTCGGTGAAATTCCTCATTTCTGATCACAGATGGCTCACTTCACTGTAGTCAAATAATGGATTAAGCTTCCTTTGACTGCACAAATGAAGTAACTAGAAATGCCCCTGGCGTTCTATCCAACAAGGCATCACTCAATTGAGCAGAATGTTTTGGAATCCTTCAGGCACAATACGCCAATTCTACCAATTACGACTACTCAGTTATCCTCATCCTAAGTGAAAATGAAATCAATTGAAAAGCTCCACCATCTCATACGTATCCTCATACAGACCTGAAGCCTTCAGCAAACGTCCTATTGAAGAGATGAAAGAGGAACAATAAAAGGAACCGATAAAAGAAACTTTTCAAGCCTTCTCAAAAATCTACCTAGTATAATACAATTTCTGAAGTCAAAACTAGGAAATTGTACAAAACAATAGGTAGCTCAGGAGTGGTCGCACAAACACGATTGCATACCTGCATAAAATCGGTAGAGCCCACCCTGACGATACTGCGTAAAGTCAGAGGAGACCGAAGAACACAAATATTTCTGGACTGTCCAACTCATCACAATGCTCAAGAACTCTTGTTTAGAACAACCAAATACAAAATAAACAAAATAAGTTATGTTTATGATAAACTATACTTTTATGAAAGAACAGAACATCCCAGTGTAAGAAGAACATATTTATTTTACACATGTATATTATATAGTTATGTAAATTTAGAGAGAAAGTGTGAACTTGTTTTCGAAGCCAATATAAAAAGGAAGGCAAATACCTCAAATACCTAATACCACTTTGTAATACCTCAAATTTACATAGATGTCTCCAAGCTAAATTTCTGATTTAGGTGTGCACATATTGAACCCCCAGCAAGTGGGCTTCATGACACCTAACGTATCTATGTTAATCTCTGCCGAGTTAAGGCGCCATATTGGTTGAGATCTAAGCCTCAGACACTGGTGCAAAGGATTAGTGTGTCGAGTCGTTTGAATATTATAATTTCCTAGTCATCCCAGTCTAACTTTGTTCAGGACCGTGTAATTGATTAAACCCGGTTTGCCTTAGAGGTGGGTAGTTCGTGAATTATATCAAGCAGAGCAGTTGACATGCTAATCGATACTTGCAAACTCGAGGTATAACTACTTACTATAACACCTTATACACTACTAGCATGTCCGATCGCTTCGCTCGCTCATCTAAGTGGTTAAGATTTGCAGCATCACGGGATTGCAGCCCCCTATAGAGCATAATGCAAAACATATTGTTTAGTAATGCATGCATTCCAGGGAAGTCCCATTGAGCAGACGACACAAGATTTTGTCACACACACACAGACATACACTTATGTTTTTTTTTTGCCGCGGATTTGGATTCAGAATGTTCTAAAACGGATTAGTGTATGGTTATTTTTTGGTTTATTATTTTCAATAATAAGCCTTTGGAATCGAGCAAGAAAAAAAAAAACTTTAACCCACCCTCAAAATTTGATGTTTTACGTTTCAAGGTACGTAGAATATGAAAATCGAATAAAAAAATTTCAGTCCGTCCGCCGTACGCCGTCCGCGGCACTTTTCTTACCAACACTGGACCGATTTGGTTCAAATTTGGTATATGGGCTCCATTTGTGGTCTAGTTGTGCCGCGAAGCTTTTGGTTGATGTAGGTCACTTCTAAGGGGTGAAAATTAAGGGTTGAAATTTTCGAGAGTGCCCTAGCTCGAAAACTCTCGAAATAAAGGTATCGTTTTTTCACCAATTTTAAATAGTATTGAATTTTTAAAAATTTTTGAGACCACCCAGAGCTCTGTAGGACAAACCGTTCGGTCCCTACGAGTACTTGAAGGTTTTCCTTCGATAAAACAGAATCATGAGTGTGAATCGCAAAAGAGGTCAAATCTCCGTTCAAATTTTATCGGACTAAAATGCGATCGCTGTTCATTTCTTCGATTTGTATACAGTTTTGCCTTCTGCGTAACCAGTAATCAAATTTCCATATGAAGCTTCCTATTTTTCCAATCGAGTGTGAAGCGTTTAGTTCTTTCTAATAATCTTGATTGTGAAGGTGTGAAGCCAGTATGGTGTGGTAGGTAGTACCTAGCTGGTAAGTAAAAAAAAGTTGGTAGGTAAAAAAAATGTTGGTGGGTAAAAAACGCTGCAAATCATTGCTCAAAGGCTTCTTCACTCTTCAGATCACTGATCAGCTGAGTGAGCTCCGAAGCTATTTTCAATCCTATTGAATGGAAGTGCTCTTCCAGGCGTCTCCAGCATTCGAGGAGATCTTCTTCACTCCTCAGATCACTGATCAGCTGAGTGAGCTCCAAGGCCATTTTCAATCCTATTGAATCGAAGTGCTCTTCCAGGCGTCTCCAGCATTCGAGGAGATCTTCTTCACTCTTCAGATCACTGATCAGCTGAGTGAGCTCCGAAGCCGTTTTCAATCCTATTGAACGCAGGAAGCTGAAATTTGAGAGGGAAGGTCAAGGGAGAATACAGATGGTGGTAGGTGCTATTGATGGAGAACCAGTGATCTATACAGAAGGTCGATCTATACAGAAAATAATAAACCTTTGAGCAATGATTTGCCTCGTTTTGTGTTGAGTGTTGTCCAACTTGCATGAGGACGCCCAAGCATTACTATGGGACGTTCTAAAAATGCCCTTGCGTTTAGAAGCTGAGCAGAATTGACAAGGTTTGTGCACAACATGTACCCCACATCCTTGCCTGCAGCATAGAGCATAACTTAGTAAATCAGGCAAATTTTGTTGAGCCGTTTGGAAGTAAATAGTTCAGGACAGGTTGCACTTAATCTCATAGACACGCATGAACAAAATCTGATTCAGAACTGCACTAATTCCTATCAAAATCGGTTCGGCAAAATTGAGCACCGCATTTAATGTTCTAAAATGACCTATTCTCTTTCCAGGGCATAACGAATAAAAACATAACATTTTTATATAAGATTATAAAGATAACTTTATGCCACATAGCGGTTAATTCCCGTGTCGGTTGGTATGTCTGTGACTCTCTTCGTAGCCAGATTATCATTAATTGGAGAGTTCTCTCATCCTTTTCTTCCGCCTAGTAACAACGATTTTTAAAGAAAATGTTGGTTATAATATTGTAATTTACAGACGAACATTGCCAATGTCAATGTATCCGAATGCCACCATTACTATAGTGTAAATGTAGGATGAGTGAATACTAGTTGGATCTGAAAGGTCACGGTCGCAGTGACTGTGAATGGCCAAATGAAATCGCTCGCATGATTCGATGCATATGCTACAAATGTATTGAAATGGGTCGTTTGTTGTCAAACAGTCCGTTAATTTATGTGTATTGTTCCTCGGCGCGTATATATTACTATTTTCCACGGTCATGGAATTTATTTCACTTAGGCAGACGTACGTAGTGAGGGCAGCCCCCTATGAATTTCATTACTTTCGAACTACAATTACCGTGTGGAGTCCAAAAGTGATTCCTTGAAACAGCGATACCCCTACTTTCCAAAACTTTGAAGAGTAGTTGGGAGTAAGAAAAACTTCTAAACCGCACTGGTAACATTAGTTCATGTATCCTCCACTTGGACGCCAATGGTTACCATCAGGAGAACGAGTTACATACATGGGAAATCATTCAAACTCTGCCGACCTACCAAAAAATTCACACTTCGTCATTTTTTGCACAAAATAAACATCAACATCATAAACTGGAAGGATGTGAACGAACGTGGAAAGATGTGACGAAAGAAGAATGACTTTCGACAGGGCAGATGCGATTGTAATCTCAGTTATTTGATAAAGCTAGTTATATTGCAAAGTTGTTGATTCAAGGGAAAAGCTCTTTACTATCCCTAGCGGAGGATAGATGAACTATTGTTGCTGGTGCGGTTTAGACGTTCGTGTAGTTGACAGTAGGTGGGAGATGAGGATGGTTACTTATGAATTTCATGGTGACCAATAAATGTAGAACCCTCAGCACCTACTTGGAAAAAAGTAAAGGAATGAAAATGAATTTTCAAATTTATTTCTTGTTTCATACAAGGAAATTTATAAGTGCTCAGATATTTTTCAATAACTTTTACACTCACAAATTAATTGTTCATGTTATTTTTAATCTGAAGCTATGTTAGTTATGTGAAGAAGCTATACCTACGGCCACCCAACGTGGTAAGTACAGTCCACACTATCAAAGATTAGCCCAGCTAATCAGCTGAGAGAGCTAAATGCGACAGTATCCTATATACCCCGCAACATTATTACTTATAGAAAAGTAAAAAAAAATCCATGATTTATTTATTAGTGGATGCGGAGAAATTACTGACACTCTTGGCACAGGATTTAATTATGGTATCATATTTTTCCTGAAATCTGGGATAAATATGCACTTTGATTCCGCGGAATTGAAAACTGTTGAATACTGAAAACCCAAGAAAAGAGAGATTAAGAAAACTAATTTCATTCGATACATTGAAGAGCTGATTCAGAGATCATTCGGTGGTGCCTAGTTTGAATACTGGCGTTGCCGCTGACAAATACATTATTTCAGGTTAGATGCGACGAAGACAATTATTGTAGTAGGGAACATAATATTACCTGTACATCAAAAGATTCCCATCCTCCTTGTAGACTTACCTGAAACAATAAGAATAAAAACATAAATCATTCGCTAATTATCAAACAATAACACGGAGTATGAAGAAGTATGAGGGAATCAAGTAATAATTTATTGCAAAACGAATGCAGTTAAAGTGACTTCTCACCTCATTCGTACTATGCAGTGTCAATATATTAGTCTGTTCACTCAAAAACGATTAAACCACCTCAAGATTTCGATTTTTTTTAAATCTTCCACAAGGGATTTGTGACGTTAGCAATCAATTAAGGTAGATTAACTCTACCTTAAATGAAATTAAAACTGTTTTAATTCACCCGTTTTAACTTTGTACACTGTCATGGATATAAATAATGAAGAGAAGTGGTCAACGTGTGCTTCCTTGAGCAACAAAGCATCGTGATCCAGGTCCATACTATCGACAATTGAAATTACCCATCAACGATTCGTAAAATAGCTACTAACCAGTCTAGGTTACCTACCCTCTCACCAATCGAAGCCTTACTATTTTACTGATTCTTCCAGTATTTGCGATGAAAACGAAGTAGACTTCAGTACAAGTGAGTTGTGCCAGCTACTGCATGGCTTTACAACGTAACCGCGAACGAGTTCACCAGCGTGATCTTTGTCAACTCAGAGGAAAAGGAACGTGATCATGAAAATCAAGTTCTATAATGGGAATTTCATTAATCTTGTTGGTGGTCGAAACGACTCTGGGTCCTCTTTGTGAATAAAAAGGAAAACGTTGATTTTGGTTGTTTAATGAGGAATTTCACCATGTCGGAATTTCCTATTTTTCACCCCAAAATCGGATTCAGCACCTCGAAAAACCTCCTAGGCAAGCTTTCAGCCCAAACTTCCTAATTTACGAATAAACAAAACAGTGTAGAAAATACGAATGTTTAAAAAAACTGGGAAAATGACGTCATCCTGGAATAGTTCATTTATGGCCGCTTGAAGCGCTGAGATCGAGAAATCTATAGTCCCCAGATGCAAAATTTCACGGAGCAGTAAAGTTCGAAATCGAAAAACTAAAGAAAAAAAATAGAAAAAGCAAGATGGGGAAAATTAGGTTTCCCCTGTTTTTGTTTGACAACTTTTCTCTTAGAAAACACGATTTCGTCGTCCCAATGGGCAACACTGGGAGGAGACGGCGATCCGAACAGCCCAATCGGCGAGCGTTCCCGCTTCACGTCCGTTTTCCCGGTTAGTTTTGAAATCAAAAATTTTGATTGTCTCCCAAAAATAAGAGAAGACTTATTTTCCGAAGTCAGCCCGATTTTCATCTATCCCACACCATTAACTATTCAGGAAAAATGCAAACAGAATTCGGTGAAATTCCTCATTCTCTTTCTAGCTACAGTTTCGCTGGGGCAACTTGCCAGCATCTTCAGGCTAAAACATATTTGAGAACAGCAGATCTCTTAATTAGTCATCTAATACTATGGTCACTTTACACTAGACATATACATTATATTTCCCCATACTTGTTTCTGATGTACAATAGACGTCCATTTTACCTTATCAGTGTTATGTAGAATAATATTCTACATAAGACTGATGAGGTAAAATGCACGTCTATATTAATATATTATACTTCAAGTCCTTTATTCATTCCAATGTTTCTTAGTTCTTACAACTTCTACAGATTTTATAGATCCACATTTATCAGTCTTATGTGGAGTATGTACTTGTAGTCCTTTACCCCTTCCAATCTTTCTTAGATCTTTCGAAAACAACTGATATAATAGTTCCAAACTGGAAAAACAGACATACTACATACCTGCTACTGCACTATAACAATCATATTTTTTTCCAGTTTGGATCTACTGAAACGATCGATTTTGAATGAATTTAGAAAGATTGGATAGAGGAAAAAGCAAGAAGTGTACATTCTACATAAAACTGATAAGGTAAATTTCATGATTTTGGTATAGCAATAACAGCTATAAGAGAATGTAGTTATATGTTTAAAGTAAGTACCATAGATAGTTGCGTTCACTGCAATAATCATATAGGGTAACTGCTTGTTTTTTCCAGTTTGGATCCGTTGAATCTGAAATTGTTGAGACATTTGGAAAGCTGAAAAAGCGGACTAGTAGTATATTCCACATGAGACTGATAAGGTAGAGTACAATAATACTGAAATAGTATATGTTTGGAGTCACCATAAATGTTCACTATAGTACCATGTAGTATGTTTGTTTTTTCCAGTTTGGAACTATTATATCAGTTGTTTTCGAAAGATCTAAGAAAGATTGGAAGGGGTAAAGGACTACAAGTACATACTCCACATAGGACTGATAAATCTGGATCTATAAAATCTGTAGAAGTTGAAAGAACTAAGAAACATTGTAATGAATAAAGGACTTGAAGTATATTCTACATAAGACTGATAAGGTAAAATGCACGTCTATTGTACATCAGTAACAAGTATAGGGAAATATAATGTATATGTCTAGTGTAAAGTGACCATAGTATTAGATGACTAATTAAGAGATCTGCTGTTCTCAAATATGTTTTAGCCTGAAGATGCTGGCAAGTTGCCCCAGCGAAACTGTAGCTAGAAAGAGAATTAAACAACCAAAATCAACGTTTTCCTTTTTATTCACAAAGAGGACCCAGAGTTTCGACCACCAACAAGACTTTATCATCCGACTCAACACCCTTCAACAATTTCATTAATGGTACCGAATACTCAATAATATCTAATAATCAGTATGTATCTATGTAGGTATGTCGAATTGTCCCCATAGGCCTGTGATGATTAAAGCGTTACTGCCATAAGTTTTCCCAGTTATTGGCATTCTACTCTACACCAAAGGCCTCAAATCTTTTGCCAATTAATCGATAGTCCTGAAAAGAGAATCCATGGTCGTTACAAGACTGGCGCCAGCTACTGGTATCGTGGGAACCGTGTTGTCCCCATAGACCTGTGATAATTTTATGCACTTTTCCTATCAACGATAGATTCCAAGATAGCTTGAAAGTTATCAAATATTGATAGTACCTACTATAGTTCAAATCATTATCTGAATTGAAAATCAGTCACCTGTTGGAAAATATTCTCAAATATCTCATTACTTATAACTATAACTCCACCTGCGTTTCATTTCAAAGATTTCATACATTCAAATATCTCGATGATTTTGATGTATTTTTTTTTCGCTAACGGTATTATTTACCACCATTTGAAGTGATTAAAAAATCGGTATAACAAATTATTTATTGACAACGAATTGACCATAAAGCATCTCCATTCGCCTGACTTACTTCTGACTAGTTCATCTGAGGAGGCTCTAACTTCCAACATTGTAGCATGTCTGGTGCAAATCAGGTCAGTCGAGTCAACATTTTAATTGTTTCCACCTTGAAATAAATGTATTCCGAAAATTAATGATAGTAGCGCCAGTCGATTCAACGTTGGAAAATCAATCTGAATTCATTGCCGGAATTAGAAAAATACCAAAGGTAAATACCAAATGAGGTTAAAAGTACCGGTGGACAGTAGCTATAATATCGATACGATCAATAAATCGATATGATTGCAAAAGCTTTGATTGATAAGAATACATACGGCCCGGACATGTTTTTGTCAAATATTTGATCAATTCCTTAATCAATTGAATTTTTTCTCGCAAAATCGGCAACCACAGCTACTTCTATTGGGTTAAGATGAACTCAGATCACTATGAAATCGGTCAACCGGCCGATAAATAAATGTAATGTAAATAAATAAAACTAAAACTAAATAAAATTAAATAGATAAATGTAAAAAAAACTATTGGCATCTTCCCTCTCACTCCCACACTTGCCTCTCATGGCCTTAACCCTAATTGGCCGTGGTGTCACTAGTGTCACCGAAAAAATCTTGGGAATGCCACAGCTGTCTCAAGGTGTCACCAGATTAACTAGATTTAAATTGCAATTTAATATATATTAGACAGAGTCGACATTTTTGAACTATTTTTTGTAAGTTATTAGAAGTCAAAAAAGATGATAGAAAATATGATAGAAATTTTGAAATTTTTTCCATCGACTTACTTGGACATTTTTAGTCATAAATTTATTTTGAGACTTCAAGTGGCCCACAAAAAATTCTGCTGTCTATTAAATTTAAAATTGCAATTTAATTTTGGTTACTCCAGCGAGACGTTGGGACCTCATCTATGGGGTTCCTGAGATGTTTACGGGGACGCTAGTGATACCATCCATCTTTCATGTTTTTTAATTTCAGAAAAACTTAAATTCAACAAAACTATTATTGACCTTCTTCAAGATTATAGCTTGAAAATTTCTTGAAGAAATTAATTAAGTAATGTTAACTGTAATAAGCCATTATTTTAAGAATTTGTGCACTGATGAAAAAAAAAAACTTCTTCAGCGTTTTTCTCAAAACTCCGTTTTTGGACATAGCGCCTTTGCGGTATCGCTAGGTATGGTTCCAGTGATTGACCTCATGGAATCATTTCCATTCTCAATGTTCCTTCCGTATAGAATTAGAAACTGTAATCAATAGTAAGTATACCCGAGATACCCAACTCCGCCACAGCTCATTCCAAGTTTGAGATTGTTCACTTAAAAAAACGACCAGTTGGTGTTGAGAATAGCCTTCCAAAATCCTAGTTTCCACGGGCACCACGGTCTGGCGGCGGCCTAACAATTTGTGACGCAGGAAAGAGGAAGCGTCAAAAGGTGCAGGGAAGATCAGAAGCGCGGGAGCGACAACGCTGAAACGGCCCTTTCAGAAGATAATTCGAGTCTTCCCCGGTCCTGGTACGACTCGAGTAGAGAAAGCTAGAGGTAGGTAGAGCTGAGGTATACAACTGAACCTGAGAAGGGATATTTAGATGGATTCCAAAAGGAATACAAGGGCATGTTCTCAATATACAACTACTTACCTGGCTCAGCGTATGTAATACTCTCTTGAGGGTCGGAAAGGGTTAAAAAAAAAACATTTTCAAGTATGAATCTACGTTTAAACTTGAATTTTTTTAGACCAGTTGCATGAATTTACTGCAAATACTACTGAGATAATAATATTATTTTTCAAAGTTAGGTAATTATCAAAGTTAGCCTCCCGGTTCGTCAATCTTTCCCGTTTGGGCACATCTGCCTTCACTTCATATTAGCAAACATTGCATAGCATTGCCTTCCTACCATGTTTTGGGTGAATACAGAGCGTGAACATGATAAATTCGATCATTTGCCTGAAAATCATCTAGTCCGGGCAACGAAGACTAAAAAAGGGCCTGAGGTAGAAAAAAATAGAACCCAAACCAAAATTGGCACAGATGTAGGGGTGGGTGTCCTTATTAACATACTAAAAGTCCTGGAGGGTGGGGCACGAGCTCGAGGGGAGGGGGGTCACTAAATGTCCCATTTTGGGGTTTTTCGTAAATATCTCGAAAACGGTGCATTTCTCGATAAAGCATGTCCTATAGTAAATTAAAGCTTATAAAATTCTCCACAACTTTGATTCTATATGTTTTATCGAAATTCCGAACCGTTACCGAGTTTTATGCATCCAAAAGTGGAGGAATTTTGAAAATTCGGTTTTTAGGTCACGTTTTCTGGATAACTTTGTTGAATTTTGTCCAAACGGTTGATCTGAGAAAAAATGTCTCTTAGAAAAAGTTGTAGAGCATTAAATTTCCTTGAAGAATATGTGGTTTATTGCCAATTTATCATTTACCAATCAAAATTACGCCAATTTCAAACTTTTTCTAAGAGACATTTTTTCTCAGATCAACCGTTTGGACGAAATTCAACAAAGTTATCCAGAAAACGTGACCTAAAAACCGAATTTTCAAAATTCCTCCATTTTTGGATGCATAAAACTCGGTAACGGTTCGAAATTTCGATAAAACGTATAGAATCAAAGTTGTGGAGAATTTTATAAGCTTTAATTTACTATAGGACATGCTTTATCGAGAAATGCACCGTTTTCGAGATACCTATTTACGAAAAACCCCAAAATGGGACCTTTAGTGACCCCCCTCCCCTCGAGCTCGTGCCCCACCCTCCAGGACTTTTAGTATGTTAATAAGGATACCCACCCCTACATCCGTGCCAATTTTGGTTTGGGTTCTATTTTTTTCCACCTTAAACCCTTCGTTGCCCGGACTAATCGTGTTGTTCTAGCATGCAC
Source organism: Apolygus lucorum (assembly GCA_009739505.2). Taxonomy (NCBI): domain Eukaryota; kingdom Metazoa; phylum Arthropoda; class Insecta; order Hemiptera; family Miridae; genus Apolygus; species Apolygus lucorum. The sequence continues at coordinate 35,238,378 of CM019168.2, read as the reverse complement.
AAACCGAGCTAGCTACGGCATGTGTCTCTGGAGACGGGATTCGAACCGGTTGCAGGGGCCGTGAGTTCGAGGCCCGCCTCTGCGGCATATTTTCGGGGCGAGTCGGTCGCAGTTCCCCCTTGTCCCAACCCAGGGCGGTGAGGCCAATGGGAAGCCATGAGCGAAATCATCGGAACAAATTCTGATCTTCCCTTAGGAAGACAGCTGATGACGTCCGCGACGCCAGGAATGGCAGTCGGACGAAAATCCAGCCTGAAATGGTTGTTTACTTTACTTTTGCTTCCGAGTCTACCAAGGTAGCGGAAGCTTTGTTTTCACTTTTCAAGGATGAAAAAAAAAAGTTCTCCAAAATCAAAATTTTCACTCGCGTTTTGCGTTTTAGACCTTTCTGAACAATTTTGGTTCCGTGTCTGTGTGTCTGTCTGTCTGTGTGTCTGTCCGTCTGTCATGATTTCCTTGTAACGCGCATAACTATACGAAGTTATTGCCCGATTTCGATGAAATTTTCAGGGATTGTGCGGGTTGGTGTGTAGACGGTCCCCTATGAAAATCATCATCCCCGGACTGATAGAAGCGACTGCGCATGCGCAAACGTGAATTCCTTGTAACGGCCATAACTTCTACATTTTCCATCCGATTTCAGTGAAAATTTCAGAGATGTTACAGATTAGTATTTAGATGGTCCCTAATGAAAATCATCATCCCCCGACTTATAGAAGCGACTGCGCATGCGCAAACGTGAATTTCCTTGAAACGGCCATAACTTCTACATTTTCCATCCGATTTCAATGAAATTCTCAGGGATTATGCGGATTAGATTGTAAATGGTCCCCTATGAAAATCATCACCCCCGGACTCATAGTAGCCGATGCGCATGCGCGAACGTAAAATCCGTGTGACAGCCGTGCGTACGTCACAAGCTCAAATTCTACATACTACTGTCTGGCGCCCGTAGCACATGTACAGCGAGTCATTTTGTCAAGTGAGAGGTCACGGGTACGATTCCCAGCCGTGCCAGGATATTTTTGGATTTTTTGTGTAGTGACTCACTTACATTTTTCATCCGAATTTGATGAAATTTTCTAGGATTATCCAGAGTAGCGTGTAGATGGTCCCCTATAAGGGTAGTGAAAGGTAAGACGAGATTGGTGTTTTGAGATTAACTACTATGCATCGGATCACCTATATAATCGGGTTATGGATACGAGGAAGCTATGTGCCACACCCATTTGGCAGACGTTTTTACTTTACTAGCATGCACAATTTATTCGACAATGCAACTTCTTACCGATGAGGAAGCTCCCGGAGTTGACACCTGGACTTTCCTTCGCAACTTTAGAGGGAGCTTTTCGTTTTTTGAAAATACCTTTCGGACGAGACAATATAGAAAACAACAGTCAACTAAGAATCTTATAAGAAAAGCTAAAAACTCCAACTCAATTTCAAAACTTGACGGTAAAAACCCAAAATTTTGGATAAAAATCGGACACTGGTTGATCCATGGAATGTTTCATTGTTCCAAAGTTTCTACCACTGTTTTCCATAAAAATAACTTTCTTATTCTTCTTCTCATTTGGAAGCAGGTAGGTAAATGATTTGTTTCATGGAGAAACAAAGAAAGGAGGATGTGAGAAAAAAGCCGTTCTGAATTTACTCGATCCTCTTCAGGCGCGATATATTGGGACGAGCTCGGTTATTTTCTTCTCCTTCTTTACTCTTCTTGTGGCCCTGAAGATCGGGTTATTTTATTTTCTCGGTTATTTTTTTGGTAGCGGAAATAAGCTATTTTCAGTTGAACAACATGCGTTATGGAGTTCATGCAGGCAACAGGTGTTATCAAAGATCGACTGAACGGAATTAAATTTTTTATTTTTATTTTGTTGGCAACGAGTTCTGTCTATGACGACACCGTTTGGTTCGATTGTGTTTGAACTTTTCGATATATTGAATCGGTAAAGTTGAATTTTCAGCTTCCAAATTCAAATTTTGTGAATACAAACAATCCCCCTCGTCTATTTGTTCTAAAATAAATAATGTGATTAGAAATAACCAAGAGACTTCTGAATAATAAGGTAAGGTAGAGAATGGGGCAAATAATGTAGTATGGTGTATCCCATACTAGGTCCATGTGTTCATCCACTAAAACGCCCTGTGCGACATCTAGCGGTTCCTGAAGTAACCCTAACCATGCACGCACGGACGCACTTCGGCCAGAATCTCTTCTGAATGTAAACAGAGGAAACTATTTTCCTCGAACTCCCACTGTTATCATTTCATTCGTTTCATTCCCTCGCGCTCGCCCGTCGTGTTATGGTCATTCGTTGTAATTAGGCGTTGACTAGTTAGATCCGTGTAGTTTTTACTTTACTGTATTTTGTTTTACTTTGCCTACTAGATTTTCGAACCAGTTTTGTGTGATTATTGACGCCCGAGTTCAGGGTTTTGCATTATTCTTGGCTCTTGAGGGTTTTGTTGGTAGATTTCTTTGTACATTTCGTATGTTGCCATAAAACCCCTATTTCGGGCCTAAAACGATCTGGCAGTGCGGTTTTATGGTCATTTCGCCTACGATACGTGAGTTTAGTGTTGGTGAATGAAGAAGGCAAATGAATGAAACAGGCGGATACTATGGTCAGCTTCGAACGCTCTACTTGTAGTTATACGGTGTAGATGCAGCTTCACAATCACAGGTGAGTCACCAAACGTTTATCAATATCATCCTGAGGTTGAGTAAGTTCTAACAGGTAATATGAAATGTCTATACATGAATAGGTATTACAGGGTAATTTCCATTGAGGTGAACTAAACTTCAAGGATCGATTCTACAACGACTTTTCCCTCATAAGACTTACCTATGAGGGAAAAGCGGGGTAAAAAAAGTGGTAGGTACTTAGTACCTATCACTTTTTATACCCCGCTCAATATGCCAGTTTTTGGTTTATTATTTTCAATAATGAACCTTTGGAATCGACCAAGAAAAATTTTTTTTTTTAACACCCCCTCAAAATTTGATGATTTACGTTTCAAGGTTCGTAGAATCCAAAAATCGAATAAAAATTTGGCCGTCCGTCCGCCGTACGCCGTACACGGCACTTTTACCATAGCTAGTATCTGGATGGTCCCCTATGAAAATCACTCCCTTCGGATTGATAGTAGCCACTGCGCATGCGCAAACGTGAATTTCTTTCTTACGACCATAACTTCCACATTTTCTACCCGATTTCGATGAAATTTTCAGGGATTATGTGGATTAGTTTGTAGATGGTCACCTATGAAAATCATCATCCCCGGACTGATAGAAGCGACTCTGCATGCGCAAACGTGAATTCCTTGTAACGGCCATAACTTCTACATTTTCAATCCGATTTCAATGAAATTTTCAGGGATGTTACAGAGTAGTGTTTAGATGGTCCTCTATGAAAATCACAGAGAATTGTTTCCATAGAGGGATTCATTCATAGAGGGATGGTCTCCTGTGAGAATCTCAAATCTTATACAAGACAAGGCTTCAATAGCTCAGAGGACAGAGTCTTGATTTGTGCTCCAGGGATCGCGGGTTCGAATCCCAGCCGAAGCTAAGAATTTTTTTTATCCAATCACATACATCTACTCACTTAATTATTCATCCGAATTTGATGAAATTTTCTAGCATTGTCCAGATTAGCGTGTAGATGGTCCCCTATGAGGGTAGTGAAAGGTACTTAGAGATTGGTGTTTTGAGATTAACTACTATGCATCGGATCATCTATACAATCGGGTTATGGATACGAGGAAGCTATGTGCCACACCCACTTGGTTTTTCTATTCATTTTTATTGGAAGAGCAATTTTTTTCCGCTCAAAATGGATTGATGCTTTACTCTGTGTATACGAGTGTGCATATGCTACTGATTGTGTATAAGTCCACCCAATCACTGCGTTAATCCATTTTGAGGCCGCCGCGATGGCTCAGTGTCACCATTGCTACGCACCATTACTAGTATCAAAAAGTGGTTGTATATACAATGAAGTTCACTCGCATCGGAGCAAAAAATTGTTGTGAAAAATTACGATTTTAACGAAAAGTCCTTATTTTTACGCTTCATAATATCAATTTTTTATGCAAGTATATATACTTTTTGATTTGAATATATTCAAATCAAAACCTATATTGAAAACCTATATATAGGTTTTCAAATTTAAAGATAAACATGCTAGTTTTACCGTATGAAAAATGCTGTAGTGCGATAGTGCTATTTATTACAGGCGAACGATAAACCTAAAACGCTGCAAACTATTACACAAAGGTTTATTGTTTTTCTATATAGATCACTCGTCTGCAAAGAATTCGGCTTTGCTATTGTCACCACCTGACTACCATAAATACTACCTACCTACTACGTACCTAAAGCTGTAGCATTTTGTTCACCTAAAATTTCAAGTGAGATTAGGCGTCCTTTGCGATTCACAATCGTGTTTCTGATTTACCGTAAGCCCAACCCTTAAGTTCTCGTAGGGAGCGAACGGTTTGTCCTACAGAGCTCCGCCTGGTCTCTAAAAATTCAATACTATCTTAAATTGATGGAAAAACAATACCTTTGTATCGAAATTTCAACCAAAAGCTTCGGGTCACAATTAGACCTCAAAAGGAGCACGTATACCAAATTTCATCAAAATCGGTCCATGGGGACTAAGGAAAGTGCCGCGTACGGCGGACAGACGGCCAAATTTTTATTCGATTTTTGGATTCGATGTACCTTGAATCGTAAACCAACAAATTTTGAGGGGGGTTAAATATTTTTTTCTTTGTCGATTCCAAAGGTTCATTATTGAAAATAATAAACCAAAAATGGTGGTTTTCGAGAAAAAATTTAAAATGTTGACTTTTACGATGACTGACTTTGAAAATTTTAAACTTAGATTTTGATTTTCATAAAGACCACCTACACCCCAGCCTGGACAAATCTCGAATATTTCATAAAAATCGGATAATAACTTCGTATAGTTTGCCCGTTACAAGGATTTCATGACAGACCCACAAATACGCAGATACACAGACAGACGTGAAATAAAAAATGTTCAGGAAGGTCTGGGGGGACTTTTTGGAGGACTTTTTTTAACCTTGAAAAGTGACAAAATGCTTCAACTACTTTGGTACATTCGGAATCATACAATGATACAATAATAATAAAATAATCAATCTTTTACTTACATCAAAAGTTTGATGGTATTGGAATCATTTGGTGAGTAGCAGAGAAAACTAGGTTAGGAGAATTAATAAATATTGCCCCTAATAAGTATTCTACACAGTACCTGGAAACTTCATCAAAATTTTACGTTAATTTAACGTTGTTCAGAAAGGTCGAAAACATGAACTGAGAGATCATTTTGGTTTCGAAAGTTGGTTGTTCAGTATTCCTAACAATGAAAATGGAAGCAATGGTTGCGATACCTCCGTGGGGTCGGAAGCAAAATGAGACATTTCCTTCTTTAACTTTGAGGGGAATATAATCTTATTGGCGCCCAAACTCTCTTCTGTGATTTTTATGATTCGTAAATTGGTCAACGTTGTATCTACTGATGTGATCCGTTCAGTTTACCATACCTGTTTTGGGTCCAGAATTGCATATGGTATAATTCTATGGGGCAATTCATGTCATGCAATTGAAATTTTCAGGCTTCGGAAAAGAGCAGTGAGAACTATAAGCAATTTAACCTGGAAGCACACTTGTAGAGGTTCCTTTTCTCGAAATCGGATACTTACTGTACCGGGAATGTATGTATTGTCTGTCCTCAACTACATCAAAGCAAATATCAGCTCCATTCCACAATCATGATTACCCCACGAAAAGCCGGAAAAACTTGAACCCTCCATTCGCCCGCCTCGGTGCATCGCTGTCCGATCCAAATGGGAACAAGGCTTTTTAATGTGCTCCCACTACAGTTACAGCAACAAGATGAAACATATTGTTTAGTAATGCATGCATTCCAGGGGACGTCCCATTGGATAAGCATTAGATCAGTTAACCAGTTGGTAAGCGATAAAACTGTTTCACTCGATGTAATTTGGTTTATTACTTTAGGCAAGAAATAGTGACCCCCCCCCCCCTCACCATTATCTACCAAAACATTTCTAGCGGCATGGGAGCCTCGAATCTGAAGAGCATTTTAAAATCCATGATCTACGATACCCAACATGCGAATTCGAGTTCACACCCCCCCCCCCCCCAACCACCACCAATGGTGCCAGTCTGGCACCAAAGGGGGAATACGTCGTAACATTGCACTTTCATCTATTAGTTTTAGTAGGCAGTCCGTCGAGGTTCACATCCGTATTCAAGGTGAAACACAAAAAAAAAGCACGAAATATGCGGTTTATGGTGTCCTGGCACCATGGTGGCACCACTATTATTTCCTTGGTGCTACAGAGAATAATTCATGAAAACCCGGAGGTATAATGAGAATTTTTCCTCAATTTCAAAGCTTGGGTACAATTAGTAAGCAGTAAAGGAACCGAAATTTTGAAAAATCGGATATTTTGTGAATATTATCCCCCCACTACACCCCCCCCCTTGCGAATTTTGGTACTCGGGTGAAATTATGTACAACTCGGAAGTTATTTGAGTCAAACAAAAAAAGAAACTCACTAATCGGTTGGAAATTGAGGCCTGGGCAAATTTTAAAGGATTATGCCCGCAAACGCACGTTTTTTAAGCATTAACCCCCCCTTTCTCCCCCTTAAAAGGCAAAATTCGAAATTCCGGCGCCGTAGTGCACAACTAGATAGTTTTCCGCGTCGAACAAAAAAAGAACCACAAAAATCGGTTGAGAACTAAGGCCTGGGCAGACGACACAAGATTATGCCCAAAAATGCACGTTTTTTGAGCATTAACCCCCCCTTTCCCCCCCTTAAAAGGCAAAATTCGAAATTCCGGCGACGTAGTGCACAACTAGATAGTTTTCCGCGTCGAACAAAAAAAGAACCAGGAAAATCGGTTGAGAACTAAGGCCTGTGCAGACGACACAAGATTTTGTCACACACACACACACATACACACATACACACATACACACACACACACACACAGACATACACCTATGGTTTTTTTCGCGGATTTGGATTCAGAATGGTCTAAAACGGATTACTGTGTGGTTATTTTTTTTTCTGTTGAGTGTTGTCCAACTTCACCCCAGATCGATCTTATAAGGACGCCCAAGTCTTACTGTGGGACGTCCTAAAAATCATTCTCGAGAGTCGTGAAGGAGTCTCTTCTACAGGCGGAAATTTATTCACTGGACGAGTTTCGTGGTGTGAAGTGGATTTTATGATGTAAATTTTGGTAAATACGGTTCCTTATAGTTAATAGTTCTAGCATCTTGTCAATTAATGTCATAATCGTCCTGGTCATAATAACCATCAAAGCAGCTGAGGAATATCGAGTACTCTTGCTTGCACTTGACATACCTACCTAGAGTAACTGGTCTTTCTGTGATACTTATATGTTTAAGTAGTTCTATTTGATGTTTTAACTGTGATAATTCTGTGATATTAGGTTTAAGTCACGAGTTAAACTTATAGTAAATTATTAACTGTTTTTATGTCATTGATAAATGTATTTTTTGCGTGTTTGTCGTATGTTTGTGGGTGTGCGGGTCGGTGGGGGCGCTCTCTGGTACGTTCATACGCCGGATCGCCAGTGACTCTTTCGTGAGCCGTTTGCGTTTTTGGTTTTGGGACGCCACCATGGTGGGTGGGCCCGGTCGGGGCCGGGGCTCACCTCTGGCCCCGCACCGCTTTCTGCGGCTATAGCGCATCACGCAGCTTATTATCTTCATTATTGTCTTGTTTTTACATTGAATGACCGGTTTCCTCTTTTTTAAATTATTTTTTACATTTTTACCTACTTTATGACATGTTACTTTTTATAGGACTATTTTTACCATTGTTTGATTTTATAACTCTTTATTGACGATTGTTATATACATTTTATGTATAATGACAATATAAAGCATATTCATTCATTCAAACAGTACAATTTGGGTCGGGATCACTTAGGCCAGGATGTCAAAACACCGCGATGGAAAATAGGCAAACTTCTCTCTCAGCTTATCGACTCCTGACTCCACGAACTGCGGCTTGAATTCCCCAGCTTAGCTACTACCACACAACATCGAAGGCTATGGACGGTCATTTTGTCGAGATACTGAAAACCCAGTCGTAATTCGAAAGCATTCATTGACCCTATCGTTGGAAACGGGGGTCGTTATGCTTAGTAACAACCCCCACTTCTTCGCACCTTATCTGGCAGCCGAGGCTCCACCAGATGTAGAAATTTGCGAGAGCCCCATTCAACTCCCATGAATGTGCGATTTGATTCTTTTGTTGCGTAGACTTGGTGTGACGAAGTTGGTGGAACAAGTTCAATGTAGGACCTACTCGTTTGAAAGCTCCACAGATCCAAGGTGTGAATATATTTTCAAGGAAATTATGAAAGTGTCACCAACATTAATCGTTTCTTAAGTATTATACGTGCTATAGAATATTAGGTAAACGCTGAATATGGGAGCGCATATCAACTTGACCTAGTCAAATTGTACAGGATAAATTTTGCTTCTTAAAACATTTCAAAGCCCATTTCAACCAATTGTGTTTGTCATTTTCCGAAATTCGATTATTGAGAACCAGAAAGTTTTGTTTGCTTAGTTGGTTGTCACATGGAGCTAGATAAATATTATTTTATTTCATTACCCTTGGTGGTTATTGTTTTACTGAACTATAAATTCAATTATCAATAAAGTTCAAAGTTGTACAGATACAAAGTGAAACGAATTTTTGTATTCCGAATAAAACTTTGCCAAGATGAGAGAAAAAATGCATCGACTGCTTGGAATTGGGTGCCTTATGAGACCTGATAACCATAGTTGAGATTGAGACCTGGAGGTTAGACTGCTTTTCGACTGCTGAAGCAGTTGGTCGTTTGTTGATGCAAACATTTTAGCGTGGAACATGCTTTAGCCATCACCTAACTGGGCAAAAACGTGATGAAACCGTGGAACGAAAGTTGCGCGGGATTTTGTAATAATTTTCACTTACAACCGACCCGTTTCTAGAGAAATAAATCGCCGTTAGTTTTCATCCCACGAAAATCGTTCGCCACTCGTCGAAAAGCCCTCAATTTATGCGTAAATTATATTTAAACAACACCGGAAAATTTGTCATTTGATTTTCGGATTCTATGTATCTTGAAACGTAAACCAACAAATTTTGAGGGGCGGAGGGGTTAAAATTTGTTTTTCTTGCTCGATTCCAATGACTTATTATTGAAAATAATAAACTAAAATCAACATTGATTCAAGTGGATTATATTGATGTTGTTGGTTGGCTTGGTTTTTGCGAATGCAATCAAAAGATCTTGAAACCTAGGCTTTTAGTTGCGATGTGTTCTTCGACGTTTTAGATGTTTTCGATTTTTTAGTAATAACAATACCTTTGAGATATCAAGAGGTGAATGAAATCAACGAATTCCTTGTAAAAGGAAACAGCAAACAAACAAAACAAGGCTAAAGCATGTTTCATGTTTCTTGAATTTTAGCCGAAGGCTCTAAGCAGTAACCATCCCCCCGAAGGGCCGAGTTTTTCAGGTTTTGGTTTATTATTTTCAATAATGAACCTTTGGAATCGACCAAGAAAAAATAAATTTTAAAACCCCCTCAAAATTTGATGGTTTACGTTTCAAGGTACGTAGAATCCAAAAATCGAATAAAAATTTGGCCGTCCGTCCGCCGTACGCGGCACTTCTGCCACTTAACATTGACCGATTTTGATGAAATTTGGTATGTAGGCACCATTTGGGGTCTAGTTGTGCCCCGAAGATTTTGGTTGATAAGGGTCACTTCTAAGGGTTCCAAAATCAATTTTGAAATTTTCAAAACGCCCTAACTCAAAAAATTTCGATATATAGGTAATGTTTTTCCTTCAATTTAAGATTCTATAGAATTTTTAGAATTTTTTGAGACCACCCGGAGCTCTGTAGGACAAATCGTCCGCTCACTACGAGAATTTAAAGTTTGGACGTACGATAAATCAGAAACACGAGTGTGAATCGCAAAAGAGGCCTAATCTCCGTTCAAATTTTAGTTGACCGAAATGCGATCGATGTTCATGTTGGATGGTTGGTGGCTTTGCAGACGAGTGATCAATATAGGATAATAATAAACCATTGTGTAATAATTTGCAGCGTTTTTTACTCCAAAGCAGTCATTGAAAGATGCTGTTCTGCTTTGTGATCGGGCTTGAAGTTTCACTGATCGCGGTTGACTCCGATTGAGGAAAGTCTATGGTTATTAATTTTCAAGTTCAGCAGCGTGGTCAATCATTGTCTTCAACTACTTGAAATTATGGTGCGACTTTATGAGCTTTTCACGGTTAATGTGGGGTACCCTCGTTACGGCCCTTATGAATTTCATCAAAATCCGACACACAGCAATGTATCCGAACGCTCAAACCTGATTTTACTTGAACATCGTGTTGCTCTTTCTCAATTCAGAGAATCAGGAAAAATGATCGATAAAATCGAGTTATTTTTTGGAAATTTATCTATATCTTCACTCCGACTAATTCTTTATGTTCATGTGTACGGAAGCTATTCTGCCCGCCTAGCATTACAGACGTTTTTTCCTTACCTACATTTTTGTTCCTGTTATTTGGAAATTTTCGGATCTGATGGGTTTTTGAGACTCACTGCCACCCCCCCCCCCCTCCCCAAAAAACGTTTTACCAAAAATTGATCGTTACTTCCAATAATAACTCGTTTTTCATTTATTAAAATCAAGAACTTATTGTTTTCAAGTTTCAGTATGGATGATGATGGAATCTAGTTCGGGATGGCCCAACCCAGTGATCACTCTGGGTTGAGGACGGTGCTCAAGGGCGGCATCGCGAAATCTCTCGAGGTCGGAAGTAGGAAATATTAGTCCGTTCCGACATTCAGTTCAATCAGGAAACGAAGGTTCGAACATCTTTAAGGATTCGAGCGAATGTTGTGGCGAATTGAATCGCCCACGTAAACACCGTCAGTTTGCCCCTGCGAATTACGTGTTGATCGCGTGCCTTTCTTCCTCTCTCTCCGGACACTATGCACGGATGCGTCGTTGGTCTGAATGAAGTCAAACGTCACGTAAATTTAAGATGGAGTAGATCGACCATAGGTTCTGAAATATTCTTGGTTCGAAATATTCCGGTTGGATAGGCTGTACAGCTCCCTCACACCGGTACATGTCCCAAAATTAATGGTCCAAACCTCAGGGGCTGATTTTACGAATAATTTGCAACAACCTTTGTCCTATAAAATTTTTTCAGAAACCCCATTCAATCCGACTTTTTTAAATTTTGATTTTTTTTAGTTTCTTTGATCTTAATTTGTAAAAATGGCTGTAACTCCCTTAGATTATCCTCAAATTCAAGGATACAAATGGAAATAGGATTAAATTTCCTTTCAGCCCATTATGCAACAAACATTTTTTATATGAGCTGAATACGTAAACAATGTCGCCCAAGTAACCAAATTTGTTAAATTTTTGTTAAATTTGAGCAAGTCAATTCGTAAAGTTGAACTTTTGTTGAATTTTACAAAATTTAAAAAAAAGTCTTCTATATCCAAACGTTTTTCTTTCGGAAAAAAACATCTGCAATTCAGAAACTTTCCAAAATTTTTATTCGATTTTCGGATTTTGAGGAGGGGGGGGGGTTACAATTTTTTCATTATTGAAAACAGTGAACCAAAATGCTGTAATGATTAAGAAGAAAATTTAACTCTACACATTAATTTTTTACTAAAAATTACTTTGGAGTAATTTTAGATTTAATAGTTCGTGTAAAAATTTTAATTGCGGAATGAACTGAAAGGACATTTAATGTTGTTTCCATTGGTATCCTCAAATTTGAATTTACATGTAATCTAAGGGAGTTACGACCAGTTTTACTAATTAAGATGAAAATCACGAAAAAATAATTAAAATTTGATAAAGTTAGATGTGTAAAGGGTTTTGGAAAACATATTGTGGGATAAAAGTTGTTGCAAATTAGTCTTAGTCCGTGAAGTTTGGATTATTAATTCTGGGACACCCTTTAGAACCTTAGGTGTGAAAATAATTACTAAGCTAATCTGCTTATTGTTGAATTCCCTGATACAAAGCTTGAGCTTCGCGATAAAAAAAAAGTTTCCTAAATTAAAAAATCTCACAATCTCAAAATCTCAACAAAAAAAAGTTTCCTAAAATCTCACAATCGGGATTTATTTTGGTCACAAAAAGTTTTTCAAAATATGTGTCTTGAATATTACTGATTGTATGGTATGAAATATTTGCTACCATTCTAAATTCAACTGCTGAATACTTTCCAAATTCAAGCAAAATTTGCCGATTTAAAATTCAGGTTTCACGCAAATCTGAGCTTTTTCGCACAGTTAGATACTGAGAAACAGTAGTTACTAACTATGCAAAACAGCTCAGATGAGAATCTACTGTTTCCCAGCATCTCGGTATTCGTTCGTTTACTCATGAGCGAAGGTAGGGTGTCATTAGTATACTATAATATAGAAGAAACTGATAGTGATAGCTAATAGTGCAATAAATACAGGGGCTGTTCAGGGACTAATCCGCACATTTTTCTGAAATGTTCATCAATTGTTCAATATTTTTGTATTGTTTTACCAGAACAACACACGGAACAATACATTTTGATTTTAGAGAACCCCCAGAGGCTTTTTTGTCCTGCTCTACCAATTCAATCCTTCCCTGTCTCCGGTTATGAGAAAGCAAAAACTCCTGTGCCTGTTGAATACCGCTGTCACAAGTGTATCATATTCCAGCCGTCTACTCATACTGTTTCACCATTTCTGCTATAATAACCATCTAATGTTTTCTAGGGTCGGATGAATTGAACGAAATACATACCGGCAATAATATAAGAACCTCAAACCTGAGACTGTCTTTATTTCATACTTATTTTGCTGATACAGCCATTCAAGTTCTATTTGAAATCCATGTTTGACAAGCCATCAATTATTGTCGAAAATCTAAATCTTCAGATTCTACTCTTCTAATAGCGTTACGAGAGGTAGATTGCTGCATTTGTGAATCACTGTTATTTCTGTTCTTCGGCCGTAATTTGATTCTTAAGTTCAGGGGGTCGTGATTTTGACGAGTGTTCGTGTTAACCCGAGAACCAGTTGCTTTCACCTTATATGAGGAAGAGACCTCTGCAAAAGATCGCTGATATTATAAACTGTAGAAAGTGAAAAGCTATTTACACTTAAGAGTGACGATTATGCGTAGAGGTGGGTACATAATGAATCTAAGTTGACCCTTGATATTCTAGTTTATTCATTACAATAGTGGCTGAGTATTCACGAAACGAGAGAAATCTTCACTCAGGAAATTTCTGGAATCACGCTTGAACCTACTGAAGTCTTCGAGTAGGTTGATCATTATTAGTGGTGACAAAAAAATTTATTCCTACTCTAATAATTTAATTAAGTAATAATATTAATAGGAAATATCGTGATTACAAAATCGATGATAAATTGGATGAGTAGACGCGGAGCCTTCTGGAAGAGAGTTTCCACAACAACTCAAGGTGGTTTTGCTTTTCCAAATTTCAAATCGCGACAACACTATTCAAACGTTCAAGGAATGTTTTAAAAGTTACCAAGAAGCTACTTATGAAGCTTTAGCTCGGAAATAATTCACATTTTCGGTATCTCCTGTTGAAGGCATGCAGATTACGGGGTAAACGATTCCATAACCCACTAGCAGCCTTGCTATTCTACTGTTATTTTTACGAGGTCATGATGGTTTTGACCTCTCTAATGGGTCATTCTTGTGCTGAACTATTTTGGTGGCGTGTCGGCTACCTGTGTTGTCCTCTTCGTAGTAAACCATAAGATTTTTATGGAATTTTCAAGATAAGTTTAGGTGGGTCTTAAGTAGGGTTAATTTGGGTGGGACATCAACCAGTCAGACAATAGTAGCATTTGTGCTTGCGTAAACTTGTAGTTCTTGGAATTTAGCTTTTCAGTTTCTGATAGCTTGAAATTCAACTGTGAAAGTTAGATTATCTTTTTTCACTAATTTTTCTCTCTGAATCAAATGGTGACACCCTAATTCATCACTTCTGACCCTATATGCTGAGCCTCGTGAGTATATTATTATGTGAGTTAATTTGAGTAAAATTTGTGTTATAATTAAGAAAAATGTAATAAACACACGAGCCAGAAAACAATTGGTTGGAGGTGATGGAATGTCCTAAAAATGCGCTGTTCGTCTTAGGAAATCAAATTTTCACCAATCAAAATTAATCAATTAAATTTAATTATTCAAATTTAATTAATTGCCATTGTGAAGAGGAGTTAAGGAATATGTGGAAAAAGGTAGTCGAATCTTTTTGGTCAGTTAAGTCTTGAAATCCTGAAACACCACTTGATTTCATTAAAAAAACAAACGTTTTCTTCCATTCAATGTTCATTTTGCCCCTTAGTATGTACACTAAAATACAAATTAATGTGATACACCATCAAAACGTTAATGTTTGAATAAATTTTTTCTCACTAAGTGCCTTGAAAATATTGGAATTCTGATAAAGCTAGGAAATCGTTTTTTAAAATACCAGTTTTTTTTTGTTTTGATGCCAACATAAATAAATAAATAAATGGTGTTGACATTTATGATGAAGGTTTTAGTAATTTATTTTGGTCGTTTTAGTGGATTAATGTAGGTAAAAATAAGGAAGTCTTTCGCAAAGTTTTAAAAATTCGTTGATGGTGTTAAACAACATTTATAAATAAGAACTTTGTGCTGGAAGTGACCTCTATAATCGATTCCCTGCCATGTGTTAATACGGGGTGTACACACAACAGGTATACCGAACTTCAGGGTTTGATTTTACATCAAATTTCTGATTGAAGTTGCCCTGTAACATTTTTTTAAGCCGATTGAAATTTTACTTTTTCTTTCAACAAATTTCATTAAGTTTGCTTTGTAGAGTGATTTTTTGCCTATTTGTTGTGAGCAATAACATTTGGTTTGACACTTACATGCAGTTAATTCTGAAAGTTGTGGTCATTTTACTAAGACAAGGTCGGGAACATAAAAAAATCTTTAAAATGAAAGAAGAGGAATTTTACATTTTACGATCGGGGGGGGGGGGGGGGGGGGAGGAGTCATTGGGAAATTTCGATCAGAAATTAGTCGTAGAATAAGTTCGGCATACTTGTTACGTTATCTATCAGGAAGGGATCTCTGAAACTGAAACAGGAATGCGACAAAATAGCGTCGGAAATGAGGTCACGATCTCGAGAAGACAGGCGAAGAGGGAATGAGAAAAATGCATCCTAATCTGATGAAAAGGAAAGTGACATCAAAAGGCGGTGGGAGCCCGTTGACCCGCCGAGAACGCGCGTTCAAGGTCGGCTCTCGCGCCGACCCAAGTCAGCTGGTATCTTGAATTCTCTTGAGGTCTATCAGTCACTCCAAGGATATTTTACAAAAACAAAAAAAATCCATGTACCTAGATGAGATTTTCTAAATCGCATTCAATATTTTTCAAAAATGTCTTAAATATTAAGTGAAATCTTTCCGTGTAACGTAAATTCATGTGCAATTCACCCCGATTTCTCAGAATTTAATGAATATGTAGCTACCTTTTGTTCAATCTTATTATGAATATAAGAAAATTCATTGAGCACCTACACGGCTATTATTGTGTCATTGCGTTTTTGGATACGATGGATATAATATATCCGTATATATTATATATTATATCCGTATATATTATATACGCATCGCTGAGCCCCACGAGCAAAATTTCAACCATTTATGGACAATTTTTGGAATGATACCTCCTTCAGAAATATGTTATGTTTCCGAATATAGGTACCATTATATTACTATGATCATGTCGGTGATCTCCACAAAAACGGAAAAAACACGTTTTTTATCATATTTTTGGGCCAAATAATTGCTCGATTTATCGTTCGGAGTGACTCACATCACATATACTCGTTCGTTTTAGTGAAGACAATTTTCAAAATTTTCCATGCTAAAATTTTGAGTCCATCGCAATAGCTTCATTTCCATAGAAAATTTGCTACATGTTTTCCCGATGAACACAACACAACATTGGAAAAGAACATTATTCATTTTCTATATCAATTTTCAATTAAAAACCAGTGTCAACCTCTAAATGAATAAAGTAGGTAAGTACCTTATCTGAGAACACAAACATTGTTCTGGTCAGAGTAACTATGTTCAAAATGGGAATTTGCCATAAAAATCCTTAGCTTGTTTTATGACTTAATCCACTCAAAAGGAGTTTTATATACTTGATTCAGAAATAAATCTCTAATTTTCATTGAAACTGAAGAAGCCAATCAAATAAGAATATTTTTGGGGAAACTTGAAATTTCTAATACAAATTTTTTTTTCTAATTTTTGTAGACAAATTTCGAAGAATTTACTTAGGACGATGTCGTTTTTAGGCCAATTCCTAATTTAATAGATAAACAATATATAACACCTTTCTTAGCTACCTACCTATTTTGGAGCTTGGTTTTTTAAAATGAAAATACCTATCATGAATTTCCCCTCTTAGTAGGTCCTTATTTGAAGAACGCGGATAATATTTGTCTGCCCAAAACGGTTCTATCAGAGCTCGTTTGAAATAGTAGTCACGGGAAAAATTGTGAAACAACAAACGAAGACCAAATTAGGTGTTTTTCTTTGGTGTTTCAAGGTCAGCTTGTTGGTTCGTCAGTCTGCCCTCCTGGAATTTGCATTATTTTAAAATAATTTTCGAGAAAAGAGTGCCTGCAATCTACGTTGTGTATCGATTGTAGTGACAATGATATCATTAAAATCTGATCCTTAGGTACTTACAACACATTCAACAAATACCATGTGAAAAAACGAACAATTAACATTTTTTTGGAAGCAACTTGTTTTTGTTGATGTTTTACAAATGAAATATTATGAAACTTGGATTTCATGATTCATGGTGGGAGGTTTATTATCCTGTCGATCATTTATCAATCCTTTTCATACCAACGAATTTCACATGACTATGATATCATAAATGGGAAAGCTATACTGCCCACCGACTTGGCAGATTTTGCTGGTGTGAGAGTAGTATTCGTGCACCAAGTAGAAGAAAATAATCAAGAGTCTTTCAAAATCAAAATTTTTATTTGTATTTTGTGATTTGTAGACCTTTTGAACTATTTTAGTTCGAGACCTGTCAGTCTGTCTGTCAGTCCATGGATAATTTTTAGTCCCGGATATAGCTATACGAACTAACGGTTCGATTTTTTCGAAATTTCCAGGATTCGGGCAAGGCAGATCTTAGATGGTACGTTGTAAATTTCTCTTCGGAGTGATATTAAATAAGAGGAAGCTGTGCGCCACATTCAAGTAATATAAATATTTCCAACGTTCTGCATCTTGGTTTATCAGATGGTGTCATTGTCCAGAATGATGTGCAAAATCGGATACTATTGAACTCTTATCCCAATAACAAAGGCTCTGAGTGAATTTATTATTCGTTAGAGACTGATCAGACAGGTCGAGATTTAGAGCGTTTACATTTTCCAGCACAACATTCACGAGGCTGCTTTGGGGTAACAGAATACGTATTTAAGGGGCACCCACCGACATCCTGTGATTTCCCCAGGGCGTATTTCCCCGTATTTATGGGTTGCCTATTGTTGGTGTACTCTTGTAAAATGCATCCAAGTAGAGAGTTCTAGTTTAAGAGAGGAACTATT
This sequence comes from Apolygus lucorum, assembly GCA_009739505.2. NCBI lineage: Eukaryota > Metazoa > Arthropoda > Insecta > Hemiptera > Miridae > Apolygus > Apolygus lucorum. The sequence goes on along the minus strand of CM019168.2, from coordinate 35,220,584 downwards.
TCAGGGAAGGTATGTAGTTACATGTGTAGAGTATTTTTCACTTGAATTGCCGAGTCCTGAACGTTAAGCTTCTCGTGTTAGGAAAACTTGAGTAAAATAAGGATACCCGTTTTGTCGGCTTTATTTTTAATGATGAATTCACACACCCCTCCTCCCAATAATCTGTTATGTTAAGTTTACAAACAAATCTGACCATCAGCCTTTTTTAACTTCGATACTACTCCGTACTCCGTGTTTATTCTTCAATATTGGTGGATCGACGTAAGCTATAAAATAATTTTATACATCAGACTCCCTCTCTTGTAGCGGTAAGTAACTCTCAATTTTAATGGATGTACTGAAAACGTAATAAAAACGTAAAAAACTAACATAGAACAGTTTTCTAAACATAGAAAAGTTTATTGTAGCAGATATATCTCATTGAAACTATTCGCCAAAAGAGGTTTTCTTTTCAGGAATGAAATATCTTGCTGCATACTTTAATACTCTATCCTTCTAGGTTGTGCATGTATTTTTAATTTCGTGATCATTAACCAACTCGAAGTAAGAAACGCCCCAATTAGACAACTAATTCGCTAATTAAACAAGGGCTGCTGCAGTGAGATGAAATAGCGGCGGAACGTTCTGTGCTGATTCTTCAATCTCAAGGACTCTGATGTTAATCTAGTAGGAGTTGGTTGTGTAAATCGAATGTGAGGATTCCCCAAGAGGGTAGTTGTAAGTAACCTTATAAGCAAGAAATGAGGTAATAGTAATATCTCTGCTGAATCATTTGCTCATCGGATCTCCTAAACCATCTATGTAAGGAAATTCCATGAGGACTATCTATCCGAGGTCTTGTGAGATCAATGTAGTATTTTTCTGAAAAAAAACCAAACATGTTTTTTTTTTTCAAACATGAATTTTGTTATTTTTGTCGAATTTTTTTTCCAAAAGTTTTCGAATACGGTAGAAATCTTGTCTTTAGGATTGGACTTTATCTCTGAACAGTCTTGCTCTTTCCAAGCCGTATAACAGACAGACAGAAAGATAGACAGACAGACACGGAACCAAAATTGTTCAGATCTGAAACGCAAAACTCCTGAGAAAATGTTGAAGAATTTTTTTCATCTTCCAAAAGTGAAAACTATGTAGGTTTACGTTTCAAGGTACGTTGAATCTAAAAATCTGATAAAAAATTGTCCGCCCAGTTCCCAGTTCCCGAGGACCGTTTTTTCATGAAATTTGGTATAAAGGCTCCATCTATGGTCTAGGGTAAAGAGTGGAGGAAAACGTTCTCAAAACGCCCTTGCTCGAAAACGTTTGGTATACATGTGTCGTTTTCTCATCATTTCAAAATTTCCACGAATTTGTATAGTCGGATGACTCTACCCAAATGATAATTCGCTAATAAGGATAATTAATTACCTAATATTATTGAATGTTCCAAGCCTTTTTTTCATGAATTTAAGATAATGTTTATATTCCACAAACGAGTGAAACCACAATCAACTATCGATAAATGAGCAATTATCGTGAAATTTATCAGAACACCAACACTAATGTGTTGATTTCCATATGAGCTAGCCCAAGAGGACCTAAACCCCCTCCCACCACCTACTCCTGGTCCTTAGAAACGACTTCTTGGGCCATTCTACTAAGGTTTTGAGATTGAATCAGAAACACGAAATTTTAGCAGACCAAATGCGATCTTTTTTCCTTTCCTCGAATAGAATTTCATGCCACCCAGTTAAGCTTCAAGATTATTAACAGACAAGAACAAGAAAAATATTAAACCGTTGTGTAATAATTTCAGTATTTTTTTTTTCGATCTTCCAAAAGTGAAAACCATGCTTTTGCTACCTTAGTGGATTCGGAAGCAATAAATATTATTATTATTATTCGCGAATTCACCTTCAGGTACTGATTATTACAGCAATTGGATTTGTTTAAATTCGAGCTGGTAAGGAGCAATCAACCCTGAATTGTAAAAACCGTTTTATTTCTCCTTCACCCGAAATTCGCAGGAACGTTCCCCAATTGGATCGAGAAGATGCCTCGTACTGTGCTTTAATCAGCGTTAGGACCCCCCTCACGAACTGCGATTCTACCTCTTATACCAATATCCCCGTTCTAATGGATTCACGATAACTTTTCCTCCGGTCAGGTGTCAGTGGGCGTGACGGCGGTTACCATCGTGACGTCCCCTCAACGATTTCCCGATTCGACCGATTTTTCCTCGCATCCCCTTCCCTAAGATCATTTTATCCGTATTTTATTTCGTGGGGGGTGAGATTGAAAAAAAAGCTATAAGTGTGGAAAGAAGGTGTCTCGAGAAACACTCTTCCCGACCTTCTCCTGTCGGTTTGTCGAAGTCAATCAACGACGATTTCGAGGGTCGAGTAAGACCTTTCTACAGTGGAAAACGGACCCCGATTTGAATATAAATGAAGCTTCTGGGTTCGCTTAAGGACCAAGATAGCTTTCCCTAGAGATGGCGAAATACCGTAATTATAAGGCGCCATACCTTCCATCGTAATGATAGAACAACTTAAGAATGTAATTTTTTGGTGGGCACCAGGGCTTTGGCCAGGGGAAAGTGTCCCCTCCCCCCACCACCAACCGAAATGAGATATTGTTTAGTAATGCATAGGGATGTCCGATACTTCAAAAGTATCGATATAATATCGTATCGATACATTTAGGAAGTATTAAAAAGTATCGATGCGATACTTTCAAAAGGTATCGATATATTGAAGTATCGATACTTTTGATACTTTCATAAAAACGCTGCAAATTATTACACAATGGTTTATTATTTTTTATTTTTTATATAGATCACTCGTCTGCAAAGCCAAAACATCGATCGCATTTCGGTCAGCTTTAATTTGAACGGAGATTAGGCCTCTTTTGCGATTCACACTCGTGTTTCTGATTTATCGTACGTCCAAACTTTAAATTCTCGTAGTGAGCGAACGGTTTGTCCTACAGAGCTCCGGGTGGTCTCAAAAAATTCTAAAAATTCTATAGAATCTTAAATTGAAGGAAAAACAATACCTTTATATCAAAATGTTTTGAGTTAGGGCGTTTTCAAAATTTTAAAATTGATTTTGGAACCCTTAGAAGTGACTTACATCAACCAAAATCTTCGGGGCACAACTAGACTCCAAATGGAGCCTACGTACCAAATTTCATCAAAATCGGTCAATGCTAAGTAGCAAAAGTGCCGCGTACGGCGGACGGACGGCCAAATTTTTATTCGATTTTTGGATTCTACGTACCTTGAAACGTAAACCATCAAATTTTGAGGGGGTGTTAAAATTTTTTTTTCTTGGTCGATTCCAAAGGTTCATTATTGAAAATAATAAACCAAAATGGGTGAAAATGTCGTTTATGACTCTCTCTAACAGTGTGACATCTCTCCATCGCGAGGATAATAATTAATATAGAATGAAAACGCTGCAAATCATTGCTCAAAGGTTTATTATTTTCTGTATAGGTCACCCTTCTGTATAGATCACTGGTTCTCCATCAATAGCACCCACCACCATCTGTATTCTCCCTTGACCTTCCCTCTCAAATTTCAGCTTCCTGCGTTCAATAGGATTGAAAATGGCTTCGGAGCTCACTCAGCTGATCAGTGATCTGAAGAGTGAAAAAGATCTCCTCGAATGCTGGAGACGCCTGGAAGAGCACTTCCATTCAATAGGATTGAAAATGGCTTCGGAGCTCACTCAGCTGATCAGTGATCTGAAGAGTGAAAAAGATCTCCTCGAATGCTGGAGACGCCTGGAAGAGCACTTCCATTCAATAGGAGTAAAAATGGCTTTGGAGCTCACTCAGCTGATCAGCGATCTGAAGAGTGAAGAAGATCTTCTCGAATGCTGGAGAAGCCTGGAAGAGCACTTCCATTCAATAGGAGTAAAAATTGGCTTTGGAGCTCACTCAGCTGATCAGTGATCTGAAGAGTGAAGAAGATCTTCTCGAATGCTGGAGAAGCCTGGAAGAGCACTTCCATTCAATAGGAGTAAAAATTGGCTTTGGAGCTCACTCAGCTGATCAGTGATCTGAAGAGTGAAGAAGATCTCCTCGAATGCTGGAGACGCCTGGAAGAGCACTTCCATTCAAAAGGATTGAAAATGGCTTCGGAGCTCACTCAGCTGATCAGTGATCTGAAGAGCCTTTGAGCAATAATTTGCAGCGGTTTTTACCCACCAACATTTTTTTTACCTACCAACTTTTTTTTACCTACCAGCTAGGTACTACCTACCACACCATACTGGCTTCACACCTTCACAATCATTTTTATTAGAAAGGACTAAACGCTTCACACTCGATTGGAAAAATAGAAAGCTTCATATGGAAATTTGATTACTGGTTACGCAGAAGGCAAAACTGTATACAAATCGAAGAAATGAACAGCGATCGCATTTTAGTCCGATAAAATTTGAATGGAGATTAGACCTCTTTTGTGATTCACAGTCATGATTCTGTTTTATCGAAGGAAAACCTTCAAGTACTCGTAGGGACCGAACGGTTTGTCCTACAGAGCTCCGGGTGGTCTCAAAAATTTTTAAAAATTCAATACTATTTAAAATTGGTGAAAAAACGATACCTTTATTTCGAGAGTTTTCGAGCTAGGGCACTCTTGAAAATTTCAACCCTTAATTTTCACCCCTTAGAAGTGACCTACATCAACCAAAAGCTTCGCGGCACAACTAGACCCCAAATGGAGCCCATATACCAAATTTGAACCAAATCGGTCCAGTGTTGCTAAGAAAAGTGCCGCGTACGGCGTACGGCGTACGGCGTACGGCGGACGGACGGAAATTTTTTTATTCGATTTTCGTATTCTACGTACCTTGAAACGTAAAACATCAAATTTTGAGGGGGGGTTAAAATTTTTTTTTTCTTGCTCGATTCCAAAGGCTTATTATTGAAAATAATAAACCAAAAAACAATAAATCTCTCATTTTTTGGTTTATTATTTTCAATAATAAGCCTTTGGAATCGAGCAAGAAAAAAAAAATTTTAACCCCCCCTCAAAATTTGATGTTTTACGTTTCAAGGTACGTAGAATACGAAAATCGAATAAAAAAATTTCCGTCCGTCCGCCGTACGCCGTACGCCGTACGCCGTACGCGGCACTTTTCTTAGTTACCATGGACCGATTTCGATGAAATTTGGTATATGGGCTCCATTTGGGGTCTAGTTGTGCGCCGAAGCTTTTGGTTGATGTAGGTCACTTCTAAGGGGTGAAAATTAAGGGTTGAAATTTTCAAGAGTGCCCTAGCTCGAAAACTCTCGAAATAAAGGTATCGTTTTTTCACTAATTTTAAATAGTACTGAATTTTTAAAAATTTTTGAGACCACCCGGAGCTCTGTAGGGCAAACCGTTCGGTCCCTACGAGTACTTGAAGCTTTTCCTTCGATAAAACAGAATCATGAGTGTGAATCGCTAAAGAGGTCTAATCTCCGTTGAAATTTTTTCTGACTAAAATGCGATCGCTGTTCATTTCTTCGATTTGTATACAGTTTTGCCTTCTGCGTAACCAACCAGTAATCAAATTTCCATAATCAAAAGTCAATGGAGAATACTGAAGGCGCCTGAGTGGTCACTGATCAGCTGAGTGAGCTCCAAGGCCATTTCCTCTCCTGTTCAACGCAGGAACCTGAAATTTGAGAGGGCGGGTCAATTGAGAATGCTGAAGGAGCCTGAGTGGTCACTGATCAGCTGAGTGAGCTCCAAGGCCATTTCCTCTCCTGTTGAACGCAGGAACCTGAAATTTGTGAGGGCGGGTCAATTGAGAATGCTGATGGCGCCTGAGTGGTCACTGATCAGCTGAGTGAGCTCCAAGGCCATTTTCTCTCCTGTTGAACGCAGGAACCTGAAATTTGAGAGGGCGGGTCAATAGAGAATGCTGAAGGCGCCTGAGTGGTCACTGATCAGCTGAGTGAGCTCCAAGGCCATTTCCTCTCCTGTTGAACGCAGGAAGCTGAAATTTTAGAGGGCGGGTCAATGGAGAATGCTGAAGGTGCCTGAGTGGTCACTGATCAGCTGAGTGAGCTCCAAGGCCATTTCCTCTCCTGTTGAACGCAGGAACCTGAAATTTGAGAGGCAGGGTCAAAGGAGAATGCTGAAGGCGCCTGAGTGGTCACTGATCAGCTGAGTGAGCTCCAAGGCCATTTCCTCTCCTGTTGAACGCAGGAACCTGAAATTTGAGAGGGCGGGTCAATGGAGAATGCTGAAGGCGCATGAGTGGTCACTGATCAGCTGAGTGAGCTCCAAGGCCATTTTATCTCCTGTTGAACGCAGGAAGCTGAAATTTTAGAGGGAAGGTCAAGGGAGAAGGTGGTGGTAGGTGCTATTGATGGAGAACCAGTGATCTATACAGAAGGGTGATCTATACAGAAAATAATAAACCTTTGAGCAATGATTTGCAGCGTTTTTTATTTAGAACTTTTTTTGCATAGGCACTTGTTTTCGTATTGCACTTGGTTGGGTTAACATTTTGGTGGTCCTTCCTAGATGATGGAGGTAGGGATGGGTATCGTTATAAAAGTATCGATATTTTGTATCGATACTGTATCGTATCCGAGTATCGATATCCCAAATATCGATGAGCATGAGTATCGATATTTTAAAGTATCGAGTATCGATACTTTAGTGTCACAAACTATCAATATTATCCAATATTCTCAAGAAAAATAATTTTTTCAGCAATTTTTATTCTTTTTTCACTATCAAGAGTCCAAGCAGGGTGATTTTCTCCATGATATAAACGTTATTTGTGCAACCAAAGAATAATGACCCAAAAGCCTCTCAACTTTCTTCATTTTTCAACCACTATGTTGAATTTTCCGCGAGAACTGTATCGTTATTCGATATTTAGAAATATCGGATCCAAAGTATCGATATCCAAAAATATCGGATAGTGCAGTATCGATACTAAAATATCGAGTATCGGTACAAAAGTATCGATATTTTGAAATATCGAGTATCGATACTCATCCCTAGATGGAGGACAGCAGGTTATCATAGAGAACTGGAGGTGGTGATGCATCATCTTTGTTTAATTTGTTCAAGTCAAGTAGGTACCTTCATGTCGTAGGTGTTAAAACAGATAAATGTGAGAGATAAAAAAGTATCGCCTCCGATACTGGAAAAAAAGTATCGATACTACGATATATATCAAGGAAAAAAGTATCGATGTGTATCGATACTTAGGGGACATCTCTAGTAATGCATGCATTCCAGGGGACGTCCTATATAAAAGAGTTTGCCGTTCATTTTGGACTATTATTTTCAATAATAAGCCTTTGGAATCGAGCAAGAAAAAAAAATTTTTAACCCCCCCTCAAAATTTGATGTTTTACGTTTCAAGGTACGTAGAATCCGAAAATCGAATAAAAAAATTTCCGTCCGTCCGCGGCACTTTTCTTAGCAACACTAGACCGATTTGGTTCAAATTTGGTATATGGGCTCCATTTGGGGTCTAGTTGTGCCGCGAAGCTTTTGGTTGATGTAGGTCACTTCTAAGGGGTGAAAATTAAGGGTTGAAAATTTCAAGAGTGCCCTAGCTCGAAAACTCTCGAAATAAAGGTATCGTTTTTTCACCAATTTTAAATAGTACAGAATTTTTAAAAATTTTTGAGACCACCCGGAGCTCTGTAGGACAAACCGCTCGGTCCCTACGAGTATTTGAAGGTTTTCCTTCGATAAAACAGAATCATGAGTGTGAATCGCAAAAGAGGTCTAATCGCCGTTCAAATTTTATCTGACTAAAATGCGATCGCTGTACATTTCTTCGATTTGTATACAGTTTTGCCTTCTGCGTAACCAGTAATCAAATTTCCATATCAAGCTTTCTATTTTTCGAATCGAGTGTGAAGCGTTTAGTTCTTTCTAATAAACTTGATTGTGAAGGTGTGAAGCCATTATAGTGTGGTAGGTAGTACCTACCAATAGGTAGGTGTGGTAGGTAAAAAAAAATTGGTAGGTAAAACAATGTTTGTAGGTAAAAAACGCTGCAAATCATTGCTCACTGATCAGCTGAGTGAGCTCCGAAGCCATTTTCAATGCTATTGAATGGAAGTGCTCTTCCAGGCGTCTCCAGCATTCGAGGATATCTTCTTCACTCCTCACATCACTGATCAGCTGAGTGAGCTCCAAAGCCATTTTCTATCCTATTGAATGGAGGTGCTCTTCCAGGCGTCTCCAGCATCCGAGGAGATCTTCTTCACTCCTCACATCACTGATCAGCTGAGTGAGCTCGAAAGCCATTTTCAATCCTATTGAATGGAAGTGCTCTTCCAGGCGTCTCCAGCATTCGAGGAGATCTTCTTCACTCTTCTGATCACTGATCAGCTGAGTGAGCTCCGAAGCCATTTTCAATCCTATTGAACGCAGGAGCTGAAATTTGAGAGGGAAGGTCAAGGGAGAATACAGATGGTGGTAGGTGCTATTGATGGAGAACCAGTGATCTATACAGAAGGATGATCTATACAGAAAATAATAAACCTTTGAGCAATGATTTGCAGCGTTTTTACCAGTGGCTCTTCCCTTCGTGTTTTAAATGTGTAATTACCTTTCTGCAATACAAAACAGTTTCGCCTAATGTTAGTTAGTATGTTGGTAAAACACCATAAGGGCCAAGAGCTTTAAGCTAAATAATTTAAAATTGGAAAACGTCGATGAAGAGGTATCCCACATGTACATCACCCTTTAGCCACCACAAAATTTTTAGCGCCATGAAAGTTTAAACAGCTTTAAAATCCACAATACTTACCCAACATGGGAATTCGACCCCCCTCCCCCTCACCCACTCAACCGCTTCCGGTACCAGCCTGACAACATAGCGGTAATTCGTTGGACATCTATCTGATGGTTTTGTCGTAGAAAACCACATCAGATATTATACAGATTCTGTATTGTAAGCCTGTTGTTGCAAACCGAATGCCAGTGATGAGAACGAGTTCTACCGCTGCCAACAATTTGCAAGCCAGATACTCACGTGCTAACGACAGGGAAGGGAATAAAATTCCTATCTATGTCATTAACCCGTGTGCGACTGTGTCGATGAGTTCTGTGGGGGAGAAAAACAATTACCAAAACACTTATTACTAGGTTGAAATTAAGGGTGTTTATAATTACCTGTGGCGAGGCGCAAATCAATTTAGAAGTTCCGTAGTGAAGTTGTGTCGAAATCGTGACGGCCTGAAGGGCGCATAAATTAACCACGGATCACCAGTGTGTCCGGCCTGAGGGGCGTAAATGATGTTTCCTGAAGGGAATTTGCAAACTTGAGGTGTGTCACGCACGTTCCTCGATTGTGTTACCTGAACCAGGGAGAAGTTGAAAGAAAAGCAGCAAATACAACTAACAGCTTAGTTTTATTAATAGGAACAGTTCAATATTTTGTAAACGTTACAGCCTGAAGGGCGACTCAGTGGTGACACATTCGTGACATGTTCAAAAGTATAATGGTTTCGTTCAAAGTTCCATGCGTTTTCAATACATTCAATATTCCAAATCTCGTTAATCAGTTTCCAATATCCAAGTCAAAAATCCAAATGAGGCAGTTCAGTTCAAGTATAAAGTATATCGTATAGTTTAAGATTTATTCTAAGCACCGCACTACTTTGGCCAAAGATGTTACTAAAGTATGGTTGGTTCGTGCACTTACGCGGACAGGGCCCTGAGGAAATCTGCCGGTCAGTGGAGTATGATGAAGGTCGGGATCCTCTGTAGCTCGAGGTCGTTGCAGGGATTCGCGACTTGATAAGGGTTGTCGACTTCGTGGTTGAATCGTGCGCACAAGGTAGACAAGGGGGGGTAGACAGAATCGGATCGTGGGGTCGAGCGCGCTGCGACCGAAACTGTTGACGGTTGGTAGGGGAGTGAGGCGACGCCGCCAACGCTTGTCTGGAAATTCCGTTGTAGCTCCCCACCCCTCCACTGAGGTGTTGTGCGTGGAGGTCTCTGATTGGCTGCGTCGAGATGTCAGCTGGTCTCGCTCTTCTGGGGAGTTGGGACGCCGAGATGGAGGTGGCGTCCCTCTGTTCTATGGGCTTCAGGAGGGAAGCTAAATTTAGCTCAGCTCCGCTACTGAATTTGGTGATGATTCAGTGAGCGGCAGCTCACACCCCCCCTCCCTCCGGAAGCCAGTGTCGTCGAAGATGACACTGGGTATCGGGAGTGGAAGGGAAGGGTGCGCCCTCCTGAGCTCGAGCTCGTACTGCTGCCTTCTGCAGCCTCGGCAGGCGGTGGGGTTGCGGCGGAGGTCGTTGTGAGCGCAGGCAGGGAGGTGTTTGCCTTGGCGGTGGAGCGTGATCAGGCGCTGCCAGAATTCCTTGCACGCGGGGCAGCGAAAGGTGTAGAGCTTCGCTACGGTCCGCGTGCATACAGGACATTCTGGCTTCCGCTTCCTCGCAACCCTCAACAGGATCTTGGGCAGCTCCTTCTTTCCCTTGACGTCTTCTAGGACGACCTGAGGCTCACGGATGGGCGTGGGCAGGAAGTCCGGTGCCGGGCTTGAGTTTGGGGAAGAGGTGAGCCGCCGTCGACCACGAGTCGGTCGTGACTGGACCAGAGACTCGGGCGACGACTCACTTTCCCCATACGGCACGTTGAGTGGCTCCGGCGTGGCCGGGTCGGAGTGGACCAACGCCGTACCAGCTCCTACAGTCCTCGCCGCAGGTGGCTCTGCGGAGGTCTGGACGGGTGCCTCAGACTCTTCAGTCCTCGCCGCAGGTGGCTCTGCAGCAGTCTGTGCCTTGGCCCTCTCCAAGTCGGCCAAAGCGGCATTCCTCTCTCGTACGAGCTCCTCTCGATCCTTCAACCACTGGTCCCTGCAATTCCGTAGGAAGTCGCGTTCCTGCTGGATCCTTTGGTAGACAGGAATCCATTTGGCTACCTCAAGGGTGATAAGGAGAGCTCCATGGCCGTTGTGCTGGCGTGCTGTCTCGGTATCGCTGCACATGGAGAACCTTATGAGATTGGCCAAACTTTCGAGGTGATCCTGGGGGGTAGGGTTTGGTGCGGGGGTCCCTACGAAGCCGCTTTGCTGGTCTTCCAATTGCAGACGAATGGATTCCACGCAATTCCGCATGTGGACGACTAAGGGATCTGGTGCGGTGGGTCCACCCTCGAGAATCTTAGCCTCTATCTGCTTTTGTGACATCCTACAACAACAGAGAAAAAGAACCCTATGTGACATCCTGCCTAGAAAAAGTGACAAAATGAATTTACTGGATTTTCATGCAATTTTGGTACTTCAAAATTTTGACTGGCCTAAGTAGGGCCGTGAGAGAATAAATCGTGTTGATCTGAAGGATCCAAGGTAAGTCGGGTGATCTGAAGGATCCAAGGTAAGTCGGGTGATCTGAAGGATCCCAGGTAAGTCGTTTGTCAGTCCATGTCGTGTGTATGTCCCTAAGAGTTAGTCAGTTTGTCGTTTACCTAAGTGGAGTTGTCGGTAATTTACATTAGACTCCCTTTTTCTTAGAGTATAGCGTGCAGGAGTTTCAGGTTCATCTCCCTTTGGGCGTTTGCGTGGTGGATCGTTTTCTGCGTCCTTAAACTCTTCTTCTTCGGAGTCAGTTTCATGGTGAGAGGTGTCGTACCGATGTTCTGGTTGATCGTGACGATTTCGTGTGATGTCGTGACGATCATGCGCATTATCGTGGCGATCATGTGCGTTGTCGTGGCGATCACGTGCGTTGTCGTTGCGATCTCGTGCGTTGTCGTGGCGATCTTGTGCCTCCCGAGCGCAGAGATCCTTCTGGCGATCGTGTGCACAGGTCATCTGGGTTTCAGAAGAGCGATCAAAATGGTGATCCGCGTCTCTGAGATGGTCCGTGCCCACTGAGTCGTTCAGTCGGGTCGATGTTCTTCGAGAGGTCCCTTCCAGTGCGTGTGCCTCGTCTGGTGGTGTTCCGACGTGCGCGCTGGTTGACGGAGATGTAGGCATTTCCACTTTAACTCGTGTTTCCCATTCATATTCTTCTAATATGTCCTTCCTTTCTGTTTCAGGTACTTCTTCTACTGGTGCTGGAGTCGTCGTCTCGTGCGGGGTTGGTTTAATGTCAACAGGGTCGATGAATGTCTCGTCGGGAACGCCTAATACAAAGGCTGGTTTTAGTCGGTTGATGTGTACTGTCTGTGTCCGTATGTCGGGTAAATCCCGAATCTCATACGTGACGTCGGACAGTTTTCGCAATATTATCCAGGGTCCAGACCACGGACTCCAGAACTTTTTCACGATTCCGGTAGGTGGCTGAACTTCCTTCAAATAGACCGCGTCTCCTGTCGCGAACGATCGTAATGATCTTCGGGCGTTGATGGCGTCACTTCGTCTTTTCCATGCTTCGTGAAGACACTGTTGGGTCGCCTCACGAGCGGTTCGTAGGTTCTTCATAAGCGTGGTTTCGTCAGCACGGGGTTTTAATCCCTGCAAGGTCTCGTTGGGAAGTCGTATTTCACGTCCGAATGTCAGAAAGTTTGGTGAAAATCCGGTACTCTTGTGTGGAGCTGATCGGTACGCCGCAAGAGCTATGGGAAGCATAGTCTCCCAATCCTTCGTTTTCTTCGTGATCTTCGCTAGGATGTTGGTTAGCGTGCGGTGAAACCGTTCACATACTCCATTGCTTTCTGGGTGATAGGCGGTGGTAAACACTTGCCTAATACCCCATGTTTCACACAAGGCTCGAGTCGATCCGGCCGTGAATGCAGTTCCTCGATCGGAAACCAATCGTTCGGGAACACCATGTACCGGGATGTATCAGTTCGCCAGATTTCTTGCCACCGTTGAGGCTGTGCAGTCGGTCGTGATGTAGGCTTCTGCGTATTTGGTAAAATGGTCTACGACAGTCAGTAAGTATTTCGTCGAGGCTCCAGTAGAAATTGGTCCCACAAAGTCGATCCCAACTATTTGGCCGGGTCGCTCGGGGAGAAGTGGTTTTTGTATCGGGTTCTTGAGGTTAGGCGGTGTGTTTCGGCGGAGACATGCTTCGCATCGTCGAACGTTTTCACGTACATCCTTGGACAATCCGGGCCAAATTCCCAGTTTCCGAACATGCTTTTCTGTAACTTCCGCACCGGGATGTCCAGCCCACTCGTTCTTGTGACAACGGTCGATTAACCACTCGCGGAGCGAGCTCGGAACGAGCGGCACCCACTCGTGACGTCCATCGTGACGAACTTGAGTTTCCCAAACTCCATTGGTGTTGCGTAAGTTTTCTTGTTGTCGGTTCAGGACAAGGGTTTGGACCCAGGTATCCAAATTCTGTGCCGCGATCATCAATTCGCGTGGAAATTCGAGTGTTATGACGGCAATATCTCCCCGACTTAGTCCGTCTGCGTGTCCCATTTGTGATCCGGGACGGTATCTTGCTACGAAATCATATTCAGCCAACCGCAGGATCCAGCGGCCGATGCGTGAGGTAGGGTCGCGGAGGTGCATGGCGGCGGTGAGAGCCATATGATCCGTTTGAAGTTCAAATGTTTGTCCGAGTAAATATTCTTGAAAGTGGCGGACGGCCCATACAACTGCGAGGAGTTCCCGTTCCGTGACTGAGTATCTTGTTTCCGCACCGCTTAATTTTCTACTTGCGTAGGCCACGGGCCTCTCTTCCCCATCAAAATTTTGTGAGAGGACGGCCCCCAAAGCGGAGCCGGATGCGTCGGTTGCAAGAATGAAGGGTTTTGTCAGGTCAGGGTACGCTAAGACGGGCTCGGCGGTCAACTTGCCCTTGAGCTCGTCGAAGGCCTTTTGTTGTCGGTCAGTCCATTCGAAGGGTGCGTCTTTCTTGAGCAGGTCAGTTATGGGGACCACTATTTCCGAATACTTCGGGATGAAGCGACGGTAAAAACCGGCAAGTCCCAGGAACGACTGTAATTTGAGCTTCGAGGTAGGTACAGGGAATTGTTTGATGGCGCTTATCTTTTCGGGTTCGGTCAAGATTCCGTCAGGTGTAATACGGTGACCTAAAAATCGAACCTCATTCTTTAGGAACTCGCACTTAGCGAGGTTCACCTGTAATCTCGCTTCGGTCAGTCGGTCGAAGACCTGTACCAATTTTTCCAGATGTTCCTCTCGTGTCGCAGAAAAGATTATCACATCGTCTAAATAGACGAGGCAATTATTACCCAAAACGCCGTCAAGAGTGTCATTCATGACGCGCTGAAATGTTGCCGGTGCGTTTTTCAATCCGAATGGCATCTTCTCGTATTCAAAATGACGTCCGAGAACCGAAAAAGCCGTCTTTTCCTTCGAATCTGGGTGTACCGGAATCTGGTGGTACCCAGATATCAGATCGATGGTTGAGAACCAGCGGCATCGTCCGAGCATCGAGAGCGTTTCCTGCAAACGTGGGAGGGGGTAGGCATCTCCTTTAGTGATTTTGTTTAACTGACGAAAGTCTGTGCAAAAACGCCAAAGTTGTTTCTCCCCCGGCGGTGTCTTCTTCTTCACTAAGAGGACTGGTGCGCACCACGGGCTAGTTGACGCGCTGATGACCCCTGACGACAACATATCTTTTATCTGGGTTTCGACGACTTCTCGTAATGCGTGCGGAACTGGATAAGGCTTTTGTTGGGCAACAGTGGGTTGCGTAGTGATAATTTCGTGCGAAACGTTGAGGCTACATCCTTCTCCCGTAGGAGGGTTGAACAGATCCTTAAATCGGCTCAGCACCTCCCTCGTTGGTTCAGCGTCTGCTTCATCGAGGTGTTGTAGCTTGTTATTGAGGACTGATTCAAATTCGGGTAGGGGTGGGTCCCATTGGTCCGTGGGTAATTCTTCCCACTCTTCTTCATCGCTTGCTTCTTGAATTACATTGATATGACCCCTGTTTTCATAGTTTTGACCAATTTGTAAAGTTTCGCTCATCAGTTCCATGGTGGGTGTTTGGAGCGTCTTCCTGAGTAGTTCAAGAGGTGTAGTAGTACGACAGATGGATGTGTCGATTGGTGTGTCGACATCGTGCGACGACGTGTCGATGGGTGTGTCGATATCGTGTGACGTCATGTCGACGGGTGTGTCGATACCGTGTGACGACGTGTCGATGGGTGTGTCGATACCGTGTGACGTCATGTCGACGGGTGTGTCGATACCGTGTGACGTCATGTCGACGGGTGTGTCGATACCGTATGACGACGTGACGACGGGTGTGTCGATACCATGTGACGACGTGTCGACGGGTGTGTCGATACCATGTGACGACGTGACGACGGGTGTGTCGATACCATGCGATGACGTGATGTCGGGTATGTCGACGGGTGTGTCGATGGGCGTTGTAGTTCCACCGAAATGTCGAGTCCAAAACTTCAATCCACCCGATCCGTTGTTTGGCGTGCTGGAGGTAGTTGGGACGTGCGGTGTGTCGATCGCTACTTCGAAGGTAGAGCGATCACATTCAATCGTGTTGAGGGTGGCTGTTGCTACCGAAGAGGTACTAGGGAGGGGTGTGTCTGTGTCGTGTTCAAATCTACGATCAGCAAACAACCCGGTTTCCCGCCCCTCCGGTCGCAACACCACCCCCACATTGTAGGGCTCGTCGATCATGTCGACGGGGGTGTGTGGTCGAATGGGTCCCTCTGGTGTGTGGTACTTCATTTCGGGTCCCGTGGTGAATGTGATTGGAACCCTTCGCAAAACATCAAGTCCCAGCAAGTCCAATGTGGCACTCTTTCGTGAGAAAACGAGGAAAGTGTGTTCAAAAGAACACCCCCCGATTCGTGTGTGCAGGCGTTGTTCTCCCGCGAAGTGCAATGGCATACCGTCGGCCCCCCATGCGATCGTGCGCGTGGGAAGGAGTTTTACCCCCTTCACAGGCGTTGACAAGACCGACAGGCTAGCTCCCGTGTCGACTGTCATATATCGTTCTTCGGGGCCCAAACCGACAGTGATCTTCATCGTGCGCGTCATCGGGACTTCTATTGCGGGAATGTGTGCATCTTCGTTGGGCTTCTTGTAGCGAGCTACCTCCATCGTGTGCGCAGGTGCCATGGCGGGTTGGGATACGGGTAGGAGTCTCTTCTTCTTCAGACAGTCGGCCTCCAAATGTTCCCTCATCCCGCAAAAGTCACAAAAGATCGTTTTGTGTGGGCTGAATGGGCAACTCACGGGAAAATGGTTCCGATCGGCACAGAACATGCATGGGTAGCGCGGGATAGGTTTATCCTCGTTCGTGTGTTCGTTCGGTCTATCCCGGCGGCGTTCTTCGTCCTTGTGTCGGTTGTATCGGGGTGCGTGGTCGTCCTTTCGGGGGCACCTGGCGGCGAAATGTTCGTGGCTACCACAATTATAGCATCTTCTATCATTTGTGACGGCCGCCAAGTCCCATCTCTCTTCTATGTCTGTCGTGTCGTCTAGCGTTTCTTCAAGCTCCTCGGCTTTACTGAGCGCATCCTGAATGCAACGGGGTCGATTCGTGAGTAGTAGTGCGCTGATGTTCTTCCCTATCCCGCGTATGAATGCGTTCAGGGTCTTCCTCTCAACCCAATCGTTCCGATCGTGGCGGTGTAAGCGCGCCCCCTCTTCCACTACGGCGCAGCGGGCTAAGCCGCGTACACGATCCGCGAACTGGCGCAGGGTCTCGGATGCGTTCCGTTTGACGGTCCATAACAGAGCGGCAGCGTGTTGGGGGTTTTCCTTTTGAAACCACCTCAGCATGTCGTCCCTTACGGTTTCGTACACGTTATCAACATCCGGTGTATCGTCCCGGTCTATCAAGAATTGCTTAGCTACCCCGCGGGCTTTCGTGCGGAGGAGTCTGTACCGCTGTGGCGACGTTAGACCTGTCGTGATTGTGTCAAAATTGGCAAAAAATGAGACTACATTTAGGGCACCTAGAGCATCGGGGTCCCAAGGTTCTATCTCGAGGAATACCGAGCGCGGTATGTCCTCCCTGTCATGTTCGTGCGTTACTGTGTTGAACCTCTGAAGGAGTATATTCATCTCCCTCATGGTCTGCGTCATGGTCTCTACCGCCTCCGTGCCGGAGGACGAATGTGTTCCAGCCCCCCGTTCACTGGCACCGGAGAGGTTCAATGACATCGTGGCGAGTTTGTGTCTACTCTGGTAGCTGTGTGTAAATTAACCTAGACTACCACTTAGGCAGAAAAGTCAGTAACGTGTGTTGTGTCGAATGTGTGTTGAAGTTAAGGTATACTACGAGAAGAGAAGTCTCCTCGTGTTGATCAAGGCTGAAGGCGAATATGGCGAATCTGTGTCACTTTTCCTGTAATTACAAAAGTTGGATGCACATCCTACCTAGTTTTACTTTTCTGGTTCAGGTAACGTGTTTTGGTAGACTCTACGTTAAATGTTGAACTCGTGTCGACAACAGACCTACTTCGTTTTTGGGTTCGTGTAAGCCGAACTCACAAGAAATCCTACTAGCTGCCACCAATTTGTAAGCCTGTTGTTGCAAACCGAATGCCAGTGATGAGAACGAGTTCTACCGCTGCCAACAATTTGCAAGCCAGATACTCACGTGCTAACGACAGGGAAGGGAATAAAATTCCTATCTATGTCATTAACCCGTGTGCGACTGTGTCGATGAGTTCTGTGGGGGAGAAAAACAATTACCAAAACACTTATTACTAGGTTGAAATTAAGGGTGTTTATAATTACCTGTGGCGAGGCGCAAATCAATTTAGAAGTTCCGTAGTGAAGTTGTGTCGAAATCGTGACGGCCTGAAGGGCGCATAAATTAACCACGGATCACCAGTGTGTCCGGCCTGAGGGGCGTAAATGATGTTTCCTGAAGGGAATTTGCAAACTTGAGGTGTGTCACGCACGTTCCTCGATTGTGTTACCTGAACCAGGGAGAAGTTGAAAGAAAAGCAGCAAATACAACTAACAGCTTAGTTTTATTAATAGGAACAGTTCAATATTTTGTAAACGTTACAGCCTGAAGGGCGACTCAGTGGTGACACATTCGTGACATGTTCAAAAGTATAATGGTTTCGTTCAAAGTTCCATGCGTTTTCAATACATTCAATATTCCAAATCTCGTTAATCAGTTTCCAATATCCAAGTCAAAAATCCAAATGAGGCAGTTCAGTTCAAGTATAAAGTATATCGTATAGTTTAAGATTTATTCTAAGCACCGCACTACTTTGGCCAAAGATGTTACTAAAGTATGGTTGGTTCGTGCACTTACGCGGACAGGGCCCTGAGGAAATCTGCCGGTCAGTGGAGTATGATGAAGGTCGGGATCCTCTGTAGCTCGAGGTCGTTGCAGGGATTCGCGACTTGATAAGGGTTGTCGACTTCGTGGTTGAATCGTGCGCACAAGGTAGACAAGGGGGGGTAGACAGAATCGGATCGTGGGGTCGAGCGCGCTGCGACCGAAACTGTTGACGGTTGGTAGGGGAGTGAGGCGACGCCGCCAACGCTTGTCTGGAAATTCCGTTGTAGCTCCCCACCCCTCCACTGAGGTGTTGTGCGTGGAGGTCTCTGATTGGCTGCGTCGAGATGTCAGCTGGTCTCGCTCTTCTGGGGAGTTGGGACGCCGAGATGGAGGTGGCGTCCCTCTGTTCTATGGGCTTCAGGAGGGAAGCTAAATTTAGCTCAGCTCCGCTACTGAATTTGGTGATGATTCAGTGAGCGGCAGCTCACAGTATTATGAATTTAATGATGTATAAATAAATTCATAATGAATTTAATATAGAATAAATTTAATTTATTCTATAATCTAATAATATAAAACGCCAACCGTACGTACGTACGTATGCACGGAGGGGTCGTGGGAGAGTTGGCGGCTGGAGGGGTTGGTGGCGGGAGGAGAATCGGAGGAATCGTCTTTGCCTGCTTTTAGTAGGCTTTTCAGCTACCTAGTATATAATAAGTTATAATATAGAATAAATTCATTATTATGTATTTAAAGTGAAAACACCATAAACCCTATCATTATGCGGTTTCGGGTGTCCTGGCACCATGGTGACACCACAACTCTGTTCCACGGTGACAGAGAATGGTTCATCTAGAGGTAAATTGAAGATGTTCCCTGAATATCAATATTTGGGTTCCATTAGTAAGCCTTAATAGGAACCAAAATAATGGAAAATAGTGAATTTTGTGAATATAATCCCTTCAATTGCGAATATTGATACTCTGGTGAAGTAATGTGTTGTAAAAAAATTGTCTGAGTTGAACAAAAAAAAGAAAAAAAAATCACGCGAATCTGTTGAGAATTTAGGACTAGGCAGCATGCTTTAAAGTATCGTCAGAATGTACCTTACTTTCATTCCACAATCCCCCTTTTCTCCTCCTTAAACACAAATTTCGAAATTCAACTAATAGAAACTGTAACAGCCTAAGACTTTTGCGTCTAACAAGAAAAGAACCACGCAAATCATTGAGACCTAGGCAGAGTACATAAGATTTCGTTTCATACACACAGACACCTTATGGTTTATTTGCGTTTTAGCTTCAACCCCCTCTTCCTCTAAAATGCACAAACTAGATAGATTTCCTCGTAGAACATAAAAAGAACCACCCACATCAGTAGGGGAATAGAGTCTGGGTAGAGTACACAAGATTTTGTCACACAGACAGACAGACAGACATAATTTTATGGTTGTTTCGCGGATTTTGGTTCATAATGGTCTAAAATAGATTTGTACGTGTCCTATTGACTATGAGTTTGGGTTTTCTATACCGGGTGCTTCCATTCCTCCCTCCTGCAAGACAGACTACGGGCCTGGTGGGAATATTTTTGATTCGTAAATTTTTGGTCGGCCCTAGTTTGGTTGGCCGTTTGACCTTGTTTGATTTTAAAAATTTTAATTTTTTAGTATTGTCAGGGCTCACCTCTATGCAGACCCTCACAGTCCCCCAAGAATTTTCGACGACATCGAACGAATATTAGCAGCGGTCTGTGCAGGCGCAAACGTGATTTTGAACAAATCATGACCGATTTCTTACGATTACATTAATTTCCCAATTTTTGTAAAATTAGGGGGGTAGTTGCAGTATGGTCGCAAGGTAATGCTTGTTGTTTTGTTCACAATGAAAACCACGATATTGTTTAAAAAATTGTAAATTCGTGAACATAACCGGGAACAACTTCTTGATATTGCTGATGATTGTCGTTGCAGAAAAATATCAACATGATTGTGAAACTCTTGTTTCATATTTTCCTATCAATTCTGTGAAACCACATTATTCTATCTAAGAAAACTGTGAATATTCCCCACCCAACTTGGTAGTTTTTTTTTTGTTTTTACAATTTTTACGATGCTTATAATGGAAATGCTTATAATGGGACTCTTTATCCCATGTTTCCAGCCCGTTGATAATGCAATATGCACGCAACATGCGTACGGCTTGAGTTCTCAGTTCACGTCGTAATTTTGATGGAAACAGATCGGCTACCTGGCCTACTCTCCTCAGCAGACCACTTTGGGACGATAAGCACCGTTGACAGTTCCTAGCAGACTTCCTTGTATTGTTACTTCACAATTTCCTACCTTCGCGTGAGTTCTGCGCTCTATTGAAGGTGTCTCGTTCCGCAGACACCTCGCGTGATATGCGTTGTGTGCAACGAAAAGGTCTATTCGACAAGAAACAGAACACATAAGCATCTATTGCCCCAGTCACTTAGTTTCCCATGTTCAATCCAGGTATCAATATTCGACATTTCTATCTAAGAGTTGGTGGGGTATAGATGTAAGCTGCAAGGTAACCAAACGTTATTCTGATACCGAATTCATTGAATGGATTGAATCCTTACTATATTGAAAAAGCTCATGCCACAATAATCTTCCCCTACTATGCTACTGTCTCTCAAATTCATGAAAGTAATATGACATTATATGAAATTATAATATACTGACAACATATTATGACAACATTATAACGTTTCAAACGAAATGAAATTTCTACCCTAACAATTCTTCCAACTTAACTTTCTTTAATATTAACTTGAAATGCTGCTATAGTTGGCGACCTTTTCTGTCGCAAATGTCAATACATTTCAAGTAGGTACCTACTTTTTTCACTTTTTTTAACACAGAATGTGTTTTTGCGATGACCTACCGAAAAAAAATCGTCACGAAAAAGCGACAGAAAAAACCGTTACGCGCCTTTTATAATGATTTTCACGTGCAACCAAGCCGTTGATAAGGAAATAGAACTCCCGCATTGTTCATTGCACAGAAATTGTTCACCATTCGTTGGAAAGCTCTCAATTTATATAGTATTTTTCTTGTAGTTACATATTTATTTATATAACATTTATAGGGTTTTAGACCAAATTAAATGTCTAACAATTATTTATTTTATTATTGCCAAAGACTCCACATTTATTATTGTTGTTTTTTATTTAACGGATGACTAGCATCGCAAAAACACATTCTGTGTTCCTATGATTTCATACAGAGTATGGAAAAAGAAATAAACCGGGGGGTGCAGGGAGGCGGAGCCCCCCGCCGAGGCGCAAAGCGCCGAGTTTTTTTTTTTTTTTTTTTTTTTAGTAGATAGTAGATACAAAATTTGTCATTCCTTTGTCAAATTAAACATTGCATAGTGGAATGTATTTTATCCAGATCCTGATTAGTAGTAGGTGCCAAATTTGTAATTCTTCTGTCAAATTTGTCATTTCATAGTGGAATGTAATCAACACACATCCCGAAATAAATCGTCAGATCATATGGTCAAAGTAATCTTCTCAAATTCGTTAATCCATCGAAATTTTCATAAAACTAATAAATGGGAATTTATAAGCAGTCTAAGCTTATTTCCCTTTATTACAAGATTGGGTTCGTGAAAAAAGTGATGCTGGTCTGCTATAAATGGGACAGTGTGTTACTTTTCCAATATCGATATAGAAATTTAAAATCGACATCAAATTGACATCAACCCTAACAATATTTTTTGAGGTTTTTAGCAAAAATTTATATTTAGAGTAGGCATCAAAATCAGCCAAAACATGTTGAAAATGCATACAAATTTTTTATATTACTAAGACCACCCGACTGCTTTATTCCCATTATTAAATTTTGAGGGGGTTAACTATTTTTTTCGACTCCAAAGGTTCATTAGGTATTGAAAATAATTAACCCAAAGTCATATAAATTCTTGAAACAGCTTTAGTTCAAAAATCTCTTTTGATAGGGTGACATGAGTTTTTGAAATTTTGCTCATCAATTCATATTGCATAATTACTGGATTCCAAATGTTTGGATTCCAAAGTCCAGTAAAAATAATGAGTCAAAACGAAGAAAATAATGTTCCAAGTTGGGTGGGCAGTATCGCATTCTCATCTAGAATAATATGGATGAATGGGAAGTTGGCGTGGAAAGAAATAATTACTTGTACGCATAACAAAGCTCTGATGAATGCAACCGAAGTGAAACATGATTTTCGATACCTCGGAGATGAGTTAAGGAGTTGATTGGACCATCTAGGCTATCCTGCATAAATCTTTAAATTTTCATATAAATTTAATTTTGATAAAATGTTCAAATTTTATTATTGTTAGGTAGGTGAGATATTTGTTTATGGTTTTGTTGACCACCGACAAAGAGTTACGAAACAAAATTGTTTAGATTTATATTTAGAGTATATGAAACAACAATAGCATCAAAATCAGCCAAAACACGTTAAAAATGCATACAATTTTATTTATTTTATATTACTAAGATCACCCGCCTGCAAAAAACATGGCTATATTCCCATTATTAAATTTTGAGGGGTTAACAATTTTTTTCGACTCCGAAGGTTCATTATTGAAAATAATTAACCCAAAGTCATATAAATTCTTGAAACAGCTTTAGTTAAAAAATCTCTTTTGATAGGGTGACATGAAATTTAGTTTTATTTAGTTTTTGAAATTTTGCTCATCAATTCATATTGCATAATTACTGGATTCCAAATGTTTGAAATCCAGTCAAAAAACATGATGTCCCAAGTTGGGTGGGCATTATTGCATTCTCGTGTAGAATAATATGGATGAATGGGAAGTTGGTGTGGAAAGAAATAATTACTTGTACGCACAACAAAGCTCTGATAAATGCAAACGAAGTGAAACATAATTTTCAATACCTCGGAGATCAGTTAAGGAGTTGATTAGACCATCTAGGCTAACCTGCATAAATCTTTAAATGTATATAAATTTAATTTCGATGAAATGTTCAAATTTTATTATTGTTTGATAGGTGAGATATTTGTTTATGGTTTACGAAACAAAATTGTTCTAAGAGCTCTCAATCGCTACTAAGATTAAATTTTTAAATTTTGAAATCAATTCATATTGCATAATTACTGGATTCCAAATGTTTGAAGTCCAGTAAAAAATAATGAGTCAAAACGAAGAAAAAAATGTTCCAAGTTGGTGCGGAAAGAAATAATTACTTATACGCATAACAAAGCTCTGATAAATGCAACCGAAGTTTTTTTTTTTATTTAATATATTTTTATTTCCATTTAATTTACATGTTTGTTACAAGGTTTTGTAATATTGGAAAATTATTCCATTATGTGGGCAGTGCCCGAGTTAGGGAGAAGTGAAACATATTTTTCAATACCTCGGAGATGAGTTGAGGAGTTGATTGGACCATCTAGGGGCTAACCTGCATAAATCTTTAAATTTTCATATAAATTTTATTTGATGAAATGTTTAAATTTTATTATTGTTTGATAGGTGAGATGTTTGTTTGAAGTTTTGTTGACAACCGACAAAGAGTTACGAAATAAAACTGTTTAGATTTATATTTAGAGTATATAAAACAACAATGGCATTGAAATCAGCCAAACCACGTTAAAAATTCATACAGTTTTTTTTAAATATTACTAAGATCACCCGCCTTAAAAGAACATGGCTTTATTCCCATTATTAAATTTTGAGGGGGTTAACAATTATTTTTCGACTCCGAAGGTTCATTATTGAAAATAATTAACCCAAAGTCATATAAATTCTTAAACAGCTTTAGTTCAAAAATCTCTTTTGATAGGGTGATATGAGTTTTCGAAATTTTGCTCATCAGTTCATATTGCATAATTACTGGATTCCAAATGTTTGAAGTCCAGTAAAAAATAATGAGTCAAAACGAAGAAAATAATGTTCCAAGTTGGGTGGGCAGTATTGCATTCCCATGTAGAATAATATGGATAAATGGGAAGTTGGTGTGTAAAGAAATAATTACTTGTACAAATAACAAAGCTCTGATAAATGCAACCGAAGTGAAACATGATTCTCAATACCTCGGAGATGAGTCAAGGAGTTGATTGGACCATCTAGGCTATCCTGCATAAATCTTTAAATTCTCATATAAATTCTATTTTGATGAAATGTTCAAATTTTATTATTGTTTGATAGGTGAGATGTTTGTTTATGATTTACGAAAAAAAAAAATTGTTCTAAGAGCTCTCAATCGCTACTAAGAGTAAAATTTTTAAATTTTGAAAAAACCCAATATTTGACTTTTTGCACGAATTTGACATGTTTCTACCTTTTGTAGTAGGAAAGTAAATTTGACACAGATGATTTTTGACCAACTGATGTACTTACGTGTTATGATGGACGACGCGAGCGTGACGAGCAGAAGGGCGGCAAAGGCTCGCGAATCCATGGCGAACCCGTGGCGTGCGGTCGAGATACTTTCACTGAAGTGGTGCGTTAGCTTCACTTGACTGTGTTACCGGAGTCCGAGCCAGGACGATTCCCTCCAAGAGGTGGAGGACTCCCTTGAGGGCGGGGGAGGGGTTGTCCTCGGAGGTCGTCGGGGGGAAGGTCTGCAGGTCGGGATCCAGGGCGTTCGCCTGGTCATCGGGGTGACTGTCGATCTACAGCTGACAGGGATTGTTGTACTGATCATTTTCCTTACCACCTGAAATATTTTGGAGGCTCTATTTTTGTGTGGGAGCCGAATTTAGTTTCTTTTCAAACCATTTTCTTGAAGAAAAAAAAAATTTAAAATACGTGCGCACACCCCTTAGGATGAGTTAATATTTCCTTTAGACAAATGGTTATTTCGCAACTTCAATACGGAAGACCTCTGCAGCTAGCGAAAAAATTGGATTCCCAAATAGACAAAACAAGATTTGTAAAAATTGTCGGTCTATCTGTGGAAAATTCATAGTCATGTGCATATCTTCACGAAATAATGGTTTAATTTCGATTTGCTGGGTTTGTTTAAAAGTAGAGTTTGTAGTAGAGTAAAGTAAGTAAGAACAGCCTTCTAGGTTGGATTTTTGTCCGGCTGCTGATGACTTCGCGGAAGTTATCAGCTGTCTTCCAAAGGGAAGATCATAATTCCGTCTAAGCGACAAAGCTAATCTCTCTCCTGTTGCTAATCCTCAGTCTTTTCCTGAGAACCATTGAAAGTGATTGCGGATAAACAAACTCAAGTGCAGAACTTCGATACTTCTCCCTTTCTCAGTCATTACAAAGAATGTGATATCCTCCCAAAACCCTAAAATAGTCCGTGTGAAAGAGATACCAATAAAAAAAAAACGCTGCAAATTATTACACAACGGTTTATTATTTTTCTATATAGATCACTCGTCTGCAAAGTCACCTACCATCCAACATGAAGAAAAACATCGATCGCATTTCGGTCAACTGAAATTTGAACGGAGAATAGGCCTCTTTTGCGATTCACACTCGTGTTTCTGATTTATCGTACGTTCAACCCTTAAATTCTCGTAGGGAGAGATTGATGGAAAAACAATACCTTTATATCGACATTTTTTGAGTTAGGGCATTTTCAAAATTTCAAAATTTCAAATTCATTTTTGAACTCTTAGGAGTGACCTACATCAACCAAAATCTTCGGGGCACAACTAGACCCCAAATGTAGCCTACGTAACGCATTTCATCAAAATCGGTCAATGCTAAGTGGCAAAAGTGCCGCGTACGGCGTACGGCGGACGAACGGGAAAATTTTTATTCGATTTTTGGATTCTACGTACCTTGAAACGTAAACCATCAAATTTTGAGGAGGTGTTAAACAATTTTTTTCTTGGTCGATTCCAAAGGTTCATTATTGAAAATAATAAACCAAAAAAAAAAAAAAAAAAAACGCTGCAAATTATTACACAATGGTTTATTATTTTTTATTTTTCTATATGGATCATTCGTCTCCAAAGCCACCAACCATCAAACATGAAGAAAAACATCGATCGCATTTCGGTCAGCTGACATTTGAACGGAGATTAGGCCTCTTTTGCGATTCACACTCGTGTTTCTGATTTATCATACGTCCAAACTTTAAATTCTCGTAGTGAGCGAACGGTTTGTCCTACAGAGCTCCGGGTGGTCTCAAAAAATTCTAAAACTTCTATAGAATCTTAAATTGAAGGAAAAATAATAGCTTTATATAACAATTTTTTGAGTTAGGGCGTTTTCAAAATTTCAAAATTGATTTTGGAACCCTTAGAAGTGATCTTTTGAGTTATTTTTGAACCCTTAGAGTTATTTTGTTATTTGAACCCTTAGAGTGATTTTTTGAGTTAGGGCGTTTTCAAGATTTCAAAATTGATTTTGGAACCCTTAGAAGTGATCTACATCAACCAAAATCTTCGGGGCACAACTAGACCCCAAATGGAGCCTACATACTAAATTTCATGAAAATCGGTCAATGCTAAGTGGCAAAAGTGTCGCGTACGGCGGACGGACGGCCAAATTTTTATTCGATTTTTGGATTCTACGTACCTTGAAACGTAAATCATCAATTTTTGAGGGGGTGTTAAAAATTTTTTTTTCTTGGTCGATTCCAAAGGTTCATTATTGAAAATAATAAACCAAAATAGGCGTGGCCCAATCTAATTCTTCTTTTTTGTCAATATCCACCCTGGTATTTTTGGGAGGGTTTTAACTGAAGGCCCTGATTTGTGAATGATTCCTTTTTAAAGATCTCCTTTTTCACACGAAGTCTTTTTTGAGGGGTTGATATCAATCGATCCGTAGAGGTATCAGTTTTTGTGTTTGTTCGTTGGAGGAAATCTTTCCACTTCATCATAGGAACTCGGTAAGCACCTACTTCTGCAACCAATGGTGCAAAGGCTTTCTTTTCCAATAAAGGACCAATATAATTCTCATTCAACTGTGTAAAGTCTGACACGTAACTTTACTACACACTTGTTTTCCCTCCCGTTCGTCTGTAATGAGGCTGGTGCAAAACAAAACTACCTACCTAAGACATATTTTCGTGGGATTTTCGCATGGCGATGTGTTAGAAACCCCACATAACAGCTTGATAGGGATCTATGGATTCACTCGGGGTCCTGAAGAATACGAAAACTAGTCGTTACGAGGGGCTCAAGCTTCCCACCCACTCTGGGTCGACTCCAGTTCGGATTTTACCTTCGGGCGAAGAAAGCGGGGATCCTCAACTTGACAGAGCGAATCTCCCGCGGGAGGTCAACGACTGTGTCTAATGTGACCGAGAATTGGCAAAAACAATGACCGAAAACAGGCGAGGAACGCCAAGTATTCCGTTGAGGAGCTCAAGTTGTTTTCAAATCCAGTCAACACCTCGGAGGTGGCGAAAAATTTGAAGCATTTGCCTCAACATCGACCAAACAAGACCTCCCATGGTAAACAGTAGATATTTACATACCACCTAGAGGTAATGATCTACCACCTAGATCCTAATGATGATCGCGTCAGAAAAAACATACAAAAGTAGGACTGCAAACTGTTTTATAATGAAACACTTAAGGAAAGAAATCTTAACGATTATTTGAAGTTTGCTGAAGGATTTTACATCAGTAATGAGGAAACAATTGAATTAAGGATTTAACCCTTAACTTGGTGTAGTGTTTTTGGTTGAAAAAGAACCCGGAGACTGATTTATAAATGATTTATTTTGTCATTTTTTTCCTATCACTTTACATTATTGATTTACAACATCCTCTTATCACCCTACCTTCTCCAGGTGACATTCCGCTGAAAGCAGTGTTGACGTAAATATCAGATTCTAATACATCACACGTTTCCCCCTCAAATTTCGTTATATCTCATGAAAATAAAACACTTCTTCTAATATAATCATGTAATAACTAACACAATTTTCTCGTAAATTTCTCTCTTAATATTAATTGTGGTTTACTTTAAAGCTACATTGCCAAATTAAGGGTTAAGAAAATTATACTGTGAACTATACATAATGAGAGTGTAGATAGAGTGTAGATCTCTATTCTTACTCAAATCGTTAGAAAAAAAGTCAATTATGAAGCAATGTGCAAATTTTCAAAGAAATCCTCAAAGCTTGAGAAAAAAAAAATATATTAGCTATATGACAAAGTGGTTAGGCTTAGGAGTGTGGCACATTGTACGAATCGTTGAAATTATACAATCCACCTGTTGGTTAAATATTTTAAAAACCTGAAAAATACTCTTCACGTCACCCCGAACTCATTGAGTACCCATAAGTATGTTGTTTTTTTTTTCGATTTTCATTATACCAAACCAATGTTCTGTATGCACAGAGTATGTTTTGAAGATGTTAGGAGTCGATGTTTATCAATGTTCCACTCGTCTCCCCGAACTCGTACCTTGAGTACCCACTCAGCTGTTGCACTTTTGGATACAACGAATAAACGCAGGTTTTCATTGTATTTTTGTATATAGGTATATCATGTATATTTTTTTCAATTTTTGGAATATTTTTTGTTTTTAAAATAACCCTAAGTATACTGATACTAAGTATGCTAATACTAAGTATACTAATAACTTAATTAATACTAATATAAGTCTTATATTATCAGAAATTCTGAACTGAATACGTACATACTATTTCTATGATTATGATGGTAATATCCAGAAAAAACTATAAAAACATTTCTGGCCTATTTTTGAAATTTGAAACCAATAGAGTTATCCAAAAATCCTGGCTAAAGAGCTCGTCTAATAAAATTTAGACAAAAACTTGAAATCTCTGCGAAACAAGTACCCAAGATATCGTCCTGAGTGACACACATACACACACACACATGAGTGTTTACATAACATCCGTTTTTCTTTTCGAAAAACTTCAGGAATTGTTCTTAAATGTTCAAAAACGAATTTCAGTGAAAAAAAATCCAATAAAGTCTATGGTAAAACTCGGCGCTTTGCGCCTCGGCGGGGGGCTCCGCCCCCCTGCACCCCCCGGTTTATTTCTTTTTCCATACTCTGTATGAAATCATAGGAACACAGAATGTGTTTTTGCGATGCTAGTCATCCGTTAAATAAAAAACAACAATAATAAATGTGGAGTCTTTGGCAATAATAAAATAAATAATTGTTAGACA
Organism: Apolygus lucorum; assembly: GCA_009739505.2. Taxonomy (NCBI): domain Eukaryota; kingdom Metazoa; phylum Arthropoda; class Insecta; order Hemiptera; family Miridae; genus Apolygus; species Apolygus lucorum. The sequence goes on along the minus strand of CM019168.2, from coordinate 35,191,356 downwards.
TTTAATTTGGTCTAAAACCCTATAAATGTTATATAAATAAATATGTAACTACAAGAAAAATACTATATAAATTGAGAGCTTTCCAACGAATGGTGAACAATTTCTGTGCAATGAACACTGCGGGAGTTCTATTTCCTTACCAACGGCTTGGTTGCACATGAAAATCATTATAAAAGGCGCGTAACGGTTTTTTCTGTCGCTTTTTCGTGACGATTTTTTTTTCGGTAGGTCATCGCAAAAACACATTCTGTGTTAAAAATGTTGTCTATTATAATACCTTCATTTTCTTCGAAAATTCGCCAACAAGCTTTTGAGGTTGTCTTGTCTCTCGAGTAAACCAACTAGTTTTGATGATGTCGACTTTTCAGTCACAAGCGTTGATTTCTACCTTCTTTCTCGTTCTTTGACATTTTATGTCTTAGGCACTTAAACGAAAACACTTAACGAAAACACTTTACGAAAAAGCGTCACAAAATTGGTAATAAAATTGTCACGAAATTTTTTAATGATTTCCACTTACAACCAAGTCAGTGCTATCCGGAACTTTATCTTCGTCATTCTTGTTCGCAGAAAAATCGTTCATCATTCGTTGAAAAGCCCTATATTTATGCATAAATGATATATTGACAAAACCACTGTGAAAAGAAACTTAGATGAATATACAACTGAGTTAAAGGAACTGTTAACAAAATTCGCGGTAAGAGTTTGTTACACGTCAACAAACAAAATTATTTGAGAAAGCATATTATTATAAGTAGGTAGCGAAGGTAAGTGGAAAAAGTAAAGACAAAATTTCCCAATTCTTTAAATTCTTCAAATTTTTAAATTTAGCTTTTTTCTATAGAATACTTGCATGAATTTTTTTTTCTCTCACAAAATTAAATGAATTAATTAATAAAATAAATTACGTTTTCGAAGGACCTCTTACATCACTGGATTCATCGTTAGTTCGCAACTTACCTGTTTGGAGTATCGGGATTGATAGATAAGATGGCTTCTTTTATATCTCTTGACGTTTGGGTAGGTGTACTAAAATGCAGTAATTCACAGGAAAATGGGGTTTACAAAAGCACAAAACCGTAGTGCATTGATATGTTCTCACGAAAGGACGAATCCACGAGTGGCCTGGTGTGGGATAACGCCACATTATGTTGTTCTCCACGGTCTGGCGAGCCCGAAAGCTGCAAACTCTACACTCCGTCGTGGCGGGCGGTTTCGGATTCGCTCGATGGGATGCATCGATATTCAATAGCGACATCCCCTCTTCAGAATAGAATTCATAAGCCCAGAAATCTGTGATCACGAGTCAAGTACTAATACTCGTAAAATGTAGGAATTATGTTTCTATTTATCTTACATAAAGACAGCTTGTATTCGTACAAGAAAGTGATGATTATTTTTTTATCTCTCCCAAAACCGATGTTCCTCGAATTAATTCACCAGCGGCGATATTTTGAAGTCCCTTGTATGCATTCCAGGGGGCCTCCCATTGGATGAGGATTGGTTCAATTTTAATTTTTATTTACTTTCTACCGCACAAAACAAGTTTTTGTAAGGGGAACTCATCCCTAGGTTTACTCTTTTATCTCAGTTTACTTTTTGACATTTTATGTCTTTACTATGGCACATAAATGAAAAATCGTCACGCGGGGAGCGTTATGAGGGGAGCGTTACGCGGAAATTTCTGATGATTTTCACGTACAACCAATCGTTCCTAGGGAAAACTAACTTCCTCATTTTCCACACCACAAAAATCGTTCACCACTCATTGGAAAGCTCTCAATTTATTAAACAAGACATAAAGTGTCTCTCGTGGTTGCGTACTTGTACGAAAGCTGTATCCACCGTTTGTGTTATCAATGTTTACGTTAAAATATCGAAAGAATAATATCGAATTCACTGATTTCGTTTGGTTACGTAACAATTTTACGTCCGTCCACCGTACTGGGCACATTCCTTAGTTACCATGGACAGATTTTGATGAAATTTGATATATGGGCTCGATTTAGGGTCTAGTTGTGCCCCGGAGATTTTGGTTGATGTCAGTCACTTCTAAAGTTGAAAAATAAGGGTTGAAATTTTGAAAACGCCCTAGCTCAAAAAATTTTGATATAAAGGTAATGATTTTTAACTTAAGATAAATCAGAAACACGAAAGAGGCCTAATATCCGTTCAAATTGTAGCTGACCAAAATGCGATCGCTGTAGGTACGTGGTAGGCAGGTGGTGACAGTGGCAAAGCCGAGTTCTTTGCTGTCGAGTGATCTATATAGAAAAAAACCTTTGTGTAATAATTTGCAGCGTTTTTTAGAAGCTTCGTTTTCGAGTTATTTCAACTATCGAAGTTATCTCAGTAAAACGGCTATAACTCACCGACTTTTCATGGAAATTTCAATCTGATCACACCGTTGGAAAGAGCATAACGTTTGATATCTCCTCGATGGAAAAAACATTTTTTTAAATTGGGTAAATGGGTGAAAATTTGAAATTTCAACTTTTTTCGAAATCTTATAGGTTCTGTAATCTGGCACGTGAAGTTTTACCTGTAGGTCTAAAAGATGGAAGAAAAATGTGAGTGTTTTCAACGATATCAGCGCTCCGGCTAAGACGATTTAAAGGATTGGACGATGGGAGGGGGTTGCAAAGTTAGGCAAAATCCTACTCCTTTTTTTGTTTTATTTTTTTTTTTTATACTCGATTTTCACCAACCAGAGAACACGGAAGCACTTCTGGATGACCTAGTCACAAAGACCATCATCCCTTCCAACTTTGACTCCATCTTGGCTGAGGAGAGCTGTGAAGTGTATTGTTATTTTGTCTATTCATGACTATGTAATCAGATCTAACTTTTCTTTATAATTAAACTGTTATTAATTATTCTCATAATATTGTAATACCTCAAGTCCAATTTTAGTTTTTGGAAAGTGTATTTTTCGAACACGTCCAGTTAACAACTAACTTTTTAACATACAATGTAAACAAGCATTATAACAATGATGCAGTTAAGTAACCCACCACAATATTATACAAGGCTGTATGACAATTCATAGCCAATTAATTTAATTAAAAAAACCCTTTTAGTTGCCTTTTAATTTCACTTGATTTCAACAAGCGGAATCATCAATTTGAAAATTGTATTTACCTCACTATTGGCAGGTTCATTCCTTTGAACAGAGCTTTGAACTCCCTTTCGTTTTTTACCGACTTCAACGCGCCGAAGGCGCGCGAAAGAGGAGGTACTCAATTCGGGTTGTCGTGGGACGACGATTTTTTTTTTTTTTTTTTTGACATGGATATGTCTTAGTTCTGGGGGTCATTCCAATTGGGTTGAATGACCAAGTTTAATAATTATTTTGGTTCAGCTCTACAACTCCATTGACAGTTTTCTTCTTCTTTCACTTTTAGCAGAGCAATCCTGAGCTAAGTCTTTGAAGGACAACATTTTTCTTTGTGCAGCTCGATTTTAACAGTTGAAGGGTCGCGGGGAAAAAGGATCAGACTCCTCTTTTCCTAATTCCGAGAAAATCGAAAAACGAAGTTTGAAGTCGTCCCAGACAGACGCTATGCATTAAAAAAATTAACTGTTTGGGCCACCTGACCAGGAATTTAATTATGTTTAAGTGACAGGAAAGAAAATTAAGAAGGTCGAAGATAATTTCCAGAAATAATTAGAAATTTCAAACAAGGTAAGTACTTTGATCTTTTTTCCCCACTAATGTCCGCGTTTCGGTCTCCATAATACCTAAAATTATATCGCCATGTTACCTATTGTTTATTAAAATCTCGTAATTCACTTCAGTAAATTTACTAGGGTTTGTTGGTACCTTACTGTCACCTCCAGAAAAATGTTGGGTAAAAAGTGGCTTTATTTTCCAAATTAGGTATAGTTTCGTACAAAACATTAATTACAAAAAGGCAAAAAAATCAATAAATAAATCATCCATCTAAAGGATCGTCGCATTATGAAATGGCGTCATCATCTCCTACATTCCCCAACCTATTGGACAGTGACTCAGAAAATGTTAACACCGGGGTTGCCGAGAAACTGACACAAGTATTTTAAATCCTTTGATTTTGCTGGTTTTGATGGGTATGGGGCCGTTGTGAAGGTTCCCCAATGTTACAGCTGCTTTTGGTACTGAAGTCTTCTTCTTCGAGGTAGAAGGAGTTGTGAAAACTGTCTGGTATCCTCAGAAGTAGGAGCTTTAGTGCTTGATGAATCTTCGGTGTGATGCCGTACAACTCATGCAAAGGCGAGGGAAGGGGTCTTTAAATCGGACACTGATCTTTCTTCCCTGCGAGCGCACGGAATCTGATCCTTTTCCCCCGGAGCCCCGTATTTGTTTTAGCTTTAAAAAGAATGAATGCGATCTTTCTTCCACAAATGAAACAACCCTTCGGTTCTACTCCTCTCAAGCTACACGATGGCGTGCCTATCTCAATTCGGCCAAAAAGTGGAGTTTGATCCTTTTTCCCCGTGACCCTTCAGTTGGGAAGCTGAAATAACGGTAACGATAAAATAACACCTGAAGGTCTTCAAGCGTGAGGTTTGACTTGAGAATGACATGAATCTCCGGACAGTGGCAATCATAATCTAGGATAGAGCTATCTTTGTAACTCAGCGTGACGCTTTCAAACGTGAAGTCTGCCCATCACGGTTCGACCACTCATGTCTTGTGATCATTAGGCAACAACCTACAGGTTGGCGAGAACATCCATTCTCCTCCTTCTAAGCTCTATTGCCGAAAGTACCCACTTGTAAAATCGGGTCCGTCGAACTTGAGTGGAACTAATGGTATTATAAATCTGGTAAAAATCGAGTATACGACGGTGACGAAAGTATTTTGGAGTGTTGTGATGCGTTGCAAATCTCAAATGTATCTAGAAATCAAGTGTAGAAATATCCACAAGGTAAGAGGCGAATAACAGGGTGCAACGATGGTTGAAAGATAGTATTCTTCTGATTTTAATACGCTTTAAAATGCTGCAAATTTTCGTTACTGGTTCTATGGAGGTATCGGGTGTATCTCAAATTTCTGATGTTTCAAATTGAATTAACAATTTTAAGTTTTAAAATATGAATAACAATAACTGGTCCGAAAATTGACCGAGGAATACGAGAAAAATGGTGTAGAGGAGTCATATTTTTTCAACTTATTGCTACAATATAGTAATGAGGTTATAGTAACAGTTTCTTAATTATTTTCAGTATCTGAGATACATTTTGTTTTTTTAAAGTGTAATCTGAGCTGCCCATCCCCCCCCCCCCTAACTTAGAAGTCGATTATTCCAGCCAAGTGTTTTCCTTTTTTAATTTTTGATTTCTCACAGAAAAATATGGGTCCACCAAAATCTAAAGTTTTACCCTAATTTGAAGACTTTTCTGAACTATTTTGGTTCAGTTCTGCCTACCGATGACAGTATCCAGTCTGTCCCTTCCTTCTCAATCAGTAGTTACGTTCTGGATCCTGACCGTAAATGGGTCATTTCAAAATTTGGGGTTATTTCTTGTCACGCAGCTTTTGTGAACACTCTTATTTGTCTTGGAAATTCAGATTTTTTTCAGGGAGATACAGCAGGTTGGTGTCTACAAAGATCACATAGAATGAATTTCACTAATCAATTAACTCACATAATTAAAAATCATTAATGATCCCAATTCTCTCTCCCTACACCTGTCACAGAGGATAGGTTGGGAACTTTGAAAATTTTTGGAGAACTCTATATTCATATTTTAATTTAAGTAAAAAACGTTATTGGTCCAGGATACTCTCCTCTTCAGGAATAAATTAGAAACGAACGAAAATTCCATGAATTGGAAGGGTTTTTGCTATGTTTTGATGCTGTCACAAGGTTTTATTCTCTCTCCCTACAATTTTTTTGAAATGCCTGCCCACTCCTGGAAAACGATTATTTTGTATCATGAAAAACAAAAGTGAACACTGCTGCAAGATGGCTTCCGAAGCTACTGAAGTTTGTTGAATTTCCAAGCTCCCAGTTGTGTGGGTTATGTTGTGAAGTGTTGAAGCTTTGAGAGTAGGTAAATACTTTCTCTCTCCCTACAACCACCTCACTCATCAGGGTAAGTGTTCAACTAAGTTTAATTAAACTCAAATTACAATTATGAATGCCATAGTGTTATGTATTTTTTCTAACGTTCAGAATCAATAATGGTTAGGCCAGTGATAACCTCACAAATCCCTACAACCTCTCTCCCTACAACCTCTCTACCTACAACTTCTGGGAAGAGGCTGGTTTGTAGGAAGAGAGATGGAATTGCAGGGAGAGAAGTTTTTTTTTTCAAAGCCGTTTACATTTTTAAGAGTTACCTGAACTATTTACACCGCTAGATCATATAATTCTGACTTTTCATTAACCCACATTTTACGAAAGATTAGACTGATTGAAAGACTTGAAGAATCTGATAATTCTGATGTACCTAGATTATAGCTTCGGACTGTGATTGCGATAAGTAAAAGAGACTCCTAAACTAAAATTCTCGTATTTTGAAGGAATAAAAAGGTTTCATGAGTTCAACTCACACTTGGTTTTCTCTCTCCCTACAAAGTCGAAATTATGGAAAAAAATTCAAAATTCTATAAATTTGAAACTACTTGATAAAGTGTGCGCCCACTTCAGGATCTGCCTCAGTGGCCAAAACAAAGGACGTTTACGGGAGAAAAAACATAAAAACTTCAACACAGGAGGACAAAATAACCCCAAATTTTGAAATGACCCATATACCACCATATTTCAACGCTAAGCCTGTCATACTCACATCGCCTGTCAATATCTGAGTCCTGATTGTTTTGCAGTTTATGGTCAGTGTAAAGGTCTTGTAGTGTCTATAACTAAGCTAGGTTGGATTAATTCATGGCAATGTACCTACCTCTAAAAGAAAGGTCGCCTTTGAGTTCCAACTTACGTACTGCAGTGTTGATAAAGAAGATAACGGTTCATTATTTTTCTGTAAAGTTCACCCGTCAGCGAAGAACGTGGCTTTTTCATTAATAGAGTTCCTTCCAGGGAAACATCGTTGTGGGTGTCTGCTGTACGATATTTGATTGCTGGTAGTTGGGACAGTACATCTGGTTGACATTTCTTCTATTCGCTAAAATGAGAAAATATCGCATATTGATCTGTTGAAATTCGGCTTATTTTCGACAGCGAACATTCTTTTGCGATTCGCACTCGTGTTTCTGACTCACCATTCGTCCAACCCTCAGAGTAAGGGAGAGATTTGTCACCCACCTTGTAAGGGCCAAAGGTTAGTGGGGTGATGGCGTGAGGGTGGGGGGGGGGTTTGGCTCTCTTGGTGCTGTTTTCATGTCCCAATTAATTTCACAATATTCCCTTGAAATTGATTAGAATTTATTGTTGACTTACTTGTTGGTTTCATTCGTTTCTAAAAATTTATGGAAAAATGCCATGGAATATTCATTATTTAGGTAATTAATTATCCTCATTAGCGAATAGTTAGTCCCACAGAGTTGTGGGTGGTCAAAAATTCTTAAAAGTTGTCGTTATTTAAAATTAATGAAAAAACAATACCTGTTCATTGAAAGTTTTCAAGCTAGGGCGTATGGAAATGTTTTCTACACTTTTTACTCCTTAGAAGTGATTGTCGTTAACCATAACCTTAGTGGCATAACTAGATCTCAAACGGAGCAGTTGTCCCGAATTTCATCCGTCCACTGACCGTTCAGTAAACTGACTTGAAACGTAAACAATTTTTTGCTCGATGCCAAAAGTTCATTGTTGAAAATAATAAACCAGAAGGACATAACAGCAATAGATATGTACTTGCTCTCATTGAATCGTCCTCTGGAGAGTTTCAACCTAAATCTTGATTGTCTTCAAATTAATGTCGGAGTCAGTGAGGGATTTGATTACCTTTTTTGGTAAGGTTTCTGTAGTATAAAATTCTGTCGTAATTGAAGGGTCTATGTATTTCTGAAAGTTCGTTGAATTGTTGTCATATTTTGTGCATGTCATTAAGATATGTTCCAAGGTGTCAATTTCGTTACAAGGATTGCAATTTGGAGATTCAATCGCGTTAATTTTACATAAATACGGGTTACACCCGCATTCAGCCGCAAAAAAAAAAAAAAAACACAGAAAGTCCGGTTAAGCAGCTTGGGCACGCCTTTAAAATATTTTGCATGGTTCTCTGACTTTCCTTTTCATCTGCAATTTCCCTGTCATCTCTTGCCTCAACTCTAGCATATCTTTTTAAATCTTCCTTTGGGACTAGAGTTACCAGCATAGGGGCTTCGTTCAGTGCCCTCCGAACTATTACTTCAGCTATCTCATTACCCTTCACACCAGCATGAGCTCTTCTTAACCCATGTGATCGAAATGTCCTCACGCCCGATTCTTCACAAAATAGTTTTTTAATATTATTTACAGTCTATCAAAACCTACAGTTTATTTGTTGCCATTCGTCTCGGTCCAATAAGGTAGGTATAATTCTCCTTGAAACATGAGTAATCATCTTCCAGAAACAACAAACGAGGATACATCAACTCCGTTTCGTGTCTTCATAGACCGCAATCTTCGTCATCTCAACTGGAGTAACACTTTTATCCATCAAGGTATAATTATCGCTCACGTAAAAGGGCGCGTTTAACAGTTTTTTTTCGGTCATCCGGGCGAGGAAATTATTGCAAAGAATCTGGTAAACCGCGCGGTATCTCCTCAGCGTAACGCTCGGGTAATACGGGAAGCCGGAAACTGCCGAGTGCGCCAACTTGGACGATTCATAATTGGAGGTTACTCGGGATGTAGAACTTTTATCTTTTTTTTTTGTGGCGAAGGAAGGGAGAAAGCTCGGCGAGACGTTCTTGTCCTTTTCTGCCACCGTCACGACTTCGGTCGTCCTCATAAGGATGCTGATGCTGGAAATGCGTGTTATCCGTTTGTAGTTGAGCTCCCACGACATCGGTTTTTTTTTTTGGTTTGTAACGAAAAAGATGACGAAAGAAAAAGCCCGAGAAGACTCATCATTGTCCACCAAGGAGGGTGGGCAGTAAATAAAATAATACCTACTGATTTTCGTTTATGTGAAAACGATAGCATAATAAAAAGTACTTACTGATAGTTTTTTGGTTTATTATTTTCAATATTTATATTTTCAAAAGTACTTACTGATAGTTTTTTGGTTTATTATTTTCAATATTTATATTTTCAAAAGTACTTACTGATAGTTTTTTGGTTTATTATTTTCAATAATGAATCTTTGGAATTGACCAAGAAAAGAAATATTAACCGCAAAGTAAAATAAGTTTGCCATCCGTCCTCCGTACAGCCATATTGAGTTCCCAATGACCGATTTTGTTGAAATTTGGTATACGACATCGATTTGGGGTCTAGGTGTGCCGCGAAGCTTTTGGTTGATTTCAGTCACTTATTTTATTTCAGTCAATTGTTTTCTGAATAAGTCTGGATAAACCGTTTTCAAATATTCCGTTTTGATCAAGTTTTTCCCTCGAATGTGCTGCCATTTATCCAAAAAAAAAAAAAAAAAATCACTTTAAAATGGTGAAGCATGACTCCATCTTTGCTCTCGATTTTCATCTTCCAGAGGGTTAGAATCAACATGTCGGTTTCTTAATCAGCCGTAATTTTGGTCCCAACTTAGCTGGATGCAAACAGAACCGCAAAATTAACACTTTTGGTTTATTATTTTCAATAATGAACCTTTGGAATCGACCAAGAAAAAAAAATTTTAACACCCCCTCAAAATTTGATGGTTTACGTTTCAAGGTACGTAGAATCCAAAAATCGAATAAAAATTTGGCCGTCCGTCCGCCGTCCGCCGTACGCGGCACTTTTGCCACTTAGCATTGACCGATTTTGATGAAATTTGGTATGTAGGCTCCATTTGGGGTCTAGTTGTGCCCCGAAGATTTTGGTTGATGTAGGTCAGTTCTAAGGGTTCCAAAATGAATTTTGAAATTTTGAAAACGCCCTAACTCAAAACATTTTGATATAAAGGTACCTATTGTTTTTCCTTCAATTTCAGATTCTATAGAATTTTTAGAATTTTTTGAGACCACGCGGAGCTCTGTAGGACAAACCGTTCGCTCCCTACGAGAATTTAAAGGTTTTACGTAAGATAAATCAGAAACACGAGTGTGAATCGCAAAAGAGGCCTAATCTCCGTTTAAATTTTAGCTGACCGAAATGCGATCGATGTTTTTCTTCATGTTGGATGGTTGGTGACTCTACAGACGAGTGATCTATATAAAAATAATAAACCGTTGTGTAATAATTTGCAGCGTTTTTACCAGTGGGCTCATCAGGCTACAGGAACTGCATTCTTTTTCAACTGAGATCCAGAAAATGCCATTCCAACTGACTTATTATCCCAGGACCCTAGGAGCTTGACCTTTGCCATTGCATTCTTCTGAAAAACGCTCGTACTAGGTAAAATAAGTGTAGGAAGAGGATGAGAAGGATGGATTATAACATTGCCTTCTGTTAGAAGTTGTGGAGAAAGCTAGTAAATCCTTTTATGTAGGTATAAGTTATGAGAGACTCCACTATAACCAAATTCTTAAAATAAACCACGCTTGAGGGGGAGATTTTTAAAAGGTGAATCTCGTCCATTTTGTAGATGCAAAGAATGATTACAGAATCATCCATATCCTTGAACTACATTGTTCCTTTCGTTGAGGTGAACTACCTAATCATTTCATGAACTAGACGCTAAGTAGACGCTAAACCGTGTTTTCATTCTGTGAAGCTACCTCCTGCGTCTCCCTAGTCGCAGTAAAGGTCTCAGGTCTGTTTTGCAAGACTGCCTCGGTTTCCAGAGTTAGCATTGGGTTTGCCACTTAGCATTGACCGATTTTGATGAAATTTGGTATGTAGGCTCCAATTGGGGTCTAGTTGTGCCCCGAAGATTTTGGTTGATGTAGGTCACTTCTAAGGGTTCCAAAATCAATTTTGAAATTTTGAAAACGCCCTAACTCAAAAAATTTCGATATAAAGGTATTGTTTTTCCTTCAATTTAAGATTCTATAGAATTTTTAGAATTTTTTAAGACCACGCGGAGCTCTGTAGGACAAACCGTTCGCTCCCTACGAAAATTTAAGGGTTTATATTGAAATATATATATATAAATCAAAAAATCAAAACACGAGTGTGAATCGCAAAAGAGGCCTAATCTCCGTTCAAATTAGAGCTGACCGAAATGCGATCGATGGTTGGTGATTTTGATTTTTTTTTCTTTTTTTTCTTTTTTTCTTCATATTGGATGGTTGGTAATTTTGTAGACGAGTGATCTATATAGAAAAATAATAAACCATTGTGCAATAATTTGCAGCGTTTTTTTTCGCGGATTTGGATTCAAAATGGTCTAAACGGACTAGCGCGTGGTTATTTTTTCTCCGCTGTGCGTTGTCCTCCTTCACGCCAAATTAATCGCATGAGGACGCCCAAGTCTTACTGAGGGACGTCCGAAAAAGGGAAGAAAGATAAATTTGAAAGGAATGTAATCAGCTTCAATTTGAAACATACCTGTAGCTAATATAGTTTCCTCTAAAATAAATAAGACCTAAAAGTAAAAAAAACCTTGAATTTTTGAAGAAAAAACTAAGAAAAACCAACAAAATTATGAACATTGATTTATTTTGGGGAAGTATGGATCATATATTATGATAGAAATTGGTTTTAGATTTCGATAATTTTTGTAATAAATTGAGTCTCAGAACTTACTCAATTTATTACCTACCAAATTTATAACTGAAATTACATACACGGGAGAGAAACTAAAAGAAGATGCAGTTCCATCAAATACTATTACTTGGATTTTAAGACCCCAGTCGGGTACGAGGGACGTCCTAGTAAATCAAGCGATTGTTGGCGCATGTCCTCCTACGGCTAAATTTCCACAGGTAGGAAAATTGTCGAAATCTATAACCAAATATCCATCAAACAGTGAACATTTTTTACTTTTGGTTTATTATTTTCAATAATAAGCCTTTGGAATCGAGCAAGAAAAAAAAATTTTAACCCCCCCCCCCCTTAATTTGATGTTTTACGTTTCAAGGTACGTAGAATACGAAAATCGAATAAAAAAAATTCCGGCCGTACGTCGTACGCGGCACTTTTCTTAGCAACACTGGACCGATTTGGTTCAAATTTGGTATATGGGCTCCATTCGGGGTCTAGTTGTGCCGCGAAGCTTTTGGTTGATGTCAGTCACTTCTAAGGGGTTAAAATTAAGGGTTGAAATTTTCAAGAGTGCCCTAGCTCGAAAACTCTCAAAATAAAGGTATCGTTTATTCACCAATTTTAAATAGTATTGAATTTTTAAAATTTTTTGAGACCACCCGGAGCTCTGTAGGACAAACCGTTCGTCCCTACGAGTACTTGAAGGTTTTCCTTCGATAAAACAGAATCATGAGTGTGAATCGCAAAAGAGGTCTAATCTCCGTTCAAATTTTATCGGACTAAAATGCGATCGCTGTTTATTTCTTCGATTTGTATACAGTTTTCCCTTCTGCGTAACCAGTAATCAAATTTCCATATGAAGCTTTCTAAATTTCGCGTTTAGTTCTTTCTAATAAACTTGATTGTGAAGGTGTGAAGCCAGTATGGTGTGGTAGGTAGTACCTACCAATAGTTGGTAGGTAAAAAATATGTTGGTAGGTAAAAAACGCTGCAAATCATTGCTCACTGATCAGATCACTGATCAGTGATCTGATCAGTGAGCAATGATTACTGATGAGATCACTGATCAGCTGAGTGAGCTCCGAAGCCATTTTCAATCCTATTGAACGCAGGAAGCATAAATTTGAGAGGGAAGGTCAAGGGAGAATACAGATGGTGGTAGGTGCTATTGATGGAGAACCAGTGATCTATACAGAAGGGTGATGTATACAGAAAATAATAAACCTTTGAGCAATGATTTGCAGCGTTTTGGTTTTTTATTTACTTTTGAGGAAACTATGTTGGCTACAGGTGTGATTATGGTTTCAAATTGTAGCTATTTACATTCCCTTTAAATTCCTTTTGCTCTTCTTACTCTTTCGCGATTGAAAACCTCTGAACAGAGCCTTTCACTATTTAGAACTGGAAAATTTTACTATTTAGAAAATATTATTTACTTTTGAACTGTTGTATCTCCGTTATTATCCAACCTACAGAGATTTCATGTTGGTCTCAAACTGTAGCAAATTGAACTACTTATATAAATAGTTTACAAATTATAGTTGGACGGCTGGAAGGAGTGCAACGATTTCACGGTTTTCAGCAAACTACGTCGATAGGTAAACTTGGATACCCGCCCGTTTGAAATGGGATTTTTTGTAAGGATTAAATTGACTAGTTTCTAGTAAATTGACTGGTGAGTTTCTACAGATAGTAGAATCTCGAATACCTACGTCGTGCACACCTACTAGAGAAGTTTCGTGAGTCCAAGTCATCAACCTTCATGATCATGACTAATGACGTAATAGTCAGTCCATTTTTCCACAGATTGTCAAAGGTTGAAAATTAGGTTTAAGGAGGGAAAGCCAGTCTTTGAACCCGCGTGAGAAAGGAACTTATAAGAGCATATTGGGTCATTCAACATAACGTGAGCCTCTTTATAAAAATCACGGGATCTTTCTCATGCCATTTCCTAAAACACTTTCTCTTTACAAGTGGATATCTGTTATGGATCCATTCCTGAATTAACTGCCTATCCAGCATGGCACTAGTAAAATATTGTAATTTTCGGAATGATTCACAGTGCGGTGGCTAGCCATCGGAACGTAACATCCTGTACGTGGCCGACTTTTCAGCCAAATCATTGATCCGACTTCAATTTTTTGTTTTAGAGAGATTTAGCAGACAATTTTTTATTGGAAGCAACGTTGCTCTGTTCCGTTTCCCAACAACAAAAAGTCTGCGTTAAAAAATTGGAAACCCATCTGCAGCACATACCGACTACCTTGGAAGCTGGTGAACTCGAGGGCGCTGCACAAAATACATAGGTGGCACCCCGGAAGTAATAATTCAAATAGTTCATGGATGAGTTTTAAAACTGGGAGACGGAGGGTTTTTTGGTTTATTATTTTCAATAATGAGCCTTTGGAATCGACCAAGAAAAAAAAAATTTTAACACCCCCTCAAAATTTGATGGTTTACGTTTCTAGGTACGTAGAATCCAAAACGCTGCAAATTATTACACAATGGTTTATTATTTTTCTATATAGATCACTCGTCTACAAAATCACCAACCATCCAATACCGATGAAAAGAAGAAAAAAAAAAAAAAAATCAAAAATAAAATTTAAAAAAATCAAAATCACCAACTATCGATAGCATTTTGGTCAGCTCTAATTTGAACGGAGATTAGGCCTCTTTTGCGATTCGATATATATATTTCAACATAAACCCTTAAATTTTCGTAGGGAGCGAACGGTTAGTCCTACAGAGCTCCGCGTGGTCTCAAAAAATTCTAAAAATTCTATAGAATCTTAAACTGAAGGAAAAACAATACCTTTATATCAAAATTTATTGAGTTAGGGCGTTTTCAAAATTTCAAAATTGATTTTGGAACCCTTAGAAGTGACTTGAAGGTAGGGAAGCTTTGTATTCGGGAAAAAAGTGAAAAAAAAAGTCCTCCAAAATCAAAATTTCCACTTGCTTTTTGCGTTTTAGAGCTTCCCGAACAATTTTGGTTCCGTGTCTGTCTGTCTGTCTGTCGGTCTGTCGGTCTGTCTGTGGTCAATCCTTGTCCCGGGCAAAACTATACTAACCTGTGGTCCGATTTTGATGAAATTTTCAGGGATTGTGCGGGTTAGGTTCTAGACGGTCCTCTATCAATTTCAGCACCTTCGGACCAATAGGAGCGAGTGCGCATGCGCAAACGTGAATTTCCTGGAACCTCGGTTTCTTGGTTTCTAATGAACCGATTTTGCTCAAATTTGGAGGTTAGTTAGGGACTAACTCCTAAGAAACACCCTATAAGTTTCAATCAAATTGGTCAAGCAATAGCCGCTGCGCATGCGCGAACTTTAAATTTATTGTTACAACCAAAACTCCGCAACTTTTCAACCAATTTCGATGAAATTTTCGGGGATTGTGTGGGTTAGGTCCTAGACGGTGGACCGCTAATATTTTGGTATTCAATAACTCTTTGAATCATAATTTTTTCGCCAACTGATTCTATACGTTACAATGAGTGAGGAAGCTATACTGCCCACCCAACTTGGCAGAGGTTTTTTTTTCTTGGTCGAGTCCAAAGGTTCAATATTGAAAATAATAAACCAAAATCGAATAAAAAGTTAGCCGTCCGTCCGCCGTACGCCGTAAGCGGCACTTTTGCCACTTAGCATTGACCGATTTTGATGAAATTTGGTATGTAGGCTCCATTTGGGGTCTAGTTGTGCCCCGAAGATTTTGGTTGATGTAGGTCACTTCTAAGGGTTCAAAAATGAATTTTGAAATTTTGAAAACGCCCTAACTCAAAAAAGTTGATATAAAGGTATTGTTTTTCCTTCAATTTAAGATTCTATAGAATTTATAGAATTTTTTGAGACCACCCGGAGCTCTGTAGGACAAACCGTTCGCTCACCACGAGAATTTGAAGTTTGGACGTACGATAAATCAGAAACACGAGTGTGAATCGCAAAAGAGGCCTAATCTCCATTCAAATTAAAGCTAATCGAAATGCAATCGATGTTTTTCTTCAAGTTGGATGGTTTTTGGCTTTGCAGACGAGTGATCTATTTAGAAAAATAAAAAAAAAAACCATTGTGTAATAATTTGCAGCGTTTTTAGTGGGTTTCAATCCCACAACCCGCGGACTCTTCAAGTACTTCACACTCCACCTGTGAATCTCAAAAATTTTCTCACCAGCCTTCCCCCCTCCCCCACTCAAAAAAGGGCCTTGAGCATGGATACCGTAATTTCGGTTCATTATTTTCTGAATGATCCTTTGGAATCGAACTGGAAAAAGTAGCTAACCCCCTCAAAATTTGATGGGTTATGCTCACTTTAGTTAGGCATCTTGGACCGATTTTGATTAAATTTGGTAGGTATGTGGGGTCAATCACTTCTGAATGGTGAAATATAGCGGTTGTAATTTTCATAAGCCGCCTAGCTCGAAATAAAAGTATTGTTTTTTCATCAATTTAAAATATTATTTAATTTTTAGAAAAGCTTCTTAGGACAAACCATTCGCTCCCTATAGAACTTGGACTTAGGACAAATCAGAAACACGAGCTTGAATCGTAAAATAGGCCTAATCTCCGTTCAAATTTTAGCTGACCAGAATGCGATCGTATTCAGTTTTGCGTCCTTAGCAACCAGTAATTTCGTAATGAAGGCAACCACAACAAACTCAAAATAAACTTGATTGTGAAGTAGATAGGTAGTACTTATGGTTAGTAGGTAGTGATAATGGCAAAGGCGTTTTCTTTGCAGGCGAGTGATCTACAAAGAAACATATTGAACCTTTGTGTAATAATTGCAGAGTTTTCATGACCAGGTTGATTTGTTCATAGCTCGCCTTTTTCATCCAGAAAAATAACGCACGTTGAAATTTACAATTCTATCAGTATTCTAGTTAATTCACAATTCTATTATTATTATATTAGGTGTTGATTTCCATTCTAGTATAAAAGTATAAATCGCTGAGAACCACGATGACGGTCGATCGGATATGTTGAACTGGCTAGATTTGTTATGAACTCTGTTGAGTTCAGGAATTAATAATTCGGAGTTGAAATGGCATGTAATGGTGTAGGAGATCGCATATTGCATGTGGCCGACATTGCAGACTAAACTGGTATCTGAATTCATTCGGTGTCTAGTCGATTTCGGATGTGTCTGTCTGCCTTACTGTCCCTTTGAACGCCTAAACATTCCTTGATTTGGGAAACAACAACATGATCGTGACAACAGAAGTTTATCAGATACGTTCTCCTCTATAATCATCTTCACTACCCCATATATCATAGTAACAATTTTTCCTTCATTTTCACATCAGAAATTGACTCTTGAAGAAATTACTTACGTATTTAAGCTCAAGATATTCGAGACTTGGCATTGTTTATTCTTACTTTGAATTCCTATTCGGACAAAAGAAAGGGAGAAGGATTTTGAGTTTACAAAAATTTCTAATCCAAGTCCATAACTACGTACTTACAAACCAAAATAATTCGAGGCCGAAGAATTCGATCGGTTCGATAGAAGCTGGACAAACAGCAAAGTTTTAAAGTCATGGTTTCGTCAAGACTCGATTTTACAAGCAATGACTCGTTTCCTCCCTTTAGGCATCGTTAATACAAAGAGGTTAAGTGTATTGACCCGAGTGGCTCCCCTTAAAACAGCCTACTTTGCAATATTTGAGCTGGCACTTGTCCTTGGAACGTCATTCTGAGAAGATCAATATTGGGAATTTGAGAGTGAATTTTTCGAATCAGGATTGTCCACGACGTCTTCATGCTGTTTTTTCCTTTCCGAATAGCAGAAAATATTTACTAGAGAGATTAATAGTTTTAATTTTTAATCGGTTGGGATTGGGGAAGATTATAACAATTATCATTGCTACTCTCTACCGAAGGAATTTGTATTCGAACATGGAGAAGTATTCTCAAAAATGTTCGCATTTCGCATTTTACTACTCTTTGAGTTAGTTGGTCAATATTTCGGTCTGTCTCCAATAAATTTCTCGTCCCGAGCAACTGCCTGTAACGACTGAACTGCTCAACATCCACCGAACATACCATAAAAATTGTAAGTCCCGTGTTCAGACCAAAATCGTTCAAAACGCAAAATGTTCGTAAAAATTTTGATTTTGGAGGACCAAACTCTATTTAGAGCGGTTTCCCATTTTTGAATATTTACTCAATATAAATTAATTCTTGAAACCACGATTTGTCAGTTCCTAAATTCAAGTTATTCATTATTCCAATGAATATGGCCGTATTGTTCAACTCTTAGTACCTCGAAACTTAGTAAGGAGTTTTAATTAAATACCTGTTATAATATATCTTCTATGTTTCTAACTCACACACGAGCTTTTTGCTTGTGCTTCTCATCTCATGATGTGACAAGTTTGACTGTAAAAGGACCATAAAAATCTGCCCTCTACACAAAGATTAGATAAAACTATTATGTGCTATTGAATAAGTTTTGGAGGTATTTCTTTTTTTCAGGTTTTAATTTCATTCGGTATGAAATTGTGTGGTGAATTAGCTCCAAAAAGTATTTAATTAAGAAGATGGTCCCTTCTGGCCTTTGAACCACTATAGAATATTAGGTACCTACTAGAAAATTCAAAGATATTCCATTACAGATGTTTAAAAAATCTCCACGATCCCAGAAATCTATTTTTCTCAGCACTCTACAAAATTATATTTAATATAATTGCTTGGTGTTCCCAATATTAAAAGTACAGGTCTCACTTCTGCTTACTTCCCTCTATCTGCATAGGTACCTTCATTTCCTGGTTGCGACCAATGAAGGTGAGAAGAGTGACGGTCGAATGTCGCCCTCCAGGTCGCATTCGATCCGCCTCTGACTGACAGAAACGTTACGATCGGGTCAGCAAGGCTCTTGCACCGTAAATGTGATTAGTAGGCTAAACGAGACCGTCCTTATCCTTGGCCTTCCTTCAGTCTGGACGTTTGATTGTGTAGTAAAAATGCCAATATCGACTTCCTGGTGTGGAACATCAGAACTATTCAGAAGGATAACTATTCTGAGTTACGAGTATAAGATTAACAATGTCAACCCAAAACTGCCAAGAGCCAAAAATAAAATAATACAAATTTTGATGAAACTTGTTATACGGGCTCCATTTGAGGTTTAGTTGGGCCTCGAAGGTTTTGTCAGTCATTTCGGAGGGGTGCAAAATTGGAGTTAAAATTTTCAAAACGCCCTGGCTAGAAAACTCCTTATATAAAAGTATTGTTTGTTCACCAATTTAGAATAGAATTAAATTTTTAGTATCGAATGGGACCACCCAGAGCGTTGAAGGACAAGCTTGTTCCCTATTATAAAGTTGGACTTACAATAAAATTTATTGTCTTAATTTAATTAACACTTACAAAAGACTGTTTATTGACAGAAATTGCCTAATATCCATTTAAATTTCAGCTGATCTAACGCTCAGTTGTGCATCCTAAGCAATAACCAATAATCCAATTTCGTAATGATGGCACCCACAATCCTCGAATTGCGATGTTATTGTTAATAGATAGTGCCTGTTAATGAAAAAGCAGCGTTCTGTGCAGATCTAAACGGTAAAATAATGAACCATTTTGTAATTATTCGCAGCGTTTTTCAAAAAAGTCAGCTAAGTTCGATGAGCAGTTTAGCTTACTCACACAGATTAACTTGGATGTAAGAAATTTCGTGATTGATTGTTTTATGCAACTGTACCTTCAAAGAAATAGTTTAATTAATTAATTGATTTTTGGAAATACCTGTACCTTGAGAGAAAAATGTCCGATCCGATTCCGGCTCATTCTGGCGAGAAGTAATGAAGCAGTTTTAACACAAACGGAAGCTCTACACCGCAATTCATCATTCACGAGGCATAAAAAACGAAGAACCTCGCGTTTGCGAACCGTTTGCGCATGTTTCTATCAGTCCGAGGATGATGATTTTCATAGGGGACCGTCTACACACCAATCCGCGCAATCCCTGAAAATTTCATAGAAATCGGACAACAACTTCGTATTGTTATGCGCGTTACAAGGAATTCATGACAGACACACAGACACGGAACCAAAATTGTTCAGAAAGGTCTAAAACGCAAAACGCGAGTGAAAATTTTGATTTTGGAGAACTTTTTTTTCGTCCTTGAAAAGTGAAAACAAAGCTTCCGCTACCTTGGTAGACTCGGAAGCAAAATTGTTCGATGTAAGTTGATATATTGGCGGGGGGATATTTCCTCCAGTTGTTCAAGAAATTGTAGAATGAAATGATTTTGGACGTCCCATTTTTTTAGGACGTCCCACAGTAAGACTTGGGCGTCCTTATGCGATCGATCTGGGGTGAAGTTGGACAACACTCAACAGAAAAAAAAAATAACCACACAGTAATCCGTTTTAGACCATTCTGAATCCAAATCCGCAAAAAAAACCATAGGTGTATGTCTGTGTGTGTGTGTGTGTGTATGTGTGTATGTGTGTATGTGTGTGTGTAACAAAATCTTGTGTACTCTGCCCAGGCCTTAGTTCTCAACCGATTTTCCTGGTTCTTTTTTTGTTCGTCGCGGAAAACTATCTAGTTGTGCACTACGTCGCCGGAATTTCGAATTTTGCCTTTTAAGGGGAGGAAAGGGGGGGTTAATGCTCGAAAAACGTGCGTTTTTGGGCATAATCTTGTGTACTCTGCCCAGGCCTTAGTTCTCAAACGATTTTCGTGGTTCTTTTTTCGTTTGACGCGGAATACTATCTAGTTGTGCACTATGGCGCCGGAATTTTGGATTTTGCTTTTTAAGAGGGGGAAAGGGGGGGGTTAATGCTCAAAAAACGTGCGTTTGCGTGCGTAATCTTGTAAACTCTGCCCCGGCCTCAATTTCCAACCGATTTGCGTGTTTCTTTTTTTGTTTGACTCAAATAACTTCCGAGTTGTACATGATTTTACCAGAGTACCAAAATTCGCAAGGGGAGGGGGTGAGTGGGGGGATAATATTCACAAAATATCCGATTTTTCAATATTTCGGTTCCTTTACTGCTTACTAATGGTACCCAAGCTTTGAAATTGAGGAAAAATTCTCATTATACCTCCGGATTTTCACGAATTATTATCTGTACCACCATTGAACTAATAGTGGTGCCACCATGGTGCCAGGACATGGTGCCATGATGCCATAAACCGCTTATTTCGTGTTTTTTTTTTTTTTTTTTGTGTTTCACCTTGAATACGGATGTGAACTTCGACGGTCTGCCAACCAAAACTAACAGATGAAAGTTCAATGTTACGACGTATTTCCGAATTGGTGCCAGACCGGCACCATTGGTGGAGGGGGGGGGGGGGGGGGTAAACTCGAATTCGCATGTTGGGTATCGTAGATCATGGATTTTAAAATGCTCTTCAGATTCGAGGCTCTCATGATGCTAGAAATGTTATGGTGGATAATGGTGGGGGGGGGGGGTTCAGTATTTCTTGCCTAAAGTAATAAATAAATTACATCGAGTGAAACTGTTTTATCACTTAACAACTGATTAAACTGATCTAATGCTTATCCAATGGGACGTCCCCTGGAATGCATGCATTACTAAACAATATGTTTTCTACTTGGTGTACGAATTCAAGTTCAAAATTTGTTAATATTTTTGTTCTGACATTTCAAACGATTCAAATATTCTCTTTTCTCTCTCAAATTATGAATCGTAGTGTTGATATTTTGCATTAAAATTACGAGAAACCAATTATTTGGCTAGACCGAAACGCAGATTAAAAAAATCCTTTGTACGCCGTTCGACCTATATAAAAGAAAGTCACTAGAAACAACTCAGTTGGACTTGGTTTGACGTCGACTGTTGCTTCTTATGTAAGCAAAGAGGAAAGACGAGGGCGTTTCCACACTCCGTCATCCCGGTGACTGAACGGCATGCCGGGAACCTCAAACATACGATAAATCAAAACTAGAAATCCTCGAATAGGCTCCACCGACGTGCTTCTGATTGGAAACGTCTGGAAAGATGGACTACGGGCCATATGCACCGATCGGCGGTCTACGGCGAACAAAGAATCAAATTTTCAATCTCATGCGGTTTGAAGGAGTCGTAGTAAAAACACGCCAAGTGATTTCGTTAGAAGGAAATATTTTGTAATATCTCACCCAGGAGTTGTGACTAAAGGGCTTTGGGGGGGGGGAGGGGGGTGTACAAGATTCGTTTGAACGTCACTCATCAACTAAACTACTGTTTAAACAGTAGTTTAGTAAAATGCATTTAAGGGCAGGGGCTTCGCTTGTAGTTCCTGATAAGAGCTAAACTAAGACTCAAGTTAAACGTTCGCTGGTGGCTGTATAAGCTCAGATTAACAGGTAATAGCGAGAAATTGTTACTTAGTGTAGTGAAAAATTTTTGGTTGAGATTGAATTTTAATAAATTCATTGTAGGTACTAGCTGCTCAACTGTGTGTCATTATTCACTGACGATTTTAATGTAGAAGTTAGCCTGTATAAATATGCTTTAAATCTATGGAATACCTAGTTGGAAAAAGCATTCAACAATTAGACGGTGTTATACACAAACCGGCTAGGCGCCAAATTATCGTTTTCGAGAAAAATCGATTCAAAACTTTTTTTCGTTTTTTCTAATCCTGCCTCTCCAGTGATAATTAGAGTGATGGAAACTCGGTCTCCCACGTTTCTTGGTGCGGAAAATCCATTAGTGATGACCAAACAAGAGTATCTTGGATAGTTTCCGAGTTTTGACGCACAGTTACTGGTTTGTGCGTATCAAAAATATCGACTAATATAATTTGCACAACCCGGCAAAGCGGAAAAACGTCTGCCAAGTGGGTGTGGCATATAGCTTCCTCGTATCCATAACCCGATTATATTGATGATCCGATGCATAGTGGTTAATCTCAAAACACCAATCTCTAAAGGTCGGCTTTCCTACACGCGTCTGGCCGCAGCGGCTGCGGCTCGCGATCACATTGAGCCGCAGAGCTTGCGGCTGCCGCAGGGGGGTATCTTTCCTACACGCGTCTGGACGCAACTATTCGAGACGACTCTGCTCAGTACTTCAATGGAGATGGGGCAGTTCTATGGCAGGACTCACGACTTTATTAGAGCTACATAAAGAAACCAATGTTTATTGTATTAAAAATGTACCATATTAAATACTTAATGTTTGGATACTTACTGTCTTTCTTCAACGCCTCTGCAATGGTTTCCCAGGTTTTTTCTTTTTTTGTTGCATTTTTATATTCTTTCTCGACCATATCGTACAAAAAAACATTTTTTTCAACCAACCCCACGAGTACCTCGTCCTCCTCTGTCGTAAACATAGGTACTGAACACTTCGAAAAAGTTAGGGAACTATTGTCACTGGAGGACTAAAAGTAAATAGTGCGAAGTCTGTAATTCACATTTATCGTCCGTGATACCCATTTTTGAAGAGAGGGAGACGTACGATGCGGGTTTGCATATCCCGGCCGCAGCTAGGCACTGGTCCCTTGAGCAGTCCAGCCGCAGACGCGCTCCACCAGCCGCAGACGCAGCGGCTCAGCCGCATGTAGGAAAGAGGCCACATATGAAATACATTGAAGGAGTCAATGCGGCTGAACGCGAGCCGCAGCCGCAGCGGCGAGACGCATGTAGGATAGCCGGGCTTAAGAACCTTCCACTGCCCTCATAGGGGACCATCTACACGCTAATCTGGACAATCCTAGAAAATTTCATCAAATTCGGATGAAAAATTAAGTGAGTAGATGTATGTGACTGGATCAAAAAATACTTAGCCTCGGCTGGGATTCGAACCCGCGACCCCTGGGGGACAGTTGAAGTTACGGCTGCTACAAGTAATTCACGTTTGCGCATGCGCAGTCGCTTCTATCAGTCCGGGGATGATGATTTTCATAGGGGACCATCTAAATACTAGTCTGTAACATCCCTGAAAATTTCATTGAAATCGGATGGAGAATGTAGAAGTTATGGCCTTTACAAGGAAATTCACGTTTGCGCATGCGCAGTGGCTACTATCAGTCCGAAGGTGATGATTTTCATAGGGGACCATCTAAATACTAGTCTGTAACATCCCTGAAAATGTCATTGAAATCGGATGGAAAATGTAGAAGTTTGGCCGTTACTAGGAAATTCACGTTTGCGCATGCGCAGTGGCTACTATCAGTCCGAAGGTGATGATTTTCGTAGGGGACCGTCTAAATACTAGTCTGTAACATCCCTGAAAATTCCATTGAAATCGGATGGTAAATGTAGAAGTTATGGCCGTTACAAGGAATTCACGTTTGCGCATGCGCAGTCGCTTCTATCAGTCCGGGGATGATGATTTTCATAGGGGACCGTCTACACACCAACCCGCACAATCCCTGAAAATTTCATAGAAATCGGACAATAACTTCGTATAGTTATGCGCGTTACAAGGAATTCATGACAGACACACAGACAGACAGACAGACACACAGACACTGAACCAAAATTGTTCAGAAAGGTCTAAAACGCAAAACGCGAGTGGAAATTTTGATTTTGGAGGACTTTTTTTTTCGCCCTTGAAAAGTGAAAACAAAGCTTCCGCTACCTTGGTAGACTCGGAAGCAAAAATCTGCACAAACCGGCCAAACGACGGCGTATGGCCGGCTTGATCCAATCAATCGTTGCATCGTTGCATGTTTAACAGGGAAAAAGGATAAAACATGGAACGTCCGGATTTACGACATTAATTTCTATTAAAATCTCGTCTCAGTCTTTGATGTATGTTCTGAAACTTTGCGATAGACTAGGCAGCGTAAAAATATTAGAAAATGATACCTCATATCCTTGTACGTAGAAAATTTGCACTCCTTATTCATTTTTGGCCCAATTTTGCGAATAGAAAAAAACTTGAGGAAAAATAAAAACATCGAATTTTCATAACTGAACCACAAAACAAGTTTGGGTGTAGGTTTCTATTGCACATTTCTTCGAACTTGGAAATAAAATATTAAGTTACAAGTCTTGCAACTTGAACTAAAATAAATGTTCGATTCTCAGCTTCATTCTTCTTCTCGTCGGAACTTTGCACGTTGATGAAGTTATAATACTTAATAATCAAAAAACCAGATTCTGGTGGGTACTAAGTAGCTACTCATCAGAATCTAATTTTGATTATTAATTCTTGTAAATAGTTGTAAGTTTGTTATTAGCCAAGGCTAATAATATCCTTATTCGGCTCCTAAACTTACAGGAACCAAAACGTTGTCGAGAACATCCGAAAAAGGATGCCCCGGTGAGAGGAAACAGGAAAGGCGAGTATTACACGAGAGAGAATGAACGACACAAATCGTGTCGTTTGGCCGCTTTGTGCTGAATATATACGCTTGGCCGGTTTGTGCGATTTATAGAACTTCGAAAAGAAGTTTTGCACAAACCGTCTATCAACCCTGGTTCGTCAAGAAGTCAATAGATTTCGCTTTAATGCACAAAATCTGAAAGTACTCTACTGTAAGTACTCGTCGAGATGAATCGATCGATACCAAGAACTCGATTTTTGAGATTTGTGCATAACACCGTCCAATTTGAACATTAAAATAGGAAAATATCCCATTCCCATTTAAAATATGGGAAGAGATATATGCAAAATTTACATTGAGGCCTGCCTAATGTGAAGTTTGTTGTTTATTCCAACTTCTGCCTTGAAATCGCTCGAAAATGTGCAGTGACGAGCATGGAACTGTACTAGTGCTAATGAGCACGGCATCTTCATAGTTCCATGCTGTTTTGATCGTCATCTCCAGATTCCTAAACTCCAGTTTTCTAAACCGGACTGATAAGGACTTGTACACCCACCAAACGGGATAAACGGTGTTTCGGTTCCCTTAAGGTATAATCCTACAACTTTGTCAAATTGTGAGTGATCCCTCCCCCCCCCTCCCGCTCCAGCATTCTGACAGTTTGTCAGTATTTAACCATTGCTACGAGAAAACGCTGCAAATCATTGCTCAAAGGTTTATTATTTTCTGTATAGATCACCCTTCTGTTTTGATCCCTGGTTCTCCATCAATAGCACCT
Organism: Apolygus lucorum; assembly: GCA_009739505.2. Lineage (NCBI taxonomy): Eukaryota > Metazoa > Arthropoda > Insecta > Hemiptera > Miridae > Apolygus > Apolygus lucorum. The sequence continues at coordinate 35,165,658 of CM019168.2, read as the reverse complement.
GAGTACCACCATCTGTATTCTCCCTTGACCTTCCCTCTCAAATTTCATCTTCCTGCGTTCAATAGGATTGAAAATGGCTTCGGAACTCACTCAGCTGATCAGTGATCTGAAGAGTGAAGAAGATCTCCTCGAATGCTGGAGACGCCTGGAAGAGCACTTCCATTCAGTAGGATTGAAAATGGCTTTGGAGCTCACTCAGCTGATCAGTGATCTGAGGAGTGAAGAAGATCTCCTGGAATGCTGGAGACGCCTGGAAGAGCACTTCCATTCAATAGGATTGAAAATGGCTTCGGAGCTCACTCAGCTGATCAGTGATCTGAAGAGTGAAGAAGCCTTTGAGCAATGATTTGCAGCGTTTTTTACCCACCAACATTTTTTTTACCTACCAACTTTTTTTTACCTACCAGCTAGGTACTACCTACCACACCATACTGGCTTCACACCTTCACAATCAAGTTTATTAGAAAGAACTAAGCGCTTCACACTCGATTCGAAAAATAGAAAGCTTCATATGGAATTTTGATTACTGGTTACGCAGAAGGCAAAACTGTATACAAATCGAAGAAATGAACAGTGATCGCATTTTAGTCCGATAAAATTTTAATGGAGATTAGACCTCTTTTGCGATTCACACTCATGATTCTGTTTTATCGAAGGAAAACCTTCAAGTACTCGTAGGGACCGAACGGTTTGTCCTACAGAGCTCCGGGTGGTCTCAAAAATTGTTAAAAATTCAATACTATTTAAAATTGGTGAAAAAACGATACCTTTATTTCGAGAGTTTTCGAGCTAGGGCACTCTTGAAAATTTCAACCCTTAATTTTCACCCCTTAGAAGTGACCTACATCAACCAAAAGCTTCGCGGCACAACTAGACCCCAAATGGAGCCCATATACCAAATTTGAACCAAATCGGTCCAGTGTTGCTAAGAAAAGTGCCGCGTACGGCGGACGGACGGAAATTTTTTTATTCGATTTTCGCATTCTACGTACCTTGAAACGTAAAACATCAAATTTTGAGGGGGGTTAGAATTCTTTTTCTTGCTCGATTCCAAAGGCTTATTGAAAATAATAAACCAAAACTCAATGAGTTGTGTCGTCGTGTGGAAGTTTTGTCTTTTGGACGTACAAGGTTTTGGAGATGTACTATCGCAGTGCTCCTCAGCTTCCCCATTAATGGGGAATCATTTAATCACCTATAGCTGTGATCACGTAATACAGTCACCAATTACTATCCTTAAAGTGATTATCGATGTCCTCAGGTTGTATCTATTAAAATTAATAACAACACTATGGTGTTGCAGGATTTGGAGTTTTCCATCAATCGAGATTTGAGAGTTTGAACTCCATCTATGAGTTCTGTAATGGGATGGTTTTTGGACCTCCTTGGTTTGGCAGTTGAAAATTGAAAGAAGGGCTTACTGTCGTTATTTGCTCAAGTTAATTGAATTTTAGCTCGAGGCCAACAGGAGTCTTTGGGGAGTTATTATGTATGTTCTCTCTTCTCAGTTGGAATTAATTTTAATAATATAAAATGATTAAATGCAAAAATTTGTTGTTGGTTTAAAAGGCCTGCTAATAAACTTAACGCATTTCACAGGGATATGATAAAAATTAAAAACAAACTACCAGTCGTTACAATACTCGTAGATATATTTTATTGTTTACACTTGTTCAATAGTACTATCCAGCAAGAATATATTCTTAAAAGTAATAGTATTTTAATATCGTCGCTTAAGATGCATCATGGCACATCTAACTTTTGCCTACTTTTCAGGAGAGCAAAAAACCGATTTGGTCGATAAATTTTATAGTTTTTGAAATTTTTATTCATCGGTCTAGGTATCTTTATTTACAGTCTGCTAACTTGAATTGCATTTAATAGTACAGTAAACATCATATGTCAAAAAATCTTGTAGATGTGCCATGCTGTTGAAATTTTTCCTCTCACTTGTGCTATGATGTACCACATTTTCTTTGTGTTTCGTGGTGAAACGGCAATACCCTGTAGCTGGCAGTGATGTAGTTTACTGAAAAACTATGAAACTCATCCTTCTCCAAGTAAAAGCACGAGTACGAGAATTAAATAAGAGAAATCATTGCAATTCTGCAAATCCGCACAATCTCTGAAAATTTCATCGAAATCGGACAATAACTTCGATGGTTTTATGTCTGACAGACACGGAACCAAAATTGTTCAGGAAGGCTAGAAACGTAAAACACGAGTGGAAATTCTGATTTTGGAGAACTTTTTTCTCAACCATGAAAAGTAAAACAATGCTTCTACTACCTTGGTAGACTCGGAAGCAAAATGTAATAGGTATAATATTATGGAGAAGTCACAATTTTAATGCAACTTTATCTTCAGAAGAGTGTTAAGAAGTTTCAAGGTATCATTTGTGAGATCGTGAACCACTAATAAAATCACGTTTTAAGTTTTCCCAAGGCACAATCTCAAGTCAAGAACCAAGATTGCCTAATATCACATTAGTAGTACCCTAACACGGGTATTGAAATTTTTCTATTTTTAGATATTTTCTATCATTAGGTACAAAGCACAGCAAGCACTTAAATTTTCGACCTATGATAGGTAGTTTAGTTGTAGCTAATTTCCAATTTGTAAATAGAGAGATTTGTAAAGTGATGGAGACACTTACTGGCGCCTTACCTACTTTTCTGGCTTACAACTTGGGACTATATGAATTTAAATTTTAGCTGTAAGATCCCAAAAACTTTAAGAAAGAAGTTTAGAGAACTCAATTTTGTGATTTAGAGAATACAACGATAGAGGAAATGGACTCTATGGAGAGGACTCTCTCCAATTGGAGAGAGTCTCTTTTTGGTCGGTAAACTAGAATGCCAGAATTGGGCCTGTTTTGGCCTTTTATAAGGAAGGTCATGAGTGAAAGGCGTGTCCGTACTGTGGTTAGGGCCTTCCTCCGAACAATTTGTCATACATCGTGAATAAAAATCAGTTTTTTTTTGGTATTTAAAAAAATGTTCATGCAGGCGATCGTGCAGCAACTTAGGGCTTTTCTTCCCCTTGAAATTGGCAATGACTTTTCTATAGGAAAGCTGCTAGAAAAACACGAAACATCATGGCACATCAAACTTTCTCAGAACAAACCATCATAGCACAAGTAAATCTGCAACTTTCAACGAAGAATTAGTTGTCATTCCAGACAGCTTGGGACATGGTATTTTGTTTTTATTGAAGTTTATTTAGTGGAGAATAGATTACAAAATAATTTTTCAGGAAACACTCCCTAATCATTCACGTAGTCAAACAAAACCCAGCTCATCATCTGAGCTGTAGCCTTCCGCCATGTTGAAGATTGTAGATGTGCCAAGATGTCAGATGATTTTAGTTGTGCTATGATAACTAAATCAGAAATTACAGCGTTTCAAGTGGAGCAATCAAAAAACTAAGTCCACCAATCACTCAGGCGCGAAAATTCCAATAAAAAACCGTTCTAACCTCATTTTCGACAAAATGTTAGATGTGCCATGATGCATCTTAAGCGACGATATAATGTAGTATACATAAGTACTTACTGACTAAATAAATTAGTAAAAGATTTATATTCGGAGGGAAAGTTCAAGACTCATCATCAATAATCGGTATCAACAATTCATCCTACTGTATTGAGCAAGCTAATACTTCTTATTAACCCCTTTGCAACATTTTTGATTGGTAGTATTATAGTAATCATTCTTGGACGAGGGAGTGAGAAGGGGGGATAAACGGGCATTACAGAGTAAATGTCAAATTATTCATAACATGAAAACCATGTTAAATGAGATTATTGAATTTACTCATTGATTCCCTTATATTTATAGTTTTTTAAATTAAAAAAAAAAACATTTTCACGTGAATAATTAGTTAGATGCGAAGTAGGGGGGGGGGGGATTTAGACTATCATAATCATCAACTTGTTATGTACTCCTGCTGTAGTCATATTGTAGTTATATGTGGAGAAGGAAACAGTAAAAACTCAGTTCTCATTTGTTATTCCATTTACTCAGGCGTGTGCTTTCAGGGCAAACTGTGGCCCCTTCAAGCCTATATTCAAAAAACCGCAGTCATACTTTAACTTCCATCACAAACTCTGATCCTCTATCCCTGGGAAGCCTAAAATCAATCCTCACTTCCTCCATTTTTTATAACAATCTTTTTTTACAATCACAGATAGCTAGCAGGATCCACAGTATTATTCAAAACTAATCAACAATGAAAAATTTTTTTAAAAATTTAAAAAACAATGGCTAGAGGGAATCACAGGCAGGCACTTGAACAAGACTGTTGTTCCTAGGAAATTGTAAAAGTCTTCCTGCCTACTTCTGATTCCTTCTAGTCATTGTTATTATTTTTTTTAAATTTCTTATTGTTGATCAGTTTTGAATAATACTGTGGATCCTGCAGCTATCTGGGAAAGAAATATTTTTATAAAAAATGGAGGAAGTGAGGATTGATTTTAGGCTTCCCAGGGATAGAGGATCAGAGTTTCTGATGGAAGTTAAAGTATGACTGCGGGTTTTGGTTTATTATTTTCAATAATGAACCTTTGGAATCGACCAAGAAAAAAAAATGTTAACACCCCCTCAAAATTTGTTGGTTTACGTTTCAAGGTACGTAGAATCCAAAAATCGAATAAAAATTTGGCCGTCCACTTATCATTGACCGATTTTGATGAAATTTGGGATGTAGGCTCCATTTGGAGTCTAGTTGTGCCCCGAAGATTTTGGTTGATGTAGGTCACTTCTAAGGGTTCCAAAATCAATTTTGAAATTTAGAAAACGCCCTAACTCAACAAATTTTGATTTAAAGGTTTTTTTCCATCGATTTAAGATAGTATAGAATTTTTAGAATTTTTTGAGACCACGCGGAGCTCTGTAGGACAAACCGTTCGCTCACTACGAGAATTTAAGGGTTGGACGTTCGATAAATCAGAAACACGAGTGTGAATCGTAAAAGAGGCCTAATCTCCGTTCAAATTTTAGCTGACCGAAATGCGATCGATGATTTTCTTCATGTTGGATGGTTGGTGGCTTGGCAGACGAGTGATCTATATAGAAAAATAATAAAGCTTTGTGTAATAATTTGCAGCGTTTGAATATAGGCTTGAGAAAGGGGCCACAGTTTGCCCTGAAAGCGCACGCCTGAGTAAATGGAATGACGAATGAGAACTGAGTTTTTACTGCTTCCTTCGCCACATATAACTACAATAATCATGAGATGACAACAAGAGATAATGGATAACAATAACAACAAGAGATGATGGAATGTCAAAGAAAGCACAGCTCAATTATTCATTGATATAAGGGAATTCGGCTCTCATTGTTTGATAAAGTGAAAGGCAGGTGAATAATCGGGCCTATCCGATAAAAAGTGAGAAGACCCTTTAGATTCAGGAGTGAAGGGGAAGGAATAGAGAATACCAATCAGAGAAAGCAAAGTGAAAGGGGGCTCAAATAGTGGTGAGGGTTTCCTCTCGTATTGCATGAATGAACTTGTAAAACTATGTTGAGAAATAACCTCATTCAAACATTATGAGACCAATTAATTTTGATGAAATTTACTGGTAATAGTTATAGTCCAACACTGGAGGAGGCGGTGGCTGAATGTAATCCGGAAGCTCATACCTCGGTGCCGAATGCTGCGCTTGCGCTGCTTGTGGACCCTGTTCTGTGGGGAAGTAACTGCTCTCCTGGTCATCCCAAACCTGAGACTTCAGAGGCAAAGACTGACGACCAGACGACAAAAAGGCCAAATCTTTGAGGCCTGGACTGGTGAAGTTTGGGCCCAGAACCTGTTGGAAAATCCCTCGCAAGAGGACTCGATGACCAGGGACTGTCGGTTCCGTTGAAGTGATGTCTGGGCTCGTCATCCGCGGGTAATTACCGGGATACCCTTGAAATTGATCTTGGTTGTTTCGTCCATCATCGTGCGAATAGTTCCATCCTTGATAGTCATCCCATTCAACGTGAGAGCCGTGAGTTACACAAATTACTGCCAATATCGCGAAACAAATTGCAGGAAGCATACCTGGAACGAACACGAGAAAATGATCAATATTCTTTTCGTACACGTAAAATATTCACAAAGAAAGGAAAGAATTGAAGAAATTTTGTGGGAAACCACTCAATTATGTCGAATTCACTCAAATAAATAGAACAACAGCCTCTCCCAGACCTGGAGATTCCCCTAAGACAAGGGTTTGTGCTCTTTCTCTACAAAGAGAGTGGTGAGGAACAGAGGAAACCCTTTATAAAAAGCCAGCGGCTCAGGCCTCGATCAGCCAGTCTGGTGGGAAGCTCGAGCCAAGTTACTCCTTAGAAATTAACTTTTTGTTTTCTACAAGCCTTAAAAACCTGTACAAAATATGTAGTCAAGTACTTTCCTTATTAGCCTATTTAGTACTTAACTTGGAAAGAAAAATGCTCATCAGCAAATAGCTCCAATAATTTTTTTAAAATACTGCCTAATACGCTCAGAAACAAGGGGAAAATGCTTTAAAATCATTGTGGCCTTAGACCTTAGCAATAGTCGAAGTCACAGAAATGTTGCTTTAAAGCTACATTGCCATGATACTGATGGAGATATTGCTCGCAATCAGAACCTTAATTTATGTCAATATTGAGATAAATTCCAGAAATTAGGTTAAAAAAACATAAAAACGATGGTGAAATAAAATATTAGGTAATTGAAAAAAATTCCTTTTTTTGAACGAATTTTGGTTTATTACCTTTGGACTCGACCAAGAAATTTTTTTTTAATCTCCTCAAAATTTGTTGGTTTACGTTTCAAGGTACGTAGAATCCAAAAATCGAATAAAAATTTGACCGTCCGTCCGCCGTACGCGGCACTTACCCCACTTAGCATTGACTGACATTAAATGTCAGCCTCAAATTTTGAGGTCTAGTTGTGCCCCGAAGATTTTGGTTGATGTTGGGACTTCTAAGGGTTGAAAAACAAGGGCTAAAATTTTCAAAACGCCCTAGTTCAAAAACTTCTGATATGAAGGTATAGTTTTTCCCTCAATTTAAAATAGTATTGAATTTTTAGAATCGAATGAGACCAAGCAGAGCTCTGTAGGACCAACCGTTTGCTCCCTGCGAGAACTTAAGGGTTGGACGTACTATAAATCAGAAACACGAGTGTGAATCGCAAAAGAGGCCTAATCTCCGATCAAATTTTAGCTGACCAAAATGCGATCGTTGTTCGTTTTTTGAGAATTGTACTCAAATTGTATCAATTCTGCGTCCTTAGCAACCAGTATTCGAATTTGCTACAGCCTAGAATATATGGAAATATTTCCTCAAAAGTTGTCGGAATTCGGGTCCTTTAATAAATTCGATTGAAGGTTGTGAGCACTAGTGACGACCCCAATCCCAGATCGATGAAAATCTCGGAGCCCATCACAAGACCTTCGAAGCTGAAGTAGAACCGTATTCTCTCGTTTGCTTCGATAAGAATATGATCGACGATACTCATCAATCAACATAATCCCTATTGTACGCCTATATCTCCGTACGCTACCGTGGAGGGAAAAAAGTCATGCCCCAAATTTTAATGGATCCAAAACGACCAAAATGTTCTAATATCTAGACATGTGTTACTAGTAACGCAACACATTACTAGTAACGTAATGCAATTCTGAATAGTACCTAGGTTGTGTACCTATGCTGTACACACAACACGTATGCCAAACTTCAGGAATCGATTCTACTAATAATTTCTGATCCCTTGGACACTTCTGTTTTAAACGGCGATTAAATAATTAGAATTTGTGGATAATTTAGGAATCTTCGTGGTTTTCGACTCTAAAACTGCCATAATCCCCTTATTTGTTTCAGCAAAATTAAATTTGAGGATAAAGTAAAAAGTGCGGCAAATTTCCCACTTTCATGCCTAACCTAGCTTTAAAATTTAGGTTTAAGTCACGATGAAGCTCCTTAAAAAGCAAATTTTACCATTTTTTCAAACGGGAATAGAACCATCTGGACAAATAATTTTCCAAGGTGCAAGAACGGTAAAAAGTGAGCCGAGATCTCATATTTTAGATTTCTCAGATTTCATGCGGGATGAACCCTCCACCCTCCATCAAGTAATGAAATCAGTTTTAATTTTACTCAGCGGTTATTGGGAAAAATAACCTACTACTCATACGTCATTGCTATATAACGTCTGAATCCGAAAAATCGAGGTTCCTCTTCTGAAAATCCGGCTTTGTTGTACCTTTGGATTCACCAACTTTGGAGCAAGTCCACAAATTGGGGGGAATTCTACATCGTTCTCAACCCTGATTCGAATGATAGCCTAAAATCGAGTTTTGATAGCATCGAATCTTATTTGGTGATAAACCTTTGGAATCGACCGAAAAACAAATTTTTTATAACCTCCCCACAGAATTTGTTAATTTGCGTTTCAACGTAAAAGAAACCAAAATTTTTCAGATAGTCCGAAAATGTAAAACGCGAGTGAAAATTTTGGTTTTAAAGAACATTTTTGTTTCACCTTGAAATCAGTATTGTCCACTGAAAAATAAACAGAAGACGTGCCCAATTAACATGCGCACCCTACGAATTTAAAAATAACCAAGAATCTACACTACATCACGAACATACCTGTGTCAGAGCACACTGTTAACACCAAAGTAGAGTATAGGAACAGTAAAATGTACTCTGAAGTTGAATAACAGTTTTTAGAATGTGAGAATGCAGTACGCAATGTATATTTTACGCCAAAACCATGAAAGTGAGCAAATAAATCTGAAGTTCCTTTGAACCATAACCATGAATGTGCATTGAAATATGTATTATGTAAAAGTATATATTACACATTACATTAAATATATATAATGTAGAATTTTCCTGGATATCAGCAGTGTACGTTGGACTAGAACTCGAAATTAAAATGAGTTTAAATTTGAAAACTGACCTTTAAAATTGCATCAAAAATACAGAAATCAGTTTTGGTTATTTTCAATAATGAACCTTAGGAATCAACTAAGAAAAAAATTGTTTAAACCCCCCCACAAGATTAGTTGGTTTACGTTTCAAGGTAAGTAGAATCCGAAAATCGAATAAAACATTTTCCGTCCGTCCGCCGAACGTGGGATTTTCCTTAGTTCCCACGGACCGATTTAGATGAAATTTGGTATAATATACCAAATTTCATTCGATTCTTAAAATTCAATACCTACTGTTTCAAATTGAAGAAAAAACATGGAGCCATAATATGGGCTCCATTTTCAAAACGCCCTAGCTTAAAAAATTTCGATATTAAGGTATTGTTTTTTCTTCAATTTGAAACAGTATTGAATTTTTAGAATCGAATGAGACCACACAGAGCCCTGTAGGCTCAACCGTTTGCTCCCTATGAGAACTTAATGGCTGGACGATAAATCAGAAACACGAGTGTGAATCGCAAAAGAGGCAGAATCTCCGTTCAAATTTTAGCTGACCAAAATGCGATTGTTGTTCGTTTCTTTGAGAATTGTACTCAGTTCTGCGTCCTTAGCAACCAGTATTCAAATTTCCTTATGAAGGAACTCCCAATTTCTTCGCACTGAGTGTAAAGCACTTATTAAATAAATGCTGAAGAAATTTTCTTCAAAATGAAATTTGATGAAATGTGGTATATGGGCTCCGTTTGGGGTCTAGTTGTGCCCTGAAGCTTTTAGTTGAAGTCAGTCACTTCTAAGGGGTGAACATTAAGGGTTGAAATTTTCAAGAGTGCCCTAGCTCGAAAACTCTCGAAATAAAGGTACCTACAGTTTTTTCACTAATTTTAAGTAGTATTGAATTTTTAGAATTTTTTGAGACAACCCGGAGCTATGTAGGACAAACCGTTCGCTCCCTATTAGAACTTAAGGATTGAATTTACGATGAATCAGAAACACGAGTGTGAATCGCAGAAGAGGATTAATCTCCGTTGAAATTTTAGCTGACCAATCAAAGTGCCATCTTTGTTCGTTTCTTAGAGTTGTACTCAGTTTTCCGTCCTTAGTAATCGACTTTTCTAATAATTGGGGCAACTTTAAATCCTTGTGTCTTCGAACTGAGCTTGAAGCGTTTATTCCTTCCAAATAAACTTGATTGTGAAGTAGGTATTTGATAGGTAGGTAGTATCTAGGGTTGGTAGATGGTGACCATGGCAAAGCCGTGTTCTTCGCAGAAGAGCGATCTACGAATCCCTGTCTATTTCGATGGTTGCTCTTTGAAAAAAAAAAATGTTCTAACTGTCAGCTTTCCAACGGTTCATCAATTTTTCTTTTTCTAAAATTAAAATTGAAAGTAAAAAAAAATTGATTAAAAAAAGTCAAATTTTGATAAATGTTCAAAGTTTGCTTTTTGAATTGATTATATTATAATGCCTAGCGCCTATGTTTTCGCTTCTACACGTAGCATTCCGACCACGCTGAAAAATGACACGCTAAAAATCACCCGCTCAAAATCCCCAGCACCAATGTTTTTACTTGTACAGAAAGGATTCCACCCTCGCTGAAAAATCGCTAGCTTACAAGGATTCTGTACAAAAATAAAAACTTCAAATGACCTCAGTTGAACAGAGTGTTTATTTTTGTACAGGATCCCTCTACTGGTACGTATATTGGACATGGATTGGATACGTATAGAAAACTCTGCAAATTATTACACAATGGTTTATTATTTTTCTATATAGATCACTCGTCTGCAAAGCCACCCACCATCCAACTTGAAGATAAACATCGATCGCATTTCGGTCAGCTAAAATTTGAACGGAGATTCGGCCTCTTTTGCGATTCACACTCGTGTTTCTGATTTATCGTACGTAAAACCCTTAAATTCTCGTAGTGAGCGAACGGTTTGTCCTACAGAGCTCCGCGTGGTCTCAAAAAATACTAAAAATTCTATAGAATCTTAAATTGATGGAAAAACCATACCTTTATATCGACATTTTTCGAGTGAGGGTGTTTTCAAAATTTCAAAATTTATTTTTCAACTCTTAGACGTGACCTACATCAACCAAAATCTTCGGGGCACAACTAGACCCCAAATGGAGCCTACATACCAAATTTCATCAAAATCGGTCAATGCTAAGTGGCCAAAGTGCCGCGTACGGCGGACGGACGGCTAAATTTTTATTCGATTTTGGTTTATTATTTTCAATAATGAACCTTTGGAATCGACCAAGAAAAAAACAATTTTAACACCCCCTCAAAATTCGATGGTTTACGTTTCAAGGTACGTAGAATCCAAAAATCGAATAAAAATCTGGCCGTCCGTCCGCCGTACGCTGTATGGCGGACGGCCACGGAGCATTGACCGATTTTGATGAAACGACGATTTTGACGATTTTGATTTTGCCACTTAGCATTTACCGATTTTGATGAAATTTGGTATGTAGGCTCCATTTGGGGTCTAGTTGTGCCCCGAAGCTTTTGGTTGATGTAGGTCACTTCTAAGGGTTCCAAAATCAATTTTGAAATTTTGAAAACGCCCTAACTCAAAAAATTTTGATGTAAAGGTATTGTTTTTCCTTCAATTTTGGATTCTATAGAATTTTTAGAATTTTTTGAGACCACCCGGACCTCTGTAGGACAAACCGTTCGCTCCCCACAAAAATTTAAGGGTTTATATTGAAATATATATATATATATAAATCAAAACACGAGTGTGAATCGCAAAAGAGGCCTGATCTCCGTTCAAATTAGAGCTGACCGAAATGCGATCGATGGTTGGTGATTTTGATTTTTTTTTGATTTTTTTTTCATATTGGATGGTTGGTGATTTTGTAGACGATTGATCTTTATAGAAAAATAATTTTGAAGGGGTGTTACAAATTTTTTTTCTTGGTCGATTCCAATGGTTCATTATTGAAAATAATAAACCAAAATAATAAACCTTTATGTAATAATTTGCAGCGTTTTAGAACTGGTTCGTTGGACATACTTTGTAAACATGGTTGTGTATGCCGAGCAACCAAGACCCAAATTTCCTTTTAAAGACGCCTACAATTCCCGCATAGAAAGTTATTGCTAGTGTGTCGTATTAATGGAAAACCCGTGTTCTAGCAGACTAGGTATACCGGAAAATAAATCATTGTGTAATAATTTTCAGCGTTTTTTTTTTGTTTTTCTCAAAATTTCGAATTTGCAAATTCACGATTTTGGCGTGAAAGGGACGATTTATAGAAAATTATGCTGGTATTCCGTAAATTTGTGAAAACTAGGTCGATCGTTGACCGAGGAAATGTCAAACTTTTTCATAACCATTACAGACATCGCTTCACACTGAGAGAAAAAAAAGTGCTGGGGTAACGAAAGGTCCTACCTGTAGGAGACGTCTGACGCCCAATAGTCGAAACACGAATGCGGCCAGAAGGAAAAAGTCAGAACCGTACGATCCGCTTGGCAAGTCACCTCTGTCATGAAAATTGTTGGACGTGATCCGTCCGTTTTCCTTGAAACTCGTGTAGGTAGTCACATCCTGGCCAGAAACCACTCAGATCCGCCCGGGCCGGCCACTGGGCCGCAGACTCCCCTCGATGGAGCTAACGACGTGGGGATCGTTCCTGTAATTGACTCTTGGCCTCAAAGATCTCGGTCGACGGGGCGAGAAGAGTTATGTCAATTACACGCCGATTAATATTCGAGTGACTGTGAAGGTTTATCGTGCGATAAGATGTTATAAATTGATTGAATAACAATGCAAGAACCAAAACGGAAGTGTGAATTTTCCAAGGAACTCGTACAGCAGTGGCGTCTCCTCCAGGCAAACATAGCAAACACTGTTTGCCTTACTACAAATATGCAAAATAAATAAATAAATTTTTGTTGAGATTCTCCTATATTTCCATTTTTTGTAAGTAATATTTAGCTGATTTTGGATAACTTTTATAATATTTAGGGACTATTTCATTATTATCAAGGAATTTAGATTAAATAAGAGAATGGAATAAGAAAGTACGTATTTTGCCTGGGATACTAGCCCGCAACACACCATAGACTTGGAGAGGTCGGTAATGTAGATGATTGCGGATGATAAGCGAACTAGCGCGGGGGCTGGTCCTCCTTGCATCGCTGGATGCAAGGCAAGCAGTTCAAAAAAATGAATTTTTCGGGACTGTTTAGAGTGAGAGGCGACGATCGGCGGGGTGGCGGGGGGTCAGCGCGGGGTCCAGTATTGCCATACCCCCACTACCACGCTATCAGCTGTTGCAAACAGTAGGAAAACTGTTTCGTGACCTTGAATACTTGGAATATGAGCCATGGATACTAATTAGCTCACGCATGAAGACATAACATATCCATCCACCCACATTATCTCAAAGAAGGAAAGCAGTTCGTTTTTTCGCCGCCGCAAATATCAGCTGTATGACGTTGACTGGTGTCCCGTTCCCGATTTTACTGTATTTCACTGTACCTAATCGTTTTTCTTTTTGATAGACACTAGGAAATAATTGCAAAACATTGTAGAATGAAGGTTTCACATCTTATTGGGTCTAAATTCAGAGTCTCCCTTTTTGGTTAATTATTTTCAAGAAAAAGTTTGACCACCCTCAAATTTGATGGTTTACGTTTGTGGTAGGTAAGTACGTGTAGATTTTGAAAATCGAATATAAAAAAAAATCCGTCCGTCCGCGGATCTTTCCTTAATTATCATGGACCGATTTTGATGAAATTTGGTATGTGGGCTCCATTTGAGGTCTAGTTGTGCCGCAAAGCTTTTGGTTGATGTAAGTCACTTCTAAGCGGTGAAACGGAAGGGCTGAAACTTCCAAAGGCACCCTCTCTCGAAAACTCTCGTTATAAAGGTATTGTTTTATCAGAAATTTAAGATTGTACCATTGAATTTTCGGAATCGAATGAGACTACCCATAGCTTTGTAGGACAAACTGTTCGCTCCCTACGAGAAGTTAGAAAAACGAGTATGAATCGCAAAAGAGCTCGCCATTCAAAGATCGCCAAGATCGCCCTTCAAATTTTAGTTAACCAAAATGCTTTCGCCGATCGTTTCTTTGGGATGTACTCGGTTTTGCTTCCTTAGCAACCAGTGATCAAATTTCTAAACGAAGGAATTCTTTATTTCTTCCAGTGGAGTGTGGAGCCTTTAATTCTTCCAAATAAACTTGATTGTGAAGGTAAGACATGGTTGGTAGGTGGTGACAATGACAAAGCTGAGTTCTTTGCTGGCACGTGATCAATACAGAAAAAATTAACCTTTGTGTAATAATTTGCAGCCTAGCTGTTTGCCTGACGAATATTATCACGCGACGCCCCTGTCGTACAGCACGATTATGTACCTACTAAGTATGGTAATAATTGGATTTTCAAATAGGTAAACTACAAAGAAAAAAACGCTGCAAATTATTGCCCAAAGGTTTATTATTTTCTGTATAGATCACCCTTCTGTATACTGCCGTCCTTAGCAAGAAGGGCGCATCTCCGAAAATCAAGATTTTCAGTACAAGCACTTTTCGTTTTTTAAGTTTCGCGTCCAGTTAATTATACTTTTACCCCATTTTCGGGACATCATACGGTAGGTCCAATCATTCTCCAACTAGGGATGGCATATCGACTGAAATATATCTATATGCAGATTGAATGATATATCGTCAATAAGATATCGATACCTTCGATATATCGGAGAAAATGTATCGATATTTCGATATATCGGAAGATTTACTTGGAATAACGAGTTGAAGTAGGTAGGTGAATTTAATCGTTTTAAAACAATACAAACATCATTTAGGAAGACATTTATCGACATATCAGAAGATAGGTATACTTGGAAAAACTTGTGGTTGAAAAATTCATGGTTTCAGAGCACTATCAGTAACACAGGGTTTTCGGGGTCTTCGGGGAAAAACTACGCTCAGGGTTGCTTACAACAAATAAAATATCGTAAATACCCTCGCCATTGCAATGTAGGCGTGATCCTTCAAAATTGAAAATAATTGTTGTGAAAACCTGCTTCACTTCGTATAATAGGTAGTTTTAATCTAGACGCGGATCAATTCATTTTGGTTCAAGTCAAATAATTGAGCCCTGATCGACACTGTTAATTAATTTTTTAATTAACATAATGTACCTACACAATGTGTAGGTAAATTATGTTAATTAAAAAATTAATTATGTCATAATGTTTGAGCTGAAGTCAACCTACCCACAAAATTTGGAATAAAATTACTAGATGTTTTACACAGGTACCTACAGGCGTCCCTCCTTATCCATTCATTTTAATATTAATTTTTATTCGTTGAAAACAATTCGCGATATTATCGGTAAATACATCGCCATTGACCGATAATATCGGTTCTCTGTATCGATGTAAATATATCGATACATTGACCTTAATCTATCGATATATTTCATATATCGATATATCGTTGCCATCTCTATCTCCAACTTACTACGGCCTTTTTTTCATGGGAATTCACGTCATAACCAATTTAGAGGAGATACGCCCTTTCCGCTTAGTAAATGAGGGTGATATTCGAGATATACGCCTTTTTTGTTAAGCATTCCAAGCATTTCAAGCGGTTTCCTGGCAGATTTTAGCCAGGGTTTTTAACATGATTCGTTAGTTGTTTCTACACTACTTCTTTTCTTACGCAGATTATTAAATTTGATCATATGGAAAAGTTCGGTGACGAGCCTCCAGCCCAGTTTGTTTGGTGACTTATCATTAATAAGCGAGCACCCTACGAGATCCGGCTTTTCCGCTAAGCATTTTGGTTCCCAAGAACAAATTTCGAATTTTTGCTAAGCAAAAAAACCGTATCTCAGGAGATGCGGTTTTCTTGCTTAGTAGTGAAAGGTATTCGGCATGATATCCGCCTTTCAGGCTTAGGAAAAACGACATACGCCTAATCGCCTAAGGATTTCAAGAAATTTCAGAGATTCGCCCTTTTTCACTAGCGTTTTTGTGTACCTTTTCGTACCCATAGGTACATGAACGAGGTATCATAAGGTGCAGAAGACTCCAAAGATTCTAAATATGCAAAAACCTGAGAATCGCCAAAATCCGAGATACGCCCTTCTTGCTAAGGACGGCTATAGATCCCTCCCTACCAACCATAGGTCATTTCCATTTGGTTGGTGGTATCGGACGATCGGCATAAAATGCAACTTACATAACTTACTTACATGACTCAGTAGTTTATCTTACTTAATTGTGGAAAACGGAGAATAACGTAGATCTTGAACATAGCTTCATAATATGAAGCTTAAATACAGGGGCGTTGGGTGACCTCTGAAAGTGGTGGGGCACCAAACCAGAAAATACATGAACTTGACCCTAGGATCACACATACCTACATACTTTTGCGTCAAACAGAGGACCCAGTGGGGAAACATCACATCTCAACTTCATTCCAGTTAATGATGAAACAAAAAAAATCATTTCTGGGACTTGAAAAGATAAAAATGTTAATTTGTTACTAAAACATTAAATATTCAATTTTTTTTAAAACGAAAAGCACATAATTTCTTAATCATAAAGACGAGATCATGAAAAAAAGTGTCTTAACAAATTCTACATATTAGTCGAAATGTCTATAAGGCTTTTCGAGGGTCATATTCCCTTTGATGACTTTTAATTGTCTTTTGCAAGGCCTACGTAGCATTTATATATGAAAAGTTGTGGAACTGAAGAGCACCAGGCTGCCTATTGTATTTCCCCATACCGAAATGTTGAACAGAAAGGAAAAAATACGATAAGTAGGTAGGTAAGTCTAATCAGTGGTCAACTCCATCAGATTGTATTACAACAAACACCAAGACGACTTGAAATGCAGGGAAAATGGAATGGAAAACCGAAAATGATAAGAGTTTCTGGTCAGGAACGTAAACTGTCATTGTTTCAAGACACTTTAGGGAACACAGTAGGTAAAGAGCTCCAGAGAGACTAGTCATTTCGGAGAAAAACCCCTGAAGATAACAACTTCAATAATATTTTAAAACTTCGTTTCAACTTACAATAGTTTTAACTTACTTTCATACCTATGTGATGAAATCTCTGTGTAGCAAACGCCATCCACAACAATGATAACACTCCAAAAATCATAATTTTGCTGTCAATCAGCAAAATTGTATCATGTCAAGATGTAACCACCCTCCTGTTTATCAGATAAACTTTATCTCTTGTCGGTTGTTTCCAGTACTGTTCTATGTTATGTACTGTGTAAACACACTAAACACCTAATCGTGCAGTCTGGGCAACATACTGTGAAAATCTGTAAAAGTAGGGAGTATCCATTCAATTTTTAACCCATCTATAACTGATATCAGAAGTACTCCATGCGTTTACATCCTATGATGAGTCCATTGTTATACAATGAACTTTCATGGCAACCTGAACAGAGTATCCATCCATCTAGTTGAATCAAAACAAGTCATCATCAGAAAGAATAAAAAATCGATTGTCTTCCAGGGCAGGGGCCGAGAAAGGGAGGGGATAAACTAAAATAACACTACTGCGCATGTGCAGAAGGAGAAAAACTAAAAATAAACAACACGTTGGCATGACGACGCCGGGGTCTAGTGGGGTCTAGCCCCAGATCTTGGGAATTCGGGAGTGGAGAATCGATTGTTTGATACAAATCGATTGTTGGATACCTATCGATTCCATCTTGCATCTCCTCTCTCGTAGCAGGCCATGGAGACAGCCTTGGGCATGGACCTAGTAGGATGCATGGAACCTAGCTCCATGGCCTCGGGTTTTACCATGGAAATTTGACATAATAACTGCATGTCAGTGTAGAATTATTTTTTACTTGTAAAAGCTCCATGCTTCCATGGATCATGAGTGAGTTTTGAGGAAAAAACTTTCTGCTAGGGATTTTTTTCTACTTTGTGGAGAACACTTTTTGAAGGGAGTTTTTCCAACTTTGGGGTAAAAAATCTAGGTTACAGTGAGAGAAATTTTGCCGGGGCTAGACCCAAAGTGGCCTTATGGACGCCACGCCCCTGCTTAAATATTATTTAATCAACTTCACGAATAAAATACGGTTCAACATCCGTACATCATAGAAAAATGAGTAAAATCGGGTAGAATCATAAATCCAGAGCTTCGAGAGAGAGACCGAATCAACCGACGTTCGTCCCGCGACGCTCCGCAGTTCCGCCAACACAACAGCACGGATGTACCATGGAGAAGTGATATTCGTATTTTCTTCATAGGTGGTTGGGGTTGTAGGTAGTATACCCTAGTAGGTAGTAGGTACCTACGGTTGGTAAGGAGGGATCTATACAGAAAATAATAAACCTTTGGGCAATGATTTGTAGCGCTTTTGGTTCATTATTTTCAATAATGAACCTTTGGAATCGACCGGGAAAATTTTTTTTTTAACACCCCCTCAAAATTTGATGGTTTACGTTTCAAGATACGTAAAATCCAAAAATCGAATAAAACGCTGCAAATTATTACACAATGGTTTATTATTTTTATACAGGGTGTCACCCTAACTCGAGGACCAAACTTCAAGGATCGATTCTACAACTAATTTGCAAACTTTTTTGTCTTCTGACATTTTTTTCTTAAACGCTTTAAAATTATACTTTTTTCTCTTTTAAGATTTTGTTCGTGTTTTCGACCTTGAGCCATTAAAACGGCCATAACTCCCTCAATTTACTGGATAAACTCAAATATGAGTATACCGTTGGAAAGAACGTTAAATTTCCTATCAGTTCATCAGGACACAAAAGCTTTTCAAGCCTTTCGTATAAGTGAATAAATTGGTCAAAGTCAGAAATTTAAAACTTTCTCGAAAATCACCATTTTTCAGGCTGACTCATCTTATGTAATAAACAGCCGTATCGGCGGACACTCAACGGAAAAAACTTGCCCAAAATCTCAGCTTTCCAACGGTCTATCAGTTTTTCTTTTTAACATTCAAATTAGAAGAGTAAATGAAGTTTGAATGCCCGAAAACGTGTGTTTTACAAGCAAATCCAGTGTTTTAAGCGGTTTCTGGTCCCCCTCGACCTCAAGATGGCTTGACGATTTTGGTATCATTTCCTATGTAATTTTCTACGCTGAATCAAATAGTGATACTTCCGAATGGTTCCGACTGCTAGAAAGTGGATTTTTCGAAGAAAACCTTCGTTTTTCGTACATGAAATACGCATTATTCTTAAATGTGGTAGTGAGCATGAAGTAACACCTTTGAACTCAACAAAAACTTCAATCAACTAGAAATTCGGTGTTTTTATTGAGTTAAAAGGTGTTACTTCATGCTCACTACCACATTTAAGAATAACGCGTATTTTATGTACGAAAAACGAAGGTTTTCTTCGAAAAATCCACTTTCTAGCAGTCGGAACCATTCGGAAGTATCACTATTTGATTCAGCGTAGAAAATTACATAGGAAATGATACCAAAATCGTCAAGCCATCTTGAGGTCGAGGGGGACCAGAAACCGCTTAAAACACTGGATTTGCTTGTAAAACACACGTTTTCGGGCATTCAAACTTCATTTACTCTTCTAATTTGAATGTTAAAAAGAAAAACTGATAGACCGTTGGAAAGCTGAGATTCTGGGCAAGATTTTTCCGTTGAGTGCCCGCCAATACGGCTGTTTATTACATAAGATGAGTCAGCCTGAAAAATGGTGATTTTCGAGAAAGTTTTAAATTTCTGACTTTGACCAATTTATTCACTTATACGAAAGGCTTAAAAAGCTTTTGTGTCCTGATGAACTGATAGAAAATTTAACGTTCTTTCCAACGGTATACTCATATTTGAGTTTATCCAGTAAATTGAGGGAGTTATGGCCGTTTTAATGGCTCAAGGTCGAAAACACGAACAAAATCTTAAAAGTGAAAAAAAGTATAATTTTAAAGCGTTTAAGAAAAAAATGTCATGAGACAAAAAAGTTTGCAAATTAGTTGTAGAATCGATCCTTGAAGTTTGGTCCTCGAGTTAGGGTGACACCCTGTATAGATCACTCGTCTACAAAATCACCAACCATCCAATATGAAGAAAAAAAGAAAAGAATAAAAAATAAAAAAAAATCAAAAAAAAAAAAAAAATCAAAATCACCAACTATCGATCGCATTTTGGTCAGCTCTAATTTGAACGGAGATTAGGCCTCTTTTGCGATTCACACTCGTGTTTTGATTTATATATATATATATATTTCAATAAAAACCCTTAAATTTTCGTAGGGAGCGAACGGTTTGTCCTACAGAGCTCCGCGTGGTCTCAAAAAATTCTAAAAATTCTATAGAATCCTAAATTGAAGGAAAAACCATACCTTTATATCAAAATTTTTTGAGTTAGGGCGTTTTCAAAATTTCAAAATTGATTTTGGAACCCTTAGAAGTGACCTACATCAACCAAAAGCTTCGGGGCACAACTAGACCCCAAATGGAGCCTACATACCAAATTTCATCAAAATCGGTCAATGCTAAGTGGCAAAAGTGCCGCGTACGGCGTACGGCGTACGGCGGACGGCGGACGGCGGACGGACGGCAAAATTTTTATTCGATTTTTGGATTCTACGTACCTTGAAACGTAAACCATCAAATTTTGAGGGGGTGTTAAAATTTTTTTTTTTTGGTCGATTCCAAAGGTTCATTATTGAAAATAATAAACCAAAATTTGGCCGTCCGTCCGCCGTACGCGGCATTTTTGCCACTTAGCATTGACCGATTTTGATGAAATTTGGTATGTAGGCTCCATTTGGGGTCTAGTTGTGCCCCAAAGATTTTGGTTGATGTAGCACACTTCTAAGGGTTCAAAAATTAATTTTGAAATTTTAAAAACGCCCTAACTCAAAAAAGTTTGATATAAAGGTATTGTTTTTCCTTCAATTTAAGATTTTATAGAATTTTTTGAGACCACGCGGAGCCCTGTAGGACAGACCGTTCGCTCCCTACGATAATGTAAGGGTTTTAAGTACGATAAATCAGAAACACGAGTGTGAATCGCAAAAGAGGCCTAATATCCGTTCAAATTAAAGCTGACCGAAATGCGATAGATGTTTTTCTTCATGTTGGATGGTTGGTGGCTTTGCAGACGAGTGATCTATGTAGAAAAATAATGAACCATTGTGTAAGAATTTTTTTTTTAACCTACTAACCATTGGTAGGTACTACCTACCACACCATACTACCTTCACACCTTCACAATCAAGTTTATTAGAAAGAACTAAACGCTTCACACTCGATTCGAAGAATAGGAAGCTTCATATTAAGGCTTTGCTAGGGAAGCAAAACTGAAAACAACTCGAAGCGATCGCGTTTTGGTTAGCTAAAAATTCAACGGAGATTAGACCTCTTTTGTGATTCACACTCGTGATTCTGTTTTATCGCAGGAAAACCCTTAAGTACTTGTAATGAGCGAACGGTTTGTCCTACAGAGCTCCGGGTGGTCTAAATGTTTTTTTTAATTCAATACTATTTAAAATTGGTGAAAAAACTATACCTTTCGTTTCGAGAGTTTTCGAGCTAGGGCATTATTGAAAATGTCAACCCTCAATTTTCAACCCTTAGAAATGACTGACATCAACCAAAAGCTTCGCGGCACAACTAGACCCCAAATGGAGCCCATATACCAAATTTGAACCAAATCGGTCCAGTGTTGCTGAAAAAAGTGCCGCGTACGGCGGACGGAAGGAGAATTTTTTATTCGATTTTCGGATTCTACGTATCATGAAAAGTAAAACATCAAATTTTGAGGGGGTTACAAATTTTTGTCTTGCTCGATTCCAATGGCTTATTATTGAAAATAATAAACCAAAAAACTGTCAATCACTTCTAAGGGGTGAAAATTAAGGGTTGAAATTTTCAATAGTGCCCTACCTCGAATTCTCTCGAAATGAAGGTATAGTTTTTTCACCAATTTTAAATGGTATGGAATTTTTTGAAATTGTTCAGGAAGGTCTGAAACGAAAAACGCGAGTGGAAATTTTGATTTTGAGAACAATTATTGTTCCAATCTTGAAAAGTGAAAACAAAGCTTCCGCTACCTTGGTAGACTCGGAAGCAATAACAATAACTGTACATCAAAAGGTCTTGAGATAGGGCGGTTTGAACTTGTTCCCCCAAATTTCCCCCCTTAGAAGTGACTGACAACAAACCAAACCTTCGAGGCACAACTAGAACTCATTTGGAGCCGGTATTCCAAATTTCATCAAAATCGGTCTACGGGAACTCACGGAAAATTCCGTATTAGAATTATTGGATTCTACATACCTTGAACCATCAAATTTTGAGGGGGGGGGGGTTACATTTTTCTTTCTGCTCGATTCTAAAAGTTCATTGTTGAAAATAATAAACCAAAGGAAGGGTACATACGAAGAAATGGATGGTGGTGTTCTCATTTTGAGCAGGAGTAAGTCGCGTATATTCGAAATGGACTTGTCAAGTAGGAAAATACTCCACCTTTATTTACCATATTCTACCGGCCATCCACCACGTATAGTAGTAGTAGTAGTAGTAGTAGTATTAGTAGTATGAGTATAATAAGGAGTGATTGTTAGTGTCGACATTGGCGCCTTCCTCAATTATAAACGGTTCACATTGGCGAGCGGCGGAAAATTGCTCGGATGATCATTTTCCACGGGTTTTCCAACACAAAATGTTGCTCGATGAACGGCAATATAGATCTTTCTTCAAATAAACCGTGAAATCGAGATTAGCCATTTTATAATCGACGAAGAATGGGGGAGAACTCAGTTTAAGGTTCGGGAATCTGTGTCGGAAGGTTGGTAAACGCCCTGCAAACCTTGATATTCTTCATTGTTCGCCGAGGAAGCATAGCGAGAGGTAACGGCGGTATTTTGATCTTGGACGTAATGACGGATCATTTGCTTTTGCATAACAAATTTTGCAAAACGGGAGCCCTCCTGTGGAACGGTTGCGAAAATGGGGCCTTATTGTGAATGGATGAGGGACACTGAGGACATCCTAAGGATGCGCCGTTCTTTTTGCTGGGGTCATCAACTTCTTTGGTCGGAGCCGAGGAAAGTTATTGATATTGCGTAAAGGTTAGGTAACCCTGGACTAGTTGAGGGTTTTCGGGGTTAAACGGATCCTTTTGTATATCTCCTTCAAGAAGTCGGAACGGTGAGTTATGTCTTGGGAAAAGGGACATGTGACAGTGGGAAGTGAGAAAATGAAACGTCGCGAAAAGTAATATTACACAATCGGGTCGAGGCTTGGCAGATCTGTGCGCAGCCTCCTGTGACCTTGCCCGGGAAAGTCTAGGTGGTCCAGGACACATCTTCACCCGACGAAAGTGAAGATTCCCGATATGATCTTCCAAGTTCAGAAAGACAGTTTCGATTGTAAGGACTATTATGAGTGTTGACATCGATAGGTTAATCCACTAGTTGGAGTATCATCGGACCAATAATACCGTCTCATTTCACTGGTGTGAGTTGAAAATTAATAGATTGATAGATATGTTTATTTGGTGCCAATTTGTATGCTTTTACAAGAAGATAAATTCATGATGCGATGCGATTTGCTCAAATTTCCTACCCAACGATAGGCTTGGCCCGTGTTAAAGGTAGGGATGACAACGATTTATCGATATATGAAATATATCAACCCTATCTATCGATATATCGATACCTTACAGCACAAAGGGGCTAAATTTTTAAAAACTATTTTAAAATTTTTTTCTTAAATTGTTTTTTTTCAACTCCAGAAAATCTCAAATTTAACAAAACTATTATTGACCTTTTTGACGATTATAGCTCGAAAATTTCTTGAAGAAATTAAAGAGTTTGGTGTAATAAGCCATTATTTTAGGAATTGTGCACTGGTGATAACTTCTTTTGCGTTTTTCTCTAAACTCCGTTTTTGGACATGGCCCCTTTGTGCTTTAAGGTTTCGATATGAAATATATCAACCGTAATCTATCGATATATGAAATATATGAAATATATCGATAGATTACGGTTGATATATCGATATAGAGAACCGAAATTATCGGTCAATATCGATATATTTACTTTATTTTTTTTATTATTATTTTTCTATATAGATCACTCGTCTGCATAGCCACCAACCAACCAACATGAAGAAGAACATCGATTGCATTTCGGTCAGATTCAATTTGAACGGAAATTAGGCCTCTTTTGCGATTCACACTCGTGTTTCTGATTTATCGTACGTAAAACACTTTAATTCTCGTAGGGAGCGAACGGTTTGTCCTACAGGGCTCCGCGTGGTCTCAAAAAATTCTATAGAATCTTAAATTGAAGGTTGGTCTCTAAAAATTCAATACTATCTTAAATTGATGGAAAAACAATACCTTTGTATCAAAATTTTTTGAGCTAGGGCGTTTTCAAAATTTCAACTCTTATTTTTCAACCCTGAAAATTGACATACATTAACCAAAATCTTCGGGGCACAACTAGACCCAAATAGAGCCCACATACCAAAAATCAATCCATAACATGGACATATTATGTACCTTGCACTAACCTCATAGGGGACCCTACATATCAACCGGCAAAATCTCAGAATATTGTCTGGTGGCAATGATTTTCATGGGGGACCATCTACACGCCAACCCGCACATTCCCTGAAATTTTCATCGAAATCGGATGAGAAATGTAGAAGTTATGGCTGTGGCAAGGATTTCATGACAGACAGACACGGAACCAAAATTGTCCAGGAAGGTCTAAAATGTAAAACGCGAGTGGAAATTTTAATTTTGGAAAATTTTATTGCTTCCTCACTACCGAAGGTAGGGAAGCTTTGTATTCGTGAAAGAAGTGAAAAAAAATGTCCTCCAAAATCAAAATTTTCACTTGCTTTTTGCGTTTTAGAGCTTCCCGAACAATTTTGGTTCCGTGTCTGTCTGTCTGTCGGTCTGTCTGTCTGTCGGTCTGTCTGTGGTCAATCCTTGTCCCGGGCAAAACTATACTAACCTGTGGTCCGATTTTGATGAAATTTTCAGGGATTGTGCGTTTTAGGTACTAGACGGTCCCCTATCAATTTCAGCACCTTCGGACCAATAGGAGTGAGTGCGCATGCGCAAACGTGAATTTCCTGGAACCTCGGTTTCTCGGTTTCTAATGAACCGATTTTGCTCAAATTTGGAGGTTAGTTAGGAACTAACTTCTAAGAGACACCCTATAAGTTTCAATCAAATTGGTCAAACAATAGCCGCTGCGCATGCGCGAACTTTAAATTTATTGTTACAACCAAAACTCCGCAACTATTCAACCAATTTCGATGAAATTTTCAGGGATTGTGTGGTTTAGGTCCTAGACGGTGGACCGCTAAATAAAATTCTACGTTGAAAATACAAAATATTATAAAAATATTATAAACATTAATACCTGCAACCCTATCCCGCATATTATCGCCAATATTTTGGTATTCAATAACTCTTTGAATCATAATTTTTTCGCCAACTGATTCTATACGTTCATGTTACAATGAGTGAGGAAGCTATACTGCCCACCCAACTTGGCAGACGTTTTTTCAACCTTGAAAAGTGAAAACAAAGCTTCCGGTACCTGGTAGACTCGGAAGCAATAGTCATAAACTGCAATCTACACCTTTGCTAGGAACTCCGATTTGTTGGGTGCCAAATAGGAGGTCGCATAGTGCATGTTTGTTCACTCTGCATCCTCTCATGATGGTCGCTGAATGATAAAGTAACGAGCAGAGATGGTACACAAAATCTGCTGAGCAATCCAGATCCTAAATTTCCTTGACATGTGTCATGGCTTACAAAGGAGTTTCAAACATGAGAGAGTGAAAACATCAGAAAATGAAATCTTCCGCTTGCAGGAGAGGTCGTCGTAGGAAGTAGTACAACCCAAGGTCCTGAAGTGATGTTGAATTTTCATGGAGACTGCTCAGTGCATTCAATATTCGCGAGATTGGCTGCGCCATTGAGCGTATTAGCATGAAGATGAGACGATTAGCGGGCGAGGGAGGACGGGTAAAGGTAACGGCTAATACGACCTGAGGAGGATCCAAACCAAATTGTCAATTCAGAATGATATGAATATCCATTTGCAACCGAGTTATATCAAACTAACTTCAATCGTGCTCAGTGTTTTAACCTTGAAAAGGTTTTAGTGATCTCTCCTGTTGAACGCAGGAACCTGAAATTTGAGAGGGCGGGTCAATGGAGAATGCTGAAGGCGCCTGAGTGATCACTGATCAGCTGAGTGAGCTCCAAGGCCATTTTCTCTCCTGTTGAACGCAGGAAGCTGAAATTTGAGAGGCAGGGTCAATGGAGAATGCTGAAGGTGCCTGAGTGGTCACTGATCAGCTGAGTGAGCTCCAAGGCCATTTCCTCTCCTGTTGAACGCAGGAACCTGAAATTTGAGAGGGCGGGTCAATGGAGAATGCTGAAGGCGCCTGAGTGATCACTGATCAGCTGAGTGAGCTCCAAGGCCATTTTCTCTCCTGTTGAACGCAGGAAGCTGAAATTTGAGAGGGCGGGTCAATGGAGAATGCTGAAGGCGCCTGAGTGGTCACTGATCAGCTGAGTGAGCTTAAATATTACAGTGGAAGAAAGATAAAGAGGGAGAGGGAGCAAAAACCTTTTCAAGGTATGTCACATTTTAGCCATTAGGCTCTAAGCGGAAATCATCCGGGGGTGCAAGGGGCGAAGCCCCCGCCGAGGCGCGCAGCGCCGAGTTTTAGACATCGCATAATTACCATCAGTTTTCTGGGTAATTTATGTGTTAAAGAAACACCTTCTTTCAAGAAAAGTATGAGCAGGAGTAGAAACAGAATAATTTACTTCTCGTCCACTTCTTCTCAACAAGATGTTTTAAAACTGTGTGAGAGTTAATAATACACCTTGCAAATTATTACGTAACGGTTTTCCCCCGCATAATCACTTAAATCTACAAAAAATTCAGTTTTTCCAATGGTCAACATTGTCTCTATTTAGCCCAGTCAAATGTGTTTTTCACAGGAAAGTTTAGAGGGGTTTCTAACTTCTTCGATTCCTTGTGGTTTGTGGGATGCTGAATCCGAATCTGAGGGTTGCCACCATTACCTATTTCATGATGGAACATTGAAAAAATGCAAAAAAGGAGAAAAAAGTGATTTTTTGGTGGTTGAAAATATGCGTTTTTCAGCTGTCACCCCAATAATCAGATACATACAAACTGCAGCACACTTACACAGTCATAGATCGCCTATCTACTCAAAAGTTGGTAGTTTGCGTTTTAAGGTACCTACGAAGAATCCAAAATCGAAGTTGGCGTCCGTCAGGCGTGCGCTGCTCTTTCCTTAGTTACCTTGGTTCGATTTTGATGAAATTTTGTATGTTTGGGGTCTAGTTGCGCCCCGAAGCATTTGGTTGATGTCAGTCACTTCTAAGGGTTGAAAAATAAGGGCTGAAATTTTCAAAACACCCTAGCTAAAAAACGTTTGATATAAAGGTATTGTTCGTTCACCAATTTAAAATAGTATTGAATTTTTAGAATCGAATGAGACCACTCAGAGCTCTGTAGGACCATCTCTTCGCTCCCTGTAAAAACTTTAGGGTTGAACTTACGATAACTCAGAAACACGAGTTTGAATCGCAAAAGAGGCCTAATCTCTGTTTAAATTTTAGCTGATCAGAATGCTATATTTGTTCGTTTTTTCGAGTTATATTTTAGTTTTGCTTCCTTTGCAACCAACAATCAAATTTCTCAATGAAGGCACCCACAAATCCCTATTTCTTCGAATTGAGTATTGAGCGTATAATTCTTCCAAATAAACTTGATTGTGAGGTTGGTAGGTTGTATGGCAAATCTGTGTTCTTTGCAGGCGAGTGATCTATTAAGAAATATAATGTACCTTTATGTAATGATTTGCGGTGTTTTTAATAATTTGTTGCGTTTATCTTTATAACCGGGATTCTAGAATAAGCGATATCCCTACGTCAATCTGTCAGGGATTGGGAACAGGGCAATCGCTCTGTATCATACATTTATGCCTACGTGACGTGAAGATAAAAGTTCTTCGCGATGTGATCTGGGTGTCAGTTATTATCACACCCGTTGATAACTCCTCTCCCCGGTGACCCAAGACGACGCGTTACGTAAAAAAAAAAGTTGAAGAAAAAAGTCCAGAGTTCGGCGTGCATGTTGCATGGAAAATCCGTCGGTCACGAAATCGCCCCGAATGCTCTGGGATGGGTGATTGACAGGGGGACAGGCTGGGGGTGTCAAAAGGTGGTGTAGAAAGGGGGTCATGACTGCCCCAGCTTCACCTGTCACAATGGCTAGCCACCCACTAGCTCGTAAGAAGTGCACCCCCATCCGAGGGGTCGCCCTGCGATAATACCGTAATGGAAGTGAGGTAGTCAACCCCTCGTCTTTGTTACACGTTGTGGACTTTGGGCGAAGGTTAATATGAATGGAGAACAAATTCATGAATGGGTCCTAATCATCCACACCTCTGGCACACAATTTTGATGAAAACTTCACTGATACGTAAAAAACGCTGCAAATTAATATTGCTATTATTTCACAACGGTTTATCTGTACGGATCACTTGTCCTCGAAGAACACGGTCTTTTTAGTAGGTACCTAGTAACTACCAACCGGATCACCCAACCCAACTGTTCAAGGTACATATACACTGTTCTGTGAATGCAATATCATGAGGTTTGTAATGGACATTACACCCTGGAAGATCGTAGTTACACGGCGAAAGAGCTCAAGTGCCAGAACGGCTATTATGGGCGGCGGGCAGCTACGGAAAGTACAGCCGCCCGATATATGCCGTTGGCGGGCAGGAAAGGGTTAACAATCAAGTTTATTTTGACTGAAAGTTCCTACCAGCTAAACATCGTTATCCCAATGTTGTGAGTGCCTTCTAAAATGTCCTTAAAAACCTGAATTTTGAGAAATGTTGATTTATATTTTAATTTACAACCTTTGAAAAAGACGAAAGTTCACTCTGGAAAACCTGGAAAACTCAGGGATTTGTTTCGGGGAGCCGCTGAACACCCTGTTATTTCTTGGAATCACCACCGCCTTTGTGGTGAAATTGAAGCTGTAGTTGAAACCTCGTAGATTTGATCGTGAGACACAAAAGTAAACAGAGCAGTTTTGCAGCCTATCATTTCACTTCCTCACTTTACGGTTGCGAAACTTCCCATTAGAAAGCAAACGGCGTGGAAAAAGGCCTTTCAAGTGGGTACTTTGCAATTGTGACGAATAGCCGACGCGTTGTGTCCGCCGGTTACCACCAGGATGGTCGAATCTCCGTGGATCGAGAGGTAGGTAGTTATGTTTTCGGCAGAAGCGATATACCGTCGTATTTTTCATAACAGTTTCACAATGCGATCGAGTTGGTTTTCTTTACATTAGGAATTTGTATTGAATGAATGTTGCAGTGAAACATGAAAGTTCGCAATACAATGAAAGATGTTGAGTAGCGAATGCACTTGAGAAAAAGGAAAAGGTTTCTCAGGTACTTCCAACTAGTAAACTAAATATTACAAGTATAGTTTGTCTCAACCAAGCTGAAAATCTTGTTTCCCCGACGTGAAAAATATTTGTTCTATCATTTTGACGAGTTTTTGAATTGACAAACATCAACAGAATCGTGAAGTTGTTTACGACCGTGTTGATGGCTTGAACAAACAAAATATATTTAATATATTTTGAAAAGAGGTTGTCGACGTGAATGATTGTATCATTTCGAATTTGCGTGCAACTCCAAATATGGAATAATTTTTGGATTATTTTATGTAGAATAATTTAGCCAATTTTTGGTATTTTGACGCGAATATTCGTCGTGACCAAAACCTTGTTAACTCTATGATGATCTTGTGTGTACACTCTGAGTTTGTAGAGACAAGTAGAGTATGAATACGGGCTACTAAACATGGTTTACTATTAGTATGATTTACTGAAAATCGAAAAACAATCAACGATATGTGGGTAAGTATGGGTGTTCTATGAATCAAGCGGGATGAAGTAAAAACACACATTACTACACAATGGTTCATTTTTTTCTGTGAAGATCACCTGTCTGCGAAGAACACGGATGCTTCCGACCCCATCTAGGGACCCACTGTCGAGAAGCTCGTAGGCAGGTCACGTGTCGAATAATTCCCCGATAAATTCTCATTTATCCGTGGTCATTCGTTCAATGGTCTCGATCGTTTCTAAGACTTGAACTAAATTAATGAAAAAACGTCTGTAATATTATTTATCCACTAATTAATTTATTAATTATTCTCATTAGAAGATAACGTTTGGTCTTACAGATGTCAACAAATTCTTAAGAATCGGCGCTATTTTGAATGCAAAAGGCCCAACCCTGATCATTCTAAACCTTCGAATACAAAAAATTGTATTACGTTTTTGGAACGTTACGTACCTTGAAACGTAAACCATCGAATTTTGAGGTGGAGTTTGTTTCTACAAGAGGAAATACAAAGAGCCCTCGTCATCTACTTTGAACCTTAAATCTAAATCTTCTACGCGTAAAGAATTTGATGTTCTTCTTCTTGGTGATTCTTTTTTGAAGGGTTTGGGCGAGGAGGTGCGTTCTTTGTTGCCCAGCAAGTTTTCTGTGAGAGCCCTGATGATGACTGATGCACCTTTATCTGTGTTAATCAACTCCTTGCCTTCGGAATCTTCTCATCCTGATTATATTGTGCTCTCGGCTGGATCGGTGGATGTAGCTTATAACGAATTGATACGATTTAAGCACGAACTGCTAAAGTTCTGCCAGTCAAACATCAACTCAAAGCTTGTCTTATTGAAAGCTCCCTTCAACTATCTTTTGCCAAAATGGTCCATAGTGAACACGACAATTTTCAAATTGAACAAATTCCTTTTATGGGTGGCAAATAAGTTCAATTTTGTCAAATTTGTCGATCCTTGTTTCCTTGATGATGGAATTATTGCTGCTAAGTCCTATGAACCCCACTACACCAAATATGGTACCAGGTTGATTGGTGAACAAATTCTTAAATGTATCTCATCATATGTCAACGCTACTTCATCAATGCTGGCCTTGGACTCCGTTTCAAACATTATAACTCCAAACTCATGACTATCGGACACTCTTCTTCCCACCATTAAGTATGATCTTCAGCCTGAAGAGAACTTCGTGTGCTTACATCTAAATGTGTGTTCGTTGAGAAATAAGTTGAATTTTTTAGATTCTTATCTCCATTCTTTAGACCATAGGGTTGATATTATTTCTATAAATGAGCATTGGATGGATAATGATGAGGTAAAGTTCATAAAACTAGATGGTTTCGTGAATGGGCCATCGTACTGTAAGCCTATGATACAACATGGGGGCGTTTTACTATTTGTGAGGGCTGGTTTGAGTTTCGTGAGTTTGGATAATTTAAGAAGTCTTTCGGTCTCACGTGATTGTGAAATTGCTGCTGTACAGATTCACGCTTACGATGTACTGATAATTTCGCTTTACCGATCTCCAAGTGGTGATCTTTCTCGTTTTCTTGAGATTTTAGAGGTAGCGCTCTCTATGGCTTATAAATGTAAAAGAGTTATTGTTCTAGGTGATTTTAATGTATGTGCTCTAGAGGATATTCCAAACTTTCAGAGGCTCAATGGCCTTTTTGCTTCGTTCAATTTCCGTTCTTTGGTTTCTGTCCCAACTAGATCTCGTCGTTGTATTGACAATGTTTTTGTGAATTTTTTTGATGTTGTAGATAGTAGAGTGGCTGTTGAAAATGTATTTTTCTCAGACCATAAAAGTGTTATTCTTCATAGTCCGATATCAAGGCTTGTGACTCAACCGAGACTGGTTGAAATAAGGCCTGTTTCGGATGCAAATCTTGAACGTTTCGAGTGTTGCCTATTTGGTATCGATTGGGATTTCATTTATGAATTAGAAGTGGACATTGATTTAAGGTGGTCTCGATTCATTGAAATCATTTCGTCACTAGGTTATAAAATTTTCCCTAAGAAAACTATTGACGGTTCAAATCCACCTAAACATGTTACCGGTAATAATAAAAAATGGTTTGATCGTGAGTTGAAAGGTAAACTCGATGAACTAAATTATCTTAAATCCCAAAGCATATCTTTGGGTGATAGAACATCTGAAATCAGGTACTTAAGCTGTCGGAATAGTTACAAAACTGCTATTAAAAATGCTAAGGCAAAAATGAATGAAATTAAGATTTTCAGTTCTGAAAACCCAATTAAAATGATGTGGAATCTGATAAATGAAAATAGGAATAAGGTAAATGATTCAAATTCTGCAATGTCCAAGTTTTCAGCTGATGAATTCAACTCATATTTCTCTTCTATCGTCAAAAAAACTGTTGAAAATATTCAAAGTGTGGGGAGCAATCCTTTGAACTTTATTGTTGATGATGTTCAGCTTCCATTCAAGTTTGAGTGTCTTGACCCGGAGGATGTTATGAAATTTGTTGAAGATCTTAAGAGTACTAATGGTTTTGATGTCTTTGGGATATCAACCCGAATGGTAAAGTCTGTCGTGCTGGCAATAATATTTCCATTAACCTACCTTATAAATGAGTCTATCGAATGCGGGAGGTTCCCTGCTTCCCTTAAAATTGCGGAGGTTATTCCTCTTTTTAAAAAAGGTAGTCGATCTGAAATTGAAAATTATCGGCCTATATCAAAGCTACCAATTTTTTCGAAAATTATTGAAAAAGCAATGAAGTCACAAATCGCTAGTTTTTTTGAAAGAAACAATTTGTTTTCAAACGAACAATTTGGTTTCCGAAAATCTAAATCGACTAAAGATGCAATTCTGAAATTTTGTGATTTTATACTTCATGCTTTCGAAGGCCGGAAGTATTCTTCTGCAATTTTTGTTGATGTGACAAAGGCGTTCGATTGTGTGCCGCATGAACTTCTTATTAAAAAACTTGAAAAGTACCATTTTTCTCCATTTGCTTTAAAATTGATTGAGTCGTATCTTGGCTCTAGAATTCAAGCTGTTCGTCATCACGGACTCTCTAATTTCTCGATCATTGAGTATGGAGTTCCTCAAGGTTCAGTCCTTGGGCCAATTCTCTTTCTTATCTTCATAAATGATCTCCCGAAATCCGTTCTTGACTTCACTGTCCTATTTGCAGACGATACGACTGTTTTGTCAAGTGAAGTTGATCTTGATTTATTAAAAAATAAAATGGCTGCTTCAAAACATGATGTGATTGATTGGTTCAGTAGGAATAGGTTGGCTGTCAATGAGTCAAAAACGCATACTATGCTGTTTGGTCTGAAGAGTTTGTCGATAGCTGATGACAACCCCCAGCAGGTCAAGTTCCTTGGAGTTCTTGTGGACCCGAAGCTTAACTGGAATTCACATTGTGAATGCTTAGTTAATTCTTTAAACAGTTCGATATTTCTTTTAAGAAGACTGACTGACAAATTGTCTAAGACTGCAGTACTTGCAGCATTTCATGCAACATTCCTCAGTAAGGCGACTTATGCAATTCTCTGCTGGGGTCATTGCCCATCGGCCTCCTTAATATTTAGTTGCCAGAGACGAGCAGTGCGAGCAATAGTTGGTGCAAGTTATAGGGCTGACTGCAAAGAAATATTTATTAGTTTAAGGATTCTTACTATTCCAGCTATTTACATCCTGGAATGTATCACTTTTGTGCACACCCATTCAGATAAATATGAATCAGCGCCTCATAGTTATGAAACTCGATCTGTGAATAACCTTGTGATCCCATACTCAAGGCTCAATACGACTAGAAATGTATCTAGGTGGTGGGGTTTAAAATTTTTTAATGCCCTACCAACAAATGTAAAATTGTTCAGTTATCGGAAATTTAAGAACTGTATGTCTGTCTTCCTACGTGAACTAGCTCCGTATACATTTGATGATTATTTTATAGCCATTAATAATGCAAAATTTTAGACTTTTTACTCATTTTAAATTGTAGTTTTTTAAATTTGTTAATCTTTGTTAAAATATTTGTTTTCTTGTAACTTATTTATGTATTGACGGGTTGACTTCCAACTATCGTAGTTTTATTATGTGTTTAATTGAGAGTCAGTGTTACTGTTAGCGTTATAAATATTATTTATGACCTGACGAATTTTTATAAGATGAATCGTGCAGTTTTAATAATTCTTTCTTGTCTAATATCTAATCGTATATCGACGTTTGTCATGCAATATTTGTAAACGACAAATAAAAAATCTATCTCTATCTCTATCTCTGGAGGGCGTACTTTTTGTTGTTGCTCGATTCCAAAGGCTCATGTACAGGGTGTCTACATTTAGGATGGGCATAACTTCTGGGTTCGATTCTACGAGGTAGTTCCAACAAAAAATGTCTCCTAGCAATTTTCTTTTAACCCACTCAAAATTCCTTTTTTGGTTTATTATTTTCAATAATGAACCTTTGGAATCGACCAAGAAAAAAAAAATTTTAACACCCCCTCAAAATTCGATGGTTTACGTTTCAAGGTACGTAGAATCCAAAAATCGAATAAAAATTTGGCCGTCCGTCCGCCGTACGCCGTACGCGGCACTTTTGCCACTTAGCATTGACCGATTTTGATGAAATTTGGTATGTAGGCTCCATTTGGGGTCTAGTTGTGCCCCGAAGCTTTTGGTTGATGTAGGTCACTCCTAAGGGTTCCAAAATCAATTTTGAAATTTTGAAAACGCCCTAACTCAAAAAATTTCGATATAAAGGTATTGTTTTTCCTTCAAATTAAGATTCTATAGAATTTTTAGAATTTTTTGAGACCACGCGGAGCTCTGTAGGACAAACCGTTCGCTCCCTACGAAAATTTAAGGGTTTATATTGAAATATATATGTATATATAAAAATCCAAACACGAGTGTGAATCGCAAAAGAGGCCTAATCTCCGTTCAAATTAGAGCTGACCGAAATGCAATCAATGGTTGGTGATTTTGATTTTTTTTTGATTTTTTTTTTTTTTTTTTTTTTAATTTTTCTCTTCATTTTGGATGGTTGGTGATTTTGTAGACGAGTGATAATAATTTTTTGCATAATAATTTGCAGCGTATTCACTTTAAGTTTTTTTTTCGCGTTTTCGACCTTAGGGTAATAATATGGTCATAACTCCCTTATTTCTCATGCAAATTCAAATCTGACTACACCATTGAAAAGAGCGTTAAATTCCTAAGCTACGTAGTGTAAAACCAAAATCTTTCAACGATAAAATAGTTTCAAAAAATCAAGTCAAAAAGCAAAATTTAATTTTTTTTGTAACTTGACTTTCTTTGACCCAAGTTTTCACTCTGAAACCCTGCCCATTTCGATGGGCGCTCTTCGTAAAATACATGCTCAAACTGTCAGCTTTGCAACGGTCTATCAAGTTAAAAAAAAATTAAATTGGAAGAGTAAGTCAATGCAAGCAAACGTGAGTTTTACTAGAAAATCCAGTGTTTTACGCAGTGTTCGATCTCTAGATGACTTGACGAGTTTGGTATCATTTCCTTTGTAATTTTTCTCACTGAATCCAATGGTGATATTTCCGATTAATTCTGACAGCCAAAAAGTGGATTTATTTAAGAAACCCTTCGTTTTTCGTACATAAAATACGCATTATTCGTAGATGTGGTAGTGCTCATAAAGTAATACCTTTCCACTCAATAAAAACATCAATCTGCTTGAAATTTGACGTTTTTATTGTGTTGAAAGGTATTACTTTATGCTCACTACCATATTTACGAATAATGCGAATTTTATGTACGAAAAACGAAGGTTTTCTTCTGAAGATACACTTTCTAGCAGTCAGAATTATTCCGAAGTATCACCATTGGATTCAGCGTAAAAAATTTCATAGAAAATGATACCAAAATCGACAAGCCATCTTGAGATCGAGGGGGACCATAAACCGCTTAAAACACTGGATTTCCTTGTAAAACACAAGTTTTTTTGGCATTCAAACTTGATTTACTCTTCCAATTTGAATTTTAAAAAGTAAAATTGACAAACCGTTGGAAAGCTGACAATTTGAACATGTTTTTTCGAAGAGCGCCCATCGAAATAATCAAGGTTTCATAGTAAAAATTCGATTTAAAAAGAGTCATACTTCGAAAAAATTTCAAGTTTGCTTTTTGACTTCAAGATTTTGGTTTTGCACTAGGTAGCTTGGAAATTTGGCGCTCTTTTCAACGATATCCCCAAATATGAATTTACTTGGTAAATAACAGGAGTTATGAAAGTTTTAATGTCGTAAGGTCGAAAACGCGAAAAGAGGGATTTTTAGTGGGTTAAGAAAAAAATGCTAGGAGACATTTTTTGTTGGAAATGATGATAAATCAAATTAGAAACCTCTACTATTAGCTCATCTACTCATGCTGCTCGAATCGGATTTCATTGAACGTGACTTAACCCCTACAGTAAGCTTGGGGTCAGCACTTTTATCACCCTTCAAATTTGGGTGAAAACGGGCTCATCGATCGTGACGAATCGATTGCTGAAATTAATAGGGGCTAATCAGCACAAACTCTGAAAATTCCATAGAATCCATTATTTTATTAATTTTATTGATGTAAGGGACAAGAAATTGAATTCGGTAGTTTGGGAGCGATTGTCGGTAGCAAAACTTAATTTTTAAATAGGAAAACAACTCGAATTTGGATTAGTTCACATACAACCAATGCCTAAAGGAAAATTTTAGTAAGTAATCTTATGCTTTGTTACAACTTATAATTTTGTGTGCCTTTCACCGGCTCAGTTAGATATATTATAATTACCTGAACCAGGTTCTATGTGCAGAAGCATCAATGATAGTGTTCCCTAACTGGATCGCGTTTTTCTCGTTGTAATAATACGTAAACCCTCGTAGCTCATTATTCGAAGAAGAAGTATTTTTACCGTAACGTATGAATATTGCTCACCATTTCAAGAACTCAACTCCATCTGAGTTTCCTCTTTGTGAGGTTTCTTTTCAACGAGTTTATATTCAGAAGTTGGGGTCCAGTTTTCTGAATACCACTGAATTGAAGGTTGAGGGTCGTTATGGTTCTCATCAGATTCAGTGTATGATCGCGTATACCTATGTAGGGACTATGAATACCCTCTAGAATTCAAGTAAGAAATCAGCTCCACTCTGATGTGGCTATTTGACCACAATCGAGGCAATATTTCATGAACAGAATAACTTCTCCACTTCCTGCCCCTTAACAAGTAAGACTACAAACCTATGTGGAGGTGAAATTTTATCTTTAACTCGAAGAATCTTGAAATGGATTTGAAAGTGAAATAAAATTAATTGAACGGTAAGAGGTAAAAGATATTTTAGTTTAAAAAGTAAAAGTTTAGAATATGTTGAAATGAATATATTTATCAACATTTTGAAACTTATAAAAAGGAACAATAATGGAAACACACAAAACATTTACCAAGTGGGTGTGGCACATAGCTTCCTCGTATCCTTAACCCGATTGTGTAGATGATCCGATGATATGTAGCCTCAAAACATCAATATTAAGTACCTACCTTGCACTACCCTGATAGGGAACCATCTACGTGGTAACCCTCACAATCTCCGAATTGGGGGAGAAAATATTGAAAATATGACTGTTACAAGGAAATTCAAGTTTGCGCATGCGCACTGGCTACTACCAGTCTGGGGGAGATGGTTTTCATAGGGGACTACCAACATCCCAATCCGCATAATCTCTGAAAATTTCATCGAAATCAGATGGAAAAGTGGAAGTTATTGCTGTTTGCACATGCGCTGTGGCTTCTATCAGTCTTGAGGTAATCATTTTCTTTGGGGACCATCTACACTCAAATCCGCATAATCTCTGAAAATTTCATCAACATCAGAAGGAAAATGTGGAAGTTATTGCTGTTATAAGGAATTTACGTTTGCGCTTGCGCAGTCCCTTCTATCAGTTGATGATTTTCATAGGAGACCATCTACACGTCAACCTGCACAATCCCTCAAAACGTCATCGTAATCGGACAATAACTTTGTATAGTTATGCCCTTTACGAAGATTTCATGACAGGCATCAAACCAAAATTTTCCAGGGAGGTTTAAAACATGAGTGAAAATTTTAATTTTGGAGAACTTTCTTTTTTCAACCTTGAAAAGTGAAAAAAATACTTTTTCTACCTTGGTAGAAGCTTGCGGCCGTTTCAGCAAAACGTCGATGACACTCCCTAGAAACGCGCAAAATCACAAATCACAACATTTGTATGTTCCTTCTTCCTTTCCACCTATAATTTTTGATTACACTACCTCATTGATCCTAATTGGACTATGGTGTCACTAGTGTCACCAAAAACATCTTAGGAATTCCACAGCTGTACCAAAGTGCTCCCGGACTAACTAAATTTAAATTTAAATTTAAAACGGTTCAAATTATTACACAAAGGTTTATTATACCACCCTTATAAGTGATATTATACAACCCTTTTGAAGTGACCTACATCAACCAAAATCTTCGGGGCACAGTTAGAACCCAAATGGGGCCCACATACCAAATTTCATCAAAATCGGTTAATGCTAACTGAGCAAAGTGCTGCGGACGGCCAGATTTTAATTCGATTACAGTTTATTATTTTTAGTAATTAACCTTTGGAATCGACCAAGAAAAACATTTTTTAACTCCCCTCAAAATTTGTTGGTTTACGTTTCAAGGTAGGTAGAATCCAAAAATCGAATGCTGTGATGTAGATATTTATGTACAATACCATCAATTATTGTAGTGGTGAAATATTTTTTCCAAATATTAATTGTTAATGGTATATGGGCTCCATTTGGGGTCTAGTTGTGCATCGAAGATTTTGGTTCATGTAGGTCACTTCTAAGGGTTGAAAAATAAGGGTTGAATTTTGAAATGCCCTAACTCAAAAAATGTTGTTGTAAAGGTATTGTTTTTGACATTTTATGTCTTTACTATGGCACATAAATGAAAAATCGTCACGCGGGGATCGTCACGCGGGGAGCGTTATGAGGGGAGCGTTACGCGGACATTTCTGATGATTTTCACGTACAACCAATCGTTCCTAGGGAAAACTAACTTCCTCATTTTCCACCCCACAAAAATCGTTCACCACTCATTGGAAAGCTCTCAATTTATTAAACATAAGACATAAAATGTCTCTCGTGGTTGCGTACTTGTACGAAAGCTGTATCCACCGTTTGTGTTTCAATATGCCGCCGATTTACTATCAAGAGTCCAAGCAGAGCGATTTTTGTGAAAAATATACATTTCAACTACTTGGTGCATTATAGTAACGAAATCTTTTTGGCATTTGTTTATAATTCGATTTTTGGATTCTGCGTACCTGAAAAAGTAAAACTAAATTGGACGTAAAATTTTGAGGGGGGTTGAAATTTTCTTTCTTGCTCGATTCCAGTGGTTCATAATTAAAAATAGTACACCAAAAGGCGTGTAAATCATCAATAATTCCATCAATTTAAGATAGTATTGAATTTTTAGAATTTTTAGAGACCACGCGGAGCCCTGTAGGACAAACCGTTCGCTCCCTACGAGAATTTAAGGTTTGGACGTACGATAAATCAGAAACACGAGTTTGAATTGCAAAAGAGGCCTAATCTCCGTTCAAATTTTAGCTGACCCAAATGCGATCGATGTTTTTCTTCGTGTTGGTTGGTGGTAACAATGGCAAAGCCGTGTTCTTTGCAGACGAGTGATCTATATAGAAAAATAATAAGCCTTAGTTTAATCATTTGTGGCGTTTTTGGATTCTACGTACCATGAAACGTAAACCAAAAAATTTTGAGGGGGTTAATAATATTTTTTTGGTGGATTCCAAAGGTTTATTCTTAAAAATAATCAACCAAAATTATTGGGCAGTACTTTAACCATTTTCGTAAGTTTGTTATTAAAAATAAAAAAAATGGGTTAATGACAAAATTTTGAAATTTTTTTTCAAACATTTCTTTGGAGATTTTTGTCATAATTCTTCTTTGAGACTTTCAAAAGCCCTCAAAATACTCTGCTGTCCATTAGATTTTAAATTGCAATTTAATTTGTATTACTCCGGCGGCACCTTGGGACAGCTGTAGAGTTCCAGGGATGTTTTCGGTGACACTAGTATACCACGTACAATTAGGGCCAGTGTATAAAATTGTTTGAAATAAACTATGAGTTTTACTGGGAAAATCTATAACAACCACTTGCGTCACCTCGCTACGATTGGCGGCAGAGGTTTGATAGACGTTCGTGAGATCAATCCGGAACTTCATACCGGGCTGGAAGGCTCGAACCTTGCTTGCGAACCGGCGATTTGACATCACCGACAGAAACTCGACGGTTGTGGATTTGAATGTCAAACGTTCGTCACACGTTCGATCGATATGAAGACGGTTGGGAACCTTGACAGTCCAAGTCCTTGTCCGCCCTCGATGGAAGCGGCGAGTCGCATATTTATGATTGGTGTCTCGGAGATCACGCTATGTGGAAGTAGTTATCCTGCTCGTCCTGAAGGGGAAGTTTAGTGTTTGTTCAACAGATTTTTTTAACGATTTAGAAGTCTCTGAACTATTTTTACGAGCAACGATTTTAAAAAACAAAACCGTGAACAAAACGCTGCAAATTATTACACAAAGGGTCATTAAAAAAAATCTCTCGGCGAAGAACCAAATTGACAGCACCTACTGACCATATTTTCGCTTCACAATCAAGTTCATTTTGAAGAAATAAACGCTTCACATTCAATTCGAAGGAATAGAGAATCTTGGGTGCCTTCATTAAGGAATTTGAATACCAGTTGCTAAGGTCGCAAAACTAGGTACAACTCGAAGAAACGAATAAAGATTGCATTTTGGTCTCTTGCGATTCACAATCTTGTTTCTTATTTATCGTAAGACCAACCCTTGAGTTCTCATAGGAAATGTACGGTTTGTCCTACAGAGCTCTGGGTGGTCTCATTCGATTCTAAAAATTCAATACTATTTTACATTGGTGGAAAAACAATACCTTTATATCATAATTTTTTGAGCTTGGGCATTTTGAACATTTCAGCCCTTATTTTTCAACCCTTAGAAGTGACTGCTTCGGGGGGCAACTGGACCCTAAATGGAGCCCATATACCAAATTTCATCAAAATCGGTCCTTGGTAACTGAGGAAAGTGCCGCGTACGGCAGACGGATGTCGAAATTTTTACTCGATTTTAGGATTCTACGTACCTTGAAACGTAAACCAACCAATTTCGAGGGGGGTAAATTTTTTTCTGGTCGATTAATTTTCCAAAGGTTCATTATTGAAAATAATAAACTAAAAAGAACGTTCGCAGTACTCATATATTATAAATATTCATTGTATCCACGAAAAAAAACTTTTGTGAAAAATTAGCCCACCTGTTGTGGGGAGTTGGTTTCAGTTCTCGAACCCAAGGTACTTAGCAGGCGGACTACTAATGAAAATATACGTCAGGGAGTCAAGTAACGAGTTGTACTCGTAGGTATTGTGGGAGGCGCAGAGTAGATAGCTGTGTTCCATTGTGAAAATGAGTCTTTGCACATGATGTAAAAACGAATGAGGCAATCTGAAATTCCAGTGTTCAGTCCTTCGAGAGAGTTCCGAAAGAAGACATCTTGTAAATGTAGAAAAAATATTAACTTTCTCCTAATGTACCTACACAGGAAAAAATTCAACTTTTAGCGAATTTTCGAAAAAAATTAAGCTTACTCCTATAGACTCAATAGGTATTATAGCATGGACTTTTTGATTCAGTGAAATCCGTTTAGGAACATTCTAAAACAATTCTACTTATGGAAGGACCTGTCAAGGTCGGAAATAACGAAGGTCCGAAGTTTCCTGTAAGTGTTTCTTTACGTTAGCTACTCATCCGATGTGCTTTGTTTTTCTGTGGTAGGTTTTCCACCAACTAATTCTATCTAAACCCTTCATTTCCATTTGGTTGGTGGTTGGAGTTGAAATTTTCAAAAATGCCCTAGTAGGTAGGTAGTAGGTACCTATGGTTGGTGGGTAAAAAAATAAATAAATAGTGACAATGGCAAAGCTGTGATCTTTGGAGAAGAGCGATCTACACAGGAAAATATTAAACCTTTGTGACATAATTTGCAGCGTTTTCTTTTTTTACCTACCAACCATAGGTAGGTACTACCTACCACACCATACTGCCTTCACACTTTCACAATCAAGTTTATTAGAAAGAACTAAACGCTTCACGATTCGAAAAATAGGGAGCTTTATATGGAAATTTGATTACTGGTTGCTCAGAAAGCAAAACTGAATACAAGTCGAAGAAACGAACAGCAATCGCGTTTTGGTGATTCAAATTCAACGAAGATTAGACCTCTTTGGTGATTCACACTCGTAATTCTGTTTTATCGAAGAAAAACCCTTAAATACTTTGTTCCCATAATAGTAGTTCCCATGGACCGATTTTGGTGAAATTTGGTACATGGTCTCCATTTGGGGTCTAGTTGTGCCCCAAAGCTTTTGGTTGATGTCGGTCACTTCTAAGGGTTGAAAAATAAGGGTTGAAATTAAGAAAACGCCCCAACTTGAAAAAATTTGATATAAAGGTATTGTTTTTCCATCAGTTTAAGATAGCATTGAATTTTAGAACTTTTAGAGACTGTGGCAGAGCTACAAGTTCAGTTATTAATTTTATTCCCAACGTTTAATCTAAATTGTTAAATTTCATGGCTTCAAGACTTAAATTAATTATTTCAGTTACCAAGTTTCCTCCCATCATGTTACTACCCTATTATTTCATGTGTTAAAAATAAAAGTATTCATTCGCTCTCTAAAACTTGTACGGGCTGTTTGATAAAATAATAATTTCTAGAAAAGATCAAACGCACCACAAGACGACGCGGAGCTCTGTAGGAGAAACCGTTCGCTCCCTACGAGAACTTGAGGGTTGGACTTACAATAAATCAGAAACTCGAGTGTGAATCGCAAAAGAGGCCGAATCTCCGTTCAAATTTTATCTGACCAAAATGCGATCGCTGTAGGTACGTTGTAGGTAGGTAGTATTTATGGTTGGTGAATGGTGATAATGGTAAAGCCGAGTTCTTAGCAGGCGAGTGATCGATATAGAAAAAAAATGAACCTTTGTGTAATAATTTGCAGCATTTTCTCTTCATAACAGGGTGTAACGAATATAAAAACAAAATTTCTTCGTGTTTCACCCACACTAGTTTCAGACTCATTGTTTTTAAAAACCCGTATCAGTCTCTCTTAAAACGATTCGTCATTCCTCGCTATAAAGATTCAAGAATGTCCCCCGCAGAATTTATCCAAGAGTTTGGAGAGTTTTTCGTCTAGTGAAAATCAATCAGTGATTATAGTCAGGTGAAAGTCACTTAGTCAGGTTCATTTGCTCGAAAAGTACCCTTTAAAGGTACTTCATGATACGCATTTCGCTTGAAGCTCGCGTGCAGATGAGTAGACCGGACGCTGCTGGAGACCAAATTTCAACCCTCTGATCCATTTCGTTCCTAGCGAAATAAGTCTCACAAAAAATTAAATAATTCAAATTTGATTTTCTCAACATTATAGAATAAATAAATAAATAATAAATAAATAAATAATAAATAATAAATAATAAATAATAAATAATAATGAATAATAAATAAAAATATATAAATTCAACTTATAATCCGACGATATGAAATATTCAATTATAGGGAGATATATAGATATAACATGCTTTATCAATAGAAAAAATGCGAACATTGTTTAACAATAACAGCATGATACGGTTTTGGTAATTATGTCGAGAACCAGAAGTCCGCCCTCGCAGGTAGAAATTTAACTTAATTCTATTTCCTATTAATCTTTATTAAATACTAATAAATAAGCTATCATCACAAATGAGTACAATAGTAACCCAAATTTTTCACGGAGAAGAGACATATAAGTTTTTTGTTTCTTTTTCAATTTTGTTTTGAATACATTTAGAATATCTGAATCGTTTGTTCTCTGGTTTACTGTACTCCTTTGTTATTTTAATTGTAATTAAATTGCGCAATTGCAAACTGGCTATAACTACTGTAAGCTACTTTAATGTAACGGGCTAAATAGTCCCAATCCGCTCCGCTTAAATAGTATGCAATTTCCGCATGGGTGAGGCTCGTCTCTCCTAGTGAGGACATCCTGTAGTTTTTGAAAATTAAACAGCTCCCAGTGAAATGTTCTACGGCTTCGTTTTCACCCATATTACTTATACAGGGTGTCCCATGTTAAGGACCGAAAAACTTCGGGAGTCGATTCTACAACTAATTTTGGTAAGAAAGTATCTCATGGCAATTTTTCGTTAAACGCTCAATTTCCGAGTTATTTTAATCTTAAGATTTTTTTTCGTGTTTTCGAC
This sequence comes from Apolygus lucorum, assembly GCA_009739505.2. Lineage (NCBI taxonomy): Eukaryota > Metazoa > Arthropoda > Insecta > Hemiptera > Miridae > Apolygus > Apolygus lucorum. Next base: position 35,121,448 of record CM019168.2, on the reverse strand, counting down.
CTTAAGCCGTTAAAATGGCCATAACTCTTTCAATTTACGAGCAGTTTAAAATATAATTACACCGTTGGATAGGGCGTTAAATTTATCATCTTTCTAGTGGTTACAAAACACTTTTTGTAAGGTCGTAATGGGTGAAAAATTAACTCGTAGAGTCATTTTTGTCAAACTGTCAAAATTTCCTACTTTTTCTTTTCATTGTTAAGGTTTTATTCCCACATGGGTTTTCACGTACCTCTACACCAAAAACTGCGCAAAGATCTCAGCTTTCCGACGGTATAATTTGTTTTAATTTTACTCGGCTAATTAGGGGTAAAAAATACGTTTGAATGTGGAAAAATGTGGTTACGTTCATGGAAATCGAGGTTTTCTGGTTTTCTGGTTTTTTTTTCTGGTTTTCTGGTTCTTTGGGCCTCGGGCAGGTTCGAGGAATTAGGGATGGAAATCTACATCATCTTCCACGCTATTAGAATGATTCCATCACCGTTGCTATGTGATAGCTCAGAATTGAATTTTGGTGGGTCTGAATCTTTTCTATTTACTTGCTAAATCATCAATCATAACTATTATTTACTTTCTCTAAAAAATCATTATTCCTCTGTATTTTTTATTCCACATCTACATGCTATTCTTAATAAGATATCTCTTTTTCCATACAATCGAGAAAGTTGAGAGAATTGAAAATTGAATTCGTGCATAAATACCAAGTAAATTAAAAAAAAAAAAAAAATTTGGACACACCAAATTCAATACTTAGCTGTCACATAGTAGCGGTGATGGAATCAGTCTAATAGCGTGGAAAATGACGTAGAATTCCTCGAACCTGCCCGAGGCCCAAAGAACCAGAAAACCTCGATTTCCATGAGCGGAACCATAATTTTCCACATTCAAACGTATTTTTTACCCCTAATTAGTGGAGTAAAATTAAAACAAATTATACCGTCGGAAAGCTGAGATCTTTGCGCAGTTTTTGGTGTAGAGGTACGTGAAAACCCATGTGGGAGTAAAACCTTAACAATAAAAAGAAAAAGTAGGAAATTTTGACAAAAATGACTACGAGTTAATTTTTCACCCATCCACGACCTTACAAAAAGTGTTGTGTAACCACTAGAATGATGGAAAATTTAACGCCCTATCCAACGGTGTAATTAGATTTTAAATTGCTCGTAAATTGAGAGAGTTATGGTCATTTTTATGGCTTAAGGTCGAAAACACGAAAAAAAATCTTAAGATTAAAATAACTCGGAAATTGAGCGTCTAACGAAAAATTGCTAAGAGACACTTTCTTACTAAAATTAGTTGGTATGTTGTGGAGAGGGAAGCAGAGGTCGTCAAGTTTTATGTTCACATTTATTACGGCAAGCGCTTTCGGGGCAAACTATGGCCCCTTTCTCAAGCCTACAAGAAAAAACAATTAATTGAAGACTAAAAAATAATAACAGCAGCATGAAAAATCACGGTTAGTATAACAAACCAGTCAATAATATTAGTTAGTATAACACTATGTCAAAAAATGTTATTAATTAATAATTACTTTTTATTAAAACCATTAAAAATGAGCCACCAAGATTAACCATATTCTATCATCATCTAAAAACCAATAACAATATAAGCAACCAAGAACTGAACTATACACATATTAACACACAGACAAACATTAAAAATAGAAAGAAAACAAAACAACCTACCTATGTTCACTCATGCAATTATTCTCCCACAATCTTCCATCCCTCCTCAATCATCAAAGTCTCTCCTCTGCCAATCTTGAAAACTATTTTCACTGGAAACCAGTAATACATTTCAATATAATTTTGAAAAATCGTCTACTAACTAAAAACATACAAAAATAGAAAATCTCAAAAAATACCTTCATTCATTTCCATAACAATTATTCTCTTCAAACACTGGCAGGAACTAACAATTATTTAAAACTAATTAACAATAAAAAATAAAACAATGACTAGAGGGGATCACAGACTTTTTATCAGGAGAACTTTTTCAATTTCAACAGGAACAACAATCTCAGGTTATATCTCTTATCACAGGCACAACAGATTTCATATCACAATAGAGAAAATTGGTCAGACAGGGCTACTTCTCCTTCACTGAGTGGAAGTACCTAGATGAGAAAAGAAAACATCACAGTTTACCATCAACATCCATGTGAGGCTCCACCCCCTTGGCTCCAACTTAGCCACGCCCATCTCACTCCTTCACATTGAATTCAGAAACAAGGAGGCATACATATCATTTAAATCCTGTATATCTTGCATCTTATTTAACGACCGCTCTTTATTTCTTAATATGTGTATGTTCTCCAACACTCTACGCTTAAAATTATTCTTCTCCCTTCTTACTGACCTTACACTTTTCCAGTCTACTTCATGCTTTGCCCTCGTAATATGTTTAGCCAAACCAACTCTCTCACTTTTGGCAGTTACATCACTCCTATGCGCTGCCAACCTACCTTCCAACAACTGCATGCTTTGGCCAATATAAACCTTGGAGCATGTTCCACACCCAACACTATACACATTGTACCGTGACTTTAGGGGGTCCAATGTATCCTTAAGTGAAGGTACAAAGCTATTTATTTTGGTAGGATAGCTCCATGCTATCCTAACACTTTCATCCACTCGCGCAAAAACCTTCTGCAGTTCTTTTTGCCACATTGGATGGTAGGTACACGAAACAAACTTTCTAGCTGGTCTATCACCTCCAACGAGCGCATCATCTACCTGCAAACGGCCAACATTTTCAACTATCACTTTAACAGCTTCTTTACCTACCTCTTTTACACTATAAATCACTGATCTCTCAGCTTTACGCAAAATCCCTTTTACTAAGCTGGCAGGGTAGTCATTCTTGAGGGCTAGGCGAGTAATTTTGTCCCGTATAATTGGGAAATAGTCAGGAGAGGTGCGCCTAAATGCTGTAATGGCCATATTACTAATCAGATTCCTCTTAAACTGCTCAGGGTGAGCAGAATTATAACTTATTAGCTTACCTGTACTAGTAGGCTTAGTATACCACTTAAACATCAGATTTCCACCTCCCTGTGGCTTAATGAGGGTCATATCCAGATATGGCATTTCCCCATTAATCATATGTTCTTTTGTAAATTTTAATGATGGGTTTGCACTTTGAAACTTATCAAACAATTCTTCCACCTTATTCTCTGGCACAGCCAAGATCAAATCATCTACATATTTATGCAAGAAGAGAACAGGTATATCAGAATCCTTCAGTAGCCTCTCCAACAAAGCATTCATAATCAAATCTCCACAAGCAACCGAAAGGCAACCTCCAGCCTCTACTCCTACAAGCTGTTCAAAGGCCTCACCTTTGAACTGGCAATAGCCATTAGTTAAGATTAATTGAAACCCTTCAATGAACATATCAACATCTTTTATTGGGGAATTATCTTTGATTTGATCCCAATGCTCCCTAATCACCTCCACAGCATCTCCTACTCTCAATGATGGGAACATTTCTTTAACATCAAATGAAATTATTTCATAGTTTCCAGGTATTTTTAAATGCTCCAATTTTTCTTTCAGTTCACTTGCATTTTTGACATTGTAAGGAAATTTGCTGGTGAAGGGTTTAAGAATATTGGAGTACCATTGCGCCAATGCCCTAGTTGGACTATTTACAGTGGAGACTATAGGTCTTAAGGACTCTGGAGTTTTATGTGTCTTCAGTTTACCGTAAATCAAAGGGATTGTTGCATGCTTATTACTGAGTACTCTCACCTCCTGTTTCTCAATTATTTCGTTCTGTGATAGTTTCTTTACAAATTTTTCCACTTTATTAAAGATTTTCTTGGTAGGGTCACCTATTAGCTTTTTATACCTGCTGCCATCATGAAGATGTTTATACATAAGATTATCGTAGTCATTTCTTTTCATTATAATTGTTGTGTTCGCCTTATCTGCCTGAACAAAAGCCAAATCCTTATTCTCTTTTCTAAAATTGTTCAATCTTTTAAGGTTACCTGTTATTTTTCTTTGCATGAAGTTATTATATGAATTATCTGCTATTTTATTATTATCCTTGTTTCTTGCTGCTTTAACTATTGAGAAAACCTTATTTCTTATTGTATTTTTCTCCTTATCTCCTATATCCATTCCCTGCAAAGCAAACTCCGTATCTGCCACTAAACTCTCAATATTCCGCTCATTTGGTGGAAGATACACGTTAAACTTATTATGCTGCTGCAAGATATATAGGATTTCCTCAGGTATGTCCAATTCCGTACGGTTTTGGACCCATTCACCGTTTATTCCCAGACTAAAATTCAACTCTGACCCGTACTTCTTTTTATACAACCAGTTTAACTTACTTCTAGTCTTCAATCTATTTCCATTTCTATGTCTGTCCGTGAAAAACTCCAAATATACATCCAGTTCTTTAGTCAATTCTCCTCCAATCCCATAGGATTCCCTAATATTCCTTAATCTTTCTATTTCTAACTTTATGCTTCTAATTCTCTCATATTGAAATTTAACTTGGTGCTCTACTAGTTTCCTTTGAAATATATTAACATCCTTATCTAATGAATTTCTATTTCTATACCTAACATCTACCACATTTGCCAAGTTTCCTGAGGAATTGGCAATGTGCTGCGGTATTACATTATATATTAAACAATCTTTTAAAAATTCTACTTGGTGCTCGAAATTAACCATCTGCTTAATGGCTACCTTATATCTATTCAAAAATGCATACTGTTTTTGGTTCAATTTAGTCTTCAAAAATCCAAAGGCGATTGCCTCTTGGTCACCACTTTCTCCCGGGAAGTGGTCATCGTTGTTCTGTACTTCTGCTGTAGTCATTTTGTTGGTATGTTGTGGAGAGGGAAGCAGAGGTCGTCAAGTTTTATGTTCACATTTATTACGGCAAGCGCTTTCGGGGCAAACTATGGCCCCTTTCTCAAGCCTACAAGAAAAAACAATTAATTGAAGACTAAAAAATAATAACAGCAGCATGAAAAATCACGGTTAGTATAACAAACCAGTCAATAATATTAGTTAGTATAACACTATGTCAAAAAATGTTATTAATTAATAATTACTTTTTATTAAAACCATTAAAAATGAGCCACCAAGATTAACCATATTCTATCATCATCTAAAAACCAATAACAATATAAGCAACCAAGAACTGAACTATACACATATTAACACACAGACAAACATTAAAAATAGAAAGAAAACAAAACAACCTACCTATGTTCACTCATGCAATTATTCTCCCACAATCTTCCATCCCTCCTCAATCATCAAAGTCTCTCCTCTGCCAATCTTGAAAACTATTTTCACTGGAAACCAGTAATACATTTCAATATAATTTTGAAAAATCGTCTACTAACTAAAAACATACAAAAATAGAAAATCTCAAAAAATACCTTCATTCATTTCCATAACAATTATTCTCTTCAAACACTGGCAGGAACTAACAATTATTTAAAACTAATTAACAATAAAAAATAAAACAATGACTAGAGGGGATCACAGACTTTTTATCAGGAGAACTTTTTCAATTTCAACAGGAACAACAATCTCAGGTTATATCTCTTATCACAGGCACAACAGATTTCATATCACAATAGAGAAAATTGGTCAGACAGGGCTACTTCTCCTTCACTGAGTGGAAGTACCTAGATGAGAAAAGAAAACATCACAGTTTACCATCAACATCCATGTGAGGCTCCACCCCCTTGGCTCCAACTTAGCCACGCCCATCTCACTCCTTCACATTGAATTCAGAAACAAGGAGGCATACATATCATTTAAATCCTGTATATCTTGCATCTTATTTAACGACCGCTCTTTATTTCTTAATATGTGTATGTTCTCCAACACTCTACGCTTAAAATTATTATGGCTAAACATATTACGAGGGCAAAGCATGAAGTAGACTGGAAAAGTGTAAGGTCAGTAAGAAGGGAGAAGAATAATTTTAAGCGTAGAGTGTTGGAGAACATACACATATTAAGAAATAAAGAGCGGTCGTTAAATAAGATGCAAGATATACAGGATTTAAATGATATGTATGCCTCCTTGTTTCTGAATTCAATGTGAAGGAGTGAGATGGGCGTGGCTAAGTTGGAGCCAAGGGGGTGGAGCCTCACATGGATGTTGATGGTAAACTGTGATGTTTTCTTTTCTCATCTAGGTACTTCCACTCAGTGAAGGAGAAGTAGCCCTGTCTGACCAATTTTCTCTATTGTGATATGAAATCTGTTGTGCCTGTGATAAGAGATATAACCTGAGATTGTTGTTCCTGTTGAAATTGAAAAAGTTCTCCTGATAAAAAGTCTGTGATCCCCTCTAGTCATTGTTTTATTTTTTATTGTTAATTAGTTTTAAATAATTGTTAGTTCCTGCCAGTGTTTGAAGAGAATAATTGTTATGGAAATGAATGAAGGTATTTTTTGAGATTTTCTATTTTTGTATGTTTTTAGTTAGTAGACGATTTTTCAAAATTATATTGAAATGTATTACTGGTTTCCAGTGAAAATAGTTTTCAAGATTGGCAGAGGAGAGACTTTGATGATTGAGGAGGGATGGAAGATTGTGGGAGAATAATTGCATGAGTGAACATAGGTAGGTTGTTTTGTTTTCTTTCTATTTTTAATGTTTGTCTGTGTGTTAATATGTGTATAGTTCAGTTCTTGGTTGCTTATATTGTTATTGGTTTTTAGATGATGATAGAATATGGTTAATCTTGGTGGCTCATTTTTAATGGTTTTAATAAAAAGTAATTATTAATTAATAACATTTTTTGACATAGTGTTATACTAACTAATATTATTGACTGGTTTGTTATACTAACCGTGATTTTTCATGCTGCTGTTATTATTTTTTAGTCTTCAATTAATTGTTTTTTCTTGTAGGCTTGAGAAAGGGGCCATAGTTTGCCCCGAAAGCGCTTGCCGTAATAAATGTGAACATAAAACTTGACGACCTCTGCTTCCCTCTCCACAACATACCAACAAAATGACTACAGCAGAAGTACAGAACAACATACTAAAATTAGTTGTAGAATCGACTCCCGAAGTTTTTCGGTCCTTAACAAGGGGCACCCTGTATATGGAGCATACATTGATATTTCCCGCAATCCACGGTGTGGTTTAGATGAAGGACCTCACATCTAGCTCGAAACATCATTTTGATTTAGGGGAATTCTAATCCATCTTCAACGTACGGAGTAGTCAGCGTCAATCCTTGTACGCCAGATGAAAATCTGCTGCACACGCTCTTATTTGGAGTTCCCCCAAAACTCTTTCCTCACGTTTCCCCCCAGAAAACTAAGAAAGTCATTTAGCCTTCTTAAATAAAGGTAATGTTCTCATTTGAGAACGGAACGAGATATTTTAATTCCGCCAACGGATTTCTTTTCAAGATTGCCGTAGAATTGTGGGCAATTGGTTCCAAAACCAGTGCCTTGTTCTGATGCCATATTTCGCTATTTTTTGCCCAGTAACAATTTTCCTCTAAAGAACATTTATAGTGATAAAACAACCGCGGAACTTATTCGGATGAAACGGCCGGCTGGTTGTTTGAGGATCTTTACCAAATAATCGGAAAGTTTAAGGGTATGAGAAAACACATTCAAACCCCTTTTCCAGATAGGGGTGTTTCTCGGAATGCAGAAGAGCTTTTTAATGAAAATCTTAGGATTATTTCTGCTTTATCCATCTTGAAACATTCCTGTTATATTATGTTATTACAGTAAATATAAATACCTATTACATTAGATAATATTATATATTGTTTGTTCAGAAGAAGAGCAACGCAAGTCTAAAATTAGTTGATACCTCTCCATTTGGCCACTTTATTACCCAGTATCAATAACATAAATCTTCAGCCATCAGAGTAGCAATTTTCGCGCCGATCCCGCCCCTCTAAACTCTGGACCGTTCTTTTATTCACAACCTGCCGAATCTACTTCGCAACAGATGGTATCAAGATGTTTTATGCATTCATCTATACGATCGAGACTTCTACTTCTTCGGGAAAATCGTATTTCGATTGTTATGGCCGTTTACAGGAGAGAATTGTGTGGCATTATTTTCTGAGTAATCTAACCCGTTGGGTGCCATATCTCGGAAAATTTCGGATCAAGGAATATAACAATAGATTTAGCAGTGTATTGTGACTCTTCGAGCTTTAGATTATGAAAATTCACGATTTGTTCGAGGCATCGAACAGAATGAGATGAAGTTCAAGAAAACTCCTTAACAATGCTACACACATTACTTTACAGTCGTGCGTATTGCTGCGGAAATATCGCAGGCGCAAACTCCTTCTATTCACAATCCTAATACGACAATACAACAAAATAAAAAGAAATTTTATTTAAGAAAATACTCTATACTAACTTTTGAATGGCAATAGTGTGGGGCGGATGGCAAATTTTGTCACATCTGCTAAGGGAATTCAACTGGCATGTACTTTGATTGTTGTAAGCTTTGTTATTTGCTGGATTTGTCGATTAGCACATTTTATTTATTTATTGTACAAACGGGCGAGCCCAATTACAAAGTAAGTAAAAAAACATCGGAAATAGCAATCATGCATTTAGTGAAAAAGAGAAAAAAAAGTAGTGATAAAAGGAATAACGTCTTGTGGCTTGGCAATTAAACAAAAAGGATGAAACAAACATATTGTTTAGTGATGCATGCATTCCAGGGGACGTCCCATTGGATAAGCATTAGATCAGTTTACCCAGTTGTTAAGTGATAAAACTGTTTCACTCGATGTAATTTATTTATTACTTTAGGCAAGAAATACTGACCCCCCCCCCCCCACCATTATCCACCTTAACATTTCTAGCGGCATGGGAGCCTCGAATCTGAAGAGCATTTTAAAATCCATGATCTACGATACCCAACATGCGAATTCGAGTTCACCCGGCACCACCCCAACGCCAACAATGGTGCCAGTCTGGCACCGAAGCGGAAATACGTCGTAACATTGAACTTTCATCTGTTAGTTTTGGTAGGCAGTCCGTCGAAGTTCACATCCGTATTCAAGGTGAAACACAAAAAAAAACACGAAATAAGCGGTTTATAGCATCATGGCACCATATCTTGGCACCATGGTGGTACAGAGAATAATTCATGAAAATTCGGAGGTATAATGAGAATTTTTCCTCAATTTCAAAGCTTGGGTACAATTAGTAAGCAGTAAAGGAACCAAAATATTGAAAAATCGGATATTTTGTGAATATTATCCCCCCACTCACCCCCTCCCCTTGCGAATTTTGGTACTCTGGTAAAATCATGTACAACTCGGAAGTTATTTGAGTCAAACAAAAAAAGAATCACGCAAATCGGTTGGAAATTGAGGCCTGGGCAGAGTTTACAAGATTATGCACGCAAACGCACGTTTTTTAAGCATTAACCCCCCCTTTCCCCCTCTTTAAAAGCAAAATCCAAAATTCCGGCGCCGTAGTGCACAACTAGATAGTATTTCGCGTCAAACGAAAAAAGAACCAGGAAAATCGTTTGAGAACTAAGACCTGGGCAGAGTACACAAGATTATGCCCAAAAACGCACGTTTTTCGAGCATTAACCCCCCCTTTCCCCCTCTTATAAGGCAAAATTCGAAATTCCGGCGACGTAGTGCACAACTAGATAGTTTTCCGCGACGAACAAAAAAAGAACCAGGAAAATCGGTTGAGAACTAAGGCCTGTGCAGAGTACACAAGATTTTGTTACACACACACACACAGACATACACCTATGGTTTTTTTCGCGGATTTGGATTCAGAATGGTCTAAAAAGGATTACTGTGTGGTTATTTTTTTTTTTCTGTTGAGTGTTGTCCTCCTTCACCCCAGATCGATCGCATAAGGACGCCCAAGTCTTACTGTGGGACGCCCTAAAAAAGGCACTGTGAAAAAGTAAAACTCACTTTGATGGCCAAAAACTCACTTGGATGGGGTGAAAATATGACAGATTTAGGGGTGTCTAATAAAAAGGTGAAGAATTGATGACAGTCTTGAATTCGTTGAAAGAGCTGGTGAACATATGGAGATCTTGATAGAGGGATAAAAGATGATTTGCTGGGCGTGGTATTCTGTGGAGTGGACGGTGTTGAAAATAGTTGTACGGGGAGAATGAGACGAAGAATGGGTGAGAGAGGCGCTTGGAGACTTGAGGAACCCTGAGGTTTAACCAAGACAGAAGGTCGGGCGAGGAGATCCTGTTGTGGAGCAGCTTGTGCAGGAAAGACATGTCTGCCAGCAGTCGGCGCTTCTCCAACGTCTGAAGGCGGCATCTACCAAGGAGAGCGTCGTAGTCGATTTCATCCCCAGAAATACCAAGCTTGTAGGCTACGTAACGGAGAAATCGCCGCTGAACTCTTTCCAGGGTATACTTATGGGTGGCATAAAAGGGAGACTACACTTGAGAACCATACTCCAGCTTTGGTAGAACCAAGGCCTTGTATAGAAGTACAATTGGCTCAACCTTAGTGAACTCTCTAGTGTTCCTCTTGATAAAACCCAGGGTTCTCATCGCACCAGCCGCAGCAACCTCGACATGCTTGTTGAAATTGAGCTGCTCATCACAGACGACTCCCAGATCCTTTATCTCCTTAACTCTCAAGAGAGGGGCACCACAGAGGTGATAGTTGTGAGTCAGGTGATGGTCGCTTCTATGGAAAGATATAACTGAGCACTTAGCAGGGTTTAGAAATAGGTGGTTATCTGAACACCAAGCCTCCAAAAGATGAACAGACTCTTGCAGGGCATCACAATCCTCGGGTGAATTCACATGGTCAAAAAGCTTCATGTCGTCGGCAAACAGAAGGCACCTGACCCCTGGGCGAAGAACCTGAACTACACTGTTAATTCCCAAAAGGAAACACAGAGGGCCAAGATGACTTCCCTGAGAAATCCCAGACGTGGCACAAAAGGGACCCGATAGTGCGCCCTTGACCCGAACACAAAGCTGCCTCCCAGTCAAATAGCTGGCAATCCAATTCAGGAATGATCCATGCACCCCCAGCGATCCCAAAAGAGACAAAAGGTGCTTGTGAGAGAGCTTATCGAAAGCCTTGGCGAAGTCCGTCCAGATGGTATCAGTTTGTAGGCCTCGGTGAAAACCCGCCATAACAAAGTCTTGAAATTCCAACAAGTTGCTGACGGTCGATTTTTTTCGAATGAAGCCATGCTGTTCACTCGCCAAAAATGAAGAGAATTCAGCATTTGGAAATCATTGAAACGATTCGTTCTTGGGGGACTCTCCGACGGGAGGACCTTGGTCCATTGTCGTATTACATGTTTATTTTTTGATTATATGTAACATTTATATTTTCCATTTGTTTTAATGATTTCTTCTTCTTCTTCTCTATGAGATAATAACTTAATCAAGAAACAATTTTCCCGAAAAAACGGCCCTAAATCATCAACTATCCAAAGTTCCGATTGGATTCAACAAGTTGTAAACATTTTGAAAAGAACGTGATCCAACTCATACCAGTAATCGTGAGACTTTCGGATTTATACGGTATAAAGCGGGTTCTTTCTTACGTAAACAGCTACATTGTAAGCGTAATTGAACGAGCAGTTTAAAAGCCTGTTTCGGTATTAAGGAGAGCCGACGCCTTGGACAAACATCAGCCAGCACCATCATTCTTCTCCTAAAAATATGGTTTTTAAGCCTAACACGAGACTCGGTTTATTTCCAGTGTAATTGATCCTGTCGTTAGTATGGGATGTGTCTATGAATAACATCAGAGTTCAGTACTTTACGTACATTTATTGTGGGTAAATAAAATCCGACGATAGGCAAATATTTATCATTCTACTGGCGTAAGTTCTCTCCTTTTCCACAGGTGGTTGCCCTAATGCTTGGAGCGAAAGGTGTTGGGTACTTCCCATCACCGTAGTAACACTGGGTAGTCATGTTGACATACACCTATGACACATATAAAATTTGTATGTCGGGGAAGCAGCAAGTAAGTACAGGGTTTTTCCGAATTACAACATCGAGTTATGTTCGTCAAAATCAACTTTATTTCGACAGCAAAACATTATTATCCGAGAGTTTTGGGTGCCTTATATCCATAATAAAATGTGGTTCATTCAAAAAATTCAATACTGAAAAAACAATACCATATCAAGAATTTTCGAGCTAGAGCCCTTTTGAAAATTTCAATCCTTATTTTTCAGCCCTTAGAAGTGACTGACACCATCCAAAGCTTCAGGGCACAACTTGACCCCAAATGGAGCTTACATAACAAATTTCATCAACATTTTGGAACCCAATGAACTAATGGTGGTGAGAAGGGGTAGGTCGTTTTCTTGTAAGAGAAAAAGAAAAACAGACCAATAAATTCAGGTTCTGTGTCTGTATTGGAATCCTTGTAACGGGCGTAACTGTACGAAGTTGTTGTCCGATTTCGATTAAATTTTCAGGGATTGTGCGAGTTGGGGTGTACACCCTATGAAGTTCATCGCCCTGGAACTGATAGTAGCCACCGCGCATGCGCAAACTTGAAATTCCTTTTTATTTATTATAGAGGCTCTTCCCTTCATCCCTCTCTCCCACCTCCATCTTCCTCATCATCCCTCATCCCTATGGCCGGCGTCGGGTGAGTCCTGGTCGTCCTCCCCCATAATATTTGTTTGTTTTAGCGAATTTTCAAGGAAAATGAAGGTATTGCAATGGCCTCAACATTTTTAAAATGGACTTTTTCGAAAAATTTTACACTGAAATCCGTTGTGGAACATTCTGAAACGATCCTTGAAGTTTTTCCAAAAATCATGTGTGTGTGTGTGTCATTCCGCACGATAACTTGAGTAATTGTTTGAAAATTTTTTTAGTTTTTGCCAAAATGTTCGTAACATCAAACAATAGGTCAAGTTCGTTAGCCAGCAATTTTGGACAATCCAAAGTGGTCCAAAATTCAAAAAAGTAAAAAAAAAATGGGTTTTTCCCGTCCTTTGTGGTTTTAACCTTCAAAATCATGGTAAAATATGGTATATTCGTATTCAGCACAAAATTTCCGATATAAATGCTTTTTCAAAAATGAAAATTGTCCAAAATTAAGAAAAGTATGTATCTATTTATATATATAATGAATACGTGCGTATATTTGTTGTACCCAGAAATGCAGTAGCCGTGTGGGTACTCTATGAGTTCGTAGAGACGAGTAGAACATGAATATGGACTCCTAAGATCTTCAAAGCATACCCAGTGCATACAGTATGTTGGTATGGTAGGTATACTGAAAATCGAAAGAAACCATCAATAGCCATGTGGGTAATCTATGAGTTTGTGGAGACGAGTAGAACGTGAATATGGACTCCTAACATCTTCAAAGCATACCCAGTGCAAACAGTATGTTGATATGCTATACTGAAAATAAAAAAAAACCAAGAATCGTGTAAAAACGGAGTCGAGTAGGTACGTAGAATCAGAAAATCGAATAAAAATTATAAACGCTTGCATACGAGTCTCCAACACATTGGGACATTTTCATGTCAACCACTACACAACAAGGTAGTGAAGTAAGGTTGTTAGTTCAGTTGTTAGTTCATGTACCCAAGCATCAAAATAAGAAAACAGTTGATTGTTCTCTACGCAACACAGTGTTTATTGGTCGCATGAGCAAGTTTTCGTGACGATTTTTCAGTTTATGTGCCAAAGCAAAGACATGAAAATGTCAAAAAAACTTTCTAAAAGAAATTGCTACACCATTGTTCCTTTTCTCAACCATACCTTCAACTGAAGGATTTCTTTGAAAATTCGCTCATTAATTCATGCTGCATGAATGGACTTTTTTTTACATTTTATTTTAATGGCGTGCCCCCTCCGTCAGATAGACCTTTTGTCTTTGAGGGGAGATTTAAAAATAAATAAAAAAAAGTCTGCCAAGTGGGTGTGGCACATAGCTTCCTCGTATCCATAACCCGATTGTATAGATGATCCGATGCATAGTAGTTAATCTCAAAACATCAAAACAAGTTAATCTGTAACATCCCTGAAAATTTCATTGAAATCGGATGGAAAATGTAGAAGTTATGGCCGTTACAAGGAATTCACGTTTGCGCATGCGCAGTGGCTACTATCAGTCCGAAGGTGGTGATCTTCATTGGGGACCATCTAAAACCTAATCCGCATAATCCCTGAAAATTTCATCGAAATTGGGTAGAAAAAGTGGAAGTTATGGCTGTTACAAGGAAATTCATGTTTGCGCATGCGCAGTGGCTACAATCAGTCCGAAGGTGATGATTTTCATAGGGGACCGTCTACACACCAACCCGCACTATCCCTGAAAATTTCATCGAAATCGGATGGAAAATGTAGAAGTTATGGCCGTTACAAGGAATTCACGTTTGCGCATGCGCAGTCGCTTCTATCAGTCGGGGGATGATGAATTTCATAGGGGACCGTCTACACACCAACCCGCACAATCCCTGAAAATTTCATTGAAATCGGACAATAGCTTCGTATAGTTATGCGCATTACAAGGAATTCATGACAGACAGACAGACACACAGACACTGAACCAAAATTGTTCAGAAAGGTCTAAAACGCAAAACGCGAGTGAAAATTTTGATTTTGGAGAACTTTTTTTTTCGACCTTGAAAAGTGAAAACAAAGCTTCCGCTACCTTGGTAGACTCGGAAGCAATAACAGTCATAATTTCTACATTTTCAATCCGATTATGATGAAATTTTCAGGAATTGTACGAATTGGCTTGAAGATGGTTCTCTATGAAAATCATTGCTCTGAATTGATAGTAGTCAACTCAATAGTACTAGCAAACTTGAATTTTCCTGTAACAGTCATATTTTCTTCCCAAATTTGGTGAAATCTTCAGAGATTGTGCAGGTTGACATTTAGATGGTCCCCTATGAGGGTAGTGTAAGGTACTTAGAGATTGATGTTTTGAGATAAGCTTCGTAACAATCAATTCACTTCAATTCAATAATAATTTATTTCCAATAACACATAATAATAAGTAAACATGTAAAATTTAGGAAATTACCCATCCACTGTAAAGCAAACTGCTTTGTGTTGCGGATGGGGAGTGTCATTTCGATCGCACCTACAATTCATCATCGTATACTAGAAATTCACAATATTGAGTAATTATATACATATCTACATGTTTCATAAATTAATAATAATTTGTACAAATTTGGTATAATTAATTGTTATAGGACTGTTATGCTTTTATAAAGTATTTGTTAAGTTTTAAAGATTTTACACTTATATTTATGGTATACGTTTGTTATCGATATATTGCGCTACTTAACACTCACTATGGTACATGATAAATACTAGTCAGATAAGAGGAACATTGGACATGACCAGTCTCTATCAGCCAAGTAAATATACACTTCTTGTATTTTTCTCTCGTATAGTTAGAAGGGCATCTAAGTACTATTGGGACATTTCTCAATGCTATAGGGATTTTGTATGAAATCGTTCTCTTTGAGGATTCTAAATTTATTCGAGGAGCAGGAATTACAGCTTGTGTGTTCAGTCTCACCGAGTACGGGATATCTCTAGCACAGTTAAACCATGCTTCATGTTTATGATAAAACATCAGTATGCATTTTATATATAACTGGTCAAGAGAGTAGACCGGGAGTATGGAGAACAATGCGAATGTACTATATCTTCTATTCTTTCTGGCAATTATTTTCAGTATGGCTTTTTGCCTGACAAACAGAGGGTCGAGCACAGACCTGCTCGCACCACCCCAAGCCAATATCCCAAACGACAAGATTGATTGTACCAAAGCTTTGTAAATATTTAGTGGAGTATCCTGGTGCAGCGCGTTTCGAAGATTGTAAAAAATTGATGGGAATCTCCTCAATTTCGTAATTATATACTTTATATGTTCTTCCCACCTGAGATCCTCATCTATTACTATCCCCAAATATCTATAAGACAAAACTCTATTCAAAATTGGACAATTACACGGACCAGTATAGCTACATGCATGCATCTTTAGTTTATGTTCCACATTCTCTTTGTCTCTTGTTTTGGATATTAGCATATATTTAGAATCGGGTTAAGGATACGAAGAAGCTAAGTACGTACCACACCCTCTTAGCAGAATCGAATGAGACCACCTAGAGCTCTGTAGGATCAACAGTTCAGTCCCTATGAGAACTTGAGGGTTGGACTTACGATAAATCAGAAACACGAGTGTGAATCGCGAAAGAGGAATCTCCGTTCAAATTTTAGCTGACCAACATGCGATCGTCGTTCGTTTCTTCGAGTTGTACTCAGTTTTGCGTTCTTAGCAACCTCTAATAAAATTTTCTAATGAAGGCACCTACAACTCTTTAATTCTTCGAATTGAGTGTGAAGCGTTCATTTCTTCCAAATAAACTTGATTGTGAAGCAAAAATATGGTTGGTAGGTAGTGGCGATGGCAAAGTCGTGTTCTTTGCAGGGGAGTGATCTGTACAGAAACAACACATTGGGACATTTTCATGTCGACCACTACACAACAAGGTAGTGAAGTAAGGTTGTTAGTTCATGTACCCAAGCATCAAAATAAGAAAACAGTTGATTCTTCTCTACGCTACACAGTGAGTCTTTTTTATTTATTTATTGGTCGCAAGACTTGCTTAGTTTTCGTGACGATTTTTCAGTTTATGTGGCAAAGCAAAGACATGAAAATGTCAAAATAACAAACCTATTTGTAATAATTTGCAGCGTTTTTACTTTACCTTGGTTACTTATTACTTTACCTTACTTTTTACTTTACCTTGATTACTTATTACTTTACCTTGGTTACTTATTACACGTCAACACACAATAATACCACGATTTTACCTTGGTTACTCATTTCAATATTTCCTAATTATTCAATTCCTTATTCAATAATTACCTATTATTTTACCACGATTTTTACCACGATTTTACCTTGGTTACTTATTACTTTACCTTGGTTACTTATTACACGTCAACACACAATAATTACCACGATTTTTCAGTTTATGTGCCAAAGCAAAGAAAAATGTCAAAATAACAAACCTATTTGTAATAATTTGCAGCGTTTTTACTTTACCTTGGTTACTTATTACTTTACCTTGGTTACTTATTACACGTCAACACACAATAATTACCTTGGTTACTTTACGTTACTAAGCAAAGACATGAAAATGTCAAAATAACAAACCTATTTGTATTAATATGCAGCGTTTTTACTTTACATATTTACATAATAAGTTTGAAGCACCCTCGTACATCCAATGCTCTAAAATAATGTTATTTAAGTTTCTATTGGATTCATTCATTCATAATAAAATACTAAAAAACCAAACTAATAAAACATACCAATCCAAAACCAAACAGTTTCGTGTACGTACAATGGTATAATCTACCGTATTAATCCTGATAAAAACCCCCTATAGAATCAGTTTCTGCGAGTGCTCTCCAACCACCGGATGAAACTTAGGTGCCGAATAGGAACCGCTTGAATGCTATTAAGGACTTGGAAAATCCCGGGAAACCTGATTTGAATACTACGGGATTATCGTACGGTGGAACACCTCCAGGAACTCGCCGTTGTTGGAAGTAGTATGCGCTGGTGTTAATACTAGAATTTATTGCCTCGTTATTCAAACCCATCCAAATCCCGAAGAGAGAACCTCCCTAGGAGATTTCGTATAGATTAAATTCTCACTATTGTCCGTTTCATCTTGAATGTAAGTACAAGAGAAACTCCGAAAAGGAACCAGTTAGGTACGTGGTAGTACTCGGTTTTTTGTTTTTGGTGTTCAATTTGTTTTTCAATTATCGATACCTTAAAGCAGAAAGGGACCATGTCCATCCATCTTCCGCATTTTAATTTTTTTTTCAACTTCAGAAAAACTCAAATTTAACAGAACTATTAATGACCTTCTTGACGATTATAGCTCGAAAATTTCTTGAAGATATTAAAAAGTTTGGTGTAATTTAGGAATTGTGCACTGGTGATAACTTCTTTTGCGTTTTTCTCAAAACTCCGTTTTGGGACATAGCCCCTTTGTGCTTTAAGGTATCGTTATGAGGGTCTGTTGGTTTCCTTTTTACTATTGAATGAATGAAATAAATATTTATTCCTCAAAAAGTACCTATTTACAAAAGGTTAGCATAATATAAAATCAATCGTAAGAAAGAATTGCATGGAATTATAGGATGGTGATAACATGTCCAAACGCAAGAATGTGAAAAAACGTGACCTGCATCAAGTACTTTGTGAATGCGGCTAATGTTCATTCCATGGTACCTTTATCGCTCACTATATCGATAGTACAATTGAGGAGCGTGATTCCAAACGTACTGTATCAGTTTTGGTCAAACGTGAGAAAAACGCGAAAAAGTTACACTGTGCGCCGCACAGTGGGGCGGGAGTGGAAAAAATCCATTTTTGCAAAGTGACTAAAAAAAGAAATGTAATGTGGTTTTCTCAAAGTCTATTACCTGTAGAATTAGGGTGTGAAGGACCTTCAGTGTTTAAAAATTGTTTTCACTGCTAAATGGGGGCTCAAACCTGATATTTCGAGATTTTAAGCACTTTGAGATTGGAATTTGAAAATTTCCTAACACATTCTATGTGTTTCAAAAAATTGAAATAAAATTATTTAATGTTGGATATATATGTAATACAGCTAATTTTCAAGCTAAAATGTTTTGAAAAACTAATTATTTTTTCAAAACATTTTAGCTTGAAAATTAGCTCCAGATTTGGGGTTTTACAGCGAATAAGTGCTTTGGAGGAGTGGAAAACCCAATCTTCGCCTTCCTTTGGTTTGACTCATTTTTTTTTCTTAAAGTTCTGACCATTATTAAGAAGCTGTAAACATTTCATCGCCGTATTCCACCGAATTCAGGCGTAATGGATTAATGTGCGATTAAAAATAAAGCGAGACCTCCGTCTCTGCCGTCACTCCACCCATTTTTTGCATCTGAGTAAAACCCTTCCAAGGGCTGTAACTTCTACATTTTCCTCTCGAATTCGATGAAATTTCCAGGGATTGTGAATGTCGGCATGTAGAAGGTCCCCTATGTGGGCTGTTAGCTACAAAGTGTCGAGAAATCATAGACTACAAAGGATATTGTACCGTTTGCTCGACCTTACACTGGATAAAGTTCTTTTTGAAAAACGGATAAGAGTCTGCCAATGTGCTGGATATAGTACCTTTCAAATGAAATGGAATATTCACCTTCGTTTTCCAAGGGACTATCGTTTGCTCCTTAAGATCGTTTTTTTTTTGTGAAGACCTACCTCCTAAAACCCTGGGAAAGTGTTAACTCAAATTCGATGAAAATGGTCTTATACTTCTTTATACTTTTTGGAATCAAATTCCTCAATTATAGCCACATTTTCTACCATTTTAAATTCATAATCGAAGGAATATTACCCAAGCTAAAGGAGTGGGTTACAAAGATTTGACTTCGATGATTCCAGGACTTGTTGAAATATGTTACATTTTCGACAGACATGAAAAACGGAGGATGGTCTACCTTTTGTTTATATTAATCTCTGCGTGTATACAAACAATATTTCACTCATTATTAAGGGATCCTCAAACAGCAATTAGGGCAGCGTGTTGACATTCGTTCAGATTTGAAAGATACGCGATAAGCAGGGAGTAATGACAGCGACTCCGCACCTGACCTAATATTGACGTTCATCCACAGTAAGTGATGCGCCCCAGTTTATTGAGAAGGAATAGTTTGTCAACACGGAATTTTCATTGACTTTCTCAGAATGAAAAGTCAATTGTCAATTATAGCTGTGAAAGCAGAATATTTTGGTATAATATGCATACAATAACATATAGATATAACATACAGTCATATATTTACGATAACAAACTCAAGAAACCCAATTTTGTTCAAAATCAAGTTGTCACCCACCTTTAGCAACATAGGTAGACAGGTACCTACAGTTTTATTGAACAAACTAGCCAAATTCAGCAGGCTTCAAAATCGAAAAAGGGATCCCCTCTTCTTTATGTCGTGTGTACTTAGCCCAAGTTAATCCTTAACTTGGCAATGTAGCTTTAAAGCAACATTCAAAAGCTTCAATAATAATAATCATAATAATAATCTCAGAGGCTCCGAACACAAACTAACTTCTCTTCTACAGTTAAGACCATTGAAGAAAAGCATGGCATCTCCCTCGGCCCACGTGAAGCCTTCCACGTGGAGAGTCAGTACAGTAGGACAGTAGGATGAACCTGGTGAACGAGATAAAAAACGCTGCAAATTATTACACAATGGTTTATTATTTTTCTATATAGATCACTCGTCTACAAAATCACCAACCATCCAATATGAAGGAAAACAAAAAAAAAATCAAAAAAATCAAAATCACCAACCATTGATTGCATTTTGGTCAGCTCTAATTTGAACGAAGATTAGGCCTCTTTTTTTTCAAAATTTAAAGATTCACACTCGTCTTTTGATTTATATATATATATTTCAATATAAACTCTTAAATTTTCGTAGGGAGCGAACGGTTTGTCCTACAGAGCTCCGCGTGGTCTCAAAAAATTCTAAAAATTCTAAAAAATTCTAAAAAAATACCAAATTTTATCAAACTCGGTCAACGCTAAGTGGCAAAAGTGCCGCGTACGGCGGACGGCGGACGGACGGCCAAATTTTTATTCGATTATTGGATTCTACGTACCTTGAAACGTAAACCATCAAATTTTGAGGGGGTGTTAAAATTTTTTTTTTTCTTGGTCGATTCCAAAGGTTCATTATTGAAAATAATAAACCAAAATGGACAGTCCACTCTCTCGGAACTAAGAATTACTGCACTTGAGACACTGCATGAATGGTACCCTGCCCCCCTATGGCTCCGAGTATATTCAGACGGATCAGCTAAGAATGCTACCCGGAATGCTGGGGTATTCAACTGCCTTCCAAATAAGAGCGCCTGTTGAAGTCATTGCCACAAATTTTGATGGTGAGGTCTATAAAGACTCCGTACTTGTCAAAGTACAAGTTAACTTTATTCGTGCCAACATGGCAAATCTACAGAATTACAATAATTAATGTTTACATTGTCCGTAGCAACACGGTTGTCGTTTCCATAGTTCCTTACAAGGTCAAAGCTATTCAGCTGGCACTGGAAGAGTGCGTGAAGCTTGACAGGCCTCCCAATATTGTTATCCTGGTTGACTCACAGGCAGCGATTACTGCAGTAGCAGGTATTGGTCAGGCAGGTGACTGATGCTGTTCGGCAATGCAGAGTGCTAGCCGATACTTTGCTGAATAAAGGCATCCGGCTTTTACTCCAGTGGGTGCCCTCCCACTGTGGACTTCATGGAAACGAAATGGCCGATCAGCTCTCAAAGGAGGGATCACCGAAGACCCAGACAAGAGCTCCTCTATCCCATTATGCAGCAAGACGTGAGGTGCAACGACAGGTATTGGAAGCAGTTGCTGTGATGCCCTGATAAGGAAACCTGGGCGAATCGCGTCGAATCTTCCTCGCAGTGTTGGAGTGGCCTGCTTTCGCACCTTCACAGGCCACGACTTTCTTCAAAAACATCTCCGCCGTAAAGGGCGTGAAGGGGTCCCCATTATGTGAGCTCTGTGGGGCAGGAGAAACGGATGGGGACCACTTGGAGCTTTGATGTGTCTGCGAGATGTGAGAGCATCCATTGTTGATGAGGATACTTACCATCGTACTGCTAATTCATATTGTGCTGCCAGATGTCGTATGGCTAAAATTGCCACATCGACTCGGCGTAATTTAAAAACGCTGCAAATCATTGCTCAAAGGTTTATTATTTTCTGTATAGATCACCCTTCTGTATAGATCACTGGTTCTCCATCAATAGCACCTACCACCATCTGTATTCTCCATTGACCCGCCCTCTCAAATTTCAGCTTCCTGCGTTCAACAGAAGAGGAAATGGCCTTGGAGCTCACTCAACTGATCAGTGACCACTCAGGCGCCTTCAGCATTCTCCATTGACCCGCCCTCTCAAATTTCAGGTTCCTGCGTCCAACAGGAGAGGAAATGGCCTTGGAGCTCACTCAGCTGATCAGTTACCACTCAGGCGCCTTCAGCAATCTCCATTGACCCTGCCTCTCAAATTTCAGGTTCCTGCGTTCAACAGGAGAGAAAATGGCCTTGGAGCTCACTCAGCTGATCAGTGACCACTCAGGCACCTTCAGCAATCTCCATTGACCCGCCCTCTAAAATTTCAGCTTCCTGCGTTCAACAGGAGAGGAAATGGCCTTGGAGCTCACTCAGCTGATCAGTGACCACTCAGGCGCCTTCAGCATTCTAAATTGACCCGCCCTCTCAAATTTCAGGTTCCTGCGTTCAACAGGAGAGGAAATGGCCTTGGAGCTCACTCAGCTGATCAGTGACCACTCAGGCGCCTTCAGTATTCTCCATCGACTTTTGATTATGGAAATTTGATTACTGGTTACGCAGAAGGCAAAACTGTATACAAATCGAAGAAATGAACAGCGATCGCATTTTAGTCAGAAAAAATTTCAACGGAGATTAGACCTCTTTTGCGATTCACACTCATGATTCTGTTTTATCGAAGGAAAACCTTCAAGTACTCGTAGGGACCGAACGGTTTGTCCTACAGAGCTCCGGGTGGTCTCAAAAATTTTTAAAAATTCAATACTATTTAAAATTGGTGAAAAAACGAAAAAACTCGTACCTTTATTTCGAGAGTTTTCGAGCTAGGGCACTCTTGAAAATTTCAACCCTTAATTTTCACCCCTTAGAAGTGACCTACATCAACCAAAAGCTTCGCGGCACAACTAGACCCCAAATGGAGCCCATATACCAAATTTCATCGAAATCGGTCCATGGTAACTAAGAAAAATGCCGCGTACGGCGTACGGCGGACGGACGGAAATTTTTTTATTCGATTTTCGGATTCTACGTACCTTGAAACGTAAAACATCAAATTTTGAGGGGGGGTTAAAATTTTTTTTTCTTGCTCGATTCCAAAGGCTTATTATTGAAAATAATAAACCAAAAAAATCAACAATAATCAGTCTTCCCACTTTGGTGAAAAAATCCTAAAACATGATTTTTCGATTATTCCTTTTCCCCTCTTAAGTGATAATCCTGGAGATATGGATAACCAGCCAAAAATGCTCCAGTGTAGGTTTTATCGTTGTTTTTGATGGAAAACCCATGGAAGGTCGGGTATCCTGATCAGCTCCGAAAATAACACTTTGGTAGGTATGTTTCTGGCCATTTATCTCTGTTATTATGAATCCAGTTATGTAGCATTTTCCCCCAGTTATGTACCAGTTTCAGGAGAATGGTTTTTAATACCTAATTTCTAAAATGTATCTTAATATCGAGTTTGTTGAAGGTTCTAGTTAAACGCAACATGAGCGTCAGCATCTTGGCGTCTGTATCTGTAATCCATGTAATGCCCCGATATATTGGTATCTTGGCAATGTAGCTTTAAAGCTACATCTGTAAAACGCTGCAAATTATTACACAATGGTTTATTATTTTTCTATATAGATCACTCGTCTACAAAGCCACCAACCATCCAACATGAAGAAAAATATTGATCGCATTCCGGTCAGCTTTAATTTGAACGGAGATTAGGCCTCTTTTGCGATTCACACTCGTGTTTCTGATTTATCGTACGTAGAACCCTTTAATTCTTGTAGGGAGCGAACGGTTTGTTCTACAGGGCTCCGCGTGGTCTCAAAAAAATTCTGTAGAATCTTAAATTGAAGGAAAAAATACCTTTATATCAAAATTTTTTGAGATAGGGCGCTTTCAAAATTTCAAAATTTATTTTGGAACCCTTAGAAGTGACCTACATCAACCAAAATCTTCGGGGCACAACTAGACCCCCAAATGGAGCCTACATACCAAATTTCATCAAAATCGGTCAATGCTAAGTGGCAAAAGTGCCGCGTACGGCGAACGGACGGCCAAATTTTTATTCGATTTTTGGATTCTACGTACCTTGGAACGTAAACCATCAAATTTTGAGGGGGTGTTAAACATTTTTTTTTGTTGTTCGATTTCAAAGGTTCATTATTGAAAATAATAAACCAAAATTGACGATTGCGATTGCCATTTTTGTGACCAATGTGACGCTTTTTCGCGGCGTTATTTCGTTTATGTGCCAAAGTAAAGACATAAAATGTCAAAACATTGTTTCAACACAATAAATTATCTATCTATCTGTCGTATTCACCTGAACGTCTGAACTAATTTAGAAGTTGTGGTCGTAAATAAGTACGACTTTGCGTCGTACGATGACCTCTTATCGCGTTCATGATACGATTCCAATTAGGACGAGATACCTTGCAACTCTGAAATGCGAAATGCAAATTTTGGAGGATCTATTTTTTTGTCCTGCTGCACGAATATAAAGCTCCCTCTTTGAAGAAGCGAAGGTGGAATAACATCTTCTATGGAGGCTAAAGGGCTACAACAAATTCAGAACTTTTGAAACTCTCGCAGTAATTATAATTTGTTCACATTCAGTTTGAAATTGTCATTATTTTCGATCCCGGGAACGAAGTCGCTTTGTCAACGTTAGGTTACGAACATGGAAATATTGCAGCCTCTCCACGGAGCATCAGAGAACTGAACAGTCCTCTCGGTAAATAAATTGAGCGCATTATATTTACAATAGTTACAAGTCCAATCTTGCCCAAATGGGTCATTATATTCTAAGGGCACGGGAGCAAGAGTGACGGTTTTCTGGGAAGTATCCTATCACATTTGTACGCCAATCGCAGTTTTATAATATCTTTTACACTCAGTCCAACGTTAGGGGTATCCCTCAATGGTGCATTCGGTATCTGAAACAAAACGATGAGTTCGACATTATTAGAAAGTTCAAAAATGGGTGTTTAGCATCGCTACGTCATAATGTTTTTTTGCCTGAGTTCACAAATAAAATTCTCCTGTAAGTAAATCAAAGAGAATACCGAATACTATGGAAGTCAGCCTGTTGTCGTGAACTCAGCATTGGAAAGTCAACAACACTGCTTGGGAGGTAAAAGTTACGATATTGAGCCAAAGTAAATAATAAGATTTTCTGGCAGGGTCATTATACAAATTCCTTTCTAAGAACAGCACATGTAGTATATTGTCTAAACTATTATTCAAGTCATAACTGCCTACCTTTTGTATCTGTACCTTCTATTCCTTTCGTATTTTATCATATGTGAGGCGGAAAGCGAAAAGGGACCTCTTGTCGGCGTTCGTCGAAATGGAGTTATTGCTATTCTCTCAATCCATATAGATTTATGAAGAATTTAAGACCAAAAGCACCCTTGTAGCTCAAAAAATGACAAAGCTGCAGTATTTCAGTGTTTTAAAACAGAAAAAATGGATTTTGAGAAAAACGACCATAAACTTCAAAATGCTGTGAGCTACCGCTCACTGAAATACCATCAACAGTGGCGGAGCTAGGCTAGGTTAGCCTCCCTCCTGAGACTCCCCAGACGAGCGGGACACCACCTCCAGCCGAGCGTCCAACTCCCCGACGAGGAGGGACAGCTGTCTTCCTCGTCAGCCAATGAAAACCCTCCACGCACAACATCTTAGTGGAGGGTGGGGAGTCACACCGGAATTTCCAGAGAATTCAACGGCTTCGCTTTAGTCCAGTTCAAAACCTCAGACAGAGCGGTAGCCGCGAGCCCAGCCCACTACCTCTTCTGCTCTTCCCCCCCAGTCTCTCCTTGTGCGCACGTTAAACTCCACAAAGTCGACATAAAACCTACCTCGTACTCTCGCCGCGAAGACCCTGCAGCTCCAGCGAAGACGACCTCATACTTCAGCCACGAATCTAACAGATTTCCTTCAGGCCCTGTCAGAGTGAGTGCACAAACCTATTTTACTATAAAGCTTTGGCCAAAGTAGTGCAGTGATAGAGAACCATACTAGTAATTGTAGACACGAAAACGAAACGAAACCTAACTTTAACCCTGAACTGCTTTTTGTTGATAATATTGGACTTGGACAATGATGAATGAGAATGGAAATGATCTGTAACAAACGCACGGAATTGTATAAACATATCTTAATTGTGACTGTTTCATGTCTAATTTGAGTCGCCCTTCAGGCTTTGTCTTACCTTGTGCTTCACACAACCGCCATAGAACTTGTTAATAAATCAAAGCTAGTAGTTGCAAACCTTGTAGTTTTTCTTGACTTTCCCTGGTTCAGATAATGAGTACGAGGAACGTGCATCGACACACCTCAGGTTCATTTCATAGAATCCCTTCAGGATCACTTAATAAGCCCCTCAGGCCAGACACACTTGTGATCTGTTGCAATTTTCAGCGCCCTTCAGGCAACACAGTTTCGACACAACCTCGCCACAGAGCTTCAAAATTGACTACGCCTCGCCACAAGTAAATATAATCACGCTACCCTTTAACTTAACTTTAGTCATAAGTGTTTTGGTATTTGCTTTTTCTCTTCCCCCACAGAACTCGTGCCGAAATTGTTCAACGATTAACGACACAGTCGTCACTCGTTGAACGATACACTCACGCCTTGGGGACAGTGGTAGGTTTAACCCCCTCCCTCTGTCAACAACGCGAGAGCACGCAGCAGCCTACAATGCTACCTTTTTGTTATTTCTCAGAGTTAAGGAATGATTCAAACTGCTAAATTCACTTCACATTATGCTGTATGTAATCCAATTGAAAAAAAACGGAATATTAAAAAATTACAATAACAAAAAAATGAAATCCAAAAGAAAAAACGCTGCAAATCATTGCTCAAAGGTTTATTATTTTCTGTATAGATCACCCTTCTGTATAGATCACTGGTTCTCCATCAATAGCACCTACCACCATCTGTATTCTCTCTTGACCTTCCCTCTCAAATTTCAGCTTCCTGCGTTCAATAGGATTGAAAATGGCTTCGGAGCTCACTCAGCTGAACAGTGATCTGAGGAGTGAAGAAGATCTCCTCGAATGCTGGAGACGCCTGGAAGAGCACTTCCATTCAATAGAGATTAGACCTCTTTTGCGATTCACACTCATGATTCTGTTTTATCGAAGGAAAACCTTCAAGTACTCGTAGGGACCGAACGGTTTGTCCTACAGAGCTCCGGGTGGTCTCAAAATTTTTTAAAAATTCAATACTATTTAAAATTGGTGGAAAAACGATACCTTTATTTCGAGAGTTTTCGAGCTAGGGCACTCTTGAAAATTTCAACCCTTAATTTTCACCCCTTAGAAGTGACCTACATCAACCAAAAGCTTCGCGGCACAACTAGACCCCAAATGGAGCCCATATACCAAATTTGAACCAAATCGGTCCAGTGTTGCTAAGAAAAGTGCCGCGCACGGCGTACGGCGGACGGACGGAAATTTTTTATTCGATTTTCGTATTCTACGTACCTTGAAACGTAAAACATCAAATTTTGAGGGGGGGGTTAAAATTTTTTTTTTCTTGCTCGATTCCAAAGGCTTATTATTGAAAATAATAAACCAAAAACGGAATAATCAAAGTTAAAATGATAAAAAAATACCAAAAATTCAGGTTTGGCATTTTCGCTTCCGTCTGCCAGTTTCCTAATGCTTTCGCTGATTACTTCCAGTCATTGGTGAAGTAATCAGCAAACACTGCGTAGTCTTCTTCCCCGATTTTACCTCCACCACACACTTCCTTCACAACCCGAAGTATTTCGTCATCCACGTGCTCAGACATTGTAAATATTCGCAGGGAAAATAACTTTCTTTACGATAGGACGCAAATAATTACCATGGAAGCACGAAACATGTTGTAAACAAAAAATCCAGGTGGTAATGAAAGGTTTATAACCTCCACTTTATCAAGGGACCGACAAGAGGTCCCTTTTCTTAAATCGATATTTTCTTATTTAGGTTACTTTCGATTCGATTCGATCTTTCAGGCCTATACACTTGGGTTCTAGAGGTTCCAAGGATCAATAATCGATAAAAAGTGAAAAATCGATACTTTCGACCTTCTTCCAGTTTTTAGCCTTCTCCTCGAAATCAGCTTTGCCGACAAGAGGTCCCTTTTCGCTTTCCGCCTCACATATTCTGTATCACAATATAGGTATGCATTCATCCATTTATGTATCATGATACATATAAATAAAATTACTCGAGAAGAGATTGTGAAAAACCATTTTAATAAAAAACGTAGTTGAGAAGAACGTTGTCTAGTTACTAACGTTATTGTTTGTTACTGGTGATGACCTAACAATCGAAATCAATTTAACTTGTAACTCATTATTTTCGTGGAAATAGACAACGTTCTTCTCAACTCCGCATTTTATTATCATAATACATGTATTTATCAATTTATTAACCCAGAGGGAGCAGCAAAGATCCCACCCTACAGCACGGGCCAAGCCTGACGTCGCACAGTACTGTGAGTACCTATGAGTTAAAAATCAGAAAAACGAACGTATTTTAGTACTGGAAGGGAGTGCAAGAACCTATCCCCAGATAGTCTTTGAGCACGTTTAAATAGGTTTCCTGATCTCACAAGCCTCCTACGGATCACCAAAGGGCAAGTTCTGCGATCATTCATGTTATTAACTCATTTCACCCAGAACGCTAACGATGAACTCCTGCTCATTATGAGTGCGGGTACCGTCATATCAACAAGTTGGGTCTTATTGCTCTTCATGACGAGTCACGGCATAAGTATGTGCTTTATTTACGTTTTTTAATAATTTTTGAAGTATGAATTTTTCCTAAGCAAATAATTCCCAATTTTTCTTCTTAAACCTTAACATTAAATAGTGAATTTCTCAAAAAGAGGAGAAATGAGGAATTAGAGCTCTTGATGAATGTTTTCTGACTCTATCCCTTGACTCAATCCCGTTAGAATTTGCTGCGGCTTGCCGCGACTTTTTTTTCTATGAAATTTTCAATACGAATAGAAAGCTTTTTGAAAAATTAAAGTCGCGGGAAAGTGTGAAGAGAAAGCCACATCCTCGCATTTTTCATATCAACAGAATAGCACAGAAAAGATTATGAAGTCATCAACCAGTATCTGATTAGGGATAACTTCATTGAGACGACCACCATCCACAGACGCTATGGAACTGAGTTGTGGAAGCGCTCTCTCCAGCATCAGCAGCGCTAATGACAGTGACGATTTAGATTCATCATTCAGTCTAATGCACTTCTAAAGACATATAATTATTACCTATGTTTCGGTACCTAAACTTTTGTAAAATTGGTGAAATGTTAACTTTTGTTTTGAATTTAAAATTTCAATATTTTTAATAAACTCCTTCTAATATTATTTATTGTGCAATTTTCTTTCCTTAAAATATGAAGTAGTATGAAATCCATGATCAGAGCAACCTTCTCTATCAGAACTCTCCACAAATTGATTTTTGATCACTTGATCCATAAACTCACAGTATTGTGCGTCGGGTAGGAATTCTGAGCAAATCGCATCCCTTTATGCATTGTTCTTCTTGTAAAAATTGTACAAAATAGAGCCAATAAACAAATATCTTCTGGTTGACGACATCCCACCTTCTCTCATCTTCCAATTAGCTATTTTAATAGGGTTTAGTTTAAAAGATCATTTCGGGGAGTAGGTACAGCAGTCAATTAGATTTTAGTGAAAGAACAAGAAGTATTTCGATCCTTCACAATTCATGTAATCAAGACGGCTTTATGTTATAACATAAATTTAAAAACTTCAAATTTATAAGATTTAAATATTAAATTTATAAACTTTAATTTAAAACTTATAAATCAATAAATTCATCTAGACTAGAATCTCGCATCTGAAGTTTGTCGGATGAGGCACCATTAACTTTGGATCTCACACCCAAGCCAATGTGTGCCACATCTAAGGGTAGCTGAACTATTTGACTTGGACGTCACATCCAAAGATAAGGACAAATCCTTTCCTACGGATTCTCCTTGGATGTGGCATCCAAATCTTGGGTGCTCATGTACAAAGAGTTTTCTCAGTGAAGGTTCGTGTGCTACCGACCTATTCTATGTAGTTTATAATTTTCTATTGTTTTATGTTTTTATTATTCTACTTACCTTCGATACCATCGTATGCAATTTCCTTCCGTTTACAACTTTGCCGAAGGCCTTGGGATAGTACAACATCAGGCTGTCCTGGTCAAAACCTAAATTGAAATCTGTGAAGTCCTTCTCCGACATTTTGCCAAAATTAGCTGCAGCTTTTGCAGCTGAAAATCACGTAGTACAGGAAATGTTATCAGAGACCTAGAAGGTGTAAGCTATGAGCAAACAATATCAGTACCTATACCATACTTATGTACTATTATTTTCCTGCAGTTCAGCATAACTCTTGTTTTGATTCTACGCTATAAAAGCTTTGTGATCGTGCAACATGTGAAATAAATCCAAGTTCACCTAAATCAGAAATTTTCTCGTGGTTTTGTTTTTTGTATTATTCTTGTCTACTTTATCTTTCTTTGGCGGATTATGAACAATTGGTTGCGCGCGTGTCTGTCTGTCGCTCTATGGTCAATCCCAGACAGAACTGTGAGAAATCATCGACCAATTTTGGGAGAATTTGACAGCAGGAAAGTTGGGTTTACAGGGTAATTGGGCTTCGAGGCTTCGTTTACTAATTTCACGGCGATTCGATCACTAGGAGCCATGCACTCGTGAAAAACGCCAAGTTGGGTGCGGACTTCCTCTTATAGAATGACATGGATATTCAGATGAATAGATTGAGAGAAAATAAAATAAACAAAAAGGTAAAATCACGCTGCTGTTTATTCCAAGTTGATGGAATGGAGACTAACCAGCTTCATCACTGAAAATAGACGTCAGTATAAACGTACAAAGATTGAGAAAATTTCATGAAAATTGGTCCATGAGAACCGGGCAAGTGCCGCGTAACGGACTCAAAATTTTTTATTCGATTTATGGATTCTACATACCATAAATAAACCATCAAATTTTGAAAGAGGCTTACGTTTTTGTTTTTCTTGCTCGATTCCGAAGTTTCACTATCGGAAAAAACGACAGACGGTAGACCAATAGTTCTACAGTCAGATCATTTAATGACTACTAATTTTACGCCATATTTTTCCACAACAAATTTTTTAATGTTAAATTCGTGACAAATGTTCACAAGAGATTTTTGTTAAAATGAACATGGTAACGCTTTCTTGAGTCGTGACGTGACGATCGGTCGCGAAAGGTGCGATATCGTCGGTGAAACTTCAACAGGCTATAAGTAAATTTTTCGCCAAAATGAGTTAGGCTTCATTCTTTACAGAAATTTTCGTGCCGGGTTGACTGAAAGAGTCAGTTTCTCGAAAAAAAACCTACTCCTAGAACTCCTAGTAGTAGTTTTTTCGATAAACTGACTACTCCAGTCGATCCGGAACGAAAATTTCTATAAAGAATGAAGCCTAACTAATTTTGGCCAAAAATTTACTTACAACATGTTGTTGTTTCACCGACGATGTTTTTCCCGTGACGGTCGGAGAATAATGAAGAACCTCCTATTAATCAGTATCAAATTATAATAATAAACCAAAATGATTTAATAAGATGGATGAATGAATTTTCGAGGCTATATGTAGTGTATCTAACTTGAGTTCTCGTTCTACAATTGATACGTTTTTGGATTGAAATTATGTTTATTCTTATAGTTTTTGCAACAGTTATGCAAAACCTAATGGATTAGCTTGACCCGTCCTGCTATTTCAGACGGTTTAGCATGGAACATGCTATAGCTTTGGACTAACTACGTGGGAGGGGTGACGAGGAGAAGGTGGGGCGAGTTCCACCCATTCCTCCCCTCCGCCGAAAAGCGCTGCTAAAGCATGTTTCATGTTTCTTGAATTTTAGCCGAAGGCACTGTGTAGTTTTAATCACAAAGGGCCAAGTTTTAATTCGATTTTTGGATTCTACATACCTTGAAACGTAAACCATCAAATTTTGTGGGTGGGGGGAGGGGTTAACTTTTTTCTTATATATATACTTTTTACCCTGACGTTTAGTTTTGGAAGTCTGGTTTCAAAATCATGTTCTGAACTACATCATAATAAATATAAATTTTCTGGAAACTGTGAAATTGTCATACATAAAAAATTATTGCGTTTTCTGATTTAAAAAAGTTTCAATGAAAAACTTGAAAAAAGTGGTAACTCATTCTTTTCCATCAGTTGGTCTTCAAATACTCGTAATAACGTTATCCCTGTGTGTGCTATTGATATCTCGTATTGTTATTTAGTTATCAGACCTCAAATATTACTTGTGACTTACGGCTCAAATCGATGTTGTTCCAAAGTATTCGAACGGCTAAGTCTCGTTTGGGGCCAGTATGCTCGTGGCAGAATCCCAGGGTGTGAAGCAATTCATGCATGATCGTAAATTTCGATGTACAACCGGGGTCTTCCAAAGTGAGTGTTTGGCCACCTGGTCGCATCTGAAACCAAAATTTACGTTGTATAGCGTGGGCCTTTTTTTCAAAACTTGGTAAAACGCGTTGTATGAACCTGAAAGTTTTCATTTGCTTTTGATTTATTATATTATTCAATAATAAACCTTTGGAATCGACCAAGAAAAAAAGTTTAACCCCCCTGTAAATTTGTTGGTTTACGTTTCAAGGTACGTAGAATCCAAAAATCGAATAAAAATTTGGCCTTCCGTCCTCCGTCCGCGGCACTTTTGCCACTTAGCATTGACCGATTTTGATGAAATTCGGTATGTGGGCTCCATTTGGGGTCTAGTTGTGCCCCGAAGCTTTTGGTTGATGTACTTTTAAGGGTAGAAAAATAAGGGCTGAAATTTTCAAAACGCCCTAGCTCAAAAACTTCCGATATGAAGGTATTGGTTTTTCTTCAATTTATAATAGTACTGAATTTTTAGAATCGAATGAGACCACCCGGAGCTCTGTAGGACCAACCGTTCGCTCCCTATGACAACTTGAAGGTTGGACTTACGATAAATCAGAAACACTAGCGTGAATCGCAAAACAGGCTTAATCTCCGTTCAAATTTTAGCTGACCGAAATGCGATCCATATGCTCTACATTTTGGTTGATGGTAACAATGGCAAAACCGTGTTCTGCAAATGTGCTGACGAGTGATCTATATAGAAAAATAATAAACCTTTGTGTAATAAATTGCAGCGTTTTTAACCCCCTCCTCCCTCAAAATTTGTTGGTTTATGTTTCCAGGTACATCGAATCCAAAAACGAATACAAATTTGGCGGCACTTTCCTTACAATGGACCGATTTTGATGAAATTTGTTTTATGAGTTTGGGGTCTGGTTGTGCCCCGAAGCTTTTGGATGATGTCAGTCACTTCTGGGGGTTGAAAATTAAGCGCTAACATTTTCAAAACGGCCTAGCTCAAAAAATTTCAATATTAAGGTATTTTTTTTAATTTAAAATAGTAGGTATTGATTCTGTAAAACAAATCGTTCGATCCCCATGAGAACTTGAGG
The DNA here is from genome assembly GCA_009739505.2 of Apolygus lucorum. Taxonomy (NCBI): domain Eukaryota; kingdom Metazoa; phylum Arthropoda; class Insecta; order Hemiptera; family Miridae; genus Apolygus; species Apolygus lucorum. The sequence goes on along the minus strand of CM019168.2, from coordinate 35,088,041 downwards.
GTTGGACTCTCGATGAATCACAAACACGAGCGTGAATCGCAGAAAAGGCCTAATCTGAGTCTTTAGCAACCAGTAATCAAGTTTCCAAATGAAGGCACCCACAATTCTTTATTTCTTCAAATTGAGTGTGCAGCGTTTATTTCTTCAAAATAAACTTGATTTTGAAGCGAAATTTTTTTTGATATGTAGCGGCAATTGCAAATCTGTGTTCTTTGCAGGCGAGTGATCTATACAGAATAATAATGAACCTTTGTGTAATAATTTGCAGCGTTTTTGTTTGAAAATGTCCGGGTTCGAGTCCCATCATGGTGTCTGGGTTTGTCCCCTAGATTTCATTCTACAAAATTTGTAAAAGTGTGAAAATAGGCCAGCCAATGATCATTTCAACTTGGTTACTCACTCCTATTGTGCTGGAGCACCCCTTTCCCGGTTGTAGGCGAACAAAATTTCGGTCGGTCGGTCTGGCGGGTTTGAACTGAATACAACCAAGGGTGTCAGACGATATTTGAGCCATAGCGTCCACAATAGTTTGGCAGTGCTGTGCTGAACAAAAATCAAAATGACAGCAATAATAAATAATCAATGAAAAAAAATCTACAAAGTACAAGTACTTTTTAATTTTGTTCATAACTATGAAAATTCTGAGTTGAAATCATTAGCCAGGGTCACATTTCTGCTTCCGAGTCTACCAAGGTAGCGGAAGCTTTGTTTTCACTTTTCAAGGTCGAAAAAAAATCCTCCAAAATCAAAATTTCAACTCGCGTTTCAGACCTTTCTGAACAATTTTGGATTTGTCTATCTGTCATGAAATCTTTGCCACAGCCATAACTTTTACATTTCCCATCTGATTTCGATGACATTTTCAGGAATTATGCTAGTTGCGGTGGAGATGGTCCCCAATGAAAATCATGGCCCCCAAATTGTGAGTATTTTGTGCGCATGCGCAAACGTGAAATCTTTGTAACAACCATAACTTCTACGTTTTCCAATAATATTCAGAGATTGGAGACTGATAGTAGACGTGTTGATGGTCCCCTATAAGGGTAGTGCAAGATAGATTGATGTTTTGAGATTATCTACTATGCATCGGATCATCTACACTTCTCGGGTTATGGATACGAGGAAGCTATGTGCCACACCCACTTGGCAGTCGTTTTTTAAGTGTATCTGCAAACGCGAATTCGTCATAAAGATATAACCAGAATGGCGGACCTTCTGAACATGGATGAACTTAGGAATTCAAATCAGAGCGAAATGTAAATTAATGTAACGTAATTGATAGAATTTTGGAAAACGGTACCTAGCTTGGGATCCACAGAGTAGACTATAGTTGCACCAGTCCACTTTTTGTGTTCATCTGTTATAATGTTTCTTCCTCCATGCATGTGGATGCGCACAAGTTCTCCACCTGAAAAATATATGGTGCTATTGAAATCTTGTACTTACCTAGATGGGCTTAAGGCTCAAAATATGTTTCAACAATCTGACGTTGGTAGGGCAGTACACTGAACAACTTATACAATGGGGGGTGCGCCTTGATTTTTTTAGGTTTTTAATCGAAAGTAGACTACATCCTGAGAATTTTGGCACCAACCGCGACCTTATAGCGTGAGTAGATCTGTTTCAATGATTTTTCAAAGTTTCGACCGTTTATGACGTCACGCGCCCCTCTCGCCTGGGCGGGACCCCCCAGCCCACTGTGACGTCATAAACGGTCGAAACTTTGAAAATTCATAGGAAAAGATTTACACACGCTAGAAGGTCGCGGTTGGTACCAAAATTCTCAGAATGAGGTCTACCTTAGGTTAAAAATAACAATAAACAGTTTTTCCTACCCAGGCGCACACCCTATTGTTTGAGGTTCCCCATTGTTCTTATAAAATATGATAGTATTGTTTGTGGGAAGTCACTACATTACTTCATTATTTCAGCTAAACCAGTAAAAATCATCATATTATATTATGTTCCCAAATTTCTCGTTTTTGAATTATTACAGTTTATGAGTTTTGGGAAGTTGATTTTTTATGACAAAAACCATTGTTGGGGCCAAGACATTGAAGGAACATTAAATAGCAGCTTTAGTCCCATGTGTATGATATGAGTTCTAATTATTATTATATTTAAACAATCATATGGTCTAATTCTCTAGCCTGATTTGGATGTTCATGAAATTATTGTTGTGCACATTTTATGTCGAATAAAGCCTTATTCTCAAGGTAATTCTTCTACAATTTATTCGACATAAAAAAATCCAAGAAATGCAACGTTTTCTCAAGCCTGAACGTTTTGACGTCAACCCTCACGATTCGCTTGCTTCAAAGGAGTGGACGTACTGGTTCACAACTTTCCAGAACTTTCTGACCACTCTGGAGGAAGACGACATTCTCTCTGATCAGGGTAAGCTACGTCTTTTGATCAACCATGTATCCCGTTCAGTTTACGAGCTAATAGAAGATTGCCAAACTTATACGGATGCTGTTGGCGTTCTGAACAGTGTCTATGTCAAGCCAGTCAATGTGATCTTCGCAAGACACAAACTAGCAACACGAATTCAACAGCAAGATGAGTCTATTGATCAGTATCTCCATGAGTTGTTGAGTCTTAGCAAAGATTGTGTTTTCAGCGCTGTGACTGCTGACGAACATAGGACAAGTTACGTTCGGGATTCATTCATCCGTGGCTTGTCGGCAACCAATATTCGCTTGAGACTTCTAGAGTATACCAATCTTACATTGCAGCAGGCCTTAGAAAAGGCAAGGGCTTTAGAATCAGCCGTCAAACAATCTAGCTCCTACTCAAATACATCTGAGTACAATTCTGTATTAAATGCTGCAAAAGGTTTAGAAATTCCTAACGATTCTTGTGGAAGTTTACAGAACGAAACAACGCTGGCAGCATCAAGTCGATCAAAACAAAAATGTTATTTTTGTGGTCATGAAAGGCATCGTTCGCGCCAGCATTGCCCAGCACTTGGAGCAAAATGTGACAACTGTGAGAGGACCGGACACTACGCATCTGTTTGCAAGTCTAAGGGAAAGGCCAAATCTGCAGCTACGTCGGTCGCAACTCTGACAGCATCAACATCGCCCTTGGACCAAGCCACTGTGTCTGTACAGGTAAACAGCGTTCTAACTCAGGCATTGATTGACACTGGAAGTTCGGAGACGTTCATCTCTGAAAGTTTCTGTTCGAGCCATAAAGGCAATTTCAAACTCTATCCTACCAATGGAACTGTGTCAATGGCTTCTACGTCACATAGCACTAAGATTTCTCATTACACGTTAGCTACTTTAAGCATTCTTGGCCACTGTCATGCTGAGGTGAAATTTAGTGTACTCCCTAACTTATGTGTCAATGTAATTCTCGGCCATGATGTTTTGAAACAACACTCCGAATTGAACCTCACATTCGGTGGAGCCAAACCTCCTTTGAAAATATGCTACTTAGCTCCGGCTAAGATTGATCCACCACCACTTTTTGAGCACCTATCGGGTGAAGTGAAACCGATTGTTACGAAATCTAGGAGACACTCTCAGGAAGACAGCAATTTCATTGACAGGGAAATAGAAAAACTTCTAGCAGATGAGATAATTGAAGAAAGTAGGTCACCTTGGCGTGCCCAAGCTTTCATTGTGAAAAGCGAAAATCATAAAAAAAGAATGGTCATTGACTATTCCCAAACGATCAACCGATTTACATTTTTAGACGCCTACCCCATTCCTAATCTCGAGTCAATCGTTGAGAAAGTTGCCAAAAACTCTTTCTTCAGCACCATTGACTTGAAAAGCGCCTATCACCAGATACCTCTCCGTACAGTAGACCGGCCATTTACTGCATTCGAAGCTAGTGGAAAACTGTACCAGTTCAGAAGGCTTGTTTTCGGCTTGACGGATGGAGTACCGGCCTTTCAGCGTGTGATTGATAGCATAATATCCAAAGAGAAATTGTCAAAAACCTATGCTTACCTTGATGATGTGACTATATGTGGGAGAGATGAAGTAGAGCATGATCAAAATTTAGCTAGGTTCATGCAAGCTGTAGAAAAATACGGTCTCACGATCAATGAAGAGAAAAGTCATTATTCATTGAAATCCATTACTCTTCTAGGCTACAAAATAGAGAATCGCAAAATTTCTCCTGATCCGGAACGTTTGAGGCCTTTGCTTACGATGCCCCTTCCAGATAGCCGCAAATCTCTGGAGCGAGTATTAGGCATGTTTGCTCATTACGCAAAATGGGTCCAAAATTTTACTGATAAAGCGAAACGACTTTTCGAGACCAAGTCCTTCCCTATCTCAAAAGAAGCAGAAACTGACTTTGAAACGCTCAAGAATGAAATCGCCAAATCGGTGGTGAGTACGATTGACGCTGAGGCCCCCTTCACAGTCGAGTCAGACGCTAGTGATTTTTCCATTTCGGGAGTACTTTCTCAATTAGGTCAGCCAGTAGCATTCTTCTCTAGAAAACTCACAGAGTGTGAGAAGAAGCATCCTACAGTTGAGAAAGAAGCTCTTGCTATAGTGGAAGCTCTCAGGAAATGGAGACATTTCCTTCTAGGACGTCAATTCAGGATCATCACGGATCAACGCTCAGTCTCGTTTATGTTTAACAAAGAGCACAAATCTAAAATCAAAAACGAAAAAATTCAACGATGGAGGCTCGAACTTTCATGTTATAACTTTGAAATAATCTATAGGCCAGGGGAAGATAACCACGTTGCCGATGCATTGTCGAGGGTTTGCAATGCTATCCACCCTGATAAATTGCATACCCTCCACAGCCAACTAAGTCATCCAGGTGTGGCAAGAATGGTACACTGGGTGAGAACCCACAACCTTCCATTTTCCATTGAAGAGGTTCGTAGAATGATTTCAGCTTGCCCTACCTGTGCAGAAGTCAAACCAAGATTCTTCAAACGCAATTCGTGCCCTCTTATCAAGGCCACACATCCTTTTGAGCGCTTGAGTATAGACTTCAAAGGCCCCATTCCATCCAGTTCACGCAACAAATACCTACTCACAATAGTTGACGAATACTCACGATTCCCATTCGCATACCCATGCCCCAACGTCAGCTCGGCTACAGTAATTGAATGCTTGCTTGACCTATTTACTACCTTTGGGGTCCCCTCTTATATTCACTCTGATAGGGGGTCGTCATTCAATTCAAGTGAGTTGCAGACATTTTTGCATTCCAAAGGAGTTGCTACTTCAATGTCAAGTCCGTACAATCCAACTGGCAATGGTCAAATTGAGAGGGAAAATGGCACGATATGGCGCACCATCTCATTGGCACTAAAAACGAACAAAATGGATGTACGTGATTGGGAATTAGTACTGAAGGATGCTCTCCATTCAATTAGATCATTGCTATGCACAGCAACAAATGAGACCCCCCACGAGCGAATGTTTACCCATCAAAGAAGATCAACGAATGGCAGCTCTCTTCCTTCCTGGTTGTTGCCACCTGGAAAAGTTTTCATGAAAAACCATACCCGCCAAAGCAAGTATGACCCACTTGTGGAGGAAGTGGACCTAGTACACGTCAACCCTCAATATGCAAGAGTGAGACTCACGAACGGCCGAGAAACTACAGTCTCTCTGAAGCATCTTGCGCCAAGGGGTAGTAGCGACCTGGAACAAGAAGATTTATTGGACCAGACTGCCCATCATCCCAGCTCTGAGATTTCAGGACAGGAATCCACGTCAGGATTCCCTGCATCACAACAGCCCAGAGATCCAGGTGCCCAACAAGAATCTGAAGAGTCTGAAGTGCCCCAAGAACCTCCGCTACGGCGATCATCCAGGACCCGGAAGGTTCCCCAAAAATTTGATGACTTTGTTCTTTGAGGAGGGAAGAGTGATATGAGTTCTAATTATTATTATATTTAAACAATCATATGGTCTAATTCTCTAGCCTGATTTGGATGTTCATGAAATTATTGTTGTGCACATTTTATGTCGAATAAAGCCTTATTCTCAAGGTAATTCTTCTACAGTGTAGAAACGTATTGTTTAGTAATGCATGCATCCTAGGGAACGTCCCATTGGATAAGCAATAGATCGGCTTAACCAGTTGGTAAGCGATAAAACTGTTTTACTCGATGTAATTTATTTACTCCTTTAGGCAAGAAATAGTGACCCCTCCCCGCCTCCTCACATTTATCCACCATAACATTTCTAGCGGCACGGGAGCCTCGAATCTGAAGAGCATTTTAAAATCCACGATCTACGATGCCCAACATGCGAATTCGAGTTTAACCCCCCCCCCCATCACCACCGCACCAATGGTGTCAGTCTGGCACCAAAGCGGAAATACGTCGGAACGTTGAACTTTCATCTATTAGTTTTAGTAGGCTGTCCGTCGAGGTTCACAACCGTATTCAAGGTGAAAAACAAAAAAAAAATCACGAAATATGCGGTTTTATGGTGTCCTGGAACCATGGTGGCATCACTATTAGTTCCATGGTGGCACAGAGAATAAGTCATGGCAATCCGGAGGTATAATGAGAAATATTTCCTCAATTTCAAAGCTTGGGTACAATTAGTAAGCAGTAGAGGAGCCGAAATATTGAAAAATCGGATATTTTGTGAATATTGTCCCCCCACTCATCCCCTCCCCTTGCGAATTTCGGTACTCTGGTAAAATCATGTACAACTCGGAAGTTATTTGAGTCAAACAAAAAAAAGAAACACGCAAATCGGTTGGAAATTGAGGCCTGGGCAGAGTTTACAAGATTACGCCCGCAAACGCACGTTTTTAAAGCATTAACCCCCCCCTTTCCCCCCCGAAAAGCAAAATTCAAAATTCCGGCGCCGTAGTGCACAACTAGATAGTTTTCCGCGTCGAACAAAAAAAGAATCAGGAAAATCGGTTGAGAACTAAGGCCTGTGTCACACACACACACAGACATACACCTATGGTTTTTTTTTTCGCGGATTTGGATTCAGAATGGTCTAAAATGGATCAGTGTGTGGTTATACTGTATGGTCTTACTGTGGGACGTCCTAAAAAATGCTTGATTATGATGGTAGACAACGCTATCTGGATATTGCTATAAGTATCCAAAAAATTAGACTGATTGCTCAACTAAGACTAGGAAGAACAAATACTGAAATGGGGAGAATTAAATTTGTCCATAAACGCACCAAGTATGTACTTGACAATGGGGAACTATGTCAAATTATCGTAAGTCCAACACGCAAGTTCTCGTAGGGCTCCGCGTGGTCTCTAAAAATTTAATACTATCTTAAATTGATGAAAAACCAATACCTTTATATCAAAATTTTTTGAGCTAGGGCGTTTTCAAAATTTCAATCCTTAATTTTCAACCCTTAGAAGTGCCTGACATCATCCAAAAGCTGCGGGGCACAACTAGACCCCAAATGTAGCCCATGTACCAAATTTCAACTAGATCGGTCCAGTTTTTGACCGACCTCAATCGCGGCGAAGCCGCGACGAAGGAAGGAGGTACACAGTTCGGTGTGTCATGGGACGAAGATTTTTTTTTTTGTTTTGTATGTTTGTACCATTAGCATTTTTTTTTATTCGGGCACCAATCTGCCTGATTCTTTTTGAAATGTGTTCTGCAAGTATCCATAGTGGTCCCGTTTCAATCGGATTTCATTTTGCTTTGTTAAAAGTGTCAAAAATTTGTGAAAAACTCTTTAAAAAAATATAAAAAGTTAGAAAAAAAAATTAAAAAAAAAATAATAATGAAAAAAATTTTTTTCTTTAAAAATAATATTGATTAAAATAATAAAATTGATTAACTATAAATAACAAATAATTTGTAATAAAATCAACTGATACTGAGGGTTCCAGGAAGTCACTGGTTTTTCCCCAAACGCCATATTTGTCCTGATATTTGTATATCATGTGCCTCTTGTATTAAGTTGTGTTCTATATGAATCCGTTTTCATCTGTATGAGAAAACCTAATTTAACAAATCTGATGTAAATTTAAACGCTTGCATACGAGTCTGCAACACATTGGGACATTTTATGTCTTTACTTTTTCCCTCCCCCCTTCGCCCGTCTACCTACCTGTACCTTCGCTACCTACCTATAATAATAATATTGTTCTCAATAATTGTTTATTGACGTGCAACAAACTCTTACTGCAAATGTGGTTTACAGTTCTTTTAACTCAGGGGTATATCGCAGTTTCCTCAATAATTACAGCGGTTTTGGTAGTATATAATTTATGCATACATTTAGGGCTTTCCAACGAATGGTGAACGATTTTTCTACTAACACGAATGACGAAGATAAAGTTCCGTAGCAACGACTTGGTTGTAAGTGGATAATATCCACTTATGCACGTTTATGTGCCAAAGTAAAGACATAAAATGTCAATTAGTTCAAAAAACGTGTTTTTCGTTGACTTCGGGAAGATTGTTCCGTATTCCCCCCCCCCCCCCCCCCGCCCGATTCCTCGAAGCCACCCGCCCGTTCCCTCCGTCATATTCTGGGACGGCTGCCGCCCCTCAACAAATTCTTAGGGCACCATCCTCTCATTCATTGGGGACCATCCTCCCTATTTAGAGTGAAACGCTGATTTCTTCAAGATAAACTTGATTGTGAAGCAAACATTTAATAAAAAAAAATGATATTGAACTCAATTTTGAAATTAACTTTAACATTTCAAATTTGAAAAAAATGAAATTTAAAAATTAATTGAAAGACGAGTTTCCCTACTGATTTATTGAAGGTCCGATTCTAAAGCTTCACAAATATGAGATGCTTCATGAGGGGGGTTCCGATAACCAGCAAATTCCGGTAGACTACCAAGACATTGCGCGGTTTTATTACTTTAGCAGATCAGTTGAGTACTTCGAGAAACTAGATGTGCTTAATTTCCGGAAAATTCGTCTAAGGTCTGTAATTATTTTTGCGTGTCAAAACAGTTGGAGATTCGCTCATGTGAAACATGGTAAAGGGACTAGAGCAGAGGCAACAGAAAAGTTCCTGGTCCCTAAGATGAACACCGCCTCAGGACAAACATATAGCATTTCCGAATTGAGTTAAACTTTTTCCATTTAGATTTAGTTCTTTTCCATTTAGTTTTAAACCTTTTCCACTTAGATTTAAAACTTTTCCATTTAGATTCAAACCTTTTCCATTTAGATTTAAACCTTTTCCATTTAGATTTAAACCTTTTCCATTTAAAGTTAAACCTTTTCCATTTAGATTTAAACCTTTTCCATTTAGATTTAAACCTTTTCCATTTAGATTCAAACCTTTTCCATTTAGATTTAAACCTTTTCCATTTAGATTTAAACCTTTTCCATTTAGATTTAAACCTTTTCCATTTAGATTTAAACCTTTTCCATTTAGATTTAAACCTTTTCCATTTAGATTTAAACCTTTTCCATTTAGATTTAAATCTTTTCCATTTAGATTTAAACCTTTTCTATTTAGATTTAAACCTTTTCCATTTGGATTTAAACTCCATCAAAACATCAGTAGTTAGCCCCATCATAGTAAGTAAGTAAGTAATATTATTCTCATTTGCATAGCGCCATAAACATTCTGTTCCACTTCAGATGTGATGAAAGAAAAATACTGTACTTAATTTATAACTTCCGTTCATGAGAAATTCTTGTGTTCTTGTGTTCAAAAAACATGTGTTCATTATTAGATATTACATTTCTGTGCATAAAAAAACACTTGCATGATTTAATTTCAAGTTGTGGCATAATAACGTCGGGTTAGAGGTAAAAGTACCAAAGAGGTAAATTCATATTGTGCGAAAATCAAATTAAAATTTCAAAAGTTAGTTTGGAAAATATGATAATAAATTATTTTCTTAGGTTGGATACATAGTTCGATGATATTAATCACCAATAATAACAACAGTTAAATAATCATAATATTCTGCATTTGATTTTCCCAAGTGTTGAATTTGTGACTTGGGTACTTTTACCTCTAACTCCACGATAATTTCCTGAGTTTAAATCCAAATGGAAAAGGTTTAAATCCAAATGGAAAAGGTTTAAATCTAAATGGAAAAGGTTTAAATCCAAATGGAAAAGGTTTAAATCTAAATGGAAAAGGTTTAAATCTAAATGGAAAAGGTTTAAATCTAAATGGAAAAGGTTTAAATCTAAATGGAAAAGGTTTAAATCTAAATGGAAAAGGACTAAACCTAAATGGAATAGGTTTAAACCTAAATGGAAAAGGACTAAACCTAAATGGAAAAAGTTTAACTCAATTTGGAAATGCTATATTGTTTAGTAATGCATGCATTCCAGGGGACGTCCCATTGGATAAGTATTAGATCAGTTTAACCAGTTGGTAAGCCATAAAACTGTTTCACTCGATGTAATTCATTTATTACTTTAGACAAGAAATAGTGACCCCCCCCCCCCACCTCACCCTTATCCACCATAACATTTCTAGCGGCGTGGGAGCCTCGAATCTGAAGATCATTTTAAAATCCATGATCTACGATACCCAACATGCGAATTCGAGTTCACCTCCCCCCCCCCCCTTCCACTCACCAATGGTGCCAGTCTGGCACCAAAGCGGAAATACGTCTTAACATTGAAGTTTCATCTATTAGTTTTAATAGGCAGTCCGTCGAGGTTAACGTCCGTATTCAAGGTGAAAGACAAAAAAAAAAAAAAAAAAAAACACGAAATATGCGGTTTATGGTGTCCTGGCACCATGGTGGCACCACTATTAGTTCCATGGTGGTACAGAGAATAATTCATGAAAATCCAGAGGTATAATGAGAATTTTTCCTCAATTTCAAAGGTTGGGTACAATTAGTAAGCAGTAAAGGAACCGAAATATTGAAAAATCTGATATTTTGTGAATATTATACCCCCACCCATCCCCTCCCCTTGCAAATTTTGGTACTCTGGTAAAATCATGTACTACTCGGAAGTTATTTGAGTCAAACAAAAAAAGAAACACGCAAATCGCTTGGAAATTGAGGCCTGGGCAGATTTTACAAGATTACCCCCGCAAACGCACGTTTTTATGCATTAACCCCCCTTTCCCCCCCTTAAAAAGCAAAATTCAAAATTCCGACGCCGTAGTGCACAACTAGATAGTTTTTCGCGTCGAAGAAGAAAAGAACCACGAAAATCGGTTGAGAACTAAGGCCTGGGCAGAGTACACAAGATTATGCCCAAAAACGCACGTTTTTTCAGCATTAACCCCCCCTTACCCCCCTCCCCCCTTAAAAGAAAAAATTCGAAATTCCGGCGACGTAGTGCACAACTAGATAGTTTTCCGCGACGAACAGAAAAAGAACCAGGAAAATCGGTTGAGAACTAAGGGCTGTGTAGACGACACAAGATTTTGTCACACACACACACACACACACACACAGACATACACCTATGGTTTTTTTTTCGCGGATTTGGATTCAGAATGGTCTAAAACGGATTACTGTGTGGTTATTTTTTTTTTCTGTTGAGTGTTGTCCAACTTCACCCCAGATCGATCGCCCAAGTCTTACTGTGGGACGTCCTAAAAAACCGGTTATTCACATCTCCAAAAATCCTCGATTTACTTGAGGTGAGTTTGGAAGGCGAGAGAGATCAACAAAAAAATTAGATTGGAAAACTTTTGCAATAGTGTTTCATTTGTATATTAATGGTATCCAGATTTATGTATTTGTATAACAATAACACAAAAATAAACAAAAAGCGACATTCAAATAACTTCCAGCGTATAATTTAAAACCAATAGGTTTATTGTCAAAGAAGGATCGATCGTCTTTTTCAAACTCCCCCACCACGCTACGAGCTCTGCTCGTATATTCAAGAAAAATTATTTAACTTATGTAAATGTTTAAATGTACATCAAGTATAGGTGAAGTTATAATTATTATTTTTTAGTTTTTATAATACATACCTGCATGATGTTTTTTTAAATGTGTGTGTTAATAAAAAAATCAAAAAAAAAAAAAAAAAGTGGGTCTAGCACATAGCCTTTTTGTCATCCAAAACATGTTGCAGCGGGATAAACTATGAAGTTCTGGTCCGATTTCGATGAAATTGTCAGAGATTGTACGAGTTGGCGTGTAGATGGTCCCCTATGAAATCATTGCCCCCGGACTGATAGGCGCTGCGCATGTGCAAACAATAATTCGCTTGTAGCAGCCAACATTTCCACATTTTCCATCCAATTTCTAGGAAATTCTCAGAGATCATGCGAATTGGCATACAGATGGTCCCCTATGAAAAGAATTGCCAAGGAACTGATAATAGCCACTGCGCATGCGCAAACGTGAATTCCCTGTGAGAGCTATACTTTCTACATTTTCCATCCGATTTAGATGGTATTTCCTGGGATTGCGCGGATTTGAGTGTAGATACTCCTCTACGGATATCATCGCCCCCGGACTGATAGTAGCCATTACGCATGCGCAAACAATAATTCCCTGCCATAGCTTCTAGATTTTCCAACTGATTTTGTTGACATTTTCAGAGATTATGCGAGTTGTTGTGTAGATTGTCCCCAATGAAAATAATCATCCCCAGACTAATAAAAGTCACTGCGCATGCGCAAACGTTAATTTCCTTGGAGCAGCCATCACTTTTACAATTTCTATCTGATTTTGATGAAATTTCAGGGATCATGCGGATCGGGGTGTAGATTACCCCCTGTGAAAATCATTGCCCTTAGAATGTTAGTAGCCACTGCGCATGATCAAACGTGAAATCCCTACAACAGTCTCAATTTCTACATTCATTTTCATTTTTTATCTCTACATTCATTTTCATATGGAACATGTTTTTGCCCTAGAGTAGGTAACTACCTAAAAACGTTACCCTGGGAAGGTGTTCTCCGCCGGTCACGCGCCTTTTCGACATGTATTTTAAATATGTTGCTACAATTAAAGGTTCCTCACTAAATTTGGCTAAAACATGTTCCATGTTTTTATAATTTACGCCGTAGGCTTTAAGTAGATAGCATCTGGAGGGTCCAGGGGGCTTGCCCCCCCCCCCCCCTGGCGAGACGCGAAGCGCCGAGTTTTTTTCATCCGATATTGATGAATATTACCTGAATAGGTAATTTGGCACCAAAATTCAATGTTGGTGTTCAATTTCACCATGTGATGTCTTTGAACTCGAATTCGCATGTTGAATTTCGAAGATAATGGATTTTAGATTGCTGTTACCTACTACATAAAGAAAACCTCAAAAAGTACCTACTAATAATTAATTCCACATTAAAAAAAACCATTAGAATTTTAAAAATACAAATAAAAGATTTAAAAAAGAAAAATAGCAAAAAAAATTAGAAAAAAGGTAAACGGTCGGTAATTCAAAGAATACCTTAAGTAAAAGTACTTGGTAGTAGGTAAGTTATGTAAAATTTAAAAAAAAAAAACAAATTAATATAATAAAAGTCAAAAAAATTAATAAATCGAAAATTAAAACGAATGATTTAAAAAAATTAATTTTAAAAATAAATTAAAAAATCAATAAAAAGTAAAAAATAATAATAAAAAATACAAAAATAGTCAAATAAAAAACTTTTTAACAAGAAAACGGACCGACTTCAAAACTGATAATGGCATCCCACTAAAAAGGAAAAAATAATAACGACAACTTATACAGATAGGTTGGTAGGCAGGTACGCATTGAAGTCTCCGCCGGGCCCATCTGCAGTGACAAACGTATGCAAGTAGATTTCACTTCCATCTGGTTAATAATACCTGGCACTATTTACCATTTTAGAGCTATTGCGATGACAAAATGATGATTTTGGGTAGTGTGTAAAATTTACTCCACGCTACCTTTAAAGGCTTATGGAATAGCGCTACCTTTCTAGGGTTAAGGGGGTCTCAGTCAGTGAATAAACGGTTTTTCACTTTTCTCTGGAATTTATTGGTCGATTTTGATGATTCCAGCGGCATTCTTTTAGTTTTTCTATCCCTTTTAATTTTTCAAAAATCCTTGGGAATTTCAAATTTTGGCACAACTTTCTAACTTTTTATTACTTTTGAAATTAAATAAGTGCATTGGTGTAGAGATGATTATTGTATGAGTATTTCCTGAGAAAAATGGGTGAAACTGTTGTTGAAAACTGACCAGCTAATGGCAATTTTGCTCCTATAGACAGGTGGTGGGGGTGGGAAGGGGCAACCGAGCGCCGGTTCGTAAGAGATTAGACTAACTCGCAACGAGGAAGGAACCGCGACTGACTGAGACCTCTTAATTATACCTTATCTCTTAATTTCCCGCTCGTTAAAAAACTTGTTTTGGATTTTTTAATTCAATTTACATGCATTTTGACAAATTTATAGAATATTTGGACAGAATGTACCTCTAAAGCCCTTTTACAGTCTATTGACTCGAGAATTTTTTTTCCCAACACAATCGATAGTTGGATTATCAAGATAGCCAACGGCTATCAATTTTGTTTTAAAAGTGGATAAACTGTTGCAGGTAAATTCGCACTTCAAAAAGTGAAGAGGGTTTCACCGGGACTTGAAAAATTATAAGGACAAGCGACTCCGCCCTCGAGCCACCAATCCAAATAATCTCATATACAAATCAATTCATTTTTATTTAAAAAAAAAAAAAAAACGGATTTCTCTTTAAAATTCTTGTTAAATTCCTGATAGTTGAATTTTGTGCATAAGTTTGAAAATGTGTTCGAATCTTGAACATTTTCAAAAATGGGGTTGTTTTAGACTTTAGTAAAAAATAAAATCTCCGTCTTAGAATTAAATTATCCAGTAATATATAAGTAATAATAATAATAATTAATCCCTTACGTTTTGATAACTACTGGAGTCCTTGAACAACTTTTTACTTCTAAAATGTTCAATAAATATTTCTCTCTCTCTCTCTCTCTCTCTCTCTCTCTCTCTCTCTCCTCCAATAATAAATAAATGATAGTAAAAGAAATAATAGAAGTTAATAAAATTTGGTCCATAAAGTGCTCTCATCTTTCATTTCAGACACCCGCTAAATCTCTTGAAATTTACTCAGGTAAAAGGAACTGCACCTACAAACTCCACAACAAAAATTTACGGGGTGTACTAAATTATTTAAATTTTCCATTACGATTGTGAAGAGAGCTCGACCAATACATACTAACCTGGTAGAACCGTGTGTCTAGCAGTGGGCTCGTGTTTCTGCCAATATCTTCCCATTTTATAAGGATTGAAACCTTTCGCCCAAATTTGACACGGATTACTGAATAGGATGACATACAGAAGTGCCAGAGTTCCCATGAAGACCATTCCTTTGAACTATGGATTGCCGGACAGGGCTCGCCTTAAGAGACTGAATCCATAAATCTGGTTGATGTTAGGACTCTGTAATAGATGGACATGAAATAAATGAATCACTGTTGAGCATGAATCGCAATCGATAACAATGGCATGAAAACTATAAACCAAAAGTACTAAAAATCCCTGTGAAGATGTGTTCTTTATAGCATCTTACACCAATTAATACGAGAGGTGTAACTTCTATAATCGTCACTCCGCACTATCTTAATTAGTCGAGTACTGCGTTTCTTGGTTAGGAAAATAAATTGTGAACTCAATTCTTACTACCTCTAGATAGGTGATTATGGGTATTCTTCACCTACAGTTTTAATAACCCTGTGGCCTTATAAACCTTTCCCAGCACGTTGCTATGATTCGCTGTATTATGTTTATTTTAAATAAAATCTCATTGAGTGACTCGAGGGCAGGGTGTAGCACGACGAAGACCTTTCAAGGAGATAAAAATTAGGTACCTATTTGTTATGTGTTTATATTTGAAATTACGGAATAATAAAAGAAAAACAAAATTTAGAGGAAGAAAACGAAATTATTTTAAACCTTTGGGTGTAGCACTGACAAGGCTCAGCTCAGATACTTTCCTCTCCGAATTTGTTTACAATATTACGATTATTCTAGTACCAAAATTCTGTCGTTCTGTTGAACGAGCTCAGGAAGACTTCAATGGAAAATTTGCCTCACAGTTTTAATTTTTTTTTAAAGATGGTTTACTGATAAAGAAGAAAACCGTGGTGTGCTGCTCGAAAAAGCATCCAAAAAATTTAGAGAATTTATGAAGCGGTAATCTTTATGGGGGGAGCCATGTTGCGACTTATCTGGCTACCTGAACAATCTGATTCCATTCATAAAATGAGTATTAGGAAAAGTCACTTCATAGGGGGTTCCAATTTCTATTTGGATTCCAAAATGAAGAGTTGAAATTTTCAAAAATGCCCTAGTAGGCAGGTAGTAGGTACCTGTGGTTGGTAGGTAGAAAACAAAAAATAAATAAATATTGACAATGGCAAAGCTGAGATCTTTTCAGAAGAGTGATCTATACAGGAAAATAATAAACCTTTGTAGCGTTTTATAACAAATGGCAAAGTAAAGACATAAAATGCCAAAATGGACGTATGCAACATTAATGTAACAATGAAAATTTTAGATTTACCTAACTTGCAGTAATTTTTACTTGAACTAAACTTTGGTGAATAATGTTGAAGTGTAAAAATTGAAGATGAACCTACGAGTATATTAACCCTAACTGGACCGTGGTGTCACCAGTGTCACCGAAAACATCTAAGGAAGTCCACAGCTGTCCCGAAGTGTCACCAGATCAACTAGATTTAAATTGCGATTTTAAAATTAATGCACAGAACTGAATTTTTTGTATTATTATTTTTGTGAGTTATTAAAAGTCAAAGATATGACAAAAATTGGGCATTTTTGAGGGGGTCTCAGTCGTTCCCCGTTTGTTCTTAGTATTTCGCCAAATTGAAGGAGCAAAAACTTGAAAAGTCGTTCCTAAATTTGAAATTTCAAAGGATTTTAGAAATTCATTAGTGCACCGACCTAGGGAATTGAAAATCTGAAATATTGCCGCTGGAATCATCAAAATCAAACAATAATTGCCAAAGAGAAATAGGAAAAACTACTGAATTGTTCGATTTTGATGATTCCAGCGGCAATATTTCATATTTTCAATTCCCTAGGTCGGTGCACTAATGAATTTCTAAAATCCTTTAAAATTTCAAGTTTAGGTACATTTTTTGGGGAAAACATAACTGAATTAACGGGTTTTCCCATTTTCTCTGGCAATTATTGTTCGATTTTGATGATTCCAGCGGCAATATTTCAGTTTTTCAATTCCCTAGAGCCGTGCACTAATGAATTTCTAAAGTCCTTTAAAATTTCAAATTTAGGTACAACTTTTAAAGTTTTTGCGCCTTCGATTTCGTGAAATACTAACCCGGAACGAGGAACGAACGGCGACCCACTGAGACCCCCTATTACTCTATTACTCATTACTCTATTTTGAGACTTCCATTAGCCCACAAAAAATTCTGCAGTCCATTAAATTTAAAACTGAAATTTAATTTCGGTTATTCCGGTTGCACTTTGATGCATCTGTGGAATTCCCGAGATGTTTTTCGGTGACACTAGTGACACCATGGTCCGATTAGGGTTAATAACAGTGATTTTTGTGGAGTTACGTAAGTAATAAGTACTCAAGTGGAGTATATCGTCGCTTAAGAACGATAATGGCCTGTCTCACAAAAAAAGGGATTTGGACTTAAAGTGTACTCTAATAGATTTTTTCATTTCTAGTGCGTTGGTATCCTTACTTTTTATCTGTCCATATTATCAACTTCTATATTATCAGTTTTTTGATAATGGCCTATCTATTATCATTTGGTTTGTTTATGATTATGGTCTATCTCATCATTTTGCAAAAGTGATGTTTTTTGAGATAGGCCATTATTGTTCTTAAGCGACGATATGTACGAGTATAATGTATTTTGGTTTATTATTTTCAATAGTTAGTAAGCCTTTGGAATCGAGCAAGAAAAAAAAAATTTTAACCCCCTCCTCAAAATTTGATGTTTTACGTTTCAAGGTACGTAGAATCCGAAAATAGAAAATAAAAAAATTATCTACCAAAAAGTAGGTAGGTAAAAAAAATCCTTGAAAATTTCATAGATATCGGACAATAACTTTGTATAGTTATGCCCGTTACAAGGATTTCATGACAGACACACAGACAGATAGGCACGGAACCAAAATTGTTCAGAAAGGTCTAAAAAGCAAAACGCGAGTGAAAATTTTAATTTTGGAGAACTTTTTTTTCATTCTTGAAAAGTGAAAACAAAGCTTCCGCTACCTTGGTAGACTCGGAAGCAAAAATAAAATAAAACGCTGCAAATCATTGCCCAAAGGTTTATTATTTTCTGTATAGATCACCCTTCTGTATTTATCCCTCCCTACCAACCGTAGGTACCTACTACCTACTAGGCCATTTTTGATAATTTCAACCCTTCATTTCCATTTGGTTGGTGGTTGGGGTTGAAATTATCAAAAATGCCCTAGTAGGTACCTACGGTTGGTAGGGAGGGATAAATACAGAAGGGTGATCTATACAGAAAATAATAAACCTTTGGGCAATGATTTGCAGCGTTTTTATAGAGGAAATGTATTTGTAGTCAGGAGAAACGGTAGAGAGTTACCTAGTTACCTGGTGGTAAAATAAATCAATCAAATTTGACAAATAAACCTGGAAATATGGCTGGAAAAAAATCACATAATATGTGATATAATCACAAAAAAATCACATAATATGTGATATTCATATTATGAATATCATGTTTTCTCTCTGGCTGAAGGAGAAAACCGCAATTTCCCGCGTGATTCGCCAGAGCTGTATTTAGAGAGAACCCCGATCTCTGGGTTTCCCCTCACAAAACAACAAATTTGTCTCACCCACGATTAGTTGGGTCAGCCTTTTTCGATGAAAGCCGCCAGGATGTATTATGAAGTTAGCTTTACGTGAACCCATCCTTCAATATTCATCCAGTGATTCGTGAGTGTATTTCTTGTTTGTGTATTCCTCGTCAAGCTAGGTTTAAAGATTACATCTCGTCTAATTGTATAGCAGTTCGAGATATGAAACCCGTTTTTCATCTAGGAAAATACGCCAAGTACAACCACCTTCGTGTAATTGTGGAGATGCGGAATATTGAGATTTCATTATGAGTCACATTTCGACCTCTTATCGAGGAATATTCAATTATCGTTGGGATTGTGCCCAACATATTCCTTATTTCATTGTTTTTTTGTTTTTTTTAATAAGAAACGATGGGAGTTGAATATTACTCAAAATCACGGCTCTTACCGACCATCCGATCAGCAAGAAATTAAAATACGCTGCAAATCATTGCCCAAAGGTTTATTATTTTCTGTATAGACCTCCCTTCTGTGTAGATCCCTCCCTACCTTACTCAAGGTACTTACTACCTACTAGTAGGGTTGGCATATCGAATGAAATGTATCGATATACTGATCAAACGATATATCGTCAATGAGATATCGATACCTACGATATATCGGATAAAATATATCGATATTTCGATATATCGGAAGATCTAACTTGGAAAATCTTGTTGAAGTAGGTCCGTGAGTTAAAACGTTTTAAGCTATACAAACATCATTTTGGAAAAAATTTATCGATATACTCGACATATCGGAAGATTCACATGGAAAAACTCTTCGAAGTTAGTATTTAACGCTCTCAAAAGTTTCATGGTTTACGTCACAAGGTATGTAGAGATGGCAAATCGAGTGAAATATATCGGAAGATCAACTTGGAAAATCTTATTGAAGTAAGTAGGTGAATTGAAACGTAACTAACATCATTTTGAAAGAAATACATCGAAATACTCGATGTAATCGAAGATCTACTTGTAAAACTGGCTGAAGTAAGTATTTAACATGGTTTAAAAAGTTACTGGTATGAACTATCGAAATTATCATACGTAGTTGTAAAAAAAAGTGCAAAAATGTCATGGTTGTCAGAGCACTAGGTCAGTACCAAAGGATTTTTGGGGTTGCAAATTTGGGGATATACTACCCTTAGGGGTCCTAACAACATAATATAAAAAACGCTGCAAATCATTGCTCAAAGGTTTATTATTTTCTGTATAGATCACCCATCTGTATAGATCACTGGTTCTCCATCAATAGCACCTACCACCATCTGTATTCTCCATTGACCCGCCCTCTCAAATTTCAGCTTCCTGCGTTCAACAGAAGAGAAAATGGCCTTGGAGCTCACTCAGCTGATCAGTGACCACTCATGCGCCTTCAGCATTCTCCATTGACCCGCCCTCTCAAATTTCAGGTTCCTGCGTTCAACAGGAGAGGAAATGGCCTTGGAGCTCACTCAGCTGATCAGTTACCACTCAGGCGCCTTCAGCATTCTCCTTTGACCCTGCCTCTAAAATTTCAGCTTCCTGCGTTCAACAGGAGAGGAAATGGCCTTGGAGCTCACTCAACTGATCAGTGACCACTCAGGCGCCTTCAGCATTCTCCATTGACCCGCCCTCTCAAATTTCAGGTTCCTGCATCCAACAGGAGAGGAAATGGCCTTGGAGCTCACTCAGCTGATCAGTTACCACTCAGGCGCCTTCAGCAATCTCCATTGACCCTGCCTCTCAAATTTCAGGTTCCTGCGTTCAACAGGAGAGAAAATGGCCTTGGAGCTCACTCAGCTGATCAGTGACCACTCAGGCACCTTCAGCAATCTCCATTGACCCGCCCTCTAAAATTTCAGCTTCCTGCGTTCAACAGGAGAGGAAATGGCCTTGGAGCTCACTCAGCTGATCAGTGACCACTCAGGCGCCTTCAGCATTCTCAATTGACCCGCCCTCTCAAATTTCAGGTTCCTGCGTTCAACAGGAGAGGAAATGGCCTTGGAGCTCACTCAGCTGATCAGTGACCACTCAGGCGCCTTCAGTATTCTCCATTGACTTTTGATTATGGAAATTTGATTACTGGTTACGCAGAAGGCAAAACTGTATACAAATCGAAGAAATGAACAGCGATCGCATATTAGTCAGAAAAAATTTCAACGGAGATTAGACCTCTTTTGCGATTCACACTCATGATTCTGTTTTATCGAAGGAAAACCTTCAAGTACTCGTCGGGACTGTACGGTTTGCCCTACAGAGCTCCGGGTGGTCTCAAAAATTTTTTAAAATTCAGTACTATTTAAAATTAGTGAAAAAACGATACCTTTATTCCGAGAGTTTTCGAGCTAGGGCACTCTTGAAAATTTCAACCCTTAATTTTCACCCCTTAGAAGTGACCTACATCAACCAAAAGCTTCGCGGCACAACTAGACCCCAAATGGAGCCCATATACCAAATTTCATCGAAATCGGTCCATGGTAACTAAGAAAAGTGCCGCGTACGGCGTACGGCGGACGGACGGAAATTTTTTTATTCGATTTTCGGATTCTACGTACCTTGAAACGTAAAACATCAAATTTTGAGGGGGGGGGTTAAAATTTTTTTTTCTTGCTCGATTCCAAAGGCTTATTATTGAAAATAATAAACCAAAATAATAGATACCTACCCTCGCCATAGCAATGTTTCATTAATTTATAAATTGCTTCAACTCCTACAAGTATTAGGTAGTTTTAATCTGGACACGCCTCCATTACTTTTGGCTCAAGTCAAATAATTGAGACTTGAGCGCCAATGTAGTGTAAACCATCATGTTTGAGATGAAGTCAACAGTCTGAAATCAACCCATCAGTAGGTACCTACAAAATTTGGAATAAAATTACTTGATGTTTTACAGGTAAAGGCGTCCCTTCTCATCCATCCATTTTAATGTTTAATTTTTACTTGTGGAAAACAAGTCGCGATACATCGGTAAATACGAGTATATCGATATTGACCGATAATATCAAACTTAATATATCGATATATCGTTGCCATCGCTACCTACTAGGCCATTTTTGAAAATTTCAACCCTTCATTTCCATTTGGTTGGTGGTTGGGGTTGAATTTTTCAAAAATGCCCTAGTAGGTAGTAGGTACCTGTGGTTGGTAGGGAGGGATCTATACAGAAGGGTGATCTATACAGAAAATAATAAACGTTTGGGCGATGATTAGCAGCGTTTTTCATCTTGAATAAAACGGAGATTAGGGCTCTTTTGCGATTCACACTCTTGTATCTGATTTATCATAAGTCCAACCCTCAAGTTCTCATAGGGAGCGAACAGTTGGTCCTACAGATCTATGGGTGGTCTCATTCGATTTCAAAAATACAATAGGTACTATTTTAAATTTATGAAAAAACAATACTGTTATATAAAAAATTATCGAGCTAGGGCGTTTTGAACGTTTCAACCCTTAATTTTTACCCTTAAAAGTGACTGAAATCAGTCCTTGGTAACTAAGGAAAAATGTTTTTAAGATTTTCGGACTCTACGTACCTTGACACATAAACCAACAAATTTCGAGGGGGGTTAAAATTTTGTTCTTGGTCGATTCCAAAGGTTCTTTATTGAAAATAATATATCAACAATTGAGGTCGAAGTGATGATGAAAAGTATTTTTTGGGGATTTGCAGTCGAGAAACAGGAAACTGGAAAAATTCGCTCATTCTCTCATGCTGCACGAATGAGATTTTGTCCTAATGAGGAATTTCACCGAATTCTGTTTGCATTTTTCCTGTTAATGGTGTGGAATAGATGAAAATCGGGCTGATTTCGGAAAATAAGTCTCCTGTTATTTTTGGGAGACAATAAAAATTTTTGATTTCAAAATTAACCGGGAAAACGGACGTGAAGCGGGAACGCTCGCTGATTGGGCTGTTCGGATCGCCGTCTCCTCCCAGTGTTGCCCATTGGAACGACGAAATCGTGTTTTCTAAGAGAAAAGTTATCAAACAAAAACAGGGGAAACCTAATTTTCCCCATCTTGCTTTTTCCATTTTTTTCCTTCAGTTTTTCGATTTCGAACTTTACTGTTTCGTGAAATTTTGCATCTGGGGACTATAGATTTCTCGATCTCAGCGCTTCAAGCGGCTATAAATGAACTATTCCAGCATGACGTAATTTTCCAGGTTTTTTTAAACGTTCGTATTTTCTACACTGTTTTGTTCATTCGTAAATTAGGAAGTTCGGGCTGAAAGTTAGCCTTAGGAGGTTTTTCGAGGTGGTGAATCCGATTTTGGGGTCGAAAATAGGAAATTCCGACATGGAATGAATGAATGGAATGAAAATCCTTAAATATTTCAAATTAAGGTACACTTTTTCACTTTAGAAGACCATTTAATGACAATGGGACGATTATTTCCCTAGAAAAATGGGGAAAACTTGATGAAAAAACGCTTGCATACGAGGCTGCAACACATTGGGACATTTTATGTCTTTTATATAATTTATGCATAAATTTAGGGCTTTCCAACGAATGGTGGACGATTTTTCTACGAACACGAATGACGAAGATAAAGTTCCGTTGCAACGACTTGGTTGTAAGTGGAAATCATTACAAAATTTTCGTGAACAGTTCTCGTGACGATTTTGGTTTATTATTTTCAATAATAAACCTTTGGAATCGACCAAGAAAAAAAATTTTAACACCCCCTCAAAATTTGATGGTTTACGTTTCAAGGTACGTAGAATCCAAAAATCGAAAATAAAAATTTGACCCTACTTAGCATTGACCGATTTTGATGAAATTTGGTATGTAGGCTCCTTCTGGGATCTAGTTGTGCCCTGAAGATTTTGGTTGATGTAGGTCACTTCTAAGGGTCGAAAAATAAATTTTGAAATTTTGAAAACGCCCTAACTCAAAAAATTTAGAAGTAAAGGTGTTGTTTTTCCTCCAATTTAAGATCCTATAGAATTTTTAGAATTTGTTGAGACCACGCGGAGCTCTGTAGGACAAACCGTCCGCTCACTACGAGAATTTAAGGGTTGGACATACGATAAATCAGAAACACGAGTGTGAATCGCAAAAGAGGCCTAATCTCCGTTCAAATTTTAGCGGACCAAAATGCGATCGATATATATATATCTACATTTTGGTTGGTTGGTGGCTTTGCAGACGAGTGATCTGTAAAGGGTGTTTCACGAAAAGGTTACCCCCCTTCATTTCCGCAAAATACAGCGGAAAAAATTCCGATCAACGCAATTCTTCGTGATTTTTTGTGAGGATTTCAGGAAAAAAAGTTGCGCGCAATCGTGCGCAATTGACACTGACTTCATTTTTTAAAATGGAACCCCCCCTTTTATTACAGATTCCGATTCTACGTCTAATTTCATGAAAAATTCATACCCGAATCGATTTGTTTTATTGCGCGCAACCTGGCTTTTTGAACGCTCTAAGTTGCGCAACTCCACAATTGCGCAAAAATTAGGTTTTGGAAAACCCTAAGTGTGGCACATGTTTTTTCATCGTTTTTTGACGCTGTACCACAGGGTGTCATCCGTTTTGAGGAAGACCAAGATTTCAAGAGGAAAAATTAACATTTCTTTCACGAAAACATCAGTTTTGTGGTCGAAATCATGTTTATTTTTTATTTTCTCACCTCCTTTTGAACCACGGGTTTGGGGCCGCCTACGGTGGAGTTAAAAATAAAAACTGGCAGCACGATCATGCTTGAACTGAATAAAATTGCATAAAACTCATAACGATTTAAAAAGAGCGATTTTTTCACTAATAACAACCGAATTTTTGGCCGCCATTTAGAAAAATTCCTGTAAAATTGAAAAACGGATGACACCATGTGATTCAGCGTAAAAAAATGATGGAAAAACATGTGCCACACTAAGGGTTCTCCAAAACCTAAGTTTTGTGTGGAGTTGCGCAACTTAGAGCGTTCTAAAAGCCAGGTTGCGCGCAATAAAAAAAATCGGTTCGGGTATGAATTTTTCATGAATTTTGACGTAGAATCCGAATCTGTAATAAAAAAGGGGGGGTTCCATTTGAAAAAATGAAGTCAGTGTCAATTGCGCGCAACTTTTTTGCCAAAAGTATTTTTCCTGAGATCCTCACAAAAAATCATAAAGAAATGCGTTGGTCGGAATTTTTACGCTGTATTTTTCGAAAATGAAGGGGTGTAACCTTTTCGTGAAACACCCTGTAAAGAAAATGATAAACCATTGTGTAATAATTTGCAGCGTTTTCGTTCATGTGCCAAAATAAAAACATAAAATGTCATTTACAGTATCGTATCGTATTAATATTGATTCACAACTGGATCAAGACATCACGTGGTTCTCCAGCAGCTCCTCCACCGGTCATCCGTCATACCCCTGGAATGGAGCGGTCAGGAGAGGAGGACCCGCCGCTCTTCCTCCGGCGGACGCCTCTTCCCAGGACTTCTTGAGAAAAAGGTCATCCTCCTGAGAGTGCCGCGGGGGCGGAGGCGCATGGCCTTCCCTCTCCCCCCGTATTTACCGCCCCCACCCCTCGTATATATACAGACCGCACCGCCTCCGGCCGCCTTCACTCTGCCGCCCCTCAGCCATGCAGCAAGCCACAGTCCTCGCTGCACTCCTCGTCGTCGTCATCATCTGCAGCGTTCACTCTTCACCTTACGCCGGTACGTATTCGAAAAGTCCCAATTCGTGCAGAATGACTTTAAGCAACGAATTTTCGAATAAAACAAATTTTTGAAGAGGTAAGAAGTTTGTGAGGAAGCTTTGTGTTCGTGCTGTACGAGAACAAATTCTGCAAATTTTAATGGAAAATTCAGCTTTTTTGCTTGAAAATACGAAATTATTTGGCGTAAAAATTCTTGTTAATCCGTACCGCAATAAACAGTACCGCGAAGTACCAAAATTAAGCAGTACCAGAATTTGAAATTTAATTTTCACGATCACGTTACCGGTTTTTGGTATTGACAACCTGCAACACATTACATTATTTTGATTACTTTTCGTTCATTATTTTCAATAATGAACCTTCGGAATCGAGCAAGAAAACGCTGCAAATTATTACACAATGGTTTATTATTTTTCTATATAGATCACTCGTCTGCAAAGCCACCAATCATCCAACATGAATAAAAACATCGATCACATTTCGGTCAGCTAAAATTTTAACGGAGATTAGGCCTCTTTTGTGATTCACACTCGTGTTTCTGATTTATCGTACGTCCAAATTTTAAATTGTCGTAGTGAGCGAACGGTTTGTCCTACAGAGCTCCGGGTGGTCTCAAAAAATTCTAAAAATTCTATAGAATCTTAAATTGAAGGAAAAACAATACCTTTATATCGAAATTTTTTGAGTTATGGTGTTTTCAAATTTTCAAAATTCATTTTTGAACCCTTAGAAGTGACCTACATCAACCAAAATCTTCGGAGGACAACTAGACTCCAAATGGAGCCTACGTACCAAATTTCATCAAAATCGGTCGGAAAGTGCAGCGTACGACGGATGGACGGCCAAATTTTTATTAGATTTTTGGATTCTACGTACCTTGAAACGTAAACCATCAAATTTTGAGGGGTTGTTAAACAATTTTTTTCTTGGTCGATTCCAAAGGTTCATTATTGAAAATAATAAACCAAAAAGTTGACCCCCCCCCCTCCCGTCACGTTTCAAAGTACGTGGAATCCGAAAATCGAATAAAAAAGTCCAATCATGCAGCATGAGTTAATGAACGACTTTTTTTAGAAATAATGGGATGTTCATATAATTTTTGGGAAAAACAATAAAATAATAAAAATAAGAAAATAATTAAATTTTGAGGCCTTTGCAACAGCATAATTTTCCTTGAAAATTCGCTAAAATTGTGGTACAACATTGCGATAACAATGTTTTGCTGGTATAGTAGGTAATAGTGGGTATTGACAATGGGAAAGCTGAATCTGTGCAGGCGAGTGATCTACTGGGTGTCCTCTAAAAAATCGTTGTTTTCCACGTTAAAAAGAAGTTTTTAAATAAATTTTTGAAAGAAGAAGCACAAAGCATAAGTAATAAATTAGTTTTTTCCCTAACAGACCCCCCCTCCCCTTACTCAGATTTTTACCGGATGCTACGTGAAATTTCATGAATTTTGACCCCTCACTCACCCCTCACTTTTTCCAAATTTGAAAAATGTTCCTGACTCACTGGTGGCATCCATTTCTCAATAATATGACGAATTTTTGTAAATGGCGGCCGGAAATTCGGTTTCTAGAAGCTCTTTCTACATCCTTATGAGGCAATTTTCATTAGTTAGACTTAAGTGAATTGCAGTGAGCACTTTCGCGAACACTCTTAGTCCGAGACGTAGGTAAAAAAAGTCTGCAAATGGGGTATTTCGGTGGGTCGGAAATTCAGGTTTTTGACCTCAAATTTGGATTCAGCACCCTTGAAAACCTATATACTACAAATTTAAGCCCAATGATACTATAACATGTGGTAGAAAAATTAATTAAAGAGATCACACGTTTGAAAAAGGCGGGCCGCTATAAATGCACACACACTAAGCAAGGACTACGCCGCGGACTGCCCCGCGCGCGTGTGTGAGTAGATTGTTGTAGTATCCAAGAGGGGTTTCTGTGCATGGATACTTTTTCAAAGACAGTTGGCTAGCTACGTCACGATTGGCTAGCTACGTCACACCATTTAAATCTTCAACTTTCCTTAGCTTCTCTGATTTTTTAAAAACATTTTCTCGACGAACAGACCCGATTACCGTTATTCCTGAGCCATACTCTTTTGAAAAAAAAAATAAAAAAAATTGACCAAAATACCCCATTGTGATGGGAAGTTCAGCTTCCTCTCATCAAACATGAACATACAAAATTAGTGGTGTAGAAATTCGTCAGTACCCAATTCGAAATGTAATCTTCACGATTGGTATTGACTACCAGCAACACATTCCACTAATTAAATTACTTTTGGTTCATTATTTTCAATTATTAACTTTTGGAAGCGAGGAAGAAAAAAGTTGAACATCCCCTGAGTTAATAATTAACAGCAGCATGAGTTAATGAGAGAATTTTCATATAAATAATGGTGCGTACGTTTTAGAATGTTCCGAATAAAAATGTTGAGGCCATTGCAAAAGCAGGCGAGTGATCTACTGGGTGTCGCATAATCAAAGGATGCCCTGTAAAAAATCGTTGTTTTCCACGGTAAAAAGAAGTTTTTTAATCAATTTTTAAAAAGAAACAACGGTAATAAATTAATTTTTTTCCCCTTACAGACTCCCCTTTTTTTAACCAGATTTTTATTGGACTCTACGTGAAATTTCATGAATGTTTGACCCCTCACTCACCCCTCATTTTTTCCAAATTTGAAAAAATTTCCTGACTCACTTGGTGGTATCCATTTCTTAATAATATGAAGAATTTTTGTAGACGGTGGCCGGAAATTCGGTTGTTCTTATCGAAAAATTGCTCTTTCTACATCCTCTTGAGGCATGAGGCAAAAAAAAGTCTGCAAACTTGAATGGGAAGTTCAGTTTCCTCTCATCAAACATGAACATACAAAATTAGTGGTGTAAAAGTTCGTCAGTACCCAATTCGAAATTTAATCTTCACGAACACGTTACCGGGTTTCGGTATTGACAATCTGCAAACCTTTCGCTAATTGGATTACTTTTCAGGTTCATTATTGAAAATAATGAACCTTTGGAAGCGAGGAAGAAAAAAGTTGAATCCCCCTCCCTCCCCCCTCAAAATTTGATGGATTTTCAAGGAAGGTGGAATCCGAAAATCGAATAAAAAATTCCATTCATGCAGCATGAATGAATGAGCGAATTTTCATGGAAATCTGGTTAACGGTTGTCTACACTTAATTTGGGCATAACTTCAGGGTTCGATTCTACCCCTTGTTTTTTCAAATTTTTTCTCAATTTGAAGATTTTTTTCGTATTTTTGACCATACGTCATTTATTTACGAAGTAAATTCAAATTTGAGGATATCGTTGATAAGAGAGTTGAATTTCCTAGCTATCTAATACTAAACCAAAATATTTTAGCAATAAGAAACTTAGAACGCTGCAATTTATTTCACAAAGGTTTATTATTTTGTTCTACGTACCTTGAAACGTAAAACATAAATTTTGAGGGGTAGTTAGAAAGAATTTTTTCTTGGTCGATTCCAAAGGTTCATTATTGATAATAATAAACCAAAAACGTGTGTTTCACGCGGTCACCCTCGATCTCAAGATGGCTTGACGAGTTTGGTATAATTTCCTATGTAATTTTTGATTTATTATTTTCAATAGTGAACCTTTGGAATCGTTTCAAGGTACGTAGAATCCAAAAATCGAATAAAAATTTGGCCGTCCGTCCGCCGTACGCGGCACTTTCCCCACTTGGCATTGACCGATTTTGATGAAATTTCGTGTATTGGCTCCATTTGGGGTCTAGTTGTGCCCCGAAGCTTTTGGTTGATGTCGGTCACTTCTAAGAGGTGAAAAATAAGGGCTGAAATTTTCAAAACGCCGTAGCTCAAAAATTTTCTATTGAAAAGTAATGTTTTTTCGTCAATTTGAAATAGTATGTATTGAATTTTAAAAATCGAATGGGACCACACCGAGCTCTGTAGGACCAACCAATCGGTCCCTTCAGCGATGCCGAACGGCATCACTGATCACTAATGGGTTAAGTGTTGGACTTATGATAAATCGGAAACACCAGCGTGAATCGCAAAAGTGGTCTAATCTCCATTACAATTTTAGCTGACCAAAATGGATCGTTGTTCGTTTCTTCTAGTTGTACTCAGTTTTGCGTCCTTAGCAACCAGTAATCACATTTCCTCATCAAGGCACCTAAAACTCCCTGTTTCTTCGAACCGAGCGTTCTTTGCAGACGAGTGATCTATAGCATTTCCAAGCCAAATGAAACCTTTTCCAAAACAAATGAAACCTTTTCGAAGTAAAATGAAACCTTTTCCAAACCAAATGAAACTTTTTCCAAACCAAAATTTGGTTTCATTTAATGAAACTTTTTCCATATCAAATGAAACCTACTGAGAAAATGAGTGAAATGAGGTACCTAGATAGGTAGATACTCTGCAAATTTCAGATCGATGCAAGGTACCTATGTGCCTATCGATGTACCTATTGTACAAAGAAGCTGCCAAAATGAAAATTCAATGAATTTTAGACATAGGATTATCGAAGTAGATCTCACCTTAGTAGAATTGGAAACAACCTACCTACTCTCCACGCCCACACGGAGAAACCGATAATTAAGGGGAGTCACCAATACTTACATTGACTGATTGAACCTCTAAGACTGAATTTCTGAAATTTTGTAATAATATTACAAAATTTTGTAAAGTAAACAATCGTAGATGAATAATATATTATATTATTCATCTACGATTGTTTACTTTACAGAAATACACTATGTTTGGAAAAAGTTTCTTTTGATTTGGAAGAAGTTTCATTTGGTTTGGAAAAGGTTTCATTTGGTTTGGAAAAGGTTTCATTTGGATTGGAAAAGGTTTCATTTGACTTGGAAAAGGTTCATTTGGCTTAGAAATGCTATACAGGGTGTAACGGTTAAGGTCGTACAACCGGCCAGGGTTCGATTCTACAACTAATTTGTGACTTTTTTGTCTCTTGACTTTTTTTTCTTAACCCCCTTAAAATCGGACTTTTTTCACTTCGAAGATTGTTTTCGTATTTTCGACTTTACGCCATTAAAACAGCCATAACTCCCTTGTTTTTCAGTTAAAATTCAAATGTAATTATACCGCTGGAAAGAGCGTTAAATTCTCTATCTCCCTAGTGTTGAATAAAACTTTTTAAAGAAGACCAAGATGTTGAAAAATGAGCCCGAATAGTAAAATCTCTGAAATTTTTCGTTTTTTCAAACGTTTGTAACACTAACTGAAACTGCCGGTTAAGTTTTCACTGTAACCCCAAAAGTTGACCCAAAATCTCAGCTTTCCAACGGTATGGTCATACAATTGTTTACAGTGGACTAATGGTGTAAAATCCTCGTTCCCGTGCCAAAAACCGTGGATCTTCCAGTAAAAATCGACGTTTTTCGCGAAAGACATTTTTACCCTAAAATGAGTTAGGCAGCCATCTTTTCGTACTTTGTCTCACTGAGTCAAATGATTACACAAGACTTATCGAAAAAGCAGTCACTGATATCTTGTCCAATTCACTTTTCGAAAATTGTCTTATTTTCTGTTAATTTGTATGCCAATTTTTTTATTACTAGATCGGCCAAGTTACTAACGTTACTATGGTCCTCAATAAGGTCGAAGGTATGTTTTTAATGTCCATCCTCCTCCCCACATCGCAAGTAATCAAACCACCCTGTTCATAATAACCTGTATAAAAGTCTTGTGTAATCATTTGACTCAGTGAGACAAAGTACGAAAAGATGGCTGCCTAACTCATTTCAGGGTAAAAATGTCTTTCGCGAAAAACGTCGATTTTTACTGGAAGATCCACGGTTTTTGGCACGGGAACGAGGATTTTACACCATTAGTCCACTGTAAACAATTTTATGACCATACCGTTGGAAAGCTGAAATTTTGGGTAAACTTTTGGGGTTACAGTGAAAATTTAACCGGCAGTTTCAGTTAATGTTACAAACGTTTGAAAAAACGAAAAATTTCCGAGATTTTCGAGATTTTACTATTCGGGCTCATTTTGCAACATCTTGGTCTTCTTTAAAAAGTTTTATTTAACACTAGGGAGATAGAGAATTTAACGCTCTTTCCAACGGTATAATTACATTTGAATTTTAACTGAAAAACAAGGGAGTTGTGGCTGTTTTAATGGCGTAAAGTCGAAAATACGAAAACAATCTTCGAAGTGAAAAAAGTCCGATTTTAAGGGGGTTAAGAAAAAAAGTCAAGAGACAAAAAAAGTCACAAATTAGTTGTAGAATCGAACCCTGGCCGGTTGTACGACATTAACCGTTACACCCTGTATATAGAAAACGAATAAACCTTTGTGTAATAATTTGCAGCGTTTTTAATTTTGGTGGTTTAACGTTTGAAAACCGCACGCCTTGATCTCTGCTTATTCCTGCCGATTCGAAGCGTCGATGTATTCCAATATATTAGGAAAACGAGCCCATCGAGCGAGGCATAAATCACAGCCAGCGAAGACGGAGTTTCATCTTCCAACCCGCCGGCGGGCATTTGCGGCATAATAACGTCGAGTCGTTTACCTACCTGAGCGAGCCTCCATCGGCTGAGCGCCTTGCTTCTGGCAGCGAAGAAAATTTTATACAACAGAAAATTACCAAAGTCGGTTAGCAAATAAGGCTTGCTTTGCTCGCTTGCCACCTACGTACCTGATCTTCCCAGATACGGTATTATTCAATATTGTGTATACAGGGTGTCCCAGGTTAAGGACCAGAAAATCCCGGGAGTGGATTCTACAACTAAATTTTTTAAAATGTTTACCAGCAATTTTCCAATTTTGGTTCATTATTTCTAATAATAAGCCTATGTGATCGTATCGCAAAAAATTTTTATAACCCCCCCTCAAACTTTGTCACTTTACGTTTCAAGGTGCGTAGAATCCAAATTTGCAATGTCCGTCCGCCGTCCGCCGTCCCCCGTCCGCCGTCCGCCGTCCGCGGCACTTTTCTTAGCAACACTGGACCGATTTGGTTCAAATTTGGTATATGGGCTCCATTTGGGGTCTAGTTGTGCCGCGAAGCTTTTGGTTCATGTAGGTCACTTCTAAGGGGTGAAAATTAAGGGTTGAAATTTTCAAGAGTGCCCTAGCTCGAAAACTCTCGAAATAAAGGTATCGTTTTTTCACCAATTTTAAATAGTATTGAATTTTTAAAAATTTTTGAGACCACCCGGAGCTCTGTAGGACAAACCGTTCGGTCCCTACGAGGACTTGAAGGTTTTCCTTCGATAAAACAGAATCATGAGTGTGAATCGCAAAAGAGGTCTAATCTCCATTCAAATTTTATCGGACTAAAATGCGATCGCTGTTCATTTCTTCGATTTGTATACAGTTTTGCCTTCTGCGTAACCAGTAATCAAATTTCAATATGAAGCTTTCTATTTTTCCAATCGAGTGTGAAGCGTTTAGTTCTTTCTAATAAACTTGATTGTGAAGGTGTGAAGCCAGTATGGTGTGGTAGGTAGTACCTAGCTGGTAGGTAAAAAAAAGTTGGTAGGTAAAAAAAATGTTGGTGGGTAAAAAACGCTGCAAATCATTGCTCAAAAGCTTCTTCATTCTTCAGATCACTGATCAGCTGAGTGAGCTCCGAAGCCATTTTCAATCCTATTGAATGAAAGTGCTCTTCCAGGCGTCTCCAGCATTCGAGGAGATCTTCTTCACTCCTCAGATCACTGATCAGCTGAGTGAGCTCCAAAGCCATTTTCAATCCTATTCCAATCAGAAGGGTGATCTATACAGAAAATAATAAACCTTTGAGCAATGATTTGCAGCGTTTTTTTTTTCAATTTTAAGTTTTTTTCTCGTGTTGTTGACCATATGTAACTAATATTACTATAACTATCTTAATTTACCGTAAAAATGTAAAAATAAGGACACCGTTGGAAAGGGCGTCAAATTTCCCATCTTTCCAGTGCTCAAACAAAACTATTTGTGAGGTCCCGGTGGGTGAAAAATCAACTCGTAATGTAATTTTCGTCAAATTGGCAAAATTTCATATATTTCTTTTGGTCGTTAGGGTTATACGTCCGCATGGTTTTTTCACGTACCGCAACACCATAAACTAAGCAAAGATGTCAGCTTTCCACTGGTATAATCGAAAAATATTTTACAATTGAATCTCCTTCTCAACCTCGGTTGATTTTAAATTTTCACTAAGTATCGGATTTATGGGCGAAATTTGTATTTAATCGCGAAAATACGTGGATTTTTTAAACAATGAAATCGGCGTTCCAACATGAGACTCCGAGGTTGGACGAAGGGGGGAGCAACGTCCAACCTCAAAGTCTTCCCTGAACACTGATTTCGTTGTTTAAGTAAAATTGAAAAATAATAAAATTGAAAAAATTTTAACAAAAAACAGACCGACCTCAAAACTGTGATCGGTAAACACCAGAAAGAGAAAAATAATAATCACAGCAAATTCAGATAGGTCTTAGGTATGTAGGTAGGTAGGAACGCCTTAAAGTCGCCGCCGTGCCCATCTGTAGACACAAACTTACATCGGTATCTTCTACTTAGGTATCTTTTTTTTCGCAAATATACACCCATACTACAGATATGTTTCTACACCGAGTATGAACGTAAATCTCTGTTAGTTTTAAATTGTGGGTGGGTGTGGGAGAGCTTGAACATTAATTTGGTAACAATGCTTCTGAATGTAAGTACATAGATGTATTATAATATGTCCATCGATATAATGAACAATCACAACACAAAGCAATTCCCCTGTTACCTTTAGATCAGTTTCCATTCTGTTTTTGGATCAGTTTCCCTTTGGTTCTTGGATCAGTTTCCTCAGAGATATTGAACAACTCCAATTCGATTTTCGGATCAGGTCCCTAGTTTTTGATTGGTTTCTATTGTGTGGATCAGTTGTTCCAACGCCATTCTTATCAGTTTCTTCGGAGAAATCAAGAGTCTCAACTACAATTCTCCTCACTACAATTCCAAGGGAGGTTCACACATTCTATCACATTCATAATATGAATATAATATTAACATAATATATAAAATTCATATAGTATTCATATTATATGACAGCAGTGACTAGTTTGGGAACACATATTAACTCAATGGCACTTTCTCTTGTAA
Source organism: Apolygus lucorum (assembly GCA_009739505.2). Lineage (NCBI taxonomy): Eukaryota > Metazoa > Arthropoda > Insecta > Hemiptera > Miridae > Apolygus > Apolygus lucorum. Next base: position 35,053,577 of record CM019168.2, on the reverse strand, counting down.
TACTAATCGGAAGACTATTAGTTTGTGTCTACAGAATGGAACGGCGGCGACTTAAATGCGTACCTACCTACATATCTAGGATCTATCTGAATTTGCTGTGATTATTATTTTTCTCTTTTTGGTGTTTATTGACAACAATTTTGAGGTCGGTCTGTTTTTGTTTAAAATGTTTTTATTTTATTATTTTTCAATTTTATAATATTTTTATTTTTCACTTTTTAGTGGTTCTCAATTTAATTCTGAAATTAAATTCCCCTCAGTATTCGTAATGTAGGTCTGTTTCTATGACGAGGAAGCTATGTGCTACACCTACTTGGTAGATCCTAGATATCCTAGGATATAGTTATATAATATATATTATATAGCTAGGTAGGAAAACTCACCCACTTGAACATTCATGAACTCCTTTGATTAGACTCATGCAGGTTCTGCGCGAATAACCGACTATAATTTCCCCTTTTCTTACCCCCGCAGCACCTTCTGGTTATCGGAACCCCCCTCATATAGAATCTCATTTTAAAGCTTACAATCAGACCTTTAATTTGAATATACAAGAACGGTCCGCGAACGACTTTGTCGGAAGTCACAAGGGAAGTTACGTGAGTATCTTACTGAAAATGGCAACCACGTTTTCCAATAATTGGAAAAGTGTCGAAAATTATATAAAAAGTGTCGAAAATAATATAAAAGTGTCAAAAATTTGTAAAAACAATTATTGTTTTCACAAATTTTCGACACTTTTAACAAAGCAAAATGAAATCCGTTTGAAACGGGACCACCCCGGATACTGTAGAACACATTTCAAAAAGAATCAGGCGGATTGGTGCCAGAATAAAGATATGCAAGGTTTTCAGAGATTAAAAAAAAAGTCCCACGACATAGTTCCTCCTTCGCGCCTACGGCGGTTTTGAAGTCTGTATCAATCAACGTATTTTCGCGTTTAAATACAAAGTTCGCCCATAAATCCGATAGTGAAATTTTTCATGATTATACCGTTGGAAAGCTGACATATTGGCGCATCTTTCAGTCTAAGCGCTCAAGTATAGAGGCTCAATGAAAATTTGAAAAAAAACGATCTTTTTCGAAAGCTCATACAGTTTGCTCTGTACAGGATTTTTCGTTGTGAGCAACAGCATTTTGTTTGGCGTTTAAAATATTACGAATTTCCTTTTTCCAACGTTATGAACAAAGTTGTAGTTGATTCTTTAATTGAGGGAATCAGGGCCGTTTTAATGAGACACGGTCGAAAACACGAAAAAATGTTAAAAGTGAAAAAAGTCGGGTTTTTAGTTGAGTATAAAAGAAACTCTTTGTTGCAAATTAGCTGTAAATTCCGTTATACTCAACTATTCTATTTCACATATTATGTGAAAGGTGAAAAATCGTTAACATAATCGGGAATTAATGAGGAACCCGTTTGACCGAAAAAACCAACTATTAATCGTCTGGGGTTGTAATAACAGTCATGTAGACCAGTGCAGCTCACGTGTATCCGGCTAATTAAGTGTAAAATGAGGTTTCTTTCGCTATGTTTGTTCAACTAAATCGCAGTTCGAATAAGGGTATATTTATGTGAACTTGAATATTATGTAACTAAGATAAACTAAAGACGGGTTCTGAAAGGTATGAACGTGAATATACCGAGTATTTAATTAAGGTAAACATCATGCCTTTACAGAATCCTTCGTTGTGAACGACACGGCGTTAGAGTGAAAATACTCATAATGTAGAACCGACCATTCCTCATTAGTAGAAAACCTGTTTTGCTTCCGAGTCTACCAAGGTAGCGGAAGCTTTGTTTTCACTTTTCAAGGACGAAAAAAAAAGTTCTCCAAAATCAAAATTTTCACTCGCGTTTTGCGTTTTAGACCTTTCTGAACAATTTTGGTTCCGTGTCTGTCTGTCTGTCTGTCTGAGTGTCTGTGTGTCTGTCCGTCTGTCATCAATTCCTTGTAACGCGCATAACTATACGAAGTTATTGTCCGATTTCAATGAAATTTTCAGGGATTGTGCGGGTTGATGTGTAGACGGTCCCCTACGAAAATCATCATCCTCGAACTGATACAAGCGACTGCGCATGCGCAAACGTTAATTTCTTTGTAACGGCCATAACTTCTACATTTTCAACTCGATTTCGATGAAATTTTCAGGAATTATTTGGATTAGATTGTAGATGGTCCCCTATAAAAATCATCATCCCCGGCCTGATACAAGCGACTGCGCATGCGCAAACGTGAATTCCTTGTAACGGCCATAACTTCTACAATCTCATTCCGATTTCAATGAAATTTTCAGGGATGTTACAGATTAGTATTTAGATGGTCCCCTATGAAAATCACCACCTTCGGACTGATAGTAGCCACTGCGCATGCGCAAACGTGAGTTTCCTTGTAACGGCCATAACTTCTACATTTTCCATCCGATTTCAATGAAATTTTCAGGGATGTTACAGAGTAGTGTTTAGATGGTCCCCCATGAAAATCATAGAGAATTGTTTTTCATAGAGGGATGGTCTCTTCTGAGAATCTCAAATCTTTTTCATGAAAAGTTTAATAGCTCAGAGGAAAGAGTCTTGCTTTAAGCTCCAGGGGTCGCGGGTTCGAATCCCAGCCGAGGCTAAGAATTTTTTTGATCCAATCACATACATCTACTCACTTGATTTTTCATCCGAATTTGATGAAATTTTCTAGGATTGTCCAGATTAGCGTGTAGATGGTCCCCTATGAGGGTAGTGAAAGGTATTTTGAGATTAACTACAATGCATCAGATCATCTATACAATCGGGTTATGGATACGAGGAAGCTATGTGCCACACCCACTTGGCAGACGTTTTTTTTTTACCGACTTCAACGCGCTGAAGGCGCGCGAAAGAGGAGGTACTCAATTCGGGTTGTCGTGGGACGACGATTTTTTTTTTTTTTTTTTTGTATGTCTGAACACCTTGCATTTCTTTATTCTGGTACCAATCTGTCTGGTTCTTTTTGAAATTTGTTCTACCAGTATCTTCCAGTATCTTTTTGAAATTTGTTCTACCAGTATCCGTGGTGGTCCCATTTCAAACAGATTTCATTTCGCTTTGTTAGAAGTATCGAAAATTTGTGAAAGAAGTTGAAAAACGTGGTTCCCGTTTTCGGGAATATCGGTCCGCATTCACTCTTCTTCCCCTGTGACTTCCGACTGTGCCGATGACGGACTATTTGTGTATAGTCAAATTGAAGGTCTGATTGTAAGCTTCAAAATGGTATGCTATATGAGGGGGGTTCCGATAACTAAAAGGTGCTGCGGGGGATGAGAAAGGGGGAAATTATATTGGGCTATTCGCTCAGAACCTGCATGAGCCGTATCAAACGTGTTTATCAATGCTCGAATATGTGAGTTTTCCTACCATATACGTATGAGCGATAATTATAGTACTGTTAGTTAGGTATTCTACCAAGTGGGTACAGCACATAGCTCCCTCGTCATCCTTAACATGGTTCGGTAGGTAATGGTATAGAAGATCGTCGTAACTGCATAGTGCCGTACCAAATATGAGGGATTATAGGACAACTAGGTGATGAGAGGGTATTCTACCAAGTGGGTGTAGCACATAGCTTCCTCGTCATCCATAATACAGTTGGGTAGGTAATGTTATAGGAGATTGTCGGAACTGAATAGTGCTGTACCAAATATGAGGGATAATAGGACAACTAGGTGATGAGAGGGTATTCTACCAAGTGGGTGTAGCACATAGCTTCCTCGTCATCCATAATACAGTTGGATAGGTAATGTTATAGGAGATTGTCGGAACTGAATAGTGCCCTACCAAATATGAGGGATTATAGGACAACTAGGTGATGAGAGGGTATTCTACCAAGTGGGTGTAGCACATAGCTCCCTCGTCATTCATAAATAGTTGGGTAGGTAATGGTACAGGTGATCGTCAGAACTGAAATGTGCCGTACCAAATATGAGGTATATAGTACAGTTAGGTGATAAGTCCCCGTCAATCATGTCATGGTTGAGTTGTTGAATTGTGTTGTCAGAACTACCAAGTACCTATCAAATATGAGGGACGTCGAACAGTTAGGGGATATGAGAGTAGATTGCTAAGTAGCAAAGTGAACCAAATACCTCCTGAAACTGATCCAAAAACGGAAAGTCATCTATACATATGGAAACTGATCCGGATTACAGAATGTGGTCCACCCTACGGCGTCTGGTTCACCTTACTGAAATGATTCACAGTATGGAAACAGATCCACATTAACAGATCGATAAACTGCGGGTAAATTAATTTCAGATTTGAATTGAAGACCACTAAAAAGTGAAAAATAAAAAATAATATAAAATGGAAAAATAATAAAATAAAAACCTTTTTAACAAAAAAATGGACCGACCTCAAAAATGATGTCCGAAACACCAAAAAGGGAAAAATAATCACCTCAGCGAAAAAGTACTTGATGTAGTAGGTTGTTGGACATAAATATCTAGTCAACAGATTGTATATTGGAATACCAACAATTAATTGTAGTGTGATTCACACTTATTGTCACACTCATATTCTCCATCATACGAAGGCAGTGACGTAATACCCAATAGTTTTGGATCACTTATCTCCACTCGTATTCATGTTTTGTATTGCACGATCGACGCATGTTGTAATACTCACCAGATCTTGTGAGTAGTACTTAATAACCACAGCGTATCCAGATAGATAGGTAGGTACGCATTGAAGTCGCCGCCGTGCCCATCTGTAGACACAAACTAAACACATTCCTTACTCGATGATCTAGTTAGCATTACAAGAGTAAGTACCACTGAATCCAAATGTGCTCCCCGAACTATCAGGTACCTAGTAAGTCTCTGCTGCCTTATGAGAATGATAGTAAGTGTGAACCATCCTATGAATGGTTGTGACGAGTATTTTGAGACTTTATTATTATTTGAGACTGCATATTATATTGATGGACATATTATAACATACCTTCGGAAGCGTTGTTACCTAATCAACGTTCAAAACTCCCACAATATTAAACGAACTGATATTTACGTTCATACTCGGTGTGGAAGCGTGTTTGTAGCATGGGAGGTATGTATATTTGCGAAAAAGAATAATATGTTGGTAAGTAGAAGAGCTAGAAGACGTTTGTGTCTACAGATGGGCACGGCGGCAACTTCAATGCGTACCTACCTATCTATCTGGATACGCTGTGGTTATTAAGTACTACTCACAAGATCTGGTGAGTATTACAACATGCGTCGATCGTGCAATACAAAACATGAATACGAGTGGAGATAAGTGTTCCAAAACTATTGGGTATTACGTCACTGCCTTCGTATGATGGAGAATATGAGTGTGACAATAAGTGTGAATCACACTACAATTAATTGTTGGTATTCCAATATACAATCTGTTGACTAGATATTTATGTCCAACAACCTACTACATCAAGTATGTTTTCGCTGAGGTGATTATTTTTCCCTTTTTGGTGTTTCGGACATCATTTTTGAGGTCGGTCCATTTTTTTGTTAAAAAGGTTTTTATTTTATTATTTTTCCATTTTATATTATTTTTTTTCACGGAAACAACTGGCACGAATAAAATCAGTTAATACAGCCAAAGACATCGCAGGGCTTCGTTAGTTGGCGTTTCCTTTGGTATTTGTTATGTCCTTACCAATCACAAAATATGCAACAACAACATGTATCCATCCACACATGTATGATGTACCTAGTATCCATGTTTCATATTCATTCCATTCTTAGTTTCAAGTTAATTGTGTGTTTTTCCGTTTCTAACCGACTTCAAAACCGCCGTAGGCGCGAAGGAGGAGGTTCTCTATGTCGTGGGACGATGATTTTTTTTTTTGACATTTTATGTTTTTACTTTAAACGAACAATGCGTTACGATTGGTTTTCTGATGATTTCTGCTTACAACCGAGTCGTTGCTAGGGAAATGGTACTTCCTCATTTTACACCCCACAAAATTCGTTGAGCATTCGTTCGAAAGTTTTCGATTTATCCAACCATATTATGTTATGATCAGAGACCTTCAAATGCCACATTGCCACGGCGCCACACTAAAATGCCACATTCGGCCCATTTTTCGGTAAAATGCCATAATATTTCGTTGATTTCTTTGAAAATGCCACGTTTTGTGCTACATTTCGCCTTATTTTACTAATACTTATTTTCACTAATGCCCGAGAATGCCGAGAAAAATATGACGAATGGATGTTTGCTAAAACCAGGTAAGATTAACTTATCATCACAAGTCAACGTGGGTCTTCGGCTGTTGTTAGGGTCTCATGTCCGTTCAAAAATAACTTTCCTGGATGCGGATTAGAAAGTCCGATGCAGGATCATAATGGGAAGTGCATGTGCACCTGAGTAGGTACATCCATTAGGATTGGGGAGCACCATTCGGTAGGTATACATATCATCTCCTTTCCCCACGTCCTCCATACGAAGCTGAAGTTTCTTACTGTAAATATTGCGCTCATTTTCATTTTTCCTCAATCTTCAATATGCCTAGAGATTCTAGTTTAAACGTGACCCTTTATAAGAAGTGGATTACTGGTGACAGCAAATTGTTTTATAATTGAATTTAACATGTTGTAAATACATGTAAATTTGTTGGAAATACATGTAAATAGTTGATATACATAATACAGTAGTTGATATGCTTTCAAGTTTCATGATGTAATAGTTTAACATCCCTTTTATGGTGGGGAGGGGGTGGAAAGTTGAAAAAAATAAATACCACACCAGCTGAAATAAATGCCACATTCGGCCACAATAAGTGCCACATTGCCACATTTTATAGTGCCACATTTTATAAAAATAAGTGCCACATTTTGAAGGTCTCTGGTTATGATTTATTTATTTATTTATTTGTAAAGGCCGGATCGGCAATACAATTGTCAACAATGTAAATAACATTTAAAATAAAATTTAAACAACCTAAAACTAAAGTTCGGAAACAATAAAAAAGAGGCAAAAAAAAACGCCCGTCAAAAACAAAATATCAAGGAACAAAGCCCTCCTGAAAAAAGTCCGTCACAGCATAAAGTTCTGCATTCAGCAGCTTCTCCCTGACAGTAGCCATGAACTTCTTTTCAGGAAGAGAACGCAACTCGTTGGGAAGGTGGTTAAAAAAATTGGCACCCGACTGCAAAGGACTCGTATCCCTCGTCACACTGAAACGTGAAACTGAAAGAAATAAGTCTTCTCTCTTCCTGGTATCATAGGTGTGCAGGTCACGCCGCCGTTCCATTTGATCCAGATTTCTTCTTATGAATTGAAGACAGCTCAGGACATAAAGGGCTGGAACAGTGAGGATTCCCAGGGTGCGAAAGCTTCCACGGCAACTCTGACTCCAGGATAGCCCGCAAATAGTTCTGACAGCCCTCTTCTGTTGACTGAAGACCTCACGCGCATGACACGAATTGCCCATACCAAAATTCCATATGAAACCCTGCTCGCAAAGCAGGCAAAATATACAGTCCGGAGGACATCCCGTGACACAGTGCCAGTCAAACGGTGCAGCATGAAGTTGCAAGAGGCTAATTTTAGCATAAGATTATCAATGTGCGACCTCCATGACAGCCGATTATCAATGGTCAGACCAAGAAAGTTCACCTCCTCTTGAAGTCGTTGATTGAGGCGGATAGTTATACTCTGCTTTTTACTGGTATTTAACGTCAAACCATTAGCGGAACACCAACCCTCAATAACCATATTCATATTAATCTGGTCACAATCTAGAGCTGACTGGCAAGGTCCTGCTGAAAGAGCGGTGACATCATCGGCGAAAAGGAATATCCTTTTGTTGTGGAACTGGTGAGCCAAATCATTGATGAAAATCAAGAAAAGACATGGACCAAGTACTGAGCCTTGCTTCACTCCACATGGAATATCAACTGCTAAGGACTCGACACCATTGAAAATAACCACCTGTTTCCAGCCTCACAGAAAACTCCCAAAGAAAGACAGAGCCAGAGTCTAGCCCCCCACAATTCTTGTCGAGTTTCAGCGCTACCTCCCTCCACTTCAACAAACTACCATTCCTGAATACCATAACTACCATTCTAAAGATTGTTGTCTCGCAATCGTTTTCGATTCTCATATTTCTATAGACGATTTCAGCAGTACGCATTGAGCATGCGCCGCCTCTTATCAGTGATATCACGTGTTATCAATCTTCGTACCAACTCGCTCGTCAAACCCGCATATCATACATTCTCGCCTCACATATCTGGCGATTCAGGAGCATTAATACCCTAACTTTCCAACTCCAAGTTTTTATTTTAAGTTAAAACAAGTTGTTACGTGAACATTTCGGGAGTAGCAGCAGACTTTTCCGTTCATTTGAACATAAATAGCGTTTCAGGGGCTCCTCTCCCATATACCTGATGTTCGATCAAATAAAGTTCTCGACCTCAAACGCTGCAAATTTTACCAATGACTGTATTCCAAATCGCAATTTTCCTTAGTTCTCGTTCTCTTTTCGGTAATTTCTACCGGCCAGAGAACCATGTAGGTACTAATTCAATTCTGCTTAACTTAATAGAAATAATGGCAGTTCACAAGTGACCATTCCCTGAAAATCCTGGAAACCCCCATCTGCCTTACCAATATCACCCTTAGTGTTGTTGGAATGGGCTGCCTGTGTCAGAGAGGGTTAAAAAAGTTCATTAATAAAATATGAGTTGATTAGCGTATTTTCGAAAAAATCTTTAAAACAACGGCGAAGAAAGTTGAAATATTAGCTATTTATGGTAGAGTAGTCAGCTTTGGCACAGCACGATTTATTAAAAATGTACAATCAACCCCTTGCTTAAAATAATTTTAAATAAACTTCAACAAATAAAATATTCTTTTAGTCACCCCAAACTCGGAGTACCAACACGTATTTTGTTGTTTTTTTTCGATTCTTAGTTTATTTTGACCAACATACTGCATGCATAGGGTATGTTTTGAAGACGTTGAGAGTACATAAATAATCATGTTATATATGTTTCTCCACGAATTCAAAGGTACTTATTCAATTTTTGGATACAATGGTCTGGTGTGTCAGAATGATAAGGGCGCTTCTCTCTTCTACTCAGTGATTGAAATAACTTGAAAGTTAGTACGATAAGTACCATTTTGATTTGTAATAATTATCTACTAGAATATACTATACCAGAAGTTTTATAATGTTCGTCATTCCTTACTACAAATGGATACAGGATTGTAGGTACTTACTATTGTAGGCGATTGAGACGAACTTTCTATCATTTCACTTGCATTTCACACACACTTCTCACACTTCCAACCAACCTCTCTAGAGGAAACACGGTTTTAGATGTAAGCAGAAAGATTGGAGACAACGCGGAGATGATTCCTATATTTCGAAATGCTGTAGTTTTGGAAGTTCAGAAGTCTATGGGAACGGGAAAAAGTAATTTTGGAGGATAATTCGTCGAGGCTGACTACCCGAACTACAGTCCCTGAAACAACTGTACTTGTTTGTCCCAGACATGACAGAACCGACAAACCGAATACTCACTCAAAAAACTGAATAGAATCTGAAAACTGACAAACTTCTATTGAAAACAAGAGTAAAAACAAAGACGGTGGTCCGAAGGTGTCCACCATTTTGGAGGCTTATTGATAACAGGCGCGCTTGCGCACACCGATGAAAACGTCTATAACATGAACCAGTGATGATTTTGGAGATCAGCTTTGAAATAGAATGACTTTGGGCACGTTTCGTAACATAAAGCGACACTTGGTATCAGTTTCACGTCCATAAATGTTCAGAGAGAAAACAATAAGAGAAACGAAAACGAATATAGGAAACGAAAACGATTACGAGACAATAATCTTTAGAATGGTATTTATGGTAATCAGGAATGGTGGTTCGTTGAAGTGGCGGGAGGTAGCGCTGAAACCTGACAAGGATCGTTGGGGGCTAGACTCTCGTTATTATGTTAACTGGGGTCCGGTGTGGCTACAGTCGTTGGGGCGACGTTGTTTGGTGGTGGACTTTGGACCGACTTCTGCGGGTGTCGAAAATCATCAGAACAAACTCTGATCTTCCCTTTGGAAGACACCTGATGACATCCGTGACGCCAGAATGGCAGTCGGCCGAAAATCCAACCTGAATCGGTTTTTTACTTTACTTTACTTTATGTTCACTAGGTACCTCGACAAGATGAGTTATGAGGATGGGAACTAAAGACATAAAATGTCCCAATGTGTTGCAGACTCGTATGCAAGCGTATCCTCTTTAGTGGAATGAAGACCGAAAATTTGTTACTTTATTTGGAACATCATCTTTTATGCCCTTTTCAACTCTTTCGTTTCGTGTCTGTCTGGCAGTCAGTCTCATTTTTCAAAATAGAATTTGAAGTCGGAAGGTGCTTTGGCTGGCCAACGGTCTTCAACCCAATCCAATTACTGTTTCAACAATGTGTCTGATTGAGTAGCCAACGCTACTTCATGAAAAATTATTAATTATTCCTCAAAATGCAAAATCAAGAAATTTTGACCCGCTTTTTCCTCTCATTTGGAGGGTACTTTTGGACTATCCCCAACGAGACTGATGACTTCATCATAATACAAGTTATTTTGTATGTCTGAACTCCTTGCATTTCTTTATTCTGGTACCAATCTGCCTGATTCTTTTGACATTTAAGTCTTTACTTTGGTGCATAAACGAAATAACGTCACGAAAATTTGCAATGATATCCACTTACAACCAAGTCGTTGCTACGGACTTTATCTTCGTCATTCGAGTTCGTAAAAAAATCGTTCACTATTTATGCATAAATTATATACTGCCAAAACCGCTGTAATTTTGGAGGAAACTGCGATATACCCATGAGTTAAAAACACTGTAAACAATTTTTGCAGTAAGAGTTTGTTACACGTCAACATTGAAAAAGCATATTATTATTACAGGAAGGTAGCGAAGGTAAAGGTAGGTAGACGGGTGAAGGGGGGCGAGAAAAAGTAGAGACATAAAATGTCCCAATGTGTTGCAGACTCGTATGCAAGCATTTTCGTAATATTTTGCTTCCGAGTCTACCAAGGTAGCGGAAGCTTTGTTTTCACTTGTCAAGGACGAAAAAAAAAGTTCTCCAAAATCAAAATTTTCACTCGCGTTTTGCGTTTTAGACCTTTTTGAACAATTTTGGTTCCGTGTCTGTCTGTCTGTCCGTCTGTCATGAGTTCCTTGTAACGCGCATAACTATACGAAGTTATTGTCCGATTTCTATGAAGTTTTCAGGGATTGTGCGGGTTGGTGTGTGGACGGTCCCCTATGAAAATCATCACCTTCGGACCGATAGTAGCCACTGCGCATGCGCAAACGTAAATTTCCTTGTAACGGCCATAACTTCCACATTTTCTACCCGAATTCGATGGCATTTTTAGGGATTACGCGGATTAGGTTGTAGATGGTCCCCAATGAAAATCAAGGCCTTAAAATTCACAGAAGCCTCTGCGCATGCGCATACGTAAAATCCTTGTAACAGCCATAACATTTACATTTTTCATCCGAATTTGATGAAATTTTCTAGGATTGTCCAGATTAGCGTGTAGATGGTACCTATGAGGGTAGTGAAAGGTACTTAGAGATTGGTGTTTTGAGATTAGCTACTTTGCATCGGATCATCTGTATAATCGGGTTATGGATACGAGGAAGCTATGTGCCACACCCACTTGGCAGACATTTTCAGTTGGTATTGAAATTTCAGAATCGAATGAGACCACTCACAGCTTACTTGGACCAATCGTTCGCTCCCTATGAAACTTAAGGGTTGAACTTACGATAAATCAGAAACTCGAGTGTGAATAGCAAAAGAGGCCTAATCTCCATTCAAATTTCAGCTGACCAAAATGGATCGTTGTTCATTTCTTCGAATTGTACTCAGTTTTTCGTCCTTAGCAACCAGTAATCAAATTTCCGATTAAAGGCACCCAAAACTCCCTGTTTCTTCGAACTGAGTGTGAAGCTTTTATTTCTTCCAAACTTGATGGTGAAGTAGTTATGTGGCAGATTTGAAATGTGCTCTACCAGTATCCTTGGTGGTTCCGTTTGCAAACGGATTTCATTTTGCTTTGTTATAATTGTTATAAGTGTCAAAAATTTGTGATAATAGTTGAAGACCCAAGGGGAAGAACGCACTAATTCAAATTTGAAAATTTTTCCAGAATTAGAAAAACCAAGTTTTTTGCAATGAATTTTCTTTTCTTTTCTTTTTTCCTTCAATTTTCCTTCAATTGTATGATATATTTTGATTCATATAACGTTTATAAATTATGTTTCTAGTTAAAACGAAAGTCCACATCTAACAGATGGCATCTAAATCTCAGTTTCGAAAAAAATTGGACTTAGTGCATTCTTCCCCTTGGGTCTTCAGTTGGTAAACGTGATTGAGGTTTTCAGGAAGATTGGTCCGTATTCATGTAACTTCCCCTGCTACTTCCGATTGAGTCGTTGACGGACCATTCGTGTATATTTAAATTAAGGGGGTTCATGAGTCGGTACTAATCTAACACTTTTTCATGTACCTGTTTCTCTGGATATATTCATGATATCTTCAAAAAAAAATTTAAATTCTTTTCTACTCTTCATATAACCACTGAACGAGTTTCAACTCTATTGCGGAAATATTTTTTTACTTGGAGACAATATAGCAAAACAGTTTTTTTCATATTTTTTATGTTCATGATTTTTTAATTCTAGCCATGCTTCTGTTGGTAGTTTTTCGTCCAAACTTGTTCAGTGACTGTAATAAATACCTCTCGACAATATAAAAAAAATCAAGTTGCCAGTTCTATTGGTTGCCGAGAAAGAGGTACCTAAGTGACGAAAAACAGGGGTATCCCGGTTTGGAGAAAACTCGCGATTTGTGAAAGGTTACCGTTTTTCGAGGTATTTGATCCATAGTTTGTAGTTATTTCATGTTGAAGAAATTGAAAATGAGGTCTGACTATTCCTTAGGTGACTATTATTCTTATCAGTCACTGTTTTCACCGGTTAGGTAAGGTTCATATCACATACTGAAACGTATAAATGAATAATATTGTGCTTAATTTTCGCCTTCTCCCATTCTCCGGTTGTTTTTGTTCGCCGTATATTCCCAGTTTTGTTTGTTTGGAACATTGTCTCAAACACAACTTGTAAGTATAATACATATTGTTTTATTTACTTTATTGTAACTAATATAATTAGGTCAATATTGTTTCAATAAATAATGTTGCTTTTGAATGGTTATACACTATTGGTTCACTTGATTTTTTCGTTAGTCTCGTGGTAGGCTATTCTTGTACTTTTTGGTGGCATGGTATCGTGTGCAGGTGACATGGAGTAGAACATAGTAGGTAGGTATCTATCAGAAGTTATGAACACCGAAAGAACGGTAGGTAGTTATAGAAATTTAGAAACTATGAACAGTGCAGCTCCTGGAGCGGGAATCAGCTATCCCCCGGAAACAGTGTTTGGCTCCTCAATCTTTGAAAATTCATATCTCTGTTTTCCATTGTTCAAATTAAATATTTTTATATACCAAAATGTCTGGGGAAACTTGCAAAATTATATAAAAATAAAAAGAAAAAATGATTGTAAGCTTTAAAATGAGATTCTATATGAGGGGGGTTCCTAAGAGCGGAAGCTGTACTGCCCTCCCAACTTGGAAAACGTGTTCAAGTTTGGGTGGTTTCAATTTGTGATACAATGGCGATGAAATGGAACCATCTAGGGTCTAAGTTACCGGATAACGAAAATCTGGCATGTAATTTGGATGAAGACGCTTAAATAACCAAGCTTGAGTTACGCGTTAGAATATTTCGTAATTCAAATGCGTTGGGTAGTGATATCTGCATTATTGAAATTCATAACAGAAGTCAAGAGACCAACTTGTTATCAGTTGACAATATCTGATGACAAGTTCAGATGCTCATCTTCCGATGTGGGGAGAAATCAATATCGAACATCAGTTTCCCACTCTGTAATGGAACTTCTATTCAGAGTCGCTAATAATAGGTATTCCCTTGCCTTTCTGATTCCAAATCTCTTTTTCAAATCAAATAAATTGTTTTTCCCTTACTCCAACAACCACCGGAATTCTCCACGCGAACCGTGAGATGATTTAATTGCTAATTAACTGATTTAATTAACTTTGCTGCATCGCTTAGGAAGGTAGAGAAGCATTAAACATAATAATAATAATATTATGTAGTATTATGTAGTATATTATGTAGTATTAAGTATATTAAATTATGTTAAAGTATATTAAGTTATGTTAAATATTATGTATTAAACATATTATGTTTAATACATAATATTTAACATAACTTAATATACTTAATACTTATACTTAATATACTTAATATAACTTAACATACATAATATTTAACATATATTAAACATAATATGTTTAATACATAATATTTAACATAACTTAATATACTTAATACTTATACTTAATATACTTAATATAACTTAACATACATAATATTTAACATATATTTAACATAATATGTTTAATACTACAATATTATTGTAGTAGGAAATACATGTTTTACCCATTTTGCCCCATATCTGAAATTGCCCATTCCGCGGAATTGTCAGAATTTTCACCAATTCGTGAAATAGTCAGGAAAGCTGACTCAACCGTGAAATGAGTCAAAAATTGATCATTCCGCAAAATGGGGTCGCAAAAAGTGACTATTTCACGAATTGGCAAGCAGTTTTGATAGTTTTATAAGGAAAAAGGAGGTGAATCGAGTATTAAAGGAGAACAATTTATCTTACCCAATTTTGGTTTATAATTTTCAATAATGAACCTTTGGAATCGAACCAGGAAAAAATTCGATGGTTTACGGTTCAAGGTTTGTAGAATCTAAAAATCGAATTTGACGAAGAATCAAGAATCTACCGATTTTGATGAAATTTGAGATGCCGACTCCAATTGGGGCCTAGTTGTGCCCCGACATTTTTGGTTATTGTCGGTCACTTCTAAGGGGTAAAAATTGAGGAGCGAAATTTCCAAAACGCCCTAGCTCAAAAACTTTCGATATGCATAGATTTTTATTAATTTTAATAACAACGATTTTGGTTTATTATTTTCTAATATAACCTTTGTAATCGACGAAGAAAAAGGCCTATCCAATGAGACTAAACAACACGTTTGATAGTTTTATTTAGTTCAACAAGTATACATACAAATCATGTAAATATATTTGATGTTTAAATTGGAGACCTCCCGAATCAGATCAAATTATTATGTTATCAGAATGTGCAATGAGACTGGCCTAAAAATCTATCAAAGTAATCATGAATATGAACATATCAAAGTAGAAAAAATTCCCACATCCATCTACTTACTCCATTTACTCGAAGGAAGCTCATCCCTATCATCAATCAAAATGACCTGAATATGCTCAATAGATAGTACGAAACGTTTTTCATTTTCATTAACTATCATTTTCATGTTCAGTTGAGGGAGTGCTCATTGACGAGTTTATGTTGTTTTCGTTAAAAAAGAAGGAAAATTGTATGCTGACAATGATAAAATCTTCGGAAATTAACCCAAAACTATAATATAGTTTTGGGTTAATTTCCGAAGATTTTATAATTGAATAGTTAGCATTCAATTTTACCTAATATTATTAGGTAAATAATATCTGCTAATGGTAGGTACGTAAGCTAATGTTGTATATGAGTCTGCAATTACTTACTTTGGGACATTTTTACGTGTTTAGTTCCCAAGTGACAACAAAACAAGCGGCATTGTTTACTACATCCATTAATAATAATCATAAATAAATACCAAGAACAAGTAGGAAAGAAATGCTTGATAAATCGAGAGCTTTCCAACCAATGGTGAAAAATTTCTGTCCGTTCAATACTAAAGAAGTTTTATTTCCCTAGCAACAACTCGATTGTAAGCGGAAATCGTCAGAAAACCGTAACGATTTTTCTTGAAGCTTTTTGTTATACTTTTTTCGTTTATGTGCCAAAGTACTGACATAAAATTTCAAAAATTAAACCCTCCCTCAAAAGTTGTTAGTTTACTGTTCACGGTCCGTGGAATCAAAACATCTAATAAAAATTTGGCCGTCCGTCCGCCGTCCGTGGACAGATTTTGATGAAATTTGGTATATGGGCTCCATTTGGGGTCTAGTTGTGTCCCCAAACGTTTGGTTGAAGTCAGTCACTTCTAAGGGCTGAAATTTGGAAAACGTCCTAGCTCAAAAAATTTCAATATACTTAAAGGTCTTGTTTTTCCTTCATTTTAAAATACTATTGAATTTTTATAATCGAATGAGACCATCCAGAGATCTATAGAAGCAACCGTTCCCTCCCTATTAGAACTTGGTGGTTGGATGTATGATAAATCAGAAACACGAGTGTGAATCGCAAGAGAAAAAATAATAAAGAAAAAAAATTAATTAAAAATCCCCGTTCAAATTTAATTTTTTTCAGTTTTAAGTCCTTAGCAGCCAGTAATCAAATTTCCTAATGAAGGCACCCTCAACTCCCCTATGTGAGCGTTTATCTCTTCAACATTGCGAAGCGGAAAAATGGTTGGTACGTAGTGACAATGGCAAAGCTGTGTTCTTTGCAGGTGAGTGATCTACACAGAAAAATAATAAACCTTTGTGTAATAATTTGCAGCGTTTTAAAGAATTTTTGGATAACACGATTGTTTTTACATAACGATTTTTAACGTCTTCAGTCTTCATGTATGTTCAAGTAAGTCTTCCTACCAAATATGAGTAAAATTGAACAATTAGGTGAGAGAGTAGTCTGTGCCAAGTGGGTGTAGCACATAGGTTTCTCGTCATCCATAACATGATTGGGTAGGTGATCTGAGAGGAGGTCGTCAGAACTAACGAGTAGCCAATCAAGAGAAACATGAGGATAAAGGAACAATTAGATTATGAGAGAGTAGTTTGACCATGTGGGTGTAATACAAAGGTTCTACAAAGAGTCGTTGAAGGATCATTTTTAAATGGGTAATCAAATTTAAGGACAGATTGTAAGCTAGTAAAAAAATAACTCCAATTATCATAATATGATAATTAGAATTATTTTTTTACTAGCTTACAATATAACATATTATGTTACATGTTTCCTACTATTAAGGACATAGACGTTAAGTTCAGCTTTATTGTCATTGCAGCTTATAATCCACATGCCAATCCATACTTAGTGATAGGTACCGATCTCGTCCCAGATCTACACCATTCTTCACGTATCAGTCTCGTGAAATTAACAACAAACCACAAATAGAAAAAAAAACATAACTACTACTGTCGAGCATGTTTGAGTCTACAGGTGGGCACGTCGGCGACCTCAATGCGTAGTTACCATTCCACCAACCAATCTGAATACGTTGTGATTTTATTTTCTTCTTGTGGTTTGCCATAATCAATTATGAGGTCTGTCCGTTTTTTATTTTTAAAAGGATTTTATTTACCCATAAATTTTGAAAATTTGGGCCCCCATGAGTAGGTAATGTAAAAATTCTGTGTCGGTGCACGCTTTATTTATGTTGGATATTGAGTTATAAAATTCCATTGCATTCATTACAAACGAATATAACCATATTTAAATTCGGTAGGTTTAATTGGATTTCTTCATTATGGTTACTAATAGTGGGTACGAGCAAGAAATGGAATCGTGAAATATCATTTGATAGGGTGAAGAAACAGGTATTTATTCGTAGTGGTTAATGAACCAATGCATTAGGCACTGATTTGGTCCAGTTTTATTGTACTCTTGAAAGGTTGAAAGAACGGTCGGATTGCTGAACTGTTGGCTTTCTATTGTGTACATTAAAAGTCTGTCGTAATGGATAACTGCAGAAGTTGGATGAACTGTTTCATCTCTCATTTCTGAATTAGTTTCAAATTTGAATGCAGCAGCTAAACATTACTATTTGAGTTGGAAGAACCTTCTATCTATACTGCCGTTTAGATCTTTTAATTGTAAGAGGACTAAAATACGAAACGATAAACTAAGAATGTAACACTCCATTATTAATGTAAGAAACACTCAATTGCTAAAACAAAAAAAGGAATATTGATCAATTAAATTGTTATTTATTAAATTTTTTTATTGATCATTTTAAAGACTATGCCAATGATTTCACACAGATTTTCAGGAGGCACTCGGGTGCATGTTCAATTCAATAAATTATCTGTGAATATCTCGTCCGAGTATCATTTAAAAATAATAACCAATTTCATGTCTGAATCAAACAAGCCTTTGAAGTAGTCGTTTCTTCGAATGAATCAACGAGATCCCGTGTTTTTTTCCTTCTTTCTCGACATTTTTCAAGAATTGGAGGTGAAAACAACCTTTGAAATGGTCGTTTCTTTCGGGTGAATCAACGAGTTTCGGTGTTTTCAACCTTATTTTTGACATTTTATGTCTTTACTATGGCACATAAATGAAAAATCGTCACGCGGGGAGCGTTACGCGGAAATTTCTGATGATTTTCGCTTACATAAAATGTCTCTCGTGGTTGCGTACTTGTACGAAAACTGTAGCCACCGATCGGGGGTTTTTTTACCTACCAACTATTGGTAGGTACTACCTACCACACCATACTGGCTTCACACCTTCACAATCAAGTTTATTCGACATTTTCCTTAATTTCCCACTTGTTCAAAAAATGTGTTTTTTCAGACTTTTAAAAATTAATGATAGATGTATTGTGACGATTATATTGAACATTTTTTGCAGAAGGTTCCTAAGGAACCTATCACAGTATCAGCTCAAGAATGAAATTTCCAAGGGCCACACTAGCGCTATCTGTCTTTAAACCCAATTTTGTTGAAGTAGAAGAAGAAAACTTGGAAAAATCCTTGGTGGGATGTTGGGGCGGTTATTTCTCATAAAGTAAATAACCAAGGAAGAAGGAGAGATTTGTGCTGCCTTAGGCAGAGGCGCCATCTCTGACGAGGAAATCCAACTAGTACCCTACAAGATAAGAAATTAATAAGGGTAGAAGGTACCCCGAAGGCCCTATTTCATTCAGTCAACTCGAGAATTTTTTTTTCTTCTTTGAGTATCAAAATAGCCAATGGCCTTCATTTTGGCTTAAAAGTCGATTAACTGTATCAGGTAAAAATTGAACATCGCAAAAGATACTTCAGGTTATTAAGGGTTAATAACGATTGAAAGTTCGAAAATATTGGAAATAGATTTGATAAGTTCACGTTTGACGGCCTATGGCTTATCGGAGATAAATTTCATATGCATTAAATTCTGAAAATTTCCCCAAATCGAACCATTGATTGTATTAAACAAACTATAATAGTTTTCCTCTGTCAAGGAACTGTACGTCTTTATAGTTTGACCCAAGCATTGTGGCTGCTATTTGTCAAAATGCGATGAAAATCATCGTCAATTTTCTTGGAACCTGCACTCAACGGCCCAAAAATGCCGACGTTTTAGGAAATTCAACGTCGAAGATTTATAATTTCGAATGTTTTAGACATACCGATAGATAGACAAACATGGAAACAACATTGTTAAAAAATGCGAGGCACCTACGGTTAAAGTTTTGACAAAGGTTAGTTTTTTTAGAGGTGAAATGTATGATCATACAGACTTACATTTTATATTATTTCCCTGGATGAGAGATGGGTAATAGTAGACAGAATTTTGTTCGTGAATCCTACATCATCATTAGTAGTTAATAAGGAGTTCAACTAATTGTTTATTGTCGTGCTCTCAAAACACGTTTATGATCGAATTATTAAATAAACGTGGTCACATGAAGGTGCGACTCCGACGAGGAAACCAACGGTTCATAATGGTCATTTGACGCCAGTCAGTCACCAACCCTTCTCCTCCTCTCCGAAGTCCTACTGGAAAATCGGTACTTAGACAGGAGAACGAATTACCTATAAATACCCTTGTCGGGGTCCCACCAAGGCTTACCGACTACAAGCCAACAAGCTCTCTGTCTCCTCGTCACCTCTCAGACTCAGACTTTGAAAACGTATCAACAATCTCGGTGTCCCGGTTCCTAAACAGACCAGAACTAAGTTCATTTCCCAATTCGTAAATTTATTAACTTTACAGACCAACCAACATCATCAATTTATCCTTTTATTAAATTCACTTTCTGTAAATTCAAACCAAGTCAAAATTAACTTCAGTCAGTCAGATAGTCAAACAGTAAATTTCTCATTTAACCCTCAACAGATCTACCTTTAGCGTCACACCGAGAACACATTGGCGAACTCTGTGATGCATGCCTTTTTGACGATTCCCACAATTCATTCCGAATTTTAATTCATTCCCAGTACTTGTTTACCTTTTCAGGGATTCAAAGATAGGTACTTTAATTACCACAAGAACTCTCCGAATACTCTCCGTTGAATTCATCAAAATGCCAGCAACCGAGGGAGAATTAATTCATCTCGGATGAAATTTTATTAAAATGAAAAAAGCCAGGTTTCCTGGAGCTTTAGGTGCTATGGACTGCACGCATGTGAAAATTCAGTTGCAAGGTGGGCCACACGCCGAAAATTTTCGAAATAGAAAAGGGTACTTCTCTATGATCTTACAAACTACGATGTCAAGGGTACTTCTCTATTATCTTACAAACTCGTATGTCGTCTGCAAATTTGAAAATTCTGGACTTAGTGGCATAGTGGCTGGGATCTTGTCATGACCAGACAATTTTCAATAAAAAACAATAGGTACTGCCGTGCCAAGAAGGAAATAGGTACCGAGATCGAGAAAAGAAAACACCAAAACAAAGCAAGCTGCTTCTTTCTCTTCTAATTTCTTCTTTTTTTGACGAAAAACACACTGCGAAAACGATATTTTTATGTGGAGTAAGCTAGATTTTATTGTAAGCTTTTCACAGCCTTCTTGATAAGCTGGGTAAATAATCGATTTTTGGCCTAACAGACAGGTAATTTTACCAGCCAGTTAATAATTACCTGTGGGATAATTTCGCACTGATAAACAGCACCTTAATAGTATCCATAATTTATCCCATCGTTAAAGTTAACAGAGGGATACATAAACCGCCGTTAACTTTGGTGACTGATAAACCGACCCTCAAGGGTTGTGTGAGATCATGGGTCTGGATGGAAGGATAGGGTTGGAGGTTAGAAGGGTGGTGCAGTCTAACTATCCTTAGAGGGTTAACAGTTTTTCCAAATTACCGTTAGTACAAATCGAAACAATAGTCAGTCATAAAAAAATTAATACAATAGTCAAGTGGAAAACCACAAGAATATTTTTATGTAGAGTTTTCTAGCATTTCATACTTTATATTTATATAATCATGTCCCAGATAAGGGAATAAAATGAAGACTAATACAGTGAATAAGAGGCTCGAGGTAGATAAACCCCCAGGACTTGCGTAATTTCATTCGAGACTATGAGTCAGTTAGGGGAAACGTTAATCTCGAGATATTTACCCCACGAGACCACATTTTTATCATACAGTCGCGGGGTTTCACCGTCAAGGGTCTTAACAGGGTGAAAACGGGATGAAAAAAACAAATGCGATTCATTCAGTCTTTATTACGCTTCCGTTGTCCCAAATGAGCGCAGTGGGGGGAATAAAATAGAAAATATTTCCAAATAAAAAGAAAAATACGAGTGGGCGAATATATATTCGAATTACTTAGAATGGCCTAAGGCGTTTTGGGTAGTAATAGAATTTCAAAAATGCGGAAGCGGAGACCATGAAATATTTGGGTATTGTTGAGAAAAAATGTAGTCGGCAGCGTTTTTTAGTAACTGGGTTGTTTACGTATGTTTTTATCATGTATATACCGTTCATGTACTTCTGCCTTATGTAGTCTAGTCTAATTACATAAGGCTTTGCGTGATATTGAGTACCATTGGTATTTACAAGTAAACCAAGGCAACGCTTCTGTATCAAAAGCCTTAGTTGGACTTTCAGAAGGATCAACTGAATTTGAATTATACAAAACCAAACCTTTCAATACTTACGGGAGATGCTTGCTATAGCAATATACCGGGTGTCCCAGAAGTTATGGTCCACCCTCCGGCATTTCCGTATTTAATTACGTAAAAAAATGGGTCCAATGCCATTTTTCATATTTTTTTGTAGAGAATTCAGGAAAAATACTTTCGCGCAAAAAAATTGCGCGCAAGTGCGCGCAATTGACACTAACTTTGTTTTTTCAAATTAGAACCCCCATTTTTTATTGCAGATTCAGATTCTACGTCAAATTTCATGAGAAATTCATACCCGAACCGACTTTTTTCATTGCGCGCAACTGGTAATTTTCGCGCGCAAAGTGACCAGGGTGCGCAAAAGTGCATTTTTTTAAACCCCAAGTGTGGCACATGTTTTGTCATTATTTTTTGACGCTGAATCACGAGGTGAGGTCCTTTCTTCGATTCCATCGTTATTTTTCCAAATTTAGAAGGAAAAATTATGTTTTGGGCTTTATTTTCCCTCCCCCTTCCGCAACACGGGCTGGGGACCGGCTATGGCGGGATTACAAATAAATTCCTCACTTCAAAATTTTAAAAAATGTTCGGAAAGTAGGAAAATGTTGGAATGTTGGAAAATATTGGTTAAGTAGGTACTTACCTACTTTAATGTGAACAAAACTAAAAGAGCTTCTCATCTAAAAACCTTTAAAAAAATTAAAAGTTACAAAAGCTCAAAAAAGTAATAATAAAAATGAATGTCTTATCATTCTTCACCTTGGGTTGGGGGTCGGCACCCGACTGGTCAAAGACCGTTAGATGAGAAGCTTTTTTATTTTTGTTCACATTAAAGTAGGTAAGTACCTACTTAACAAACATTTTCCAACATTCCAACATTTTCCTACTTTTCAAACATTTTTTTAAAATTTAGAAGTGAGGAATTTATTTTTAATCCCGCCAATGCCGGTCCCCAGCCCCTGTTGCGGAAGGGGGAGGGAAAATAAAGCCCAAAAACATAATTTTTCCTTCTAAATTTGAAAAAATAACGATGAAATTGAAGAAAGGACCTCACCACGTGATTCAGCGTCAAAAAATAATGAAAAAACATGTGCCACACTTGGGGTTAAAAACGCTGCAAATTATTACGCAACGGTTTATTATTTTTATATAGATCACTCGTCTACAAAATCACCAACCATCCAATATGAAGAAAAACAGAAAAAAAAATCAAAAAAAATCAAAACATTTTTTTTTTCAAAAATCAAAAAAAAAATCAAAATCACTAACCATCGATCGCATTTTGGTCAGCTAAAATTTGAACGGAGATTAGGCCTCTTTTGCGACTCACACTCGTGTTTTGATTTATATATATATATATTTCAATATAAACCCTTAAATTTTCGTAGGAAGCGAACGGTTTGTCCTACAGAGCTTCGCGTGGTCTCAAAAAATTCTAAAAATTCCATAGAATCTTAAATTGGAGGAAAAACAATACCTTTATATCGACATTTTTTGAGTTAGGGCGTTTTCAAAATTTCAAAATTGATTTTGGAACCCTTAGGAGTGACCTACATCAACCAAAAGCTTCGGGGCACAACTAGACCCCAAATGGAGCCTACATACCAAATTTCGGATTTATATCAGAGGATTCATATCAGATTTCGGACGGACGGCCAAATTTTTATTCGATTTTTGGATTCTACGTACCTTGAAACGTAAACCATCAAATTTTGAGGGGGTGTTAAAATTTTTTTTTCTTGGTCGATTCCAAAGGTTCATTATTGAAAATAATAAACCAAAAATGCGCTTTTGCGCACCCTGGTCACTTTGCACGCGAAAAGTACCAGTTGCGCGCAATGAAAAAAATCGGTTCGGGTATGAATTTCTCATGAAATTTGACGTAGAATCTGGATCTGCAATAAAAAATGGGGGTTCTCATTTGAAAAAAACAAAGTTATTGTCAATTGCGCGCACTTGCGCGCAATTTTTTTGCGCGAAAGTATTTTTCTTGAATTCTTTACAAAAAAATATCTAAAATGGCGTTGAACCCTTTTTTACGTAATTAAATACGGAAATACCGGAGGGTGGACCATAACTTCTGGGACACCCTGTATAGCTGCTATATATTGGCATCTTCTCATAGAATAAGCTGAACGCGCAGAGTATTTCGTGATGGTTTTTTGCGAATTAAATGTTACAACTAAAGCTACTTACCACCAAGTTACTGAGAAACGTCTGAGAACGACAGTAACACGTGGAGTATTGCAATGTGATTTCTGAACCAATTAAAACCTGAAAACGTCATCAAAATCAGACCACAATTTCGTATAGCAAATACCAATGGCATTTTGCATTGGAAGTTTTTTTTCTCAAGTGCCGTTGGCTCTTCTGATTCAAACGCGATGAAATCATTTGGCAATCTTCTCAGAGTTTACTCCATAATAACCTTCGAATTTGAACGATTGAACTATTAAGTTCTGAATGACCGCTGGGCAATTAATGTACTCGTAGGTTGAAATGTTTTGTTACTGACATCAGGAGGTTTTTTCTCTCATCACTTAATTGTTCGATTTGCCTCATAATTGGTTGGCTACTTGGTAGTTCTGATGACCTCCTATCAGATCACACAACCACTTGAAAGACTACTCCCGCACCTAATTGTTCAATTTTCCTCAAATTTAATTGAGACTTACTTCAAGATGTATGAACTCGTTAATCTCGTTTAATGAGCCTCATGCAGGCTCTACGCGGATAACACAATGCAGTCTACACTTGAGATGGGCATAACTTCAAGCTTCCATTCTGCGAGGTATTTCCAACAAAAAACGTCGATTATCAATTTTTTCTTAACCCACTCAAAATGCCTTTTTTTCCACTTCGAAGTTTTTTTTGCGTTTTCAACCTTAGGTCATTAAAACTGTCAGAACGCCTGTTATTTACCAAGTAAATTCAAATTTGAGGATATCGTCGGAAAGAGCGTTGAATTTTCAAGCTACCTGGAGTAAAACCAAAATCTTTTAGCAATAAAGCATTTCTAAAAAATCAAGTCAAAAAGCAAACTTCAAATTTTTTTCGAAATACTACTTCTTAAATCGAAGTTTTCACTTTGAATCCCTGGCTATTTCGAAGGGCGCTCTTCCAAAAAAACATGTTCAAATTGTCATATTTCCAACGGTTTATCAATTTTCCTTTATAAAATCCAAATTGGAAGCGTAACTGTAAGAAAACGTGAGTTTTGCTAGAAAATCCAGTGTTTTACGCGGTGTATGGTCCCCCTCGATCTCAAGATGACTTGACGAGTTTGGTAACATTTCCTTTGTAATTTTTCACCTTGAATTCAATGGTGATATTTCCGAATAATTCCGACAGCTAAAAAGTGGATTTTTCTGAGAAAATCTTCGTTGTTTGTACATAAAACACATTATTTTTTTTAATATATATAGATAGGAACAACTTTCCAGTCAATAAAAACATCAATCAGCTAGAATTTTGATTCTTCAATTGATTAGAAAGGTGTTACTACATGTTCACTACCACATCTACAAAAAATAATGTATTTTACGTACAAACGACAAAGATTTTTTTGTGGAAAAATCCACTTTTTAGCTGCCGGAATTATTCAGAAATATCACCATTGAATTCAGCGTGAAAAATTACAGAGGAAATGATACCAAACTCGTCAAGTCATCTTGAGATCGAGGGAGACCATACACCGCTTAAAAAGCTGGATTGTCACGTAAAACACATGGTTTTTGGCATTCAAACTTGATTTGCTCTTCAAATTTGAATTTTAACTCTGTACTTGGCAAAAGTATCCCCTTGGGAATTCTCTCAAATTTCCCCCCTCCTAAAGTGTACGTTGGGCCCTCTAAAAACTAGTTAAATTGAAAAAGCTTTTGAAATGTTTAAATTTGAATAGATTCTCAACACGTGTGGTATAGTTAGTGCCTGGATAACCTACACTGCCAAGTCACCGATAAATGAGAATTGTTATTTAATAAAATGTTTGTATTTCGTTCTATTTCAATCAGAAAAGAATTTATAAAATAAAATAATGTAAGAATCGCTAGTAATAATTACTATAATTACTTCACCTTCTCACTTGCTGCACTAATTAGATAAAGTAGTAAACGTGAATGTACAGCAATACAACCACGCAGTTTTAATCAAAGACGTAACGAGCTAATTATCTCAAATTTTGGTATCTTTTGGTTTCAATTAATTCCCCTAAAGTGTACCCTTGGCCCTCAAAAACATGATAAAACTGAAAAAGCTTCTACAATGTTAAAATTTGAACAGAAAACGCGTATGGTATATTAGACGTTGCGAAATACAGGGTTAAAAAGAAAAATTGATAGACTGTTGGAAAGCTTACAATTTGAGCATATTTTTCCGAAGAGCGTCCATCGAAATAGCCAGGGATTCAAATTGAAAACTTAGATTTAAAAAGTGTCATATTTCGAACAAAATTTGAAATTTGCTTTTTGACTTGATTTTTTAGAAATTTTTTATTGCTAAAAGATTTTGGTTTTACACTAGGCAGCTTGGAAATTTAACGCTTTTTCCGACGATATCCCTAAATTTGAATTTACTTGCTAAATAACAGGCGTTATGACAGTTTTAATGACTTAAGGTCGAAAACGCGAAAAAAACTTCAAACAAACTTCTTGTAAGTGAAAAACGCTGCAAATTATTACACAATGGTTTATTATTTTTCTACATAGATCACTCGTCTACAAAATCACCAACCATCCAATATGAAGGAAAAAATATAAAAAAAAAATAAAAAATAAAAAAAAGAAAATAAAAGAAAAAATTCAAAAAAATGCAAAAAAAAAAATCAAAATCACTAACCATCGATCGCATTTTTGACAGCTCTAATTTGAACGGAGATTAGGCCTCTTTTGCGATTCACACTCGTATTTTGATTTATATGTATATATTTCAATATAAACCCTTAAATTTTCGTAAGGAGCGAACGGTTTGTCCTACAGAGCACCGCGTGGTCTCAAAAAATTTTAAAAATTCTATAGAATCCTAAATTGAAGGAAAAACAATACCTTTATATCGAAATTTTTTGAGTTAGGGCGTTTTCAAAATTTCAAAATTGATTTTGGAACCCTTAGAAGTGACCTACATCAACCAAAAGCTCCGGGGCACAACTAGACCCCAAATGGAGCCTACATACCAAATTTCATCAAAATCGGTCAATGCTAAGTGGCAAAAGTGCTGCGTACGGCGTACGGCGGACGGATGGCCAAATTTTTATTCGATTTTGGTTTATTATTTTCAATAATGAACCTTTGGAATCGACCAAGAAAAAAAAATTTTTAACACCCCCTCAAAATTTGATGGTTTACGTTTCAAGGTACGTAGAATCCAAAAATCGAATAAAAATTTGGCCGTCCGTCCGCCGTACGCCGTACGCCGTCTGCCGTACGCCGTCCGCCGTACGCGGCACTTTTGCCACTTAGCATTGACCGATTTTGATGAAATTTGGTATGTAGGCTCCATTTGGGGTCTAGTTGTGCCCCGAAGATTTTGGTTGATGTAGGTCAGTTCTAAGGGTTCCAAAATGAATTTTGAAATTTTGAAAACGCCCTAACTCAAAAAATTTTGATATAAAGGTATTGTTTTTCCTTCAATTTAGGATTCTATAGAATTTTTAGAATTTTTTGAGACCACGCGGAGCTCTGTAGGACAAACCGTTCGCTCGCTACGAAAATTTAAGGGTTTTACGTACGATGAATCAGAAACACGAGTGTGAATCGCAAAAGAGGCCTAATCTCCGTTCAAATTATAGCTGACCGAAATCCGATCGATGTTTTTCTTCAAGTTGGATGGTAGGTGGCTTTGCAGACGAGTGATCATATAAAAATAATAAACCATTGTGTAATAATTTGCAGCGTTTTTGGATTCTACGTACCTTGAAACGTAAACCATCAAATTTTGAGGGGGTGTTAAAAATTTTTTTTTTCTTGGTCGATTCCAAAGGTTCATTATTGAAAATAATAAACCAAAAAGGCATTTTGAGTGGGTTAAAAAACATTTCTTAGAGACATTTTTTGTTGCAAATACCTCGTACAATCGAACCCTGAAGTTATACCCATCGCGTGTAGACCCTCCCCCCTCTCACCAAGCAGCTTCGTCTAGTTATCGGAACCTTCTTCATCTTGTTTTAAAGCTTACAGTTTTAATTTGAATGTACCTACAAATGGTCCGTCAACGACTCAGTCAAAAGTTGCAGAGGAAGTTACTTAATACGAACCATTTTTCCCGAAAACATGACCACGTTTTTCAACTGTTTCCATTCATTTTCACTCATTCGCACATTTCAAATCAATCAGGTAGGTTGGTACGAGAATCAAATGTCTGTCAAGGGGGTGTGGCACATAGTTTCCTCGTATCCATAACCCGATTGTATTGATGATCCGATGCACCAGGACCATCTACACCCCAATCCGCTTAATCTCTGAAAATGTCTTCGAAATCGAATGGAAGATGTAAAAGTTATGGTTGTTAAAAGGAAGTGCACGTTAGCGTAAGCGCAGTGGCTACCGTCAGTTTGAGAGCTATGATTTTCACAGGGGATTATTTACACCCTAATCTGAACAATCCTGGAAGATTTCATCAGATTCGGATGAAAAACGTTCTACACCATCACCTACACCATTTTACGTTCATCTACACCTCAATCCGCATAAACTTCTGCGCATGCGCAGCAGCTACCGTCAGTTTGAGAGCTATGATTTTCATAGGGGACCATCTACACCTTAATCCGCACAATACCTGAAAAATTCATCGAAATCGGACAATAACTTCGTATAGTTATGCCCTTTACAAGGATTTCATGATAGACTAACAGACGGATAGACACGGAACCAAAATTGTTAGGAGGCCAAAAACGTAAAACGCGAGTAGAAATTTTGATTTTAGAGAACATTTTTTTTTCAACCTTGAAAAGTGAAAGCAATGCTTCCGCTACCTTGGTAGACTCGGGAGCAAAATCGTCTTAAAATGACACACTGAATTGAGATTCTTCGGGTTTTTGAGTGTTTTGAAGCCGACCATGAACTTAATGACCGCTGGTCAATTATTGTTGGTTGAAATTCGTCGTTTCTGACCTCATGATTGGATCCAGCATCCTCAAAAACCCTTTTCAAATCCGAAAATCATATAGAAAAAATGCCCACCCGTCCATGATTGTGAAATGTTATAATTAGTTGTGTATTAATTATGTATTAATTTGCAAAGGACTGCCTGTGTTATGTGTGGACCGTGATTTTTCTGGGCGGTGGCAACAACACACCCATTCACCCCTCTCATTTATTCAGGTCTCCAACGACCACGGATCCCACCAAAGGTGAATTTTTTACAAAGGAAGAAAGCAAAAGAGAATTAACCCCCTTCTTCCTCCGAGTGTTCGGACCGCTTTGCTTCGGCAACTGTTTATCAAATCACGTTTTTCCTTCTGGTTAAGTTCGCAAGTAAAACATGATGTGAGAGGTGTGATAAACGGAGACCACTCTTCTGAAACAGGGTCCATCAAATGAAAGGTTTATGGGGGATCGATCAGCACTCTCTGATAAGCTGTGTGAAAGGTGGATTTTATTTCCAAGAATCGTGACCCTGGATGTTTATTTAAGTTTGTAAAAAATCCTGAACCATGAAGATATTCTCCTCCGTTTCTAAGTCGGCTTTTTCATTGCAGTTCAACTACGAGCTCAATTTCTCCCTTTTCAAGTTTAGCTTGGTAGCGGAAGTGTTGTTGGAGGTCTGAAGAATAGTTTTCTTTCTACAACTCACTCAAAGTTGAGATGAATAGTACTGGGATCGACAGAAAATATATTTTTTCAAACACCGCCTAGAAAAATGGCGTGGAACCTCAAGATCAATTTTCTTCGTCAGCGACAAATATCTTTGTGCCCATAAGTACGTGTAAAGCCACAATTTCAGAACTTGATCTAGAAACTTTCAAAGGGTTTGATGCCTGTCAAGGGATTTCACGATACTACAAAATATCGATACTCCTTTCGATGCGATATCTCAGAAAGGAACTTCAGATGCTCTAGGTTGATGTCAATCACTGTAAAGGGGTGAAAATGAGAGCTGAAATTTCCAAAACGCCCTAGCTCAACAACTTTTAATGTAAAGGGTGTTTTGTCATCAATTTGAAATAGCATTCAATTTTTAGAATCGAATGAGACCACCCAAAGCCCTGTAGGACCAACCGTTCGCTCTCCAAGAGATCTTACGGGTTGGACTTGGGATAAATCAGAAACACGAGAGTGAATCGCAAAAGAGGCTTATTCTCCGTTCAATTTAGCTGACCAAAATGGGATCGTTGTTCGTATTTTCGAGTTGAACTCAGTTTTGCGCCCTTAGGAACTTCCCTGATGGAGGCACAAGCAACTCTTCTTCGAATTGAGTGTGAAGCATTTATCTCTTCAATATGAACTTTATTGTGAAGCAAGAATATGATATAGAGGACGGTATAGATGGACTCAATGGGTGGCTGGATTTTGAAATACAAGAATAGTGAGAAGAAGGCGAACAAAATGGAACTGACTATAGTCTTCGGCTTCATTCATCAATCATAGCAAGCTATACAAACAGGTGTCCCAGTCAGTGAATTAACTATTTTTCCCGATTTTCTCTGGCAATTATTGGTCGATTTTGATGATTCCAGCGGCTGTATTTCAGTTTTTCAATTCCTAGGTTGATGCATTAATAAATTCCAAAAATCCTTGAAAATTTCGAATTTAGGTACAACTTTTGGTTTATTATTTTCAATAATGAACCTTTGGAATCGACCAAGAAAAAAAAATTTTAACAACCCCTCAAAATTTGATGGTTTACCTACGTTTCAAGGTACGTTGAATCCAAAAATCGAATAAAAATTTGGCCGTCCGTCCGCCGTACGCGGCACTTTTGCCACTTAGCATTGACCGATTTTGATTAAATTTGGTATGTAGGCTCCATTTGGGGTCTAGTTGTGCCCCGAAGATTTTGGTTGATGTAGGTCACTTCTAAGGGTTCAAAAATCAATTTTGAAGTTTTGAAAACGCCCTAACTCAAAAAATTTTGATGTAAAGGTATTGTTTTTCCTTCAATTTAAGATTCTATATTATTTTTAGAATTTTTTGAGACCACCCGTAGCTCTGTAGGACAAACCGTTCGCTCACTACAAGAATTTAAAGTTTGGACGTACGCTAAATCAGAAACACGAGTGTGAATCGCAAAAGAGGTCTAATTTCCGTTCAAATTATAGCTGACCGAAATACAATCGATGTTCTTGTTCATGTTGGATGGTTGGTGGCTTTGCAGACGAGTATTCTATATAGAAAAATAAAAAAATAATAAACCATTGTGTAATGATTTGCAGCGTTTTTACTTTTGGAATTTTATTTTTTGACTTGAACAAGCGCATGGGTGTAAAGATTATAAATATAAGAATGCCACAAGAAACATGAAAATTGGTTGATTATTTCCTGAGGAAAACTGGGAAAACTGATGATGGAAACTGGCCAGCTAAGCTCTTATTTATTAGTAATTTATTTATTGATCTAAATGTCATTGAAACAACTGTGAAGATCTTTTCGGGTGAGAATTACGGGTATGAAAAGGTAAGAATAACGGATATGAACCAGTTGGAGACGTGTTAGTCTAGTCGGGGTACCCGCTGGTTAAACAATGCACATTCACATCGACGCCACACTATCAGAGATATCTTCAATCCGCACACCTACTACACCTACCTTACATGAAATAAGATGAAATAGGTACCTACAATGGGGAATTCGCCTCAATTTTAGATTCAAGAATTACAATCAAATCCTAGAATAACATTTGGACCGTGTTATGCAACAACCATCTAAGTCGAATTTTGGTCAAATTGAGATAACTTCAGATTTCTTTCCTCTGGAGGTATCTTTATAACCTCCAGTTGTTATTACTGAAAATTTTCAGCTCATGGCCCAAGAATTATCGACAATTTGTTATTTCATAACAGTTTCTAGGGGTGTGTCGGTCCAGGTATTTCCCTGGAACGGTTCCAACGGTTACGGTGACAAAGATGTAACCGTTCCAAATTACCGGTACAGTTGGTCAAATCCCACTCACATGACATGGATGAAGCTGGCAGTCAAATCCCTATCGTCCTTCTTCCATGCTTATGATCTCAACTTGCAATACAATAGCATAATTTTCCTTGCAAATTCACTAAAAGGAAGGAATTTGAACAAGTGTTACAAAGGAGACAATTTATTATAAATGATAGTGACCAAACAATTCAAGGAAAGAATAATGACGGTGCAATTTAAGAACTAAACATGACAATAATAAATTAATAATACTTGAGACAACTTCCATGCTAACCAGTCCAGAAGATCACTTCCCGCTCAAGAGCCATGATATTCTCAGTTCATGGAAGTAGTAAGGGCGCTTCCAGGTACAACATGGACCAGAACTGAGAACAAGATCCATGCTTACCAGTCCAAAACACTTCCCAGTCCAGAGCCATTCTCCATGATATCTTATCGGTCCAGTTCAATCCTTACCAGTCCGAATGATCCCTTCCCGGTCCAGAGCCATATCTTATTGGTCCGTGGAACTGGACCAGTAAGGGTCGAGTTTTTTTCACTGCGTGGAACCATTCCAAGTTGATACTCGGTTCCACAGTCCCGGTACAGCTGTACCGACACACCTCTAACACCAATTCCGCATCATCTCTTGTTGTTTTTAGTCGTTCATTCATGATTCCTTGATCCTCTTATAAATAAATATCTATCATAACATTGCAATATGGGAATTAGATTACTGGTTGCTCTGAAAGCAAAAGTGAATACAACTGTAAGAAATGAACAACGATCACATTTTAGTCAGATAAAATTTGAACGGAGATTAGACCTCTTTGGTGATTCACACTCGTGATTCTGTTTTATCGAAGGAAATCCCTTAAGTGCTCGTAGGGAGCGAACGGTTTGTCCTACAGAGCTCCGCGTGGTCTCAAAATTTTTAAATTTCAATACTATTTAAAATCGATGAAAAACGGTACCTTTATTTCAAGAGTTTTCGAGCTAGGGCACTCTTGAAAATTTCAACCCTCAATTTTCACCCCTTAGAAGTGACTGATATAAACCAAAAGCTTCGTGGCACAACTAGACCCCAAATGGAGCCCTTGTACCAAATTTGAACCAAATCGGTCCAGGGCTGCTAAGAAAAGTGCCGCGTACGTAGTCTATACAAATAAAAAAAAAAGTGCAGTAAAGTAGCACTATGTAAAGTGGAGGCTGCATTTTAGGAAAATACGCGTTTCCCAAAATCAGCTTTTTTGAACTTGGATGGTTATTGCTTAACACGGTCCATTTAACACCAGGAATAACCAAGGGGAAAAATTACTGTAGAAGAAAATGCCTAAACAAGTGAAGCCTCTGTCAAAAAACACCGCGAAAATCGAGGGAGGCTGAGGACGTCACCTCGGGGTCTCCTCCCACAAACAACGTAAAAACCGACTGTATTGGAATTCACATTGCTGTGCTCTGGCGAAGAGTAAAAGAAGTTCATCAGCAAATAGTATCAAAGAACGTCAACAGGTAGAGTTGAAGGCGCGACCACATGAAACGATGCACTCGAAACTCGAATAATGTGATTCAAATAACGAAACTGATATTAGAAACTAAAAAAGAGAAGATGAAAACTAATAATGCTTGATAAACTAATAGGTAGAATCGTATTGTAAAAAAGAGTGAGTAAAATTGCTTCTTTTCTCTACCTTCTTTTCTCCCCTCTTCATGAATGGAATCAGATTGGTTAGGAAGCCAGACACGTCGCAACATGGCTGCCCCCATTTAAAATTTCCATCTTCCTTAAAATCTCTGAATTTTTTGGATACTTTTCCGAGCAGCACACTACGGTCTTCTTTTATATCAGTGAACCGTCTTACAAAAAAAATTAATGTGAGGTAAAGTCCCCATTGTTGCATTCATGTAAATGGATAATGTACAAGGAATAAAGAATGATTGATTGATTGTATTTCAATGTGGCAAAAATACTAGTAATAAGTCAGTAATTTTGACTGGGGTGTTACTCGCGAAAAAATTATTGCATGTGCAGCCACTTTATTCTCGGGAGGTTTCCCACTTACTGTGTCCCACACTGAATAGAGTTGGAGGACCCTCGAAGCCTCGTTCTCATCCTTTGGTCCTTTTACGTGATTAGGACCCACTCGATCGGGCGCTTTGACGCTACGCTACTTACATTTTTAATTTTGTTCTTTGCTGAGAACCCTCGCCGTCTGACGGAGACGTGTTGGGGTTATGTCCTGAAGGATCGATTTAGAAACGAAATTCGCCTCTCCGTTGGAAGACTTCTAGGTACTATGAACGGATATCGTTGAAAAAGTATCGATATTCTGTATCGATACTGTATTGTATTCAAGTATCGATATCCCAAGTATTTTTTGTCATGAGTATCGATGTTTCAAAATACCTAGTAGGTATCGATACTTTAGTGCCACAAAACATCAACATATTTATGCAATATTCTCAAAGAAAATATTTTTCTCAACAATTTTTATTAATTTCTTACTATCAAGAGTCAGCGCTGAGTGTATTTACAGCATACCATTAATTATTAGGTAATAACTGTGAATATATTGTTGAACATTTTCTCCATAATATTAATTAATTTTATCCGAATGATGACCCAAGAGCCTCTCTACTTTCTTCATCTTTTCATTTCGTAGCTATTACATGATATTAAGAAATATCGAATCCCAGTGTCGATATCCGAAAATATCAGATAGATATAAAATTTCGGGATGGATATAAAAAATATCTATAAAATATGTAGAAAAAATATCTAAATAGAATGATATAGAAAACAGATATTTAGATATTTATTGATATAGTTTTCATAGATATAATTTTTATTCATAGATATAATAGATAAATTAGATATTTATTTCCTATAAAATATATAGAAAATATCAGAGGGCGTCGGTGGTCTAGTGGACAGTGTACCCGACTGCGGTGATAAGATAAGAACTGTCTTGCGGGGATGCGAGTTCGAGTCTGGTCGCTAGCAGAAAGTTTTCTATTAGACGATCAGCAATCTCTCGTTCCAACCCAGGGCGGTGATGTTTGGGAAGCTATGAGCGAAATCATCAGAACAAATTCTGATCTCCCCTTAGGGAGACAGCTGATGACGTCCGCGACGCCAAGAATGGCAGTCGGACGAAAATTCAACCTGAAATGGTTGCTTACTTTACTTTACTTCACTATAGAAAATATCAGATAACTAAAAAATATCGGGTATCGATACGCATCCAAACTACGTAACCCTCATGTTTAAGAAATGAACCGGATAGAATTATTTACCCGTGCATGATGACTATCATAGGGGTCCATCCGCACACCAATCCCCACAATCCCGGAAAATTTCATTAAAATCGGATGGAAATGTAGCAGCTATGGCTGTTATAAAGATTTTACGTTTTTGCATGCGCAGAGGGTATTATTAACCCGAGAATGACAGTTTTCATCAAATCATAAAAATGATGATCTCTGAAAATTTCATCAAATTTGGTTGAAAAATGTAGAGAATATGGCTGTGACAAGGTATTCAAGTTAGCACATGCGCACTGGCTACTATCATTCTGGAAGCAATGATTTTCATGGGGGACCATCTACACATCAATTCCCATCACTAAAAAAAATTTCATTGAAATCGGACACACAGACACACTGACAAGGAACAATTAATTCTTAATAATTCTGCAAGAATTAATTCTTAATTAATTCTGCAATCGACATAAACCGTGAATTCGGACAATTTGTTCGCTCAAAATGGCCTCCCAGTAATCTAACTTTCACCGACGGATCCAAAAGTGGGGAGACGGTAGGCTGCGCCTTTTGGAATGGAAAACGGAATATTCAAGCAAATTACAAACTTCCGCCCCTGACTTCAAGTTTCAATGCAGAAGTTGCAGCAATTGTCCAGGCCCCTTCAATTTATAGTAAATGAGGAACATACTGAAGAAATTAAATTAATATGTTAATATGTACGGATTCGTTAAGCATACTGCAGAAGCTTGGATCATCCTCCTGTTGAATCATCAAAAATTAACTTCCCTCGACCGGGGATCAATCTCCTATCGTCCGACTAAACTATATTTACACTTCTGAGTCGGAGCTCGTTGTCTCTGATCACAACATCTCCCCCCCCCCCCCCATTAGGAAATCTTAGGTACTCCGTTACCTAGTCAGGGAGGTGAGGGCAGCTTTGGCCGGCGTTTTCCAACCCAGTGAGAACGCGCTATTTTTGACTGGCTTCGGAGTTTTTGTTATTCTTCCTTATTGACGGGGCGGGGGATCTGCTGACCTCAACGTTTGTCCGAATAAGCGGTGGCTCGACTCGTGTCTTGAGAGGGAGTTGTTTTTTGATGACCTAATCTTAATGAATTAATGTTTCTCTGAGAAATGCGGAGGAGACTATTCATGTCCTACTGACTGCGCCACAATATTGAATCATCAAAAATTAACTTCCCTCGACCGGGGATCGATCTCCTATCGTCCGACTAAACTATATTTACACTTCTGAGTCGGAGCTCGTTACCACTGAGCTAAGGATTCGCTGATCACAACAGTCCTTCGCTTGAGTCACTAGTGGGCTGACCAGAAGCTTGATGGAACTACTCTACGTCTGTTCAACCGAAAATAGAAAAATTGAATTTCTCTGGGTTAAAGGACACGGCGGCCTGGAGGGAAATGTCATTGTGGACCAACTGGCTAAGAGAGGTGCCGAAACGGGACAGTTTTTGGAGTTCAACATAGAGGTAGAACATTTTCTCCCATCCATAACACGACATCACCGATCGGTTTGGCAGGAAACCTATTCCTTGACTCCCGAAGGCCAGTTTTACAAACGCATTCAACCCTCGGTACCAGCTCGGCCATGGTTCGTGAGAAAAGAAGTGGGGAAGGATTTTGGAAGAACCATCGCCCGGATAAGATCCAACCATGGAATATGCAACGCCCACCTTTTCAAAATAAATAAGAAGGACGCCCCATCATGCACCTGTGGATACCCCAATGGAACGCTGGAACACATTATCATGGAGTGCTGTAGTTTTAGTGACCGCAGGGAGGAAAAGGAACATAGAGGAGAAACTGGAAAACCCTTTTAGTTATTTAACAATTTTATATAAGAAAAACGTTTTAATTTATAGAGAAATATTTGATTTTATCAAAGATTGTAATTTAACTGTATAAGAACGCAAACGTTGTACCTATGGCTGTATAAAAAATTAATGCCAAATAAAACCAAAAAAAACTGAAAAGGAACCAAAATTGTCCGGAAATGCCTAAAACGTAAAATGCGAGTTTAAATTTTGATTTTGGAGATTTTTTTTTAAACATTGAATTGAGAAAATAATGCTTTTGGTAACTTGGTAGACTTAGAAGCAAAATTTTTTTTACAAAATATTCACGTCTGCGCACGATCTGACGCTACAGTTGTCCCGACGACTATATACTTCATATTGTTGGACGGCTTCAATTATAGTTACTCACCATCTCGCTCGATTAATACTCGCATTTTCAAGAATTTCAAATCAAGTCAGAAGTTACCGGGGGATTATAAAAGTCTCTGATTTACAATGCTCTCCCCTTGAACGATGTTTGTCGGAGTGGCTTCGTACTTTCTGCCGAAACAAACCCAAAGTAACCCGTGAAACCTCGCAAATTAATTACTCACGTCAGTTGAAATCATCATCAATTTCGAGAGTAGGTAGTCATCGTCAGCGTTCGTAAGCTTATTCGTTGTAGGACCGACACTTTCGAAAAACGCGAATGAGATACTAATTGAAAAGCTTGATTACAAGAAAACAAGAATTTTCATTACTCCGGACAGTAAACGGCGCCGAACTTTTTTACGTTTGAACTTTGGGACTCAAGCTTTATTTAATAATGGTCGGTTTCCCTACATTTTTTCATCTGTTCGGGGATATCTAGCTGCTATCACATAATTGAGAATAATTGAGAATAATTAGTACGAAAACTATACCCATCCTCTTCCCCCCTCTCCAAGCTCATTGATGATCAACAATTCTAGTATTTCTCAGCCAATTTCCGGCTAATTTGAATGTTATTTACGATAGTATTTTTTAAAATGAATTACCTACCTATTCAATAATTGGACCGCGTCATGCAAAATCGCGATAGCAAAGTTTTTTTGGAAATCGCGAAAAAAGATTTAAACTGACGGTTACGTCTAAAAAGCCTGGTTTTCGGCCGATTCTAACATAAATTTCGCAATAACGTTGGTGTGCTGATGTTGTCGAAATAAAAAACGCTGCAAATCATTGCCCAAAGGTTTATTATTTTCTTTACAGATCACCCTTCTGTATACATCCCTCCCTACCAACCATAGGTGCCTACTACCTACTAGGGCATTTTTGAAAATTTCAACCCTTCATTTCCATTTGGTTGGTGGTTGGGTTTGAAATTTTCAAAAATGCACTAGTAGGTAGTAGGCACCTATTGTTGGTAGGGAGGGATCTACACAGAAGGGCGTTCTGTACAGAAAATAATAAACCTTCGGGCAATGATTTGCAGTGGTTTTTTTTACCTACCTCACCATACTGCCTTCACACCTTCACAATCAAGTTTATTAGAAAGAACTAAACGCTTCACACTCGATTCGAAAAATAGAGAGCTTCAAATGGAAATTTGATTACTGGTTGCTCAGAAAGCAAAACTGAATACAAATCGAAGAAATGAACAGCGATCGCATTTTAGTCAGATAAAATTGGAACGGAGATTAGACCTCTTTTATGATTCACACTCATGATTCTGTTTTATCGAAGGAAAACCCTTGAGTACTCGTAGGGAGCGAACGTTTTGTCCTGCAGAGCTCCGGGTGGTCTCAACAATTTTTAAAAATTCAACACTATTTAAAATTGGTAAAAAAACGATACCTTTATTTCGAGAGTTTTCGAGCTAGGGCACTCTTGAAAATTTCAACCCTTAATTTTCACCCCTTAGAAGTGACCTACATCAACCAAAAGCTTCGCGGCACAACTAGACCCCAAATGGAGCCCATATACCAAATTTGAACCAAATCGGTCCAGTGTTGCTAAGAAAAGTGCCACGGCGGACGGACGGAAATTTTTTTATTGGATTTTCGGATTCTACGTACCTTGAAACGTACCTAAAACATCAAATTTTGAGGGGGCTTAAAATTTTTTTTTCTTGCTCTATTCCAAAGGCTTATTATTGAAAATAATAAACCAAAAATCCTATAAACCAGCCCATCTAGCAATATTTGTCGTTTAACCTTCAATCCGGACGCACGTCGACTGAGTTACTACTACTACTACTATCTCTCACCACGTTCCCTAGTATCACTACTCTCCTCTCACAGTACTTCCCTCAACACAACTACTAACTCACAGCACGTTCCCTAGTAAGATCTCTACTTTCCTTTCACACTACTTCCCTCAACACAACTACTACCTCACACCATATTCCCTAGTAAGATCTCTACTTCCCTTTCACACTATTTTCCTCAACACTACTACTACCTCACACCACGTTCCTTAGTATCACTACTTTCCTCTCACACTACTTCCCTCAAAACTATTTCTACATCACACCCCGTTCCCTAGTATCACTACTTTCCTCTCATATTACTTACCTCAATACTACTTTCCTCTCTCACTATTATCTTGAATACCTAATACTTTTCTTACAACTATGCCACTTACCACCTCTTACACTACTTTCCTTACCTTATTGAGATTATCGTCTCGGGTGCATTATGGTGCTGACACCTAAAGGTAAGGAAGGTAAGGAACAAAATCTTGAAATTTATATCTGCCAATTATTTGGAAAACCATCAACAAGATATCGCAGTCAGAATTTACTTCAGTTTTAAATAGTTTGAGCTATGACATTCCTTGTAGGGCTCTTTTTTGCAATATTAACGTCCACTGTTTCTGCGTGTTTTTTTTTTTTTTTTTTTGGTGTTAAAAAACAACTTTTTTGTAACTTCCATAAAATTGTGAATAAGTGTCTAAAATTTTCATATTATTTTATATCGCCTTTTACAACTGATTCGTACCTGTTTAAATCCAAACAATTCAATTAGAATCATAAGAAATCTTTAAAAAAACATAAAATGCTTTTAAACTACAGGATTTTTATGACTTGAATTAGAAAAGTCGTTAATTTCCCAGTTCGAAAGAAAACTTGCGTTTCTTAATAATCATCGCTCAGCGTTGAGTTGAATAGGAGAATGAAAGTGGGTCGCACGTAGATATTGCTTACAATGACTATCAACGCAAATAATTTTATTATACGGGTATTACTCAAAAGATCCATGCATTTATAATAAATGCAATAGAACAATAATTGTGCATTTATAATAAATGCAATAGAACAATAATTGTTCTATTGTAAACGTCCCCACTTATATAGCAATATCAAAACTTATAAAATTCGCGTTATGACCTTTTCAGCCAATTTAAAAAAAAAAACTGCCAAGATGGATGGGCAGTACCTCTGGTTTTGTTATACATGGACGCCTAGAATTCGTTGGCATGAAAATGCTTACTATTGAGCAGTAGTGTTTTTTAAACGTAAAATTTCACATTAGGCATAGAAGTTTATCATTTTTAAAATTTAGTCATTAACTCACTGATAGACACAATACCTACAGCGTGACTAGTGATAAGAAGTCAATACTCCAGGAGGTATATGTGCATCACAAATGCAATAAAAAAGTTCTGCTTGGTCAACATTCACTTGTCAATAGTGAGGGAAAGTGGCAGAATTTGTGTTTTTTTGGGTGTGTGTGTGTGTGTGTGGGGGGGGGGGGGTTGGACGTGATTTTTCAATTGAAAAGTTCAGTAAATTTTCTTAAGGAAACATTACTTTCTAACATTCTTATTCGATTCTTGTAAACACAAAAACAACTCTAAACTTCAAAAATGCCTAAATTTAAGAAAATTTGTGTGGATTAAGAAAAATTATTT
Organism: Apolygus lucorum; assembly: GCA_009739505.2. Classification (NCBI taxonomy): domain Eukaryota; kingdom Metazoa; phylum Arthropoda; class Insecta; order Hemiptera; family Miridae; genus Apolygus; species Apolygus lucorum. The sequence goes on along the minus strand of CM019168.2, from coordinate 35,012,615 downwards.
TTTCACTCAAACTGTGCCCATGAAAACGTCGTTTTGGTTTATTATTTTCAATAATTAACGTTTGGAATTGACTTTCCTTGGTTCCCATGGACCGATTTTGATGAAATTTGGTATATGGGCTCCATTTGTGCCCGAAACTTTTGGTTGGTGTCAATCACTTCTATGGGGTGAAAAATAAGGGCTGAAATTTTCAAAACGTCTTCAATATGAAGCTCAAAAATGTTCAGTATCAATCCCCCATAAAAACTTAAGGTTTGGACTTACGATAGAGCAGACACACGAGTGTGAATCTCAAAAGAGGCCTAATCTCCGTTCAAATTTCGGCTGACCTTTGAGTTTTGCGTCTTCAGCAACCGTTAATCAAATTTCCTAATGAAGGCACCCACAACTCTTCATTTCCTCAAAATAAACCCGATTATGAAGCAAATATGGTTGGTAGGTAGTGGCGATAGCAAAGCAGTTTTATTTGCAGGTGAAAGATCTATATCGAAAAATAATGAACCATTGTGTAATAATTTGCAGTTTTCTTTATTAAGCTTTTCAACGGTATATGAAAAAAAAACTTTTACAATCAAATTTAGGAGAGTATTTTGTGTTTGTACGCGGAAAAACGCAGATTTCCAACAAAATCATCTTGATGTGAGGGTCCGGGGTTGGACGGAGAGGGGACTCCGCTTTCTTCTCCCCCTCCCATCCTCATGCCGGAACGTTGACTTCTTAGATGAAATTCACGTTTTTCCACGTTCAAACACAAATTTCTTCCCTAAATTCGATTGCAACAATTTTTTTTATTGCACCGTTGGAAAGCTTTAAAAAAAGTGTTTGTGACATCAGCACAGTTTAGAGTGAAAAAATTAATTTGATTGCTTCAAGATAGATTCTCGAAAAATTAGAAATTTATTAAAGTTTATAATTGTTTTCGTGCTCACATTTTGGAAAGTTAGGTATATATCCTCAAAGAAATTTAAAGAGCTTTTCAGTACCTAGTTTTAAAAAAAAATTCTGTAAGACCAATAGTTGAGGAGATACTCGTTAGTTTTAGGCCATTAATCTCGTTATTTAAAACCAGGGTTTTTCTCCACAATTAAACTTAGGTCTGAGGAACCTTTTTGTTGGATTTGAGGCGCACAAATACCTCCTAGCGTTTTGACATTTCATCACCAGTCATCCTGAATAAAGGGACATTTTCCCGCTATCTACAGTCCGTAGTTTAGGTATCCTTGTGTTCTTGATAGAATGGAAAAGGGGGGATGAAGGGGTTGGAAGCTTCTTCTTTTAACTCAATAAGGAATACCATTAGCATACTCGCAAGCTGTCGTCTATTTATGGAGAAAACATGGATTTCTCATCTCATTCATGAGCGACCCTCCGCATGTAGGCTCCGACATCCTCTGACATCCCTGCTTCTTTCGAACATGAGAAAAACACGTTCTCTGTCCATTACGAAAATAAAGGAAAAACGCTGCAAATTATTACACAAAGGTTTATTATTTTTCTATATAGATCACTCGTCTGCAAAGAACACGGCTTTGCCATTGATACCACCAACCAACATGAAGAAAAACATCGATCGCATTTCGGTCAGCTAAAATTTGAACGGGGATAAAGTATTTTTTGCGATTCACACTCGTGTTTCTGATTTATCGTAATTCCAACCCTTAAGGTCTCGTAGGGAGCGAACGGTTTGTCCTACAAGGCTCCGCGAGGTCTCTAAAAATTCTAAAAATTCAATTCTATCTCAAATTGGTGAAAAAACAGTACCTTTAAATCAAAATTTTTAGAGTTAGGGCGTTTTCAAAACGTCAACCCTTATTTTCCAACGCTTAGAAGTGCCCTACATCAGCCAAAAGCTTCGGGGCACTCCTAGTTGGATTCAACTGGTTCATTATTTAACCTAAAGTCCATCAAGTGAGTGTGGCACAAAGCTTCCTTGTATCAATAACCCGATTGTATAGATGATCCGATGATGCTTTGTAGTTTTACCCATTACAAGGATTTCATGACAGACACACACACAGACATACAGCCACGGAACCATAACTGTTCAGGAAGGCCTAAACGAGTGGAATTTTGATTTTAGAGAATTTTTTTTTTTCAACCTTACAACGTGGAAACACTGCTTCCGCTACTTTGGTAGACTCCGAAGCAATATCGGCCAATCCCAGGAAACTTTTTCAGAACAAAACCCGAGGTTATTATTTTTTTTACGTCAACTTTCCGACCTTTTTGATTCCAACTCGACTGATAATCCAAACTAATGATTGCAAATACCGAAATCCATCTAATGATTTCCGAAAATCTGACGTCCTTAAGTACTGAATAACAGTCTAGAATCAAGAATCTTTGAATACTGATCTATGAGATAGCCATCACTAATAGAAGGTTGCCGATTTGTAAATTGCTTGGAAGCATCGGGTTGAAGGATCGAACTTCGTTACTCACCGCGGTAACCACCTGAAATAATAATACCATCAATACCCGAGGTAATCAAAAAGTATGCCCAACTCGTATTAAACTATAATTTTTCACTCTTAATCGCAGGATCATTTTAATTTCTCGATTGGCAGATCGAAATTTCAAGTTATTTGAACATTTGTACGGCTTCCTCTCGCAGAATAACATCGACATCAATACATAAAATTCTTGTGAAAAGGGTTGATCCTATTTATCAACGAGCAGCAGTGTTGCCAAGTTGCCCCCCCCCCCCTAAATTTGGTTTTTTTTTCTTGACAGGGGGATTTTGGGTGTGGTGTGGGGGGGTTTACCGACGAGTCGGGGGGATTTGGGGGGAATGAAAATGAATGAGCAATTAAAGTAGCAGCAGGTAATACATTCAATGGAGTGAAAAACCACCGAATTCACCAGTGTCTATCGTGGGCTCAATGGGGAATCACTACCACCACCTTGATTGATTCTTCTCAGTTGTCCACAGTCAAGTTTGCCCGCTTACAGATTTTTTTGAAGTTTATTCGTCCGTTCGTGATCGTTACTATTAGCCAACTTGAAGTTTTGACGAAATTGAGCAGGTTTTGGAGATGGGGGTCGAATGCGACTTCACTGTTTGATATTTTGATTTTTTCTACAAAAAAGGACCCTACCTATACCGAAGAAACTAGTTTATTTATTAAAAAAAAATGTTTATAGTTTTTTTAAGCCTGTATGGCCTAAAACCACATATTGCGAATAAAATATTTGTATTGCATTCATTGAAATTTTTATTTCATCCTTGACTTTCAGGGTCAAGAGACTTTCAGGGTGGTTTATTATATCCAATAATGAACCTTTGGAATCGACCAAGAAAAAAAAATTGTTTAACACCCCCTCAAAATTTGATGGTTTACGTTTCAAGGTACGTAGAATCCAAAAATCGAATAAAAATTTGGCCGTCCGTACGCCGTACGCGGCACTTTTGCCACTTAGCATTGTCCGATTTTGATGAAATTTGGTATGTAGGCTTCATTTAGGGTCTAGTTGCGCCCCGAAGATTTTGGTTGATGTAGTTCTAAGGGTTCTAAAATCAATTTTGAAATTTTGAAAACGCCCTAACTCAAAAAATTTTGATATAATTTGGTATAAAGGTATTGTTTTTCCTTCAATTTAAGATTCTATAGAATTTTGAGAATTTTTTGAGACCACCCGGAGCTCTGTAGGAAAAACAGTTCGCTCACTACGAGAATTTAAAGTTTGGACGTACGATAAATCAGAAACACGAGTGTGAATCGCAAAAGAGGACTAATCTCCGTTCAAATTTTAGCTGACCGAAATGCGATCGATGTTTTTCTTCATTTTGGATGGTTGGTGGCTTTGCAGACGAGTGATCTATATAGAAAAATAAAAAATAATAAACCATTGTGTAATAATTTGCAGCGTTTTTCTTTTTTGGGGGTTTTGGGGGTTTTTCGAGGTTGGTTCAGGGGGTTTTGGTGGCCGCATGTTGGCAACACTGTCGAGCAGTTCCTTGGGCGTTTGCTAATCCAACAGACAGCAATACAATAAAGCATTTAAAAATAATGAATTAATAATTAATAAATAATGATTAATGAATTTTCAATTTTTCATGCTTTTATTTACTTTCACCTGTCCCTTTGTCTGTCTGTAATCAAATCTTGCAAGTTAAATTTGATCTATTTCCCGACATCCGATTGAGCTGAAATTTTGCACGATTGTATAATCGTTTGACAATGCAATATTATTAACTTTCAAAGAACCATCTTCCATCTTCATTGGGGTCCATCTTCCAATTCATATTTTTAGTCGTAGATCACTAACTAGTTATTACATAACTAATTTAATCATTATTTTAGCCTACTACTACGAACTACGTCCTAGTAAATCTCGAATCAAAAATACTAAAAAGTTGAAAATAAAATTAAAGAAATTTTTTTTTTAAAACAAGCTTTTATCATTTGTTAGTAAAATGAACTAAAAAGTTGGAAATAAATTACTCCTAATAAGAAATATAAAACTTTATTACAGTCCCAATTTTATAAATAAAACGTGTGACAGCAAGAGGAAAAAATTATAATATAATGCTAAATGTAATACGCATTTATTTATAAAATTGGGACTGTAATAATGTGTTATATTTATTTTTTTTATATGGTCTTTATAAAGTGTTATATTTATTTTAAAATTTTTAGTTCATTTTATCAACAAATGATTCAACAAAAGTTTTTATTCTTTAATTTTATTTCACTTATATTGTGATTAATTAAGTACTTGGCATCGTGGGAACAGAATAGATTGGGTCGTCTTCCTCGTGTGACGATATCACGGATTTCCCTTCAATGTACGAGTATATTCAGTAGGTATATTGCAGTGTTTGATTTGATTATAATAGAGTGGTGAGATCTTATGACACTCAGTTCAGGTAATTAATGGGGTGCTAATTATATCGCTTGAGTTGGATCGTGTATTCGAACCGTGACTAACCCTTATCGCGATCTGCTTAATTAATTAAATAAGGGATAATTCTCGGCCAAAATCAAACGCCGAAACTGACTCTCGACATTCGCAAATGATTAATTGAGGAGTTCGACTACATTCACTAATGCAAACCCAAACTCTATTCATACATTTGTGTAGGTGGGACATCTTCAGCAGTATTTTGTCCTCGGTAGGTATATTGTACTGGCAAATGGTTCATTCGAATGGCAGGTATCTGATTACCCAAGCAAACCGTGCGAATAAACAAAGCTGCAGCCGCCCATGGAAATCTAATGGAGCCACTGTTATAGAAACTTCCCCTGCCAACTATGCATGATGTCCCGTTATTAAAGGGAATTCAAACCTTCGAAGTTATCGTGTTTCACCAGCGCTATCATTCACCTCGTGCCTGCTTAGCCAGGTAAGCCGCTTTGGCAAGTGGCGGTTGATCGGCGTTCAATCCATGCCTCGAAGATTTTTAAGAGCCTTTCCATGTAAGGTTCTGCTCTGAGGGTATTGTATCCAGTTGTTATATTATTACATGATTTGCATTTCAGTAAAGAAATTCTGCAACGGCAGTCTCTAGACAGGTGGTTATCACGATCACATCGTAAGCAAGCTTGATGGCTGCGATTTCTAGTACAGTTTGTTCTTGGTTGTTGTGGAGAAGGAAGCAGAGGACGTCAATATACTCGTTTCAACATTTATTTGGCTAGCGCTTTCGGGGCAAACTATGGCCCCTTTCTCAAGCCTACAAGAAAAAACAATTAATTGAAGACTACAAAATTAACCTCTAACACGAACAATACAGTTAGTATAACCAACCAGTCAAAAAAATTGTATGTCAAAAAACGTTATTACCTAATAATTAATTTTTATTAAAAACCATTAAAAAAAATAAAAAATATGAGCCACTAAGATTATTTGGTGATATATTTTATATGGGGAATGAAAGATACCTGGATCAAAAAACAAATCCTTCAATCAAAATTGGGCGATTTTGATACGATAGCGGAAAAGGCAATTGCATTGAAGCAACTAGAATAGACAGTGAAACATTATCAAAGCAAATTCAAGCTGTTCTTTCAAAACTTCCGAAATTGTCAACAAATTAACTAATTTAGTTCACCAAACTGCACTATTGTTCTGTACTCCTGCTGTAGTCATTTTCTTGGTTGTTGTGCAGAAGGAAGCAGAGGACGAAAATAATCTTGGTGGCTCATATTTTTAATGGTTTTTTTAAATGGTTTTTAATAAAAATTAATTATTAAGTAATAACATTTTTTGACATAAAATTTTTTTGACTGGTTGGTTATACTAACTGTATTGTTCATGTTAAGGTTAATTTTGTAGTCTTCAATTAATTGTTTTTTCTTGTAGGCTTGAGAAAGGGGCCATAGTTTGCCCCGAAAGCGCTTGCCAAATAAATGTTGAAACGAGTATATTGACGTCCTCTGCTTCCTTCTCCACAACAACCAAGAAAATGACTACAGCAGGAGTACAGAACAATAGTGCAGTTTGGTGAACTAAATTAGTTAATTTGTGAGGGAGAGAGAGAGAGAGAGAGAGAGAGAGAGAGAGAGAGAGAGAGAGAGAGAGAGAGAGAGGGAGAGAGAGAGTGTATATTTTTGGAAATACAATGCATATCACAATTGTCAACAATTCAGATAATAGAATAACATAAAATAAACAATGGATAGAAATGATAGTCGTATATAATAAAATGTTACTGTGCATATTGTACTGCGTGCCAGGTGTGAAGGGGCACCTAGGACTCCCCCCTGTGCCGGCCGGGGGACACCCGACCGGCCACGGGCCCCACCCACCATGGCAGCTTCCCGATAGCAGACCGCCATCGCCAGAATGAACGGCCACAAACGGCCACCCATCCCACCGACAAAGGCCCACAACTTCGCAAAAGCGAATTCGAGAGCCGCCGCCCGCGGCCAATCGAGCGCCCCCACCCAAACAGAGGGGAGACAATCCACCCAAACAATAAATAAATATCAAAATAATTCACTCAAACAATCATTCAATAAATTACAGACACACTAGCATTGTTGACAATTTCGGAAGTTTTGAAAGAACAGCTTGAATTTGCTTTGATAATGTTTCACTGTCTATTCTAGTTGCTTCTAATCTTCTTCTAATCTAATTCTTCTTTCTTCTTTTTTTTCCACTATCGTATCAAAATCGCCCAATTTTGATTGAAGGATTTGTTTTTTGATCCAGGTATCTTTCATTCCCCATATAAAATATATCCCCAAATAATCTTGGTGGCTCATATTTTGTAATTTTTTTTATGGTTTTTAATAAAAATTAATTATTAAGTAATAACGTTTTTTGACATAAATTTTTTTTGACTGGTTGGTTATACTAACTGTATTGTTCATGTTAGAGGTTAATTTTGTAGTCTTCAATTAATTGTTTTTTCTTGTAGGCTTGAGAAAGGAGCCATAGTTTGCCCCGAAAGCGCTTGCCAAATAAATGTTGAAACGAGTATATTGACGTCCTCTGCTTCCTTCTCCACAACAACCAAGAACAAACTGTACTAGAAATCGCAGCCATCAAGCTTGCTTACGATGTGATCGTGATAACCACCTGTCTAGAGACTTCCGTTGCAGAATTTCTTTACTGAAATGCAAATCATGTAATAATATAACAACTGGATACAATACCATCAGAATTTTGATTGAAGGATTTGTTTTTTGATCCAGGTATCTTTCATTCCCCTGATGAATTGCGAGCGAAGAGAATGTTTGCAGCGGAAAATGTTTGTTCGCATGCGCATTAGGTGGTTAAATCACAATCTGGTATATTACGACGTACGGATGCAATAAAGTCGGTTATGTTTTGAGTATCAATTTGATACTTCGAAAGGAAGCAGTGTTGAGTGACCATTTTGTTCTTTTTAGGCGATAGATGTTTCTCCAAAGCGGTATAATTTCCTCGTATGTTAGTGGACTTGTTATTTTTGGTGGCACCAATGCTCCAAGTGTGTTGTAGTTTGAGGATCCAAAGGAATTCAAAAACATTTTTTGTGCTGACCGATCTTTGACATGTAATAAATTCTTGAGTTTCAAATAATTTTCGAAACGTTCCTTATAATAAGAATTGCTTCCGAGTCTACCAAGGTAGCGGAAGCTTTGTTTTCACTTTTCAAGGACGAAAAAAAAAGTTCACCAAAATCAAAATTTCCACTTGCGTTTTGCGTTTTAGACCTTTCTGAACAATTTTGGTTCCGTGTCTGTGTGTCTGTCCGTCTGTCATGAATTCCTTGTAACGCGCATAACTATACGAAGTTATTGTCCGATTTCTATGAAATTTTCAGGGATTGTGCGGGTTGGTGTGAAGACGGTCCCCTATGAAAATCATCATCCCCGGACTGATAGAAGCGACTGCGCATGCGTAAACGTGAATTCCTTGTAACGGCCATAATTTCTACATTTTCCATCCGATTTCAATGAAATTTTCAGGGATGTTACGGATTAGTATTTAGATGGTCCCCTATGAAAATCACCACCTTCGGACTGATAGTAGCCACTCCGCATGCGCAAACATGAATTTCCTTGTAACGGCCATAATTTCTACATTTTCCATCCGATTTCAATGAAATTTTCAGGGATGATACAGATTAGTATTTAAATGTTCCCCTATGAAAATCGCCACCTTCGGACTGATAGTAGCTACTGCGCATGCGCAAACGTGAATTTCCTTGTAACGGCCATGATTTCTACATTTTCCATCCCATTTCAATGAAATTTTCAGGGATGTTACAGATTAATTTGTTTTGATGTTTTGAGATTAACTACTATGCATCGGATCATCTATAAAATCGGGTTATGGATACGAGGAAGCTATGTGCCTCACCCACTTGGCAGACGTTTTTGTTCTCCTCTTTTGGTTGAGGAATCAATCGTTCCAAGGCGGATATCGTTGTTGGAGCTGGTTTGGTTCCATAATCTCTGTATGCCAAAACTGTTGTGGTTGAAAAAACGAGGTGTTGAAACATGAGATTTAGATATTTCATGTATTTCGAAGAAGTGCTATTTTATAGCTCAACACAATGTAATAATACCTAATATTGGAATCTAATGTACACTTTTGCCCGTCTACGTAATATGGATAATAATACAACAACTGGATACAATAGCGGGGTTTATACAGCCCCAATCCTTGGCCTTGTCTATATATTTACAGCCTTACTCATAATGGCTTTTTCCGCCATTTCCTGAGCAGCACAAGTTTGAAATCCTTTCCGTAAAGGAAAGGATACGGGTACTGGGATATACGGGTACTGAGTACACGTATATTCTATAGGTAATCGTAGGTATATCGTATGAGCCACTTATCAGTCATCGAAAATTTTTATGACGATCCTTTCCTTATAAGTTTATTCAGCTCCAATCCTTGGCCTTGTCTATTCAGCACGCACTCCTTATGGCCTTTTCCGTTATTTTATGAGCAGCACACATCTGACATCCCTTCAAAAAAGCATAGATACTGAATACACGCACTTCCATATTCGATAGGTTCCTACCTACCAAATTTGGTGAATATCGATTGAGCCAATTATCAGTCCTCGATTCTGGACATACCCGAATTAACAATATTATAATGTGACGTTCTGAGCGCATCGGAGCCTAGTTTTAATTACTAGTGTGATATTTCATTCAATAATTTATATCGTCTGTGATGTATAGTAGATTACAAATAATGTTCATCACTGCTAACATGGGACTTTTGGTTCCTAATAAGTAGCGGAGCAGTTACTGCTCCTAATAAAAATTTCATCTCTAACTGAATTCTTATTTTAATAATGATGATAACACATTTATACCTGTACATATCCAACTCAGAGCAATAACTATCTACAACGTTTTCCAGCCTGCAAATGAATGTACCTACCGTGCTTCAAGTTCCACGGGACCATTGTCAGTAACACCACCTTTCCTTCCTCGGAAAGAAAGCTTTTCTATACTGACGAAACATAATTTAAATCAGCGACACCTGAAATCTTGACTGGTAACTGCAGAACTGCGTTCAGAGCACAATCAGAAGCAATAAACCACTTGAGAAAGTACTGCTGTTACAGTGAGTTAAAATTTACAGTCAAATTCGCCTCGTTTAGTATCTGAATTCAATTCATGCTTCTGTGTACAAAGTTCTTATTGTGTCCATGAATAATGACCGAATGAAAGGAACATCTAATGTTGAAGATTCAACGTAGGCACTTGAGGGACTTTCTTTTACAGTTAAACCCAGCTAAATTCGATTTTTAGGACATCCCTCAGTAAGACTTGGGTGTCCTTATGCGATTAATGTGAGGTGAAGTTGGACAACACTTAACAGAAAAAAATTACCACATACTAATCCGTTTTAGACCATTCTGGATCCAAAACCGCAAAAAACCATAGGTTTAAGCCTTTGTGTGTGACAAATCTTGTGTATTCTGCTCAGGCCAGTTTTCAACCGATTATCGTGGTTCTTTTTTGTTCGACGAGGGAACCATAAATCAATATTATCAAAATAAATTATTATTATCAATATAATTATTTATCTAATAATGATTTCAAATTTCAAACGTCAAGTGGTTAGTGAAGTTGATCAAAAAACCCAGAGGAGGCTGATAATTTATAATTTTGATCAGTATTCATAATAATTAGTAATTTAAAACTAGGTTATTGCTACTATAATTATGAAAAATATCCTAGAAATGACGTCAGAAGGTTGAGACTTCGATTAATTCAAGCGATCGATCACAGTAACGAAAAGAAATTTGAATTGCCCCATGCCACAACTAGTGGATTTTCTGCCGGTGGACGCAACTTTTTGGCAACTTTTTTAAGAACTGGTTACAACGTCTAAATCACACCTACAGCATTAGTTCATGAATCCTCCGCTAGGGATAATAAAGCGTTTTTCCTTTAAATCAGATGAGATAAGCTCAGTTACCTACCTAATTTGGTAAAGCTTGAGATGATGCGATGCAGCTGATTCAAAGGAGAAATGCCTTAATATCCCTAGCGGAGGAAATATGAACTAATGTTGCAGGTGTAATTTAGACGTATGTGAACTGGTTCGTTGGGCTTACTTTTTGTAAACATGGTCGTGTATGCTTAGCAACCAAGGCCCAAATTTCGCATTAAAGACGGCCTAAATTTTCGGATAGAGAAGTTATTGCTAGTACGAATTAAGTTGTATTAATAGAAAAGCAGCACCACACAGCAGACAGCCACAGCACACAGCAGATTGTCTGCTGTGGCTCTAGCAGACTATACAGAAAAATAATAAACCATTGTGTAATAATTTGCAGCGTTTCAAACTATATTAATTGATAGTGGTTTCAAGGCCTTTCTTCGTTCGAAGTGATTATGTTGATGGGGGATAGACTTCGGCAGTATCCTCGTGAATCATTTTATTAGAAGTTGAATGCACTTTCGCTATGTTAGCATCTTCAGAACTTCTGGAATATTTTACGTACAATAGGCAGATCCTCATTCTTACATTTATGTTGATTGTAGATTGGTAGGTACTGATAGGTTTGTTGAACAAGATTTCCAACAGTAGGCATCAGTTTGCAATTTGGGAATCAAATTTTTTGATACAGCTCCGGTGTCTTGTGAAAGGTAGGAATCAATACTGAGAATCCTTTCTTCTTAAAGATTGATATAAATATGTAGAGCAGGAAATATATCTGGTTTTGTATAGAGCGGTGATATATGTACCACTGCAGCCACAGCTAGGGTGGGACCTTATACAGGGTGTAAGCCTAACTGGTCTGCCATACGGTACCAGTCGATTCCACAACTAATTTGCAACAAAAAATGTCTCTTAGCAATTTTTTTTAAACCCTTCATTTTCGAGTTATTTTAACTTTAAACTTTTTTTTCGTTATTTTGACCTTATGTCATTAAATTGGTCATAACTCCGTTAATTAGCTGTGTAAATTACAATTTGAGGATACCGTTGGAAAGAGCAATGAATTTCCTATTGGATAGATGCCTTAACTTTTTTTTGAGTCAAGGTTTGAGACATGAAAACGTCCTCTAAAAAGAGGATTTTACGTAATTTTGGAAACCTCGCATTCTTTCAATCTCAAATTGAACTACGAGAACCCATACTTTTTCAAGATGCAAGAACAGTGAAAACTGCGCCAAAATCTCAGCTTTCCAACGGTATAATCAAAACATATTCTACAACCGTATTTAGGGGAGAAAGTTGGGCTTGAACGCGGAAAAACGTGCATTTTTTCAACGAAATCGGCGCTCCGCCTAGTCGATCTGAGGGGTCGGACGACAGCAGTGGGTGGGTGGGCGCCGCAGTAGACCGCGAGGCCTCCGGAAACAGGAGGCCAGAGCGCTGATTTCGTTGAAATAATCCACGTTTTTCCGCGTTCAAACACAAATTTCTCCCCTAAATACGGTTGTAGAATATGTTTTGATTATACCATTGGAAAGCTGAGATTCTGGCGCAGTTTTCAATGTTCTTGCATCTTGAAAAAGTATGTGTTCTCGTAGTTCAATTTGAGATTGAAAGAATGCGAGGTTTCCAAAATTACGTAAAATTCTCTTTTTAGAGGACGTTTTCATGTCTCAAACCTTGACTCAAAAAAAAGTTAAGGCATCTATCCAATAGGAAATTTAATGCTCTTTCCAACGATATCCTCAAATTGTAATTTACACAGCTAATTAACGAAGTTATGACCAATTTAATGACATAAGGTCAAAATAACGAAAAAAGTTTAAAGTTAAAATAATTCGAAAACGATGGGGTTTAGAAAAAATCGCTAAGAGACATTTTTTGTTGCAAATTAGTTGTAAAATCGACTGGTACCGTATGGCAGACCAGTTAGGCTTACACCCTGTATAGTGTAGATCCTTCGTTTTAAGGCCCTTAGCATAGGTGGGTATCCAAAATTTGATTAACAGAGAGCACATGTTTGTTAAGTCGCATAGTTAGAGTGTATCCAAAATTTTATGGTTTGCAGAGCTCATGTTCATTTTCAAGTACAGAATAGAGTTTTAAACGGTATCACAAGTACCGGAGACAAGTTAAACAATATTAAAGACAAGTTGAACGGTATTAATTGAACACCAGGGTAAAATGAAAGAAAAATAACAGGCGGATGATTCATCCAATGAAAACGATAAATTGACAATTTATTGCCGATTTGCCTTTCGAAAAATCAACGACATGGAACTAGGCCTGTGCGCTGAAAAAATGCAAACGCTAAAGATAATACCCAGGAAATGGTAGAATATTTAAGGGGTCTCAGTCAGTGAATAAACGAGTTTTCTTTTTCTTCCGATTTTGGTGATTCCAGCGGCTTAGTTTTTCAATTCCCTTGGTAGATGTTCTAATGAATTTCAAAAATCCTTGATAATTTCAAATGTAGGTTCAACTTTTAACTTATTTTTTACTTTTGGAGTTTTATTTTTGGAATTAAAGAAGTGCATGGGGGTAGAGATTATACAAATAAGAAGAATGCCACAGGAAACAAGGAAATTGGATGATTGTTTCGTGAGAAAAATGGGAAAACTGTGGTTGAAAACTGACAGCTATGAGAAGGCTGTGAGACGGAGGAGGAGTGGTGGGTGGCAAGGTTGCTCCTTCAAAAGGCGGGGAGGGGGGGGGTTTCAACTTAGCGCCGGTTCGTAAGAGATTAGACTAATCCGGATCGAAGAAGGAACGGCGACCGACCAAGACCCCCTTAACGCTACTAAGTTTTACTTTGTATTAGGAAGATGACAGCAAATGTTGAAACGAACAACAATTATAATTTACTGGTAGGAAGTAAACTTACTATCCCCTTTATGAAGGGACGAACTCTAGATTGCATTCGAAATTGTTTGTTTGGTGTCGATCAATCGGAGTATTATTGTTTTCAACAGAAAACCGAACTTACCTTACAAGGTTCCTTGAGTTCAAACTACTGATTTCTTATTCAGTGTTACAGACATTTTCACTCTTTAAAAAAAACAAAAAAAAAAAAAAAACCAGAAAGCAACTCAATATGAGGTCAACAATTATTAAATGTTTTTCCAGCTATATTTTCGGAAATGAAAAGAATGACCTATTGTCAATTTGGTAATAAAGAGTGGCATTAATTGTTTAATAGTTTCCACTCAGGAGTACATTCCTGTACGATTACATTTACAGAAACATCCAAGATCCGGTAATTGGTTGTAGTAAAAACTAGCAGTGTAATACTCCTAATGAATCTCATTTTTGCAGTCGTTAATACCGAATATGATTGGTAATGACCCTCACAATAAGATTAATGAGGTACTCACCAGTTCCATGGGTTGAATCTCTCCTTGCCAGCATTAAAATTTCCAAAGGTATAACTTAACTTTACAAGAGCTCATAGTGTCGTGACACGTTTTTAAACGCTTTTACTTCTCGTTAAAGAGTTCTCTTTATTACTCGAAGTATGGAATGATTTATTGATATTTGTAGACGTTGGTCCTTTGGCACTTTATAGACTTAGGTACGTGATGAAATTTGTTTGAATTGTGATGAGTTTTTGGTCTTAATTCAACACAACTATTAACAAAAGTTACGTAAAAATCTTAGCCGTCTTAAAATATGTAGTGGTTCTTGTAGATCGAATTGTCATGAAATTCTTGATTTAGGAACCAATTCCCATGTATTCTCCAAATTAGAGCAATTTCTGGCAATTGCCTCATGGAAAATCGATGTTTTCTGGGAATAAAATGCGTCCCTGTGTGCAAACCGGGAGCATCAAGGGACTGATACTCGTAAAGCCTGAAAATTCCATCATAATCAGTTCAATTTTGGTTTATTATTTTCAATAATGAATCTGTTTACCTGTCAAGATCTGTAGAATCTAAAAATCGAATAAAAAGATTTCCGTCCGTTGGCCTTACACGGCACTTTGCCCAGTTTCCGAGGACCAATTTTGATGAAATTTGGGTTACCGGGTCTGTTTCTGCTCCGCAGGTTTTGGTCATTGTCGGTCACTTCTAAGGGATAACAAGTGGGGGAAAACATTTTCAAAATGCTCTAGTTTGAAAACTTTTCATGAGCAGATATTGTTTATTCTTTAACTTAAAATAGCAACGATTTTTTTTTTTGAATTTTTTGACACCACGCACACCTTTGTGGGTCCAACCGTTTTCTCCCTTCAGAGCAGCCATCTTAATTAGCCAAAAAAATGATCCCTCACACACGCAAGCACAAAAAAAAAAAAAAAAAAAAATCGTTGGTATAAATCAATTTGAATTGTTGGCAACTCAACTTGAACTTTTCGCAAATCCCTTCCGTTTCGACAACTACTGGAGTCCTTGTCCAAATTTTTTTACTCCTAAAATGTTCAATAAAATTTATTGAACATTTTAGGAGTAAAAAAATTTGGAATTTAATGTTTTTGCTTCCGATTTTACCAAGGTAGCGGAAGCTTTGTTTTCACTTTCCAAGGACGAAAAAAAAAAGTTCTCCAAAATCAAAATTTCCACTCGCGTTTTACGTTTTAGACCTTTCTGAACAATTTTGGTTCCGTGTCTGTCTGTCTGTCTGTGTGTCTGTCATGAATTCCTTGTAACGCGCATAACTATACGAAGTTATTGTCCGATTTCCATGAAATTTTCAGGGATTGTGCGGGTTGGTGTGTAGACGGTCCCCTATGAAATTCATCATCCCCGGACTGATAGAAGCGACTGCGCATGCGCAAACGTGAATTACTTGTAGCAGCCGTAACTTCAACTGTCCCCCAGGGGTCGCGGGTTCGAATCCCAGCCGAGGCTAAGTATTTTTTTGATCCAATCACATACATCTACTCACTTAATTTTTCATCCGAATTTGATGAAATTTCCTAGGATTGTCCAGATTAGCGTGTAGATGGTTCCCTATGAGGGTAGTGGAAGGTACTTAGAGATTGGTGTTTTGAGATTAACTACTAGGCATCTGATCATCTATATTATCGGGTTATGGATACGAGGAAGCTATGTGCCACACCCACTTGGCAGACGTTTTTCTCTCATGAGCACCGCTTATAGGATGAACATATTCATGATAGGATCTTCTTAAATATACTCCCAAATATATGAGATAAATACTCCCGAAAAATAATTAATTAATTAATTAGTAGATTACTGATATTTGTCCATTGATTTAGGGAAAATTTCCCTAAACATTCCCTTGAACATTTAATGTTCAAGTTTGAGAAACGATTGAGACCATCAAGGGCTGCCATGATTAAATAGGTAATGAGAGTTGATCGCAAAATTAATCGGGATTAAACGTGACCTGCCTAGAAGCTTCTCGACCGCGGGTCCCTCACTCCCCCCCCCCGCCCCCCAACTAATCCCTTGAAGGGTCCAAAGAAGCCGTGTTCTTCGCATACGGGTGATTACAGAAAAATAATAAACCATCGTGTAATAATTTGTAGCGTGTTTATGGCTTAAGGTCGAAAACACAAAGATAACTCGGATTTTTGTGGAGTAAAATTCGGATTCGGGCGATTTTAGATTACTAATAATAATACTAACACTCTCTATTCAGTAAAATGCCTGCAAGGCAATGCAATCGTCAGTAGGTACATTCAATAAGATTAATAAATATCAAGGTTAAAAAACAAATTAGAGTACTAATCACAGATCGTATTACAAATACTTGTCGAAATTGATAATACCACCCAGCATCAATTAGTATTGCCTTCAATTTTTTTTTTTTTTTTTTTTTTAACTGCGACAGGCATCTCGCGCAGCACCACCGGAAGGAGGTTATTATTGTTGGTAACTTGAAAATCGTAGCAAATGAACTCACGTATGCCCACACATTGCGAAAAGCCCATCAGCAATATAACTCATAAGAGACTTTCTACTGAAATAGGGTCAGTCAGGTTCAAGTTATGAAAATTTCATTATATTTTGACAATATTTTTCTCAAAAAAAAAAAAAAAATATATCTCGGGCAGAAAGAAAGGTAAATAGGCATGGAACCAAAACTATTTAAAAAACTCAAACACAAAAAAATGTCGTGAAAATGTATGTATGTAATGTATGTACGCATGTGAAAATGTCGATTTTAGAGGGCAGGGGTTTCCAATATTTGTCAGTGAGGAAGCAACATTTTGAATCATACCGTCGACATGGTAACTACGTTAAACATGATACAATATCTGAAACTGAAGCCTTAATAATTAACACTAATGCATAGTTTATGAAAAGTGTGAATCGAGTATGTGAAAAGTTGTGCTGAGTGATTGTAAAATACTGCGCGGAGTGGGATTGTAGATAACTCATTGCTTATGAATGGAAAATTGTAGATACTTACGTGATTATTTACGATAAGTAACTTCTGAAAATTTTCACTTTTTTCAACGCCCAACATGGAGCTACAAGGTTCATTTTCTATTCATGGAGGCATCTTCAGCTTTTACACTCAGATTCCAAGCATCTTGAAGAACCATTCAAAAGTTGCGACGGTTATCATCTTTTCAGGTCGAGCGGTAGTCGTTAAAGGAATGTCGGGGGTGGGGACAATCATTTCCTAATTATTCTGGCTTCCTCTCTTCTATTTTCTTACCCTGGAGGTCTGCAGATTCATCGAAGAATCATCCCACCACTAAGGAGGTGCGTGAGAACTGAGGGCCACGTGTGTCTTCCGTAAGTAATTGTAAGTTTGAATCGTGACTTGAAGAGTAAATTTCGGAAAAAACATTTCCAGTTCCTTACCTAAAATACCGAGACTTCCAAAATCGAAATTTTTTCTTCTATTTTGTATCTCAGAGCTTTGTGAACAGTTTTGGTTTGTTGTTCCTTGGGATAAAAACAGAGTCAAGCAGAACGTAGTCTATTTCCACGAAAGTAAATATTTAAATCGATTCCGATAGTTCTTCTTATTTATTATTGAAGATGACGAAATCTATTTAACATTGTAACTCATTACTCTCGTGGAAATTTTTTTACCGACTTCATATTGAAATGGATTTTCAAAACTTCACCGCATAACTGCGAATCACGGTCTGATTTTGACGACCGTTACAAGTTTCACAGTTCCGGGACGGACCCTGTGATTTGTATCTCTTATTTCATAAACGTGAATTTCTTACAATCCAATTTACTGATTTTTGCTTGAGCTCGGAGGATAGTTGGGAGTTGGGCTCTAGCTAAGTTCTAGGTGTCCCACGTTAAGGACCGCAAAACTTCAGGAGCCGTTTCTAAAACTAATTCAAGTAGAAAAGTTTCCTAAAACTCTTTTGGTTTATGATTTTCAATAATGAACCTTTTGAATCGACCAAGAGAAAAAAATGTTAACCCCTTCCTCTAAATATGCTGGTTTACGTTTCTAAATTAGTATGTAGAATCGAAAAAATTTGGCCGTCCGAACTTGAGGGTTGAACTCATGATAAATCAGAAATACGAGTGTGAATCGTAAAAGATAATGATGGTAAAAATGGTAAAAGATGATGAATCGTAAAATAGTGAATCGTTCAAATTTTAGCTGACCAAAATGTGATCGTAGTTCGTATCTCCGAGTTGTACTCAGTTTTGTCAACCAGTAATCAAATTTCCTAATCAAGGCAACCACAACTCTTAATATCCCCAAATTGAGTGAAGGTGTTTCAAAATAACCTTGATTGAGAAGCAAAACTACGGTTGGTAGGTAATTACAATGGCAAGGCTGTTCTTTGCATGCGAGTAATCTATACGAAAAATAATAAACCTTTGTGTAATAATTCGCAACGTACCTACTTAGTTCCATCGGTAAAATCAATTCTAATTTTACTTTGGTAAGTAGGGGGGGAAAATTCGTTTGATTTTTGGCCTAATTTGGTTGAATTCTACATAATTTTCAAAACTGATTTGAATGCTTCCATCACTGATAATACTTGATAGCTTAAAATAGGGTTATGGTCGCATCGAATCTATTAATTTTTTTGTCAATTTTGTTAGGTAGGTAAGGTATTTTCTTATTTGGTATTTTCTGATTCAATTTTCAATTCCCGCAGCTTCCTAGCATATACGTGAAGAGGAATAAGCAATCTTATAAAGGATCTCGATTCCCGACTGATCAAAAGCTAATCATAAAAGAAGATTCACAATTTAATCATATTGAGTGCAGAATTGAGAGAATTGAAAATTAAATTTGCGCATAAGTAGGTATCAGATAACTAAATGAAAAAAAAAAAAATGCAATGCAACCAAAACCGATTTTAAGTTATCATATCACGTATTATCAGTGGTGGGACTATTCGAATCCGCGATGAAAATTACGTGATTCCACCCCTAATTCTTGTACCTGCCCGAGTCCAAAGAACCAAAAACCTTGATTTTCATAAGCGAAGCTAAAATTGGATTGAAATTGATCGGAATAAAACTGATTATACCGATGGAAAGTTAGCGCGGTTATTGGTGGTTATTATGAGACACGTGAAAAACCGAAAATCCGAAAAAAATATGAGATTTTGCCAATTTGACAATAATTACTTTACGAGTTGACTTTTCACCCATCAAGATCCCGATAATAGTTTTTGTAGGCACTAGAAAGATGGGAAATTTTACTTCCTTCCAAACAGTGTAGTCAGATTTGAATTTGCATGTAAATTAAGGGGGTTGCGGTCATTTTCATGGCGTAAGGTCGAAAACACGAAAAAATCTTAAAAGTGAAATTACTCAGATTTTTTTGGAGTAAAAAGAAAAGAGTTATAAGACTCTTTCTTACTTAAATTAGTTGTTGAAACGACTCCTGAAGTTTTTTCATTCCTGTGAGTGGGACACCCTGTAGTGAAAATCATAAACTGTTGAGTAACAATCCGCAGCGTTTCTTTTGATGCTATTGAAAAGTGAACCGGTGAAATCACAGAACACGATGATTGCCTTGAGATAATATTGGCGTAGTTATACCTATATATTGAGGTATTTTTGTGAGGGTAACTTACAATTCTTCCATTAGTTCTAGGCCATTAATTTATTCAATAAATATTTTTATCGTTCCAGCCAACGAAAAAACGTTATTATAATAATATTATATTATAATATAATCTTTCGAATATTATCTTTTGAATCGTTTCGTGAAGTTACGACTACGAAATTCTCTCTCACTTTCTTGGCATTGTTCTCTCAGTAGGTACTTTCTGTTTGGTGCTGGGTTACAAACAAAAATTTCGTTTTGAAAGATTACTCCCCCCAAGAAAACAAACAATCTCAAAGATAAAACCTAGACAAGGTAGAACTCTTCCATAAAATCCAACTTTTTCCTCTACGAATGACATGAATATTTAGCAGAATTAACAAAATGTATGATTACAATGCGATTTCAATTTGAAAACGTCTGTAGAGGGTGTGGCACATAGCTTCCACGTATCCTTAACCCGATTGTATAGATGCTCCGACGATATGTTATCTCAAAACATCAATCTCTAAATACCTCGCTCTACCCTAATTATTAGGGAAAAAAATTATTCCCCTACTATAGGGGACCGTCTTTGCGTCAACCAGCACAATATCTGAATATTTCACCGAATTTGAGGATAAAATATAGAAAATATGACTGTTACAAGGAACTTCAAGTTTGCCCTATCAGTCCGATTTTCATAGGGGCCATCCGTACAATCTACGAAAACTTCACCGAAATCGGATGAGAAATGTAGAAGTTATGGCAGTTACAAGGAAATTCACGAATATCTACGCGCCCCCCGCACAATCCCTGAAAATTTAATTGAAATCAGACAATAGCTTCGTATAGTTATGCCCTGTACAAGGATTTCATGACAGACACTCTGACTCAGGAAGGTCTGAAACGTCAAACGCCAGTAAAAAATTTGATTTTGGAGAACATATTTTCTTTCAACCTTGAAAGTGAAAACAGTGCTTCTGCTTCCTTGGTAAACTCGGAAGCAAAAACGAAATGTGTGGGTTGAGCCATAAATGGTCCCCTAACACTCTCTCATCATTGGCTCACTTCCTTATTATTGCACTCATATAATAATAACAGAACCCTCTGACTTGGCAGATTTTGTTTTACAAAGAACCTGAGTTTTGAAATAAGACGATCTCCATTTAAGCTGATTTGTTACTAATTTTTTTTTCTTTTAAATTTGAATAATTTTTTTTCTCTAAGACTAGTCAAGTCAAGACAAGAGTTATAGAAC
Organism: Apolygus lucorum; assembly: GCA_009739505.2. Classification (NCBI taxonomy): domain Eukaryota; kingdom Metazoa; phylum Arthropoda; class Insecta; order Hemiptera; family Miridae; genus Apolygus; species Apolygus lucorum. Next base: position 34,991,569 of record CM019168.2, on the reverse strand, counting down.
CCTGATTGTCCTCCAACCTCGCACGAAGAACAGAGTTTATGGTTAGCTATTGGCATGCCTACCGTTCTATTATGGTAGGATCAAATTCAATGACTCCTTATTCAATGGTATCAGCTGACTAATAAGACAGGTAATCCAACTATCAAAAAATTGAGATAGATTTTGAAAACTAATGAATGACGTTGACTATACTGCCGTGCTAAGCCAGAAAGTCGAATCCTGAATTCACCCAACTTTCGGGAAAACGACCTAATAGATTTCGCGGCGAAATAAATCTTTCACGGGATTATTTTTCCTCCTTTAACCACAAGTAAAAGTTTTTTTTAAAGGAAATTAGTAGCCGGATCGATTTATCGAGTCAAAATTAAACATTTTTGAGTGTGAATTGTCAAAAAACGGTATAACATTTTTCCATTCCTATCTTACTTACATTAAAGCCAGATATACTAAGCCTTGAAGTCGTATCTCGATTTTGCTAGCACTAAATGTTGTAGGTAGGTTACCTTTGATTGATACGAGTTCACGCTCTCGTAAACCCGAAGTTACGACTATTCTGTTCCGAATACGCAACCATGAGACTTTGGAATCCTAAGCTTATTTTAATTCGTGAAACTTCATAATTATCTTTAAGTCAAGAAACCATTCACCTTAATTATTTTTTCTACTCTATTTTTTTCACTTGTAGGTTACTGATTTCGAATATATTGCCTTCTTCAGTTGAAGGAACAAATAATTAAAACCAGGTAATTGATCGTTTAATGTGCAACATAAACTACAAGAAAAATATAAAACTTTTCGTTTAGAATGTAGCAAAACTTTTTTTTTAAAATTATTTGTATTTGACATTAAACTGAAATTTTAATTAATATTTTACACTAGCATGATGTATTGTCCCGTGATTTATCCAACTCTTTCGTTGTTTAAACTGCAATAAATGTCAGATTCACAACTTTTTATGAAGACAATACGACGTGGGTCGAGAGAGAACCATAATATGGTTAGTTCCGGAATATATTATACTAGCTGAAAAGCCTACAAAAAGTAGGCAAAAACAATTCCTCCGACTCTCTCCTCCACCCACTCACTCCGACTCCTCCCGCCCCAACTCCTCTCGCCTCCGACTCCTCCCGCCCCCAACCCCTCCAGCCTCCAACTCTCCCCACTCCCACGACCCCTTCAACCCCTCCGTGCATACGTACGTACGTACGTACGTACGGTTTTGGCGAGGGTATGGAGTGAGATGCTCTCTGAGGTATCAACGATGGCCACTACTGCAGCCTTCGATCCGAAGCACTCGAAGGGTTTAATGAAGGAAGTGCTATGTAGGCAGCGGGCAACCTTCTTGCAGTCCCTCAGAGACAAGGCAAATAACGCTCAATACCACCTGATCTACCGACACCTCGATTGGAATGTTGACTACGTGGAAAAGAGGACCCCTTATGATGCCATGATAATAGCTAGGTGCCGAGGAGAACTGCTCAACGTCAATTGGCAGCCATGGCTAAGGAACCGCAGTACCTTCCTTTGCTCGCTATGTAACCTGGCGGTTAATGAGACCGTGGAGCATTTCGTGGCTGAATGTCCAATTTTAGCTTATGCTCGGCTGGAATGTTTTGGGCGCCTATCATTGACCAGGGGAGAATTCCTTGACCGGTTAAATGGACCTGATTAGTCTCCACTCTGCAAGTTCGTAAGAATTGCATGGAAATACAGGCAATTCCTGGTAGCAGAATTTAATTATATTTAAAACAATAAACCAAAAAAAATGGGTAAAAGGCAATAATAACATAAATAAATAATGATGTAAATAATAATAACAATGTTAATGATGATGAAATTGTAAATAAGAGCAGGAATAATTTGTTAGTATAACTAAAACAATGTAATATACCTCCATGTTCCTTCCTCCAACGTTAAATAAATAAAAAAATAAGAATAATAATAATAACAATATTGAGTGGTATGTGTATTTACAATGAATTAACGGAACCTCTGCTGACGGGTCTTGATGACCCAAAGCATATCATGTATGGATAATATTGTAAAATTTAAATTGCAAAAATAAACATGTCTTTCATTCATTCATTCATTCATTCATTCGGTTGGCGTTTTATATTATTAGATTCTGGTATAATTTTTCTCCCTTTCGTTGATATAAACAAGTGCATCGGAGTATGAAGACGCGATGGGTCATAAAAACACTTCGTGTGTTTTTCGAGTTTCTTTGGGAGTAAAATTGCCGATGAGGTAACCTAGTAGTAAATTTGAATAGGTGATGTGATTCTATTAGTAAAGTTAGGTTTATGAATGGATGAGTTTTGATGGCGATTTTATCTTTTCCAAGCTGTGTACCACAAAAACTATTTTCTTAAGGTGATTTGAACCTAAGGGGAAGTTTACAGTGCTCCCGAATCTACAAAGGTAGCAGAAGCACTGTTTTCACTTTTCAAGGTTAAAAAAAATGTTCTCCAAAATCAAAATTTTCCCTCGTTTTTCACGTTTTCCTGAACAATTTTGATTTCGAGTCTGTGACTGTTAGTACGTCGTGTCTGCAAATCCTCATTACTGGCAAAACTGTATGAAGTTCATAGTTCAAGTGGTCTAAGGCTGTGTGATCTATGACTAGAAATTCGATCGGTTAAAGGGTGTTGAGTAGATAACGGAAATAACCTGAGCCATGAAGTTCAGAGCACATTAATGTAGCGCAATTAAATTGAGGGACCTTCTTACGGGTTAACTAAAAGAAACCAAATTTATTTGTATTTAATTGCATCCAGATAGCGATGAAATGGGGCTTAGGGTCCTTGCTCTAGGGCAGTTACTTGGAGATTGTCTAAACTCTACTTATGCGCTCCGGTGCTCACCATAATGCAACGAATCATCTGTACAATCGAAGAAGCTATGCGCCACAACCACTTGGAATACTTTTCTACTAGCTATTAACCACAATTTAGTCTTGACATTTTCAATAATATGTATAAAAGTATAATCGAAGTAATTTATTACCAACAAGGAAGGATCTACTTGGGGTAAATGTAAACACGCCGCAAACATTCTCAGTTAAGGATAAAACGTCTGCCAAGTGGGTGGCACATAGCTTCCTCGTATCCATAACCCAATTGTATAGATGATCCAATGCGTAGTAGTTAATCTCAAAACATCAAAACGAGTTAATCTGTAACATCCCTGAAAATTACATTGAACTCGGATGGAAAATGTAGAAGTTATGGCCGTTACAAGGAAATTCACGTTTGCGCATACGCAGTGGCTACTATCAGTCCGAAGTTGGTGATTTTCATAGGGGACCATCTAAATACTAATCTGTAACATCCCTGAAAATTTCATTGAAATCGGATGGAAAATGTAGAAGTTATGGCCGTTTCAAGGAATTCACGTTTGCGCATGCGCACTCGCTTTTATTAGTCCGGGGATGATGATTTTCATAGGGGACCGTCTACACACTAGGGATGTCCGATACTTCAAAAGTATCGATATAATATCGTATCGATACATCTAGAAAGTATCAAAAAGTATCGATACGATACTTTAAAAAAGTATCGATATTTTGAAGTATCGATACTTTTCGATACTTTTACAAAAATGTGTGAAAATGCCTTTTTATGTTTCTCTCTATCAGTGTGACATCTCTCTATCGCGAGGATAATAATTAATATAGAATGAAAAAAACAATAAATCACTCATTTTGGTTTATTATTTTCAATAATAAGCCTTTGGAATCGAGCAAGAAAAAAAAAAATTTTAACCCCCCCTCAAAATTTGATGTTTTACGTTTCAAGGTACGTAGAATCCGAAAATCGAATAAAAAAATTTCCGTCCGTCCGCCGTACGCCGTACGCCGTACGCGGCACTTTTCTTAGTTACCATGGACCGATTTCGATGAAATTTGGTATATGGGCTCCATTTGGGGTCTAGTTGTGCCGCGAAGCTTTTGGTTGATGTAGGTCACTTCTAAGGGGTGAAAATTAAGGGTTGAAATTTTCAAGTATGCCCTAGCTCGAAAACTCTCGAAATAAAGGTATCGTTTTTTCACTAATTTTAAATAGTACTGAATTCTAAAAAATTTTTGAGACCACCCGGAGCTCTGTAGGGCAAACCGTTCAGTCCCTACGAGTACTTGAAGGTTTTCCTTCGTTAAAACAGAATCATGCGTGTGAATCGCAAAAGAGGTCTAATCTCCGTTGAAATTTTTTCTGACTAAAATGCGATCGCTGTTCATTTCTTCGATTTGTATACAGTTTTGCCTTCTGCGTAACCAGTAATCAAATTTCCATAATCAAAAGTCAATGGAGAATACTGAAGGCGCCTGAGTGGTCACTGATCAGCTGAGTGAGCTCCAAGGCCATTTCCTCTCCTGTTGAACGCAGGAACCTGAAATTTGAGAGGGCGGGTCAATTGAGAATGCTGAAGGCGCCTGAGTGGTCACTGATCAGCTGAGTGAGCTCCAAGGCCATTTCCTCTCCTGTTGAACGCAGGAAGCTGAAATTTTAGAGGGCGGGTCAATGGAGATTGCTGAAGGTGCCTGAGTGGTCACTGATCAGCTGAGTGAGCTCCAAGGCCATTTTCTCTCCTGTTGAACGCAGGAACCTGAAATTTGAGAGGCAGGGTCAATGGAGATTGCTGAAGGCGCCTGAGTGGTAACTGATCAGCTGAGTGAGCTCCAAGGCCATTTCCTCTCCTGTTGGACGCAGGAACCTGAAATTTGAGAGGGCGGGTCAATGGAGAATGCTGAAGGCGCCTGAGTGGTCACTGATCAGCTGAGTGAGCTCCAAGGCCATTTCCTCTCCTGTTGAACGCAGGAACCTGAAATTTGAGAGGGCGGGTCAATGGAGAATGCTGAAGGCGCATGAGTGGTCACTGATCAGCTGAGTGAGCTCCAAGGCCATTTTCTCTTCTGTTGAACGCAGGAAGCTGAAATTTGAGAGGGCGGGTCAAGGGAGAATACAGATGGTGGTAGGTGCTATTGATGGAGAATCAGTGATCTATACAGAAGGATGATCTATACAGAAAATAATAAACCTTTGAGCAATGATTTGCAGCGTTTTTTAATTTAGGCACTTGTTTTTGTATTGCACTTGGTTGGGTTAACATTTTGGTGATCCTTCCTAGATGATGGAGGACACCAGGTTATAATAATATGATTATGGTCTGTTCTGAGAGGCAGTCCTGAACAGTTCGGAGGGGCTTGGAGGAGCCCGAAGGAGTTTGGAGGAACCCATTCACCTCTATCCCCTCCCCTTTCCGAACTGCCTCACTGAACAGACCCATAGAGAGCTGGAGGTACATCATCTTTGTTTAGTTTGTTGAAGTGGTTGGTCTCCCAACAATCTACGTGGAGAAAGAGGTACCTACTAAAATTCGAGACTTTCATCTAATGTGAGAGATAAAAAATAGATAGCATTTTGATCTAATGTGAGAGGTAAAAAAGTATCGCCTCCGATACTGGAAAAAAAGTATCGATACTACGATATATATCAGGAAAAAAAAGTATCGATATGTATCGATACTTTTTTTGAAAAGTATCGATACTTTTAAGTATCGATACTTTTGGGACATCCCTACTACACACCAACCCGCACATTCCCTGAAAATTTCATAGAAATCGGACAATAACTTCGTATAGTTATGCGCGTTACAAGGATTTCATGACAGACGGACAGACACACAGACAGAGAGACACGGAACCAAAATGGTTCAAGAAGGTCTGAAACGTAAAACGCGAGTGGAAATTTTGATTTTGGAGAACTTTTTTTTCATCCTTGAAAAGTGAAAACAAAGCTTCCGCTACCTTGGTAGACTCGGAAGCAAAATAGCGAGACTCACTTTTTCAATTTGGTGAAGCACAACAGAGCGAAACCGAGGACCCAAAATCTTGGAAAATCAAAGTCTCACGTGGGCTGTTCAAAAGTTCAAATGCTCGTCACTCGACAATCAGCTGACCACAATTCGCAGGAACTTCTTTACTGCAACCAATTTTCATATTGTACAACATAAAGAAGGTTTCCAAGCCAATCACCACATTGGCGGTGATGTCACCTGTTTACGTTTACCCCACCAGACCCTTTAGCCTCTCCTCACGAATGAAACCCGATCCCTCACTAAAACGTCTGCCAAGTTGGGTGGGCAGTATAGCTTCCTCACTCATTGTAACATGGACGTATAGAATCAGTTGGCGAAAAAATTATGATTCAAAGAGTTATTGAATACCAAAATATTGGCGATAATATGCGGGATAGGGTTGCAGGTATTAATGTTTATAATAGTGTTGTAAATAGTTGTGGTATATAAACCACTGAAATAAAAGAACGAAAGAGTGTAGGTATAAAATAAAACTACGAAGTTATGACGATAATGATTATTATTATTCAATACTAAAACTATAATAGGTGTACGTATTAGGATTATGGGTATTAATTTGTTATATACTCGTAATTTGAGTTTTATTTAAAATGGTTGTGGTATATAAACCACTGAAATAATTGAACAAAAGTGTGTGGGTATACAACTAAAATCACAAAATTACAATTTGAATTAATTACGAGATCAAGTGAAAATTATTATTGATTATTGTTGAAATTGATTAAAATAAAACGAATGAAATACTGATGTATTTTGTATGTATTCTGATGTATTTGTATTTTCAACGTAGAATTTTATTTAGCGGTCCACCGTCTAGGACCTAACCCACACAATCCCTGAAAATTTCATCGAAATTGGTTGAATAGTTGCGGAGTTTTGGTTGTAACAATAAATTTAAAGTTCGCGCATGCGCAGCGGCTATTGCTTGACCAATTTGATTGAAACTTATAGGGTGTCTCTTAGAAGTTAGTCCCTAACTAACCTCCAAATTTGAGCAAAATCGGTTCATTAGAAACCGAGAAACCGAGGTTCCAGGAAATTCACGTTTGCGCATGCGCACTCGCTCCTATTGGTCCGAAGGTGCTGAAATTGATAGGGGACCGTCTAGGACCTAACCCGCACAATCCCTGAAAATTTCATCAAAATCGGACCACAGGTTAGTATAGTTTTGCCCGGGACAAGGATTGACCACAGACAGACCGACAGACAGACAGACACGGAACCAAAATTGTTCGGGAAGCTCTAAAACGCAAAAAGCAAGTGGAAATTTTGATTTTGGAGGACATTTTTTTTTTTTCACTTCTTTCACGAATACAAAGCTTCCCTACCTTCGGTAGTGAGGAAGCAAAAATTATGATTGTATCAATTATTATTAGCAGGTTACCTGTGCGTTACACGGAGTTTGTTTTCATATTTTAAATGCTTGCTTCGCCATCTATTGGAACTCCTGTACAGATGGCTACCTAGTACCTATCTACATGGAAGTAAACCAAACTGTTTACAAATCGAAACTATCTACTCCCAAACAGATAAATCGTGACTCGGATTTGTCTATTATAGAGCTTTTTGAGATTATTGAACGGTTTTCAAAATGAATTGAATAAGTTTCGAAATCAATTAAACAAGTTTCGAAATGAATTAAACAATTTGAAAAATGAAATAAACATTAGGTATGCATTATGAGTTGAACAATTTACAAAATAAAACAAATAATTTACAAAATGAATTAAACATTTTCTTAAACGAGTTTCAAAATCATGTAAACAAAACCAGGTTGACCAGGCCGAGTTGACCAGGTGGGGAAAATATGGGAAAGAAGACCGTACGTACTCTGTTGATAATCTCTTCTGAGTGTGTCATTCTACCTTGTGTCAAATACCTTCTCTGTGAACTCGGCAGCTGCAATGGAGCCCCTTCATTAATATTTGAAAACAGTGTGTTATTTAGTTTATTTGGTAACCGTTTAATTCGTATTGTAAATTGTTTATTTCATTTTGTAAAATTTTTAATTCAAAACTTTTGTTTTTAATTGAAAACTGTTTAATTCAATCTGAAAAAGCTAATATCTACCGAAGAGTCATGATAATAGTAATCACAGTTGTTTACTGGTAAATTGCGCGTTGCTGTTGATTGGTATTGCGTTACATTTTGGTTTATTATTTTCAATAATGAACCTTTGGAATCGACGAAGAAAAAATTTTGTTTAACCCCACCTCAAAATTTGTTGATTCAAATTTCAAGGTACGTTGAATCTGGAAATCTAATTTTAAAAATTCCGTCCGTTCGCCGTCCACTACTCGGCACTTTCCTTAGGCTCCAATAGAGGTCATTTTGGTCAAATTCATTCAATCGAAATCCATTCATGCAGCATGGTTTAATAAGCGAATTTTGAAGGTAAAGGAAATTGAAATATTTGCTTTGTGAGAGAGTAGTCAGTCTTGTGGGTGAGGCACAAACCACGAATCCAGCCCTTATTCATGTTTCACTCCATGAACTGAATTTCTCCAATTCAAGAACTCCATGAAGAGTACCCACTCACCTATTGCATTTTTTGGTAGGTACAACAAATATCTATGCAGGTTTTTTCTTCTTCTGTGGGTGCCGTAGACGTGTCCATCCGTTGGCGACCAATCCTTCTTCTACACAGCATGCAGCGTCCTCTCAATAGCCCCAGCCTTGAGAGTGGCGAAGTCGTGGATGCCCGTCCACCTCCTGATGTCCCGAAGCCACGAGAGTTGTTTGCGGCCGATCCCACGTCTCCCCTCTATTTTTCCTTCCAAAACCAGCCGCTGGAAGGCATAGCGATCTCCTCTGAAGACGTGACCGAGGTACCCTATCTTGCGCCTTTTCACGTCCTTGAAGAGCTGGCGATCTTCAAGGCCCGCTCGGCGCAAAACCTCAGTGTTCCGCACTCTCTGGACCCATGAGATCCTGAACATCCTTCGAAGGCACCACATCTCGAATGCCTCCAGACGATTTACCGAGGCAATCTTTATTGTCCACGTCTCAACGCCGTAGAGCAGAACTGACCAAATGTAACACCGAAGCGTGCGGTAGCGAATGCCAAAGCTAAGGTGCTTGTCACAGAAGAAAGACTTCATCCGGACAAACGCCGCTCTAGCCTGCTCTATCCTGGCCCGAATTTCGACCTCGGGATCCCATCTCTCGTTCACAATAACTCCAAGATACTTGAAGTTCTGGACCCTTTCTAGTGAGACGTCCCCAACTCTGATCTGCCCGGTGTAGAACTCGTCGCCACGCACAACCACCATCCATTTCGTCTTCGAAATGTTGACCCTCAGGCCAATTGACAGGCTCTCCTTGGCCACTATGTCGACAAGCTGCTGTAAGCTGTTCTGAGAGTCAGCTATAAGGACGGTGTCATCCGCATACCGGATATTGTTGACATAAACACCATTGACCTTGATGCCAAGCTCCACATCAGGAAGTGAGGCAAACGCTTGCTCCATGTAAATATTGTACAGCAATGGAGACAGAATGCAGCCTTGTCGGACCCCTCGCTGAATGTCGAATTCATCCGTCATTGAACCATCCGGGAGCTTCACAGCAGCCCTCTGGTTCCAGTACAAGGCCTCGATGATTCGGATGTCCTTCCCGTCCACACCAATCTGCTTGAGAGACTCGATCATTCTTCCATGCTGGACACTGTCAAAGGCCTTTTCATAGTCGAGGAAACATAGCCACACATCCTTACGGTAGTCCAGACAGTTTTGCGTCAGGACCTGAAGACTAAACACAGCCTCACGTGTACCAAAACAAGATCGGAAACCGAATTGGGTCTCTCCGCAGTGGCCTTCACACCTCCGGTATAGACGACAGTGCAGTATACGAAGGAATATCTTCAGCAAGTGGCTCATCAACGAAATTGGTCTGTGCTCTCTGCACATAGCAGCGTTTGGCTTCTTGGGAAGCATAACAAAGGTAGACAAGAGCCAAGCCGACGGGATCTTTCCAGTATTATATATATCATTAAACAGACGAGTGAGCAGTCTTACACCAACATCGCCCAGGCATTTGAGGGACTCAGAATGGATATCATCAGGTCCTGGAGCCTTGTTATTCTTCGAACATCTGATCGCATGAACCACTTCACTCTCCAGAATGCTGGGTCCAGCCAAGTCACCATTCCAGTCACTTTCAGGCGGCCTCGTGTCACTAAAGAAACTCGAGGTATACTGCAGCCATTCATCATGGATGTCAGCCAGCAATAGAACTGGTTCTCCGTTGCTATTAAGCAGCTTGACTTTGTTGGTCTTCCGCAGCATACCCGTCATTTTCTTCACTTCCTTGTGCAGGTTGAAAAGATCGCCACAGCGATCAAGGGCCTCAACATTCTCACACTGAGCGACAAGCCACCTTTCCTTTGCCTCTACGATCATCCGCCTGATCTGTGCCTGCAGTCGAATATAACCCAGTCGATCACTTCCAACCTTTTTGAGCCGCCGCTCCTCCATAAGGGTCAGTATCTCTGAGGTCATCCAAGGTCTACCACCATCCTCTTGCCCCTGTGTCAGCAGATCCCGGTCAACAGTTCAAATAGCTTGCGATATCTCCCCAGCCAACTCATCAACATCCATTATACTGTCTGGCACAGCTTGAAGTTTCTGGGTGACCTTCAGCTGATAACTATCGCGTGTGTCCCCATCTTGGAGCAAACGCAAATCCTTTTTTGGACGGGTGAGCTTTTTCTTTGCTTTTGCCAAACGCACATGTACTTGGGCAACCACTGGGTTGTGATCAGAATTGATATCAGCTCCCGGAAAAGCGTGGGAAAAGCAGGTTTTTTGTTTCCTATAAATTGTTTATATATATTACAATCTTATTCACAATCGTATCTACAATTTCTGATTTTTTAAATTGATTGATTTGATGAGTGATGATTATTATAATTATAATATCCACAAAAATCTTAAATAACACATTTTGGTTTATTATTTTCAATAATGAACCTTTGGAATCGACGAAGAAAAAAAAAAATTTAACACCCCCTCAAAATTTGATGGTTTACGTTTCAAGGTACGTAGAATCCAAAAATCGAATAAAAATTTGGCCGTCCGTCCGCCGTACGCGGCACTTTTGCCACTTAGCATTGACCGATTTTGATGAAATTTGGTATGTAGGCTACATTTGGGGTCTAGTTGTGCCCCGAAGCTTTTGGTTGATGTAGGTCACTTCTAAGGGTTCCAAAATCAATTTTGAAATTTTGAAAACGCCGTAACTCAAAACATATTGTTTAGTAATGCATGCATTCCAGGGGACGTCCCATTGGATAAGCATTAGATCAGTTAAACCAGTTGGTAAGCGATAAAACTGTTTCACTCGATGTAATTTATTCATTACTTTAGGCAAGAAATAGTGACCCCCCCCCCTCACCTTTATCCACCATAACATTTCTAGCGGCATGGGAGCCTCGAATCTGCAGAGCATTTTTAAATCCATGATCTACGACACCCAACATGCGAATTCGAGTTCACCCCCCCCCCCCACCTCCACCTCCCCAACGCCAACAATGGTGCCAGTCTGGCACCAAAGCGGAAATACGTCGTAACATTGATCCTTCATCTATTAGTTTTAGTAGGTAGTCCGTCGAGGTTCACATCCGTATTCTAGGTGAAATAAAAATGTTTCCCTCGATGTAATTTATTTAGGTATTACTTTAGGCAAGAAATACTGACCCCCCCACCCCCCACAATTATCCACCTTAACATTTCTAGCGGCATGGGAGCCTCGAATCTGAAGAGCATTTTAAAATCCATGATCTACGATACCCAACATGCGAATTCGAGTTCACCCCCCCCCACCTCCCAAACGCCAACAATGGTGCCAGTCTGGCACCAAAGCGGAAATACGTCGTAACATTGAACTTTCATCTGTTAGTTTTGGTAGGCAGTCCGTCGAAGTTCACATCCGTATTCAAGGTGAAACACAAAAAAAAAAACCACGAAATAAGCGGTTTATGGCATCATGGCACCATGGTGGCACCACTATTAGTTCCATGGTGGTACAGAGAATAATTAATGAAAATTCGGAGGTATAATGAGAATTTTTCCTCAATTCCTAAGCTTGGGTACAATTAGTAAGTAGTAAAGGAACCAAAATATTGAAAAATCGGATATTTTGTGAATATTATCCCCCACTCACCCCCTCCCCTTGCGAATTTTGGTACTCTGGTAAAATAATGTACAACTCGGAAGTTATTTGAGTCAAACAAAAAAAGAAACACGCAAATCGGTTGGAAATTGAGGCCTGGGCAGAGTTTACAAGATTATGCACGCAAACGCACGTTTTTTAAGCATTAACCCCCCCTTTCCCCCTCTTAAAAAGCAAAATCTAAAATTCCGGCGCCGTAGTGCACAACTAGATAGTATTCCGCGTCAAATGAAAAAAGAACCACGAAAATCGTTTGAGAACTAAGGCCTGGGCAGAGTACACAAGATTATGCCCAAAAACGCACGTTTTTCGAGCATTAACCCCCCCTTTCCCCCCCTTAAAAGGCAAAATTCGAAATTCCGGCGACGTAGTGCACAACTAGATAGTTTTCCGCGACGAACAAAAAAGAACCAGGAAAATCGGTTGAGAACTAAGGCCTGTGCAGAGTACACAAGATTTTGTTACACACACACACATACACACATACACACACACACACACACAGACATACACCTATGGTTTTTTTCGCGGATTTGGATTCAGAATGTTCTAAAACGGATTACTGTGTGGTTATTTTTTTTTTCTGTTGAGTGTTGTCTTCCTTCACCCCAGATCGATCGCATAAGGACGCCCAAGTCTTACTGTGGGACGTCCTAAAAATTGTGATATAAAGGTATTGTTTTTCCTTCAATTTAAGATTCTATAGAATTTTTAGAAATTTTTGAGAGCACGCGGAGCTCTGTAGGACTAACCGTTCGCTCCCTACAAAAATTTAAGGGTTTATATTGAAATATATATATATATATAAATCAAAACACGAGTGTGAATCGCAAAAGAGGCCTAATCTCCGTTCAAATTAGAGCTGACCGAAATGCGATCGATGGTTAGTGATTTTGATTTTTTTTTCTTCTATTCATATTGGATGGTTGGTGATTTTGTAGACGAGTGATCTATATAGAAAAATAATAAACCATTGTGTAATAATTTGCAGCGTTTTTTGGCTGTTGTTGACTTATTTTTTGAAATTTTAATCCCTTAGAATTGTCCAAAATTCCTGGCTGACGAGCTCGTCTTTTGTTTTGTTTGCGAAAGAATTTCTCAAGTTATTGTCTGGAGTGACGATATACACAGGGTGTAACCAAACAGGTCAGCCATATTAATACTGCAGGTGCCAATTCAACAACTAATTTGCAACAAAAAGTTCCTCTTAGATATTGAACAGGCATTGTTTCTATACTTATTTCAATCTTAAAATTCCTATCGTGATTGTAATTGTGTCCCAAATTGTAATATACACAGCAAATTAAAGGAGTTATGACTAATTTAATGACGTGAAGTCGAAATCATGAAAATAATTCAAAACTGTAATAACTTGGAAACAAAGCCTATTGTCTATAAACAATGGGGAACACCTATTGTCATTTTGACTCCAGAAGTCAATAATGAATGGAGTGAGACATGATTGGTCTCTTCTCAGGCTTTCTCAGGCTCTCTCAGACTATTCCGTATGTACTCATCGTTCAATGCCATCCAAGCTTGAAAACCATTGGAAGTGATTAGGAGGAAAAGTCAGATTTGCTGTGTGAGTGATGAAACTCATATCTTCTCACCTGTTCATTTAGAAGCACTGACATTTGGTATTCAGCATCTTGTGGACCACTGGAAGTTTTTGAATGGTTCTTGGATCAACTGTGCCTTTTACTTGCTTCTTTTACAATTGGCGTTCTCTTACAATATTTCGCTTGTAACCTCTCCATTAGGTATTCTCAAGAGCTACCGCATGACTAAAATTGTTCATCAATATTGAATTTTCATCTGTATAATTCCTATTCGAGCGTGTTATAAATTCAGAACTCTTGATTCGCTAACTCACCCCACCAACTACGGAAGTCGTCGGTCTCGACAGGGTAGGAGTCGGCAGATCAGCCCAGTTTCCGAGATAACAAGGGGCATTCGATTCCCCTCGAGGTGAGAACTAATTAAGCTGGGAAATGACATCCAACTGCAGTGCGAAGGGGTGAATAGATTACAGGTCTAAAGGTCCAGCCATCAGGAAGGGAATCTGGTACGCGTCGGGGAGTCGGTTGGATTCTTATTCCTCCTGAAGACATGATGGGTTTTTCATCAAGGATTTTTGTTCCCAACTCAACTCGAGTAGGAGTCCGGACAGCTAATATTTCGAACCACTTCCATGTTCAAATAGAGAACATTTAAAGGCCAACGATAAATCGTCATTAATTCCACGGTAAACTACCTGGAATCAGTGCGAAGTGGATGCTGACCGCGGTCACGTAAATATAGATTTCATCCATTTAAACCGAACACGGTAAATGAACCTAGCTTTTGTCGTAAGTGATTTTACTCGATGTAATTCCAGAGTGTGAATTGATAAATTTGTGTGAAAAAGTCCCTTCAAAATCGGTTGAATATAAATGGTTTTATGCCATCTTCTGATTGTACGCTGCAAATCATAAAAGGCTGATTGCAAAAATCGTTTTGAGATCGTTCAGTTATCCCACTTGTCCATCTGTTATTTTGTATAAATCAGTTCTATAATACTGCCCTCCTTAGTAAGAACGTCCTATGTCATTTTTGCACTTTTTGAGATGAGGACACCGTGTTGTAGCTCTCGATCAGGCGCACCTTTTGAGCTAAGCTAGAACGCCCTATGTCCACAGAAAAGGCTTCAATAATCCTAGGCTAAAACGTCCTAATTAAGTCCTACTAGGCTTAAACGTCCTATGGAGAGGAAAATCAGGGACATAAGACGTTCTAGCTTAGTAGGTACACAGCATTAGAAAAGTTGATCTACACACAACTCTCAAGGCCTAAACTTTTCCTCGGTTATTAAAAAACGCTGCAAATCATTGCTCAAAGGTTTATTATTTTCTGTATAGATCACCCTTCTGTATAGATCACTGGTTAACCATCAACAGCACCTACCACCATCTGTATTCTCCCTTGACCTTCCCTCCCAAATTTCAGCTTCCTGCGTTCAATAGGATTGAATAGGACTTCGGAGCTCACTCAGCTGATCAGTGATCTGAAGAGTGAAGAAGATCTCCTCGAATGCTGGAGACGCCTGGAAGAGCACTTCCATTCAATAGGATTGAAAATGGCTTTGGAGCTCACTCAGCTGATCAGTGATCTGAAGAGTGAAGAAGCCTTTGAGCAATGATTTGCAGCGTTTTTTACCCACCAAAAATTTTTTACCTACCAGCTAGGTACTACCTACCACACCATACTGGCTTCACACCTTCACAATCAAGTTTATTAGAAAGAACTAAACGCTTCACACTCGATTGGAAAAATAGAAAGCTTCATATGGAAATTTGATTACTGGTTACGCAGAAGGCAAAACTGTATACAAATCGAAGAAATGAACAGCGATCGCATTTTAGTCCGATAAAATTTGAATGGAGATTAGACCTCTTTTGCGATTCACACTCATGATTCTGTTTTATCGAAGGAAAACCTTCAAGTACTCGTAGGGACCGAACGGATTGTCCTACAGAGCTCCGGGTGGTCTCAAAAATTTTTAAAAATTCAATACTATTTAAAATTGGTGAAAAAACGATACCTTTATTTCGAGAGTTTTCGAGCTAGGGCACTCTTGAAAATTTCAACCCTTAATTTTCACCCCTTAGAAGTTGCCTACATCAACCAAAAGCTTCGCGGCACAACTAGACCCCAAATGGAGCCCATATACCAAATTTGAACCAAATCGGTCCAGTGTTGCTAGGAAAAGTGCCGCGTACGGCGTACGGCGTACGGCGGACGGACGGAAATTTTTTTATTCGATTTTCGTATTCTACGTACCTTGAAACGTAAAACATCAAATTTTGAGGGGGGGTTAAAATTTTTTTTTCTTGCTCGATTCCAAAGGCTTATTATTGAAAATAATAAACCAAAATGCTTGCATACGAGTCTGCAACACATTGGGACATTTTCATGTCAACCACTACACAACAAGGTAGTGAAGTAAGGTTGTTAGTTCATGTACCCAAGCATCAAAATAGGAAAACAGTTGATTGTTCTCTACGCAACACAGTGAGTCTATTTTATTTATTGGTCGCGTGAGCAAGACTTGCTTAGTTTTCGTGACGATTTTTCAGTTTATGTGCCAAAGCAAAGACATGAAAATGTCAAAAAAAAGTGTTTTCGTCGGTGGTGGACTCAACAATATTTGACCTGTGCAACTTGTGATACGTACACTCTCTATTTGCAATATTGTAGCTTCAAGTTCCTAATTTACAACTTTCATTTTCAATTGGTACAGTTAGTACTGCTCAGTAACTTGAACTAACTTGAGTAACTTTAACTTTAACCAATAAGTCGTGGTAGTAAATGTAGGAGGAACCTTTGTCTTGAAATTCGGTAGTGAACCAAATATTTTCTCTTCATTTTTTCATACCAACTTTTTCGGAATTATGAATGGTTTTGGATTTTTTATGCATATTATACTTATAGTATTACTTGATTTGACGTTCCAAATATGTTACCTATTACGCTATTGCGACTAAATTAAAATTACGATACAAGAGACTAAAATTATTTAATCTTCAGGTTACCTTCATCTCATATTCATCTATCCAGTTATAATTAATAGTTCTAGAGCTGCAGCAGGTTACTAGAACGCACATATTTTTAATGGATAACCTCAAAATCCTTCCTACGGTAAGTAACTCGCATATCACCTTCACGTGATATCCTTGATATGGTAGATTCCTAAACCTCTCCTTGGTAGATCCTTCAAAGAAATTGATTGTCTCCAAAAACCTTGAGTTTGAACTAAATTTTTGAAATAATACTCGAAACTCAATGGACATAAGACATTTTAAGCTAGCTTACACTGTTACAAGCTGTCCTATGTCCATGGGTACTAGGCTAAAACGTTTTTATGTCCAAATGTTTACCATAAATAACCTAATACAGGCCAGGCAACGAGTTTTCAAGATTTGTTTATACACTGACAAAACAGGGGAATAGATTTGAGAGGTGATGGTCAAAAAACGAAATCTCAAGCTTCAATGGTTTGGGTGGCGCAGAAGCCGAAACTAAAACGCGATTTTCTCGAAACTTGAAAAATGGACATAATTATTATAGCGTTTTTACTAAGGAGGGCAGAATAGCTTTGAATTGCGATGAGTTACCTGGTATAATGCCATGTTATAAGTCTGGAATAATAACTCTATCAAATGTCTGGTGTGAATTATGAATTGTACTGTATAATAATTCTCAAATGTGCGTAATTATTTGTTGTCTTAGAGTTGCTGGTGAAATGGGGGTTGAATTTTAATTTTAGAAGGAACGATATCTTAACGAAAGAGGAAACGACGATTCCGTTAACATTTCCGGGCTCGTTTGTCAATAAGTATCGATGACAATATCCTTGGCTTGAATGTCAGGATTAGTGACGATTCGATACTTTTGATATTTACTGATATCGATATTTGTATCAATGTTTTTCTTGCGATATTATCGAATATCGAAAAGAAAATATTGATATCGAAAGAAAACAAATTATCGGTTGTGATGGCAAAATGCTTACCTATTCTCTCTCCCAAAGGATTGCTCCATCATGACAGCCGAGCTATTTGCAATCTATTCATCCCTCAACGTGATTCATCCTTCTAGGGAAAGACTCATAGTTTGTTCAGACTCGTTGAGCGCTCTCCAAGCCATAAATCATGGAGTGGACTCGCACCCCTTAATTATTGATATACTTAATAGAGTACACCATCACCATACGAATGGTATATCAATAGTTTTTTGTTGGGTTCCGGGCCACGTAGGAATAATAGGGAACGAAGAAGCTGATCGTGCTGCCAAACAAGCTAGTGAGATTCTTCCAGTGTCATCCCAACTCCACATTCGTTCTGATTATTGCTCCGTCATTAAAACTGCAATCTGGAAAGCATGGCACTCCCAATGGATGAGCATGGACCACCAAAAACTCTGGCATATAAAAAAAGATGTACGTCCATGGAACTCTTCGAGTTGGACAAAACTACTTAATGACGGAACAATAACCCATTCTCGAAGAGAGGAAGTTATTCTTACACGGCTACGGATTGGACATACACGACTTACGCACGGTTATTTGATGACTTCCCAGCCACGACAACCTCCTCCTGTTTGTGAAGTCTGCGATTGTCAACTGACAATCCATCATCTTCTGGTTGAATGCCCATTGTTTATTGCTCCAACCTCAACCGAAATGCCACGAAATCTAAGCGAACTATTGGGCAATGATTCAGCTCATCACAAAAAACTGTTCGTTACATTGAAGTCCACATCATTGTACCATCGAATTTGAACTTTGTATGTGAAATGATACCATTTTTTTAATTTGTAAAACACACATAAATGTTTGGCGTCAATAACCATAACGGTTAAACACGCCTATTAAAGGAAAAAAAAACGTTGTGATGGTTATATTTCTTCCCATTGTAATTTGCCAATTTCTCCTAAAATATAAAAAATAATAAGGAACCAAAATAAATAGAAACAGAAGATGAACATAAACAACAATGTTGGAATAACATGACAACCCATGACTATGTCCGACATAGTTTCTGTTTGTATTGATTTATTATATTATGTATTAATGCAACTTTTTACGAGTAAAATTTAAACTGGCATTATGTTAGTAGATATCGATAAAACACGATCTAAAAACATATAAGATATCAGTGAAATCAATATTTTTCTTCCGATAATTTATCATGATCACTGATATTGATTTTAAAAAAACCATGCAAAAACATATTGGATATTAGAGAAATCAGTATAGTTTTTCGATATTTTATCGATATCACTCATGTTGATAAGAACAGACGCAAAAACATATTCGATATCAGTGACTATGTCACATGAATATTTTTCTTTTGATATTCTATTGATATTAGTGATACCGATATTTTTCTTCCGATATTTTATTGATATCGATACAGCCTTCCGATATTATTTCGATGTTAAATATCGCATCGAAAGGTACATCGAATCGTCACTAGTCAGGATTACTGGACCTCTAGTGTTTTTCATCGAATCCCCAATATATCGACTGATTTCACATTATGTCAACATGTAATTTCTGCTATTATTTTGATTGCAGGTGACCGAGATTTCGATGTCCCATTCAGGAAGAAACCTTTGAGGCGAGGTAATTCAATTTTTCATATTTTTTCAAAAGTTTTCTTCTCGCCGTTTTTACTTCAATGGAATAGAAGGGGAGCTGATACTTGAGGGTTAAGTAGAAACCGGTGGTAAAGTAGCTGTGCTAAAATTATAACGATTTCAATTTGTACATTCCGAAGAAAGGTAGAGGAGAGATTAGAAAGGTGTGGGAGTGGGGGAGAGATGAAATGCCCCTATACAGCGACCTCTAGTTGAGATACGAGCCCCGCAGCTCGAAGGAAGCGGGTGGTGATATCACGGAGAACACCCTCTAAGACGGCCTATTCGAGCTACTCAAACAAACCTTAGCTTGAAATTAACACTATTATTTTTGTTATTATTGTTTTGATTATCATTTTTGTTATATCCGCTTATTTTACAAGTTCGTTTTAATTATTGTCATAGGTTCACTTCAACGAGAGCAAATGATATTGATGGAACCAATCGAAACTAGCCCAATAGCAAAACAGAAGAGTGAGTCCAAAGGTTTTTTTATGTTTTCAATTTAAAGCTTATGACCTACGTCCTGCTGGTAATGCGTAAGATTCCGTCTGGTTACGGTAAGGTCAACCAACGAGGGGAGTGAATGTTTCTTGGATGGGCTTGTATAGTACAGTAAAAATAGGCTCAATAAGGGGTTCAGATCGGAACTAATTCGTCTAACGTTGAAACTTGGTGGAGATGTTCCTTTTGGAATCATATTGTAATAAAAAAAAAGTCTCTAGTGATTGGAGGGGTGGAAGGGGGTGGAATTTCGGAAAAACCACGAAATTTTGACCCTTGTTTCACTTTTTGGCTTACAGCTCCATAACGGTGCATCTGACAGAAAAATTTAACAATACACTAATTAAAGATCATTAAATTATGCTTCTAATGAGCTACTTAAACATTAAAATTGGTTCAGCGGTTTAGCCGTAATCGCTCGTCAAAGATTGCGATTTTTAGGAACTTGGCTGAAAAGTGGTGTGTGCTCACGTTCAAACGCTTCTAAATCAAAAACTGCTGCTCCAAATTAAAATTGTCACTGAATCAAAGTGGTAGTACATCAAATTCTGCGATAGATGGGCTCCTATTATTTTTGTATCTCCGTTCCTGAGAAGAGATACAAGCGAAAACCCCAAAGTAGTCATAGCGTCAAGTTCCGCTAATAGCTGATTTTGGAGGTATACCTACGAATTTCAAACTCCTAATAATCTATATTCAGCTAGATTTTTTGGAAGATTTTAGCATATTGCAGTCAGAAAACAAAATTATTACAATATTCAATTCGAATATTTCCATTATGAGTGTAAAATTCTTACTAATTTCATTCAGGTAGTAATTATATCATAAGAGGTGAAGTTACGCCTGGAAGCAAGATCAATGCAGTAAAAAAACGTCTGCCAAGTGGGTGTGGCACATAGCTTCCTCGTATCCATAACCCGATTATATAGATGATCCGATGCATAGCAGTTAATCTGAAAACACCAATCTCTAAGTACCTTTCACTACCCTCATAGGGGACCATCTACACGCTAATCTGGACAATCCTAGAAAATTTCATCAAAGTTGGATGAAAAATGTAAATGTCATGGCTATTACAAGGATTTTACGTATGCGCATGCGCAGCGGCTACTATCAGTCCGGGGGTGATGATCTTCATTGGGGACCATCAACAACCTAATCCGCATAATCTCTGAAAATTTCATCGAAATCGGGTAGAAAATGTGGAATTTTTATGTCCGTTACAATGAAATTCACGTTTGCGCATGCGCAGTGGCCACTATACATCCGAAGGTAATGATTTTCATAGGAGACCATCTAAATACTAATCTGTAAGATCCCTCAAAATTTCATTGAAATTGGATGGAAAATGTAGAAGTTATGGCCGTTACAAGGAATTCACGTTTGCGCATGCGCAGTGGCCACTATATATCCGAAGGTAATGATTTTCATAGGAGACGATCTAAATACTAATCTGTAAGATCCCTCAAAATTTCATTGAAATTGGATGGAAAATGTAGAAGTTATGGCCGTTACAAGGAATTCACGTTTGCGCATGCGCAGTCGCTTCTATCAGTCCGGGGGCAATGATTTTCATAGGGGACCACCTACACCCTAATCCACATAATCCCTGAAAATTTCATCGAAATCGAGTGGAAAATGTGGAAGTTATGGCCGTTACAAGGAAATTCACGTTTGCGCATGCGCAGTGCCTTCTATCAGTCCGAGGACGATGATTTTCATAGGGGACCATCTACAACCTAATCCACATAATCCCTGAAAATTTCATTGAAATCGGATGGAAAATGTAGAAGTTATGGCCGTTACAAGGAATTCACGTTTGCGCATGCGCAGTCGCTTCTATCAGTCCGAAGATGATGATTTTCATAGGGGACCGTCTACACACCAACCCGCACAATCCCTGAAAATTTCATAGAAATCGAACAATAACTTCGTATAGTTATGCGCGTTACAAGGAATTCATGACAGACACACAGACACGGAACCAAAATTGTTCAGAAAGGTCTAAAACGCAAAACGCGAGTGAAAATTTTGATTTTGGAGAACTTTTTTTTTTTCGTCCTTGAAAAGTGAAAACAAAGCTTCCGCTACCTTGGTAGACTCGGAAGCAAAACACTTCTGATTTGACTAAATAAATTCGTACAAGGTTTGAACTTCGTATAAATTATTCTTCGAGATGAAAATTGACCCTTGGACTGCCATTAGTCAGGATTCTTCCCTGACAACAGTGTGACAACACAGGCTGACAATATTGTGAAGCATATTCAGGCCGAGCCTATGCACTTGTTATTCAGGCTCATCAGCTAGTGTCGACTGCTTCGTGGAAGTTGATCTTGAAAGAAATTGATATTTTCGAAGGAGATCAAGAGAGTTTGAAAAACCTGGTAGAAGATCTAAAGGGCAATCCACCAAACTCCAAAAAAAAAATAGAAGAAGATTTGGGAATAAAAAATATCTGGAAGAAATTATCTGATAAACCATCTGAATACAAAGTTTTCAGTGAGGGATACTTTACTGTATGAGGGTCTCCAAAATTTATTACGGGTACTGGCCAGATATGATTATAGAACTAACTACCAACCGAGAATTTAAAACGATGGATGGAATTGTTCAAAGGGTTTCACAGATATAGATATTCTTACTGCTCAAATAATTTCAAAACCTGCTTTTGCTGAACTTTGTAGATCTCTAGAGGAGTTTTCTGGGATTACTTACTATGCCACCTCCGAGCAACATGTGGATTTTAGAGAGAGAGTAGAATTTCAAAAGATGAACATCTCCACCAAGTTTCAACGTTAGACGAATTAGTTCCGATCAAAAGTGCTATTTTTACTGTACTATAAGTGTCCCAAGAAAATACTTCATGCCTCAGTTGGGCGTGAAACTCCTATAACTCAAGGCGATGAGGCAATGAGAAGATATCTAGGTATCGTTATATTCTGGTAGTATTGATATAGCTTGACATTTTATTTTCCGGTTGTTGATGTAAACCTGTAGAAAAGGAGTTGGATAATTTAATCATTCTAGTGGCAGTAGATTATTCTGAATGGGGTACGCCTGTAGTTCCAATTTTGAAACATATTGTTTAGTAATGCATGCATTCCAGGGGACGTCCCATTGGATAAGTATTAGATCAGTTTAACCAGTTGGTAAGCGATAAAACTGTTTCACTCGATGTAATTTATTTATTACTTTAGACAAGAAATAGTGACCCTCCCACCTCACCCTTATCCACCATAACATTTCTAGCGGCGTGGGAGCCTCGAATCTGAAGAGCATTTTAAAATCCATGATCTACGATACCCAACATGCGAATTCGAGTTCACCCCCCCCCCTTCCACTCACCAATGGTGCCAGTCTGGCACCAAAGCGGAAATACGTCTTAACATTGAAGTTTCATCTATTAGTTTTAATAGGCAATCCGTCGAGGTTAACGTCCGTATTCAAGGTGAAACACAAAAAAAGACCCACGAAATATGCGGTTTATGGTGTCCTGGCACCATGGTGGCACCACTATTAGTTCCATGGTGGCACAGGGAATAATTCATGAAAATCCAGAGGTATAATGAGAATTTTTCCTCAATTTCAAAGATGGGTACAATTAGTAAGCAGTAAAGGAACCGAAATATTGAAAAATCGGATATTTTGTGAATATTATCCCCCCACTCACCCCCTCCCCTTGCAAATTTTGGTACTCTGGTAAAATCATGTACTACTTGGAAGTTATTTGAGTCAAACAAAAAAAGAAACACGCAAATCAGTTGGAAATTGAGGCCTGGGCAGATTTTAGAAGATTACCCCCGCAAACGCACGTTTTTTAAGCATTAACTTCCCCTTTCCCCCCCTTAAAAAGCAAAATTCTAAATTCCGACGCCGTAGTGCACAACTAGATAGTTTTTCGCGTCGAAGAAGAAAAGAACCACGAAAATCGGTTGAGAACTAAGGCCTGGGCAGACGACACAAGATTATGCCCAAAAACGCACGTTTTTTGAGCATTAACCCCCCCTTTCCTCCCCTTAAAAGGCAAAATTCGAAATTCCGGCGACGTAGTGCACAACTAGATAGTTTTCCGCGTCGAACAAAAAAAGAACCAGGAAAATCGGTTGAGAACTAAGGGCTGTGCAGACGACACAAGATTTTGTCACACACACACACACACACATACACACACACACACACACACACACACAGACATACACCTATGGTTTTTTTCGCGGATTTGGATTCAGAATGGTCTAAAACGGATTACTGTGTGGTTATTTTTTTTTTCTGTTGAGTGTTGTCCAACTTCACCCCAGATCGATCGCATAAGGACGCCCAAGTCTTACTGTGGGACGTCCTAAAAAAGGGTGAGGCCTAACATTGGCTGAATCAAAATTTGAGTTGGGTAAGGACTCTACCGTTTACCTCGGATTCCGAATTAATAAATATGGGTTGCTTACAACCGATGGTCCAGGCTGTCTTGAATGCCAAGGAACCTGAAAACGCGAAAGAGCTTCAAGTTTATTTGGGGTTCATAGCATAATATGCTATTATTATGGAATTATAATATATTAAGTATATTAACATGGAATTATATTATAATTAGCTGGCCTAGCTTAGATTTTGCAACTGCTGTATAAATTCCGGGATTGTATGAGTTCCCTTGTAGATGGTTCCATATAAGGATAAAGATTAATATTTTGAGATTAGCTACTATTCATCGGATCATCCATACAACGGAGTTATGGATACGAGGAAGCTGTGTGCCACACCCACTTGGCGGACGTTTTTAGACTCAGACTAGTTTACCCACTCCCGTGAATGAGCCCTGACTCGATGAAACGATCAAGACACACGTCAACTTTATTGCAATAAGTTGGTAAGGAGAGAGTGGGTGAGCCTGATGAGATGGTCTGCCAGTGATGGATTAACATCTCCACAATTAGCTCACTAACTCAGCTCAAGTAAACCCTCACTTTACAGGAAGACGAAACAATATCCTAGTTTGACCTCAATGTTGGGCGTGACCTGCACGACTTCCTTCTTAAAGGTGTGAACCGTGTTTCGGAAGACGTGGGTGACGTCGGACGATCTATCTTCATGGAAACTACAAACTGACTCTCGATCATTCATTGTCAAGAAATTGGACAGAGAAGTGGGGATAAAAACTGATCGAATCAAAATCAGTACACATAAAGTTTACCAATAGGAAAGTCCCAGCATAACAGATTTAAATTAATTCAAAAGTAAGGCACTGCATTCCAAACTAAATTGGAAAAATCAACGAAAATAAGAATGAAGATAAAGTTCAGAAAACGCTGCAAATTATTACATAGTGGTTTATTATTTTTCTATATAGATCACTGGTCTGCAAAGCCACCAACCATCCAACATGAAGAAAAACATCGATCGCATTTCGGTCTGCTAAAATTTGAACGGAGATTAGGCCTCTTTTGCGATTCACACTCGTGTTTCTGATTTATCGTACGTTCAACCCTTAAATTCTCGTAGGGAGCGAACGGTTTGTCCTACAGAGCTCCGCGTGGTCTCGAAAAATTCTATAGCATCTTAAATTGAAGGAAAAAAAAATACCTTTATATCAAAATTTTTTGAGTTAGGGCGTTTTCAAAATTTCAAAATTCATTTTTGGACCCTTAGAAGTGATCTACATCAACCAAAATCTTCGGGGCACAACTAAACCCCAAACGGAGCCTACATACCAAATTTCATCAAAATCGGTCCATGGTAACTAAGGAAAGTGCCACGTACGGCGGACGGACGGCCAAATTTTTATTCGATTTTTGGATTCTACGTACCTTGAAACGTAAACCATCAAATTTTGAGGGGGAGTTAAAAAAAAATTTTCTTAGTCGATTTCGAAGGTTCATTATTGAAAATAATAAACCAAAAATTGCTCAGGAAGGTCTAAAACGTAAAAAGCGAGTGAAAAATTTGGTTTTGAGCGACTTTTGGTTTATTATTTCTAATAATAAGCCTATGTGATCGTATCGCAAAAAATTTTTATAACCCCCCCTCGAACTTTGTCACTTTACGTTTCAAGGTGCGTAGAATCCAAATTTGCAATGTCCGTCCGCCGTCCGCCGTCCGCCGTTCGCCGTCCGAGCCATAAAAGGCCTTAGAATCGGTCTAAAAAACCCGATCTTTCGCACATAGACTCCATTTGGGGTCTAGTTGGTCCTAACGTCGAACTATTCCGATCGCTTAATTCGTATAGAAGTTATGGGCAAATAACCGGCCAAAAAAGAGGTTTTTGCTTAAATATGCGTGGGGTGACATTTTCCAAGTATTTTTCTTCATGTTGGATGGTTGGTGGCTTTATAGACGATTGTATAGAAAAATAATAAACCATTAAAAACCAATAAACCATAAAAATAATAAACGTACGATAAATCAGAAACACGAGTGTGAATCGCAAAAGAGGTCTAATCTCTGTGGCTTTATAGACGATTATATAGAAAAAAATAAACCATTAAAATAATAATAATAAATAATAAAATAATAAACCATAAAAATAATAATCGTGCGATAAATCAGAAACACGAGTGTGAATCGCAAAATAGGCCTAATCTCCGTTCAAATTAAAGCTGACCGAAATGCCATCGATGTTTCTCTTCATGTTGGATGGTCGGTGGCTTTATAGACGATTATATAGAAAAATAATAAACCATTGTGTAATAATTTGCAGCGTTTTTCAACCTTGGGAAGTGAAAAGTGGTGATCCTCTTTCACTCAAATTGATACATTTATATGATCAGAAGTAACAATGGTAAATGTGAAACAGCGAAAATTCATCATTATAATCGAGAAGAAATTGTCAATAGTGTTCCAAATGACTGATGCAAGTAATTAACAACATGACCGTGAAAACCATAATTCATCATTTATTCTTTATAGAATTATCAGTGGTTTAGTAATAAGCCTTAGTTAAGGTCGATCTACTTCCTACATACGTGCCGAATCAACTGCATTGGAATTACAATTTTGTGGGTGAAATGGAGCGTTGGTATAAATGGAAATGAGATGGTTGATAGCTTAGCGAAGGAAGAGTCACAGTTGGGGATGGCAACGATATATCGATATATACAATATATCGATACATTACGCTTGATATATCGATATATTTATATCGATATAGAGAACCGATATTATCGACCAATATTGATGTATTTACCGATATATCGCCACTTATTTTCAACAACTAAAAATTAAATGTTAAAATGAATAGATGAGAAGGGACGCCTGTAAGTACCTGTAAAAACATCAAGTAGGTAATTTTATTCCAAATTTTGTAGGTACCTACCTAGGTGATAGGTTGATTTCAGACTGTTGACTTCAGCTCAACTACAGCAGCCACTACATTGGCGCTCAAGTCTCAATTATTTGACTTGAGCCAAAAGTAATGGAGGCGCGTCCAGATTGAAACTACCTACTACTTATACGAGTTGAAGCAATTTATAAATAATTAATTAAACATTGCTATGGCGAGAGTTTTAGGACTCCTGAGGGTAATTTGTCCCCAAATTGGCAAACCCAAAAACCCTGTGCTACTGGCGTTGTGCTCTGACAACCATGACGTTTTCGCACTTTTTCCCAGTAACTTTTTAAAGCAGGTTAGATATTTACTTCAACCGTTTTTCCAAGTAGATCTTCCGATATGTCGAGTATATCGAGGTATTTCTTCCAAAATGATATTAGTAATTTTTCAATTCAACTACCTACTTACTTAAATAAGATTTTCTAAATAGATGTTCCGATATATTTCGTAAACGTAAACCATCAAACTTGTAAGAGGATTAAATACTAACTTCAATGAGTTTTTCCAGGTAAATCTTCCGATACATCGAGAATAACGATAAATTTCTTCCAAAATGATGTTAATATTGCTTCAAAACGTTTCAACTCACGTACCTAACTACTTCAACAAGTTTTTCCAAACTGGATCTTCCGATATATCGAAAAATCGATATCTCATTGACGATATAATATATATAATATATAATATATACTCCTGACTGTGACTAGGGATGGCATATCGAATGAAATGTATCGATATACTGATCAAATGATATTATCATTTGATCAGTATATCGATACATTTCATTCGATATGCCATCCCTAGTCACAGTCAGGAGTACCGTTGTGTCTGCCAGTTGAGTTGGAGGACTTCTTCCCGTCGATTGTCGGTATCCAAAGGTGCAAATGATTGAGGCAATTTAGCTCATCGAGTGAGGGACCATTTAGGCCATGGTTCTATCGGCGAGGGGTTAATAAGGAATTCGGTCGGATCATGAGCAGACTAAGATCAAACCATAGAGTCAGCGATGCATACCTTACTAGATTCAGAGTTCAGGAGAGCGGATTGCAGCAGGTGCGGAGAAAGCTATGGAAACCTGGAACATTTGGTTGGAGTGCCCCCTATTCCACGTGGAACGTAAGGAGTTTTTTAGTAAAGCAGTGAAACTCTTGGAGCAACCTTTCAATTATCATACTATCTATATACATAAAACGCCAACCGTACGTACGTACGTACGTATGTCGCCCGAACGTGGGGGTCCCGGGTTCGATTCCAGGCCGCGACGTCAAATTTTTTTTACATATCCACAATTTTTTGCCTGCTTTTAGCAGGCTTTTCAGCTAGTATTAGGTATATAATTTACTGAGTTCATTGAATTGAACTAACATTATGGCTGTATAAAATCTTGAAGCCAATAATTAGAAAAAATTCTGCCCTTCAGGCCTCGCCAGGTAGTCCAGTCAAATTAGCCAAAAAAGGGGGGGGGGGGGGTTTGCATTAATTCCGGACAAAGCGAAACTTTTATGGGTGACTTGTGGGTGCCTATGGAACATGTTTTTAGTATATTCTACTAGATTCTCCTTGTGCTAACTTTTTGGTGCCCGAAAAACCGCGATTTTTCGGCACTTGTTTCAGTTTTTTGCCTATAACTCGTACACGATGCATCCTACGGAAAATTTTACTCTTTCCTTTATTAAACAGGATGAATTTCTGCGTCGAATGACCACCTGAAACGTTAAGATCGGTTCAGCCGTCTGGCCAAAATCGATCGTTGAAGTTTGGCGATTTTTCCCAAATTGGTTGAAAAATGGGTTACGCTCAAGTTTCAAGGCCTGTACATCAAAAACGGCGTATCCAACCAAAAAATGTCACATAATCAAAGTTGTAGAGAATCAAATTTTGTGTAAGAAAAGCATCCCCTCTTCCTCCCCCCTCCCACCCGCCCCTACCAAATGATAGAATAACGAAACAACTTCTGAGTAAACGAAATTATGAGTATTGAAAACGGTGTTGCAATCAAAAAATGTCATATAATCAAAGTGAAACGTCTGTTGTTCAACTTACTAAGGCACTGAGGTACTTGTAATACTAGAAAAGGCGAAAGAAAAAACATTCTCCTGGTCCTAACTTTTTGGTGCCCAAAAAACCGCGATTTTTCGGCACTTGATTCAGTTTTTCGCCTATAACTCGTACACGATGCATCCTACGGAAAATGTTACTCAATCCTTTATTAAACAGGATGAATTTCTGCGTCGAATGACCACCTGAAACGTTAAGATCGGTTCAGCCGTTTGGCCGAAATCGATCGTTGAATTTTGCCGCTTTTTCCCAAATTGGTTGAAAAATGGGTTACGCTCAAGTTTCAAGGCCTGTACATCAAAAACGGCGTATCCAACCAAAAAATGTCACATAATCAAAGTTGTAGAGAATCAAATTTTGTGTAAGAAAAGCATCCCTTCTTCCTCCCCCCCCCTCCCACCCGCCCCTACCAAATGATAGAATAACAAAACAACTTCTGAGTAAACGAAATTATGAGTATTGAAAACGGTGTTGCAATCAAAAAATGTCATATAATCAAAGTGAAACGTCTGTTGTTCGACCTAAGGCACTGAAGTACTTATAATAATAGAAAAGGCAAAAGAAAAAACATCTCCTAGATTCTCCTTTTGCTCACTTTTTGGTGCCCGAAAAACCACGATTTTTCGGCACTTGTTCCAGTTTTTCGCCTATAACTCGTACACGATGCATCCTACGGAAAATTTTACTCAATCCTTTATTAAACAGGATGAATTTCTGCGTCGACTGACCACCTTCATTTTTTAGATCGGTTCAGCCGTTTGGCCGAAATCGATCGTTGAAGTTTGGCGATGTTTCCCAAATTGGTTGAAAAATGGGTTGCGCTCAAGTTTCAAGGCCTGTACATCAAAATCGGCGTATCCAACCAAAAAAGTCACATAACCAATGTTGTAGAGAATCAAATTTTGTGTAAGAAAAGCCTCCCCCCTCCCTCCCCCTCCCACCCGCCCCTACCAAATGATAGAATAACAAAACAACCTCTGAGTGATGAGTGTGTCAACGCCAAATATGAGTATTGACAACCGTGTCGCAATCAAAAAATGTCATACAACGTCTGTTGTTCAACCTAAGGCACTGAGGTACTTATAACACTAGGAAAGGCAAAAGAAAAAACATCTCCTAGATTCTCCTTGTGCTAACTTTCTGGTGCCCAAAAAACCGCGATTTTTTCGGCACTTGTTTCAGATTTTTGCCTATAACTCGTACACGATGCATCCTACGGAAAATTTTACTCAATCCTTTATTAAAGAGGATGAATTTCTGCGTCGAATGACCACCTGAAACGTTAATATCGGTTCAGCCGTTTTTGATGTACAGGCCTTGAAACTTGAGCGCAACCCATTTTTCAACCAATTTGGGAAAAATCGCCAAACTTCAACGATCGATTTCGGCCAAACGGCTGAACCGATCTAAAACATGAAGGTGGTCAGTCGACGCAGAAATTCATCCTGTTTAATAAAGGATTGAGTAAAATTTTCCGTAGGATGCATCGTGTACGAGTTATAGGCGAAAAACTGGAACAAGTGCCGAAAAATCGTGGTTTTTCGGGCACCAAAAAGTGAGCAAAAGGAGAATCTAGGAGATGTTTTTTCTTTTGCCTTTTCTATTATTATAAGTACTTCAGTGCCTTAGGTCGAACAACAGACGTTTCACTTTGATTATATGACATTTTTTGATTGCAACACCGTTTTCAATACTCATAATTTCGTTTACTCAGAAGTTGTTTCGTTATTCTATCATTTGGTAGGGGCGGGTGGGAGGGGGGGGGAGGAAGAGGGGATGCTTTTCTTACACAAAATTTGATTCTCTACAACTTTGATTATGTGACATTTATTGGTTGGATACGCCGTTTTTGATGTACAGGCCTTGAAACTTGAGCGTAACCCATTTTTCAACCAATTTGGGAAAAAGCGGCAAAATTCAACGATCGATTTCGGCCAAACGGCTGAACCGATCTTAACGTTTCAGGTGGTCATTCGACGCAGAAATTCATCCTGTTTAATAAAGGATTGAGTAACATTTTCCGTAGGATGCATCGTGTACGAGTTATAGGCGAAAAACTGAATCAAGTGCCGAAAAATCGCGGTTTTTCGGGCACCAAAAAGTTAGGACCAGGAGAATGTTTTTTCTTTCGCCTTTTCTAGTATTACAAGTACCTCAGTGCCTTAGTGAGTTGAACAACAGACGTTTCACTTTGATTATATGACATTTTTTGATTGCAACACCGTTTTCAATACTCGTTTCTCGTTACTCTGTTTTCAATTTCGTTTACTCAGAAGTTGTTTCGTTATTCTATCATTTGGTAGGGGCGGGTGGGAGGGGGGAGGAAGGGGGGATGCTTTTCTTACACAAAATTTGATTCTCTACAACTTTGATTATGTGACATTTTTTGGTTGGATACGCCGTTTTTGATGTACAGGCCTTGAAACTTGAGCGTAACCCATTTTTCAACCAATTTGGGAAAAATCGCCAAACTTCAACGATCGATTTCGGCCAAACGGCTGAACCGATCTTAACGTTTCAGGTGGTCATTCGACGCAGAAATTCATCCTGTTTAATAAAGGAAAGAGTAAAATTTTCCGTAGGATGCATCGTGTACGAGTTATAGGCAAAAAACTGAAACAAGTGCCGAAAAATCGCGGTTTTTCGGGCACCAAAAAGTTAGCACAAGGAGAATCTAGTAGAATATACTAAAAACATGTTCCATAGGCACCCACAAGTCACCCATAAAAGTTTCGCTTTGTCCGGAATTAATGCAAACCCTAACTGCTAATTTGACTGGACTAAGGGGGCAAGACCTTGGATGGTGGGAACTTGGCAACTGCCCTCCCGGTAAACTGCCCTCCTGTTTTAGGAGGTCAGTTTCGAACCCCGGTTTTAAACTGCCCTCCTAGACCACCTCGAGGAACTACCCTCCAAACTTCCTGCTTCCAACTTTTGAGGGCCAGTTTCGAACCCCGGTTTGAAACTGCCCTCCTCGACTACCTCGAGCAACTGCCCTCCTGCTCGGAACAGATCTCCTCTACCTGTGCGACTTCTCATTTCTGGGACATGGGTCTCTCAAAAGTATAATGAGCTGCCAATGATAATGGATCTTAAGTCACGATCATCAGTATATATTAGGAATAAAATAATTTGAATGTCAATTTCATGGAGAAATCGAGTTTTTACGCGAAAATCGGAGTTTTTTCCATTAAATCGGCATGAAACTTGAGGGTTGGATGGTGGGCAGATGGCTGGAAGGGGGTGGGCTGTTGCCTCTGAGACGGTGATTTCGCTGAAATCGACAAGGAATCGCAAAGTTGATTAAATTTGCAAGTTTTCCTGAGATTAGACAGTTTTCAGCAAGTTTTTATTGGAAATGTAGTTAACGTACCTACCTACAAGTTATTTTAGGAACTTTTGACATTTTCATGTCTTTGACATTTTCATGTCTTTCATATGGCACATAAAAAAAAAAATCGTCACGAAATTTGTTGCGACGAAATTTGTCCCAAGTCGCCACAATGATGATTATGACCATCAGAAGTGAAGTTGTTAGGTACTTTACAGGTAGGTACTTTACAGTTAGGTAGGTACTTTACAGTTTGATATTACCAGATCAGCTGAGTCGAAAATTGAGCTCCCAGATCAGCTGAGCCAAAAATCGAGCTCCCAGATCAGCTGAGTCGAAAATCGAGCTCCCAGATCAGCTGAGTCGAAAATCGAACTCCCAGATCAGCTGAGTCGAAAATCGAGCTCCCAGATCAGCTGAGTCGAAAATCGAGCTCCCAGATCAGCTGAGTCGAAAATCGAGCTCCCAGATCAACTGAGTCGAAAATCGAGCTCCCAGATCAGCTGAGTCGAAAATCGAGCTCCCAGATCAGCTGAGTCGAAAATCGAGCTCCCAGATCAGCTGAGTCGAAAATCGAGCTCCCAGATCAGCTGAGTCGAAAATCGAGCTCCCAGATCAGCTGAGTCGAAAATCGAGCTCCCAGATCAGCTGAGTCGAAAATCGAGCTCCCAGATCAGCTGAGTCGAAAATCGAGCTCCCAGATCAGCTGAGTCGAAAATCGAGCTCCCAGATGTCTCGGGAGGGGCATGAAAATGTTTCAATGTGTTGCAGACTCGTATGCAAGCGTTTCCTTTAAAGGACTCATTTACAGTTTAATTAGTGGTGTCTCCTCCAGGCAAACATTGCAAACACTGTCTGCCCTACTAAAAATATGCAAAATGAGCAAATTTTAGAAAAATGTTTAGAAAATTTTCAATGTTTAAACTGCAATTGCGATCCGTTCTTGATTATGAATGAGCTTTAGGCGTAAATCCGATAATGAGGTCAAAAATAGAAGAAATCGTTTCAAAGTGAAGAAACGTGGGTTTTTTATGGCCAAAACGTAGTTTGCTGACCAAAAAAATTAAAATATCATATCTCGGGAACGGATTGAGATATAAAGGTTTGGTTGGCGGCGTTCTACTAGGCAGATTTTCAGTCTAGTTTTACCCAATTTTGTTTATTATTTTCAATAATCAGAGGTGGGCATAATCAATGGGTCAAAATTTAGGAAAGCAATGCCCGTGTAATCTACATTAGCTTTTTGTAATGCCAACATTATGTTTTGTGTTCTGCAGGTATAATATCTAGTCGGGCTTGTAAGGGCTAGGAGGCCAGTTTACCGGGAGGGCACTTGCCATGGAGGTCCATTTGTAAGGACCGATTCGATGAGAGGGCCCTTCTAATACGTGGTGTGAGCAGGAGGGGAGTTTCTCCTGACGCACAGTAAAAACTGGCCTCCTCAGAGGGCAGTTTACCGGGAGGGCAGTTGCCACAGGGCGCACATTTGTGTTTCGGGTTGAAACTACCCTCCCGCAGGAGGGCAGTTTGCGGGGAGGGCAGTTGCCACGGGGGGCACCTGCCCTAGGTCCATTTGTTGTCTGTTGTTTTAATTTAGCTCTTCATAGGACTGCTTTTCAAACTGCTCGTCATTTTATTCACCTCTTGGAGTCCCAAAGGTATTGTTATTATTAAGAAATCGAAAACATCTAAAACGTCGAAGAACACATCGCAACTAAAAGCCTAGGTTACAAGATCGTTTGACTACTTTTTGGTAAAAACGATGCCAGCCAACTAATTAAATCGAAGTGTTCTTACCATGCATAAACGTGTAGGTGACATAACTCGCGTTCATAACAAAATCTCGCTTAGTTTTCAAGATCCTTTGATTACATTCGTAAAAACCAAGCCAACCAACAATATCAATGTCCTTTTTCATCAACATCATGATGTTGGTTTTTACCGCGAATGTAGTTTACAATTCTATTAAATAAGAGTTATATCTCAGCTTCGTCCATATTTAATGCTGTTTTGGCAGTATATCATTTACCTACGCATAAACTGAGAGCTTTTCAACGAAAGGCGAACGATTTTCGTGGGATGAAAACTAACGGCTATACATTTCCCTAGAAATGGGTCGGTTCTAAGTGAAAATCATTACAAAATCTCGCGCTAAGTACTTTCGTTCCACGGTTTCGTCACGGTTTTGCCCAGTTAGGTGATGGCTAAAGCATGTTCCATGCTAAAAAGATGGATTTATGTGAGGTCATTCTACATCTACCCAACTTGGCAGACGTTGTGAAATTGCAGATGTCACAGAAAACTAACCTTTTTCCCGCCATCTAAGAAATCGGGTACTACGTCGCAGAACATTCAACACGTAATTTGTGGTTGTCTTTGTTTATCTTCAGGGGGATGTTCAGCGTTTGGCCATTCGTGTTTCGGAGGCCACGGCAAGAGATCCGACCCTAGCAGTCTGATGGCGCCCGAGTTACAGCAGGTAGAGCAAAGACTTCACCAAAGGCTTCCAAACACCGATCTCTTCAAACAGTGGGTAAGTACACTGATACATACCCACCAGTGTGGTATATTACTGTTTTCCAGTAAAGTTCCAATTAAGCTCAAAATCCAATTAAGCTCAAAATGTCCCCCATAAGATTCCGAAAGAAAAAACAAAAAACAGGAAAACTGTCAGGAGCACAGTTAGACCAACAGTGCGCTAAGTTAACAGTGCAATAAGTCCTTCGATTTTTGAGAATAGTAGACAAAACCGGGGTTGGAATATCGATAATAAATTCTAAAGTAAAACAAAATTTATTAAAAATTAATCATTAAATTTTATATTTTAAAAATATTGATTGAAAAATAATAACAATTGTATTTTGACCAAAACATATCGTTATTTATAATTGTTATTTTTCGAATAAAAATTAATTAAATTCGAAAAATAAGCGTTAAATTGCGATTTGAACAACTTTTGAGAAAATGAGTTCAAAAACAAGTTCTAATCAATTCTAAAACTGATTTTATAAAACGTCTATTTTTCAATTGCTTCCTAGTCTACCAAGGTAGCGGAAGCTTTGTTTTCACTTTTCAAGGACGAAAAAAAAAGTTCTCCAAAATCAAAATTTCCACTTGCGTTTTGCGTTTTAGACCTTTCTGAACAATTTTGGTTCCGTGTCTGTGTGTATGTATGTCTGTCTGTCTGCCCGTCTGTCATGAAATCCTTGTAACGAGCATAACTACACGAAGTTATTGTCCGATTTCTATGAAATTTTCAGGGATTGTGCGGGTTGGTGTGTAGACGGTCCCCTATGAAAATCATCATCCCCGGACTGATAGAAGCGACTGCGCATGCGCAAACGTGAATTCCTTGTAACGGCCATAACTTCTACATTTTCCATCCGATTTCTATGAAATTTTCAGGGATTGTGCGGGTTGGTGTGTAGACGGTCCCCTATGAAAATCATCACCTTCGGACTGATAGTAGCCGCTGCGCATGCGCAAACGTGAATTCCTTGTAACAGCCGTAACTTCCACATTTTCTACCCGATTTTGATGACATTTTTAGGGATTACGCGGAATAGGTTGTAGATGGTCCCCAATGAAAATCAAGGCCTTAAAATTTACCGAAGCCTCTGCGCATGCGCATTCGTAAAATCCTTGTAACAGCCATAACATTTACATTTTTCATGCGAATGTGATGAAATTTTCTAGGATTTTCCAGATTAGCGTGTAGATGGTCCCCTATGAGGGTAGTGGAAGGTACTTAGAGATTGGTGTTTTGAGATTAACTACTATGCATCGGATCATCTATATAATCGGGTTATGGATACGAGGAAACTATGTGCCACACCCACTTGGCAGACGTTTTTTATTTGTGGTTAGGTACATGTTTCGCTGAAACATTGTCGCCTTCATCGGCCTTTAAAAACTGGTCTGGGGATCATCCATTGCAATTATTTCATTAGTGCAGGTCTTGGAGCACACCATTATTTGATCTCCAACATTGTTTTTGTTTTCTATCTATTCTACGTTCTCCTTCTCTTTTCATTTTATTATAAGCTAGGTAAATTGCATTGATCTTGAGGTGATACCAGTTGATGGGTTCAGGAATTGTAAAGGTTTTATTTTCAACAATGAACCTTTGGAATCGACCAAGAAAGAAATTTTTTTTAACACCCCCTCAAAATTTGTTGGTTTACGTTTCAAGGTACGTAGAATACAAAAATCGAATAAAAATTATCCCGTCTGTCCGCAAAAATTGAGTGTTGAAAGTCCCGTGAAAATTAAGGGTTGAAATTTTGAAAACGCCCAAGCTTTAAAAATTTTAATATAAAGGTATTGTTTTTCCATAAATTTAAGGTAGTATTGAATTTTTAGAATCGAATGAGACCACCCAGAGCTCTGTAGGACAAACTGTTTGCTCCCCTTGAGAACTTAAGGGTTGGACTTCCGATAAATCAGAAACACGATAGTGAATCGCAAAAGAGGCCTAATCCCCGTTCAAATTTTAGCTGACCAAACTGCGTTCGCTGTTCGTTTCTTCGAGTTGTATTCAGTTTTGCGTCCTTAGCAGCCAGTAATCAAATTTCCTCGTGACAACTCCCTGTTTCTTTGAACGGAGTGTGAAGCGTTCATTTCTTTCAAATAAACTTGATTGTGAAGTAGATATGTGTGTTTTTTGTGTGTGTGTGTGTGTGTGGAGAAAAGTGAATTTTTTTTGGAAAAATGCCCACAAATAAAAATTGAAAAATAGACTCCAACTCTTTGTCAACAACATGGTCACTCCTTTCACCCATCAACAGAACATCTTGATTTGAGTTTTATCTATTTTAAAAATTTTGCAATAATAAACTTTAAGAAATCTAGATTTGGAATTTTTTACTTCACGTTGCCTAATCTCCAGTACCCAACAATAACTGAGAGCTACAATAACGAATTTATACCTGAACTTTTCAAAACTTGGCATAACTTCGATGTGTCGTCGAACAATCATTTACAAAATAAAACTTTTGTGTTTGTAAGCTATAAAATTAACTGATGTAGAAAGCTATATACTTCCGAAAATGAATTTTAAAAGTCAACACTACTGGAGTTCTTAACCCACCAAACGAAGGGACAATAAAACGAACTCTTTGTGAAAGCAATAAACAAGAATCTTCCCTGTCTTTCAGGGAATTAGCCTTGGATAAAATTTCATCTCCGGCGGCCTTACTCATTAACTTTTCGCTGGTGATGAAGATAAAATGAGCTTACATGAGCAAGATGAATTCGGAAGAGAGTGGGCGCTGAACAGTTTGACTGGTATTATTTTTCCGCATTATGAGGTTGGGGGATTTTACTTACCTCCATGAGAAACACGTCAAGAACTGTGGGTTGAACGAACAAAGTGGATTTTTAGTAACGACCTACCAATTTCAGATCGGTCTTAGATGTGTACGAAATAGTGTCGTAATTAGCGGACAGTTGGAACTAAGGAATTTCTATCTATTCTATTTAAGTGCCACTTTTTGAGTTTTTCAAATATCTCATCTATTATTTGGCCTTTCAAGCTGGAATGTCTACACAATAATATTGTGTGTAAGGTATATTGGTGTAAGGTACTGAGCGATTTTGAGATTAGCTACTACTTATCGGATCATCTATACAATCGGGTTATGGATACGAGGAAGCTATGTGCCACACCCACTTGGCAGACTTTTTCAAGCATATGAGTGAGAAAATGAGATGTTGAAAAAGTCTGCCAAGTGGGTGTGGCACATAGCTTCCTCGTATCCATAACCCGATTGTATAGATGATCCGATAAGTAGTAGCTAATCTCAAAATCGCTCAGTACCTTACACCACCCTCATAGGGGACCATCTACACGTCAACCTGCACAATCTCTGAATAATGTTGGAAAATGTAGAATTAATGGCTGTTACATGGATTTCACGTTTGCGCATGCGCTCAAGTACTTTCAATTTGGGGGCCATGATTTTTTTAGGAGACCATTGAAATCGGATGGAAATGTAAAAATTATGGCTGTTTCAAGAAATTCACGTTTTTTGCGCACAAAATACTTTCGATTTGGGGGGCCATTATTCTCATAGGAGACCATCTCCATCCCTACTGGCATAATTCCTGAAGATTTCATCGAAATCGGATGAAAATTGTAGAAGTTATGGCGGTGGCAAGGAATTCATGAAAGACATGAGAGACATACAACCAAAATTTTTCAGGAAGATCTGAAACGTAAAAGGCGAGTGAAAATTTTGATTTTGGAGAACTTTTTCTTCAACCTTGAAAGTGGAAAAAAGCTTCCACTGGTACCTTGGTAGACTCGGAAGCAAAATCTAAGTGGTCCAGAAATGAGTGGGGATTTTTTAACTGTGGCACTTGCCCTGCCAGATGGGGTGACTAAGTTCTACTTGTGTTTTTCTGCCCAGAAACACATTGAAACGCCCTTCAGACAACATTTCACCCCTCACAATTGAATCTGGGAAAGTTTCTATTGAAAAAATCGAAAAAGATAGAGGTGAGCGTGCTAGAATCTAGTAGATATTTACTTACCGCACTAGGTTCTATTTATTCCTATTAAGCATGCAGGAACTTACTCGTTATCTCCTACTAAAGCTATGAATATACCTGTTTTATTTTGTTTTTTCCATCAAAGTTCTATTTTGTTGTATATTCGAAATCCAATCAACTAATGTGATTTATCCCAAGTTCACAACAAGAACTAAAAACGCTGAAATCATTAACCAAAGGTTTATTATTTTCTGTATAGATCACCCTTCTGTATAGATCCCTCCCTACCAACGGTAGGTACCTACTAGGGCATTTTTGAAAATTTCAACCCCAACCACCAACCAAATGGAAATGAAGGGTGGAAATGTTCAAAAATGCCCTAGTAGGTAGTAGGTACCTACGGTTGGTAGGGAGGGATTTATACAGAAGGGTGATCTATACAGAAAATAATAAACCTTTGGGCAATGATTTGCGGCGTTTTTTTTCTTTACCTACCAACTTTTTTTACCTGTTTTTTACCTCAATCAAAAGCTTCGCGGCACAACTAGACCCCAGATGGACCACATATACCAAATTTGAACCAAATCGGTTCAGTGTTGCTAAGAAAAGAGCCGCGTACGCCGTACGGCGGACGAACGGAAAATTATTTATTGGATTTTCGGATTCCACGTACCTTGAAACGTAAAACATCAAATTTTGAGGGAGGGTTAAACATTTTTTTCTTGCTCGATTCCAAAGGCTCATTATTGAAAATAATAAACCAAAACGAACTTGATAAAAAGTTTTTGATCTGTAAACAAAAACTCGTCAACAACAATATTGTCTTCCATCGAAATCTGTTCTCAACTTACTC
This sequence comes from Apolygus lucorum, assembly GCA_009739505.2. Lineage (NCBI taxonomy): Eukaryota > Metazoa > Arthropoda > Insecta > Hemiptera > Miridae > Apolygus > Apolygus lucorum. Next base: position 34,951,786 of record CM019168.2, on the reverse strand, counting down.
GTTATCTTTTGATTTCATGGCCTGCTTTCAATAGACCTGTAATCTTTCATGTTTATTCCGTGCTATTCTCACGCATGTTACAGATTCTCTGAATCCATACTGAACGCAATATGAATTGTCAAACGAAAGTCTCAAAAGAACTAATACCCCCATCTTAGTTCAGACGTTTTGCTTCCGAGTCTACCAAGGTAGCGGAAGCTTTGTTTTCACTTTTCAAGGATGAAAAAAAAAGATCTCCAAAATCAAAATTTCCACTCGCGTTTTACGTTTCAGAACTTCCTGAAAAATTTTGGTTCCGTGTCTGTCTGTCTGCTTGTGTGTCTGTCATGAAATCCTCGTAACCGGCGAAACTGTACGAAGTTATTGTCCGATTTCGATGAAATTCTCAGGTATTGTGCGGATTAAGGTGTAGATGGTCCCCTAGAAAATCATCACTCCCGGGCTGATAGTAGCTGCTGCGCATGCGCAAACGTGAATTCCTTGTACATACCTTAATTTCCACATTTTCCCTCTGATTTCGATGACATTGTCAGGGATCATGAGGATAGGGGCTTAGATGATCCCCTATAAAAATCACGGTCCCCAAATTGACAGTAGCCTCTGCGCATGCGCAAACGTGAAATCCTTGTAACAGCTATGACACCTACATTGTTCATCTGAATTTGATGACATTTTCAAGGTTCATGCGGATTGGAGTGTAGATGGTCCCCTATGAGGTTAGTGCAAGGTACTTGGAGATTGATGTTTTGAGATTAACTACTATGCATCGGATCATCTATACAATCGGGTTATAGATACGAGGAAGCTATGTGCCACTCCCACTTTGCAGACTTTTTTCTTTAAATCTTCAGCAATTTTCATTATTAACAAGTTTGAAACTAGAATGTTGACGATATTGTAGCTTCTGCGTGACATGGCGATGAAAACAAGAGATATAACCCAATCAGTACAACCCCTGAAGGCTGATAGGCGAGTTAGATCAGTTTTGCTGAAGCAATAATGAGATTTTAAGGTAATTGATACAAACATTCAACCGACTTGTACAATAATTTTCAGGTATTTTCAAATCGATACAATTACACTTACATTTTTGTATTTGTTTTTTGTTCCAGCTGCAGGCGTATCACGGCTCACCATCCTTACTAGACGGTCAATAAAAGTACCCTATTCGTGTTTCACCTTTCAAATCCCAACAAAATCAAGAAATGACAAAGTTACCTACCAATAACCTAGACTTTTGAAATATTAAAGATGACGGCTATTTAAACAATTATTAATTTAACTTATTTTTAATTTATTGACATCAATGTTACACGACATAAATTAATCAATATTTTGCGTTACACCTACGATGAAGAAATATATATTAAAATATTTTTTTAACCGTTTGAATTTATCATTATTCACATTTTGTTCATTTTCCAACACGTTTACGCACATTGAGACGAGTGCAAAATAAAAAAACCGTTTTGGATTGAAGCCGTATTAATGTAATATATCAAGAAAAAAGCAACTTGTAGGCTTTATAACCTACCTTAAGTAATGTTTAAAGTGTAAAAATACAAGGGTATATTTTATTGAAATAATAATTTTTCTTGTCCAATAATAATCTCTCATCATAGTAATAGAATAGTTGGCGAAAATGTGTATTTTTTAAGATTGAACCCATCAACTCTGTAAAGTTTTGTATCGACTTATTAGTGGGAAGGGGACATGTTCCCTTCAGACGTTGTATGCATACAGTCCGTTGTATACAATTCTTGAAAATTTTATTGTTGAAATCTATTTCGTAAATATAAAGTTTCAGCTGATGTGCTATTTGTTCTATGACTAGAACTTTCTATTACAATAAAAATCTCGTTCGAAGTTTGGAATGGGCACTTTTCCCACGTTTTGAAGAGGCTGCTTCGTGAAGGTCAAATCTTATTTTCTTGATTTTTCGGAGTTTCAAAAACATTATGAACATAGCGATTCAAAGAATGATATTGGTTATTCACGATTTTTACTCACTTGTCGAGATTTTTAGACTTTTACTGGTGTAGGAATAATATTATTCTTCTATTATGATTAGTCTTGCGTACTTAGTAGGTGCCTACTAGAAGCAAAAGAATTGCTTTTTATAAACTCACCGCTGCGCCACGCGCTGTGAATGAGTATTGTGGTGAATGAGAAAATCGCTGCGAATTGTTACACAACGGTTTATTATTTTTCTGTATAGATTACCCTCCTGCTTTTCCATCAACCCTGCATTTCCAACGAGCTTTTCACCCCGTTACTGCCAACCATGCGTGTTTATTACGCATACATCAGGAAAATCATATTAAAAAAATTGGTAACCCATTTCAAGCCTAGGGTAGAAATAACTGAATAATGAGGAGAGGAGGATGAACTGTTTTACAGAATGCCAGCCGAAATAAAGCATCATTTGCTCCCCCAAATCGCAAAAATGAGATTTGAGAGGCCTCAGTTTTCCAAATCGATATGATTTATCCAGTTCATTGTTTTGATAGAATGAAAAAGTCTATGGACCGGGATCTGTTTCAGAAAGCTCACTTGTCCAGAATGGAATCTGAGCCACCATACTCATGCCTTCGGCCAAGAGGCCTCCTTTCCAAAAAAAATTTCAAAATCGCATTGAGCTCCCGAACATCAAAGAAAACTTTTTCTGAAAATTTTAAGAACAGCATGAACGAGAGAAAATTCTCCTGCAAAGATATACCACTATTTTCAATACTTAAAAAAATCATAAATATTAATGCGAAAACGCATCAGTGGCCGGAAATGGGTTAAGGGAAATACTGGCAATATTGTTCGAAAGCTCGAATAGAACAATGTACTTTATTTAAAATCACAAAATAATCTCGCAACATTCTTTGAAAAGTCTGATTGGAAAAATGATATTGGCAACCAGCAGCCCAGTATTCAAAAAGCCATCGATATCGCACTATCTCCATTAATATAACCTGAAATGAGTAAAACTCAATCTTTCATCTTCCATAAAATATACGCGAAAGTAATAAACAGAAGAAACTTTCTTTAATATGTGTGTAACAGCATGTTCCTAGACGATGCCAATAGCATTTTCATTCTAAAGAAATTACAGTCTTCTTCAAAATTTTTCCAGTCACCAAGTCAGTGAACATTTAACAACAAATCCTAATCAAAAATTTCTTAGTTCTCTTCAATGTACAGTCTTTCTTTAGGGTTAGTTATTATTCAAGTAGCTAATTCAATCTTATTCCAAAAAACTTCCAAATCTCTCCAGTAAACAATTTGCAATTATTGAGAAAGTCGTGGAACTAGAAAATTAAATACAAAAGATACTTATTTATTGACGCTAGCTAAAGACTTGAAGAGTCCAGGTGAAGAACCCCGTCATTGGCTCAAAGCTGATTTCGATAAAAATGAATTTTAAAGTTTACCAACTAATGGCGACTTTAAACACGATTTAAAAACGCTGCAAATCATTGCTCAAAGGTTTATTATTTTATGTATAGATCATCCTTCTGTATAGATCACTGGTTCTCCATCAATAGCACCTACCACCATCTGTATTCTCCCTTGACCTTCCCTCTCAAATTTCAGCTCCTGCGTTCAATGGGATTGAAAATGGCTTCGGAGCTCACTCAGCTGATCAGTGATCAGAAGAGTGAAGAAGATCTCCTCGAATGCTAGAGACGCCTGGAAGAGCACTTCCATTCAATAGGATTGAAAATGGCTTTCGAGCTCTCTCAGCTGATCAGTGATGTGAGGAGTGAAGAAGATCTCCTCGAATGCTGGAGACGCCTGGAAGAGCACCTCCATTCAATAGGATTGAAAATGGCTTCGGAGCTCACTCAGCTGATCAGTGATGTGAGGAGTGAAGAAGATCTCCTCGAATGCTGGAGACGCCTGGAAGAGCACTTCCATTCAATAGCATTGAAAATGGCTTCGGAGCTCACTCAGCTGATCAGTGATCTGATCAGTGAGCAATGATTTGCAGCGTTTTTTACCTACAAACATTGTTTTACCTACCAATTTTTTTTTACCTACCAACTATTGGTAGGTACTACCTACCACACTATAATGGCTTCACACCTTCACAATCAAGTTTATTAGAAAGAACTAAACGCTTCACACTCGATTCGAAAAATAGAAAGCTTGATATGGAAATTTGATTACTGGTTACGCAGAAGGCAAAACTGAATACAACTCGAAGAAATGAACAGCGATCGCATTTTAGTCAGATAAAATTTGAACGGCAATTAGACCTCTTTTGCGATTCACACTCATGATTCTGTTTTATCGAAGGAAAACCTTCAAATACTCGTAGGGACCGAACGGTTTGTCGTACAGAGCTCCGGGTGGTCTCAAAAATTTTTAAAAATTCTGTACTATTTAAAATTGGTGAAAAAACGATACCTTTATTTCGAGAGTTTTCGAGCTAGGGCACTCTTGAAAATTTCAACCCTTAATTTTCACCCCTTAGAAGTGACCTACATCAACCAAAAGCTTCGCGGCACAACTAGACCCCAAATGGAGCCCATATACCAAATTTGAACCAAATCGGTCCAGTGTTGCTAAGAAAAGTGCCGCGTACGGCGTACGGCGGACGGCGGACGGCGTACGGCGTACGGCGGACGGACGGAAATTTTTTTATTCGATTTTCGGATTCTACGTACCTTGAAACGTAAAACATCAAATTTTGAGGGGGGGTTAAAATTTTTTTTTCTTGCTCGATTCCAAAGGCTTATTATTGAAAATAATAAACCAAAATACAAAAAATGTTACATTTGAACCATCAACTATGCATATTCACCAAATGTTTTCCAAAAAACAATTCTTCTAATGTACTTAATCATGTTTTATGAAAAATTAGTACTTGAGCAGCGAATTTCAACGTTCTTTAACCCCTAAACTCAACAATAGGGAGTAGAAAATAGGTATTATGGTTCATATCCTATGAATAAAAAGCATAAATAACCATCAACAATGCGAAATTCACATACATACACCAACAATTAGTTCATCTGACTTAGAAAAGATGGCATTTCCGCACTGAGCGCAATTTACACGTAAACCACAACCTTACCTTTTTTACGCAGAGAGAAGGTACGATTGAATCATTTCTGCCAACGTTGCGTGTTTTTGACCCAAAAATTTTAGGGAGAATGAATACTGCTTACCACGAAGTTCAGGAGCTCGATCTTCCTCGATGGCGCCCGGATGGTAACTTGATTTATGAGCGACACTAGAGAGGGGAGATCAACGGGACCAACGGCAGCATCCCGAATGTCAAGATACCTCTGCGTAACAATTACTCATTGTTGGCAATACAGGGTTAAATTCGTCTTTTCAATGGTCAAACCGATCGGGATAAGGGTTAAAAAGAGACTCACTCCTTTTCGCCAACAACAATAAACAATACAAATAAACCTCTCTCATTGCTGATTATGCTGAACATTGCTTACAAAAGACTGCAGAAACTATTCCTTGTATAATAACGATGATAATGATCTTCAAATATATATCATAATATGCTTCTTGTATTGTTTAACTAGAAATTTGTACACACTTATTTAATTAAACTAAAATCGCGTTTTACGAGTGGGCATTTTAATTTGAATAAAATATAGTCAGATACAAATTCAAAACGCTGCGAATTATTACACAATGGTTTATTTTTTATTTTACTATATAGATCACCGGTCTGCAAAGCCACCAACCATCCTACATGAAGAAAAACATCGATCACATTTCAGTCAGCTTTAATTTGAACGGAGATTAGGCCTCTTTTGCGATTCACACTCGTGTTTCTGATTTATCGTCCGTAAAACCCTTAAATTCTCGTAGGGAGTGAACGGTTTGTCCTGCAGAGCTCCACGTGGTTCATTCAAATTCAAATTCAAATTCAAATTCTATAGAATCTTAAATTGAAGGAAAAACAATACCTTTATATCGAAACTTTTTGAGTTAGGGCAATTTCAAAATTTATTTTTGAACCCTTAGAAGTATCCTACATCAACCAAAATCTTCGGGGCACAACTAGACCCCAAAAGGAGCCTACATACCAAATTTCAACAAAATCGGTCAATGCTAAGTGGCAAAAGTGCCGCGTACGGCGTACGGCGGACGGACGGCCTAATTTTTATTCCATTTTTAGATTCTACGTTCCTTTGAAACGTAAACCATCAAATTTTGAGGGGGTGTTAAAAAAAAATTTTCTTGGTCGATTCCAAAGGTTCATTATTGAAAATAATGAACCAAAAACCAACATACATCTGAGCCTACCTGGTAGAAGGGGTCATTGTTGTTCCAATTACATTCAAAAGAACTCTCGATCCCCGTTTTCTCAAACCATTTGTCATAAGGATACCGCACGTAAAGATTTTCATGCGGCTAGCAAACGTTTTCAAATCGTTGTTGAAGTTGTCCTCAAGCCGAAAAGATTGAATGGAGGTAAGACCCTTCGGGTGAGTCATTCATGCCAACACCTTTTTACTAGGTACCTGCCGAAAGTAAGGTCCTGCTTCAATTCCTCTAGACGATTTTCAAGATTTTTCTCCTTCCTTACTGCCTCATTAATTTTAGCCAATTTTACTAATGCCGATGAAGAAGTAATTAAATTTTAAATTCCTATAAGCGGATTGTGATTGTCTCACCATTCTTCAATGTCATATTTGCGGGTTTTTTCAAAATTTTGCCTCTAACATGGTTTATTTTAAATATTGTTACTCAAAATTGATTTTAAAATGTTCATACATAATGAACCGAAATTGTAATTACTGTCTAAATTAGTCTGTGTAAGCAGTTTTTAAATATTCCATTTTGTTTACAAATGGGAAGCTACTTAAATTTGTCCTCGAAGGTGCTGATATCTATCCAAAAAAATCTTATTAAAATCGGGGACACTTAGCCTTAACAAGTTAAGCTATGTATCTGGCTAAATGTAAGTAGATAAGACCCCTTGGTATCATTCCTCGCACTACATGCGTTCACAGAAAACGCCAATGTTATCCAACTCAACTCATTAGATTTCAATCACAATCGAAATTTCATCGCGGAGGGACCCTCGACCACAAAAATTCCTCCTCAGCACAGCAAATAGTCTTTGAATCCTACTTTAATTCCGTCGTTTTCACGCCCTGCCGATTTCACGGGCCATCACTCAGATGGATCTCCAGCGAATTTTAATTGTTTCCCAACATTAATCCTCTCTAATTGATTACGAGACACTATTTGAAATCTCTTTCATCTCTTCAAAGAAGAAGAGGAAAAATAAATTAACGGAGAAAATGAGACGTTTGCTTCTTCACTGGCTTCAAGGACACTTTTATTTTTGTGTTTTCTGTTTTACTTCATGCATGGTAGGCAGTTAATGTTATTTACTAAGGTGAGAAAGTATCGCAGCCTTTTCTCAATTTTTACAGGACTGCCAGATAAATGTTTAACAACAAACAACGTGATACGTACCAGAATATCGACAATTTCGAACAGGTAAGGAATGAAAAGAACACATCAAATTGTTGTGCTGTTGGCGAATTTTAGAAAAAATGAAGTTACTGCTATGGACTCAAAATTTTGTGCTGAGAAATGTAGAGAACATTTTTTCTCTAAAATTCATTTAGGGACACTTTGTAACGATTCCTGAAGTTTTTCCAAAATTTATATGTGATATGAATCGCAATATGCATCGTTCTGGATAATAACTTGAATATAAATTCGTTTCGCAAAAGTTTTACATTTTTACTAAACTGTTCATAATGACAAACGAACTGACGAGTTCGTTAGCCAGGAATTTCGGAAAACTCTTAGGGGTCAAATACGGCCAAAAACTGTGTTTTTAGGTTTGTTGTGGTAACCATCACAATTATAGTAATGTAAGGTTGTTGTAATTCGGATACAGCACAAAATTTCTAATAAGTGCACAATTTAGTTGATTTAAAATGTGCGAAAATTGTAAATATATGGAAACCTGCGTACATTTGTTTTACCAAAAAATGTAGTAGCCGGGTACCCACTCTATGAGTTTGGGGTGACGTAGCGAGTTATTTTTGAGGTTATTGCAGTCGAGAAAATGGAAACTTAGAAAATTATCTCATTCACTCATGCTGCGCGAATAGGATTTTTGGTTTATTATTTTCAATAATGAACCTTTGGAATCGACCAAGAAAAAAAAAAATTTTAACACCCCCTCAAAATTTGTTGGTAGGTAGGTACGTAGAATCCAAAAGTCGAATAAAAACGCTGCAAATAATTACTCAATGGTTTTTCTATATAGATCACTCGTCTGCAAAGCCACCAACCATCCAACATGAAGAAAAACATCGATCGCATTTCGGTCAACTATAATTTGAACGGAGATTAGGCCTCTTTTGCGATTCACACTCGTGTTTCTGATTTATCGTACGTCCAAACTTTAAATTCTCGTAGTGAGCGAACGGTTTGTCCTACAGAGCTCCGGGTGGTCTCAAAACATTCTATAGAATCTTAAATTGAAGGAAAAACAATACCTTTATTTCGAAATTTTTTGAGTTAGGGCGTTTTCAAAATTTCAAAATTTAGTTTGGAACCCTTAGAAGTGACCTACATCAACCAAAATCTTCGGGCACAACTACACCCCAAATGGAGCCTACATACCAAATTTCATCAAAATCGGTCAATGCTAAGTGGCAAAAGTGCCTTAACTCTATAAAATTCAACGTATAAGCGTAATATTGAGACTTTATTCGATTATGTTTCTTATTCCCAGACCTGATATAGTGTAAATTTTTAAAAATTTAGGTTATAATTTAAACAATAGATAAACCTAACTATATTGATATCAAACTTTGAATCGAATTATCTTTATTGAGAACCAGTTACCTGCATGAGATTTGAAGGCTACGGTGTTCTCTAACAGCCCAGTAGCGTACATTTGTTGACTGCGGAAATATGCATGGAGATTTCTCGTTAATTTGATGTTTTCTAATAGAAATGAAGTACTTGGAACATTGAGAAGACACCATCGAGTGAAGTTAAGAGTCAAAATAAAACAATTCTAAATCCAACTCTTGCACAAGAATTCGTCGATTCGGGACGAAATTAGCTTGGTTTTCAGCTCACGTTTTACAATTTTCTGGGGAAGTGACCTCAAGTCGATGAGGCATAGCATTCGATCCTATTGAAGATTGTCTTTATGTCTTGTGGAACACAGCTCGCTGGGAGAGCTATAATCGTTGCATATTCCACACAAACCAAACAATCTCCACAATGTACAGGCCATATCGATAGTATACCTGCAAAACCGTGGATGTTCGATTTTTTCAAAAATAAGGATATGCGATCGTGGAGTGAGTTTTACGGTTTTTACGGTCTCCTGTAAAATTTCAGGAAATCGACATACACGGTTTTGCAGGTATACTGTCGATATGCTGGAATCAAGTTGACCCTAGTGAACGAAAGCCTACAAGATGTAGTTGACGGTGTGTTGAATATACGTTTAAATAATATTACTACCATTACAACTTGATATAGACACTACAACATTCAGCATCGCTTCGTAGTAGTAGTCAACATATAAGAAACCACAGATCGATAACTGTGAAAGGTTTTAATTAATTTTTTATGCCACTAGACCGAGGAGTACTTTATTTCTGTTTGGGAAGCTTTGGAGGCCTCAAATACAAAGCGAAGCCTCTTACCAATCGAAGTAGTGGTCACCCCTAATAAATGAACTCATTCACTCCCAGGCGAGCTACTAAAGTTTTTTCCCATTTCGTCCGATTCTGGCTCGATGTGGTTTTTTCTAAATGGACAAAGTTTTGATCTCAATGTCTCAGCCTACTATTATTTACTTGTATTCATTTGACCATGATAATTATTAAGATAGTTTATTATTTTGTTTTAAAACGATTCAGGCTTCAACAAACAAACCAAGGATTTGAATTATATCAAACGGGTTCTTTTGATATTATTATTAATAATGCGACAGCCCCAATGCAAAACCCTGTATGTTCAATACCAAAAAGTTTCCAGGAGACGAAAAAAACTGTGACATTTTTAACATATGAACCTGGCTTAGAGGTTATTACATTTCACCACAGAAAATAAATGAAAAGCCGTAGCCCTATTTTGGCGACACTATAATGTGCGCAAGAGCACAATCTATTGGAAAGGCTCAAATCCTTATTTTTGGAAAAATTGGAACTTACAGGGTTTTGCAGTGGGGCTGTCGAATGGCAAGCCCTTCTTCCATAAATTTATCAAGGGAGATTTTACTCATAATAGTATTATTTCTTGATGAAGTTTTTATTTTTCCTATTTAATATTTTGTTCTTTTAAAGGCATTTTACATTGTATTTATTTATATTCTTCTATTGGTAATCGACAATATTACTTCGTCCCTGTAAATTGTTGTTTTGATGAAACATTTGTTTCACTTTTAAACGTAGATTGAACTTTTTCTTATACATTAGCTCAACTCAATCAAAATTATCTATCGTTCTTTGCGTTTCATATCTTGCTGAACGAATTGTCTGTACGAACTGTCTGTGGTCGATTCCTTGTTCCGGGGATTCCTTTACAAAATAAATGCTTTCAATTTTTAGAACACCTGCAGCGTGTCTGCCGGTTGCCCTGTAAAAGGTCCTCTGTAAATCTCATTATCATCAAACATTTCTAGGAACTGAGCTATACAAACGCTCTCACCAATATTCTAAAGCTTCCGGGGAAATTTGATCACTATCTTGACCAGTTAGGTACCTTGTAAACCCCTGGGGGCTTATCCGCCTCAAGTGAAGATTTTTCTTCCCGGGGGCGGAGTTGGCTCTGCGGTACTAAGCATGCATAGATAAAGCCTGGTTTCCCTCGTAGCATCTCTGAATCACCGTAAAAATGTGACCCTCTTCGAAGGTGGAGCCATTCTCTAGTCAGAGACAAAGTAGATTTACTCGAACGGGGTCTCGGACAAAGTATTATCTGAGAGTTTGGGACATGTTTTGGTTGCTTTTGTAGATTCCCAGGAGGAAATTTCTCGATACTTGAAACTCAAGAGGTCCAAGAACAAGAAGATTCTTCGTTTCTCGGTAATTCGCTGAATACCTATATATTTTCCTTGACATAATGTTGGGAGAGTACCTACCTGAGTACCTACATCGGAGTATTGATAGGATATTGTAACATTGTTTGTAAGTAGATATCTACAGAGTGAATCTAAACCAGACCAAACCCAGCCCACTTAAAAAACGCTGCAAATTATTACACAATGGTTTACTATTTTTCTGTATAGATCACTCGTCTACAAAGCCACCAACCATCCAACATGAAGAAAAACATCGTTCGCATTTCGGTCAGCTTTAATTTGAACGGAGATTAGGCCTCTTTTGCGATTCACACTCGTGTTTCTGATTTATCGTACGTAAAACCCTTCAATTCTCGTAGGGAGCGAAAGGTTTGTCCTACAGGGCTACGCGTGGTCTCAAAAAATTCTAAAATTTCTATAGAATCTTAAATTAAAGGAAAAACAATACCTTAATATCAAACTTTTTTGAGTTAGGGCGTTTTCAAAATTTCAAAATTCATTTTTGAACCCTTAGAAGTGACCTACATCAACCAAAATCTTCGGGGCACAACTAGACCCCAAATGGAGCCTACATACCAAATTTCATCAAAATCGGTCAATGCTAAGTGGGGAAAGTGCCGCGTACGGCGGACGGACGGCCAAATTTTTGTTCGATTTTTGGATTCTACGTACCTTGAAACGTAAAACATCAAATTTTGAGGGGGTGTTGAAAAAAATTTTTCTTGGTCGACTCCAAAGGTTTATTATTGAAAATAATAAACCAACAAAGAATAGTCCTGCCTTCGAACCACCAAAATGTATTTGTTATAATACCTACCACGTATCAAAACATTTCCAACTTTTAAGGAGAACAAACAAGTTTAGATCCTAGTTAAAGATGTCTTTCTGATTGGAAATCGACTTCTAAGGGTTGAAAAATAAGTGCCTGCTGACATTTTCAGAACCCCCTAGCTCAAACACTTTTGATATAAAGGTATTGGTTTTTCACAAATTTAAAATAGTATTGAACTTTTAGAATCGAATGAGACCACCCAGAGCTCTGTAGGACCAACCGTTCGCTCCCTATAAAAACTTTAGAGTTGGACTTCGATCGATAAATCAGAATCACGAGTGTGAATCGCAAGAGATGCCTAATTTCCTTTCAAATTTCAGCTGACGATATGGCAAAGCTGACGAATGATCTATGCAGGAAAATAATAAACCTTTGTGAAATAATTTTCACCGTTCTTTTCGTATTTGTAAGCTCCTTCCGAGGAAATCAGTACATAACCATAAACCAATTTTGATGAAATGATGAAATTGGAGTGATCGGTCCCCTAGATGACTTTGATAAAATTCAAGGGTACAATAATGGTGGCTTATAAAAATGTCAATGCACTTCCAATCGATCAGTAAGAGCCACGGCCATGTGAAAAACGTTGCAAATTATTCCACAATGGTTTATTATTTTTCTATAGATCACTCGTCTGCAAAGCCACCAACCATCCAACATGAAGAAAAACATCGTTCGCATTTCGGTCAGCTTTAATTTGAACGGAGATTAGGCCTCTTTTGCGATTCACACTCGTGTTTCTGATTTATCGTACGTAAAACCCTTCAATTCTCGTAGGGAGCGAAAGGTTTGTCCTACAGGGCTACGCGTGGTCTCAAAAAATTCTAAAATTTCTATAGAATCTTAAATTAAAGGAAAAACAATACCTTAATATCAAACTTTTTTGAGTTAGGGCGTTTTCAAAATTTCAAAATTCATTTTTGAACCCTTAGAAGTGACCTACATCAACCAAAATCTTCGGGGCACAACTAGACCCCAAATGGAGCCTACATACCAAATTTCATCAAAATCGGTCAATGCTAAGTGGGGAAAGTGCCGCGTACGGCGGACGGACGGCCAAATTTTTGTTCGATTTTTGGATTCTACGTACCTTGAAACGTAAAACATCAAATTTTGAGGGGGTGTTAAAAAAAATTTTTCTTGGTCGACTCCAAAGGTTTATTATTGAAAATAATAAACCAACAAAGAATAGTCCTGCCTTCGAACCACCAAAATGTATTTGTTATAATACCTACCACGTATCAAAACATTTCCAACTTTTAAGGAGAACAAACAAGTTTAGATCCTAGTTAAAGATGTCTTTCTGATTGGAAATCGACTTCTAAGGGTTGAAAAATAAGTGCCTGCTGACATTTTCAGAACCCCCTAGCTCAAACACTTTTGATATAAAGGTATTGGTTTTTCACAAATTTAAAATAGTATTGAACTTTTAGAATCGAATGAGACCACCCAGAGCTCTGTAGGACCAACCGTTCGCTCCCTATAAAAACTTTAGAGTTGGACTTCGATCGATAAATCAGAATCACGAGTGTGAATCGCAAGAGATGCCTAATTTCCTTTCAAATTTCAGCTGACGATATGGCAAAGCTGACGAATGATCTATGCAGGAAAATAATAAACCTTTGTGAAATAATTTTCACCGTTCTTTTCGTATTTGTAAGCTCCTTCCGAGGAAATCAGTACATAACCATAAACCAATTTTGATGAAATGATGAAATTGGAGTGATCGGTCCCCTAGATGACTTTGATAAAATTCAAGGGTACAATAATGGTGGCTTATAAAAATGTCAATGCACTTCCAATCGATCAGTAAGAGCCACGGCCATGTGAAAAACGTTGCAAATTATTCCACAATGGTTTATTATTTTTCTATAGATCACTCGTCTGCAAAGCCACCAACCATCCAACATGAAGAAAAACATCGATCGTATTTCGGTCAGCTATAATTTGAACGGAGATCAGGCCTCTTTTGCGATTCACACTCGTGTTTCTGATTTATCGTACGTCCAAAACTTAAATTCTCGTAGCGAGCGAACGGTTTGTCCTACAGAGCTCTGCGTGGTCTCAAAAATTTTTTAAAATTCTATAGAATCTTAAATTGAAGGAAAAACAATACCTTTATATCGAAATAATTTGAGTTAGGGCGTTTTCAAAATTTCAAAATTCATTTTGGAACCATTAGACGTAACCTACATTAACCAAAATCTTCGGGGCACAACTAGACCCCAAATGGAGCCTACATACCAAATTTCATCAAAATCGGTCAATGCTAAGTGGCAAAAGTGCCGCGTACGGCGAACGGCGGACGGACGGCCAAATTTTTATTCGATTTTTGGATTCTATACCTTGAAAGTAAACCATCAAATTTTGAGGGGGTGTTAAAATTTTTTTTTCTTGGTCGATTCCAAAGGTTCATTATTGAAAATAATAAACCAAAAGTCTTCCCAACAGCGACAATTTCTTCTAAAACTCACCAAAACTTCAAACTGTACTTGATTAATCCGAAACTCTGTTAGTGAATAGCTAACCATCTCATACGTTTACTCATTAATTTATTCACACTTAGAATTGCTTGCTATTCAAATTCATTCCCGATATTCTCCGGAGCTCGAGGCAAATTCGGAAAGCGACGAAATTAAACAACAACACCATCTTGATAGAACTTCGTGTTGGATTGGCAAGTACGATGTCTACTTACCCTAAGCTATATTAATTACCCTGACTTACCCTGTATTAACCATTGGAAACCTGCAGCCTCGATATTACCTTTGCTCTACCCAGTAATACTTCGTACATGTACGTACACTAAGGAATTGGAAGACCTACCCGATCCATGCGACTTACTAATATCATCAAATTACTGAACAAGAAGAAGGGATACCTACAGGTCCAATTCGTTCTCAATTTATTTATTGATCGAATTCTTGAAGAAATCAAGAATGATGGTTTAATAGCTTGAGCCAAGCATTTTTAACTAGTGATAACTTATTCATTTAGGAAAGTTTACGCTGATTTCAAATGTTCCTAGGTTCAAAATGGTAATTACACTGATAACTTCGAAAACCACGTTATTCATTTAGACAACTGAGTAGGCTTACAAAATTCTGAACAAAATTTCTTCTTCTGATACTTAATGCCCTATTTTGGCAAAATGTTGGATTCTTTTTTCTGTTTTCGGTATCAACTAGGTATGCATTCGAGCGGCCCCCTTTCGGTGTCAGTGTGGCACCACAACATCGGATCATGCTGACGTCGGACATCATAGCCATACCTGACTATTTTAATGGTCCGTGACCCGTCTGACTTCAAGGTGGAAGATCCGAAAACATAAATAAGCTATATCTCGGTTTCTATGGCAATATGACATCACTTCGGTGGCTTAAAAATAGTTCATCAAATTCCGTAGTTTCATTGAATACTCACTTAAATTTTATGTATCCTTAAAATTTTCCACCATCTTTTATTTTTTATCTTTTACGATATTTATCTAGCAAGAGAAAATCCAACTAAGATCACGAAAAATCGGACCATAGGGTATTGAGAAAATTATGTTTAAACGGACCTATTCGAGATTTTGAATGCTCATTATGTAGTATGATTAGGGACCTCAGTGCAATCGGAAGAAAATTAAGGGAATTGTGAGTACGTCAAGGAATTTTGAAAGTTTGCGCATGTGCGGAGGCTGTTTTATTAGGCCAAGGGCAACGAAATCATTAAGGGGCTTTTTGTTCCCATCCTGAAGTATGCTAAGTATGCAAATAGCTTCCTCTTATCCATAACACGATTACGATCCATAAGACAATCGAAACTTCAATCCCCAAGTACCTACCACTACTCTTCAAACATGGTCATCAGATGAAGATGACATTTACTGGGAACCATCCAGAGTCATACAATCCCTGAAAATAACGTCGATATCGAATGAAAACTTTGAAAGTTATGATTTTTGAGGGTTTCCATTTGGTGCGCACGCAGAGACTGCCAATGATCCTATCACAATGAATTTTTTGGGAGACTATCTATACGTCAACCCGTCCAATCCCTGAAAATGTCATCGCAATCGGACAATAACTTCGTATAGTTTTTCCCAGACAGATACGAAACCAAAATTGTTCAGAAGGTCTAAAACGTAAAAAGCGAGCAAAAATTTTGATTTTGAAGAACATTTTTCTTTTCAAAATTGAAAAGTGAAAACAAAGTTTCCGCTAAGGTAAATGGGGGTATAGTGAACACTGTTCCAATAGTGGACACTTACTTGCATAAATGTGAAAAATAAGAGTAATAGGCGCCAAACTACTTTGAAATCCATAGAATTTGTAGGTTGTGCCATCTATGAAGCTACTGTAGAACTACCGATACTCCAGAGCATCATGGGAAAGAATAATAACCATTTGAAAATGGCGTAGTTGAGGTCTGTCGCTAGCACGTGGTGTTTGCTGCTGAACCTCGTTAGGAGACAGGTACTTATGTTGCAACAGTATTTTTGGAATTTATAATTGCTTGAGCGACTTCTGGTTTTTTTGTGACGTTCAAGTAGATAGTATAGATTAGTTTCCATGAAGGATTTCTTGCAAATTATCCTGAGTGAGCATTTAGGCCCTGTGTCCACTTAACAAACACTAAACAACCAATGTTCATTAAGTGGACACTGGATGTCCACTTTTGAAACATGAATGCTTTTTTATTCTGAGTTTTTTTTTTTTGTGTTCAGACTTTTCTCAATATACTGCTGTATATGCTACGTTAATTTGAGATTTATCTGTTCATGGGGACCATTTACTTATCTCCGTTACTCTGTGATGGGGACCAATAGTGGACAGGGGGTGTCATCTTTTGAATCACAAATGTCCACTATTGAAACAACTAGTCTAATTGTGATCATACAGGTCAAAAATGGCACCCCATTGGCTACAGCTGCAAAACGCTGCAAATTATTACACAAAGGTTTATTATTTGTCTATATAGATCACTCGTCTGCAAAGAACACGGTTTTGCCATTGTTACCACCAACCAACTTGAAGAAAAACATCGATCGCATTTCGGTCAGGTAACATTTGAACGAGGATTAGGCCTCATTGGCGATTCACACTCGTGTTTCTGATTTATCGTAAGTCCAACCCTTAAATTCTCGTAGGGAACGAACGGTTTGTCCTACAAGGCTCCGCGTGGTCTCAAACAGTTCTAAAAATTCTATACTATCTTATATTGATGGGAAAACAATACCTTTATATCAAAATTTTCTGAGTTAGGGCGTTTCCAAAATTTCAACCCTTATTTCAAACCCCCTTTCCTTCAACCCTTTATCATTTTTTTCAACCCTTAGAAGTGACCTACATCATCCAAAATCTTTGGGGCACAACTACACCCCAAATGGAGCCTGCATACCAAATTTCATCAAAATCGGTCAGTGCTAAGCGGGGTGCCCCGTACGGAGGACGGCCAAATTTTTATTCGATTTTTGGATTCTACGTACCTTGAAATGTAAACCAACAGCCTGTTCCAGTTGTAAACAACAAATTTATGAATAAGGTATTTCGTGGGTTTAGTGATCGAAAAATGATTTCCTCATCAATTTGATGAAAACAGTCATGTGAAATCTGTACTTTTTTCCTATCTATCTACTGTAAATGTGATGATAATCTATTAGGTACTTTTTATAATTGAACAATTTTTTTCAATATCCTGGCCTACAGAGCCCATTTAAAGCATAAATCCCTCGAAAAAGGTAGTACACGAGTGATGACCACTATACATGCAGAAAGTGTCCGCTATAGAAACGAAAGGAAATGTTGGTGTCCACTTTGCCCACATAGTAGGCTTTTTGTAATTATTATTTTATAAATATTTAAAGTGAATTATTTAGAGATTTTGGGTGTGGAATCAAAAGAAGAAGAGTCGGAGAATGTAAAAAATGAAGGTTTATCGTTCTCAAACAAAATCCGTCATATCTATTGAGAATTCAATGCAAAATTTTCCTTAAAGTGTCCACTATTGGTGCTTTTACCTTACCTTGGTAGACTCGGAAGCAATAATAGCAAATAAAAAGTGCACAGTAAAAATTGCATTAAAAAAATATATTTGGACTGCCTAAAGTCAAAAAACCCAAAATGTTGTTTTTTTCTAAATTAGCAAATTAGAAATAGAATTTATCTTACGACAGCACATAATTTACTTGATACCAGAACTTTCATTCTGAAGTGAATAATTTAAATTTGTTCTTAGTTTCATGACCAGAGCGCTTGTAGATGTACGCCAACTGATTTGGATTCGGGATAGTTCAAATTTATGTCATGCTCATGAGAAAATTTAGTTGCACCGAGCGAAACTACTTCCAAATTGATGCATCGAATTCGTACACCATTCAGCTACCTTTAGCCCTCTAAAAGACCTATTTCATTGATAAAGGTCAGGGAGGCAGATATGGAACTACTAAAACTTTCCCTTGAAAAGAATGGATCGGCAACTTTTTTATATTGTAATTACTGCCACTTCATAGTTCAAGTGCCGTTGCAGCTATAATTTTTTCAAGTGTTTAATTCCATTCAGTCGAATAAAATAACTATTACGGCTCGAAATTATTTTCTCAGGATGCATAACAATGAGTAAAGAAATGGGAAAAATCACTGAAGAAACAAACTGAACAGAGAATAACTTCTGGCAAATCTATCATAACTTTTCGCAAAACTTTCACATTTCCTTTTAGGATCCTGGTTAGCTGAAAGAATGGAAACTCAAACATAATGGATTTCCTAAGTGGCATGAAGTAACTTTTTTACATCTGTAATATGATTTGGACGTCAAAGTTTTTGTTGTTGGGATTATCTAAGCAGTCTTCGTTCCGAGTGTAAAGTTGGTGAAAGCCATTTTAGATTTTCTCTTTTTTTTAGCAATCAACCTGAGGTTGAATATGCGAGTATGAAGGTACTCGTGTGTTTTGCAAATATACTGATGTCAGCATCACATACAAATCACATACATCACATACAAATTTATCATCGGGTAGGTGGATACTTAATCCAACAAAGTGGTGAAGGAAGAAAATAATATTATTGATAGGAGGTTGGTTTGAGAAAATGACCATGGATTTGGTTGTGAACGGTAGAGGCTTGTTTTCAATGGACCTAAAGGTTGGTACCATTGTTTTAGTGCTTCTGGTCATCTTTATTAAATAATATAGCTCATAGATACAACTATAGCTCATAGATACTGGCATATAGTAAATTGACGATTGATTTTCCATGTATGATTATGTTGAGTCATCAAAAATTAACTTCCCTCGACCGGGAATCGATCTCCTATCGTCCGACTAAACTACATTTACACTTCTGAGTCGGAGCTCGTTGTCGCTGATCACAACATCTCTCCCCCCCCCCCCCCCATTAGGAAATCTTAGGTACTCCGTTACCTAGTCAGGGAGGTGAGAGGCAGCTTTGGCCGGCGTTTTCCAACCCAGTGAGAACGCGCTATTTTTGACTGGCTTCGGAGTTTTTGTTATTGTTCCTTATTGACGGGGCGGGGGATCTGCTGACCTCAACGTTTGTCCGAATCGGCGGTGGCTCGACTCGTGTCTTGGGAGGGAGTTGTTTTGATGACCCAATATTTTTTTTAATGAATTAATGTTTCTCTGAGAAATGCTGAGGAGACGTTTCGTGTGCCACAATGTTGAATCATCAAAAATTAACTTCCCTCGACCAGGGATCGATCTCCTATCGTTCCGATTCTGAATCGGAGCTCGTTACCACTGAGCTAAAGAAGCGAATGGACAGAAATGCGAAGAGGTCGCTGATCTCAACGATGTAGGACTCAGAACGTCACCAATGGACTCCATTTTCAAAACTACGTAGGTTCTGATACCAAGTCAACGTATCATCTCCCAACTACCAATTTTTGGTACTTAGGTAGGTACCTACTATTAGGTGTACGGCAGGGTTGAAAATAATCTCGTATTAAGAGTTCCGTGACGTTTAATTAGTAAATATACAATATTATTTACGATGAAATCGGATGTTTCTAATTAATATACCTCACATAAATCCAATACTGTGTAAAAGAACGAACAAAGAGTTTGATTTTGTTACTTTTTGAAAAACTTTTTGTGTCCGGTTTGTCGGTCTACCGGTCGGTCCGAGGCATAAAAAAAATCTGCCATTCATGCGCCATAAAGCTTCCTAGTAACATGATTGGATACAAGCCATTAGGTCACCAGAACTACCAACTAAGATTTTAAAAAATCGGACAATAGAGTACCTAATGAGAAAATAATCTTTAAACGAACCAATTCTAGATTTTGAATGCTCATTGAAGGTATGCATGATTAGGTACCAAAATTAAATTTATATGGGCTAGGTACGACACAAACTATACCATCCTTGAACATCTCAGTGAAATCGAAAGAAAATGGTGGGAGTTATGAGTACGACTAGGAATTTTTGAAAGTTTGCGCATGCGCGGAGGCCAAGGACAACGAAATCGGGACATTTTGATCCCAACCCGAAGTATGCCAAGTGGGTGTGGCACATAGCTTCCTCGTATTCATAACACGAATGTATAGAAGTTATGGTCATTACAGAAAATATAGAAGTTATGGTTGTTACAAGAGTTTTATGTTTGCGCTTGCGTGGAGACTATCAATCGTTCAATCATAATGAGTTTTATAGAACCAGGCTTTAGTCAGCACAATCCTGAAAATTCCATCGAATTCGGATGGAAAATGTAGAAGTCCTCAGTCCATCCTTCATCTCAATGAGCACACTCAGTGATGCAAATTTCGACGAAAAAGCTCCATATTATAAAATAAATGTTACCACAATAAGTAGTAAATAATTAGGTATACATATCTACCGTAGGTTTACGTGAGAGCTCATCGAAATCCTTTTCTTCAACTCGGTAAACTCTTCACTTTTTGTTGTCCCGCATAGTTTCCCCACCTTCCGTTTCAACAATAACCTAAATATTAGGACATAACTGAAGAATAAAACGCAGAAAAACAGTTCCGGATACGAAAGGCTATTGAGCAGAACAATCGTGCGAATTGAGCAACTCGACCATCTCAGCTGTTCCTTTTGCATCTCTCCCGTGTGTATCTCTTCTGCGTGATTCTCTCCTGACTAGGAGCCGAGGTCCAAACAGCAAACTGTTCCTATTGTTAATCACAATGTGATTGTTAATCACATGTCATGTCCTCTGCGATGAATGTATCTCTGTTACTAAAGACCCCTTCTTTTGAAAATTACCGTTGCAGAAATGTTGACTAATTTAGTCGGTGGCTTGCAAGAACTATTTATTTATTTATGTCTCCATTAAGGGAAATATTGTTCAAATTTCTCAGTTTCTTTTGTATACTTCTGTATGTTCCTCTCCCTGTTGACCAGGAGCCGAGGTCGAAACAGTACCTACCTATTCTTAATAAAATGTCCTCCACAGTGAGAAGGAAAATGAGTCTCAGCCATTCCAAAATCCCGTCTTTTATAAAAGGATTGTTTTTGTCACCAATTTAAAATAAAATTGAATTTTAAGAATCGAATGAGACCACCCAGAGCTCTGTAGGAACAACCGTTCGCTCCCACCCTTCAAACACTAGTGAATCGCAAAAGATTGTTCACAACAAGAGTTACAACAAACATAGAGTAGGAATTTTGTGATTCAGCTTATAGGCTTGGCCCTTAATTTAGATGTGAGTACGCTGGATATCAGATGTGATACGCTGGAATCAGGCATTTTTGAATATGAACAGCTGTTCAAAATCTTGATAATGTCTAGGGTTGAATTTAGATCAGTTTATCATAAAATCTAACAAACATTTTGACAACTTATATTACTTATTTACATCTTGTAAGTATGAATACCATGATTCGATGTATTGTATCACTTCAATACCTTCAACGTGTAGACACGACTTGAATTTCCGTTCTACGTGCCCACGCTTCCCATTTGCCTCGGTAACCACTGCAACCTCTGTTTCCGGCACTCAAATGCGGACTCAAAGCTTCACATCACGCTGGCTTCCTTCTACCTACCTTCCTTCTGCCAGGGACTTCGACGAAACTGAACGAGAGTTTGAACTTCATAGTAGTTCTCAAGGTCTTACATAATAAATATCGACCAATCGGCGATTATGAAATGTTGACAAACTTTGGAAATTGTTTTGAATGAAGCAAATACACAGGTAGTAAACACTCAACAATAAGCGGAAAAAGTTAGCACTATAGATTTTTAGAATTTATAAATTGATTTGGCCTTTTTTTTAAACAGTAGGCATACTCCTCACAAAAGGCAATGTGTTTAAGGGAGATTTTCGACCAAATATCTCGTGGTGGTTTCGCTGATTAAAATATCAAGTCCCTATGCCATTAAATACTTTTAGCTGGTTAAATGTCCATCATTGGGCCTCCAAAAGTATGCCTAAAGAATGTGTAGTAACATTATTTAAATTTAAACAGATTTTGAACGTACCTACTTCTACAGGGGGGGAGGGGGGGTCACCAGGTTCGCAAATCTGTTGATTATCGCATCGATGTCGCGATGAATGTGTAACAATGCAAGCCCAGTGAGTCTGTCTTCTGCCATAGTTGATCTCAGCCAAGTTTTGAGGCGATGGAGAGATGAAAAACTCCTTTTTGCAGTCGCTGCCGTCACAGGAAGCTTGTGTAAAATATAAAATTTCCAAATATATGGATAAATTTCTTCACCGCACGAAGCACAAGCGAGAGAAAGCGAATCGGGGATTTTACCGCCGTTTTCAACAATCCGATTCCATTTGGCAACCCACAACTTGAATTCTGCCAAGACTTTGGGGACAGGAGTTTGCAGAAGCTTCTGGTAAGTTTCTGCTGTAAGACGAACGTCTTCAATGTCCTCCTAAAATACCCCTCTGGAGTTTGATTTCCTGGTTTCAGGGTCTAAGATAATTGTTTGTAAATAATTGCCACCCCACACTGGCCCCAACATACAGCTATCAGCTAGTTAATAATGAACAGATTTTTTTTACAATAACAATCAATTTTATAAACAAATACAATTAGTTTTTGAGTAGACAAAATGTTTAAACACAAATTTATTGTGGCTTTGTCAGTCTGTTTAAAAATTAGGTTGGTATTGTTCGTTTGGTTATTAAATAATTGTTTGTTATTTTTTATATTGTTCTACCCCTTACTTCTTCCATTTTTCAACCGAATTTTAACGACTTAGCGTTTTTTCTGGAAACGTCACTCAAAAAGACGAAATAATATTTTCGAAGGAAAATAATAGTGTCGAAGTCCTTCAAGTGGACTCATTCATTAGGAATCATTTTGGTTTATTATTTTCAATAATGAACCTTTGGGATCGACCAAGAAAAAAAATTTTCTGACCCCCCCCCCCCCCCCCCTTCTCATAATTTCATGGTTTACGTTTCAAGGTACGTAGAATCCAAAAATCGAATAAAAAATTTTCCGTCCGTCCACCGTCTATCTTACGCGGCACTTTCCTTAGTTACCATGGACTGATTTTGATGAAATTTGGTATAAAATACCTACATCAACCAAAAGCTTCGGGGCACAACTAGACCCCAAATGGAGCCCATATTATGGGGTCTAGTTGTGCCCCGAAGCTTTTGGTTGATGTAGGTCATTTCTAAGGATTGAAAAATAAAGGTTGAAATTTTGAAAACGCCCTAAGTCAAAAAATTTTGATGTAAAGGTATTGTTTTTCCATCAATTTAAGATAGTATTGAATTTTCAGAATTTTTAGAACCCACACGGAGCCCTGTAGGAAAACCCGTTTGCTCCCTACGCGAACTAAGTGTTGGACGTACGATAAAACAGAAACACGAACGTGAATCGCAAAAGAGGTCTAATCTCCGTTCAAATTTTATCTGACCAAAATGCGATCGATGTTTTTCTTCATGTTGGTTGGTGGTAAAAATGGCAAAACCGTGTTCTTTGCAGACGAGTGATCTATATAGAAAAAATAAACCTTTGTGTAATAATTTGCAGCTTTTTCGTTATTCTATGACAAGAGTAGTATGGTCAAAGTGAGGGACTATCGGGGTCTCATTTACAGATGTTCGGAGTTCCTTCTGGAAATAAGATGCGTACGTTAAACCCGCACAACTGAGCAGTCTTGAAGATGAGAACCGTCCTGACCGCCGTGAAAATACACCTAGGATACCAAAGTACGTGAACAATGAATGTAATTGAATGGGAAATGATGTTTGTAATTGTTGATATATTATTTTCAACTAGCTGAAAAGTCTGCTAAAAGCGGGAAAAAAACAAATCGTTGATAAACACGTAATTTATTAAAAAGAAAATTTTATGTCACGGCCTGGAATCGAACCCGTGTCCCCCACGTTCGGACGACATTCGTACAAACATACAGTTGGGGTTTCATGTATGTAGAATGAACCAAGAATTCGACCAATGAATCGACCAAGAAAAAAACAATTTTACACCCACCCCCCTTCGAAATTCGTTGGTTTACGTTTCAAGGTACGTAGAATCGAATAAAAATTTGGCCGTCCGTCTGACGTACGCGGCACTTTCCCATGGACCGGTGTTGATGAAATTTGGTATATGGGCTCCAATTGGGGTCTAGTTGTGCCCCGAAGCTTTGGGTTAAAGTTGGTCACTTCTAAGGGTTGAAATTTTGAAAACGCCCTAGCTCAAAAAATGTCGATATAAAGGTAGGTATTGTTTTTCCATGAATTTAAGATAGTTTTGAATTTTTAGAATTTTTAGAGACCACGCGGAGCTCTGTAGGACAAACCGTTTGCTCCCTACGAGAACTTAAGGGTTGGACTTACGATAAATCAGAAACACGAGCGTGGATCGCAAAAGAGGTCTAATCTCCGTTCAAATTTCAGCTGGCCAAAATGGGATCGCTGTAGGTACGTGGTAGGTAGGTAGTATCTATGGTTATAATTTGCAGCGTTTTTTAATTTCATAACTTTTGATACCAAAACCTCCAATTAATAGGTAGTACCTACTTTGACAGGTATTAGACAGGACGGTGGGGGTCAGCGTCAAGTGAAGCATTTTCGGGCCTGCAATCGAGCCCTTGCTTATAGTTGTAAGTAGCTATTAAACGCTATCCTTATATTACTTATCCTATATATATCTTATAGTTAAAAGATAATGTACTTATTGAGGAGTTGAGTTTCGGGTCTTGGAGAGTCAAAGGGCACGTCCACCAAAGGACTAAGGATGGTTATATGAAGGATGGAAGGGGGGGGGGGGGGTTCAGGGACCGTCAGTAGGATCGTAAATAATAGGTAATCAACACTTATTTAACCATCATCCATCGTTCAGAGCTCTAGATGGCTCTCTCATTCGCTTCAAAAATTTGAAACTATTCTAAATTGATGAAAAATTGCCAATAATTATTTATTCACTAATTAAGTAATAAATTATCCTAATTAGCAAATGGTTCGTCTTTCAGAGCTCCGAGGGGTGTCAACAAATTCTTAAGAATCGTCGTTATTTTTAATATTATTGAAAAAACATCAACTGCACATTGAAATATTTAAGACGGGGCATTTTGAAAATGTTTTTCCCATTTTTCTCCTCTTAGAAGTGACTGAAAATATCCAAAAGTTTGGGGCACAACTAGACCCCAAACGGAGAAGGTCCCAAATTCATCCCAAATGCCATTAAAATTGGTCCACGAGAACAAGGCAAAGTGCCTCGTATCAAGTCCAACGGTGGTATTCCAGCAAGTCCAAGATGGTTAGGACAGCAACGCAGTGCTAAAGTATTGTCAGACCTCTCGCACCCCCTACACGAGGAATATATTCTCTTGAAACATAAAACCTGTGCAGACCGTCTAAAGAGAAAGGATACTATCTGGGAAGGAATTCAGGAAGTGAAACACCTCTGGAATTCACTACAAAAATATCCTCTTCAAATTCCTTTTTGCCTCAACTTGCCCCTGCAGATGCTTCAACCCACCGTGAGATGTCAAGTGCCAGGAATTCAGAGGAGCAAGAAAAATTACCTGGGACGAGAGATTAAAGCCCTCACTGAAGCTATGATAAACGGATATTATGCTGAAATCCCTAAATTGTACTGCGATGCGTCAAAACAAGAGGATTTATGTGGCATAGGCATATTCGATCAACGCAGTGCAAACATAATTAGTCTACGTTTGTCAAGTCCCATGAGCATTATGTCTGCAGAACTAGTGGCAATAAAAGTGGCTTTAGAGCTTTTCCATTCTGTAGGTTACAAAGATGGAGTCATACTCACTGACTCAAAGAGTTCTTGTGAAACCCTCAAGAACATCGGGAAATCAGAATGTTCCAACTATTTAGTAATAGAAGTGGCTCGTTTGATGAGACTCCCAAACAAACACGTGGTGGTCCAATGGATTCCAAGCCACTGTGGTGTGTATGGAAATGAGCAGGCAGATTTGGAGGCTAAGAGAGCAATTGAGGACGAATCAAACTGCCGAACACTCCCCGTCCTTGCACCCCGGCCTGACGTATCAACTGCCATTAAGAGACGATTCTTAAAGAACTGGCAAATACGGTACGACGAGATTTCATTGATGAAAGGATATTACCACCACTGCGTCCAGCCAAAAATCAGTTGAAAGACATGGTTTTCGGACTGGAAAATGTCGAGAAAGCATATAATACAGCTAATTCGACTGCGAACCGGACACGGCAACAACAGAAGGACACTGTACCTTTATGACCGAGCGGAAGACCAACTCTGTACCCACTGCAACATTCTAGAGGACATGGAGCATAATATGCTCCATGTACTATATTATAGTAGTAATATGCTCCAACTATTAACAATATGCTCAATATGCTCCCAGTAACAATATGCTCCAACTACTATATTATAGTAGTTGAGTGTGCTCTCTACGAGGAGGAGTGTAGAATTTTTTTGGGAGACCTCCTGCAAGAACGATCCCTAACCTCCGTGCTAAGTGGTCTGTGGAAAAGTGATTACTACCAAATTATTAATTTCCTTGAGCAATCAAGCATTGTATTATGAAATAGGTAACAACTATGTTATGACCAATTCATTGAGTATAATATAATATAATACGTATCTGTACCAACTAATGTGTAACATATGAAGAATATATTGATGGCAAATGGGTGTACACCACTTAAGCCAAATAAAAGGAAAAAAAAAGTGCCTCGTATGGCGGACAGACGGACACATTTGTATTCGATTATTGGGTTCAACATTACCTCGAAAGGGTAAGAAACCTGGTTCATTATTGAAAATAATAAATCAAAAGTACGTTTTATCGCTTGCTGACTGAAATTGAACTAGGTTATCCTTATTGTAATGGTGTGTTTTCCTAGTGGAGGCCGACTTAATTAGGAGTTGAAGACTCACCAAAACAATACCTTGCGCTTACGATCTAGTAATAGTTCAGGGCACTTACTGTTTTTCGTGGTTCACCGGAATCGGTTGGTAGCAGTGGCGTTGGTAGCGTTGACTAGGTTTCCCTCTTGGGATAACCGAAAAATGTTACCTTCGTCTGAGTTATTCTGGTAAGTATGATTCTTTATTATTCTTGTATATTGTGTATAATTTGCTTTAATTCAATTTTAACTCTTTTTCTTGTTTCAGGTACTATGTGACTCAGCGAATGCAGGTAAGTGAATTTAAGTTACGTTATTTTCCAGGTGATTCTGCTTCTACTTCGATTAAGGTAAGTGTTTTCAGGTAAGTATTAAATTGAATTACTTTACTTTTGATTCTAATACGCTCCAGGAAAATGCTCAGGTAAGTATTCAATAATGGAACACCAATTTTAGAACAAAGGATAGAAAGTCTCTATTTGAATGAAAACAGACTTCAAAATATCAATAAAGTGGTAGAAACAAACAAATGACTTTAAAATCAAGTTACTAAATAAGAATGGTAAGTATTCTGGTCGGAGGTTCCTGATGGGACTAACCTCAAAGTGACCACGTGGAAATGTTCCGAAACATGAACATGAGATAACAAACGGAACGTCCTTTGGACAACGAGAACAAAAGAAACACCTAGAACCTAGGAGGAACAATATCAAAATTTGTACAAAATGACTTCTAAATTTTACCGTGATGGACTAGTTGAGAGAGAGAGTTCGTTGGATGGTCCTTGGGATCGCGGGGGGGGTCTTCCAGAATCGTCGTCAGAGTACTTCGGGAGGGCGAAATCGTGCACCGTAAGTCTCTAGCTATTTCGATGAAACTGCTTCCAATAAATCAAAAGTTCTTGGCTCTAAATTCACTGACTTGACTGTAAAACTGGTTAACTTTCCTTACTACTGTGTCACCGGGCCTTGACTCGCCTCGAGACATTAACTGATGTGTGTGGGCTGTAATACAACAAAAGGGTGAGAGGTGCGAAGCTCCGTTCAAACACGACTGACGCCCCAAGATGGCGCAGCCCCGGTCGCTTCCCCCGTCACATGACCACCCCACTCTCCTCTATTCCGCAGTACGGGCCCGTCAGGTGCTGCTTCCTGTCGGCGCACTCACAAGTTCCACCTCCATGCCCTCCTCCTCGTATGGAAGGCTCTTCCTTATTCTTAGCCTCGGGGTCCCAGCTGGCGGCGCGGACACAGGTCTTTGTGACGACCCGTCACAATCTTCCCTTCTCCGGAGGCTGATGCCCTCATCAGCTTTATGCTTCCCCTCGGGAGTCACCGGTGGCAGTGGCAGTGGTAGGCTGGGTCTGGCTTCAAGTAATGCTTGCTCGTAACGCCAACGGCGGCACCCGGTACATTCCGCAGGTCGAGCCTTCTTATGCTCTCGTAGTTTACATGGCATTGGGTGATCCGGGTGGCCCATCGGGAATTTGCGGCACTTGGCAACGAGCCTGTTCCAAAAAGTTTTGCAGCTTTGGCAGCGGAACCCAGTGATGACGCGTTCGGGCTTTCCGCAAATGGGGCAGTCGCTCAACACCATCCTCGGGGTCAACTCCTGTGCTGCGTTCTGGTTGCTCTGTGACAGCGGTGAAAAAGGTGGTGCTTTGTCCTCCTGAGCCTCTCCGTGTTCCCTGTCCCCCTGGCCACACTCCATGTCCGAGCCCTTGTCCGACGGTTCGGGTGCTGGAACAGCCTTGATCAGCGATAGCGTTTGAGTCATGGCGTGAGATTCTGGTAAGTCCCAAGTGTCGTCGTCGCTTCCTGCGCTATGTTTCTCCTGCAGGGTTTGCGTCCGGCACCTCGGTATCGCCACGTCTCGGACCACTGTCTGGGGCTGATCGTCTGGTTGTACGACGGTCCTCAAGCAGCTTGCCAGTCGAGTCATGCAGTCAGTTATAATGGCTAGTTGTCGCGGCCATCCCTCAAGCAGTTTCACGGTCCCCCCGATGACGAGCATCGCCTCCACGGTCTGTTGTCTCTCTACGGCGTCGTCCTCCATCTGTCCTATCTGGTCGTCTAGCTTTGGCAGCCTAACTAAGTTCCTCCTGAAACAGAACAGGGCCGTAGTCACCACCTTGCTTAAACTTTTACGTGAACTCGCATTCTCTCTCTCTCTCCCCTCTCAGATTGTCCCCAGGCTCACCCGGAAAATCCCGCGCAGGCTCAAAACCCGCTGAATGGCGGTTGCCGTCCGAACCCGGAAATTCCCCCATCACTCGGTTTGAAAAGGACCGACCAGCGTCGCGGCTCCCCTCCCAGTAGGGTCACAGGTATTCGGACAACATATCCAGGTAAGTTCTGTTTCTTTCTTTATTATATTTGTTCCTTCTAAGTTACATTGTACATTTATTTAATTACATTTTACTTTTTCTTATTACTAATTTATAACATCTCTTTTTATTTACAGGTGGATTTGGTACTTCGGACTCATTCCGACTCATGGTGCATCCACACGCGATCCGCATGTGGTCTCTCCGGCAGGCAGCATCCTGGATTGCCTGACGGGTACGATGCCTGGGGGTTGCCGGTTTTAGCTTTGGCTTGACTCGCCCCCCCGGGTATCGTCTCTCCTGGTGGTTGTGTCATCCCATCAGGATCCGGGTCGAGAGGTACTTCCTCGTCCTCCACATCCATCCACTCCTGCCAGTCGTTGGCCTGCTTCTCAGGACTCGCTCTCCTGGTGACAGGTGGGGCATCAGTCACGTCGATCCCCGGGTCGAAGGCTGGGGCCCCGTCTGGTATGCCACAGGTGAGTGCGGACCTAAGTCGACCCGATCGACAGCGAATCGCTTCTCCCGGCGAGTCCCTCCGCTCGCGAGTATCGTCCGTTGATGTCTTCTTTCTTGTCCGTGGCCCATTCCAAAGGCTCCAGAACCTTTTTATCTTGTCTGGTGGAATCGTCTTCCGTTGCGCGCATGTCCGCCGTCCATTCTTGGACCCAAGGTGGTTTAGTTGTCGGTCGGCGGCCTGCCTAAGTGAGCGCCAGATTCGCCGAAGCTGCTTCTTGGTTAGTCCTGGGATCTGCCGGAGCGTTCTTGCCCACCGGTGGATAGCGGTTGACGGAATGGAATCTGTTCCACTCCTGACCACGCCATCCACAGCTTCAGTCCCAGTCATCACAGCTACTGGCGTCCCGCGGACCGGCTCCTCCACGACGTTCTGCGGCGCGTGAGACACCTGGTATGTCTGTTCAATCGTGGGTGATACCGTTTCAACGTCCATTTCGTATGAAACCGGTAGGGCACTTTCGCCCTTTTCCGGCTCGTCAGTTCGGTGGTGGTTCCGTTCCAGGAACTCTCTCAGCGGCGGTTGTTCAGGCCCCGCTGGATGCTCCGAAGGTTCGTGTGCTTGATGTGGTAGTTCGTCGGGGTCCACCATCTCTTGCCAGTCTTTGGCGGAAGGGTGCCCCTGATCGCTCGCAGGTATGAGCTCCCTTTCTTCTGAGGGATGCTTGTCCTCGGACCTATCTGGGGTCTCCGAGGGGTACTCCTCTGGCTTGTTCAACAGTGTCTGCCGGATCTTGTGTGTTTCTGTCTTCGTTTCTTGTGCTCGCCAGTTAGCCGACAGCCGCTTCAGGCTTTCCACAGTGTCTGGGTCACGGATCAGGGCTCCAACCTGGAACCGTTTGCCGGTTTTCGGGTTATCCATTTCCACCGCGCCCGTGTCGGTCCGTATTCGAATGGGGAGCTTCCTCAAGAGGTCCAGTCCCAACAGGTCCAGTCCCGAGTCTGGTCGCTCAAAGACAAAGAAGTCGTGCATGACTTTCACTGGCCCAATTTCCACTGAGGCCCGCTGCACTCCTCGTAGTGGCAGTCGTTGTCCGCTGGCTCCCCACAACTCAGCTCCAGTCGGCTGGATGTCCACTCCAGGGATAGGCTCCGATAGCGCCGATACGGCGGCACCGGTATCCAACACCATTCGGCGATGAACGTTTGCCAACCTGACCAGAACCGCTAGTATCGGCCTCTCGGTGAAAGCTATCGTCGTTTGGAACGCGACCAGTTCGTCGCCTCTCACTTCTTCCTCCTGCATGCTTGGTATCGGAGTGGTGATTGCTGCTGTAGGCGCTGACATCGCCGGTCGGTGGGGCGTGGTTGCTAGCATCGTCTTCATTTTTCGGCACTCGGCCTTAACGTGTCCCCCGGCGCCACAGAAGTTGCAATAGTCGTCAATGTACACTGCCCGAGGGCACCACGCTGAGAAATGGGTCATCTCGCCGCAAAACTCACAGGGCACACGCGGCTTTGGGGAAGGTGGTCTCCAGAGAGAGGGCCTCCTCGGTAGCCCATCCCCTTGTGCAGGACTCCGCGGCGGTGTTCGGTTTCCCCCGGTGCTGTTGCGATTCGGGCACCTGGCCGCGAAATGTCCCACCTCTCCACATCCATAACACTTCCTGGGCTCCTGGTTGAGTATCCCAGCCACGTCCCACTTCAGTTCGGGCTCGCGGTCCTCCCGGTCGGTCTCCTCCCACTCCTCAGCCTTCTCGACCGCCTCCTCCAGGGTCTCTATCGGTCCTCCCCTTAGGAATAGACTTATTTCCTTATCCACCCCTCGGATGAATGCTCGCAGGGTTTTCTGCCGAATCCATTCCGGCCGTCGTGCCAGAGGAAGGTTCTCCTCTGCTTCCACAGCGCACGTCGCCAGAGCTGTCAGTCGTTCGGCGTACCTCCGCAGGGGTTCTCCAGTCTGTCTCTTCGTTGTCCACAGCTTGATGTTGGCCTGCTCAGGGTTTTCCTTCCCATACCACCGGAGGATCCGAGCCTTTAAACGGTCGTAGGGCTGTTCGCCCGTCGCTTCTGAAAAGAACCGTTTGACTCCCCCCTTTAGTCGCGCTCTCAGGAATTGTACTTTCTGCGCCTGTGTCAGGGTGGTGGTGGCCTGTTCCACTTCTGAGAAAAATTGTTGTGCCGAAATACATCCGACCTCATCGGGATTCCACACATCCACCTCCATGAACAGTGACCTCGGAAGTCCGGCACCCTGTCCTTCGGGTTTTGGGACCCCCCTCTGTGAGGCGAAGAAATCTCCCATCTGCGCCATTGCGGTGGTTACCGCCTCCATCATTTCAAAGGAGACTGTCGCAGCATCTCCTCCTTCGGCCATGGTAGTCGGTTGTGATGTTTGTAGGGTACGAAATAGGTATGCAAAAAAAAATGGAGCGAAAAGAGTATTTCACTTTTTGTCACTGGTTGGTCTTTTATTCGTTAAGGAACGTAATTGCGCGAGAACAGGTGTTTCGCTAGCGTTCACGGACCCGGAACAGTGGTTCCGAACCGATAACAGAACGTTGGGTGGCTGTTCCGATCCAGGAACAAGTTTCTGTACCTGTTCGAGTTTCGGTAACAGTTGTTTCGAACCGTTCCCTTGACTCGGGAACAACAGTTCTCGGAACGTGTTAACGTTCCGAAACCCATTGATTCGAAACTCCTTGGTTCGGATCGCTGACCCGAAACCTGGTGACCCGCCCGAGAGTAGTTCTGGCACGGTATGTGTTCCGAACCCTCAGAACCAACGAGAAGTCGATCTGGATCGTCCGAACAATGAGGACCCGGAACGCGACGGTTCGCCCGAAACTTTCACGGGAGAACGCCGCTGGGACAACCTGATATCTCGCTAGCTCGCTCACACTCCTGTTCCTCTGCTCACAAGTGGTTTTATGTCTACGGCCGTATTCCTTGTTTTTACAGAAAAACAACGTCCTACGCTCGTATTTTCTTTTCAATGCACAATAGTCAATATTTATGGCAATAAAATTGCATCAACAATGTTCCTACACCAATTCTGATCACTCTCCTGGGCGTTTTTGTACTAGTCGAGCGCAAGGTGAACTGAAGGTTCGTGATGGTCGGAACTCATCAAAAATCACACCGCGTGCCACCAAATTGTAATGGTGTGTTTTCCTAGTGGAGGCCGACTTAATTAGGAGTTGAAGACTCACCAAAACAATACCTTGCGCTTACGATCTAGTAATAGTTCAGGGCACTTACTGTTTTTCGTGGTTCACCGGAATCGGTTGGTAGCAGTGGCGTTGGTAGCGTTGACTAGGTTTCCCTCTTGGGATAACCGAAAAATGTTACCTTCGTCTGAGTTATTCTGGTAAGTATGATTCTTTATTATTCTTGTATATTGTGTATAATTTGCTTTAATTCAATTTTAACTCTTTTTCTTGTTTCAGGTACTATGTGACTCAGCGAATGCAGGTAAGTGAATTTAAGTTACGTTATTTTCCAGGTGATTCTGCTTCTACTTCGATTAAGGTAAGTGTTTTCAGGTAAGTATTAAATTGAATTACTTTACTTTTGATTCTAATACGCTCCAGGAAAATGCTCAGGTAAGTATTCAATAATGGAACACCAATTTTAGAACAAAGGATAGAAAGTCTCTATTTGAATGAAAACAGACTTCAAAATATCAATAAAGTGGTAGAAACAAACAAATGACTTTAAAATCAAGTTACTAAATAAGAATGGTAAGTATTCTGGTCGGAGGTTCCTGATGGGACTAACCTCAAAGTGACCACGTGGAAATGTTCCGAAACATGAACATGAGATAACAAACGGAACGTCCTTTGGACAACGAGAACAAAAGAAACACCTAGAACCTAGGAGGAACAATATCAAAATTTGTACAAAATGACTTCTAAATTTTACCGTGATGGACTAGTTGAGAGAGAGAGTTCGTTGGATGGTCCTTGGGATCGCGGGGGGGGGGGGTCTTCCAGAATCGTCGTCAGAGTACTTCGGGAGGGCGAAATCGTGCACCGTAAGTCTCTAGCTATTTCGATGAAACTGCTTCCAATAAATCAAAAGTTCTTGGCTCTAAATTCACTGACTTGACTGTAAAACTGGTTAACTTTCCTTACTACTGTGTCACCGGGCCTTGACTCGCCTCGAGACATTAACTGATGTGTGTGGGCTGTAATACAACAAAAGGGTGAGAGGTGCGAAGCTCCGTTCAAACACGACTGACGCCCCAAGATGGCGCAGCCCCGGTCGCTTCCCCCGTCACGTGACCACCCCACTCTCCTCTATTCCGCAGTACGGGCCCGTCAGGTGCTGCTTCCTGTCGGCGCACTCACAAGTTCCACCTCCATGCCCTCCTCCTCGTATGGAAGGCTCTTCCTTATTCTTAGCCTCGGGATCCCAGCTGGCGGCGCGGACACAGGTCTTTGTGACGACCCGTCACATTATCCTATGGGATGTTCCGTGGCATGCAAACATTATGGCATGCTAAGCAATAATATTGCTTAGGGATACATAGGATACATATTATGTATCCTCGTTCATTTCATTTCCAGGGGGGGGGGGAGTTTCCCACCACTCCAATCACTCCTAATCACTGTCATCAAAAGCTTCATAACCAATAGTAATTTTACTCCATAGTTTCATTCCATACAGCTTTTATTTAATCCTACCCCATTCACCCTCTCAGTCATCACAATCAATTTCTTAATTTATTGCATCCTACCTACGCTTTCTTTCGTGGTAACCGCAATCCTTCCATCTGTAATAAATCTGTACCTCAGAGGTCAACTATCGTATGTCCAAAATTCTCGTTTTCGAGGTTTTTGTTTTGTATGTGCATTCTTTCTATTGTATTTTGTATTCTATTGTATTGGTAGGCATAAATAGATTCTACAGAATTAATTTGAGCATGATAAAGTCATCAGAATGGGCCATAGGGATCAAAATAGGTGTGCCCACAACTTCTTTTGGCTCTGCTGTAAAATCGCCAGAATGTCACTTACGATAATCGACCTCTGAGGTACAGAAATGTGTTTGACAATATCTATAACTCTCCTTTTCCATAAACTTTGTGACCGGCATAGCTGCGGTCTGGTCTATTAATCTACAAAGGTGAAGAAGAAGAAGCCGCCATTACAGTTTTGACTTCAATGTTTCAAGTTTAGTTCTGTTTTATTCGCATTTCTACGTTCGAGATTTCCCAACTTTCCTCGTTCTCGTCTGTACAACTTCTGGCCGTTAACTCTTCCCACGTTTATCGGTAAGCCGTACATTTCTTAATTCAAGGATTAACTTGATGATTTCGGTGAGTCTTGCGTTCTAACTCCTCGGGGTTTGACGTGTTTTGTTCGGTAACAACTTTCTTGTAAGTAACAACTGAGCAAGTATTTTACTGTTGTAAAAGGGTTCATTCATGCCATGAGTACATACGTTACCCACTACGTTTATCTAGGTATTACATTTTCTGGTTCAGCTTGCTGCCATGAAGAGATCAGAGAACTGTGCGGTGAGTGGATGTGTCTCCAGTTTGGTGGCACGAGCTGCCAACTACTATCCGTTCCCTACAGAAGCTGAGGCGAAGAGAAGGAAACTGTGGCTCGACGCCGTTGGGAAGAAGACGGTCTCCGCTAACGCAAAAATGTGCAGTTTCCACTTCATAACAGGTTCATTATTATTATTATTCCGTAATAAAAATAATGTATGTAAGGAGGAATATTTCTCCG
The DNA here is from genome assembly GCA_009739505.2 of Apolygus lucorum. Taxonomy (NCBI): domain Eukaryota; kingdom Metazoa; phylum Arthropoda; class Insecta; order Hemiptera; family Miridae; genus Apolygus; species Apolygus lucorum. Next base: position 34,916,086 of record CM019168.2, on the reverse strand, counting down.
TTTTGCTCTGTTTCTGCTTAGAGGAGGTTCTGAGCGCTAACCTATAAGCTGTTCAAGACTTTCAGAGAGTTTGCAAACGCGGACTCCCCACTCTCTTGCATGAAGAGCTATGGTGGTACCGCCTAGCTGATAGGTTTGTTGCAGCGCAAAAAGTTCACGAACCAGTAGAGTGTGGGAACCCAAGAAAGTTGAATGAGTTCATGAACTATTTGGGGTTAAGGAACCTGCGCGCTGGAACATTGTAGTAGTTAAGATGGAACTCGATAGAGTGTGCGGATCTTGGTTTACAAGAAACCTTTAATAACCTCTTCTCATCTCAAATACCCTGCTCCTCAACTCTGACCACTTCACTTAATAGGTATTTTCCAACCACCTTGTTCGGAACAAGTTCAGAACACGGCAGTCCCGCCCATGCGCGACTAGAACTAGTTCCGAACAAGTTCGGAGCAGCTACCGGTTGGAATACGAATTTTAGTAGTATCCAAAAATCTAATAAAAGGTTTGCACTTTCAAGTTCGCTAAATACTAAAAACTAACAACCTCTTTACAAACTCATACCTCAACTAGGTGCATGTACCTATATGTAGTAAAAAACCTATAAATAAGTAGTTAGGTGTAAATAATGGTTATTAGTTAATGTTGTCATCTACTAGTTCTAAAATATAGTTACCAACAAGTATTATTATTTTTTTACAATATTTTCCAACAAGTAATTAAAACAATCTTATTTATATTTATTTAGCATAAAATCTGTGACACTTACCTGTTTCTGAGGGCTGATGTGCCCGTATTTCCCAGCGGACGAATTATAGTAGTGGCTTCTCTCAAATCTTTGAGAAATCTGATGAGCCACGGTACTGCTCACTCGGAAGTGGCTGACAAAATCTGTCTCGTCATAAAAGGGAACGGTTTCTTCAAAAAACACTGAATTTTTGGCCCAAACTCTATCGACAAAACCAGCCAAATCCTCTTCGAAACCATCAGATGAGCTCTCTTCATCTGAACTGCTGCTCGAGCTTGAGCCAAATATCATTGCCATGACTGAGGTGATGCAAATTATAAAATAAAATGCAAGATGCAAAATAAAAAATGAAAATAATAAAAAGCAAATAAAAGAATGCAAATAATAAATGAAGAGATGTAAAATAAAAAATGAAAATAATAAAGTCAAATAATAAAATGCAAATAACAAATGAAAGGATGAAAATTAAAAAAATGGAAACAATGAAAACTTTTTTTAATTTAAAAGCAAAAGGAGAGAAGTTGACGGTAAACAGTTGAAATCACGAATGAGGCAGGTTATTTATTGAAGAAGGTTACATTCCGGGACTACCTACTCCGCCTGGAGTTCGGTGCAGGTTGGGGCTGTACCGAACAAGTTCGGAGCAAGTCCCCGAGGAGGTTGGAACACAGAACAAGTTGCTCCGAGCAAGTCCAGAGTTCGGTTGGAACGAGCTCTCTCGGCATTCTCCTCTAGTGCGCATGCACAACTGTTCAGAACCTGCTCCGAACAGTTGGTTGGAAAAGACCTAATACTAAAGTTCTTGGTTTAATTTGATAATTTAACATCACCTGCGTTGATGATTTGGTCGAGGTTGAGGAAATAGGTCGAAAATCGTTTGTATAGGGAGAGGTAATCACATGGGTTGGAATTTAGTGTCTAACGTTATGAGGGTTTGGCTTCTAGTTTGTCCCCGAAAATGGCATAGAGGGATTATCAACTCTGAATTTGGCATATTCCACTGAAAGAGGAAGACCCACCTCATTGGCACCTTGAGACCTTTAAGTTACATAACTAACCTTAAAGGTTCGTTCTGAGAAGCAGTTCTGAAAGGTTTGGGGGAGTCCAGGCGCCTCTATCCCCTCCCCTTTTCAGTTCAGGTTTGGTTCTGAACTGGTTCAGGACTGCTTCTCGAAGAGAACATAAGGTGGTCTCGGTCTGTCGCCTTTCATTCCTCATTTTGGGTTAGTATTTCTCTCGAGAACTAGCGCTCAAAGTTAAAAATTGTGCACCTAAATTTGAAATGTTCAAGGATTTTCGAATTTCAAAAACAATAATTGCCAGCAAAAAGTGGAAAACCCCGTTTACTCACCATTGGTCTGTTCGGAGAGGCAGTCCTGAACGGTTTTGAGGGGTTTGGAGGAGTCCAGGCGCCTCTATCCCCTCCCCTTTTCAGTTCGGGTTTGGTTCTGAACTGGTTCAGGACTGCTTCTCGAAGAGAACACAAGGTGGTCTCAGTCTGTCGCCTTTCATTCCTCATTTCGGGTTAGTATTTCTCTCGAGAACTAGCGCTCAAAGTTGAAAAATGTGCACCTAAATTTGAAATGTTCAAGGATTTTCGAAATTCAAAAACAATGATTGCCAGCAAAAAGTGGGAAAACCCGTTTACTCACCATTGGTCTGTTCAAAAAGGCAGTCCTGAACGGTTTTGAGGGGTTTGGAGGAGTCCAGGCGCCTCTATCCCCTCCCCTTTTCAGTTCGGGGTTGGTTCTGAACTGGTTCAGGACTGCTTCTCCGAAGAGAACATAAGGTGGTCTCAGTCTGTCGCCTTTCATTCCTCATTTCGGGTTAGTATTTCTCTCGAGAACTAGCGCTCAGAGTTAAAAAATGTGTACCTAAATTTGAAATGTTCAAGGATTTTCGAAATTCAAAAACAATAATTGCCAGCAAAAAGTGGGAAAACCCGTTTACTCACCATTGGTCTGGACTGCCTCTCCGAACAGACCCTAACTGAATTTCCCACTTTTCGCCACTTGAGTATGACTTTTTATCGACTTGAGATATCGTTCAATTTTTAGAAACGAATGAAACCACCCAGACAATAAAAAATAGTTGAATGTGCGTTTATTGTGAAAAGAATACCTAAAATAAAATTACCCATCAATTTTGAGGGGGCGTTAATATTTTTTCTTGGTCGATTCCAGAGGTTCAGAATTGAAAATAATAAACCAAAACCGCCAAAGTCATTCTTCTAGACCTATTGATGGCATTTTTGTTGTTTTTCATTCGATGACAAAAGCCTCTCCCGACCAGCTCGACCAAAATACATTTATCTGTTGAGTTGAAATTGGGGGCCCGCTTCTTCTTTATATCCATCGGTAATCATTTAAATATATCGATTTATCGATATATTTGCATCGATATAGAGATCCGATATTATCGGTCAATATCGATATATTGATCGATATATCGCGACTTGTTTTCAACAAGTAAAAATTAAATATTGAAATGAATGGATGAGAATAAGTAGTTTCTAATAAGTAATGGATAAGTAATTTTATTCCAAATTTTGTAGGTACCTACGTGATGGGTAGATTTCAGACTGTTGACTTCAGCTCAGACATGATTGTGTACATAGTTTACACCTACAGTGGCTCTCAAGGCTCAATTACTTGACTTGAGCCAAAATTGATGGAGGCTCGTCTAGATTAGAACTACCTACTATACGAAGTGAAGCAGGTTTTCACAAAAATTATTCTCAACTTTGAAGGATCATGATTGTCTACAGTATACCTACCCCTGTCAATTTAAAAATTAATTCAAAATTTCAGTGACATTTTCGCACTTTTTTTTCGTTTTTAAACTATGCATTTCGATAATTCACATCCAGTAACTTTTGAAAGTAGGTTAATACTAATAGGTTAATAAGTCTTATTTCACCCGGTTTTAACATGTTTAATGTTTTAGGGCTGGGGGTTGTTCTGTGAATTCCGACACGCAAATCTGCAACGTTTTTTTTCTTAGTTACCACGGACCGATTTCTTAGTTACCACGTTATATCGGCTCCATTTGGGGTCTAGTTGTACCAAGATGGTCACTGATCAGCTGAGTGAGCTCCAAGGCCATTTTCTCTCCTGTTGAACGCAGGAAGCTGAAATTTGAGAAGCAGGGTCAATGGAGAATGCTGAAGGCGCCTGAGTGGTCACTGATCAGCTGAGTGATCGGCAATCTAATTTCTCCCTTGCGAGGGAAAAACATTAAACATGATTTAATGTTTTTCCCTCGCAAGGGAGAAATTGAACAGAGAGTTTTCTTTTGAAGAGGATGGGAAGTGTTTTTCCAAATAGATCTACCAATATGACGAATAAGTATATCGATATATTTCTTCCATAATGATGTTAGAAACATTTCAATTCACCTACCTACTTACTTCTTCAATTTCTTCCAAAGTACATCTTCCGATATGTCGATAAATGTCTTCCTAAATTAATTTTTGATATTTTTAAAACGTTTTAATTCACCTACCTACTTCAACACGTTTTTCGAAGTCAATCTTCCGATATATCGAAATATCGATATATTTTCTCCGATATATCGTAGGTATCGATATCTCATTGACGATATATCATTTGACCTGTATATCGATATATTTCATTCGGTATGCCATCCCTAGCGGCAGTGTTTCACTAGGATTCATCTTGGAATGTTTTGGAGTCTGAAAAATAACTGGAGTATTGAGCTCGTAGCAGCTCAAAGTGATGATGCGCAAATACTAATAATAGTAGGTAGTAAAAAGAGCCAGCAAAGCAAAACGTAGGAATTGATATGAACCGGAAAACTCAAAAAACCACAGAAATGAGCAAAATCAATCATAGGAATTCGAAAAATTCAAAAAACTGACTGATAATGTTGTACTTTGGCGGAAATCTACTGATAACAGCACAGGAGGGGTTGTTGTGCTACGTTTCTACTGTCCCAATGCCTACGTCACGATTCATCCTGTTTGACAATAGAGTATTTTTGTACTTCCCGTGTTGCCAAAACGCAAAACGTGAAAAAGAGCAGCTAGCGCGAGCACTCGTAGATGCTAACTTTCCACGTCATTTTTTTCAGACCTCCTCCGTGAAATCGTGAAAAATTAACTCCTGTGGTGACGTTAACGTGACGCTTATTTATTAAGTTGGCAAGTTTACTTTGTTGGGTGTTTACTCCTTGTCTATTTCAAATTTTGTTCCCCTTTTAGATAGGATATTTTTTGTTTTTGATATTCCTAGTATCATGATGGAAGTGGTGGATGAGCTGAGTGTTGTGATGGAGCTTATGGCAGAGTGCATTGTACTGAGTATTAAGTACTGAGGAGGAACTTGAGCACGTATTCAATGTTTATTTTAGGTCTCTGCTAGAGAAAAAGCAAAAAAAAAATTTCAGAAATTATACGTTCGGGCGTTTTCATGTGAGGACCATGGCAAAAAAGGAAGTTTCAACTTTCGTTTCAAACACCAGGATATACCAAAACTGACTTGAGGATTTAACATAACCACTTGGACAATCTAGTATTCCCTTACAGATCAAAATTTCCGATTTTTTCATCATTCAATTCAATTCAATTAATGTTTTTTGATTTCTTTTAAATATCATAAGAAATACATAATATATTATGAATATTATTTTTCTTTTTTAAACATTTATTATTTATTTTTACTGCATATCAGTAATACCAGTAAAATATAGAAATGTACCAGTAAAATAAAGAAGTATAGTAGTACCTACAAACTGATGTAAAAACTATAGGAGAAAAATGGGAATCCACAGTAAATGAAACAATAATGAGAATTGAATTGAAATAATTTCAAAATTAATGACGAAGTGGGTAGGTAGTGTTACAAACAAATCTTTTCAGTTCAATCTTCAATATTACGTTGTGATATGATAGCTGTTTTCTGCCTTGAGTAGTCCATGGAAGAAGAAAAACAACTCCATCTACGCTGAGTTTATCCTCACGTAGCACACCCTCGCGTAGACAACCGATTTTTTCAAACGCCAAAAGTTGGCTTTTGGCGTCAAGGAACTTTTCGCGTGTGGGAGTAGACACGTGTGAAACGAAACGGCAAGTACAGAAATACTCTATTAAATCTAAACTTCGTTATCTCTAACGAAGTTCAACGATGATTTGGGTTGGTGAAAGAAGCCCACCATCTTGCCGGGTTTATTCTTTCTCTTGAGATTAACTATAAACGCGTTCAGCTAAATTCCGTTAGAACAATTTTTGGTGAAAATGGGCCTTAAAGGCGTATTATTACGGTCCAATTATTATGACGGTCTGTTACTGGTAATCTTAATCTACCATAATTAATGTAGTGTTTTAAACATTTACTTACTTTTTGATAATAATGTTGATTTCAGGTGCACCTTCGAATTCTGATGACCACCCAGATTACGTGCCAACTCTTCATATGCGCTCTTACAGAAATGTCGACGGAAAAGGTAATTTCTTCGATGCTTATTCATTTGGCTCGATGTCATTCTGAATTTTTGACTCACGTTGGTGTGTAGTATAAAATGCTGATAGAAAGTATAGCAGACTCGAAGGCTTTATTTACCTACAGTACTAAGAATAAATTACGGAGTTCAAGACTATGCGGTATCCATAGAGGAGGTGGCAACTCCCGCTAGGCACTAGGGATGGGCGATAGTCGATAGTTCAGCACTATCGATAGGTCGATACTATCGATAGTGTCTTTCCCTATTTAGTACCTACATGTCCGATATAGAATTTAATGTAATTGAATGGGGAATTTGCCTCACATTTTTTTTTTCGAATGAGGGTTTATTTTTATGGAATAAAACCATAGTGAGCTGCTCGAAAACGCATCCAAAAAATTTAGAGAATTTAAGGAAGATGGAAATTTTAAATGTGGTGGCAATGTGTAAGAGGCAGCCATGTTTGAAACGTAATGGATATTCTACCAATCTGACTTCAAAGGAGGTTCTGTGGCGCTTACCACAGAAGCGGAACATACACGAACTTTTAGCTTACAAGTAGTGCGCACAAGAGTGCGCCGTGAACTGGCAGGAAGAACTCAAGACACAAAGGTGACCAAAAGAAACAATATTACTCACTTTTTTACAATACGATTCTACCTACTAGTTTATCAAGCATTATTAGTCTTCATCTTCTCTTATTTAGTTTCAAGATTTGAATCACTTTATTCGAGTAGCCATTTCACTGGATCGTTTTGTGTGGCGGTGCTAGAACTCTGTTGTCGGAGTTGTTTTCGCGTCTTTTTTTTTTTTTTGTATGACATCAACAATATTCCTCGATTTTCGCGGTGTTTTGTAACAGAGGCTTCACTTGTTTAGGCATTTTCTCCTACGGTAATTTTTTCCCCTTGGTTATTCCTAGTGTTAAACGTTATTCTAGGGCCCTATTATAAGATTTGACTTGAAATTCCAGAATCTAAAATTGAGGCAAATTCCCCATTGAATTATCTATTACTTGCAGGATTCGGTATATTCATAAGATTACCCAAAGATTTCAAACAAAAAACTAATTTATTTAAAATATATAAAAATAATTTGTTTAGCATTGCTCCTTGATTCACATATTGCCAGTAGAGAGATAGGGAGAGAGAAGGTAAGAGGTAAATTCGATACCACGAATTTCGTGTCTGCACAAGTGGTGAATATGTACCATAATATATGAAATATACGTATGAATATGTAATAAAATACTGTCGCAAGCCTCAACTTCGAGAATACTGGTGAATTGAGGTGTTCTTTCACATGGAATTGCCGGAGTTGAGACTGCACCGCTTGTCTCAGTATTATCACAGCTCTCCAAATGCTGAGATTTTAAATTACGAAAAAAGTAAAAATCTATCGATAGTACGATCGATAGTCAAGAAATATCGATAGTAACTATCGACTATCGCCCATCCCTACTAGGCACGCTGGTGGTAGTTTCTTGTACGTCCAATAGAGTGCTCTAATTAAAATTGCCTTGTAGAAATCACATCAACTTTTTACGAGTGCCAACTTTTTAAATTTTGGCTTCCGAGTCTACCAAGGTAGCGGGAGCTTTGTTTTCACTTTTCAAGGTTGAAGAAAAAAGTTCTCCAAAATAAAAATTTTCACTCGCGTTTTGCGTTTTATACCTTTTTTTAACAATTTTGGTTTCGTGTCTTAGCGTCTGTCCAGAAATCCTTGTAACGAGCGTAACTATACGAAGTTATTGTCCGATTTCAATGAAATTTTCAGGGAGTGTGCGGATTGGCGTGTAGATGGTCCCCTATGAAAATCATCATCCCTCGACTGATATAAGCGACTGAGCATGCACAAACGTGAACTCCTTGTAACAGCCATAATTTCTACATTTTTCCATCCGATTTCAAAGAAATGTTCATGGATCATCTATACAATAAGAGAGAGAGAAAACACTTAATTGAACATTGTAGAAGGAATGAAGCTATGTATCACACCCACTTGGCAGACGTTTTCTGTTGGTGGGCGAAACGGCTCTGGGTTTTTTGGGTCCTTTTTGTAATAGAAGAAGGAGTCTTTTTGACAATCTCATCACACAGATATTTACTCTGTGATAGATAACTTTCAACATTTAAAATGCTGACACTCGAAAAAATTTGATGTAATCTCCAAGGTAATTTTAATCAGAGCACTCTAATTTGGACTGACATTAAAATATTTACTCTCAGGTCATTGTTTCCTGCCGAATGACTCCGAATTATATACTATACAGACTATACACTCTTGACGATTACGTTAATGTAATGAAGACTTGCAGAAAAAAAAACAAATTTTTAGTAAACAAGATCGAGAAGAAAGAAGTCTTTCTGTCTGCCTGTCGTCATCGAAGGATAGGTACGGTTTAGAAGTCATGGAAGAGCCAGAGGAGCAAAACGTTTCCTATCTGAGTTCCAGAAAGTTGTACGTTTATGTTTCTTTCTTAAATGAGGAATTTCACCGAATTCTCTTTGCATTTTTCCTGAATGGTTAATGGTGTGGGATAGATGAAAATCGGGCTGATTTCGGAAAATAAGTCTCCTGTTGTTTTTGGGAGACAGTCAAAATTTTTAATTTCAAAACTAACCGGGAAAACAGACGTCCAGCGGGAACGCTCGCTGATGGGCTGTTCGGATCGCCGTCTCCTCCCAGTGTTGCCCATTGGGACGACGAAATCGTGTTTTCTAAGAGAAAAGTTATCAAACAAAAACAGAGGAAACCTAATTTTCCCCATCTCGCTTTTTCTATTTTTTTCTTCAGTTTTTCGATTTCGAACTTTACTGTTTCATGAAATTTTGCATCTGGGGACTATAGATTTCTCGATCTCAGCGCTTCAAGCGGCCATGAATGAACTATTCCAGGATGACGTCATTTTCCCGGTTTTTTTTAACATTCGTATTTTCTACACTGTTTTGTTTATTCGTAAATTAGGAAGTACGGGCTGAAAGTTTGCCTTAGGGGGTTTTTAGAGGTGCTGAATCCGATTTCGGGGTCAAAAATAGGAAATTCCGACATGGTGAAATTCCTCATTACAATTCTATGATTTTCAATAAAAAAACATTAAAGAGATTACGATGTCATTAATTCGGCAATCATAATCTCCATGCAGGAGGGGAAAGAAGAGCCTCTTTTATCGCTCAAATGGTTATTGCATAAATGGACCACTCTATAAAATCAGTTATGCAATAACCAATTCTGCAATGCAATTCTGCAATGCAATAATCAATGTTAAGGACTCAAAATTTCATTGGAGAGGATTTAATTTTGATTTTTCAAGGAAAACAGACCGTACTGGTTCTATACAAATAAAAAAGTGCAGTAAAATAGCACTATGTAAAGTGGAGGCAGCATTTTAGGAAAATATGCGTTTCCCAAAATCAGCTTTTTTTTAACTTGGATGGTTATTGCTTAACACGGTCCATTTATTCATTGTTAAACCGAGAACTAAGCCCTATGTATCAACTCAACTAATAAATCTGAGCTCAGTAACTACATACCGAGCATACATTTGTTAGTCAATACAAAACCAGTGTCTTGATTATTTGGTAACCCTACTAGGGGCTCCAATTACGATCAGCCATAATTATTTATCGACTTAATGTGTTGTTTGCCCATTTCAGATGCCAATGAACTGAACCATCTTCTGAAATCCACTAACTCCAAGATATATCGCGATTACAAACACAAGGACGGGGTAACTATATTTGTTCGTTATTTTTCCCATTATTTGAAAATAATGTCTTTGGTGGAGCTGTTTAGGGGACCACTCCACCCAAAAGAAGTTTCTTTTTTTATATAATTGTATTTCAAAGTACATAATACTAGGAACATACTGTACACATTTCAGAATTTGTTGTTAACTGTAATTCGTACTTACAAACCACTAAAGTTAGTAACAAGAAACACGCAAATGATAATTTTGATAAACCTAACAGACACCTCGCTGTTGTTGCTGATTGTGAGCTCGATATTTATTGTTAGTCTTAGGTAACTTCGACAGACAGAAACGAGTGGTACAGGCAGACATGAATAACACTAGATTACAAAATTTAGGGGTGGTCTGGCTGCCTCGTTCTTTCACTACTTTTCTTAAGGTATTTGGTGCGCTGAAACCGAATCTGACGTCAGTTTTTTTTGTTTACGTCGGATTTTCAAGATATAGCTAGTTTTAAGATTTTTCTAGTTCTCACTTTTCTTCATTTTTTAGTGAAAACTCATCTTGCTCAAATCTCTTCAAAAAGTACTCAGACTTATAGGAAATTTCATGTAGAATCCGAATATGTACTTAGTTTTTAAGTAAAACTGTGTTAAACCCCCTATTTTTCACAAAACGTATAAAAAAAACCGGTTCTCAACGTTTTTTCTTCGGGTTTTCCCTTACATTTTGCCACTTGAAAAAAAATTAAGGCTAAAAAAAATTTTCTCGGGCCTTTACTTTGTAGGGGGGATACCCGAGAGGAGAATGAGACCAATCGCAGCCTCCTAAACCCATTAATATCGAAGGAATGAGCTTTTTCATGGCACTGAGATGAAAATTCACAAAAACCGTTAATTAGTTTTTCGAGATAAGTATGTGCGTTCCTAAATCTGTTTTCCTCAAATGGATTTTCCTTTCTTCTACATTTTTTATGCTCGTCACCTATTAAGAGTAAGATCGGAAATAGGTACTCAAAGGGGGAGTAAATCATAATTGGGAAACTCTTGTTTTGTTAAGTGATTTTAATTCAGTTTTACAAACGAAACACAATAAACTGCAGAAAAGTTGACGGTGTAAATCTGTTTCATGAAGGCTCAGATGAATCAAAAGTTGGTAAAATGTTTGGTTATTCCTCCACCTCAGAGGTTCCACCATGATATAAAACCATGGAAGAACGGTACAAAGGGTATTGGGAAGTTCACATGATGGCGGACTATTGTTGGACCTTAAAAAGAGATTTACCTCAGGCGGCGAAGTTTTCTCTACATAGATGCCGGCGATGAAACCTCTGAGGTGGAGGAATAACCAAACATTATACCAACTTTTGATTCATCTGAGCCTTCATGAAACAGATTTACACCGTTAATTTTTCTGCAGTTTATTGTGTTTCGTTTGTAAAACTGAATTAAAATCACTTAACAAAACAAGAGTTTCCCAATTATGATTTACTCCCCCTTTGAGTACCTATTTCCGATCTTACTCTTAATAGGTGACGAGCATAAAAAATGTAGAAGAAAGGAAAATCCATTTGAGGAAAACAGATTTAGGAACGCACATACTTATCTCGAAAAATTAACTAACGGTTTTTGTGAATTTTCATCTCAGTGCCATGAAAAAGCTCATTCCTTCTACATTAATGGGTTTAGGAGGCTGCGATTGGTCTCATTCTCCTCTGGGGTGTCCCCCCTACAAAGTAAAGGCCCGAGAAACATTTTTTTAGCCTTAATTTTTTTTCAAGTGGCAAAATGTAAGGGAAAACCCGAAGAAAAAACGTTGAGAACCGGTGTTTTTTGATACGTTTTGTGGAAAATAGGGGGTTTAACACAGTTTTATTTAAAAACTAAGTACATATTCGGATTCTACATGAAATTTCCTATAAGGCTGAGTACTTTTTGAGGAGATTTGAGCAAGATGAGTTTTCACTAAAAAATGAAGAAAAGTGAGGACTAGAAAAATCTTAAAACTAGCTATATCTTGAAAATCCGACATAAACAAAAAAAAAAAACAGACGTCAGATTCGGATTCAGCGCACCAAATACCATAAGAAAAGTGGTGAAAGAACGAGGCAGCCAGACCACCCCTAAATTTTGCAATCTAGTGTAATCACCCTCTGACTGATAGTAGCCACTTCTACAGTTTCCGTCCAATTTCGACGAGATTTTTAGGGATTGTGCGGATTGGAGTGTAGATGAAAATCATCGCCCCTCACTGATAGGTTGATGTTTGATCAATAGATTGATGTTTTGAGATAAACTACCATATTGTTAATTCTTTTTCCCTTCAAAATGCCTTTAAAACCCTGAATTTTGAGAAATTATGGTCACATATACAGGGTGTCTCAAAAGTTGTTCACCCCCCCTGCTAAAATCGTCCAGATAGTGGTAAAAAAATTTTTTTTTTTTGAATCTTCATGATTCTCCCCAAGGATCTCAAATATGACCATTGTGCGCAACGCACACCAACTTCGTTATGTCAAATGAGACCCTCCGTTTTTTATTGCAGATTTGGATTCTACGCAAAATTTCATTTCATTTTTTGGACCCTTCACTTGATTTTTTTGGTTGCGCGCAACCCGTCCCTTGAGCGCGCAAAGTCGCCCGACTACTAAATTGCGCAAATATGGATTCCCGTAAACCCCAAGTGTGGCACATGTTTTTTCATTATTTTTCGACGCTGAATCACGTGGTGGTATCCATTTTTTGAATTTGATTGGAATTTGTGAAATGGCGGTCGAAAATTCGGTTGTTTTTAGCGATAAATCGCTCTTTTTTGAGAAGAGCAGTTCGAGTTTACGCCGAGCGGTTCCTGGATAGGCGCCACCCCAACAGACAGACGATTCTGACGAGCTGAATAATGTTATTTTCTTTCCCTCCTTCTTTCTCAACCAGGCTGGGGACCGGCTACGGCGAAGTTAAAAGAAAAAAATAAATGAAATTTCCTTCGTTAAAAAACGATAAAAAAGCAACGTTAAAGCACCTGCTCGAAATGCAGGCATCCTTGCTGCAAGCAAAGTTAAAAGAAAAAAAAAAAAAAATCAAATTTCCTTCTTTAAAAAACGAGAAAAAAACTTCAAAGCAGCTGCTCAGAAGTTTCAGGATTCCACAATGCTTCAAATCGTTTCTGAACTCTGTATCATAACAGTTTCCGAACTAATTAAAATCGCTTCATAACTCATGAGGACGAGAAAAAGAGCGACTTTTCGCTAAAAACAACCGGCCGCCATTTCAAAAATTCCAATCAAATTCAAAACGCTGCAAATCATTGCTCAAAGGTTTATTATTTTCTGTATAGATCACTGGTTCTCCATCAATAGCACCTATCACCATCTGTATTCTCCCTCGACCTTCCCTCTCAAATTTCAGCTTCCTGCGTTCAATAGGATTGAAAATGGCTTCGGAGCTCACTCAGCTGATCAGTAATCTGAGGAGTGAAGAAGATCTCCTCGAATGCTGGAGACGCCTGGAAGAGCACTTCCATTCAATAGGATTGAAAATGGCTTTGGAGCTCACTCAGCTGAACAGTGATCTGAGGTGTGAAGAAGATCTCCTCGAATGCTGGAGACGCCTGGAAGAGCACTTCCATTCAATAGGATTGAAAATGGCTTCGGAGCTCACTCAGCTGATCAGTAATCTGAGGAGTGAAGAAGATCTCCTCGAATGCTGGAGACGCCTGGAAGAGCACTTCCATTCAATAGGATTGAAAATGGCTTTGGAGCTCACTCAGCTGAACAGTGATCTGAGGTGTGAAGAAGATCTCCTCGAATGCTGGAGACGCCTGGAAGAGCACTTCCATTCAATAGGATTGAAAATGGCTTTGGAGCTCACTCAGCTGATCAGTGATCTGAGGAGTGAAGAAGATCTCCTCGAATGCTGGAGACGCCTGGAAGAGCACTTCCATTCAATAGGATTGAAAATGGCTTTGGAGCTCACTCAGCTGATCAGTGATCTGAAGAGTGAAGAAGATCTCCTCGAATGCTGGAGACGCCTGGAAGAGCACTTCCATTCAATAGGATTGAAAATGGCTTTGGAGCTCACTCAGCTGATCAGTGATCTGAGGAGTGAAGAAGATCTCCTCGAATGCTGGAGACGCCTGGAAGAGCACTTCCATTCAATAGGATTGAAAATGGCTTTGGAGCTCACTCAGCTGATCAGTGATCTGAGGAGTGAAGAAGATCTCCTCGAATGCTGGAGACGCCTGGAAGAGCACTTCCATTCAATAGGATTGAAAATGGCTTTGGAGCTCACTCAGCTGATCAGTGATCTGAAGAGTGAAGAAGATCTCCTCGAATGCTGGAGACGCCTGGAAGAGCACTTCCATTCAATAGGATTGAAAATGGCTTTGGAGCTCACTCAGCTGATCAGTGATCTGAGGAGTGAAGAAGATCTCCTCGAATGCTGGAGACGCCTGGAAGAGCACTTCCATTCAATAGGATTGAAAATGGCCTCGGAGCTCACTCAGCTGATCGGTGATCTGAAGAGTGAAGAAGCCTTTGAGCAATGATTTGCAGCGTTTTTTACCCACCAACTTTTTTTTACCTACCACCTAGGTACTACCTACCACACCATACTGGCTTCACACCTTCACAATCAAGTTTATTAGAAAGAACTAAACGCTTCACACTCGATTGGAAAAATAGAAAGCTTAATATGGAAATTTGATTACTGGTTACGCAGAAGGCGAAAAACTGTAAACAAATCGAAGAAATGAACAGCGATCGCATTTTAGTCCGATAAAATTTGAATGGAGATTAGACCTCTTTTGCGATTCACACTCATGATTCTGTTTTATCGAAGGAAAACCTTCAAGTACTCGTAGGGACCGAACGGTTTGTCCTACAGAGTTCCGGGTGGTCTCAAAATTTTTTTAAAATTCGATACTATTTAAAATTGGTGAAAAAACGATACCTTTATTTCGAGAGTTTTCGAGCTACGGCACTCTTGAAAATTTCAACCCTTAATTTTCACCCCTTAGAAGTGACCTACATCAACCAAAAGCTTCACGGCACAACTAGACCCCAAATGGAGCCCATATACCAAATTTGAACCAAATCGGTCCAGTGTTGCTAAGAAAAGTGCCGCGTACGGCGGACGGACGGAAATTTTTTTATTCGATTTTCGTATTCTACGTACCTTGAAACGTAAAACATCAAATTTTGAGGGGGGGTTAAAATTTTTTTTTTCTTGCTCGATTCCAAAGGCTTATTATTGAAAATAATAAACCAAAATGGATACCACCACGTGATTCAGCGTCGAAAAATAATGAAAAAACATGTGCCACACTTGTGGTTTACGTGAATCCATATTTTGGATCAAGTGAAGGGTCTAAAAAAAAAAAAAAATTTACCACTATCTAGACGATTTTAGCAGGGGGGTGAACAACTTTTGAGACACCCTGTATTTGTATTCTAAATGATTAAGAAAAAGTCGAAAATTAAACCTGGAAAACTCAGGGATTTTTTTTTGCGGGGAATCGCTAGATACCCTGTATTGGTATACAAATTATTTTATTGATGACGGGCGCACATCTATGATTGATGGAGCCTTCGTAAACCTGCTTTGCCTGTGGAGTCTAAACTTCTGCGTCCGCTCTCAACTCAATTCCTCTCTTGTTTCACGATAACGATTTTTGTAATTTATATGACGTATTATTTCCAGCTTGACTCTTCACTCCATGGCTTTGAAAGGAATTTGGTGCCAGAGAAAGTATTGAACGTCGTGAAACTGAAAGACGGGCGTCGCTGTTTCCTCATCAAATGGTGTGTACTCAATTTAATGTAAACGGGATATTCTCGTGGGTAGAAATTTAGTATTTGCTATCTCAAATTTTATTTCAATTAACTGAGGGAAAACCATTGCGCGGAAGGGGGTGCGTGATGGTCATGCGCCTTTCAAACACTTCGGTAACGCGCCTGCAGGTCGATTCTGTAACTCGCTATTTGGTTGACGTTATCGCGTCGGATTCGGTATCCCTCCCGTGCAACGACAGGTCGATAACGACATTGGAATTCTCTAATCGGGCATAGCGAAGTTTGGTCGTTGCATTTCAAAATAACGACGTCGCTATGTGATCCGACAATATTTTGGTCTAGAGCGAGCGAAAGGTAGCAACGCGTGATTTTTAGCCAATGGGAAGACGTATTGATAATAGTTTCCAATTGTTATCACGGGTAGAAGATCACTGCAGTTTGCAAAATGTCGGATTCATATTTTTTGCCGTGGTGAATATACAAAGGAATGACGCGTAAAAACGGAGTTTTTCTCGTGATTCGTGCTTTTGTATCATGGAATAATGATAAATGGAAAGAATTACTTTTCATAAATCGAATTCATCAGTCACGTTGGTAAGAATTTCGTCCGTCCACGATGCTTCGAATAATCAACTGCCTGTCCATCTTATTACAAGGTAAGAATCGTCTTGTTATTTATCGTTTATACATACTCACACATCCATACTTATTGGTACCTTCAACTACTTTGAGTGAGAAGTCCATAGCTAACTGCCTAATTGTGTGCGGTACCGTGAACTGGGGTGATACTGATATGCTGGGGTGATACTGATCAACACGCCTTTTTTCATTTGCATGCGATTGCAGCGCTCCACACAGTCCTAAATTGGAAAGTTAGGTCGTGTTATGTGTTCGTAACAATGTCTTCATTGGGGGGATATCGTTCCCGCCCGATAGTCTAGGTTACCATGGTAGCTGATAAGGAAATGAACAAACCTCAAAATCGGGCCCAGCTGACATTGTGATTGTAACTTCTGTTGTGCCGGTGTTGGGTGTTGTGTGGTGAAGTTCTAGCGAAAAGATTTTGTTTCTACTAGAGGTAAGCATGAAATATCTGCAATTAGTTTGTTTTTTCCGTGTTACTACAGTTGGTTATCTGTTAAAAACAAGAAAAAATCATTTTCAGGGGGTGATAGTGATCACGGCCGAAATGTCCCGAAACTATCAAAAAGTGATTGGCCCATCATTATTTTTAGTAACAAGTGCTTTAAAATAAGTTGTTTCTTGTCAGTTACCAAGCATGTGCCACGAATGGTCTCATTATAATAATAAATACTGAAGAGGATATTACGAGTCTTGAATTTTGGCTTTATTCTGATTTTTGTAAGTAAAGAGTTGGTTTTTATTAGTTTTTCAATAAAAATTGTTCTGAAATGAGTTGTTAGGGGTTTTTGACATTTTCATGTCTTTGCTTTGGCACATAAACTGAAAAATCGTCACGAAAACTAAGCAAGTCTTGCTCACGCGACCAATAAATAAAATAGACTCACTGTGTTGCGTAGAGAACAATCAACTGTTTTGATGCTTGGGTACATGAACTAACAACCTTACTTCACTACCTTGTTGTGTAGTGGTTGACATGAAAATGTCCCAATGTGTTGCAGACTCGTATGCAAGCATTTTCAGAGGTTTGAAGTAAGGATGTACACAAATACCTCACTGATTTCCTTAAAACTTTCCAAGTATTCAAAAATTTCAAAATATGCGTTTTTTTACCTCAGGGTGCTGAAAAACAATTTTTTTTCTTCATAAGTGATCAGTGCCACCCCTTAGACACTCCGAAAGCGTTTTGTTCGATTTTAAATTAGTGATCACTATCACCCCCTATGTGGGGGGTGATACTGATCAATTTAATTATTTTTTTTAATCAGCTTAATTCATCGAAATTTCAAAGTTTGATATAGGATACTGTTCATAAGATGTGGAAGAACATAAACTATTTTTTTCAGATTTTTTTGAATTATTACACTGGTAGTTTTCAAGGAAAAACTGTAGAAATTGATCACTATCACCCCAGTCTACGGTATACATTATTGTTACAGATTCTGGGAAACAAGTACCTAACCCCTACTAACGAAAATTTCGGAGTTCTCGATGTCTTTTCAGAACAAAATAGATGTATTTCACTCTCAAGGGTAAAAAAAACCTAATATCACTTCAAAATTTATGAATCGCTGTTTTACTCATGTAAAGTTTCATGTATGTTATAAGACTGAATGAACATAATATTATTGTATTCAATAAAACGTAAGATTCATGACGTAATTTATTTATCTACCTTCACATTCATATTTCTTTAAGTCAATTTTATGTTACAATTATCATCTACCTCGTCATATTCTCTCCTACCGTCGACGTCGAATACGGATATGAACAATCGTAAATTCGTGGTAAATATTTTCTCAGGTAATAGCAGGTAAGTTGGTATAAAAAAGAGTATCATCACGATTATTTTAGCAAAAAATTATCAAATTTAGGGGTTTTCTTCATTTTAGGAAGTTTTTATGCAGGCACACATTTAATAAAATTGTTAAAAATTCAAATAGAATCTACCTATTTTATAAGCTAACTATTTTAATTTTATGTACTTACCTACCAATTTCCGAAAATGACAGTATAATTATTTTTATCATCATTCAATGTTGATAGTTTTTCAAAAACTCAATTCCATTGAAAATACTATCTTTACTATGATCAACAGAGTACATGAATTTCTATGCGAATTAACAGCTTGAAATAATATAAATACTACGATTTTTGTATAATACAATTGTAGAAAAAAATCAAGTAAGACACAAATTAAAACGGCGAATAAACTGCTCATTATGAGGGTCGGATATTATTTTTTAAATATTCACCAGAAATTATGTACGAATGTATAAATTTTATTCTCAAAATGATTTGATTAACAAAACTAATAACCCACAATACGGAAATGCACACAGCAACTCGGAAACTGAAATATGACTTCGAATAGGTTAGGAATTAAAGAGCGTTTTAAGCTACTTTTGACGTGATAACGTCTTATAAATTGGTTTACCGGGAGACACTTCAAGAAACTGCGTTACGCTCCGCTCACGGAGGGGGTGCAGCTCGGCGCTCCCTAAAGGCGGGCGGCCCCTCCCCTTCCCCGGCGCTCACAAAAGCGGGAGCGCCCCGCCCCCCTTCCCTGGCACTCACTCCCCCCCCCACCCATGGGAAATACCTACTACCTACGGGAAATACCTACTCTGTGCAACTTGACAAAGAATTTTATTTTATCCTTCTTCCTACTATACGAATGAATATTAACATTAAAATTATTTTACCACTCAAAGTCGTTGTCACGTAAAACTTTCGCCCGTATACCGACTTTACAGGCAACAACACAGGGTTTTTTTTTCATAAAGACGGTTGTCGTAATCCTTACCGGGGGGTTTCGAGCCGTCGAGATGGTAACGACACTTTCCGGCCGAAATAGCGACGACTGAGCGACAGTTGTCGCTATTTCGCGTCTGCAGAATCGCGATCGTCGCTATTAATCGTTATTGTTATCATAACGACACTTCGTTGTCGCTATTATCCCATAACGAGTTAGAGAATCGACCTAATGTTCCGATACTCCGGCTTTCGAGTTTTTTTTAATGCATTTTAGATATGTAGCCAGGGATAATATTACTTTTGCGTTATGCCTACCTACGGCTAAAGGTTCTGTACTAAATTTGGCTAAAACATGTTCCATGTTTTATTATTATTCATGTTACATGTCGAGGGGGGGGGGGGGAACTTCCCCACCTGGCGAGACGCAAAGCGCCGAGTTTCTTTTTTCAATTTCTTTTTAATTACAAAATAAGGCATAAGAGGAGGAAGAGACCACGCTGAACACCTAGGATGAAATTAAGGAGACGGACTGTCTTCGAGAATGTTGTTCTCTCTTCACTGAAAATCAGGCTGCGCGCACATGTCCTTGTGGTCTCAAAACTGAAGGGCAAGTGCGCTGTCACTATGAAAAACGTAATTGTGACTTTTCTTTTCCTGATGTTTTTAAAAATTTTAATCGAAAGTAGACCTCATCCTGAGAATTTTGAAACCAGCTTTTTTCTTTTTGGATGAATAGATCTTTTTCTATGATTTTTCAAAGTTTCGAATATTTATGACGTCACTCGCCCCTCCCGCCTGGGCGGGAACCCCCAGTCCACTGTGACGTCATAAACATTCAAAACTTTGAAAAATCATAGATAAAGGTCTTCCCACGCTAGAATGTAGCTGTTGGTGTCAAAATTCTCAGAATGAGGTCTAGTTTAGATTAAAAATAACAAACAGTTTTTCCGACCCATGCGTACACCCCATTGATAATAGGAAAATACAAAATAGCTAAATGAGATTCAAGTACACATGAAATCAGACAATATATTCGTAGAACAAATTTTCAGGGAAAATTGAGGCGTTAGCTGGAAAAAGATGATTCTTCGAGGGATCACGTTTTGAGGAAACGTGGTTTAATATTAAAGATTTTTAACGAGACACAAACAAGTGCAGCTGATGTACAGATCCTCCGATGTGCAGATCCTCTCATGTTTCTTGTCCGAGCGCTTCCATGCTCCCATTTATGCCTGGTTTTGCTGTTCAGCGAAATAGAATTGGTTGTTTTATGAACCAACTAGAAAATTGAGAGGCGTCGTGGTGCAGTCTGCGATCAACTGCAAACCTCCATGGATTGACCGATGAAATAGAAGTTCAGTGGCCTGTTGAACCATACTGGGTTGACCAAGTACCGTCATTCTAAAATAGATTTAAAAAAAACTAGAAGACGGTCTCGCCTTTTTTTTGCATGCTCGATGAAGTGTCAATGCTTGCATTCTCTTCGCAATGTTGCAATGGTAGAAGACAGTCCATAGGAAAGACCTTTAATGTGAGATCGCCGTCAGCAAAATGAAACATATTGTTTAGTAATTCCAGGGGACGTCCCATTGGATAAGCATTAGGTCAATTAATACCAGTTGGTAAGCGAAAAAACTGTTCACTCGATGTAATTTATTAAGTATTAGCTGAAAAGCCTACTAAAAGTAGGCAAAACGATTCCTCCGACTGGTGGAGACCCACTCCCTCCGACTCCTCCCGCCACAACTCCTCCTGTCTCCGATTCCGCCGACTCTCCCGACTCCCAACCCCTCCGTGCATACGTACGTACGTACGGTTGGCGTTTTATATTATTAGATTTTAGGCAAGAAATAGTGATCCTCTCCTCCCCCCCCCCCCTATCAACATTATCCACCATAACATTTCTAGCGGTGTAGGAGCCTCGAATTTGAAGAGCATTTTAAAAACCATGATCTACGACACCCAACATGCGAATTCGAGTCCCCCCCCCCCCCCCAAACATTCCCATCCGAGTTCACCCCAGTAATACTTCGTAAGTTGAACTTTAATCTATTAGTTTTAGTATGCAGTCCGTCGAAGTTCAATTCCGTATTCAAGGTGAAACATTAAAAAATCCACGAAATAGGCGGTTTATGGTGCCCTGGCACCATGGTGGCACCACTATTAGTTCCGTGGCGGTACAGAGAATAATTCATGACAATCCGGAGGTATAATGAGAAATTTTCCTCAATTTCAAAGCTTGGGTACAATTAGTAAGCTGTAAAGGAACCTAAATATTGAAAAATCTGATATTTTGTGAATATTGTCCCCCCACTCGCCCCCTCCCAAGCGAATTTTGATACTCTGGTGAAATAATGAGCAATTTGGAAGATTTCTGAGTCGAACAAATAAGAATCACTCAAATCGGTTGGAAATTGACGCCTGTAGGTCGATTCTCTAACTCGTTATGGGATAATAGCGACAACGAAGTGTCGTTATGATAACAATAACGATTAATAGCGACGATCGCGATTCTGCAGACGCGAAATAGCGACAACTGTCGCTGAGTGGTCGCTATTTCGGCCGAAAAGTGTCGTTACCATCTCGACGGCTCGAAACCCCCCGGTATGGATTACGACAACCGTCTTTATGAAAAAGTAGCTTAAAACGCTCTTTAATTCCTAACCTATTCGAAGTCATATTTCAGTTTCCGAGTTGCTGTGTGCATTTTCGTATTGCGGGTTATTAGTTTTGTTACTTAATCAAATCATTTTGAGAATAAAATGTATACTACATTCGTACATAATTTCTGGTGAATATTTAAAAAATAATATCCGACCCTCATAATGAGCAGTTTATTCGCCGTTTTAATTTGTGTCTTACTAGATTTTTTTTTACAATTGTATTAAACAAAAATCGTAGTATTTATATTATTTCAAGCTGTTAATTCGTATAGAAATAGATTCAATCTATTGATCATAGTAAAGAGAGTATTTTCAATGGAATTGAGTTTTTGACAAACTATCAACAGCATTTTTTATATCAACATTGAATGATGATAAAAATAATTAAGTATACTGTCATTTTCGGAAATTGGTAGGTAAGTACATAAAATTGTAATAATTAGCTTATAAAATTGGTAGATTCTAGTTGAATTTTCAACTATTTTATTAAATGTGTGTCAGCATAAAAACTTCCTAAAATGAAGAAAACCCCTAAAATTGATAATTTTTTGCTAAAAGAATTGTGCTGATAATGCTGTTTTGGTTTATTATTTTCAATAATGAACCTTTGGAATCGACCAACAAAAACAAAATTTTTAACACCCCCTCAAAATTTGATGGATTGGATGGATGGTGATTTTGTAGACGAGTGATCTATATAAAAATAATAAACCGTTGTGTAATAATTTGCAGCGTTTTTATACCAACTTACCTGCTATTACCCGAGAAAATATTTACCACGAATTTACGATTGTTTATATCCGTAATCGACATCGACGGTAGGAGAGAATATGACGAGGTAGATGATAATTGTAACATAAAATTGACTTAAAGAAATATGAATGTGAAGGTAGATAAATAAATTACGTCATGAATCTTACGTTTTATTGAATACAATAATATTATGTTCATTCAGTCTTATAACGTACATGAAACTTTACATGAGTAAAACAGCGATTCATAAATTTTGAAGTGATATTAGGTTTTTTTTACCCTTGAGAGTGAAATACATCTATTTTGTTCTGAAAAGACATCGAGAACTCCGAAATTTTCTTTAGTAGGGGTTAGGTACTTGTTTCCCGGAATCTGTAACAATAATGTATACCGCACACAATTAGGCAGTTAGCTATGGACTTCTCACTCAAAGTAGTTGAAGGTACCAATAAGTATGGATGTGTGAGTATGTATAAACGATAAATAACAAGACGATTCAAGACGATTCTTACCTTGTAGTAAGATGGACAGGCAGTTGATTATTCGAAGCATCGTGGACGGACGAAATTCATACCAACGTGACTGATGAATTCGATTTATGAAAAGTAATTCTTTCCATTTATCATTATTCCATGATACAAAAGCACGAATCACGAGAAAAACTCCGTTTTTACGCGTCATCCCTTTCTATAATCACCACGGCAAAAAAATATGAATCCGACATTTTGCAAACTGCAGTGAATTTCATCTTCCCGTGATAACAATTGGAAACTATTATCAATACGTCTTCCCATTGGCTAAAAATCACGCGTTGCTACCTTTCGCTCGCTCTAGACCGAAATATTGTCGGATCACATAGCGACGTCGTTATTTTGAAATGCAACGACCAAACTTCGCTATGCCCGATTAGAGAATTCCAATGTCGTTATCGACCTGTCGTTGCACGGGAGGGATACCGAATCCGACGCGATAACGTCAACCAAATAGCGAGTTACAGAATCGACCTGCTGGGCAGAGTTTACAAAAGTATGCCCGTAATCGCACGTTTTTTTAGCATTAACCCCGCTTCCCCCCCCCCCCTTAAAAGGGAAAATTCGAAATTCCGGCGACGTAGTGCACAACTAGATAGTTTTCCGCGTCGAACAAAAAAAGAACCACGAAAATCGGTTGAGAACTAAGGCCTGGGCAGAGTACACACAGACATACACACACACTCAGACATTCACCTATGGTTTTATTCGCGGATTTGGATTCAGAATGGTCTAAAACGGATTACTTTGTGGTTATTTTTTTTTTTTTTTTCCTGTTGAGTTTTGTCCTCCTACACCCCAGATCGATCGCATAAGGACGCCCAAGTCTTACTGTGGTTCGTCCTAAAAAGTGCGCCAGAGTGTGAGATCGCTGATCTGAGATGTAGTCGAATTGCAAATCGAAATAAAACTTTGAGTTTATTTTTTCATTTTGATGCTCAATTATTCTAAATGGCACAAAGAAATTCAATAATAGGAATAATTTTTATTCATGAAAGCATTTTTCTAGTAGAAAAAGTTGTGTCTTTATTGGTGGTCGAGTAACAGCCGTACGAGCTGATTTACTCTTCCAACTTTTAATTTTGTTAAAATTACATTTAATAAAGCTTTTCTTGTCTCATTTTTATTAAAATTTTCAGGAAAGATGATCTTTGTCCAGACTTCGTGACTACTGATGATGCCAACCAAAAATGTCCCGATCTGGTAATCAAATTTTACGAGCACTTAATATCATGGGCCGAATAAGGCGACTTTCTCCTTAATTCTCAGTTTATTATTGAATCGATTACTCTTTCTTTTATATGTTTAAGACTGATTTGACTTTGTGACACTGGTGGCATGTGCTCATAAAGATCAGTACCTACCTGTGGATTCGATTTACTAATCGAATTGAGGAATTTCTACATGCCGTCTGTGATACAATTTATTTTAACTTTTTTTTTTTAAACCTTAATACGGCTATTAAAATTATTGTGTTTAATTGTAAATTATCGCATTTTGTTTGTCATTAAACCCAATATTGCTTGATGAGGAGTTCGATACATGTTGATCCACTGCCTAAGGAAGGATGTTGGATTCCAGATGTTAACTATAACATGTTGAGTGGTCGCCATGGATGGAGGGGGTTAAGAATGAGGAATTTCACCGAATTCTGTTCACATTTTTCCTGAATAGTAAATGATGTGGGATGGATGAAAATCGGGCTGATTTCGGAAAATAAGTCTCCTGTTATTTTTGGAAGACAATCAAAATTTATGATTTAAAAAAACGGACCTCTTCAAGGTGAAGTGGAAACGCTCGCTGATTGGCTGTTTGGATCGCCGTCCCCTCCCCTTCTTGCCCGATGAAACGACAAAATTGTTTTATGTAAGAAGAAAGTTATCAAACAAAAACAGAGGAAACCTAATTTTCTCTATCTTGCTTTTGGTTTAATATTTTCAATAATGAACCTTTGGAATCGACCAAGAAAAAATTTTTTTCAACACCCCCTCAAAATTTGATGGTTTACGTTTCAAGGTACGTAGAATCCAAAAATCGAATAAAAATTTGGCCGTCCGTACGCCGTACGCGGCACTTTTGCCACTTAGCATTGACCGATTTTGATGAAATTTGGTATGTAGGCTCCATTTGGGGTCTAGTTGTGCCCCGAAGATTTTGGTTGATGTAGGTCACTTCTAAGGGTTCCAAAATCAATTTTGAAAACGCTCTAACTCAAAAAATTTTGATATAAAGGTATTGTTTTTCCTTCAATTTAAGATTGTATAGAATTTTTTGAGACCACCCGGAGCTCTGTACGACAAACCATTCGCTCACTACGAGAATGAAGTTTGGAAGAATAAAGTTTGGAATGAAGAATAAAGTTTGGAATGAAGAATAAAGTTTGGACGTACGATAAATCAGAAACACGAGTGTGAATCGCAAAATGCGATCGATGTTTGAAAACACGAGTGTGAATAAAGTTTGGAATGAAGAATAAAGTTTGGAATGAAGAATAAAGTTTGGACGTACGAAAAATCAGAAACACGAGTGTGAATCGCAAAATGCGATCGATGTTTTTCTTCATGTTGGATGGTTGGTGGCTTTGCAGACGAGTGATCTATATAGAAAAATAAAAAATAATAAACCATTGTGTAATAATTTGCAGCGTTTTCTATTTTTTTTTTTTTTTTCCATCAGTTTTTCGATTTCTATCTTTACTGGTTTTGTGAAATGTTGCCTCCGAGGACTATACGAAGTGAGATTTCACGATCTCAGCGCTTCAAGCGGCCATATATGAACTATTCCAGGTTCACGTCATCCTCCCGGTTTTTCTAAACGTTCATTTCTTCTACACTGTTCTGTTTATTCGTAAATCAGGAAGTACGGGCTGAAAGCTTGGCATAGGAGGTTTTTCGAGGTGCTGAATCCAATTTTGGGGTCAAAAATAGGAAATTCCGACATGGTGAAATTCCTCATTGTAGTTATTCAACTTGAATAAGGTTTATCCAGAGAAGCAGCCCTGAACCAGAGCCAATACAACTAAAAAGGGGTGGGGATAGAGGAGTCCAGGACTTTAGTTCCAACTCCAGTTGTCCGAACGTTTTTTCCAGGGTTCCCTCCTTCAAAACTGTGCTCTGGCAAAGCATAAAACAAGTCTCGGCAAATAGTACAAGATACTGTCAACAGGTTGTGTTGTAGGCGCCCTCGTGACTACACGAAACGATCCACTCAAATAATGGGATTCAAATATTGAAACTAACTAATATAGAAACTAAATAAGAGAAGATGACGACTAATAATGCTTGATAAACTAATAGTTAGATAAGCTTCTTTTGGTCACTTTTTCATTTGCGTTCTTCTTGCCAGTTTGCAGCACACTCCTGTGTTTGATCTTAGGTTTGTTCCAGCAAGGCGACCGTGGTCGACCGCAGGCGACCGTGGTCGACCGCAGTCGACCGGCGCATGCGCATTACGACTAACCACTGTTCCAGCACGACAATCTGCCCAACTTTGCGGTTGAACCACTCTTCCAGCAACTCGACCGCGGTCGACCATGGTCGACCCAAACCCGACCGCTTTGAGGAGTGCGGTCGCGAGCGGTCAAGATTGGAAACCTCACACTAAAGAAACCTCTACCTTAACCTTCTCATTTCAAAACGAGCTCCGCAGTGGAAGGACCTCCCTAGGTGTTTTGGTTGAGAGTTTATAGTCATCAGAGATAGGTACAGTAGACAGTAGATGTGTTAAGTAATGGATTTTTTTACCCTCCTGTTGGAAAAAATTTTTTCAGAAATGTGTGAAGCTTCAACCCAATGTCCTCAAATTTCTCGCTCTCACAAAGGAAACCTTGAAATCTCTTTACGCCCTCGTGAAAATAAATTTGCATTAAAATTGTGACTTTTCTATAACATCATACCTATACAGCGTGTCTACCATTTGGATGGACCAAACTTCAAGGATCGATTGTACAACTAATTTGCTACAAAAAATGTCTCCCGGCAATTTTTTCTTAACTCACTCAAAATGCCTTTTTTTCACTTCGAAGTTTTTTTTCGCGTTTTCGACTTTACGTCATTAAAATTGCCATAATTCCTGTTATTTACCAAATAAATTCAAATTTAAGGATATCGTTGGGAAGAGCGTTAAATTTCCAAGCTGCCTAGTGTAAAACCAAAATCTTTTGGAATTAAACCATTTCTAAAGAATCAAATCAAAAAACTTCAATTTTTTTTCAAAACTTCATTTTTTTTCGAAATATGACTCTTTTTAAATTGAAGTTTTCACTTTGAACGCCTGTCCATTTCGATGGGCGCTATTCAGAAAAAAATATGCTTAAATTGTCAGCTTTCCAACGGTATATCAAGTTTTCTTTTTAAAATTCAAATTGGAAGAGTAAATCAAGTTTGAATGCAAGAAAACGTGTTGCAAAAAATCGCGGTGTATGGTCACTCTCGATCTCAAGATGACTTGACGAGTTTAGTATAATTTCCTATGTAATTTTTCACGCTGAATCGAATGGTGATACTTCCGAATAATTCTGAGTGCTAGAAAGTGGATTTTTCGAAGAAAACCTTCGTTTTTTGTACATAAAATACCAACGCATTATTCGTAGATATGGTAGTGAGCATGAAGTAAAACCTTTCTATTCAATAAAAACACCAATCAGCTAGAAATTTGATGTTTTTATTGAGTAGAAAGGTGTTACTCTTCTACTTTGCTTGCTTTGGATCTGTACAATATTTTTTACCATCCTCACCAAAGAAACAGTTTTTAGGAATTTCAAATGATTACAGCAATGAGAAAAGGTATTTTATTCATTATGCATCCTATGCGACGATAAGCAGGTATGGAAACCTGAAGTCACACATACTGAGAAGTAACGCGATTTTCGACCAACTAGCTGTTGAGTGTTCCAGCAGTGGTTGAACCACGGTGATGGTCACACAACCGCGATCTATAAGGCTGTGGTTTTTGGGCTAACCGCGGTTGGCCCTGCTGGAACAAACCTCTTGTAAGCTAATAGTTTCATGAACGCTTTCAGAGGTAGCACTGCTGTTGTAAAGGGCAGCTCGTCACGTCACAATATGGCTGCCCCCTTATTCTGATTGCCACTACATTTAAAGTTTCTATCTTCCTTAAATTCTCTAAATTTTTTGGATGCGTTTTTGAGCAGCTCGCTATGGTTTTCTTCCATATCAGTGAACCCTCAAAATAAAAATTAGAAAATTGTGAGGCGAATTCCCCATTGACCAACAGGCAAGGAATGAAAACGATTTAACCTTTTCGCGCCCAGATTCTCGAGAGCCTACTGTCCCTCACAAGCCCACCCACCAGCAGTCCCCTCAGCACCATAATATGGTGATAATAATAATAATATTATTATTAATAATAATAATAATATTTTCGCAGCTCGGTGGTTCGTCCAAAGTTGTTTCCTTGCTTTTGTGGATTATTTTATTGTCCTTTTTTTCGAGTGATACTTTCTGTTATGAGTTCATGAGAATTATTGAGATTATGTGCATTATTAATCATTTACTAGCCAGTTAAACATAATGGAAATAATAAAATTAATGTAGAATAATTATGATACCTGATGACTCGCTCAGTTATCCATTAAATTCATTCAATGTAATTTATTGTTTCTCACTTTCATTCTGCTTAGGAAAATTCCTCTAATTTGCTAACATTGCGATATTTGACATTGGTGGGCAGCTACAGAAAGTACAGGCGCCTGATATGATGTTGGTGGGCAGGAAAGGGTTAAAAAGCCTTAAGCACAAAAGTTGAAATTTTCATCAAACCCCGTCCATGTACTTTACTCGGAACAACAAGTCGAGAGAATTTTCTCGAAATTCCATCACATCTTGCTGGTTGAAGTACCTACAAAATTTCTAAAGCGGTAAAAGCAGTAAGGTGAAGGGAGGCTCGTGCTGAAGGACTCTTGTGACGTCACTTCGCGTTGCTTCCCAGCCATGGAGCGAGAGCACACCTCCTCTCCTATACTCACCTTGGGATGGAGCGGTTATATGTTCTGATACTTGACGACACATTCGTTTCAAAACTGATTTAGTATTTAAAAATATCAAAAAACGCCTTAGAGGTAACAATATCAAGTTTTCAGGTTCAATGTAGAATTTTATGCTTTTTAAGATGAGTCAAATAAACACGTTTCCACAGACTCCGCTTTAGTTCAGAGAACTTTGAAATTCGTTATTTTAATGACTGATCCCCAGTTGGTTGGAGCTAGTACTTTGTCAGGTAGCGTGATGCGAAGGATGTTATTTTCTTCTGTTGCCTGTAAGGGAAAAATGGTTCCATTAGAAACTTGAAAAATAAGTACGACAAGAAGAGGTTCACTCTACTATGATGTCCCGCTAAGAGGAGACTCCTTATGCGAACTGCAGAGGCAATTATGCTGTATGGAGCAGAAGTGTGGGCATACTCCCTTAGGTGCCAAAAGTACAGGGCACGTATGGAAGCTGTACAGAGGAGAGGAGCTCTGAGAATCAGTAGTGCATTCCCCATGCATATCCCAATATACCACCAGGCACTGGAGCGTAAAAGAATAAGAATGAGGAAGGCAGAGGCAATTTCCATAGTAAAGAAAGAAGAGCGGGAGGAGACCATCCGTAGGTGGCAAGCAGACCTTGTCTGTGAAACCCGTGGAAGGTGGACAGCCCTCATAATTGACGATCTAAAGGCTTGGTTGGAGAGAAAACACGGAGAGGTGAACTATTACCTGACTCAATTCCTCTCAGGGCATGGATACTTCCGCTCCTTCTTAGTAAAGATCGGGAAAGCCGCTGACCCAGAGTGCAGATACTGTGGGATAGAGGAGGATGATGTCTGCCACACCTTCTTCACATGCCCACAATGGGAGGGTATGAGGAGGAGTGCGGAAGAGGTCATCGGAATGTTTCGTCCACAGACAATCATGCATGAGATGATTAAGAACAAGTCGAGCTGGGACGCAATGGCAGTATTTGTCACATCAGTCCTCAAAGCAATAAAGCTGGATGGAAGATGGGAGGAAGAAGATGAGGAATAGAATTGAAGGAGAGACCAGAAGTAGGAGCAGCCTTTTGGCACAAAAAAAGGGCTCACTCTGAAGTAATACTGTACAAGTGGTTCCGGGGTGAGTCCTAAGCAGAGGGAGTGGGGTTTTAGTTGGTAGGCCCGATGCATGGTGAGTCCAACACTGTTGGGGTGAACTTCCCCTTCGCTCTTAAAGAGTTTCCCCACTTCCGTAACAAAAAAACCCTACTATGATGTCGGCAACATTTTAAATTTTAACAATAATAATAAATAATTGCAAACTAATAAAAAACATTATTGACTTAAATTTTAATTGATTTTTATTTACTTTAATTTTTATTGATTTATATGTTTTTAACATTTAATTTCAATTAAATTTTAATGGCAAACCATTAAAAAGAAGAAATCAATAATTACAACGAATTCAGACAGGTTGGTAGATAGGTAAGCATTGAAAAATAATAATAATAATAATTGCCGCCGTGCCCATCGATAGACACAAATTCGTTCATTCGAGAAAATTTGCTCATTTAGAAATTTAAGCTGGATTATTGGAACTGTGTTTTTTATGAGGAAATGATTTTGTTTTTCCTCTAAAATAAAGAATTTAAGTAGGTAGGTACCCACCATAGTTTATTTAACAAAAGATACAAATCATATTGAAAAATATGGAGAAATTGGGGAATGGATAGAGAGTAATTACTGGAGGCCTCTTCGTCAGAACTCCGGAAAACCTAGGTTTGTGGTGTTCACCCATTTAAACTAGGTGAATACGATCAAAATCATTAGTAGGGCGGTTTTTTTTTTATCGCCATGTTGGGTCAGAAAAGGATGTAAATAGGTATCCAAGTAGTAATACATTTGTTCAATACGGGGAATCCCCGAATATTCCAAATTTCTTTCTGAAAAACTCATTTCGAGACCCCCAGAGTCTGTATCAGCTGTTCACTATCGGCCATCTTTGAGTGACTTCGCAGGTCGGTAGCTATTCAGCGTGACTTTCAGAGTCCGCACCTTATTTTGTGATGACTCGAAATCCACCCAAAAAAGTTAGCATCTGCGTCTGCTGGCCCTATCTGTCTCGAGCTGTCACGATCTCAAGTCGTCGCGCCTGACTTGGCAAAAACTCTCTATTGTTTGGAAGTTGTTTTACTGACATGAAATTCAGTGCGGTGCTTTGGGATTAACCCTCATTGATCCAATATTTTGCTTAACACACAGTTTATCGACATTTTTAAGAAAACATCGATGGTTTTGATCGAACAGAAAACATCGATGACGTGAAAATTCACTGATATTAATTTACTGAATTCACTGACTTTACTGGGAAATTCGCTCATCAACTCATGCTGCATGAATAGCATTTTTGAAGCCATTATTTCATATCTCATTCCTTGCTATCTACACACAACCCCGGCCTGGTGGCAGACATGAAGGTTCATGGTGTGTGGGACCGTGAGAGACCTGCGTTTTTTGATACCCGCGTTATAAACGCTGACGCAGTCTTTTACACTTCCATGGCTGCCCAAGCCATGCAAAATACGACAGAAAAGCCGAAGATCTGAGAGGGTCTTTCACGCCACTCGTAATTTCATGCGATGGAGCATTGCATAAAGAGTACGACGCTTTTCTCAACAATGCCTCCCTACGCCTTGCCAACAAATGGTCCAAATCCTACGCTCAAGTGATGATGTGGACGCGAGTGAAAACTCAATTCTCCGTCCGTCGAGCAGTTTCCATGAGGCTAAGAGGCCCAAGGAAACAAGTCCGAGGACTCGGACTGGAGGACGGAGCAGCAATTTGGCTCCCACAAGGCTAAAGCTGGTCGTCCACTAGGTCGACCGCGCCGCGCTCCAAAAGTCTGGAGAGCGGCAGATTGCGAAAAATGTTCGACCCGCGCCGCACTGTCGTCCCAGTGGCTGCCATTCATTTCCCATTATACAGGGTGACTCACGGGAACCTAGTGATTTTGAAATAATCATAGAAAGTCGTGTTTTCTTAAAAAAAATTATTTGGTATAAAAACACTCATCAAACTATAGCATTTAATAAAATTTATGTGCGGAAAATTATGTCCGGTAAGTGATGACCATTTTGGTGGAAACACTGTTGCAGTCTGTCACGGTAACTAGCCTCCACGCGTTGAAGTAAGTCTGCGTCAATCTGTCCAATTTCCTCACGGATTGAGTTCTTCAGTTCATCCAACGTACGAGGTTTAGTGACGTACACACGTGATTTGAGGTAGTCCCAGAGGAAAAAGTCGCAACTGCTCAAGTCGGGGGACTGGGGGGCCAAGGAACGTCACCAAACCTTGAAATGATTCTGCCGGGAAACAGGTCACAGAGGAGTGTCATCGTTGCTCTCGCTGTGTGAGCTGCAGCCCCATCTTGTTGGAACCACACATTTGCACGATTTATTCCCCTGTTTTGTAACTCAGATTAAAAAGGTATTGATCATTTCAATGTATGAGGAAATTGGACAGATTGACGCAGACTTACTTCAACGCGTGGAGGCTAGTTACCGTGACAGACTGCAACAGTGTTTCCACCAAAATGGTCATCACTTACCGGACATAATTTTCCGCACATAAATTTTATTAAATGCTATAGTTTGATGAATGTTTTTATACCAAATAAATTGTTTTTAAGAAAACATACGACTTTCTATGATTATTTCAAAATCACTAGGTTCCCGTGAGTCACCCTGTATTTCTAGACATTTTTTTTGGCGCCTAGTCGACGCGCTGTCGACCTAGTAGACGGAGGGCGAAGCGAAAAATTGTCGACCTCGGTCATTTTCGTCAGTGTTCTGCTTTTGTATACGAGGCTTAATCAATGGGTGAAGCTCGAAAAACTTTCCCCTCGACATTCTAAAACACTTTATAAATTTTTGCTCGTCTCTTAGCAAATCTTGGAACAGGTGATTGTGCTCCATCAGGTCCATCCTCATAGCGTTTATTGGATGGACCCAATATCTTCTCCTTTTCCCACCAATTTTCCTCTTCTGCTTCCGAAGCTGCAACTATTACGAACATTTCTTCGTCGTCCGATGAAAACATAATATCTATGCCCGACATTTTCCTGAGAAGGCACCGACGCGGAACTGGCAAAACGGCGGGTCGAAAAATTTAGTAGACGGCCAGCTTTACTCCTCACACATTTACGCTCACAAAAAAAATCCTTTCGGGCATAACTCAATTTCATTTTTTGGCATACCAATTTGAACTTTTGGCAACTCATTTTGAACTTTCGGCAAATCCATTACGTTTCGACAACTACTGGAGTCCTTGTCCACCTTCATTCCTTCTACCTACCTACCTACCCCTCGGTGCTACAGCCCATGTCGGGCCTTGACCTGCACAAGCAGCCTTCTCCATTCTGTCCTGTTCTGGGCGACCGCTTTCCAGTTACGGACACCAATTTGCCGGCAATCCTCCTCGACTCCATCCAGCCAACGGAGACCCGGTCTTCCTCTTGGGCGTCTTCCACCCGGACCACCTCTCAGGACAATGTGAGGTGCTTCCGTGTCAGGCATTCGAGCAACGTGACCAGCCCATCTGAGCCTCCCACACTTAATGAATCCAAGTATTTGTTGGTCATCAAAAAGTTGGTAAATTTCTTGGTTATACCTGGCTCGCCAGCGTTCACCGTCTCTCACAGGTCCGAAGATTCTTCGCAGGATTTTGCGCTCAAATACTTCGAGGGCTCTAATTGTTGCCGCAGATAGTGTCCACGTCTCTGAGCCGTAAGTGAGGACTGGCCGTACCAAAGTCTTGTACAGGAGTACCTTGGTGCTTCTGGACACATTTCTTGACTTGAAGTGCCGCACCAGACCAAAGTAGCATCTGTTTGCTGCAATGAGCCTAGCAGAAATTTCTGATGACACGTCGTTGCTGGAAGTGACAAGTGATCCCAAGTATGGGAAGGAATCCACACCTTCATTCCTTCTACAATTTCCAATAAAGTGTTTTTCTCTCTCCCTACACACAACTACCTCCTACATTTGATGACAAGTCACCTTCATTTCATACTTGAGCCAACTAACGTTCTTTGTTACATTTTTATGAAATGTCCGTATAAATAAAAACATAGTTACATTCAGCTGGACGTTTGGCAGCCCGACCATTGAAACTTGGGAGGTTCTGGTGAGTTCGGGGCATCCCAGATCCAAAACTCCATTTCTCGGCCACCGCAGCATCGTCACGTACAAATCTGCTCCATTTTTGTTGACTGTGTACCTGTTGATTGAAGCACCAGGTTTATTCCAAGTGTGTTTGAAGTGCTACTTATGAAATAGTGGATTTATTACTAATAATGCTGTGTGATGGAAGATACGCATTTAGTCCTCATTAAAATTTTATTAATCCAATTTTGACGGGTCACCAACAGTACTCTTGTTTTTTCAATCTCGATTATCCCTTATCATTTTTTTCGGATTCAAGAGTTTATTGACGTCATTGATGTTAAATTGTAGTGTTTTATTTTCGTTTACAACAATTAGTTTCCTAATAAAAGTTTGCACTCTCGAGTTATATCACACTCTTACCATTGTTATCAGTCGTACTCATGTAATTTATCAAGGTAAATACTCATTCAATGTATTTTTAGTTATTTCTGAAAAGTCAAGTATGTAATATTACCAAACGTTAGAAGTTGCAGTGTCATTTTGACAGTTATCCCAAGGCTTCGTGCTGTAAATTGCTTCGCCGTTGACTTTCAACCATTTCCCCACTTCGTTGAGTCTGTCTTGGAAAATTGGGTTTATGGTTCCATCTTTCGCTGGTCCTACATTGATCACTATGTTCCCTGCGAAACATAAAATAATCGTACATAATAATAATATCATTTGTCTGTATAGATCACTCGCCTGCAAAGAACACGGCTTTGCCATTGTCACTACCTGCCAATCATATTTTTCTTCACAGTCAAGTGATACTGGGGAAAACGACATCATGCCAAAAAAGCTGATTTGTAGTTTCAAAGTTTTCATATGAATAAAATAAACATCTGGGACTTGAAACACTCTGGAAACGTCTGCCAAGTGGGTGTGGCACATAGCTTCCTCGTATCCATAACCCGATTGTATAGATGAGCCAATGCATAGTTGTTAATCTCAAAACGTCGATTTCTAAGTACCTTGCTCGACCCTCATAGGGGACCATTTACATCACAATACGCATAATTCTTGAAGTTTTCGTCAAAATTAGAACAATTCTACAAATTTCACCGAAATCGGATGGAAAATGTGGAAGTTATGGATGTTGAAAGGAAATACACGTTTGCGCATGCGCAATGGCTACAATCAGTCTGGGGGCAATGATTTTCATAGGGGACCATCTACACGCCAACCCCCACAACCCCTGAAAATTTAATCGAAAACTTCGTTACAAGGATTTCATGACAGACAGGCAGACACGGAACCAAAATTGTTCAGGAAGGTCTGAAAAGTAGAACGCGAGAAGAAATTTTGATTTAGGAGAACTTTTTTTTTCGTCCTTGAAAAGTGAAAACAAAGCTTCTGCTACCTTGGTAGACTCGGAACTCCTGATGTGTTTGCTGGAAACAAAATTTTCCCTGCTACCAAACAAAATTGAAGAATAATGTCGTAAGGGACCTGCTCTTCCAGCATAAAAACCTTCCTTGGAATTTAGAAAATTCGATAAGCGTCAAGATTTATTGTTGATTAGGAATTGTGAACGTGAAAAATCACCTATAACTCTTAAAAATCAATGTAATTTACAAATGTCCAAGAAATATTAATAAATACTTACAAAATTTACCAAAAAAATAAAATAAAAATAATTGGAGTGGGCATTTCTTAGGGTAAAAGAAGTACGTTAAAAATGGTTTCCAGTTTTGAAAGCTCACGTCCTGATCACAGTATATTACTTGAAACACAGGTTTTTGTTTTGTGTAGGAGGTTTGTATGACTGAGCTCATGTTGCAGTTCCCCTCTAGATATGAGTAGCCACAAATACGAAAAACGACTTTTAGAGTGTTGAAATGCCCCCTTTCTGTCACGAAGTAATGAAAAACTTATGTATGTGAAATTCTTGTTCTGCCCAACGCAGGAATCACAAAATGTGACGAGTTCTCTCACTTCCTGGGGCAAGAAATTATCAATATAATGATTGAACATGGAGCGCAAGATGGTATCCATCAAGGGGCGCTGATGGTAAAAGTAGTTTCTCATATGCCCAATAGAGTGCTCTGATTAAAATTACCATGGAGGGATCATATCAACTTTTCACGAGTGCCAACATTTTAAATTTTCTTCTATTGGTGGGTGAAACAGCTCTGGGTCTTTTTTGTAGTAAGGAGTAATAAGGAGTCTTTTCGTCATTATCTCATATCAATCAGAAGACATAATTATCATTCCGACTCAACGACATGTTAAAATTTAACATGTCGTTGAGTCAGAATGATAATTATGTCATTTAATGTTGAAAGTTATCAATCACACGCGATGGTAAGTCATTCATCAGAGCACTCTATTGGACGTGCTATGAAACTACTTTACCACCAGCGTCCCTAGCGGGAGCCTCATCAACTGTTTCACTTGTTGCCAAGGACGCAAAACTGAGTACAACTTAAAGAAACGAACGACGACCGCATTTTGGAAATTCGACCAATTTCCTTCAGTGAACAGTCTTTTGCGATTCACACTCGTGTTTCTGCTTTATTATTCGTCCTAACTTCAAGTCCTCCTAGGGGGTGAATGGTTGGCCCTACAGAGCTCTTTTATTTCTGTAGTTTTCGAGCTAGGGCGTTTTGAAGATTTCAGCCCTTATTTTTCACCCCTTAGAAGTGACTGACATCAACCAACTAGACCCCAAATGGAGCCCATATACTAAATTTCAGCAATATCAGCCCATGGTAACTAAGGGAAGTGCAGCGGACCAAATCAAAAAATTTTGAAGGTGGGGGGTTAAAAACGTATTTTTCTTGTATCAAGCCCACCATGGCCTATAGTGGACTGTAGAAAACCTGGGGGTGATAATGTAAATAAGTTCTGTGATAAAGAATAAAATGAGGTGTTTTGTTGTATCGGCTAAAAAGGAAATATAAGTAGGTAAGGGGGACCTCCAAAAGATTTGAATTTTGGTTGAGATTTTAAAATGGTTTGATCTCACAGTAATCGAGAATTCCAGCAGAAAACTAGAGGAACACATTTGCAAGTCAACAAGATACTGGAAGTCGATTCCAAAGGTTCATTATTGAAAACAATAAATCAAAATGGAGTTAGCTATTTGAGACAGTCAAAGACGTGAGTGGTCAGGTTGCTTACCTCCGCACGATACAGTAGACACCAACTCGTCCATGAGTTCCTGAGGAGTCAAGTAATCTGCTAGGTTGGAAGCCCTGTTGAATCCCCAAGTGTTTTTGTCGATGGTCATCGCGTTTTCCCATTTGTGCTGCTGCAATGTTCCTGCGCCAAGAATTTTACACGATACAAATTTCTATAAAGTTGTAGATGGCCTCAGAATTGCCTACTGAGAAAATGCTGACGGGAATTTGCTTCTGTGAGTCGAAAATGTCCACTCAATCCAAAATTAATTCCTATACATCCATGCTAGTAAAGTAAACGACCATTTCAGCTTGATTTCTCGTCCGACTGTCATTTCTGGCGTACCGGACGTCATCAGCTGTTTTCCAAAGGGAAGATAAGAATTAGCTCTGACTATTTCGCTCTTGGCTATGTATTGCCTCACCCCCTCAAGTGGCGAGGGGTTCACCAACGACCTGACTCAAAAATTATTAGTGATACAAATTACGAGTGAATGACAACTTAACAACCAAAAACACAAATGACTGGAATCAACAACTGGTTCTTAGCGTTTAATCACAGTGAAAGAGATAACAGGTAGTTAGCATAGAAGAAGATAGGAGGAAAGCTCACTTCAATGGGGCGATGCGTGCGCTTTTTTCGTTTATCGCGACAGTATTGTTCTCTTTAGGTGGCGAACAGAGTTAAGAAGTACTATTCACCGTCACTAGAGCTTGTAACGCTTCCCCTCCCCCCAGCCGCTATAACAGTTACTCCAACATACTTTTCAGATGTGTTTCTCGTTGCTAACGTATGTTTTCTCGTCTTTCTGTTTGATAGTGGTTCGTCTCCAAGTTTAATTTTCTCGTCTTTCTGTTCATCTACAGTGGTTCGTCTCTAGTTTGCTTTTCACTTATTCAAAACATGAAGTAGTGTAAGGATCTCTTCTAAGGATGAATGTAGTAGGATCTCTTCAGCTAAGCGTGTGCGAACCTAGCCTCTTCAGGCTAAGCGCAGCTTAGGACAAAGTTGAGTTTTTCAGTCTTTTGACAAAGTCTTGTGGCAGCCTTTTGACAAAATGTCTTTTGGCAAAAAGTCTTTTGGCAAATGCCTTTTGACGGTCTTTTGACGAATGATTGAACTCTTCGGAAATAGCTTTTTAGCTAAACTGACCAAGTCTTTTGACAAAGTCGAGCAGCCTTGTGACAAAATGTCTTTCTGACAAAAAGTCTTTTGGCAAATGCTTTTGACAGTCTTTTGACAAGTCTAGAAATAGCAGATTCGCTAAAACATCCAAATCGTTCCAACGCTTCTTCGCGTTGCTGATGAGTCACCGAGAATGACGAAAACGAAAAGTTTACCAAAATCCCATCATCACTGAAACAAATGTGTTTGACTGCCCTTTCTGCATCAAGATGCTTTTAGGTTGAGTCGCATAGTTTCAAAATTCCCATTTTCAATGGATAGACATGTTTGGTTCTTCGTTTCGATCTTTCGGATCTCTTCAGCTAAGCGTGTGCGAACCTAGCCTCTTCAGGCTAAGCGCAGCTTAGGACAAAGTTGAGTTTTTCAGTCTTTTGACAAAGTCTTGTGGCAGCCTTTTGACAAAATGTCTTTTGACAAAAAGTCTTTTGGCAAATGCCTTTTGACGGTCTTTTGACGAATGAAGTAGTGTTGGTAGATGTCAATTCTGATAACTTGAGACCACCAGTAGGTACGCCTGGGCAGAAATGCAGTGATAAGAGTGATGCAGATGATGGATGATGATATTGTGGTGTAACTACAGTCCCTGGATATAATTTTTTTGTAGGAATTTAGTTAGTTGTAATATTGAAAATGTTGTTGTGTTTTTGATATTGAAAAGAAATTACGCTTGTCATATTTTGTGCCAATCAGTGGTTTTCTAGCACAATATTTTTGTTTTTCATTTTATGGTAGGTATGTACATTACTTACTCCTTTTCTCCTTGTATCTTATTTCTATAACTATTACGATAGTTATAGAGGACAGAGCGTCCAATATCGTACTCCACAAGTAATAATGATGAAGTGCAATTTTAAAAAAACCCGCGGGAATGAGCAGGAGGGACGAAGCTAACAGTTCTGAACCATGGAAGCGTTCGCACTGTAGAAAATCTGAGAACGCGGTTCAAAATTCTGGGCGGCCAATTTTCAGAATTCCTCCAGTTCTGGACAAATTCTAGAACTGCACTACAAACGAACCTAAGGGAACTAATCATGATTGTTGCTACTAACCTGGATTGTACCGGTCTTGGCAAGTGTAAGTATCGCCGTGCTTACACATTGAGTCGGACCCCCACCTGTCGTTGACCACAACGCTTTCTTTCACCGGGCTATCGTTGTACAACCACGCTAAGAACTCTGGCGATCTCCAGTAACTGCTTGGAGCCTCCCAATCTCCATCTGACCAAAACATTTCTGGCTTGTAACTGTTGATCTGCAAAATCATACCAATTTCAAATTGTTTAATGACTGTTCTACTCACTATTTCTCGGCTCTTAAAACGGTACTTGAGTATTAAACGGAGGCCACCATTACGAAACGCGCCGCGGCACTTATAGAAGGTTAAATTGTTATAGATGTTGTAGTAGAACTATTCTAGTATTGTTGTGAGTCGAGCAGTCGAGGCAGCGAGGAACTGCGCGTCATCATTTGGATAGCTATTTGGCAGAATACATGTGGCGATCTGATGTGACTGTTAGCGGCGGCGACGCTTTCAACTCCATCCTGACCGACATTGCTGCGTTCTGGGTTGCACAACGTCAGAACCAGGCGTCGGATTAATTCTAAACTTCACCTGTAAATCTATTAAAGTGTGTTCTTTCCAATTATGTAGTTATTTTTGGTATCCGGTAGGTACGAAATATTTCTATAGGTTAGGTGGCCTCCGTTTAATACTCAAGTACCCTTAAAACAATACCTACATAATTACAATTAAATTCTCACCAACTCTCTCATTTCTAAGGAAATTTTGTTATTGACGAAGTCCTGAGTGGTGAAATTGTTCGCCTTGTCTGCCAGGTACAGCGGGTGGAACCACTCGTAGAGGGAATGGTACAACCCGAATTTGACCTGCTTTTTCTTCAAAATTGCCTTCCTCAGTTCACCTGGGACAATCAATAAGTTGATGATTTATTATTTTTTAGGTATAACGGTCCATTGTTCGAATAATTATACAAGTTGTTATTGGACGCACCAACTATGTCACGATGAGGGCCCACGTCCACAGAATTCCAACTGTACGAATATCTTGAAGGCCATAGAGCAAAACCTTCATGGTGTTTGCTTGTAAGGACGACGTATCTGAAATCCCCAAACTGAATCAAGAGACCTATTTATGAAGAATTATAGTAAAAGTTTATAATAAATGTACCATTCATACATATTGATTTTCTCAAATAATATTCGTGTTTTACTCCGTTTAAATGCTTACTTACCTGGCACCTGAATTTTCTATGATGTCGGCCCATAAAGAAGCATTGAAAAATTCTGCCGTGAAGTCCTTCGCGAAATCTTGATATGAAAACTTCGGCTTGTAGTTGTTCTTCATGAAACTGTCAATCATTTTCCTGTACTTCTCGTTTGGCGAGGGCTTTCCTGAAATTATCGTAGTCGAGTGTAAGTTTTGCCGAGAGCTAGTTGTCAGACGATGCTCCACACCTCTTACGATTCTACAAATTTATTTTCATTGGCGTTGTAGTAAGGAATGTGTAATTTCGACGCATAAAAACGCACGCTCCCTGTGGTGAGATTTGAACACACAACCCCCGCAGGCATTGGCTCGAACATCGCCACCAGTGGCGTCTCCTCCAGGCAAACATAGCAAACACTTTTGCCCTACTAAAAGTATGCAAAATGAATAAATTAATTTTTATTGAGATTCTTCTACATTTCCATATCTTGCTAGTAATATTTAGACGATTTTGAAAAACTTCTATAATATTTGGGGACTATTTCATTATTACTAAGGAAGTTAGATGAGATAGGAGAATGAAAGTACGTATTTTGTCTTGGATACTAGGAACACACCAGCGAGTTGAAAAGGTTGGTAACTACGATGGATTGTGGATGATACGCGAACTAGCGCGAGGCCCGGCGATGCAAGGCAAGAAGTTCAAAAAAATGTATTTTGCTGGACTGTTTTGGATGAGAAAAGACGATCGGGGGGTCAAGTATTGCTATACCCCCACTATAACAGCATAAGCCAAGGCAAACAATCGAGTAGCTGTTTCGTGACCTCGAAAGAAGAGAAAATTGGGAGATGAGCCATGGGTTACGGTTCCATAGCAACCAGTAATCGAGTTTCTTAACCCTAATTGGACCATGATATCACTAGTTTCTCCGAAAACATCCCAGGAACTCCACAGCTGCCCCAAGGTGTCACTGGAGTAACCAAAATTAAATTGCAATTTTAAATTTGTTGAATAACGGAATTTTTTATGGGCTATTGGAAGGCTCAAAATAGTTATGACAAAAATGTCCAAGAAATCGAAGAAGAAATTGTCAAATATTTTGTCATAACATCATTTTTTGACTTTTAAGCTTACAAAAAATAGTTTTAAAAATTCAGCTCTGTCGTCCTTTAATTTTTAAATGTAATTTAAATCTAGTTAATCTGGCGACACCTTGGGACAGCTCTGGAATTCCTAAGATGCTTTTGGTGACACTAGTGACACCATGGTCCAATTAGGGTTAATGAATGAATTCTTTATTTCTTTGAATGGAGTGTGAAGCATTTCATCTAAATAAGCTTGATTATGAAGCGAAAACATGGTTGGTAGGTAGTGACAATGACAAAGCTGTCCTCTTTGCTGGCGCTTGATCTGTACAGAAAAATAATAAACCTTTGTGTAATAATTTTCTGCGTTTTGAAAAGCATGAGTCATCACCAACATGGGTGCGGTGAGGAAGGGGAAGAACACGTCACTTGACGTCATCTTTTTTCCATTCTCCCCTCACCATACTAACTTGAGTATTAAAGCCACACTGAGGGGTCTTCCTACAGGCATTCGTACCTCGTCTATCCGACTTAACATTTCTTGTCTTACCTACAGCCCAGTTCTTCCAATGACCCCGATGTGATCCAGAGTAGTGTTCTGCGTGTTGTGTGAGGGCGATGGTCCTCTCAATGCGCTGAATTGTTCCTAGCCTGAATCCTACTCAATGGAGAGATTTATCCCTAAAAACCTAGGGCTTCAGCACTCCATTTGCGGCGCCTTGTGGCTGACCGTAAGGACGAGGGCGTACAGAATCTATCCGTCAACCTCGGCATCTGATAACAGACTCACCGGCGGGAGGCGGAACATTTACCTTGCGAGGCCTACTGTTCTGAAGAGGTCCCTAAGGGGAGCTAGAGGTTCGGCGCCTTTATGGGGCAAACCATTCCCTCGGAAGAACTGGGCTGTAGGTAAGACAAGAAATGATAAGTCGGATAGACGAGGTACGAATGCCTATAGGAAGACCCCTCAGTGTTAATACTCAAGTTAGTATGGTGAGGGGAGAGTGGAAAAAAGGTGACGTCAAGTGACGTGTTCTTTCCCTTCCTCACCTCACCCATGTTGGTGATGACTCATGCCTGCTTGGGTTTTCCTACGCGTCACTTTATTGGAGAATTACTGACTAGAAATTTATGATATTACAAGTTGGTACCATAGTTTCCTTAATGAAATATAATTTTCATTGTATTGATTGTTCCCAAATAACACACATTCAAGCATTTTTATTCCCGCTTATTTTGATATTATTTCTCATGTAAGTAGGTACCACTCACTGGTTAGATCTAGGGCTTGGAAAATTGGGCTTCTGGATTGGGAGATAGGTAGGTACAAACTGACTGGAATCAGAATGGTCTAGAAAAAACACTTAAGAGGGTCTGTTCGTTCCAGGTTAGTATTCCTCTCGAGAACCGGCGCTCAAAGTTTAAAAGTTTTACCCAAATTTGACATTCAAATATTTTTAAAATTTATTAGTAAATCTATCTAGGGAATTGAAAAATTGAATCATCAAAATCGAACAATTTTTACCTGCAAAAAGTAAGAAAACCTGTTTATTTGCTTGCTAACTGAATTTCCCAGTTTTCGCCGGCAATTATGGTACGATTTTGATGAGTCCAGCGGGAATCTTTTAGTTTTTCAATTCTCTAGGTAGATGCAATAATGAATTTCGAAAATCCTTGAAAATTTCAAATTTAGTGACAACTTTTAAACTTTGAGCGCTGGTTCTTGAGAGTAATACCAACCTGGAATGAGGAATGAACGGCGACTGACTGAGACCCTCTCAAGTGCAAAGTACCTACTAGTGAAAATTTTGTTGTGCAAAAATTATGATTGCACTAGCATGCTACTCAGCCATGTAAATCTGGATTTAGGTTATTAATTATTTGTGTAGGAACTCGAAGCGCTGCCTACTGGCTCTTTGTGAATTCAGTTTTTCCACTCCTACACCAAAAGAGTCTAGCCCCCAGAAAGTATTGTCGGGTTTCAGCGCTACCTACCGCCACTTCAGCGAACTACCATCCTTTTCAGCTCGATGTGAGCGTGGTCAAGTGGCATTTCTGAAAAGTAGGCTTACCTCGATTTTACCACTCTCTAATTTACAAGTTTGGCTGTTTAGGTAGTTGTTATTTCTTTTTAGACACACATCAAGTTCACCACTAGTGCATTCAAATCAATTGTAAAACTCAAAAATAAATGTTCTCGAGTTGACTAAGTCCATGTACATCGCTACATTGTAATCTTAGGATAACTGCACGTTAGAGGAGCGATGGTAATGCGGTCGCGAGCGTGATCACCTGATGAGATATCAGAAATTGTAGTTCGTTGA
Organism: Apolygus lucorum; assembly: GCA_009739505.2. Lineage (NCBI taxonomy): Eukaryota > Metazoa > Arthropoda > Insecta > Hemiptera > Miridae > Apolygus > Apolygus lucorum. Next base: position 34,871,939 of record CM019168.2, on the reverse strand, counting down.
AGTGGCGGTAGGTAGCGCTGAAACCCAACAACACTTTCTGGGGGCTAGACTCTCCTACTAACTCCTACCTACCTACTTATTTAAAAGATAATGTTGGAAATCAACGTTATTCTTATTTCTTGTCACGAACCTTTCCAGTCGATCCAAAACCACTCGGAAGTATAACTGGGGACCGAGTAGACGCCCCAGTGGATGAAAATGCCGATTTTAGCCTCATCGTACCAGGAGGGAAGCGGTCTGCCGTCCAAGCTGTTCCAGTTAGGCTCATACTTGGTGACTGGTGCTGCTGCGGCGTTGAGTGCAAACGGCGCCCCTGGTGGTGGCAAATTTAGAGGTCTCACGACCGACAAAATGTCATCCTGATGTGCCGCAACTGCCGACGCGACTAACAAAATCGCTAATAATTCAAAAAACCTCATCATTCACTACTTAATAAGCAGCGATTCTGAAAAAAAAAAATTAAAATAAAATGTCAAAAATGCATCAAGGGGACAAGAACCTCATTGAGGTCCCACCAAATACAAATCCACTGACCAGTGAGATTCGATAGATCCCTCACTCAAGTTTCCGACTGCCATCGCCGATACGCCAATCAAGTTACGGTCGACCACTGCTCTGCTAATTTACACAGTCGAGTGACCACATCAATTCCCCAACTCAAGGTTGCTTAACCCACCGATTACCAGGAAGTTACAATCGCTTGGGCAGTAAAAATTCCCTTGCAGTCTGAGTTGATGAATTTTTGAAGGAGTGGATTTTTCATAGCGTGTTATTAATTAACCTTAATGTAGGTACTTAACCGTTAGTTTCCACTTAGTGCCATACAAAAACATTTCTATACAATATAGAATTAATTAATTATTCTGTATAATATATTTTAACCTTAATTTACGTACTAGAACCTTAGTTTCCATGTAGTACCATTCAAAAACATTTCTATATAATATAGAATTAATTAATGATTCTATGTATATATAAAAATAATATTTTCTGTATAATATAGAAATATTAATTAATTCTATATTATACAGAAGTAATATATTAATTATAGATTATATTAATAAATTATCTGATTATATTGATTTAGGTACCTATATTGATTAATATAGCATTTTCCATATGAATTAAACCTTTTTTTTTAATTGAATGTTCAATTCTCGCAACTTTCTCGATTGTATGAAAAAACGCTGCAAATCATTGCTCAAAGGTTTATTATTTTCTATATAGATCACCCTTCTGTATAGATCACTGGTTCTCCATCAATAGCACCTACCACCATCTGTATTCTCCCTTGACCTTCCCTCTCAAATTTCAGCTTCCTGCGTTCAATAGGATTAAAAATGGCTTCGGAGCTCACTCAGCTGATCAGTGATCTGATCAGTGAAGAAGATCTCCTCGGAAGCTGGAGACGCCTGGAAGAGCACTTCCATTCAATAGGATTGAAAATGGCTTTGGAGCTCACTCAGCTGATCAATGATCTGAGGAGTGAAGAAGATCTTCTCGAATGCTGGAGACGCCTGGAAGAGCACTTTCATTCAATAGGATTGAAAATGGCTTCGGAGCTCACTCAGCTGATCAGTGATCTGAGGAGTGAAGAAGCTTTTGAGCAATGATTTGCAGCGTTTTTTACCCACCAACATTTTTTTACCTACCAGCTAGGTACTACCTACCACACCATACTGGCTTCACACCTTCACAATCAAGTTTATTAGAAAGAACTAAACGCTTCACACTCGATTGGAAAAATAGAAAGCTTCATATGGAAATTTGATTACTGGTTACGCAGAAGGCAAAACTGTATACAAATCGAAGAAATGAACAGCGATCGCATTTTAGTCCGATACAATTTGAATGGAGATTAGACCTCTTTTGCGATTCACACTCATGATTCTGTTTTATCGAAGGAAAACCTTCAAGTACTCGTAGGGACCGAACGGTTTGTCCTACAGAGCTCCGGGTGGTCTCAAAAATTTTTAAAAATTCGATACTATTTAAAATTGGTGAAAAAACGATACCTTTATTTCGAGAGTTTTCGAGCTAGGGCACTCTTGAAAATTTCAACCCTTAATTTTCACCCCTTAGAAGTGACCTACATCAACCAAAAGTTTCGCGGCACAACTAGACCCCAAATGGAGCCCATATACCAAATTTGAACCAAATCGGTCCAGTGTTGCTAAGAAAAGTGCCGCGGACGGGGGACGGCGGACGGGGGACGGCGGACGGCGGACGGACATTGCAAATTTGGATTCTACGCACCTTGAAACGTAAAGTGACAAAGTTTGAGGGGGGGTTATAAAAATTTTTTGCGATACGATCACATAGGCTTATTATTAGAAATAATAAACCAAAAGAGATATCTCATTAAGAATAGCGAGTAGGTAATTGTGGAATAAAAAATAAAGATAAATAACGATATTTTAGAGAAAGTAAAAATGATATTTATGAACAAAAATAATCTTTATCTTCATCGAAGTACGTTATTGACTAAACATAAATGAGATAATAAATTACCCTCTACTCCGTCTTGGACTTCGTTTGTCATTCGTCCGGATACCTGTAAACACAATGCAAAGTTTTTTACAGCCAAGTAGAAAATAATTGAGGAATGAGCTGTCAGGAGACGATGCACATTATGTATCGAAGAAGGAGGAGGTCACATTGAGCACTTACTCTGAATCGGTAATATGATGACCACTGCTTCAAATTTTGACATTCCTCAATTATTTTCTACTTGGCTGTAAAAAACTTTGCTTTGTGTTTACAGCTATCCGGACGAATGACAAACGAAGTCAAAGACGGAGTAGAGGATAATTTATTATCTCATTTATGTTTAGTCAATAACGTACTTTGATGAAGACAAAGATTATTTTTGTTCATAAATATCATTTTTACTTTCTCTAAAATATCATTATTTATCTTAATTTTTTATTCCACATCTACACGTTATTCTTTATGGGATATCTCTTTTTTCATACAATCGAGAAAGTTGCGAGAATTGAACATTCAATTCGTGCATAAATACCAAGTAAATTTAAAAAAAAGTGATTCGGACCTACCAAAATTCAATAATGAGCTTTCACATACCAACGGTGATGGAATCAGTCTAATAGCGTTGAAAATGACGAAGAATTCCACCCCTAGTTCGTCGAACCTGCCCGAGGCCCTACGAACCAGAAACCTTGATTTCCACAAGCGCAACCACGGTTTTTAGCATTCAAACGTATTTTTCACCCCTAATTAGCGGAGTAAAATTAAAACAAATTATACCATTAGAAAGCTGAGATCTTTGCGCAGTTTTTGATGTAGAGGTACGTGAAAAATCATTTGGAAGTGAACCCTTAACAATCAAAAGAAAAAGTAGGAAATTTTGACAATTTTACAAAAAATGACTTTACGAGTTGATTTTTCACCCATCACGACCTTACAACATTTTTTGTATAACCACTAGAAAGATGGTAAATTTAACGCCCTATCCAACGGTGTAATTAGATTTTGAATTGATCGTAAATTAAGCGAATTTTTGTCATTTTTATGGCTTAAGGTCGAAAACACGAAAAAAATCTTAAAATTAAAATAACTCGGAAATTAAGCGTCTAACGAAAAATTGCTAAGAGACACTTTCTTACTAAAATTAGTTGTAAAATTGACTCCCGAAGTTTTTCGGTCCTTAACATGGGACACCCTGTATGAATGGCGAAACAGTTTTATCATGAATTAGGAATTGCAGAAAAGTGAAGAACAAAGGCGTGAACGAATAACGATCATTTCACGCACGTCGGAGCTGGCTTCCCTCGGTGTGTGACCTCTTGTCATCAACTCTCTTATATTTACACATTATGGTTTTACCAGTATTCAAATTGATTCCTGACTGAGGCTACTTCTGTCGCGAAAGCGAGATTTATTTATTGATTATGATTTCATTTGGCATCAAAATTTATTATTTAAGAGTTTAATTTCGTCATCACATTGTGACATTTTGGCCCTAAATTAGTGTTCATGTGATGAGGTACCTACCTATGTTTTGAGATGGTTGTATGGTTGCAATTGTAAGAAAAAAGTTTATTGAGCTTAATAAAAGCAAAAAAAGTTAAAGAGAGAAGAAAAGTGTTTTCTATTGTAAATATACGATAACTTCCTTAACTGAATAACCTCCTTCGTACAAATTCACAAAGAACTTCTTCTTGTCAATAGAAACACTGGTATTTCCCACGTCTCCTTCTGACGAGCGACAGTAGATTCTGGTTAACTTGATTCACTTTTGATTACAGTTCCGCGCCTTCGCCCAATAATAATAATTGAACTTGAGCTAGAATCGCAAGCGTTCATGATCATTCATTCGAACAGAACAGAAGGTACAGCAGAAAGTGGTATACGGCTAGGAGAAACTGGTCAAACGTCGTTGGGTCATTAAGGAGGAATAGACGACGCAACGAAGGAATCCCTTCCAAGTGATACCTATCACTCGGAAGGGATTCTCCAGTGGTGTCTACTTCATACTCACTGATATTTCACTGGTTGTTACGTCGTTTATTTATTTTATATTACATCCCCTTCTTTTGAGAAGTTTAATTATTTTAGAAAAAGGTTTAATTATTTTGGAACAAAGTTTGATTGTATTGGGAAAAGGTTTAATTCAAATGGGAAAAGGGTGAATTCTTTTGGCAAAAAGTTTAATTCAAATGGAAAATGCTAGTATGTAGATGATTGTGGTATGGTTATATAATCAGTATATACTGATTATATAACCATACCACAATCATCTACATAATCATACCATACAAAAACATTTCTATTTATAATGTATAATTAATAATATAATCTATCATTAATGTATTGTTTCTATATAATATAGAATTAATTAATATTTTTACATTATATACAAATAATAATTTTCTAATAATTAATTAATTTCAAATAATAATATATTTTTAACTTTAATTTAGATAGGTACTTAACCCTTAGTTTCCAATTAGTACCATACAAAAACATTTCTATCTATGGGTCTGTTGGGAGAGGCAGTCCTGAACGGTTCGGAGGGGTTTGGAGGAGCCCGGAGGAGTTCGGATGGGTCCATTCGCCTCTATCCCCTCCCCTTTTCAGCTCTGGTTTGGTTACGAACTAGTTCCGGACTGCCTCTCTGAAAAGACCCATTCATGGTTAAAATCTAGGAGTAAATTCTGTCCTAATCCAGGGTGTCCAGCAACCTGGAATACTCGGGGAATTTTACTCTTCTGGAAAACTCAGGGAATTTAATTTTTCACCAGAAGAAATCTCGAAAAAGCCTGAGTGCCGAACATTTTTGTGAGAAGTTCCTGCAGTCTGAGGTAGAAAAGTTGAAGAACAGTTTTAGTAGTAGGTACCTACCTACCTATTTTTCAATTATAGATGTTCCAAATGTTCTCTACCATAATATTTCAAATATAGATTTCTATTTTTTTAAATGTTTACAGTTTTGTTATTACAATTTATAATTCCGTTGCAAATGCTTCATTTTTTTTTCGAAAATTTGCCAAGTGTTCATAAGGGCACACTTTCAGCTAATGACTGCTCACCCGCACCTGTTTCTTCTCTACTTGACTAGTCTGGTTGAAGCAAAATTATCGTACCAGGGCAAACCCCCCTGGATCTCCCGGATGCTACACTTAACGCCTATGGCGTAAATTATTAAAAACATGGAACTTGTTTCAGCCAAATTCAGTGCAGAAGCTTTAGTCGTAGTAGGTATAGATCTAGAAATACTTGGGTATATCAATAAAATGCCTTTGAAAAATACTTCGCTACCTACCTATAATTTCTCAATAATTGTTTGTTGACGTGTAACAAAGCGGATTTTCCAGCCCTTGGGGTAAGGGATTTTCCAGCAGTGGGGTAAGGGGTGAAAAATTGGCAACGTGAGTCAGAATAAAACTTTGGATAAATCAATAGCTTTTCAATGAGTGGTAAACGATTTCAGTGGGTTGGATAGTGCAAAAGATGTATTATCCCTAGCAACATTAGGTAGAATATTTTTGTAACACAATTTTGTGACCTTTTTGGCCAGTTAGCTCACGGCTAAAACATATTCCATGTTAAAATGTTCTCCAAAATCAAAATTTCCACTCGCGTTTTACATTTCAGGCCCTCTTGAACAATTTTGATACCGTGTCCATCATGAAATTCTTGTAATGGGCATGACTATAAGAAGTTATTGTCCGATTTCGATGAAATTTTCAGAGATTGTCCGGATTGGGGTGTAAATGGTCCCCTACGAAAAACATCGATCCCGGACTGATAGCGCATGCGCAAACGTGTATTTCTTTGTAACAGCCGTAACTTCTACATTTCCCATCTGGTAACGATAAAATTTACAGGAATTGTGCGGATTGACGTGTAGATGGTCCCCTATGAAAACCGTCGTCCCTGAACGCCTTCGCGCGAATGGAAAAACCTTGTAACAGCTATAACTTTTACGTTTTCCACCTGATTTCGAAAAAGTAGATAGTCCCCTAAGAGGGTAGTAGAAGGTACTTAGAGAATGATGTTTTGATTTAGCTACTATGCATCTTATCATCTTTCTATACAAACGGTTTATTGATACGAGAACGCTTTTGACTAGCTAGTCGTTTCCTGGTGCTTTTGGTTTATTATGTTCAACAATAAACCTTTGGAATCGACCAAGAAAAAAAATTTCCAACACCCCCTCAAAATTTGTTGGTTTACGTTTCAAGGTACCTACGTAAAATTTAAAAATCGAATAAATATTTGTCCGCCGTACGCGGCACTTTTGCCACTTAGCATTAACCGATTTTGATGAAATTTGGTATGTAGGCTCTATTTGGGGTCTAGTTGTGCCCCGAAGATTTTGGTTGATGTAGGTCACTTCTAAGGGTTCAAAAATGAATTTTGAAAACGCCCTAACTCAAAAAATTTCGATGTAAAGGTATTGTTTTTCCATCAATTTAAGATAGTATAGAATTTTTTGAGACCACGCGGAGCTCTGTAGGACAAACCGTTCGTTACCTTCGAGAATTTAAGGGTTGGACTTACGATAAATCAGAAACACGAGTGTGAATCGCAAAAGAGGCTTAATCTCCGTTCAAATTAAAGCTGACCGAAATGCGATCGATGTTGGTTTATTATTTTCAATAATGAACCTTTGGAATCGACCAAGAAAAAAAAAATTTTAACACCCCCTCAAAATTTGATGGTTTACGTTTCAAGGTACGTAGAATCCAAAAATCGAATAAAAATTTGGCCGTCCGTCCGCCGTACGCCGTACGCGGCACTTTTGCCACTTAGCATTGACCGATTTTGATGAAATTTGGTATGTAGGCTCCAATTGGGGTCTAGTTGTGCCCCGAAGATTTTGGTTGATGTAGGTCACTTCTAAGGGTTCCAAAATCAATTTTGAAATTTTGAAAACGCCCTAACTCAAAAAATTTCGATATAAAGGTATTGTTTTTCCTTCAATTTAAGATTCTATAGAATTTTTAGAATTTTTTAAGACCACGCGGAGCTCTGTAGGACAAACCGTTCGCTCCCTACGAAAATTTAAGGGTTTATATTGAAATATATATATATATATAAATCAAAAAATCAAAACACGAGTGTGAATCGCAAAAGAGGCCTAATCTCCGTTCAAATTAGAGCTGACCGAAATGCGATCGATGGTTGGTGATTTTGATTTTTTTTTCTTTTTTTTTTTTTTTTCTTCATATTGGATGGTTGGTGATTTTGTAGACGAGTGATCTATATAGAAAAATAATAAACCATTGTGTAATGATTTGCAGCGTTTTTTTCTTCATGTTGGATGGTTGGTGGCTTTGTAGACGAGTGATCTATATAGAAAAATAATAAACCTTTGTGTAATAATTTGCAGCGTTTTCAATTCAAAATGTCCTTAAAAACCTGAATTTTGAGAAATTATGATCACATTTATTCATATTTTAGTTCATTTATAACCCTGGAAAAAGACAAATATTGACCCCTGGAAAATTCCTGGATTTTTTTTTTCGGTGGACACCCTGAAATTTATAATGATTTAAATCTTTATTCGAAGAAGAAGCTGAAGCGTAGGCTCGAAAAGGCGTATCGTGTGGAAAGAGAGGGATCGTGAGCGAAAAAAGCGCAATCTCTTGAGCTTGAAATGCCAGTTGTTAGAAAATAGCACAAATAATCAACAGATCAAATCTTTCGTAATTCATAGCAAGAAATTTAATCATCATCTCGTAAATTTTAAATAAAAAATTAAAAATTGACCACTTACCTCACGATGTACATAGAATAATTAAACCGCACACCATCCAGTAAGTGACTTCTCTCAACTTCTCTAAATGGTTCGGTAATGAGGCAATCACTCGCTGCAGATTTTACGACCTCAAGAGTTCGGCTGAAACTCCGTGAAACAATGGCTATCTCGCCCATTAAAATACTCGGTAATAGTGTTGACTCATTTTATCATCTGGAATCTTTCGGGAGGGCGGGCAGATAAACTGGCCGGGAGTTGTGGTCAATCTAGCATTTCTATAGGCGCCTTTCATCGAGATCTCAAGGTCCAAAACTAGAGATGACTCCCGATGTGTGCACGTGAATGCAACTAGTTCGTTGGCGCTGTTTTTAGAAGGGAAAAACAAGTGGAGTTCCGCGCGCAATAAATCAAATTTATCGCTTAGGTACAATAGGGTGTGCGCCTGGGTAGGAAAAACTGTTTATTGTTATTTTTAATCTAAGGTAGACCTCATTCTGAGAATTTTGGTACCAACCGCGACCTTCTGTCATGTGTAAATCTGTTCCTATGAATTTTTAAAGTTTCGACCGTTTATGACGTCACAGTGGGCTGGGGGGTCCCACCCAGGCGAGAGGGGCGTGTGACGTCATAAACGGTCGAAACTTTGAAAAATCATAGGAACAGATCTACTCACGCTAGAAGGTCGCGGTTGGTGGCAAAATTCTCAGAATGTAGTCTACTTTCGATTAAAAATCTAAAAAAAATCAAGGCGCACCCCCCATTCTACCCTGCAATTTATGGTACTTTTCCGTTATACAGCGTGTCTACACTTAACCCATTTCAAGCCAAGGGTAGAAATAACAGAGGAAAGGAGGAGGATGAACTGTTTTACAGGATGGCGGCCGAAATAAGGCATAATTTACTCACCAATTGAGAGCGAAAGTACTCCAAATTTTATGAATTTTACATTTTAATGGAATTTAAGAGGCCTCAGTCTTCCAAATGGTTGTGATTTATCCAATTCATTGTTGTTGATAAAATGTATGTTTTCTATGGACCGGAATCCGTTTCGACTCGTGGCCCAGAACGCTCAATCGCCCAGGATCGAATTTGAGCCACCATAATCATGCTTTCGGCCAAAAAGGCTCCTTTCAAAGGAAGGCTCCTTTTCAAACAAAAAAAAAAAATCCAAAATCGCATCGACCTGCCGAACGTCGAAGAATATTTTTTTGACGAGTTTAGGAACAGCATGAATGAGAAAAAAATGGGAAACTTCACAGAAGAAAGACGGAGAAGCATTGGTCGAGCAATACTCAAAACGACCAAAGTCAAAGTTTCTGGCTGGCTGTCAGCACTCCCACTGAAGAAACACAACTATGACCTGTCACAGAGTGAATTTCGAGATGCTCTAGCAGTGCGGTACAAGCGAACACCAGTGAACTTACCCAATTCTTGTGACGGTTGTGGAAGCAGAGGGTTCACGATAGAGCATGCCCTAAGCTGCAAGAAAGGAGGCCTGATTTCACGGCGGCATAATGAAGTTAGGGATGTTCTTGGTGAACTAATGACGTCGGCATGGGGGAACTGTTGTAAGGAACCCATCATTGCAGAACCAACTCAGATGCAACCTGGCCTTAGAGGGGACTTAGCATGTCGAGGGGTTTGGGAGGCACAGAGGGAAGCATTGTTTGATATCCGTGTAGTTGACACAGATGCTCCCTCATATGTCTCTCGACCCGTCGTAGCCGTCCTTTCAGGAGCAGAAGAAGAAAAGAAGCGAAAATACCTGAGTGCCTGCGAGGAACGTCGGGCTTCATTCACTCCTCTGGTGTGTTCAGTGTGTGAGCTGATTCCCAACAGCTCACTGTTTCCCATCACAGGCCCCACAGGCCAGTAAGCCCTGATTGCCCTCTGGAGCCAGCAAATGCTATTATTATTATTATTCCTCACTGACCTTATTCAAAAGTGCTCTGAACAACACCAAAAGAGCACAAAAACACCAATCTTCACGAACATGGAAGTAGGAGAGAGCCAAAATCACCAATCTTCACGAACATGGAAGTAGAAGTCGATAACATCCGTCGAAGAATCGGAAGAAGGACAACTTTTCGCCTTGTCAGGTTGGCGCCCCTGATCAAGACAATGAAAAGCTCTAGTCATCATCATAATTAATCAGATCCCGTTAATCCGCCTTGCCAGCAGCCTTTGAAGTTCTCTCCCCCGTCCGTGAAGCGCTCATTCCCTTGTATCGCGATACGTCTAACAGTGTGGTATCGACCCTCCTGCCTCCCCCCAGAAGCACTTAGAGAAGAAGCTGTCTTCTGGTATCGTCCTGCCTCCCCTGGATTCCGTCGTGTCTCCAGTCCATTCCCGGCTACTCCCCCTGCATCTTCGCCTCTCCGTGAAACCTGGACTCGCTTCGGTACCCCAGCACGTGAGTGAACTAAAGTGTATCTATGCTAGATTGGCCAATACTAGGTAGATAGAGTGAGAAGTGACTCAAAATACTAACAGTAACTAGTCAAGTAAAAGTACTAACACCATTCAAAGCTTGTGTATCGTAGTAGAACTATTAAAACTAACCGTATTGCTTGGTATTGAAGACTGAACTAATTTACTTTTGAACTGTATTGCAACTGTATCGCCCTTCTGGCACATCGGATCATTGGATCCGATAGAACTTTCTGCTCATTAAACGTACCGTATCTCTTACCTACCTTTTTCCTTCTACACCTGCACCCCTGGTTCTGAGTATCACGAAGTGTATCGAATTAGGTAGTTAGAGTCATTGAACAAAGAGTAACGTAAAATCCTTTTATTTCTTGCAACATATCGATACAGAACGCCCTTCAGGCACAATATAACAAGTAAACTTTCAAGGTATCGTAACTGGAACGCCTTCGCCTGTTCGCCTTACCGCTCGGGAACACCGCTACCAACAGAACCAGTTAAGTACCAATTTTCGTAACTAATCATAAGTTTCCCGATAGTTTTGTTTTAGGATCGGGGTCGATACCCTTCAGGTGAAACCCCCTTGTAACGTTAGTGAACTCACATACACAGTAAATACCCCCTGCTTCCCCAATACCGTAACAGCTTGCAAATTTGGTGGCAGCGGTGGGATCATTCGACCCCCTGCTTCCCCAATACGTGTAACTGCTGCCGTAACAGCTTACAAGTGGATGGAGTTTTTGCCCCTGAAATGGTAGCCTTTGTGAAGGTCTTAGCAGAAAGGCTATCAGACAAATGGAGTCGACCACAGGGTGCAGTCCGAGGATGGCTGAGAGCAAGACTAGCGTTCGCTGTGCTACGAGCCACTTCAATGTGCATCAGGGGCTCGAGGAAGAGATGGCGGAGTGCTGAAGAACTTTTAGGGTTTAGCGACGGAGCAGCTCTTCAATTGGGTCTCGCTCAGTAACTGGTCTTCCCTTCCTCCAACCAATCAAAATCATTTTTGTACGGTTGAGTGAGTTTGTACGGTGAAATGTTCAATAAAGGTTTTTAGATAAAAAAGAAAAAAAATTGTCTACGAAGATTTTACACTGTTTTTAATATTTAAAAAAAAAGTTGATGCAAAAACGCATCAGTGGCCGGAAATGAGTTAAGATGGGCATAACTTCAGGGTTCGACTCTACAAGATATTTCCAACAAAAAAATGTCTCTTAGCAATTTTCTTTTAACCCACTCAAAATTCCTTATTTTCACTTTAAAGTTTTTCTTCGCGTTTTCGACCTTACGGCACTGATATGGTCATAACTCCCTTATTTCTCCTGAAAATTCGAATCTGACTACACCGTTGAAAAGAGCGTTAAATTCCTAAGCTACCTAGGCAAAATCAAAACATTTTTTTTCACATCCGAATGATTCCAACTGCTAGAAAGTGAATTTTTCGAAGAAAACCTTCGTTTTTCGTACATAAAATACGCATTATTCGTTGATAGAGTCGTGAGAATAAAGTAACACCTTTGAACTCAACAAAAACACCGAATTTCTAGCTGATTGAAGTTTTTGTTGAGTTCAAAGGTGTTACTTCATGCTCACTACCACATTTACGAATAATGCGTATTTTATGTACGAAAAACGAAGGTTTTCTTCAAAAAATCCACTTTCTAGCATTCGGAGTCATTCAGAAGTATCACTATTTGATTCAGCGTAGAAAATTACAAAGGAAATGATACCAAAATCGTCAAGCCATCTTGAGATCGAGGGGGACCAGATTAAAACACTGGATTTGCTTGTAAAACACACGTTTTTTGACATTCAAACTTCATTTACTCTTCCATTTGAATGTTAAAAAGAAAAATTGACAGACCGTTGGAAAGCTGACAATTTGAGCATGTTTTCTCCGAAGAGCGCCCATCGAAATAGCCAGGGGTTTAGAGAGAAAACTTTGGTCGAAGAAAGTCAAGTTTCGAAAAATTTGTAAAGTTGGCTTCTTGACTTGACTTTTTGAAACTATTTTATTGCTTTTATTTATGGGGCAGTATACGAAAGGGGACGCTGGCGAATCCGAAACAATATGGAAATCGAGGCGATTCTTGAAAATAAAGATATTGTACGTTTCATTAAAGCCAGTCGGATTCAGTGGCTTGGACATCTGGAAAGAATGCTTAATGAAAGACCCCCTAAGATGATTTGGAAATCAAGGCTTGAAAAAAGAAGGCGGCAGGGGAGACCAAGAACACGATGGATGGATGACGTGGAAAGGGATCTGCTAAAGATGGAAAGCAGAAGGAAAGTTGAAGAGTAAAGCCTGCGATCGAGATGAGTGGAGGAAGGTTGTTAGGGAGGCCAAGGACACATCGCCCTGTAGCGCCTGGGAGTTAGTTAGTTATTTTATTGCTAAAATATTTTGATTTTGCACTAGGTAGCTTAGGAAAGCAGCAATCCCAAGACAAGTCAAGAATTCTCTTACCTCAAGGGGGCATCAGAGCCAAATAGGTCAGAACCACCCTCAAGGGGAACTATGGGATTTCCAAGACTAATTCGGAATTTTCCAGACCAATTGTGGAAATGCCGATACCATATTCAGAATTTTTCAATCCAGTTTCAGAACTTTCCAATTCAATTTCAGAATTTTCCAAGTCAAATACAAAATTTTCCAAGCCAAATTCAGATTTTTCCAATACAATTTAAGAATTTTCTATTTCAATTTCAGAATGTGTTTAATCTTTCTGTGTGGTGTTATATGATAGCATTTCCAAGTCAAATTAATCTTTTTCCAAACCAAATTAATCTTTTTTCAAACCAAATTAATCCTTTTCCAAACCAAATTAATCCTTTTCCAAATTAAATTAAACTTTTTCCAAATCAAATTAATCCTTTCCTACAACATTTCCGTAAAGTACCTAATCTCACAAAGTAGATGGGCCCCTATGAATTGGGAGGATGGTCCCCTAAGAATTGGGAAGATGGTCCTCTAGTAATTTGCGACCATCCTCCTAATTCATAGGGGACTGTTATGATTGCGTGTCGTCGAGTGAAGGAGATGACCTCGATGCGGCGTTTGTGTTTTCTTTAACCCCTACTCAACGAAGAGAGAATTGTCCCTAACCTAGTGACTGCACTTTTGCACTGGCGGCTTAATAGCCCGACCGACGTGCGGAGTGCATGGAAAATAGGCTAGCCCGGTAACCCCGGCGTTTCATCAGAAACCGACCCAGTGGGTGATGACTAACTCAGGGATCCTCCTGTTTGCTTCTTTCTTTAAGAACTAAATGTTAGTAAAAATGTGGGTAATAACAGGGACCATCTTCCCAATTCTTAGAGAAACATCCTCCCAATTCATAAGGGCCCATCTACTTTGTGAGATTAGGTAGGTACTTCACAGATATACGTTTATTGTTATGTTGTGGGTATTTATTAATTTGATTTGGAAAAGGATTAATTTGGTTTGGAAAAGGATAAATTTGACTTGGAAATACTATATATCACCACACAGAAAGATTGATCACATTCTGAAATTGATATGGAATAATCTGAAATTGTTTTGGAAAAATCTGAATTTGACTTGGAAATACTAGGTATATATCACCACACAGAAAGATTGATCTCATTCTGAAATTGACATGGAATATTCTGAAATTGTTTTGGAAAAATCTGAATTTGACTTGGAAATACTAGGTATATATCACCACACAGAAAGATTGATCACATTCTGAAATTGATATGGAATAATCTGAAATTTTTATGGAAAATCTGAATTTGACTTGGAAAATTTTGTATTTGACTTGGAAAATTTTGTATTTGACTTGGAAAGTTCTGAAATTGAATTGGAAAGTTCCGAAATTGGTCTAGAAAATTCCAAATTAGACTTGGAACTCATATATCACATTTATTAACCAGTGATAATCCAATTAATATTTATAATATTAATAATTCGGTTCCGGTATCCAAAAGTTATCTTTTATTTTGACAGTTTTCAGTTGATAGCTCAAGCTGCTGGGAGACTAGTCGTAAACAGCGTGTAAATCAAACAGGTCTCCCAAACTGCAGGTGTCGATTCTACAACTAATTTTCAACAAAAATATCTCTGCAATTTTTTTAAACCCCTCGTTTTTCCGAAGTTGTTTTCAATTTTAAGTTTTTTCGTGATTTTGTTCTTATGTGAAGGGAAATTTTGACTTGAGGGTCGACTATGGATTCCGCCCTAACATTCCTTCTTTTTGAATGATCAACTGTAATTGTTAAAGAAAGGCGGAGGACGGAATGAACTACGATCTCTCAGGCAGGAGGATGAGATTCGATTGGATGACGATGAACTTTTTCATGTTGCTGTATTGGGCCAAAAGGAGTCCTAATTTTTAACGTTGTGCTTGATTTTTGGATGGTACAAAGTATCAGCTGTTACCGTACTAAAAGCCATTGTATTAGAGAGTTTTCGCCACATCTTTTGTGACGACCGTTCGCGTGTAATATCCATGCAATCGTCAAAAATGGTGACTGCGCATGCGTGACGACTTAGACGCCGCCAAATGCTGGCTTTTGGCGGCATTGGGGACGACGGCTTTCTTGACGACTCTACCCTTCATAACCTCACACTTTTATAACCAATTTCAATTTACATCGGATGTAGCAGGATTTTGTGAGGTGTTCGACGTTCGACTCCCGTGTTTTGGTTCTCGATTTTAGCTTTCATTTGTAGAACAGTTTTCTTCTTCCCGGGAATTATCAAGTTTTCCATCTCTCGAAACAAACTACTTACTCGTCACCAGTATGGGGTATTTCAGTCAATTTTTTAAATATTTTTTTTTCAAGAGTATGGCTTATGAATAATGGTAATCGGATCTGTTCGTCGAGAAAATGTTTTTAAAAAATCAGAGAAGCTAAGGGAAGTTGAAGATTTGAATGGTGTGACGTAGCTAGCCAATTGTGACGCAGCTAACCAACTGTCTTTGAAAAAAGCATCGATTAAACCCTTGGAGGACCTCTTGGATACTACAAAATACTACTCACACACGCGTGCGGCGTAGTGTGTGTGCATTTATGGCGGCCCGCCTTTTTTTTCAAACGTGTGATCTCTTTAATTAATTTCTCTACCACATGTTATAGTATCATTGGGCTCAAAGTTGGAGTATGTAGGTTTTCAAGGGTGCTGAATCCAAATTTGAGGTCAAAAACCTGAATTTTCGACCCACCGAAATACCCCATTCTGTTATCTTCAATCAAGAGAATCCATCGTATACTATTGTTGACTCAGTGCGAATTTTACATTTTTTGAATGTCAATGAAATTTCTGAATAAATGCACCCTTGTTTTTAATTTAATGTTGTATATTATTTATTAATCTACCACCACACCTAACTACAGATCTATAATAAACAGGTAATGGGAGTCAATTCACGTAAGTAGGTACCATTTAAGATTTCAATTGATAGTTCCATTTTCTGTGATCATCGTTCTAGTAAGTTGAATGTCAAGTTGGAAAAGTCCTCTTACAACAGTTATGAAGTTATCTAGAGATAATTATGCTACGGACGTGTTGTTAGACAAACAAGGAACCAGTAGATAGGTAGCTCCTGCAAAATATGTATTTAAGTAGTTGGTATTTGAGACCCAGAAAAATGCAGTACGAATTCCAGAAAACCTAGGCTTGTGATGTTCACTATATAGGTAACTACCCATTTAAACTAGGTAAATACGATCAAAATCATTAGTAGGTAGTTTCTTTTATCGCAATGTTGGGACAGAAAAGGATGTAAATAGGTATCCAAGTAGTAATAGATTTGTTCAATACGGCGAATCGCCGAACATTCCAAATTTCATTCTGAAAAACTTATTTCGAAACCCCCAGAGTCTGTATCAGCTGTTTGCTTTCGGCCATTTTCGAGTGACTTCGCAGGTTGGTAGCTATTTAGCGTGACTTTCAGAGTCCACACCTTGTTTTGTGACGACTCGAAATCCACCAAAAAAGTTAGCATCTGCGTCTGCTGGCCCCATCTGTCTCTAGTCGTCACGATCTCAAGTTGTCGCGCCTGACGTGGCGAAAACTCTCTAAAAACAGTTCAAATATTCTATTTCTAGCGCTAAAAAGAATGTGTAAATACACACCTCCATTAAAAAGATACTAGAAGGTTGTAGTGAGGCAAGTTGCAGTTCAATCTTGCAGAGGCGTTTATGCAAGATCTTAATTTAAAAATTCAATATATACAATTCATTTTATTCCATTAATTGAGGTACAAGACCCATCGAAACTATATAATACATTCTATAAATGATAAGGAAAAACTTGTTTATTCGTTAATCCTCCTAGCTCCGTACTTGGCGTGGCTCCTCGGGTAATCTGCTGGAAGTCCGGGCGTCGCGTCGGGGAACACTTGGATTTCTGGCGGTGGTGGTTTGGGTCTGGCGGAGTCATGGACTTTGAGCTTGCAGAAGTAGCCCCAGTGCTCGCGTTCCAGTCCCAAATTGTCCAGCATGCACTGGTCGTAGACGCCCTGGCTTTTGCGGCACCTGAGCAAGTCAAAATTATAAGATGAAACGTGGAAATGGGAATTTGCCAGAATTTTAGATTCTGGAATGTCAAGTCAAATCCTATAGTAGGGCCGTAGAGTAACGTTTAACACCAGGAATAGGTACCCAAGGGAAAAAATTTGCCGTACAAGAAAATGCCTAAACAATTGAAGCGGTCTTAAACCTAAAAAGCACTGTTGTTCAATAAATCCTTTAAAAAACCAAGGAAAACTCTCATATCGTTGTAGTTTTTCAGTTGCGCCCCAGATCGAAAATGCTTGCATACGAGTCTGCAACACATTGGGACATTTTCATGTCAACCACTACACAAAAAGGTAGTGAAGTAAGGTTGTTAGTTCATGTACCCAAGCATCAAAATAAGAAAACAGTTGATTGTTCTCTACGCAACACAGTGAGTCTATTTTGTTTATTGGTCGCGTGAGCAAGTTTTCGTGACGATTTTTCAGTTTATGTGCCAAAGCAAAGACACGAAAATGTCAAAAACACAGCGAAGATTGAGGAAAACTGATTACGTCACAATTTCCTCCCTCAAAACTGTGCTCTGTCGAAGCGTAAAAGGAGTTTTGGCAAATAGTGTTAGAGAATGTCAACAGGTAGAGTCATAGGCGCCCTCGTTTCCACATTGAGTGGAAACGATCCACTCAAATAATTTGATTAAAATATCAAAAGCCCTAGTAGGTAGTAGGTACCTATGGGTGGTAGGGAGGGATCTAAACAGAAGGGTGATCTGTTGTGGTGTTCCAGGGCAATAAAGGGTTGTTGTTGTTGCATGTTACCTTCCGGACTGTTAAACTTTTTTATGCAGATTCATTTTGTCTTTATCTAGTGTTCAATATAACGCGTGCAAAACAAGTCTCTCATCAGTCTCTTCATTATTCATCCCAATATACAATATCTGTACAGAAAATAATAAACCTTTGGGCAACCTACCACACCATACTGCCTTCACACCCTCACAATCAAGTTTATTAGAAAGAACTAAATGCTTCACATTCAATTTGAAAAATAGAGAGCTTCATATGGAAATTTGATTACTGGTTGCTAAGGCCCACTTTCACCAAAAGTTGTTCAAATCGCGTTTAACTAAACACCTTGATTGTTAATCAAAAGGAATAAACCCAGCAAGATGGCGAGTGAGCGTCTTTCACCAACCCAAATCAAAGTTAAACGGCGTTGAGATAATCGAGCTTAGCTAACCTTGAAATGTCAAGTGAAATGAACAAAGTTGGACATTATGACGCATTTGGGGCAATAGAAGCATTGAACAACAACCACTCCCGCGCTTGCTATCAGTAGATTCTCGCCTTTATCAGTGATGCTCAGTGATACGAGTTCGTCGCGAGTCATTTCGATTTCTTTATTGCCAATCACCTACTTCTGATACAATATCGGTTCTTTTAATTTTTTATTAGTTAATAATTCGGATTAATAAAGGTAGGTAAGTTAAGGACGACCTTTCTTCTGTTCGACCTGTTCCCAGTTTACAAGGTATTTCGTCGGGAACTCTAGCCAAGTATCAATCAAATTTAGGACTTTAGATGACTGTGGGCTTGGTAGTGTAGAACACGTTGAAGGACTCTCCTCAGACGTCTCCTGGGGACGTCGTCGTCAGACAAGTCATAAATTATTTGTAATGGCATATCCATTTCCAAACACAAAACACTTCCGAGAACACACACAAATTCTCACAAAAATAAAAAATGTTCACTGTGCGACCATACCAAGTTTATTTGGCCGACTTTCGACCGTTTAAACTCGAACCCCTCTAAATGGAGTTTAAACTCGTAGATCGCTCTGGTGAAAGACTTTATTGCTAAACGTCGATTATCTCTTGGCACTCTTGGTTTAAACTCGTTTCGAATGTTTGGTGAAAGTGAGCATAAGGAAGCAAAGCTGAATACAACTCGAAGAAACAAACAGCGATCGCGTTTTGGTTAGCTAAAAATTCAACGAAGATTAGACCTCTCAGGAGATTCACACTCATGATTATGTTTTATCGAAGGAAAACCCTTAAGTACTCGTAGGGAGCGAAGGGATCATCCTACAGAGTTCCGCGTGGTCTCAAAATTTCTAAAAATTCAATACTGTCTTAAATTGGTGAAAAAAGGATGCCTTTATTTCGAGAGTTTTCAAGCTAGGGCACTTTTGAAAATTTCAATCCTTAATTTTCACCCTTTAGAAGTGACTGAAATCAACCAAAAGCTTCGTGGCACAACTAGACCCCAAATGGAGCCCATATACCAAATTGCAACCAAACCGGTCCTGTGTTGCTAAGAAAAGTGCCGCGTACGGCGGACGGATGGAAATTTTTTTATTCGATTTTCAGATTCTACGTACCTTGAAATGTAAAACATCAAATTTTGAGGGGGGTTAAAATACATTTTCTTGGTCGATTCCAAAGGTTCATTATTGAAAATAATAAACCAAGAGTGAGTAAAATTGCCTCTTTTCGTCACTTTCGTGTCTGGGTTCTTCCTGCGAGTTTGCGGCGCACTCGTTTGTTTGATCACGTCAGCTAGTTGTTTCATGTGCGCTATCAGAGGTAGCGCTGCTGTCGTAAGGGGAAACTCGTCACATCACAGACTCCCAGTACATTTTAAATTTCCATCTTCCTTAAATTCCCTGAATTTTCTGGATGCGTTTTCGAGCAGCAATCTATGGTTTTCTTCCATATTATTCTCTTTCAAAAAAAAAAAAAAAAAAAATTGTGAGGCAAATTTCTCATAGGTGAAAAAACAATACCTTTATATCGAGAGTTTTCGAGTTAGGGGGCTTTTGAAAACTAAAAACCTGTGGTAATTTAGTTATACTTGAATGGATCTTAAGCAACGTACGCTGCATGTTTGCCAGCAATGTGAAGCTAAGTCCAGCTGTTTGGCTCATCAAAAGACACATCTTCTCATTAACCCACAAAGGTTGTCTTGATTCCACTTGACGATTTCCATGTTCTGGTACATCATTTTTCGAACTGGAGAGCCAAAATCTGGCAAATCTAATGTTTTAAACTAAATAGTAAAAACAAGCTGACCAAGGCCATGGCATAGAGCTTTGGTCTCAGCATACCAACAAATAATAATCTAAGCTACGAGAGAACTCACGGGCTGAGTTTGAAATCTGTGCTGGACTTGTCAACGCATTCTGCATAAATTTCAAACTGCTGTCTGCAGGCCTGCTTCATCTTCCTGAAGAACTCCAACGAGCAGCTGGTGACAGCTTTACCTTCTTGTAAACACTTGCGGGGGTCTTTGCCGTTTTCCACTCGACACAGCATGAATTCCTAAAAATAATAAAGGTAAAAATTAAAGACGATCCGCTAAGCAGTACGTCGGCGCCAACATTGTGATGAGACTTGTCACTACAGCGAGAGTATAATATACAATACAATATAATATACAATACTGTAGTTTGTAAGGGAGGCAAAACCCAGGAGAAGGAGGGGCTTCCTAGAGGTAGAGTGGTGGGGAAGACACGCTGAGGGAAGCAAGACAGGCGAGCCGACGCTTTTGTTGTGCTCCTGGAGGCAAGAAAGAGATGGTATCTGTGAGTACTTATACTTATTCGATCGATCGATTATACCTATACCTTCTGTGTCAGCAAGCTCTCCCCTTGTCTTATACTCTATACCAAACACACAATACCTTATAAGACATGTTATAGCTTATACAGAAGCCTGTAACACACTATACCTTTATACTGTGGCACTATACTGCCCTCCTTAGTAAGAACGTCCTATGTCCATTTTTGAACTTTTTGAGATGAGGACACCGTGTTGTAGCTCTCGATCAGGCGCACCTTTTGAGCTAAGCTAGAACGCCCTATGTCCACAGAAAAGGCTTCAATAATCGATTTGTCCTATGTCCATTTATCAAGTTTCACATACCCATCCTAGGCTAAAACGTCCTAATGAAGTCCTACTAGGCTTAAACGTCCTATGGAGAGGAAAATCAGGGACATGAGACGTTCTAGCTTAGTACACGGCATTAGAAAAGTTGATCGTACTAGGCTAAAATGTCCGTTGTGAGAATATCACGGACATAGGACGTTCTAGCCTGTTCAAGACCAATGAAATGTATACAACAACAACAACTATACTTATCAGATAAGAATACAAAAGAGTGGCAAGTCATCTTCTCACTAAGGTAAACACCGGCCCTCGCGTCCTCTGTCTTGTGCAAAACGTTATCTAGCGAGTTTTTGTGATTTATTTATCCACGGAATGGATCCTAGTCAGAATGCCAAGTGGGTGTGGCACATAGCTTCCTCGTATCCATAACCCGATTATATAGATGATCCGATGCATAGTAGTTAATCACAAAACACCAATCTCTAAGTACCTTGCACTACCCTTATAGGGGACCATCTACACGCTAATCTGGACAATCCTAGAAAATTTCATCAAATTCGGACGAAAAATGTAAGTGCGTAGTGATTGGATCAAAAAATTGTTTAGCTTGAGTGGAAGTCGAACCTGGGACTCCTGGGCGGGAGTCCAGAGCATTGCTCACTAAAAGGTTACTAAAGGTTGCTATAAAGGGGTTGGTTGAATAGGATTTGAGATTCTCACGTCACACGTGAGAGAGACAAATGTACGGCTGTTACAAGGATTTTACGTTTGCGCATGCGCAGAGGTTACTATAAATTTTAAGGTCTTGATTTTCATTGGGGACCATCTACAACCTAATCCGCATAATCCCTGGAAATGTCATCGAAATCGGGTAGAAATTGTGGAAGTTATGGCTGTTACAAGCAATTCACGTTCGCGCATGCGCTTCGGCTACTATCAGTCCGGGGGTGATGATTTTCATAGGGGACCATCTAAAAACTAATCTGTAACATCCCTGAAAATTTCATCGAAATCTGATGGAAAATGTAGAAGTTATGGCCGTTACAAGGAATTCACGTTTGCGCATGCGCAGTCGCTTCTATCAGTCCGAGGATGATGATTTTCATAGGGGACCATCTACACGCCAACCCGCACAATCCCTGAAAATTTCATAGAAATCGGACAATAGCTTCGTATAGTTATGCGCGTTACAAGGAATTCATGACAGACATACAGACAGACAGACACACAGACACGGAACCAAAATTGTTCAGAAAGGTCTAAAATGCAAAACGCGAGTGAAAAATTTTGATTTTGGAGAACTATTTTTTTCGTCCTTAAAAAGTGAAAACAAAGCTTCCGCTACCTTGGTAGACTCGGAAGCAAACATGTACTTGATACAAGCGCCAAAATTATTTAATCTTCAGGTTACCTTCATCTCATATTCATCTATCCAGTTATAATAATTATAACCTAACCTGCTGCAGCTCTAGATCTATTAATTATTAATAGATCTATTAATTATTAATAGATCTATTAATTATTAATAGATCTAGAGCTGCAGCAGGTTACTAGTACGTAAATATTTTTAATGGATAACCTCAAAATCCTTCCTACGGTAAGTAACTCGCATATCACCTTCACGTGATATCCTTGATATGGTAGATTCCTCTACCTCTTGGTAGATCCTTCAAAGAAATTGATTATCTCCAAAAACCTTGAGTTTGAACTAAATTTTTGAAATAATACTCGAAACTCAATGGACATAAGACATTTTAAGCTAGCATCACACTGTTACAAGCTGTCCTATGTCCATGGGTACTAGGCTTAAACGTTCTATGTCCAAATGTTTTCCATGAATGACCTAATACAGGCCAGGCAACGAGTTTTCAAGATTTGTTTATACACTGGCAAAACAGATTTGAGAGGTGATGGTCAAAAAACGATATCTCAAGCTTCAATGGTTTGGGTGGCGCAGAAGCCGAAACTTTAACGCGATTTTCTCGAAACTTGAAAAATGGACATAGGACGTTTTTACTAAGGAGGGCAGTGCAGCTGTTCGAGTACAATTTAAACGACACACAACCGGCTCATCAATACACGACCATTCCTTGAGATCAAGAAACATCCTACCCCCCCCCCCCCCCCCGACAGGCTGAAGACGTCCATGGTCTCAAATCTCCTTCAGATAGGTTGTCGATTGTACAATCGCCTCCATAAAACGACAAGAGACCTAACTTTTAAAAACTTCAATAGAGTGTAGAAGCGTGAGCTTATCGAACATGAAACTTTACCACAAAAGTGACTTCTGAACAAATCGTATTAGGTATGTTGATTGGCAATACAAATTATTCTGTTTAATTGACCATACTATATTATGTTTTAACTACTATTTATGCAAAATATTGTTATTGTGAGCCCCTGCTCACGAATGAGATCAATGTGACGGGGCTGGGGTAAGTCAACAACACCCCCCTTCCTGAACCCCAAGATGCCGCCCCCACAGAGCCACCTGCGGCGAAGGACTGTGGAGGGGTAATCTGGGCCAGCTCTACGGGGGCGTGGTCCGCCCCCCTATGATGAGGACGCCGAACACCATCTGAGGCGTCCGAGCCCTGATTCAACCACGAAACCAAAGAAAGACACCAGCTGCTTGTGTCCACAGCAGCAGCAAGGGGCTTCGACCAAGGCCGGATGGCAGCCTGAGGACTACAGGAGGCCGTGGATCGCGTGACTGAGAGGAGGGGGAAGCGTTCTAGACCGGGCAGGCCACGTCGGCCATCACACCGTCCTGAGAGCTCGAACAAGTAGGTCCCGGCCGAACGTTCTTCCCCCAAAAGCGCGACGACTAAGTTCCGGCTGAAAGTCACCCCCATCCCTTGTTCTCTAAAGTCAGTGGTAGTAAATCCCCCTGGACTATTCGAGACATCATCCCCACAAAATCATCCGCATCAAGACCGTCGAGGATACCTTCGGGCCCAACACGTGAGTGCACAGACAAATATAACCTAATCTATTTTGGCCAAAATAATTAGGCAGGTGACAAAAACAGTGTAGAAATTAGAGTTAAATCAATTGAGAATTTGGTACAGTAAAGCTTGTAAAACGGAAAACGAGAAAGGATTCAAATTGTAAATATTGATAAGACACGGAGACACGGTAAAGACACGGCATTGGAAATTGTAAAGAGAAAGGACACTGAAGGTATTGCTTGTAAGAAAGTTAATCATTTAAACCCTTTTATTTTCATTGTGAAATTACCAATTGTTTTAATTACTTGTAACGTCAGAAACTGCGCCCTTCAGGCTTGTATATCTTTGTTGAGTTCAACCAAAACATTCCATACTTGTATAATAAATTTCTTATCTGGTATTTTACTCCATTTCTGTGGTTATCTTTGAGTTCACCCTGCATCAGATCAGTATCAGCAACTAGGGGTAAAATAACTGAGTCAAATTTCATATTTTCTTTATTGCGTTTTCAGACCCATCAGGTCGTGTCCTTAGGACACAATTTCTGAGAAGAACACAACCTCGTGGTCAACTGGGTTATTCGTGTCTCGAACACGAAGACACGAGTGACACAGAGGACACGCAGGACACGCCCTTCTGGCACGGGACACGCTTGGAGGTCCGAGGTAAAATAAAACACCCTTCAGGTTTCAAAACATCATTTATTAGTATTTTCATCAACCCAGGAGTCAACACCTTCGAAGAGCTACCATACTTCACAGGTAATTACCCTATATTATCCTAAAATTAACGTAGATTTAAGTTGTTTCGGTCTTTTTCGACTCCCCCATTTCACAGTCAAACACAAGTTAGATTCCCTTCAGGAATCTACTCAGTGCTACTTGGGCCAGGTAACTAAATTCATTTGTCAACTTTACCTGGACAAGTGGGCTTACAAATTGGTGACAGCGTTGGGACTTGTACTCAATACTGGCATCCCATTTGATAAGCACATAGGATAAGCACACCGGCTTACATTATTCTTATCCGTTAATGTTTATGCTTATTGGTTTTTGTTTATCTCATGAATTTTGTTCTTCCTAAAAAATAAAAATGCTTTTGATTACCGGATGAATGATTTTCATAACATCGATCAAGGACTGTACGTACCAGGTACTAAGTATGTACTTACGAATAAAAACTTCATAAATTACCTAAATTATTTGTTACTTCTTTCAAAGTTACCTAAGTTGTTACGTCTTTCTAAGGCACTGAATTTGGTCAAGTACCTGCATAATCCACCTACTTACTTCAATTAGAAGTTTGTACCAGTCTGAAGCGGTAACTAATGACATGTGTGCTCAGATGGTTTTTTCACATACCCCAAAAAGTTTTTTTTTTCGGTATTTCAGCTAAAATGAATCAACAACCACTAAAATACTCACATTATTGACGTTTTCGCAGTACTTTCCAAGATGAAAAGCTGCGGCCCTAAGAACAGCCGAGCTGACGTTCACTTCCTGCACCGTCAATTCCTCATCAGTCGGGAGATTTAATTCGTTCGTCAGCACCATCCTCCCAAATGCAAAACCGCAGTTGAAAGCTCAAAAATTCGAAATTATTACACTTTTAGGATCACAGGAAAAGAGGAAAAATCTTGGTTTAGGGGTTAACCTCAAAATCAGCTGAGCGTTATCTTTAGGTAATCAGTTGTTGCCGTTGTTGTCCACAACATGAGAATTTCCCCCGTACCGTGGAGGAAGCTTTCCGACGAATTCTTCATTCGGATTCATCATAATAGACCTTTGACACGAAGGTTTACTACTCGTCCTAAGTGTGTTCATGAGGTTCCTGAATTTTTCTGTGAATAATTTAAATTGTTTGAATGATTAGTAAATTTTCAACCAGTTACAAGATAATTTGAAAAGAAAAATATTGATTGCCTAATGTTTCACTTTGTACCTAAGTAGTTCCTAATGACCTTTGTATTTTGAAATTGTTTCTTTAGTTAGTGTGCCAATTTCATTGTCAAATTTGTGATTAAAAAAATTTGAGGTGTCCTAGTATTGTTATGTTGGCGATGCTGTCGGTTATCTCCAACACAGCGAACCTTGGCGGCAACCCGAGGAGAACCGACGGAAGACGAAAATGACCGGTCTAGGCTCCGGGAAAGGTGATACTTGGAAAAGACCGGTCTAGGCGCTACGGTGCTAGTTCATTTCCTTATTAGAGGCAAAAGGTCTCATTTGCTTTTGGAAAAGGTTTCAATTGAAAGGAAAATGTTTCGTTTCGTCTGGAAATGCTATTGGAGGTTCCACAAAGCTCGTGACATCAATGCTTGGAGTGTTACTAGAGTAGGTAGGTACCTCTGACAATGGGGTATTTCGGTCAATTTTTTTTTTTATTATTTTTTTTTCAAAAGGGTAAGGCTCAGGAATAACGGTAATCGGGTCGGGTGTGTGTGAGTAGAATGTTGTAGTATCCAAGAGGGGTTTCTGTCACACCATTCAAATCTTCAACTTTCCTTAGCTTCTCTGGTTTTTTAAAAACATTTAATGTTTTTAAAAAATCAGAGAAGCTAAGGAAAGTTGAAGATTTGAATGGTGTGACAGAAACCCCTCTTGGATACTACAACATTCTACTCACACACGCGCGCGCGTGGCAGTCCGCGGCGTAGTCCTTGCCTAGTGTGTGTGCATTTATTCGTTTTATCCTCGAGACTCAATAATCGATTATTTTCGATATCAAACATAACCTTCTCAACATAATCTTTTCTGACCCGATCAGCTGGTCGTGAAGGGGCGCCATTTGCGCTCCTATCCAGCAAGGTTATTCTGTTTACATACCAAGTTTCTTGGTATGTAAACAGAACGATGGTGATAATATTCTTTAAAAGCAATTATGTAATCGTTATTATTATGTCTCCCTTGTGGGTTAGATGTCTGACAAGAAATTCAATACTCAGTACGTGTGCAGTGGTTTAGACCCCTTTGAGCAGAGTGTTGTTGAGTTTGACGACAATTTTCCTGACACTCGCGAAGATCTCGTGGAGTATCTTGTACTGAAGACGGATTTCATATCCCTGAAGCAACTGAAGTGCTGCAAATCTTTGGATCCGCACAACTTCGTTAATTCAGGGCATGTGAAATCCGTCTCATGCAAGGTACTCCCAGGTGACAAGGTGGTGGTGTTTGGAAAGGTAAGTAATTCAAATGTTATCCAATTATTATTAGGTTAATTGAAATAATAACGATGTATGCCATGTTTTGGGCAGGTAGTAGATTCAACAACGGTCGTTTGATGAAAATAATGTTATGATAGCATCCCCTGCCCATTGCTAAGTCAACATTGTTATGAAACTTTGAAAAATCATGGGAAAAGATCTACTCATGATAGAAGAATCCAGTTGATACCAAAACTCTCAGTGAGGGCTCTACTTTCAATTAAAAATTATAATAAACCACTTTCCCGACTCTATCAGGCACCCTACTTCGAGCCATGAAGCAGTACCTATTGTATGAGCAATTTTTCAAAATTAGGTTCCATATATGTATATATTGACCTAAACGCTTAGGTACTCCATTTTATGGTTCGAATATGGATAGATTAACATGCAATGGAGTCATTACTTGAATTTTGAAATTCAGGAGATGAAGTGCATATTTACATCGATAATTTACTAATTGAACTTCAAAACAATCACGCAAATTGGTTCGAAATTATCTTCCTGGGAACTTCGTACAAATCAAAACACTTGGACACAAACAAAAACATTTTGTGAAGCCCGTCCAATGAGGGTAGGTATTCTATTATTACTACCTAACTACTGATAACTGAAGTAACGTAAGCACATTAAAATGTGATGTATTTTTATTCTTACCGGTGATGAAATGCCGAGAACAAACTAGTATTTGTTTGGAGTTGAGTTGTCACCCTCTCAAATTGCGATTGATTCGAGCGAGCCACCTTTCTCTTCTTTTTTCTTATAGGTCTTTTGTCTTTTCACATTGGCTTCTAATGACTTTTGGTAAACCATACAACGAAATACTGCTCCCGTGACGGGAAGAGCAGCCAAACACCGGACAAATCGGCATGTCTAATGAAAAAATCTTTGTTTACAACGATGGGAATTCAGTCAGTTCATCGAACATGGTTGTCAGGAACGCTGGGAATCAGCGACGCCAAAAGGCTGATATTCTTATTTTTTTGGAAAGTTCTCTTGTCTTTCCACACTGATTCTAATCACTTTTGGCAAAACAAAAAATTAAATACCGCTTCCAGGACGAGAAGAGCAACTAATAACCGCATAAATTGGCATAATGAAAAACCGTCCATACAATCTTTGTTTACAACGGAGTCAACATGGCCGCCTTTCAGCGAGATTCGAATAACTGTTTGATTAGTCGAAGAATCGATACATCCATTCTGTGTGACGTCACACGGATAAAAGCAATAGCGGTCCGCCTTTTTCAAACGTGTGATCTCTTTAATTAATTTTTCTACCACATGTTATAGTATCATTGGGCTTAAAGTTGGAGTATGTAGGTTTTCAAGGGTGCTGAATACAAATTTGAGGTCAAAAACCTGAATTTCCGACCCACCGAAATACCCCCTTCCCTTTCATAAGATTTATGAAACCCTTTGAGGAAAGTACGTGGTTTCGAGATTCCTCGAACCGTTTTGTTTTTGACTAGGTACACCTTCCAAGTACCTAACCGAGTAGATCGTAGCGAACATTTCCAACTCGTCGTTCAGCTAACATCTCATCTTGCAATCGAGATCGTCCTCGTTCAAGATTTTACTTCTCTCGATTTATTACCACTTATTCTTACTTACCTGCATATTTTTCCTGAATGCCCAACTTGAACACTACCAGCAACAACTTAATCCCAAAGTACTGGATGCCTTCATGACTAAATTTGGTTATTGTTGAGCTGAGTGATCCTAAACGTAGACAGGAAAAATATCGCTTTTTCGCCCCTGTAGGTTGATAGGTAGGTACCTACTGTAAGCTCTTGGGAGACCCGGCCTAGTGAATTGGGGAAGCAGGGGGTTCCTGTTGGATCCCACCGCTGCCACCAATTTGTAAGCTCTTGGGGGTTAGCGACCTAGTAACAAGTTCTTTTCTAAATAAATATAAAAGGAGGTTATGAGGGGGGTCGACACTGTAACAAAGCAAAATATCGGAATCTTAGAATATTGAATGAAATGGATACTTAACTGGTCGACTGGTAGGTAGCTGTCTCCCGAGCGGCTTGGAGATGAGGCGTAGCGTTCCAGGCGACACACTTTACTATGTTTAATACTGTTATACCTGAAGGGTTTTGTCACCTGAAGGGTGTTTTCGTTGTATCGATGTGTGTTTTGAATAAATGAAGTTACGTTACGGATGTTTATTATTTCAAGCAAGTTCCTAATCGATACAGTTGAATCAGAATACTCAGAACCTGGGATGCGGGTCGTTTTAAAGGAGAAATGCAAGGTTAAACAAATACTTAGGTTTAATGACCAGAAGTTGAATTGGCGATACAGGGATCCGACTCGACTGTTCCTCCAAGTGAGAACAAAGCCTGAAGGGCGTTACTGAGACTCGAAAAAAGGTAAGTTTGAAATGTTTAGTTATAGTTATTTAAGCACAAAATTCTTAGTCAATATGTCTTAAGATACGGTCGATACAGGTTCGATCCTACTGGTTCCTATTCGAATTATACCTCTTAAATTCACTGAGTTCACGTTACCTTCTACCTAATTGGCCAATTGAGAGTAGAAATTAGTTTATTTACGCACTCACGTTCCAGGTTACCGGGGCGAGTCTGGGTCGCGGTGCGGCGTGGTTTGATGGGGGAGAGCCGGGACAGGGCTGGTCCTCGTGGTCCTCGATCCTTTCTTGATCCGGGCGACGGCAGAGGTTCCAGGGGAGGCGGGACAGAACAAGAGCACTGGTTACTTTTGCACTTCGTAAAACCTAGTGACTTGGGGGAGGCAGGAGGGTATATCGGGCTGTATCGGTATATCGCGATACAGGGGAGAGCGCTTCAGAGACGGGGGTGAGAGCTTCGAGACAGCTGGCAAGGCTTTAGCTTCAGGACTAACTGATCTTCGCCAGTACAATAGATTAAGAGGGGCTTTGCCACCTCCCTCTGCAGTTGGTTATTCTCTTCCCTTTTCCTGATTTTCCTCCCTCAAGTGGACAGGTTTCTTGATTAGATGGATGTGATTTCTCCAGTTGACAGCCGATTATTTGATGCTCTATGGTGGTGGTTGAACACTTGACTGAAGGGAGGCCACGCCCGGTTAATGTGGTCTTTCTAGGGCTTTTGCCTGGTCCCGAAGGGGTATCAGGTCTTACGGACAGGCAGTGCCTGTAAGGGGAAACAGTGAGCAACTGGGCTGTTGCTCACATTCCCCGCCCCTTCGGGAGCCAGGGTCATCCTTGATGACACTGGTTACTGGCAACTGATGTGATGGGTACGCTCGCTTCATACTGGTAATGCCCGCACCCTGGACAGCTGGCAGGGTCTGGAACAGGTATTGACGTCCAGTCATCAAGCTCGGGGTTCTGTAGTTGCTGTGGCGACCCCATCGGTGCAGCGGGGTCTGCCTTCGTTATGATGTCGACGGGTGTTTGTGACGCGCTCTCCCCTGGGAATAGGTCTCGCCCAGGTGTCGGTTTCGGGGACTCCTGCTTGCGGTTGGTGGGGTAAGCATACTCAAGCGACTCAGATCCCAACGACGAGGAGGAAGAGGAAGAGGACGGTAGACTTTCTGCTGGGGCCACTGATCCACTGGTACTCGCCGCGGGTGGCTCCGCGGGATTCAGCATTAATGCTGCATTGGGTTGAGGTGCCTTCTGCAGCGCCTTCAGCATGTCGTTTCTTCTCTCTAATTTCCTAATATTATTGTACCCTGGAAAAGTGGTTCGTAATTCCGGCGCTTTTTTCTTGCAGGCTGATGGTTGCGGTGGTCTCTGATCCAGGTAAGCTATCTTAAGCTATATGAGGTAAGTTTATTTTAATTATATTATTTAAGTT
The DNA here is from genome assembly GCA_009739505.2 of Apolygus lucorum. Classification (NCBI taxonomy): domain Eukaryota; kingdom Metazoa; phylum Arthropoda; class Insecta; order Hemiptera; family Miridae; genus Apolygus; species Apolygus lucorum. The sequence continues at coordinate 34,840,955 of CM019168.2, read as the reverse complement.
CCATTTTCAGGTTATATAAGGTAAGTAAGTTACTTTACGGTGTACAAGGTGAGTTTCTTCTAAGTTACCTATACTAGATAGAGAGTCGACCTGAAGGGTCCTAGTTCTCCTACTGGGATCCATCGGGTCGTATCCTATGCCTTTGTTTTTCTGGTCGCATCTTGGTAAAGGAAAAAGGGTTTTTTTTTTTTTTTTTTTTTTTTTTTTTTTTTTTTAAACTAAAACGTGAACTTTTTTGTTTATGTGTGTGTAGAACTGTATTCTTGTGTTTGTGTGTGGTGTGTTTGTCTGTAATTGTAGTTCTAGTAGTAAGTCAGTCAGTCGAGCCTCGTCCTGTGTGAAGGTGGTTGTAATCCACTGGCACTCCTGGACGAAGAGTATATCCTCGAGTAGTCTCCGCTTGATCCTCATCCGTCACCATCTCGACCTCACTTGCGGTGACCGTTGGTTCAACCTCAGGGAGAGCATGGGGGATTGGATATGGCTTTTGGTTTGTAACCTCTGGCTGAGTGGTAATTCTTAGACGAGCCACATAAAGGTTACAGCCCTCTCCTGGAGGTCGCTGAAAAGGAGCCCAATATAACATCGCGGTATCTTCTGCTAACCTCTGAGGTGCATTGCTCAAATTGGAGAGCTTCTCCTCACTCATCAGCTCCGTTTCCGGTTGTGGGTCGTCCCATTGATCTGTGGGTATCCTTTCCCACTTCTCGGCATCCTGGTTTGGATTGTCAGGTGTCCATCCTTCGGGGTCCGAGGTGGTTTGGTCCATTTTCAATTTGCTAGGCTTTGTGGTGGGAATCCCATTCATCGGAAGCTCTTGGGTCCTTTTGCGTGTTCCTCTCCTTTCTGGAGGGGCGCCCTTGTTGAAGCTTCCTTGATGTAGTGTATCGGGTTGGTGCTTACATGAGGGCGATACACCCTGCGATACACTTGGGCCCACTTCAGGTGTTTGTGTAATTGAAAGGACCGATACACCCGGCGATACCATGGGCGATACCTCCGGTGTCTCTTTGTATTGCAGGGGCGATACGGTCTCCGATACACCCGGCGATACCATGGGCGATACCTCCGGTGTCTCTTTGTATTGCAGGGGCGATACGGTCTCCGATACACCCGGCGATACGGTGGGCGATACCACGGGCGATCCTTCCGGTGTTCCTCTGTGTTGTTGGGATGTTACGGGATCCGATACACCCGGCGATACGGTGGGCGATACCACGGTCGATACCTCCGGTGTTCCTCTGTGTTGTTGGGATGTTACGGGATCCGATACACCCGGCGATACGGTGGGCGATACCGCGGGCGATACCCCTGGTGTTCCTCTGGGTTGTTGAGTTGATGAGGGGTCCAATACACCTGGCGATATGGTGGGCGATACCGCGGGCGATACCCCTGGTGTTCCTCTGTGTTGTTGGGTTGATGAGGGGTCCGATACACCTGGCGATACGGTGGGCGATACCGCGGGCGATACCGCGGGCGATACCCCTGGTGTTCCTCTGTGTTGTTCCCATCTCTCCAGGTCCACAAGGGCAGCGGTTACCGAGCGAGAGGTGCTGGGGAGGGCCGTGTCCGTACCATCCTGATAACTCGGGCACTGTGACACGGTATCCTCCCTCCTCCCGGCCGATAGTACTACCCCTATGTTCCTGAGGTTCTGATACTCTTGATCTCGATCCCCATTCACTGATTCGATGTCAGCTCTTAGTTCCATGTTGGGTCCAGTTGTAAGAGTTAACGGGATCCTCCTGAGTATGTCAAGACCCAGCAGGTTCAAGTCTGCTCGTTTCCGTGCAAACACTGGAAAGGTGTGTTTGAACCGGTGCTTTCCGATACGGGTATCAATGACCTGTTCCCCTGCAAAGGGTAAGAGGGTTCCATCCGGTCCCCATGCTACCGTTTTGGTTGGTAGTAGCGGTAATCCCGCTACAGGGCTTGCCAATACGGACAGTGATGCTCCCGTGTCTACCAACATACTGCGAGTCTCTGGTCCTAGACCCACTTCCATTTTAATGGTTCTTGCCATCGGCCGTTCCACCGCGGTTACACATAGTTTATTGTCCTCGGTTCCCTTGTAGAGGGTTATCTCCCTTACATGACTTGGTTCCGCGGGAGGCTGAGATACGGGAAGCAACTTTTTCTTCTGAGGGCAATCCGGTTCGAGGTGTTCCCGACATCCACAGAAATTACAAAAGATAGTCTTTTGCGGACTTCTGGGACAATCCACCGGAAAATGTTCCTTTGACGCGCAAAACATGCACGGGTATCGGGGCATGGGCTTGTCTTCGTTTAGTTTGTTACGATGGTCATTGTTCCAGGCGTTTCGTTGGTCGCCGTTCCACCGGTTCGGTTGGTCACCGTTCCAGGCGTTTCGTTGATCGCCGTTCCACTGGTTCGGTTGGTCACATCTCGGTACAGGTTGATCTCGACGGGGGCATCGGGCGGCAAAGTGGTTTGTTCCACCACAATTATAGCATCTTTGTTCCGCCGATACTGCTGCGAGTTCCCAATGTTCTTCGGTATCTTCCTTTTCCGCCAAGATTTCTTCCAGTTCCTCGGCCTTCTGTAGGGCGATACGTATGGTTGTAGGTCGATCCATCACGAGGAAAGCACTTAGTTTTTTCCCAACACCTCTGATGAAAGCACTGAGGGTCTTCCGTTCCACCCATTCCTGACGATCATGTCGATCCAGGTGGGCTCCCTCTTCCGATACGGCGCATTGTGCCAACCCTCGTATGCGATCCGCAAATTGACGTAGGGTTTCCGAGGCGTTCCGCTTCACCGTCCAAAGTGATGCTGCGGCATGTTGCGGGTTCTGTCGTCGGAACCACGACAGCATTTCGTCCCTGATCATGTGATAGGCGTTGTCACAGTCAAGTATATCGTTCCTGTCAATGAGAAACTGTTTCGCGATCCCTCTCGCCTTGATCCTGAGGAGTTTCAGTTTCTGTTCCTGTGCTAGTCCCTCGGTTACTGCGTCGAAGTTCGTAAAGAACGAGCTAACACTCAGCGATCCGGTTGCGTCGGGGTCCCATGGTTCCACTTCTAAGAGCAAGGAACGTGGAATACCGTTCCCGCTCTCGTCACGGCCCGACTCATTGTACTTTGACAATAAAGCATTCATCTGCTTCATCGTTTCGGTAAGTAAGTCGACCGGACCCTTTTGTTGGAACGGGTCGGGATCCATAAAGTCCTCTGGTTCTCCCAACGACATTGTCACTGTTATTCAAGCAATACCGGGAAACACAATCACAATCACTTGTCACAGGGTCGGCTCGGAACGGTTCAGTCAAGTTTCGGTCTGTAACGGGTGGTTCTGTGTGACGACACAGGTGTTTGTTTGTGTGGTACAGGTGTGCAAATAATGTGTAAAAGTTCACTTTTTCTTACTATATACAATTCTTATGCGATACACCACGACACCCTGGTTCTGATTATTCGACTCCGATATGACTCTACTGAAAAGAACTTGTTACTCGGCACCGAGCTACAAATGGAACTGGGTTCGTGCGGGGCGCACCACACGCAAGTCCGGGCGATATACCGACCCGACACACAAGTTATCGAGTGCGATACGGCGCTTCGGAATTACGATTCGCAATAATCCCACCGCGGGCCAACAATTTGTAAGCTCTTGGGAGACCCGGCCTAGTGAATTGGGGAAGCAGGGGGTTCCTGTTGGATCCCACCGCTGCCACCAATTTGTAAGCTCTTGGGGGTTAGCGACCTAGTAACAAGTTCTTTTCTAAATAAATATAAAAGGAGGTTATGAGGGGGGTCGACACTGTAACAAAGCAAAATATCGGAATCTTAGAATATTGAATGAAATGGATACTTAACTGGTCGACTGGTAGGTAGCTGTCTCCCGAGCGGCTTGGAGATGAGGCGTAGCGTTCCAGGCGACACACTTTACTATGTTTAATACTGTTATACCTGAAGGGTTTTGTCACCTGAAGGGTGTTTTCGTTGTATCGATGTGTGTTTTGAATAAATGAAGTTACGTTACGGATGTTTATTATTTCAAGCAAGTTCCTAATCGATACAGTTGAATCAGAATACTCAGAACCTGGGATGCGGGTCGTTTTAAAGGAGAAATGCAAGGTTAAACAAATACTTAGGTTTAATGACCAGAAGTTGAATTGGCGATACAGGGATCCGACTCGACTGTTCCTCCAAGTGAGAACAAAGCCTGAAGGGCGTTACTGAGACTCGAAAAAAGGTAAGTTTGAAATGTTTAGTTATAGTTATTTAAGCACAAAATTCTTAGTCAATATGTCTTAAGATACGGTCGATACAGGTTCGATCCTACTGGTTCCTATTCGAATTATACCTCTTAAATTCACAGAGTTCACGTTACCTTCTACCTAATTGGCCAATTGAGAGTAGAAATTAGTTTATTTACGCACTCACGTTCCAGGTTACCGGGGCGAGTCTGGGTCGCGGTGCGGCGTGGTTTGATGGGGGAGAGCCGGGACAGGGCTGGTCCTCGTGGTCCTCGATCCTTTCTTGATCCGGGCGACGGCAGAGGTTCCAGGGGAGGCGGGACAGAACAAGAGCACTGGTTACTTTTGCACTTCGTAAAACCTAGTGACTTGGGGGAGGCAGGAGGGTATATCGGGCTGTATCGGTATATCGCGATACAGGGGAGAGCGCTTCAGAGACGGGGGTGAGAGCTTCGAGACAGCTGGCAAGGCTTTAGCTTCAGGACTAACTGATCTTCGCCAGTACAATAGATTAAGAGGGGCTTTGCCACCTCCCTCTGCAGTTGGTTATTCTCTTCCCTTTTCCTGATTTTCCTCCCTCAAGTGGACAGGTTTCTTGATTAGATGGATGTGATTTCTCCAGTTGACAGCCGATTATTTGATGCTCTATGGTGGTGGTTGAACACTTGACTGAAGGGAGGCCACGCCCGGTTAATGTGGTCTTTCTAGGGCTTTTGCCTGGTCCCGAAGGGGTATCAGGTCTTACGGACAGGCAGTGCCTGTAAGGGGAAACAGTGAGCAACTGGGCTGTTGCTCACACTACTTAAGGGGAATTGAGGGATTTTCAGAGGCAAAAGAAGAAGGAAAAGATGTGGCAAAGAGAGGACGTGACTACTAGACCTCAACATTTTTATTAGATGGCTTTGTAGTGGGTAGGTATCTGTGAAAAAGCGAAAAATCACAAGCATACTTAATCAAAAAACGATCAACACGATGATCATGTTTGGTATTAAAAAATTGTATCAAATGAACTTTATCAACGTTAGGGTAGATGGCGGCAAGATCCCGCGCCTTTCATAATAAAAAAGTATCAAATTCTTTTGTGGCAATTTTCCAGAAGTGTGAGGTTTGTAAGCTATACAAATCATTGATGTCGCACTGCATTATCATTTTAAATAGAATAAATTTAAACCTACCCCACATCTTCGTTATGAGGAATGGTATTCATATCTGGTATATTTTTCGGGGAATAAACGAGTTTCTCTACATAGGGAAGAATTTTCCTTTTAGGTAGGAAAACTACTTATTCGAGTGTCACATTCTATTTTATTAGCTACCTGTAATATTAGCCGCACTAATGAATATTTATATACCTACTCGTATGAGAATTTCAATATTCATGCGTATTGATATTCGCCTGAATCAATCGACATACGAGTAGGTAACATCTATCGCACAAGTCGAAGTAATTCAATGCTTGGTTGTACTTACCTTTCCGAAACAATGTTCACAGTAGGTATTCTGTGCTGAAGCCCATGAAATAATCAGTTATACGAGTTTACCTTTCAAGATATTCCCCAGGGAAGGCTTTTTCGGAAATGTTCCCCCAAATCATAAATTCCTGATAAAAATCTAGAAAGTAAATTATTTTGGACGTTTATTTAAGTTCATGTTGTTTCGTTTCAGTTTTTTGTTTGTTTTCAGTTCGTTTGTTTTTTGTTCATTTTCAGTTCATTTATATCTCATTAAAATCGGGGAAAATAAATTAGTTTGGATATTTATTTCAGTTTATTTTGCCTTAAATATCATTAAAATAAATTATTTTGGATATTTATTTAAGTTCATTTTGCCTGAAATCGAATTAAAATTGTGCGTCAAAAATTTCATGTAAATGCAACCCAATAGCCTAATTTATGCTTTACCTTAAATATACCTACCTAACTAATAATTTCTAGTTCTCCACCAAGTCAACGGTGTTCGTGACGCGGCTACCCATGTACTTTGAGGGCAAATTTGAAAGAAACGTCCTGTTAATCGTTATTCGTTGCATATTTTAAATTACAGACATGTCAGCTATTTTTCTTCGTATTCTCCTTCAACTTTCATGCTCTTCATGTACTTTGAATGTAATTGTTTATTCCCTTTTCATACCAGTTTCCCACCATTCCTAACCACGCGTTCACAGTACTTTTTAGCTCATCATTTGAAGAGAAACGCCGCCCAAGATGCATTTCTATTGAGAGGAAGAGGTAAAAATCGTAGGGGGACAGATCTGGAGAATATAGTGGAAGATGGTGGATGCCCAAAATGAGCAAACAGATCCAGAGAAATTTTATTTTTATTTTTTTCCTTCATATTGGATGGTTGGTGATTTTGTAGACGAGTGATCTATATAGAAATCAATCCGAAATCCGCCCGCCCCCTGCTCCTCCCGCCCCCTGCTCCTCCCACCCCTTGCTCCTCCCGATCGGTGGCTACAGCTTTCGCACAAGTACGCAACCAGGAGAGACATTTTATGCCCTTTCCCCTTCATATTTCCCCTTCGCGTAACGCTCCCCGCGTGACGATTTTTCATTTATGTGCCATAGTAAAGACATAAAATGTCAAAAACCATATTGCCTGGATTTTAACATGGAGCATGTTATTGCCCTAGGGTAACTACCCGAAAAACGTTACGCGGAAGGGGGTCGTTCGACGGTCACGCGCCTTTGCCGACACTCCGGTTTTCGAGGCGCTGAGTTTTTCTTAATGCATTTTAGGTATGTTGCTAGGGATGAAATAACTTTTCTATTATATCTACCTACGACCAAAGATTCTGCACTAAATTTGGTTAAATATCGCCGTAGGCTTTAAGCAGATGATTTTTATGAGTATCAAGTCACTACAATGTAATAGAATACGAAGAAGGAAATTGTTTAAAAAAATTCCCTGTGCTACAGTGGGTTGACACTACAGTCCAACTTCGTTGCTTAACAAAACTATTTAATCTTATCTAGTAAACTTTTCGGACTGTCTTTTGATTAGTTTAAGGTATGAATTCATCCTTCATGCTCTCATTCGATTTGTCCAGCCACAAAACAGACTGAAAACAACTTGGTTCGCCCTTTCTTACTTCAGTTATTTAATTATATCTAACTGAAACTTTCTTCTGTAATAGTTGATTGCTGTAGCATCTGAGAAGCACCTTTTGAGTCCACGAAGGACCATGAAAAGTGAGGACATGATCAATTTTTATAGGGCACGTAAAACGCCCACAATAGGGACAGCAATTTAAAAACGCTGCAAATAATTACACAAAGGTTTATCATTTTTCTATATAAATCACTCGTCTGCAAAGAACACGGCTTTCCCATTGTTACCACCAACTGACATGAAGAAAAACGTCGATCGCATTTCGGTCAGCTAAAATTTGAACGGAGATTAGGCCTCTTTTGCGATTCACACTCGTGTTTATGATTTATCGTAAGTCCGTAGGGAGCAAAAGTTTTGTCCTATAGGGCTCCGCGTAGTATCGATTTTTTAAAGATTCTTTTCGAAGAATCTGACATCCCTAATTACAAGTCATTTAGTTAAAATCCACTCTAGTCACTCACGTTCATGGGCGTTTGGCTGTGTCCTGGTCGGCCCCCTTGTTGGTTTTCTTGCCCTTATGAGCGTATGTCGGGAACCGCCATGGTGGGTATCCCTGGCCGGGCTTTGCTGCCTTGGTGTATGGGTGGCTTTTTAGTTATTTTTCATTTTCGTATTTTACATGCCCTTCCCTTTTATACACTAATTTGTTGTTTCACTGTTTGTTGTAGGGATGTCCCAAAAATATCAATATTTCTTGAAAAAAGTATCGATACTTTTTTTCCAGTATCGGAGGCGATACTTTTTTTTTATCTCACATTTTATCTGTTTCAACACCTATGACATGAAGGTACCTACTCGACAGTACCTCTATCTCTACCTAGATTGTTGGGAGACAACGAACTTCAACAAAGATGATGTACCACCACCTCCAGCTCTCTATGATAACCTGCTGTCCTCCATAATCGAGGAAGGACCACCAAAATGTTAACCCAACCAAGTGCATAAACAAAAACAAGGTTTAAATACAAAATGAGTGATTTATTGATTTGTTCATTCTATATTAATTATTATCTTCGTGACGGAGAGCTGTCACACTGATAGAGAGACACATAAACGAAAATTTCACCCATTTTTGTGAAAGTATCGATACTTCATATATCGATACCTTTTGAAAGTATCGTACTTTTTGATACTTTTCACATGTATCGATACGATATTATATCGATACTTTTATTATATCGTTTTTATTATATTGATCGGACATCCCTAGTTTGTTTTATCACTTTGTTTTATTGTTGCTTTTATGCTTAAACATTTTTGACCATTATCAATGCAAATTTATACTCATACGACAAATACAAAATATTCTATATTCTACGGGACTAAAATTCCCCAAAATTTAAAGTCGATGATCACTTATAACAACTCCCCAGTAAATTCTAGTGTCTGTGTACCAATTCTTCTAGTGAAACACCTGATGAATCTTAGGAACAGGGGAATCACAGTAAGCAGTGAGAAGAAAAACCGCGCAGGAATGTTTTATTTCCATCTGGAAACTGGATTGAAATGGTGTAGACGGTGTAAGAACACAAAAATTTGAGATTTGAACGTTTCCTTTTTACAATTTGCTCTGAACAAAAATTAACTCAACAATATCAAACGAAATTCACACAAAAAGACGATCGTTAATTTAGAAACACGTCATTTTCATTATAAATATATAAATTTACACATCAGTTAATTAAGTTAGGTATATCACATCACGAATTGCTCATGTCAAAAACGAGCTCGAAGTATTTACGAGAGAATATAGAAAAAACTACAGTTGGTTTTGTGTCATTATTGGTCATTTAACTCAAATCGAGCGTTCAGTCATTTAAATACATAATTTATACATTTATACAAATACAGTTCGGAGTTCAAATTTGAGTTTACCAGTAGGACCAGTCGTTGGGCCGTCGCGGCGTTTTGTACCTCGCTTGGGCCTGCGTGAATCTCGCGGTCGGGAGGACCACCGTTTCGTATTCCATCTGATCAGCCACAGCGGTTTTGCTGTAGTAGTTTTGCGACGCTGCGGGGATTAGGATGCTTCTGTAGGACGGGTGCGTCACAGCTGATTGGTACCCGCGGGTTTTGACTCTGGAGTACTGCACTGTGGGGTTCAAAGTCGAAGGTTGCAGGGCGTCGTTCAGCGTCACGTCATACTCTTCGCTGATATCGTACGACAAAGGTCTTTGAGTTGATCCATCGTTGGACGGACCGGGAGCAGTGAAGTCCAGCGCAGGTTCCTTGTTCCCCTTATAGTAATCGGGTTCCTCAACAACAGGCCTTGCACTTAGGAACGGGTTCCTATAGTTCGGACCAGGCTCAGTCACGGGCTCCTGAGTTTGCACGGGTCTCCGAGAAGGATAAGCAAGCTCTTCCAGAGTCTTTTTCTGTTCCTTCTCCGGCCTTGTTCTTCTATAGCTTGTAGATGATTTGGACGTCCCATCCGGCCCAGAAGGTCGTCTGAAGGCCTCAGGGCCGGTTGGGGAGTAACTTGGTTTCTGCGATCTCCTATAACTCTGATCTTCTTCCTTATTAATGCTCCCTTCTGCACTCGATGGGAGTGGACGCCTTGCGTTTCCTTCAGGTTGAGGAGCAAATGGATCAGGTTTTTGTCTCCTGTACTGGGATTCCTCGTTAGGTCTTCTTGGGCCTTCTGGCCCTGTTGGCACGAACGGTCTTCTGTACACTGATGTTTGTGGAGGTGACGGCAAAGGTGGCCCCTGCGTTATTTGTGGTGGCGGTACAGAGTAATCTACCCTTTGTTTTTTCTCTTCTGGTCGCAAGTTAGTTTCTTCCGAATCTACCAATTTGGGATCCGCCTGTTGTTTTCTGTAAGAAAGATTATCCTCAGCGGATGGTCCAGAAAGACCGCTTACAGGCAAATTGTAATTATCTGGCCTTCGTGGTGAAGAATCGTCGGAGTACTTGCTTGAGAAAGAATTTCCAGGTTTGAAAGGTTTTCTTATGAAAAATCCTTGCGACTCTCCTTGAGGTTTCACTTCAGCAGGTGGAATGGGGTACTCTTGCCTCGTAGCTGGAGGCTTCGAATCCACAGTTGGTTGCGGAGTTTCTGGTTTCACTTGACGACGATCTTCGGATGCATAACCATTACCAGTACTGACAGGCCTCCTACTTGGAAATTCCGCAACACGTATTCGTTGATTTTCATCATTGTAAGATCCTCTGTTGTTTTGCTCGGAAGATTTCACTCTTGCATTATCTTCTTCTGGTCGTTTGAAGCCGGTGGGTGTACCAACTTGGGATGAAAATGTTTCATCTGAACTCGGAGGTCGTCTATAATCTGGTTGCCTGGATCTAAAAGTCGGGGTTCCTCTTCTCACAGTTTGCTCAGTCGTTGTCGGTGATGGGCTTGGAAGTCTCTGAGTCCTGTATCCTGTTGTGGAAAATCGGTGTGGGGCAGGAGTTGTTGGTTGTATCTCTTTCCTGTTTTCATTCTTGGGTTTATCCAAGATGATGTCGTCTTCATATTCGTACTCTTCATACTCCTCATCTTCGTAGGAGGCTGGTGGAGATGGAGTTGGAGCAGGAGTGGGGCGGGGTGTGGTAGTAGTTGTGGTGGTGGAGGTTGTGGTTGATGTGGTCGTTGTGCTTGTAGTGGTTGGTTTTTTAGGCCTAGCCCTCGGCTTCTCGGCTTTACTCCTACTGTTCGGGCGTCGCCTTTCATCTGAATACCTCGAGACATCATCTTCCACAATTTCTTCGTCGTAATAATCATATCCTTTCGCAGGTCTCCGGTCAGGTCTTCTCCTCTCGGGTCTACCGCCTTCAGGTTGCCTCTTCCTTGATCCTCCTCTCTGCGAGCTTATGTATCCTGGCCTCTCTGATGGGATTGGTTCATCGTCATCTCTCTGACCTGTAACAGAAGATGTATCATAATTTTAATAATTTTTCTCTAATGTATCCGTATATTATCCCAAGTAAACAAAACAAGATTTAAGACGTTTTGTAGCTCTTTAAAAAAAAGTTCACATCCCTGGTGACTCGGATTTTAACTCAGTTCACAATTTAGAATTTGTATAAACTTTTTGAATGAATATATTGGCCTTTCTTTAGAACTCACCCAGGTTAGGTTTTTTTGATTTGCTATGGATGCTTATCCGATGGAAAATGAAGAATTATCTATCTACTACTTTATTATCTACGTACAGTATTGGAGAATCCGTCGTAACCAGCAAGTCGAGTACAGGAGGCGAGCGCTTTCGATGTAAAGACATCATCTTCAGGCAGTCGAGAGAGTACTAAAGTTTGTCAGTTAGTCGTTCTATTCATATAGTTCAGGTGAAAGGATCAGAAAGGAAAGGGAGCAACCTAGTAACGAGACCACGTGGTGAAAGGTTGTTTGTCTGTCATGTCAAGTGAAGACCTTTCACCACGTGGTCTCGTTACTAGGTGGCCCCCTTTCCTTTCTGATCCTTTCACCTCCCTTTCACCTGAACTATATAAATAGAACGACTAACTGACAAACTTTAGTACTCTCTCGATGGCCTGAAGATGATGTCCTTACATCGAAAGCGCTCGCCTCCTGTACTCGACTTGCCGGTTACGACGGAATCTCCAATACGGTACGTAGATAATAATTGTATTCTTATAACTAGCGGAACTAACCCCATTCATTTAATATCTACTACTTTATTTGTGAAAAGTAAACTTCTCTAGGAGGAAGTCACAACACCTAGGTATTCTATCAGTGGCTCTACTTCGGCCCTTCTGGTTGCCTTCCCTTATACCCTTCACTAGCACTCCTAATAAGTTGGGTCCCCTCCCCAGTCTTCTTCCCAATCTCGAGCTACATGCACGTCTCCTCGCTCGATTCGCCATCCTCTAGTCACTAGAGTCTAGTGAATTAGGAAACGGCTCACTACCTACACACTATTATGTTTGTTTATGTGGCAATTATTTTGTGAATTCAAATAATGAGGAATTTCACCCAATTCTGTTTGCGTTTTTCCTGAATAGTTAATGGTGTGGGATAGATGAAAATCTGGTTGATTTCGGAAAATAAGTCTCCTGTTATTTTTGGGAGACAATCAAAATTTATGATTTCAAAAAATAACCGGGAAAACGGACTTCTTCAACGTGAAGTGGGAACTCTCGCTGATTGGCTGTTCGGATCGCCGGCTCCTCCCAGTGTTGCCCATTGGGACGACGAAATCGTTTTATCCAAGAGAAAAGTTATCAAACAAAAACAGGGGAAACCTAATTTTCCCCATCTTGCTTTTTCAATTTTTTTTCTTCAGTTTTTCGATTTCGAACTTTACTGGTTTTGTGAAATGTTGCATCTGGGGACCATAGATTTCAGGAGAGTAGCCCCCAGAAAGTGTTGTCGGGTTTCAGCGCTACCTACCGCCACTTCAGCAAACTACCATTCTTTTCAGCTCGATGTGAGCGTGGTCAAGTGGCATTTCTGAAAAGTAGGCTTACCTCGATTTTACCACTCTCTAATTTCTAAGTTTGGCTGTTTAGTTGTTATTTCTTTTTAGACACACATCAAGTTCACCACTAGTGCATTCAAATCAATTGTAAAACTCAAAAATAAATGTTTTCGAGCAGGGGCGTTGGGTGACCTCTGAAAGTGGTGGGGCACCATACCAGAAAATACATGAACTTGACCCTAGGATCACACATACCTACATACTTTTGTGACAAACAGAGGACCCAGTGGTGAAACATCACATCTCAACTTCATTCCAGTTAATGATGAAAAAAAAAAAAAAAAATCATTTCTGGGACTCGAAAAGATAAAAATGTTAATTTGTTACTAAAACATTAATTATTCAATTTTTTTTTAAACGAAAAGCACATAATTTTTTAATCATAAAGACGAGATCATAAAAAAAAGTGTCTCAACAAAATTTGTTGAATAATGTAGAATTTAATTCTACATATTAGTCGAAATGTCTATAAGGCTTTTCGAGGGTCATATTCCCTTTGATGACTTTTAATTGTCTTTTGCAACGCCTACGTAGCATTTATATATGAAAAGTTGTGGAACTGAAGAGCACCAGGCTGCCTATTGTATTTCCCCGTACCGAAATGTTGAACAGAAACGAAAAAATACGATAAGTAGGTAGGTAAGTCTAATCAGTGGTCAACTCCATCAGATCGTATTACAACAAACACCAAGACAACTTGAAATGCAGGGAAAATGGAATGGAAAACCGAAAATGATAAGAGGACCAGGAACGTAAACTGTCATTGTTTCAAGACACTTTAGGGAACACAGTAGGTAAAGAGCTCCAGAGAGACTAGTCATTTCGGAGAAAAACCCCTAAAGATAACAACTTCAACAATATTTTAAAATTTCGTTTCAACTTACAATAGTTTTAACTTACTTTCATGCCTATGTGACAAAATCTCTGTGTAGCAAACGCCATCCACAACAATGATAACACTCCAAAAATCATAATTTTGCTGTCAATCAGCAAAATTGTATCATGTCAAGATATAACCACCCTCCTGTTTATCAGATAAACTTTATCTCTTCTCGGTAAACACACAAAACACCTAATCGTGCAGTCTGGGCAACATACTGTGAAAATCTGTAAAAGTGGGGAGTATCCATTCAGTTTTTAACCCATCTATAACTGATATCTGAAGTACTCCATAAGTTTACATCCTATGAGGAGTCCATTGTTATTCATGGAACTTTCATGGCAACCTGAACAGAGTATCCATCCATCTAGTTGAATCAAAACAAGTCATCACCAGAAAGAATAAAAAATCGATTTTGTCTTCCAGGGCAGGGGCCGAGAAAGGGAGGGGATAAACTAAAATAACACTACTGCGCATGTGCGGACGAGGAAAAACTAAAAATAAACAACACGTTGGCATGACGACGCCGGGGTCTAGTAGGGTCTAGCCCCAGATCTTGGGAATTCGGGAGTGGAGAATCGATTGTTTGATACAAATCGATTGTTGGATACCTATCGATTCCATCTTACATCTTCTCTCTCGTAGCAGGCCATGGAGACAGCCTTGGGCATGGACCTAGTAGTAGGCATGGAAGCTAGCTCCATGGCCTCGGGTTTTACCATGGAAATTTGACATAATAACTGCATGTCAGTGTAGAATTATTTTTTACTTGTAAAAGCTCCATGCTTCCATGGATCATGAGTGAGTTTTGAGGAAAAAACTTTCTGCTAGGGATTTTTTTCTACTTTGTGGAGAACACTTTTTGAAGGGAGTTTTTCCAACTTTGGGGTAAAAAATCTAGGTTACAGTGAGAGAAATTTTGCCGGGGCTAGACCCAAAGTGGCCTTATGGACGCCACGCCCCTGTTTTCGAGTCAACTAAGTCCATGTACATCGCTACATTGTAATCTTAGGATAACTGCAAGTTACAGGAGCGACGGTAATGCGGTTGCGAGCGTGATCACCTGATAAGATATCAGAAATGGCAGTTCGTTGAAGTGGTGGTAGGTAGCGCTGAAACCCGACAACACTTTCTGGGGGCTAGACTCTCCTAGATTTCTCGATCTCAGCGCTTCAAGGGACCGTAAATGAACTATTCCAGGATGACGTCATCCTCCCGGTTTTTTTAAACGTTCACATACACTGTTTTGTTTATTCGTAAATTAGGAAGTACGGACTGAAAGTTTGCCGTAGGTGGTTTTTAGAGGTGCTGAATCCGATTTTGGGCTCAAAAATAGGAAATTTCGACACGGTGAAATTCCTCATTAATTGGCAAATGGGTCTATTATAGCACTTATGCCAAATAAAGAAAAAAAAACTTCAAAAGGAAGGCTGCTGACCTTTTTTCGATTTCCCCTGAGAACCCCTATTTCTGGGTCGGAAATCATCATCCTTCCTGTTGTTGCCTTTTCTCATCCTCGGCCTTTCGTCTTCTTCTTCCTCTATCTCATCTTCGTATTCATCTTCATAGCGTAGCGGTCGCTTTCTCTCTGCATGCTGATTTCGCCTTCGTCCGTTTTTCCCTGTTAAAAAAGTTAAAAGAGCGCTAATTACTACACAGAAATTCATTCATTTATTGTTTTTTTCCTGATTTTAGATCTCCCAGATACGTATTTACATAAATATAAAAGTTGGACATTTTTCCAATCTGATTTTGGTTGATACAATCTACAAATACGTCTTCGGGTAATATTAATATTGGTTGAAGTACTACCTATAGCTATAGTTATACTGCTGAGCCATAAAAAACTAACTTCCCTCGGCCGGGGATCGATCTTCAGACTTCCGACTATACTACACAAACCTGAGTCGAGCTCGCTACTACTGAGCAGAGGAAGTGAACTGACAGAAATGCGAAGAGGTAGCTGATCACAAAACTATTTTGATACTTGAATTCCGACCAACTTAGTCATTCAAAGCTTCAGGTGGTCTCATTCGATTAAAAATAATTGAAACCACCAAGACTATTTCATCCAAACATTTTGAGAATTGCTTTAAATAAAATCTATCCCACTATTTCCAAGCTCTTAGAAGTTACTGCTCGGTGCTTAGGGACTCAACTTGACTCCGAATGGGAACAAATTCATGAGTTTCTGTCCCTGGTGGGTATACAGGGTGTAAGATAAACAGGTCTGCCACACTGCAAAGTCCATTCTACAACTAATTTGCAACAGAAAATGTCTTTTAGCAACTTTTTTAACACCTTGTTTTTCCACGTTTTTTTAGGACGTCCCACAGTAAGACTTGGGCGTCCTTATGCGATCGATCTGGGGTGAAGTTGGACAACACTCAACAGAAAAAAAAAAATAACCACACAGTAATCCGTTTTAGACCATTCTGAATCCAAATCCGCGAAAAAAACCATAGGTGTATGTCTGTGTGTGTGTATGTGTGTGTGTGTGTGTGTAACAAAATTTTGTGTACTCTGCACAGGCCTTAGTTCTCAACCGATTTTCCTGGTTCTTTTTTTGTTCGACGCGGAAAACTATCTAGTTGTGCACTACGTCGCCGGAATTTCAAATTTTGCCTTTTAAGGAGGGGAGAGGGGGGTTAATGCACAAAAAACGTGTGTTTTTGGGCATAATCTTGTGTATTCTGCCCAGGCCTTAGTTCTCAACCGATTTTCGTGGTTCTTTTTTTCTTCGACGCGGAAAACTATCTAGTTGTGCACTGCGGCGCCGGAATTTTTAATTTCGCCTTTTAAGGGGGGGGGGGAAAGGGGGGGTTATTGCTTAAAAAACGTACGTTTGCGGGCATAATCTTATAAACTCTGACTAGGCCTCAATTTCCAACCGATTTGCGTGTTTCTTTTTTTGTTTGACTAAAATAACTTCCGGGTTGTACACGATTTCACCAGAGTACCAAAATTTGCAAGAGGGGGGGATGGGTGGGGGGATAATATTCACAAAATATCCAAGTTTTCAATATTTTGGTTCCTTTACTGCTTACTAATTGTATCCAAGCTTTGAAATTGAGGAAAAATTCTCATTATACCTTAGGATTTGCATGAATTACTTTCTGTACCACCATGGCAATAAAAGTGGTGCCACCATGGTGCCAGGGCACCATAAACCTCATATTTCTTGGGTTTTTTGGTGTTTCACCTTGAATACGGATGTGACATTCGACGGACTGCCTACTAAACCTAATAGATGAAAGTTCAATGTTACGACGTATTTTCGCTTTGGTGCCAGACTGGCACCATTGGTGGTGACGGTTGGGGGGGGGGGGGGGTGAACTCGAATTCGCATGTTGGGTGTCGTAGATCATGGATTTTTAAATGCTCTTCAGATTCGAGGCTATCATGCCGCTAGAAGTGTTATGGTTTATAATGGTGGGGGGGGGGGGGGGGTCACTATTTCTTCCCTAAAGTAATAAATAAATTACATCGAGAGAAACAGTCTTATCGCTTAACAAATGGTTAAACTTATCCAATACTTATCCAATGGGATGTCCCCTGGAATGCATGCATTACTAAACAATATGTTTTCAATTTTAAGATTTTTACGTGATCATGAACTTACGTAACTAAATCGGTCATAACTCCCTTAATTCTCTGATAAATTCAAATTTGAGGGTACCGTTGGAAAGAGTTTTAAATTTCCTGTCGGTTTGATGTCTGACCTTTTCTTTGAGCCAAGGTTTGAGGCTTGAGAAAGCCCTCTTAAAAGGAAATGTTACCTTAATTAGGGAAACCTCGAGTTTTTTTGATCAAAAATTAAACTATGAAAAGCAATATTTTGTCAAGATGAAAAACCCGTAAAAATTAAAAATACTGAAAAATCAAAAAAAAAAAAAAAAAATCTCAGCTTTCCAACGGTTCAGTCATTTTTACTTTCAAAGGGGGACTTGTCACAGAAATTTGAGTTTGAACGCGGAAAAACGTGGATTTTTTCAACGGAATTAGCGCTCCAACTCAGCATCATCCGTTAAAAAAATAATATATTTTCATGTTTTTTCCGAAGAGCGCCCATCAAAATAGTATAGGATTCATAGTAAAAACGTCTGCCAAGTGGGTGTGGCACATAGCTTCCTCGTATCCATAACCCGATTAAATAGATGATCCGATGCATAGTAGTAAATCTCAAAACACCAATCTCTAAGTACCTTTCACTGCCCTCATAGGGGACCATCTACACGCTAATCTGGACAATCCTAGAAAATTTCATCAAATTCGGATGAAAAATTAAGTGAGTAGATGTATGTGATTGGATCAAAAAAATACTTAGCCTCGGCTGGGATTCGAACCCGGGACCCCTGCTATTTAACTTGATTTTTTAGAAATGTTTTATTGCTAAAAGATTTTGGTTTTACACAAGGTAGCTTGGAAATTCAACGCTCTTCCCAACTATATCCTCAAATTTGAATTTACTCAGTAAATAACGGGAGTTATGACAGTTTTAATGACGTAAGGTCGAAAATACGAACAAAATCTTTAAATTGAAAAAACTTAAAAAAAACAAGGGGTTAAAACGAAATTGCTACGAGACATTTTTTGTTGGAAATACCTTGTAGAATTGAACTCTGAATTTATGTTCAACTCAAGTGTAGACACTCTGCATTCATTGAACAGTGAATTATTGAATTGTGGTGCGCCAGAAGATTGGTCGGTTTGAAATTACTCGCTAAATAGTCTCTGTAAATCTTTGTTGCAACAACAGGTATAATATATAATGACTTATATTACTATAGTTCATCTGACATCATACGTCAGTCCGTCCATCAGTGTCTCGGTATGTTAGTTAGACATGATTCATTCTGTTTCATCTACTCGACTTCACTAATCAGATTCACCTACTGGATCCGTCAGGTCCACTCCACAGTGTGTTCGTAGTGTGGTGTTTAATCCCCTGACCTACACCTTCCAAAGGGCAGAGCGTGGAATGTCAAGTTCCATTTGTCTTTATAATCAAGTTCAACCTACCAGCGGGGAGGAGAGCACAAATTAGGTGAAATGACCCTTCAAATTATCTCTGATTTGTACGACTCCCGCTCGGCCGTTTGCGCTTATGGATGCTTCATTTGACATAAATTCCTATTCAGATTACATCTTCCCGTGGGTGAAGTCCATTGCGTAAACTAGGGAAGCATCCACGTTTTACATTCAATGATGGAGGCAGAAAGTTATTTCGCGATTACATTTTGGTTTATTATTTTCAATAATGAACCTTTGGAATCGACCAAAAAAAAAGAAATTTTAACAGCCCCTCAAAATTTGTTGGTTTACGTTTCAAGGTACCTAGAATCCAAAAATCGAATAAAAACGCTGCAAATTATTACACAATGGTTTATTATTTGTTATTTTCCTATATAGATCACTCGTCTGCAAAGCCACCAACCATCCAACATGAAGAAAAACATCGATCGCATTTCGGTCAGCTTTAATTTGAACGGAGATTAGACCTCTTTTGCGATTCACACGCGTGTTTCTGATTTATCGTACGTTCAAACTTTAAATTCTCGTAGTGAGCGAACGGTTTGTCTTACAGAGCTCCCGGTGGTCTCAAAAAATTCTAAAAATTCCATAGAATCTTAAATTGAAGGAAAAAAAATACCTTTATATCGAAATTTTTGAGTTAGGGCGTTTTCAAAATTTCAAAATTGATTTTGGAACCCTTAGAAGTGACCTACATCAACGAAAATCTTCGGGGCACAACTAGACCCCAAATGGAGCCTACATACCAAATTTCATCAAAATCGGTCAATGCTAAGTGGCAAAAATGCCGCGGACGGCCAAATTTTTATTCGATTTTTGGATTCTACGTACTTTGAAACGTAAACCATCAAATTTTGAGGGGGTGTTAAAATTTTTTTTCTTGGTCGATTCCAAAGGTTCATTATTGAAAATAATAAACCAAAATTTGGCCGTCCGCGGCACTTTCCCCAGCGGCATTGACCGATTTTTATTGAATTTGGTTTGTGGGCTCCATTTGGGGTCTAGTTGTGCCCCGAAGCTTTTGGTTGATGTAGGTCACTTCTAAGGGTTGATAAATAAGGTTTGAAATTTTGAAAACGCCCCAACTCAAAAATTTTGATAAAAAGGTATTGTTTTCCCATCAATTCAAGATAGTATAGAATTTTTAGAATTTTTTGAGACAACGCGGAGCCCTGTAGGACAAATTGTTCGCTCCCTAGGAGAATTTAAGGGTTTTTCGTACGATAAATCAGAAACACGAGTGTGAATCGCAAAAGAGTTTCCGTTCAATTTCCGTTCAAATTTTAGCTGACCGAAATGCGATCGATGTTTTTTATGTTGGATGGTTCGCTTTGCAGGCGAGTTATCTATATAGAAAAATAATGAACCATTGTGTAATAATTTGCAGCCTTTTTGATCTTGATCAGTTTCGTACCCATCTACAGGAGAAAAGAGACCTACTCAGCCAGATATAGCATTTTCACGTCAAATTGGAGGTTTTCCATTTCAAATTGGAGGTTTTACACATCAATTTGGAGGTTTTACACATCAATTTGGAGGTTTTACATTTCAAATTGGAGATTTTACGTTTCTAATTGGGGTTTAACGTGAAATATCTGACCCCCTACTCACCCAACTTGAATCCAGTGGAGCACTGCTTTTCAAAAATCAAGTTGTCAGCAAGACAAATCCTCAGTGAGCCCCAAACAAACCACGACCTGTGGGACGCGATAACCCGAAGCGTTGCAAGTGTCACCACATCGGACTGCACAAATTATGTAATGAGAATGATGACAGACCTGACAGCCGCTGCTGCAGGGAGAGACTTACGTTGAAAAATTTGTTCATTCTTTTCCGTTCATTATGTTCATTCTTACTTGTTGAATGTTACGTTTCACTCGCTAATTTGTTGTTATTGCTTTCCCAGAATTAAATCACGTATTTCCGCCAACCTCCAATTTGAAATGTAAAACCTCCAATTTGAAATGTAAAACCTCGAATTTGACGTGAAAATGCTATACACAGCGTTCGTCATGCATTACTAATTTGTACCTCAGGGTGGACCAAGGGAGGTTTCTCATTCCCTTCATTTCCTCTGCAGTCCATACAAAAAGTCCATTCATGCAGCATGAATTAATGAGCGAATTTTCAGAGAATTTTTTTTACAGGGATCGTTTAAGAATGTTCCAAAACGGATTTCAGGGGAGAAATAGCAGGAACAATATTTTGACATGTTCGAAATCTACGCAGAAAATTATGAGAACTAGGTTTGGTTCGGTTCTTCAAATGGACTGTAGAGGAGATGAAAGGAGTGAGGTGTACTGTGTACTGATTCAGCTTGTTTAGATTTCCTATCAACTGAATGTTTAAATGTTTAGATAACGATAAATCGTGCTATAATGTACAGTTATATACAACATAAGTTTTCAAAGTATATCAAACAAAATCACCAAAATCCAGGTAGTGATTAATAATACGTAAATCAAACATATTAAGGGGGTTTCAGTCGGTCGCCGTTCATTCCTCGCCGGGTCAGTATTTCCCTAAATTGAAGGGGCTCCAACTTTAAAATTTGTGCCTACATTTTAAATGTTCAAGGATCTTCGAAATTCTTTGTGCATGGGTCTAGGGAAATTGAACAACTAAAAGATTGCCGCTGGAATCATTAAAATTTAACAATATTTGCCAGAGAAATATGGGAAAAATCGTTTATTCAGTTTGGTTTTTCCCATATTTCTCTGGGTATTATTGTTCGATTTAATGATTCCAGCGGCTATTTTTAGTTCAATTCAATTCATTCAATTTCAAGATTGAGCCCCTTCAATTTAGAGAAATACTGACCCGAAACGAGGCATGAACGGCGACCGATTGAGACCCCCTTAAGCATGATTGAGAATTTTACGTAAGCTACGGTTCACCAATTGCATATAGATTTATTATCATGCATCACGAACAACAGACAGGGTGTTACATTTCGTGACGGTCACGCCTGAAATGAACTAGGCGGAAGTTTTTTGCCACATCTCTTTAGATGGATATGAGAAATATTTTAGGTATAACTCTATAGTTTTCTTGAAATGTTCATTCATATAAATCTTGTAATTTTTATTAATTGAAGGATCTCCATGCACAGGCAGTGTCTTCTAGGGGCTTCATCACATTTTTCCACAAAGCTTTTATGATTCAAGATTCGTTTATAACAAATGAGTTATTTTGTTGAAGTTTTATTGAGATGTTATAAATAAAAAGTACCAACCTATTATACAAGAATGCTCTTTCATATCCCTGATATTGTTATCAGAAAAAACAGGACCATTGAGAGCCGCAACAATCAATCTCGCCAAAAATTCAAATTATTTGAAATCAGATTTTGTTTCGTAATTTTTCATGGAACTAATTTAAGGGGAGGTGTGTGTCGCACGCACGCTGAGTCGCTCGTCTAGTTCATTCCTTCACCCTGACCTCATTTCGAGTCCAATCTTTAAGAAAATTTTACACAATAATAATGAGTAATCAACCAACGCATCTGTATCAAAATTTTGAGTCCCCTCATCCTCAGTTTCAAGTCTTTTCCCAACTTCGGAACACATCCTGACCTAATTCTTCGTCGAATCGGTCCAAATCTTTTTCTCAATTAATTGTGTATTGTTAGCTAGATTCATAGTGTAAAAAATATCACGATTTCACGAAATCTCAACTAGAAAAAAATAGTTGGTCAATTTTTTGTTATCACTGTTATCAACAATTTCTTCTTTTATGTACAGGTTTAGTGACAAAGACTTTCGTTAATCTGCGCACTAAGTATGATTTGTCCTACATCCATGACGAACACACTGCAAAACGAATTGATTCACTACCTAGCTTCAAACCCGAGAAATTGGTTCCAGAAGTGCGAAAACGAGTTTTTCTCATTCTAGTCTCGTCGCGGAGTTAGGTGCGCACAATAGCGGTTTTAGCTTTTAGCTGTGGAATTTCTTAATGAAATCAATCAATCTGAGTCGTTTTTAGGAGACGGAGGTTTACTTGTAAATACGAAGAAGATGTCAGAGGAGTTTGCAATTAGGTTATCTGTTTTTGTGTTCTGTTGTTCTGAAGGGTACAAGCCAATATTATGCTGCCGAAACTCACTAAGTCAACTTCAAACGTGTGTGGATGAGGTATGGCTCATCAGAATACCCTATTGTTAAACAGGGTGTCCCATATTAAGGACCGAAAAACTTCGGGAGTCGATTCTACAACTAATTCAAGTGAGAAAATGTCTATAAGCAATTTTGTTTTAACCCCTTGTTTCTCCAAGTTTTTCCCATTTTAAGATTTTTTCGTGTGTTCGACCTTACGTCACTAAAATTAGGATGACTACCTAAATTTACCCTAAAAATGAAAAAATATGGGCACCGTTGGAAAGGTTGTCAAATGTTCCATTTTTATGGTGCCAACAAAAAACTATTTTTGGGCTCCTGATGGGTAAAAAATCAAGTCGTAGAATAATTTTTGTCAAATTGGCAAAATTTTCTCTTTTTTCTTTTGGTCGTTAGGGTGTTCCTTCGCCATGGTCAATTATCAAAAACTGCGCAAATTTCTTAGCTTTCTAATAGTATAATCAAAAACTATTTTACAATTGCGTTTAAGGGAGAAAAATTGTGTTTGAACGCGGAAAAACGTGCATTTTGTTTAACGAAATCGACGGTTTGACGGGAGGATTCGGTGCTTGAGAGGAGCGGTGGCGGAGCAGACTGCGGAGTCCTCCAGTCGAACCATCGATTTCGTTAAAAAAAAATGCACGTTTTTCCGCGTTAAAACACAAATTTCTCCCTTAAACTCGATTGTAAAATATTTTTTGATTATACCATTGGAAAGATAAGATCTTTGCGCAGTTTTTGGTGATGAGGTACGTGAAAAACCATAAGGAAGAAAACCCCTATCAACCAAAAGAAAAAATAGGAAATTTTGCCAATTTGACAGAAATTACTCTACGACTTGATTTTTCACCAATTAGGACCCCGAACATAGTTATTTGCTGGCACTATAAAGATGGGAAATTTGACGCCCTTTACAACGGTATCCTTATTTTTACATTTTTACGGTAAATTAAGGTATTTATGGTAACTTTAGTGACGTAAGGTCGAAAACACGAAAAAAATCTTAAAATGGGAAAAACTTGAAGAAACAAGGGGTTGAAACAAAATTGCTTGAAAACATTTTCTCACCTAAATTAATTGTAGAATCGACTCCCGAAGTTTGTAGGTCCTTGATATGGGACATATTGAAATGCTTAGCGAAACCTCTAATTTTGGTTTATTATTTTCAATAATGAACCTTTGGAATCGACCAAGAAAAAAAAAATTTTAACACCCCCTCAAAATTTGATGGTTTACGTTTCAAGGTACGTAGAATCCAAAAATCGAATAAAAATTTGGCCGTCCGTCCGCCGTCCGCCGTACGCGGCACTTTTGCCACTTAGCATTGACCGATTTTGATGAAATTTGGTATGTGGGCTCCATTTGGGGTCTAGTTGTGCCCCGAAGCTTTTGGTTGATGTAGGTCACTCCTAAGGGTTCCAAAATCAATTTTGTAATTTTGAAAACGCCCTAACTCAAAAAATTTTGATATAAAGGTATTGTTTTTCCTTCAAATTAAGATTCTATAGAATTTTTAAAATTTTTTGAGACCACGCGGAGCTCTGTAGGACAAACCGTTCGCTCCCTACGAAAATTTAAGGGTTTATATTGAAATATATATATATATAAATCAAAACACGAGTGTGAATCGCAAAAGAGGCCTAATCTCCGTTCAAATTAGAGCTGACCGAAATGCGGTCGATGGTTGGTGATTTTTATTTTTTATTTTTATTTTTTTTATTTATTTTATTTTTATTTTTATTTTTCTCTTCATATTGGATGGTTGGTGATTTTGTAGACGAGTGATCTATATAAAAATAATAAACCGTTGTGTAATAATTTGCAGCGTTTTTTATTTTAAAAATCGCTGAAATTACAAAAATCTCATTTTTGACGCACACCTCTCCTTAAAAATAACAATATTACCGGAGTTGCCATTCCATAGATTTTTTAATGCTTAATAGCGTGGTATATTTCATTTGGCTTCATAAAATTGAGCAGATTTGGTAATTATTAGTTTAGGAGTACATTCTGTGAGGGTGGCATGGAGTAGTATCTCCCTAGTATCTCCCGCGAGTTGATTGCCTCGTCCAAGAGGCGAGGGAAGAGATGGGCAAATTCTTATTCATCAATACGATTATGAATACAAATCATATCTGCGATTTTATGATTATGAATACGAATACAGTTATGTATATGAATACATATACAATTGTATTCACACTTTGAATACGATATTCCCACGTATTCGTATTTTGAATACGATTTTATGATTTCAGTAAAAATCTAATTTCTTTAACGATTTTCTCTGATAATCATACTTTTTTTTAAGATTTTCGCCCAAACTCTGGACCTAACATTGTCAAAATAATCAATCAAAATTCGAAATGGTCACAAATTCCGAATAGGATTTTTCACGCAGAATCGAATGAGACCAACACTAGGTCGCTACGACCAACCGTATTGAAACTACGACGAAAATTCCGCTGAAAATCGTGTTTTTTTAACGGTTTGCACTAGTAATCATCAAAAATTATGATTTTTACCGGAAATGTCGTCGTACTTTCTATTCAGTTGGTCGTAGCGACCTGGTGTTGGTCTCATTCGATTCTGCGTGAAACATCCTATAAAAATTGGCGAGCGTTTCGAATTTTTATTGATTATTTTGACAATTTTAGGGAATAAATACGACCAAAATTCCGGTAAAAATCATACTTTTTTAATGATTTTTAGTGCAAATCGTAAAAAAAATTACGATGTTCAGCGGAAATGTCGTAGTTTTTACACGGTTGGTCGTAGCGACCTGGGGTTGGTCTCATTCGATTCTGCGTGAAAAAATCTATAAGAATTTGTGAGCGTTTCGAATTTTGATTGATTATTTTGACAATGTTAGGTCATAAATATGTCCAGAGTTCGGGAGAAAATCATAAAAAAATTATTATTTTCAGGAAAAATCGTAAAAAATTAGATTTTCACGGAAATCATAGAAAAAAATCATAAAATCGTATTCAAAATACGAATACGGGGGAAAATCGTATTCAAAGTGTGAATACAATTGTATTCGTATTCATATTCTTATTCATACCTGTATTCGTATTCATAATCATAAAATCGCAGATATGATTTGTATTCATAATCGTATTTATGAATAAGAATTCGCCCATCTCTGGGCGTGGGTGCCCGATGGTTAAGCTGATCTATCGGACTCTGACAGGAGGTTAATAGGTGATGAAGCTCAATATTATCGACAACCTACAGTGCATTCCAAATGAAAAAAAAGTTCTCTTGTTTACATAATTCTACGTTGGTGCTACTCATAAACCAAGTCACCGTGATTGTGCTCCCCTACCCGCAGCTTGTAGGTACTTATTTGAATACAAAAGCCGTATTTACGCATCATGCCGAATAAAAGTGGACTACCGTATCACCAAGGTATCGGCAGGTAGCCTACCTGACTCCTTCCGTTTGGAAGGCGGGGGCTGCGGTTCGTCGTACTCCTCGTCGTCATAAAAGTACTCGTCGTCCTCGCTGTCTTTAGGGTTGGACGTCGGAGCCGGAACCCCCGCCCCGGCCTTGGTGGTGTAATCATATTTGGACTTTTCGTTGATTGGCACAGGGCGTTTGATCTTGGGGAGAGCCCGAGGGGCGTAGACTGAGAGTGGAGCGCGGGTGAGAGGGGCGTCTGCCGAGGCGGGGGCCGCAGTAGTCGTGCTCGTCGTCGTTGTCGTCGTCGTAGTTGTGGGATCTTCCCTTCTTCCACCTGCAACATCGTCTCAATATCGGAAGGCAAAACATCTTACTCATAAAATCCGTCAGTGCTCAGTCAGTAGTGCAATGTTATTACATACAGTGTTAACCTTACGCAGAGTTGTGAAGTAATGATTACTTTTCTTATTAGCAATGAAATGAGTGAAGTAATTATGATTATGTACACATAAAACCGATAACTGGGGTTTTAAGAGACACTTTAATCCAAAGTAATTGCCATTATCATTACCCATTCCTGTAATGGGAATGGAATTTTCAATTACTTTTCCCAATTCCTTGTAATGGTAATGGTTTTTCCAATTCCCCATTACTCGTAGTTGGAAAAGTAATGGGTCCTTCCAATTACCCATTACAGGAAGAGTAATGGGTAATGGGAACCCATTCCCCATTACCACCATTCAATCAGTAAGTTGACCATCCTCCAATTCATAGGGGACCATCCTCCAGTTCATAAGGGACCATCCTCCAATTCATGAGGGACCATTCCAAAATTCCTTGGGGACTACCCATTTCCCATTTCATAGGGGTCCGTCCCAACATCCAATTCGTTGGGGACCATCCTACAATTCATGGGGACCGTTCCCAAATTCCTTGGGAACTAACCTCACAATTCACAAGGGACCATCCCACCATCCTAATCCCCTATGAATTGGAGGATGGTCCCGAACGAGTAGGATGGTGGGATAGTCCCCTATGAATTGGGAGGGTGGTTCCCAAGGAATTTGTGAATGGTCCCCTATAAATTGGAGGATGGTCCCCGATGAATTGGATGGTGGGTTGGCCCCCTATTAGTTGGGAGGGTGGTCCCCAAGGAATTTGGGAATGGTCCCGCTTAAATTGTAGGATGGTCGCCAACGAAATGGATGGTGGGATGGCCCCCTATGAATTGGGAGGGTGGCCACCTAGGAATTTGGGAAAAGTCCCCTATGAATTGGAGGATGGTCAACTTACTGATTGAATGGTGGTAATGGGGAATGGGTTCCCATTACCCATTACTCTTCCTGTAATGGGTAATTGGAAGGACCCATTACTTTTCCAACTACGAGTAATGGGGAATTGGAAAAACCATTACCATTACAAGGAATTTGAAAAAGTAATTGAAAATTCCATTCCCATTACAGGAATGGGTAATGGTAATGGCAATTACTTTGTTCCTAAAGCAATTGGAATTGGTAATGGGAATTGGAATTCCTATTTTAACAGCTCTGACCTTACGTAAACAAAGATGAGAGGTGAGTTGATTCTACGACTCAAGCCAAGCAAAAAGTGTATTAGCAATTTGCTTCTGAGTCTACCAAGGTAGCTGAAGCATTGTATCCACTTTTCAAGGATGAAAAAAAAAATTTTTTTTATTAGAACGTTTTCTAAGTGAAATATATTAGTCGAATCTAGCTCCCATCTATCATGTCACAGTCCTGTCTGAAGAGTGATAGGTATACACAATTCAAGTTCTGTGCTAGGACACAGTTATTCAGCAGGTATAATATTGAGGCATCAACAGGAGACTGAGAAGGGACAGAACATAACATTAAGCTACTATTAATAGCTATAATAGAAAGATGGAATTTTTCTTCTCAGAATGGACTATGAAGGTGTTTTTGAGAGAGGAAGATGGTAATTTAGGGCCAAAAATTGACTTTATAGTTTTTTATTGCAATTAGGAGAAATGTAATAATTGGGCTTGTGGTAGTGCTGCTAGAGGTGTGTCGGTACAGCTGTACTGGGACTGTGGAACCAAGTATCAACTTGTAATAGTTCCATGAAGATACACAAACTCAGCTCTAACTGGTTCAGTTCCATGTACCAGGAAGCGCCCTTGCTGAATCCGTGGACCGAGAAGTCATCGTATCATGGACCAGCTCTATACTAAGAAGGGATCTTCTGGATTGGTTAGCAAGGAACTTGTCTCCAGTTCAGTTCCATGTACTCAGAAGCGCCCTTGCCGATTCCACGGACCGAGAAGATGTTGAATCATGGAATGGGTCTGGGACTGGGAAGGTATCTTCTGGAACAGTTAGCATGGAACTTGTCTCCAGTTCAGTTCCATGTACTAGGAAGCACCCTAGCTGATTCCACAGACCGAGAAGATGTTGAATCATGGAATGGGTCTGGGACTGGGAAGGGATCTTCTGGAACAGTTAGCATGGAACTTGTCTCCAGTTCAGTTACATGTACTAGGAAGCACCCTAGCTGATTCCACAGACCGAGAAGATGTTGAATCATGGAATGGGTCTGGGACTGGGAAGGGATCTTCTGGAACAGTTCGCATGGAACTTGTCTCCAGTTCAGTTCCATGTACTAGGAAGCGCCCTTGCCGATTCCACAGACCGAGAAGATGTTGAATCATGGAATGGGTCTGGGACTGGGAAGGTATCTTCTGGAACAGTTAGCATGGAACTTGTCTCCAGTTCAGTTACATGTACTAGGAAGCACCCTAGCTGATTCCACAGACCGAGAAGATGTTGAATCATGGAATGGGTCTGGGACTGGGAAGGGATCTTCTGGAACAGTTAGCATGGAACTTGTCTCCAGTTCAGTTACATGTACTAGGAAGCACCCTAGCTGATTCCACAGACCGAGAAGATGTTGAATCATGGAATGGGTCTGGGACTGGGAAGGGATCTTCTGGAACAGTTCGCATGGAACTTGTCTCCAGTTCAGTTCCATGTACTAGGAAGCGCCCTTGCCGATTCCACAGACCGAGAAGATGTTGAATCATGGAATGGGTCTGGGACTGGGAAGGGATCTTCTGGAACAGTTAGCATGGAACTTGTCTCCAGTTCAGTTCCATGTACTAGGAAGCACCCTAGCCGATTCCACAGACCGAGAAGATGTTGAATCATGGAATGGGTCTGGGACTGGGAAGGGATCTTCTGGAACAGTTCGCATGGAAATTGTTTCCAGTTCAGTTCCATGTACTAGGAAGCGCCCTTGCCGATTCCACAGACCAAGAAGATGTTGAATCATGGAATGGGTCTGGGACTGGGAAGGGATCTTCTGGAACAGTTAGCATGGAACTTGTCTCCAGTTCAGTTCTATGTACTGAGAAGCACCCTTACAGATTCAACAGACCGAGAAGATGTTTGGTCACTATTATTAAATAATTCTCCCTTTTCCAACACTTCTTTGAATTTTTTCCTTTTGTATTGGAAGTCTAGATGTGATTGGGATGGGGCAGCCTTCTGTAGGCAGTACTGGTAGTCGAACTGTATCGGTAATTTGTAACACTTACATCTTTGTCACTGTAACCGTTGGAACTTTTCCACAGAAATACCTGGACCAACACACCCCTAAGTGCTGCTAAATCAACAGAACATCTTCTTCCTTCTTCCACAGCTCTGATAATGCCTCGAGAAACAAGAAACGTTGTATAAAAACTCCCGAAAGTTGCGTCTAACTAACCACTTGGCCTCTGCTGGCGCCTGTTGGCTTTCCGTGGTGGTGGGTCGACGTCGTCGTCGTAGTATTCCTCATCGTACGCTTCCTCCTCGTCGTCGTAGTAGTATTCGTACACAGGCCGACGTCTCCTGTACAAACATAATCGTATTTAATCAAGCCAGATCAATTATTTGTGAATGGTGGTTTATGACTCAAGGATTTTTTTTTAGATTGTTGATGAGTTCACTATTTATATCACCTATTAGCTCTAACTCAGTAAGACGATGGAAAATTAATGATGTCAAACTTCAGTCACTGATTTTATGGATTGTGACCTCTGACTTCGATAGGAAAGCTTAGTATTTTTAAATGTGGTCAGAAGAATGTGAAGGTTCCCAAAATCTAACTTAGCATCCTGCATTTCAGAGCTTCCTGAACACTTTTGGTTCTGTATGTGTCTGCCCAAAAAACCAGTTCTGCGGGCAAAAACGTACGAAAATACTGTGAGATTTTAATGGCATTTTATGAGAATATCAGGGTTAGTCCCTAGACAGTTCGAGTTTCATTGCTGTTAGCCCAACTGTAGCGTCTCGAACGAGAATTATGCTAAGAGAAAGTGCTAAGGTCCACTATGCGTTGCTTGGTGCCTCAGACTGAGGTATCCAGCTCGTTTTGGGGATTGGGACGCCACCGTGGTGGGTGGGCCCGGGCTGGGCTGGGGATGCTCATTGCAGCATCCATGCCCCCACACCCTAACTGAAAGTTAGAGCACAAATTCTCCAATTTGACAAAGTTCCATAACATATTTATACCTACCTATTTAACCTATTTATGCCTATCACACTTTCTTATCTTGTAAAAAGGAAATTGAACAAAGATATAATTTTTAGGAACTCCAATTTCTCATTTCCTAACTGTCTAAACAAATTGGTCAAATCTGGATAATTTTATGGTTTAGGCTCTAAGAACATTGCCTATGAATTTCACGTCATATCTCCTTTCTAGAGCAAAAATCTAATAGATTTTGATGAAATTTTCAGGCAGTTAGTCCTAGATGGAAGGGATATTAAGAAAATTGATTAAGTTTGATGAATATTGGTTTGGGGATAATTCTTTGTTCCAGGGAGAGCCAATGAGACACTGCATCATTGATTGAATATTCATCAATCTGTACCAGATTATCCCGAAGAGAGCAACTTTCCACCAGTCTATTGATCGTTTTGTGTCCACTAGCCAAATGAAAACGGTCGTGGAAATCCTCAAAGCAAGATCTCAGTAGAGCAAGATAGAAACATCACACTGAAGTAGGGTGAAGGCACCAGTTTCAGACACTGGTCCAGTATCAGACACTTTCAACTTCACATCAATAAAATAAGAGTTCCTATCGGCTTTTCAGGCCTTTTCCATTGGTCATTTGGTGCAAGCAGATCATTCTAGTGAACTTTTGTGAATTATTATATTGTTATTGTTATTGTTTGAATTAGTATTATTATTGCAGTTTTGGGGACTGTTCAGTTCTCCAATGGCGAGGTTAGCAAACAATATGGCCAAGGGGTGACCTGTTTTTAGGACGTCCCACAGTAAGACTTGGGCGTCCTTATGCGATCGATCTGGGGTAAAGTTGGACAACACTCAACAGAAAAAAAAAAAATAACCACACAGTAATCCGTTTTAGACCATTCTGAATCCAAATCCGCGAAAAAAAACCATAGGTGTATGTCTGTGTGTGTGTGTGTGTGTGTGTGTATGTGTGTGTGTATGTGTGTGTGTGTGTGACAAAATCTTGTGTACTCTGCACAGGCCTTAGTTCTCAATCGATTTTCCTGGTTCTTTTTTTGTTCGACGCGGAAAACTATCTGGTTGTGCACTACGTCGCCGGAATTTCGAATTTTGCCTTTTAAGGGGAGGAAAGGGGGGGTTAATGCTCGAAAAACATGCGTTTTTGGGCATAATCTTGTGTACTCTGCCCAGGCCTTAGTTCTCAAACGATTTTCGTGGTTCTTTTTTCTTTTGACGCGGAATACTATCTAGTTGTGCACTACGGCGCCGGAATTTTGGATTTTGCTTTTTAAGAGGGGGAAAGGGGGGGTTAATGCTTAAAAAACGTGCGTTTGCGGGCATAATCTTGTAAACTCTGCCCAGACCTCAATTTCCAACCGATTTGCGTGTTTCTTTTTTTGTTTGACTCAAATAACTTCCGAGTTGTACATGATTTTACCAGAGTACCAAAATTCGCAAGGGGAGGGGGTGAGTGGGGGGATAATATTCACAAAATATCCGATTTTTCAATATTTCGGTTCCTTTACTGCTTACTAATTGTACCCAAGCTTTGAAATTGAGGAAAAATTCTCATTATACCTCCGGATTTTCATGAATTATTCTCTGTACCACCATGGAACTAATATTGGTGCCACCATGGTGCCAGGACATGGTGCCATGATGCCATAAACCGCTTATTTCGTGTTTTTTTTTTTTTTGTGTTTCACCTTGAATACGGATGTGAATTTGACGGACTGCCTACCAAAACTAACAGATGAAAGTTCAATGTTACGACGTATTTCCGCTTTGGTGCCAGACCGGCACCATTGGAGGAGGAGGAGGGGGGGGGGTGAACTCGAATTCGCATGTTGGGTATCGTAGAGCATGGATTTTAAAATGCTCATCAGATTCGAGGCTCCCATGCCGCTAGAAATGTTATGGTGGATAATGGTGAGGGGGGTCAGTATTTCTTGCCTAAAGTAATAAATAAATTACATCGAGTGAAACAGTTTTATCACTTAACAACTGGTTAAACTGATCTAATGCTTATCCAATGGGACGTCCCCTGGAATGCATGCATTACTAAACAATATGTTTTCCTGTTATATTTGCCTGATTTCTCCGTTCCCAATCAATTTTTTTCGCTTCATTTTCATATTAGTGTCCTGTACTATTGATTACGAAATTTTGTTCGAAATGACAATATTATAACCGAATTCCGAGGATGTCTGATACTGGGTTCCGAATGGGGCTATTTTCAGTATCAGACTGGATACTTGTCTGATAACAGGTCATTTCGACAAATCGGCATTTTTTGGTTTTTCTCGTTCATTTTTAATGTTAAAGACTTGAAACTCACGATTTTAACTTATATAGCCACCCCAGGGGTGTCTGATACTGGTACTCAACGACGTCTGACACTGGTACTCGGCTTTGGCTGAATTCAATGATATTTTTTAAAAACTAAATCGCGACTGTATACATGAATTTAGGTGTGATAGTATTGACTTTTGTCCCGTTATCTAAGGCCTCACGGTTTAGGATGTAATGTACCTATTATGAAGTACGATTATTCCATTTCTACTTGCAAATTATGACTAAGACACATTTTTGCCAGGGCGTTTGAAAGAAAATACTGTTTTAGAAATAATTCAAGTTAGGTACCTTAACATTGGAATTTATGTGATGATTTTTTTTTCTATTTATATACGAAAGCGTCTGCACTTATTTAAATAAAAATGTACTCAATAAAAAAGGTTTTTTTTTGGAGCCAGATTGATGACTCTGGGCCTGAATGGCGTCTGATACTGGCGCCATTCATACTTCTCCGTGTCTGATTCTGGGCCTGAAGGGTGTCTGATACTGGCGCCATTCATACTTCTCCGTGTCTGATTCTGGACCTGAAGGGTGTCTGATACTGGCGCCATTCATACTTGTCCGTGTCTTACTCTGGGCCTGAATGGCGTCTGATACTGGCGCCATTCATACTTCTCCGTGTCTGATTCTGGACCTGAAGGGTGTCTGATACTGGCGCCATTCATATTTCTCCGTGTCTGATTCTGATGCAAAAACATGTTTCAGAAAAACCATGTTAAATCCTAAAAACAAAGCAATTCTTCGATTTCCAAGTCTTGGTGAGCTGCTGGGAAGTTGGAGCACCTAATTATGCACCCCCCCCCCTGATAAATATCTGGAAACCTGACAATTTCCGCTTGTAGTATACTGATGCCATCACCCCAGAGCTTCTCGAGAATATCTGAGGAAAAGTGGGTGCAGATCTCTTTTGCACCAAGTAGGTAGTTGGAGTACAAGTAGGTACATAGAAAGGTGTACAATCAAGTACCTATATGGCCTCCTTCTCCTTCCTCCTTTCTTTGGAGGTGCTTCCGTCGTGGTTGTAGTTGTGGTTGTCGTCGTTGGCGCTCGCGTCGTCGGCAGCGTAGTTGTCTCAGCTTGTTTGTAAAGGGCCTCATTCCTGGGAAAAGATAACATTTTTGTTATAACATGCAGGCATTCTATGGGATCTTCGATCAAATAAGAGATCTTGGAGTTAATTCGTTCTACCTCAATAACATCTTATTCCTCTAAAAAATCCGAGAATACTGCCGTTTTTGGTTGCTATTATTATATACTCCTGCTCAAAATTAGAGCACCATCATCTATTTCTTCGTTTGTCCCCTTCTTTTTTCCCTTATCAAGTTTTTATCCATTTGCACACATTGTTTGAAAACACAGAAGGAAAAAGGTAACCAAAAACGGCATAAATTCGAGAAAAGAAGATGTTTTTAATAAATTAAAGAAAAGTGTACTTCTTGTGGTAAAATGATAAAAATTGAAAATGTGAAAAAAAGGTTTGAATTATGCCAGTTTAGCTTTTCAATAGTTGGTACTAGCTTTTCTACCTCGGATAAGGGCTTGGAGCCTTTTACCCATGCCTCTATTAAAGTTTTGGATATCCTCCTGTGGGATATTGTCCCACTCCTCTTTCGCTGCTGTGTCCATCTGCTGAAGATTGTCTGGGGGTGGATCTCTGGCTCG
The DNA here is from genome assembly GCA_009739505.2 of Apolygus lucorum. NCBI lineage: Eukaryota > Metazoa > Arthropoda > Insecta > Hemiptera > Miridae > Apolygus > Apolygus lucorum. The sequence goes on along the minus strand of CM019168.2, from coordinate 34,806,229 downwards.
AATTCTTCTTTTCAGCATGTCCCAAACATGGTCTATCGGATTCATGTCTGGGCTCCTTGGTGGCCAGTCCAGGATACACAATTTATAAGGGAAGAAGGAAAGAGACGAACGAAAAAATGGATGGTGGTGCACTAATTTTGAGCAGAAGTGTATTAATACCTCGTTCGGGAGCCAACTCTCGTAGACGCTTGATTGGATCATTTCAAGCTGCGTAAGAAGCCCAACCTCAACCGCCCTGCCTTCGAATGAGACGTTTTTCCAGTGTCTGGGTCTCGAGCGGGCAAAACCTCGTGAAATGCCGTTTTCCCCTTTGGCTGTTTTGATCGAAAGTCTCAAGCGACTTTAGCCGCTGGGCCGGCACTAATTAGACCTCGGCGAGCTCTTTTCTTACGTTGAGAATTCCTCCATGAATGCATTTCTCTTCTTCATTGGCCACTTTTGCAGTTCCTGGACTGTTTGAGGGGTGATAAGAACTGCTGGCGTTTTGAGCTAATTTTTTTGCGTGCCTTTATGTTTAATAAAAGAACTCTCACTTCGTAATCAAACTTCGTAACTGTTTGAACCTATATGGAGAAGCCTGTACTAACACGATCTCAAAACAGCACCAACATTCTGAGAAATTGGCTGCTTGTTGTGTTTTTCAGGTACTTAATTGAACTTATAACTGATGTACCCTACTTTTGTGTAATAATTTGCAGCGTTTTTTCAAAATGTGTATAGCTAAAAGATTTTGGTTTTGCACAAGGTGGCTTAGAAACTTAACGTTCTTTCTGAAGATATTCTCAAATTTTAAATTTACATGGTAAATTACAGGAGTTATGACAGTTTTAATGAAGTAAGGTCAAAAACACGAATGAATCTTCAAATTGAAAAAAAAACTTGAAAAATCAAGGGGTTCAAACAAAATTGCGAAGACGTTTTTTGTTGGAAATACCTTGTAGAATCGAACCCTGAAGTTATGCCCAACTCAAGAGTAGACCTCCTGGATGGTGTACTTCATATTTACGAATATGTGACAGGGTATGGCTTACAAGTGTATAATTTCATACCAATATGTAGGTACACAATAATGTAATCTTATGAGTAAAAAATACTTTATTACTTAATTATTCAAACCTTTTATAATGATTCGGTGAGTTCTTGCAGTTTACTTCAGACACAAAATGGCAAATGAATGTTGTCTGGTCGAAGGCTGTGTAGTTGGCGCATAGGAAATCGTACCTCGTACCGAACAAACAGTGATGGTAAACCTGGAACACAAATTGTATCATAAGAACAAAATTCAGTTCAGTTTTCAAAAATGAATAAATACCAACGATCTCATCCATTTTGAGAGTTGAGTGACTTAATTCGTATAATTTTGGTGCATTAAATTACTAAGCACTATTATTTTCAAAATTGAATGCTTTTTGCACATTGTGCACTTCTATACGAGAAATTTTACGTAACGTTCAGGTCTCTGATGAAAAAAAAAAAAAAAAACATGAAATAAATAAAAACAAGATAACTCTTGGTCTAGCGATTATTTGCTGATTATGGATTCGGGATGCCACCATGGTGGGTGGGTCCGGGCGGGGTTGGGATTTTCCCAGGCCTCGCACCGCGTGCTGCGGTGTTCCCTGCCACACAAGGTTTTTTATTAGCTCGGGGTGCTCTTATTTACTTGGCAGGAGAAAATCTCTCAATAGAATGAGATTTTTTTCTTTATTGACTTGCGCACTTTGTGTTTTGTCAAATAAAGAATTCAGCCAAGTGGGTGTGGCACATAGCTTCCTCGTATCCATAACCCGATTATATAGAAGATCCGATGCATAGTAGTTAATCTCAAAACACCAATCTCTAAGTACCTTTCACTACTCTCATAGGGGACCATCTACACGCTAATCTGGACAATCCTAGAAAATTTCATCAAATTCGGATGAAAAATGTAAATGTTATGGCTGTTACAAGGATTTTACGTTTGCGCATGCCCTGAGGCTTCTGTATATTTGATGGCCTTGATTTTCATTGGGGACCATCTGCAACCTAATCCGTATAATCCCTAAAAATGTCATGAAATCGGGTAGAAAATGTGGAAGTTATGGCCGTTACAAGGAAATTCACGTTTGCGCATGCGCAGTCGCTTCTATCAGTCCGAGGATGATGATTTTCATAGGGGACCGTCTACACACCAACCTGCACAATCCCTGAAAATTTCATAGAAATCGGACAATAACTTCGTATAGTTATGCGCGTTACAAGGAATTCATGACAGACGGACAGACACACAGACACGGAACCAAAATGAGGAATTTCACCGATTTCTTTTTGCATTTTTCCTGAATAGTTAATGGTGTGGGATAGATGAAAATCGGGCTGATTTCGGAAAATAAGTCTCCTGTTATTTTTGGGAGACAATCAAAATTTTTAATTTCAAAACTAACCGGGAAAACAGACGTGCAGCGGGAATGCTCGCTGATTGGGCTGTTCGGATCGCCATCTCCTGCCAGTGTTGCCCATTGGGACGACGAAATCGTGTTTTCTAAGAGAAAAGTTATCAAACAAAAACAGAGGTAACCTAATTTTCCCCATCTCGCTTTTTCTATTTTTTTCTTCAGTTTTTCGATTTCGAACTTTAACTGTTTCATGAAATTTTGCATCTGGGGACTATGGATTTCTCGATCTCAGCGCTTCGAGCGGCCATAAATGAACTATTCCAGCATGACGTCATTTTCCCGGTTTTTTTTAAACATTCGTATTTTCTACACTGTTTTGTTTATTCGTAAATTAGGAAGTTCGGGCTGAAAGTTTGCCTTAGGGGGTTTTTAGAGGTGCTGAATCCGATTTTGGGGTCAAAAATAGGAAATTCCGACATGGTGAAATTCCTCATTGCTCAGAAAGTTCTGAAACCCAAAACGCGAGTGAAAATTTTGATTTTGGAGAACTTTTTTTTTCTTCCTTGAAAAGTGAAAACAAAGCTTCCGCTACCTTGGTAGACTCGGAAGCAAAAAAGTTATGACTGTTACAAGGAATTGACATTTGCCCGTACGCAGAAGTTACCATCAGTCAGGGGACATTTGATTTTCATAGGGGACCATCTACAACCTAATCCGCATAATTCCTGAAAATTTCATGGAAATCGGATAGGAAATCTGGAAGTTATAGCTGTTACAAGGAATTCACGATTGCGCATGCGCCATACCTACTATCAGTCCGGGGGTGATGATTTTCATAGGGGACCATCTACACACCAACCCGCACAATCCCTCAAAATTGCCCCAGGACACAATTCCATAGTTTATCTGGGACTGTGCTAATGCATTATATAGCAGATCATTACGCTTATATTTATTTTGGAGTAAGTTAAAAAAAAAAAAAAAAACTGTGAAAGTTGGGGTTTTAATTGAATAGAGCGCTTTCTTTTCGTCTCTTTCCGTTGTTGAAAAATTTAAATAACCAGGATCAGATGTCACCAAATTATGTAATCAACTTTAATACAATATAGGATTTTTAGTACCGCTGAGCACAGTAGGCCTCAATGTAGGTGTTTAGGAATCGTTTAAAATTCAAAAGGCTCGATTGAATAGTTCCTCGAGCTAAGCTGATGGTAGTTGAGTGACATGGCGAGATCCTTAGTTTTGAAACCTGTTGTCTGCCTCAGAGGCAAGTGGGTCTATAGTCGGTGGACGACAAGAACAATGTCGACGTAAACAGTAAAGGTCTGCTGCACAATAGACTCGTCGAGCAATTTCAACTTGGCTGCACTACATGGCAGCCTGATCAAAGGTTCGGTTGTACTGAGATGAAGCACTTTGAACAACGTGCTGCACAAGCTGCTTTGTTCGTGATGTTAATCGGAAGCGTCCGAAACTCATCACCTGCATAATTCCAACGACCGGATACCCAACCCTAGTATGCAAGTCTGATTTCGGTGGCAATATTCAACATGTTGAGCGCTTCTATTCAGGTAAACTCATTTGGTAGCAACATCTAATAAGATGTAATGAGTGTTGAAAATTCAAGTTATTTGTTCACAAATCTACATTTCGTTGAATGGTTTAATTCCCTATGCACGTCAACAATGGGTTCCTTGAATAATGATAAATATCTAAAATATCTTTTAGCATGGAACATGCTTTAGGCTTGGACTAACTACCCGAAAAACGAAAGTGTCACGCTGGGGGGTTATTCTCCACCCATCCACTCAATCCCTACTCCGCCGAAAAGCGCGGCTAAAGCATGTTCCATGTATGAAAAAAGTAAAGTAAAGTAAACAACCCTTTCAGGTTGGATTTTTGTTCAACCACCATTCCTGGTGTTGCGGACGTCATCAGCTGTCTTCCAAAGGGAAGATCAGAATTTGTTCTGATGATTTCGCTCATGGCTTCCCATTGCTTCAACGCCCTGGGTTGGGAGGAGGGGGGGGGGATGAGAGTCCTGGCGCCGAAAAACGCACGCTGCGATGAGCCTTGAACCCACGACCCCCGCAGAAGTCGGTCCAAAGTCCACCGCCAAACAACGTCGCCCCAACCGTATTTATTTTACCGTAGCCACACCGGACCAAGCAAATGAAATCAGTAAATGACACAAATATATCACCATCTTCTCATAACCTTATTGTCCGATTGTGCTCAAACTTGGAGGTAATTATTCAGACGATCCCCGATTGGGTCAGCTACCCAATTACGTTTCAGACGCCAAAAAGCTATGTGCCACACTCACTTGGACACACGTTTTTTATAAGTATTTACATGAAAGTGAGCGTCATAAATAGGAATTAATGACACTGAACGATATCTCAAATCAAGGTTGAGTAAACCTCCCAAACAGGTTTTCTTTATTTGATAAATAATTGCACAAAAAATCGTCATGGATCTCCGATACAACCATACCCCTTTTTTTGAGCGTTTAATTTACATATTTTATAACCACCAGGAAAAGGTGGCGAACCAAATATTCCGTTGTCGGGGTTTACCCGCGATTTTCGCTGAATCCCATTACCAGGACCTCCAGGTCGAAACGAATGCAGGAGACAAGAGGCCTCCAAGGTGAACAGCTGGTTCTTTTATTTTTAAACTCGATCCTTCTGGGGCTTTTAAAAGGTTAACAAGTACTCATCAAACCGTTTTCGGTATGCGGTTTTGAACATCGGGCTGAATGCCAAATAAGCGCTTATGCTGGCTTCTGGTTGGACAAAACAAATCGGGAGTGCAAAATTTTGGAAAAATCCAAAAATTCTATCAAGTTTGGTTATATAATTATGACATTACTTTTGAGTTGAGCTTCAAATTTCATAAATCAAGGTAAATCAATGAAATCTGGTATTTCTTTTTTTCGACGAAGAATCTCACAGGCAATTTTTATAATTTCCATCTGTAGTTGCTTATAATATAAGCAACTATTATATTATAATAGGCACTATTTCAAAACGCTGCAAATTATTACACAATGGTTTATTATTTTTCTGGATAGATCACTCGTCTACAAAGCCACCAACCATGCAACATGAAAAACATCGATTGCATTTCGTTCAGCTAAAATTTGAAGGGATATTAGGCCTCTTTTGCGATTCTCACTCGTGTTTCTGATTTATCATACGTAAAACCTTTAAATTCTCGTAGGGAGCGAACGGTTAGTCCTACAGGGCTCCGCGTGGACTCAAAAAATTTTAAAATTCTATAGAATCTTGAATTGAAGGAAAAACAATACCTTTATATCAAAATTTTTTGAGTTAGGGCGTTTTCAAAATTTCAAAATTCATTTGTGAACCCTTAGAAGTTACCTACATCAACCAAAATCTTCGGGGCACAACTAGACCCCAAATGGAGCCTACATACCAAATTTCATCAAAATCGGTCAATGCTAAGTGGGGAAAGTGCCGCGTACCGCGTACGGCGGACGGGCGGCCAAATTTTTATTCGATTTTTGGATTCTACGTACCTTGAAACGTAAACTATCCAATTTTGAGGGGATGTTAAACAAAAATTTTCTTGGTCGATTCCAAAGGTTCATTATTGAAAATAATAAACCAAAATGGAGAATGAAGGTTGAAAATCTTTGCCTTTTAATCCTAACCAGCTATCTACAGCATCATGGATCTGGTGGTGGATGTTAATAACTGTACACAACTTCCTCGTAAACACCAATTGGCTCATAAAATTCACTTTTATGTTTTGTACGTGTTACTCTCCTAAACGCGTAGGCATTATTTCGTATTAACCATTGATTGTCTGTTTTTAGTGACTTTACCCATGAAGGATTTACCTTTAGGCGGATAACTGGAACCGATTGGGAATGCGATTTGCTTAACCTCTTCCATTGTGTTCATCGTCAATCCAACACGAAGGCCTTGGGAAATTCAATGAATTGAATTCAATTTTCTCAAAGTAGCGGCCCACTCGAGTCCAAAGACAATGGAATGAAACGTCCTAGGACTTTCTAAACGTTTATGACAAACCAACAGAAGAGAGATTATTAAGAAATCCGGAATTATAATCTTTATCTTTCGTTTGGATCGATTAACCTGAATTCCACAGTGCGTATAGGAACTGTTATAGTATATCATTCGAAAAAGACGGACATTACGTCCCCAAAGCAAGCTTCCTTGAAATTAAAAGATTGATTGTTTGATAGAAGACTTGTGTTTATCTAGAAAACTAGATAGGGCTTGGTAGGCTACTACCAATTTCAGTTTGATCTTCGATATCTCACGATATGTTAATACGGTCTTCGGATTTTGAAAATAGGTAAAGTGGATCGCCAAAGTAGAAACAGGGACACCTTTCACCACCTACCTCTATTATACAACGTTTCCCTTTCGGTATTATGGCATTTCGAACCAGCTAGGAAATAGAAACGAAAATGATTCAAATATTGGACATCTTGGTGTTTTTAATGGGCAATTTTTGTTGTTTGTGATCAACACACTTGGAAGCCTCCTCGTAACAAATTTCAGCTTAGAATTTTGAATAGTTGTAGAAAACCGAGCATCTTTTTGAATAGCCCCAGTTAGATCTACAATTAGAAAAAACATGAAAATACCCTGCATAGGGGGCTGTATTGATGCAGTCACGAATGTTCAAACACGAAACACGAGTGAAAACTCAGATTTTACAGGAAACAAAATTTCGTTGGCCGCTCAAATACCTACAAAGCTTCCTTTATTAGTGAGGAAATAAGAAGAAAGTCGAGTAAAGGTTAGTTTTGATTCTTTCTAGACGCTTTATTATTTATTGAAATTTTGTATTCACAATTTCACATGGACTCGAAAAGCGTTACAGTTGATTTCTGATGATTTTCACGTACAACCAAGCAGTTTCTGGGGAAATGAAACTTCTTTAGTTTTAAACGGACAGAAATTGTTCACCATTCGTTGGAAAGATCTCAATTTATCATGCATTTCTTTCGTACTCGTTCTTGGTATTATAAGGCTATCATAAGGACAAAATTATGACTACGAGATTATCTTTCAGAAACTTGAATAATATTTACTACTAGTTGAAAAGCCTACTAAAAGCAGGCAAAAACGATTCCTCCGACTCTCTCCGCCACCCAAGCTCTCCGATTCCTCGCGATCGGCGACGTGCAAACGTACATGTATACAGTTGAGGTTTTATGTAATTAGATAGGTACATGTCAATTTCAGGTAGACTGTGCCAGACAGTTTGCTCTATTTTCAACCGTGAAAGATTCGTAACTCCGTAGAACAAATTTGAATCCTCCGAAATCAAATGTTCGTTTCAGAGATTTATGCTTCGGAACAGACCCCTATGAATTTCATCATAAAACTAACAGCAGCAAGCACGTACGAAATCAAATACCCAGATTTTGGTCAAATTTAAAAGATATGTAGTAGGATAGGGCAGGTACCTATGTTTGGTAGGTTGGAAAAAATTACATTGGCAAAGCTGTGATCATTTGCAGACGAGTGTCTTTACGGAAAAATAATAAACCTTTGTGAAATAATTTTCAGAGTTTTTTCGAATTTCGGATTTTACATACTATGAAACGTAAAACATCAAATTTTGAAGGGAGTTAGAATTTTTTTCATGCTCGATTCCAATGGTTCATTATTGAAAATAATAAATCAAAAAGAAAATTTCTCAAAAAAGTTCCCTCTAAAAAAATAAAGTTTGACTACACCGTTAGAAAGCTGAGGCTTTCCCGCATTGTTAGGATGTAACTTATCACCGGCACTTGAGGCTAAATTTCACGAGGTTTTAGTAAGATTCTAAAATAAGAGCTGGCAGCACCATCTGGGCCAAATTTCTTTTACTCCTCATTTGAGAACGGATCGAGATATTTTAATTCTGCAAACGGATTTCTCTTCAATATTACCGTAGAATTGTGGGTAATTGAATCAGAAACTGTGCAAATTTTTTTCCACACTGCTCCAAGAAATTTTTTTTCAAATTTTGAACATTTTCGAAAAGTGGTCTTATAGCCACTTGCAGAACTTATTTAAGAATATGAATCCGTTAGCGGAATTTTTCTACCTTGATCATAGCCGAATTTGAAAAACAGGCAATCTTCATGTAGGTTCCACGAAAATAATGGGTTACAAAGTTAGTAAGTACAATTACATTGAGTACAAAGTAACTTGGTAACTAAATTTAATGTTTTTGTGGAAATAAACTACGTTCTTCTTAACCCATAACTTGGTAATGCAGGTTATTTTTTCAATTGGTGCTAAATACACTAACAAACGAGGGGAAAATGCTTTAAAAAATAAAAAAAAAAATTACGGCTTTAGGCCATCCCAATTGTCAGTTTTACAGATGTAGCTTTATATATAGCTACATTGCCAAAATATCGATAGATTGGGCCAATAGTATGGATGTTGCTTTAAACATGCAGGGCCAAAATACTGATGCTCATGTTGGATTTTTACCAAAACTTTCATCAAAATCGATATTAGATAAATTCCAGAAATTAGGTTAAAAACCCATTCTCTCCCAAATCAACAGGAATTTAAGGTAATTTCGCGAGATTTTTCTCCGACTTTAAACCATCATATCAAGCTCATTCGAGAAGTTTCCCCGAAGTGAACAAAAAGAGGTAATTTTGCGAGATTTGTCATCAAATATCCGAAATTGAACCACCATAACGTTTTGGGATTTCATGATCGACTGATGTTGCTTTAAACCTGCATTGCCAAGTTAAGGGTTGACTACGTTTTTTTAATTTATTAAAATGGGTTTCTACAATCTCGTCACGAATGATTTTATTTAATCTTCAAAGTTTGATAAAATGGAAATAAGGGCTAATTTTTCACCTTCAAGTTCCCTTCAAAAAATCATTGTTGAAGAGGAAAACATAACGTTCTATTCAACGGTGAACTCAGATTTCGTTTTAATCTTCATATTGAAGGATTTTTGGGCTTCTCAGTAACCAAAGGTCGAAAACACGAAAAAATCTTAACAGTGAAAAAACTCAGGCTTTTAATGGTTTTTAGGACAAAGAACTTTTTACGACACTTTTTATTGGGAACGGCTAGTAGTTATAAACCAAGTAGTCGACGTTTTGCGCAAATATCGTGGAACACCCCGAAGGTACCTACGTAAGGAAGCTGTACACAACAATAATTTTTTCTTACTTACCGGAAAACACACACTACTTAATTTCCTTAATTTACTCCCCGGCCCAGAAAAGAAAGTAGATTCAAATAATATACTCACGAGGTTGTTTTAGTATTTACTCACTAGGAAGTGGGCCTAACGACCTTGTTCTCCATCAAGGCTGAATCTGAAGAACTGGAGCGGGTTATCATCTCGCTAAATGGATTCGAATTTTCAAAGGTTTTGGTCTCAGCCCTGTAATTTTGACGGCTATTTGTAGCCGGATCACTTATCTGGAGTTCGTGGAGCACGCTAGCGTTGAACAATCGTGAAGGCTGAATGAGATCAAGTACCTACCGAGCCCAACATGCTTTGCGCGACCCTCCCTCCCGATTGCTTAAACGCTCATGTAAAATAATGAGAAAGAGTTGGGAAAGTGTTGCATTTGTTACAACAAAAGCGTTTATCCACAATGTTAAAGGTATTACAAAGCTAATTCCAGCTGTTATTACAATCAACACTTGCTTTTCACCGCACTATCCTAGATTTTCTCGTGAACAAATTTCCGTCAACGCAGAATTTAATGCTTGTGAAGAGTGTAGCTGATGAATTTTTCGCATAAACGCTAATTTTTTCAATTATTAACCCTTTGTCACTAACAATGGGTCTGGAACATTGGATTGCTTCACTTTATTCACATTGGCAGTAATGCAGAGCTCTACAGGAGTGAGCCTCTTGGTACCTACACTTCCAGTGTCCCTAAGTCTGCTTATCCCTGATTTCAACCCCATTTGGGCCGTGGAATCACCAGTGTCACCGAGAACATATCAGGAACTCCACAGCAGTCCCAAAGTGTCCCGGGAATACCAAAATTAAATTGCATTTTAAAATTTAATGAACACCTTCGATTGTTTGAAAAAGCCAAAAATGAACGTTGAAATCATCGAAACTTGTTGGTTTACCCGAGAGAAAAGACCACTTCAAAGGCTTGTTTTCACCTTCGATTGTTTGAAAAAGTCGAAAATGAACGTTGATGTCATCGAAACTTATTGGTTTACTCGAGAGAAAACACCACTTCAAATTCTCAAGGTGTTTTTGGTGACACTAGTGATTCCATAGCTCAATTAGGGTTAATGATTTTTTTAAATATTTTTTTCTCGATAGATGGCAGCATTTTTAAAGGGAAACTTGAATTGCTTCTCTATGGAAACAAAACGGGATATTTGAAAACTATTCACACAGTACCTACCTACCTATAATTTAGAAATTAAAATTGTGGTTAATTATTTTTGAAGATTTTTTCATAAATTTTGAGTGACAATAATCAAATAAACAGGGTTTAACGCTAAATATTGGGAAAACCTTTGAACAGCCATGGAACTAAATTAAAGTAGGAAAATCTCCGATTTGTCAACGTTACAGACATCTTATTCGTAGCATTTTGAGGTGTCGCGCCATATTTACGTAAACATTCATTTACATCATACCAACGAATTGTTCATCGTCGAATAGTGTGTTTCTAGAGGTACCTACTAGAAAACTATTAAATTTCAAAGGGGGAATCTTCAGAGATGAATGTTTCCACGCCTTCTCCGGAATCAGAAGCCTCTTTCTCCTCTTCTCCACTTTCCGAATAGTCGTTGTGTCCCCGCCTACAAAATCCTCATTTCCCAACTTCTCCCCTAAAATGTATCGAATGTCCTTGATGGCGGAGAACCTACGACAATCAGCCATTTTTCACCTCGAAAAACTTGCCCGCATTGAAGCTGAGTCTCGCACTTTGAAAAAGTTAGTCGTTAACTATATCGTAGGGTGAAAAATACCCCAGCACCAGTTTACAAGTTTCTTACGCAGTGATTTGTACAGAACTGAGCCATCTTGCAAGTTTAGGCGAAATACAAGAGAGAGGGGGTTGTTTAGAAAAAGAGATAAAGGATCTGTGATTCACATAGATCGGAAAAAGCAGGAAAGTAGTCCAAGGGTATTTTTCACCTACGATGTCGACCCAGGGGTAAAAAAAGCATTGTCTTACCTGACACTTGTGTGGGACGCTAGCGTAGAATCCATCGTGGAGGCCGTCGCACTCGAATTTGATGTCTTTCGGGACAGAGTTGTAGAAAGGGTAGTCGGTCAGGTTGTAGCCTTTCAGCTCGTGGGGCAGGTTGGGGTCGTGGATGTAGTCTATCTGAGGGATCCCCGTCAGCAGGCTGACCGGCTTCACGACCGTCGAGTTGGTCCCGTCATCGTTCACCAACACCTCGACCTGAAATTCATTTCACTAACATTATACATTTGAAAACTACAAACTCATAGAACATTACTTCTCCAAAATAGACCATCCTTACAAAATTACGTATTTTTCTGCATTTTCATAACATATATTTTGGTTGGAATATTGATTTTTTGAATAATCGATATAGTGTAACGTTCAGTGGCGTCTCCTCCAGGCAAACATAGCAAACACTCTTTGCCCAACTAAAAATATGTAAAATTAACAAATTAAGTTTTGTTGAGATTCTCCTATATTTCCATTTTTTGAAAGTAATATTTAGCCGATTTTGGATAATTTTTGTAAAATTTAGGGACTATTTCATCAAGGAAGTTAGATGAAATAGGTGAATGAAATAAGTAAGTATTTTTCCTATAATACTAGCCCGCAACACACTAGAGAGCTGTAGATATCAGTAACTACGATCGATTGTGGACGCTATGTGAACAACCGCGGGGACGATACAAGGCAAGCAGTTCAAAAAAATGAATTTTGCGAGACTGTTTTGGATGAAAAAAGACGATCGGCGAGTAGGCGTGTAGGAGGTCTAAAATTCCTATACCCCACTATAACAGCGTAAGCAAAGGCAAACAATCGACTAGCTGTTTCGTGATCTTGAAAGCAGATAAAAATCATGAAATGCTTGCATACGAGTCTGCAACACATTGGGACATTTTCATGTGTGTTTTCTTCAAAACAAAATGTACAAAAAACACACAAACAAAAAATACACAACAAGGTAGTGAAGTAAGATTGTTAGTTCATGTACCCAAGCATCAAAATAAGAAAACAGTTGATTGTTCTCTAAGCAACACAGTGAGTCTATTTTATTTATTGGTCGCGTGAGCAAGTTTTCGTGACGATTTTTCAGTTTATGTGCCAAAGCAAAGACATGAAAATGTCAATTGGAAGATGAGCCATGGACACTAAGCTATGGGTTACGCCTCCTTAGCAACCAGTAATCAAGTTTAATGAAGGAATTCTCTATTTCTTTGAATGAAGTGTGAAGCGTTTATTTCAACTAAATAAACTCGATTATGAAGCGAAAACATGATTGGAAGGTACTGACAATGGCAAGCTGTTTTCTTTGCTGGCGCTTGATCCATACAGAAAAATAATAAACCGTTGTGTAATAATTTGCTGAGTTGTTCATTTTTGGTTATTCCTCTAAGACTGGTCAAGGTGTTTGCCTGACGAATATTCTCACCTGACGCCACTGGTAACGTTACCAGTCACAGATATACTGAAGACACCTATAGGTGCACCACTGAGGTGCTCATACTCAATTTATTGCAAAAATTATCAACATCTATAATAAAAATCTGTAAAATTGTGCACTATCATTGAAATTGTTCCTTACGTGTTGAAAAATACGTAACGTGCAAGGTTTCGTTGATTTTTCTCAGACTTTTCCCTTATAATGATACTTCCAATTTTTTTGTTTTTATCCATTTCTTAGACAACTGAGATGGTACAATTATGATTAAGGTTTCAAACTGGAGCTGCTTAAATTTCACTCAAATTCCTCTCCACTTTACAGTTATTGTTTCTAAAATAGGTAGTTTCGCGAATAAAAGGCTAAAAACAAGGCCATCGCGCAAATTCTACTTATATAAGAAATTTCCTATTTTTGAATTGTTTCTCCATAATTATCAAACTCAAGATGGTCTCAAACTGTAGCAAATTAAATTTGCTGAAAATCGAGAAATGTTCGCACTTATTTCAGTTTTTCAACTGTAACTTCTTAACTATAACTTTAACTATCTTAACTGTAACTTCTTAACTGGCCAATAATTTTTGGCCAGTAGGTTAACATTTAATCTACTACTATTATCAAGTTAGGAAGTTACAGTTGAAAAACTGAAATATTTCAACTTCAATATTTCAATATTTCTCGGATTTCAGAAAATTTAATTTGCTACAGTTTGAGACCAACTTGAGCTCAATAGGTAGGCTGGACCAGTAGGTCAGTAGTAGGTTGTAGATTAAAATTTAACCTAATGAAGTTACTGGGCAAATTGATTGGAATTATCATAGTTTAGAAAGTACAGTTGAAAAACTGAAAAAAGAGCAAAAATTTCTCAGTTTTCAGTGAGGCATAATATGCCTAAAGTAGTTCATACCCAAATGTTCAACCCCAAAAACAAAGAAACCCTGTGCTACTGACATATTATGTGACATACATTTTGGTATGAACTACTTTAGGGGTCCTAACAACAAATACAAAAATCGTAGATACCTCTGCGATTGCAATGTTTGGCCGTTTAATATTTTTCTCTTTAAAGGACTCGACTGATTGTGTTTCTTTCTAACTTGCTGCAAACTTGTTATTATGACCTTACACTTCACAGTCACTACCGAAGAGCTGCAATATTTTGAAGGAACAACAATTCAACTGCACCTCTCCATCTAAATTCCCATTACTTTACACTTATTCTCACATCTTGAATATTTTTCCTCATTTTACCTCTCAAGGATCTCTCAAGGATCTGGTATTGACAACTCCATTCCACCCGTCACTTTCGTCGAGTAATTCAATTTCAAAGGATAGGTAGTACTGTAAATCGTAAACAACCCTCACCAAGTCGGTTTGTTGCAAATATCTTTCCTCTCTTCGTTTTATTGCATCGTTTTATTGTTTCCAGAGGATTTGAATTCTCAATACCTTTTGGTATCTCAGTCTCTTGTGAAAATGATGTCCTATGAAAAATTCATGACTATCGTTTATATGGCTGGAAAAAAGAAGCCGTGCCGTCAAAAAGTTACTTTGACTTAAGTACCTAACCATATAACTTTAAAAGGTAGTTGGATTACCTATTCGGTTACTATTAACAAAGTAAGCCGAATACTTAGGCATATTTACCAATTTTCTGTTTTGAGCTTAATAACATGGTAAGTTTCTTTGAAATCAGAAAGGAAGTGCTCTGATCCGAACGTAATGAAATTACTCAGAGGCCGCAGATCAAAGACATTCACTCAGGTGGGGATATTCCAGGGGCTAATCTCCACAAACTGTAAAATCAATGGTCAAACCGATCGGGGTAATGGTCAAACAGAGACCTCTTTAGGGCCAATTTATTACCTTCATCGAGGAATTGTGAACTTGACTCACAGGTTCACTATAACAGAAATTCGTAAAATGTTAATGAGGGATAATTTTCATTTGATTTTATAGTCAGCTTTAATGAAGGAAAATCTGAGTCTGAAAAACTACCTACTTTGGTTATTTCTTACTGAAAGAGGATTCGATTCTATGAAGTTTCGATGAAAGATTCGATTGTATGAAGTTTGACTCCAACTGCACAAAATCAAAAATAGAATATGAAAAAAAGTCAGCTATCCCTCAAAATTAGATAGTTTACGTTTTCGTTTCCGAAAATCGAATAAAAAATTTGAATTTTCATAGACCACTCCGAATTTTGTGGGAGTAACCATTACGTTAAATATGAATGAAATTCAAGTTAAATTTTGATACATTTGACTTCCTATAAAAGATAATTGCCATGTAAAATCTAAACACTGATGTCTAAATCAGAAAAATCAGAAATCAGTTCGTAGTACGAGTAAAATAATGTTTAGTTATGTAATCACTAGTTAATTATTTATGACTAAAAATATGATGTGGAGGATTATGGGACTGCCCTTCATGACTTGGAAGATGGCCCCCTATGAATTGAAGGATGTCCATTATAAAATGGAGGATGGTCCTTTTGAGTTGGAAGATGGTCCTTTGAAACTGAATAATATTGCATTGTCATTCGATTTATTCATTAATGAAAAATTTCAGCTCAATAGGAAACCGGGAAGTGGATCAAATTTAATTTGCAAGATTTGATTACAGACAGACGACGGGACAGGTGAAACTAAATAAAAGCTTGTAATGTTTGTGGGTCATTTTCCTAGAAAGGGACAATCGGTATCCCAAGATTTCAGAAAACTTAAAGTCCGACTTAAGTTCTGCCAAAAATCAAGGATTAACCTCACACCATACTGATTGAATTTCGACGGAAGAACACACAGTGGGGCGCACAATGTTAAACAGAGAAATTGAGGCCTGAGCCCCCTTCCCTTAAGCAAAATTCGAAATTCCGGTGACGTAGTCCGCAACTGGATAGATCTCCGCGTCGAATAAAAAAAGAACCACGAAAATCGGTTGAAAACTAAGTCCTGGGCAGATTACACAAGATTATGACCAAAAACCAACGTTTTTTTGAGCACTACCCCCCCGTTTCACTCCTTAAAAGGCAAAATTCGAAATATCGGCGACCTAGTGCACAAACAGATAGTTTTCCACGTCGAACAAAAAAGAATCACGAAAATCGGTTTAAAACTAAGGACTGGGCAGACGACACAAGATTTTGTCTCACACACACATAGATACATAGGATACATAGGATTCATAGGATTTTGTCTCACACACATAGGTCTATGGTTTTTTTCTCGCGGATTTGGATTCAGAATGGTCTAAAATGGATTAGTGTGTGGTTATTTTATCGCCCAAGTTTTACTGTGGGATGTCCTAAAAATTAGCCCATCCCAAAAACCAGACATGAAACATGACATGAATAATATATTATTGTTGATTATAGGAAACACCCTCACAGGTGGTGGTAATTTTAGCCTGGGGCTGAAGACTAATGAACCACCAATCTAAAATGTTTTTTATTTTAAACCAACGAGGAACACGGTTTTTCTTATAGCAATCTAGAAACCTCCGAAAGTAACCAGGTCTTGTTTTCAAGCATGTTGAAGCTGAAATTATCGGTTTTTAGGACGTCCCACAGTAAGACTTGGGCGTCCTTATGCGATCGATCTGGGGTGAAGGAGGACAACACTCAACAGAAAAACAAAATAAACACACAGTAATCCGTGTTAGACCATTCTGAATCCAAATCCGCGAAAAAAACCATAGGTGTATGTCTGTGTGTGTGTGTGTGTGTGTGTGTATGTAACAAAATCTTGTGTCGTCTGCCCAGGCCTTAGTTCTCAACCGATTTTCGTGGTTCTTTTTTTGTTCGACGCGGAATGCTATCTAGTTGTGCACTACGGCGCCGGAATTTTGAATTTTGCTTTTTAAGAGGGGGAAAGGGGGGTTAATGCTTAAAAAACGTGCGTTTGCGGGTATAATCTTGTAAACTCTGCCCAGGCCTCAATTTCCAACCAATTTGCGTGTTTCTTTTTTTGTTTGACTCAAATAACTTCCGAGTTGTACATGATTTCACCAGAGTACCAACATTCGGAAGGGGAGGGGGTGAGTGGGGGATAATATTCACAAAATATCCGATTTTTGGTTCCGTTACTGCTTACTAATTGTACCCAAGCTTTGAAATTGAGGAAAAATTCTCATTATACCTCCGGATTTTTATGAATTATTCTCTGTACCACCATGGAACTAATAGTGGTGCCACCATGGTGTCAGGACACCATAAACCGCATATTTCGTGTTTTTTTTTCGTGTTTCACCTTGAATACGGATGTGAACCTCGACGGACCGCCTACTAAAACTGATAGATGAAAGTTCAATGTTACGACGTATTTCCGCTTTGTTGCCAGATTGGCACCATTGGTGGTGGTGGTGGTGGGGGGGGGGGGGGGGGGGGTGAACTCGAATTCGCATGTTGGGTATCGTAGATCATGGATTTTAAAATGCTGTTCAGATTCGAGGCTCCCATGCTGCTAGAAATGTTAAGGTGGATAATGGTGGGGGGGGGTCAGTATAAATTACATCGAGTGAAACTGTTTTATCGCTTACCAACTAGTTAAACTGATCTAATGCTTATCCAATGGGACGTCCCCTGGAATGCATGCATTACTAAACAATATGTTTCTAGCCAAAACTTGGTACCAGGGGCTTTTCAACGTTGCTGAATTTAGTTTTGAGGTCGAAAAATGTAAAGTTTTTAAAATGCAAAGGAAAATTCAAATTAAATCGTTAACAACTTGAAAAAAGTCTTTTATCTGTCCAAAAGGTCTTTTATCTGCCACCATCACCGGCAGATGAAAGACACAAGTTCCTGGGTGGCACTTAGGGTTTTCAGCTTGTAATGCAGTTAATATAATTATTTGTTTCAGTGATTGTAGGAATTGTTTGGCAGACGGTTCCATGAGCAATTGATGTAACATACCAACAGGTTCTATTATGTTTATGTTTTATTAACATCTGCAGTTTTTATAATAAATACGTTCTCATTCGTTCTTCCCCGTAGCTGGTATTCGTTTGGCTCGTTCAGAGTGACTGCACAGGTGTTGGAATGCCAGCACTCTATCCGCCTGCCTTGACACTGTCCAGAACGGTATTTCTGAGAACTTGCGAGCACTCAACCTCGTCACTGAGGAACTGGCTGACCTGAACCTCCTTTCATTCAGAAGTTACGCGTGCAAGAAGCCACTGATGTGAAAATAAGCCCGGTATTCCCTCGAAAATATTACTCACCGTTTTTCGACTCGTATATGAACACTTCAATTCCCTTGATATAATGCAATGAAAGTGGAATGAATAATTAACGAGCAATTAATACCATTTTGTATGAGAAATAAATATTTGTGAAACTCTGTCTTTAATCGAGTAATCTCTCTCTCGAGAAACTCTTTCGATTTGAATAATATATGGTTCTAATGAGATGGAATGTGAAGAAAACCTCATAACCTTCAAAATGCCGCAGTATTTCATTGATGCAATAATGTAATATCATTATTGTATTTCCATTCCAATTTCTAACCCATACAGGTATTAAAAGATTAGTCGGGGGCTGGGATCACGAATAATAGTCCTCAGTGAATTCAATTCATTTCAATTGGCTGAATAATTAACTGGTGAATGTGAGGAACCCGTTATCGTTGATAATGCTTCATTCATAAATAAATTCACTTCCATTACCATTATTATTGGATAGTAACAATAGGATGAATTTCCTTGTGATTAATCTGGGCTTATTCTGGAATGGTTATTCGTGCTTCATTAGTGGAATTGGAACTGTTCATGTAAGGAACTGTTACGTAGGAACCTTTACATGGTGGATACGACTGAGTGTGACAAACAAAATTAGGCGAAAGTACGTAAATGAAGTGGGGCAGAATGCCACCAACCACACCGTCCTGGCTCAATCCGTTGCTGAGCTATGATTCTTTAAAGTTACATGTTTTAGAAAACTATGTTTTCCTATAAAACCAAAATTTTCTCCATTTTGATTGGAACGTATTGCAACTATCAACACCATTTTCGAAATCAGCACATTTCCTGTAAGAGATATGATTTTTCAAGTTTAGATGTTTTATTAAACTATGTTTTTCCTATAACAACCTAAATTTCTCCATTTCTGTAGCAATTTAACAACCATCAACCACATTTTTGAAATCTGCATAACATTTCCTGTAAGAGATATGATTTTCAAGGTTATGTATTTTTAGAAAATTATGTTTTTTCTATGAAAAACCTCCATTTTTGTTCCAACTTATTGCAAATATCAACCACATTGTCGAAATGAGCATAACATTTCCTGTAAGACTAGAGCACTTAAAGTCCTTATTGAAAAGTATTAAGATAAAAGTACAATAGCAGCTCAGGCAATGACGATTTTTAAAAAAGTAATGAGTCTGAAAACTTTGAAACTTTACTTCTAAAGAAATCTTGCAAGATGTCATATTACCCAAAACCTGTGAAATTTAATCAGTTTTCTTACGGAGCACCAACCTTTGCATTATTTTCAAATTTGATGGAGTTATTACGACTAGAATGTGAAAAAACGAGACG
Organism: Apolygus lucorum; assembly: GCA_009739505.2. NCBI lineage: Eukaryota > Metazoa > Arthropoda > Insecta > Hemiptera > Miridae > Apolygus > Apolygus lucorum. The sequence goes on along the minus strand of CM019168.2, from coordinate 34,786,674 downwards.
TGGTTCAAGGATACGCACCGACATCATCACAATCTTGAAGAAAAACTACTTACCTTTTGGAAGCCTCATTATTAGTAATTATAATTCTTTAAATATGAGAGGTAAATTATTTATTTAATTTATTCCCCATTAGACAATTTATAATTTCAATTTTATCAAACTACAGGAGGAATATCACATAAGCATTTTCATTCGTACACCTCAACCTCCCACTTCGCTTAGAATCACGTTTTTTGACTTTTTTCCAAAGATAAATTAATACTCAAAGTACTTTTAAACAGTGATTGACTAGAGAGGTCTTGAAACGGAGAAGTTTTTGAGTGATTTGACAGTTTTGGTTCATTATTTTCAATAATGAACCTTTGGAATCGACCAAGAAAAAAAATTTTTAACCCTCCCTCAAAATTTGTTGGTTTACGTTTCAAGGTACGTAGAATCCAAAAATCGAATAAAAATTTGGCCGTCCGTCGGCCGTACGCGGCACTTTTGCCACTTAGCATTGACCGATTTTGATGAAATTTGGTATGTGGGCTCCATATGGGGTCTAGTTGTGCCCTGAAGATTTTGGTTGATGTAGGTCACTTCTAAGGGTTCAAAAATCAATTTTGAAATTTTGAAAACGCCCTAACTCAAAAAATTTTGATATTAAGGTATTGTTTTTCCTTCAATTTAAGATTCTATAGAATTTTTTGAGACCACGCGGAGCTCTGTAGGGCAAACCGTTCGCTCCCTACGAGAATTTAAGGGTTGGACTCACGATAAATCAGAAACGCGAGTGTGAATCGCAAAAGAGGCCTAATCTCCGTTCAAATTTCAGTTGACCGAAATGCGATCGATGTTTTTCTTCATGTTGGATGGTTGGTGGCTTTGCAGACGAGTGATCAATATAGAAAAATAATAAAACATTGTGTAATAATTTGCAGCGTTTTTGGTGGCTATCGACGCCGGCGTTATTCAACATTGTCAGAACGTTGAAACGTTTAAACACTTTTATCGTTCGATGTTGAAAAAACAATGAAGTTATTAACATTTTTGCAATAAAAAAAAGATAAATTTAATGTACATTCCAAAATTGTTGCTCGAAGGTCAAAAAAGTTGAAATAAAGTAAAAACATTTGGGTTTTTATGAAAAAAAAAAAAAAAAAATTTCTAAAAAAACCTTTGAAAAACTCTCTGGGCCTTGATAGGGGGCAAGCCCCTGGACCCCCGTCTTAGAGCCTTTGGCTAAAATTCATGAAACGTGGAACATGTTTTAGCCGTGTTTCAGGTTCCTTAGATTCCATTTAGTAAATACGTTGCCAACGTACTACATAAATAATAACACCTTCGTTCGAAAAAACATATTGTTTAGTAATGCATGCATTCCAGGGGACGTCCCATTGGATAAGCATTAGATCAGTTTAACCAGTTGGTAAGCGATAAAACTGTTTCACTCGATGTAATTTATTTATTACTTTAGGCAAGAAATACTGACCCCCCCCCCACCATTATCCACCTTAACATTTCTAGCGGCTTGGGAGCCTCGAATATAACCACGCTAAATCTACCATGGCTCTTACTGCGATGTTTTTCTGAGGAGTATATACCAATTTCTTACATAATTACAGAGGTTTTGGCAGTGTAATAATTTATGCTGAAATTTAGGGCTTTCCAACGAATGGTGAACGATTTTTCTACGAACACGAATGACGAAGATAAAGTTCCGTAGCAACGACCTGGTTGTACGGTAAAACCGTCAAACTTTACCCCAACGGGGGTAACTTTACCCCAAAAAGTGAGAATCTTCAATTGTGACGTAAGCGTGGTAGAACTTAGATAAAAGATAAATAGATTAGATCTTAGATTTTCACTTTTTGGGGTAAAGTTACCCCCGTTGGGGTAAAGTTTGACGGTAATTGGAAATCGTTGCAAAATTTCGTGACACATCGCCGTCTCCCAAAAACGAGACTTTTTTTGCCAGTTAACTCAAGGCTAAAGCATGTTCCATGCTAAAATCACATCTTGGTAACCGAATTGAGTCAGAGTTGATGGCTTTCTGCTCCAATTCATTATTTAAATACTTTCACCTACATTTTTTCGTCAACCTCGGTCGTATCCAACCTGTATAAGGAACTGATTCGTTATTTAAGTTTCTGTGTTTGCTGTTATGTACAAACCCCGTTAATTCCAAACTTATCATTTCATTTCCTCAGTAGTTCATGAAATATTCTTATCAGTATTAGAGTAGACTGGGTGCTCACTAATTCGGTAGTAGGGTTGAGTTTCTCTTCAGCAGCCTTCGCTTTAGCCGCCAGAACCAATTCCGATCCTCTCAAGCCATCCACTCCACATCCGACTGCGCATAGCAACACTGGAAACAACAGAGGACATTACATTAATTAAATTGGTAGTTATTGGTAATTGTGTTTCTTTTCGATAGTAATTGAAGCTTAAAAACCAGAAACCATGTCTAATAAAAAAAAAAGAATATTCAGTAATTTAAGAGTAGTTTTCAAATTGCTCCTGAATACTCCTTATGTGGTCTGCAAAGACTTTAAAAATCCACAAAAATGTAATTTTTAACGTTAAAACGACGTTTTTTCTTGCGATCAAGGTTGAGGAATTCCCTTAATTAGTGAGACAGTGGCGCCGGGACGGTAAAAGTTGTTAGGGAAGAACACAATGTTACACTCTCACTGCTCACTTGTTCCACTGGAGTGTCCATCCTGCTCTAGTTACTACGCTACTGTCTCGCAGAGTTCTGACTACGTCTCGTATGCCTGTCTGAGGAGTAGGAGACTTTTTAGTGTTACATTATTGCGTGATCCTTATTAGGTACATCCTTATTATCGTTATGTCATTAATTTACATCAAATTACATTACGTCAGAACTAAGACGGTATGTACATAATTATGATGACAGTAGACGGAAGCTGATGGCAAATAGTTCTGTGGTCGTAGATTTATTGAACTAACTTCATAAATATGAGTAATTAGCTGCTCGTTTATTGTTTCAATCATTACGACACTCCTACAGTCACGTAACTAGACAACTTCATATTCGAATGCTGGTTATCAAGACAAAAAAAGAAACATTGTGATCCAAGAGAATGCAATAAAGTTCATAATGACTTCTGCTTTCTAAGATTTATTAATTTAAATTTAAATATGTTCAGGGATATCACATTTATGGCGCAGTAAGATTTATATCAGATATCAGATTTATGGCTGCTCACCTACTTCATGGCATTCGGCAGAATCTCTTCGCATCCTGCTGATGATTTGTATGAAGTGATTCGGGACATGCTGAGACAAAAACCCATTGTCTGAAGAGGCTAAGAATAAATACCAGCAGCGAATGAAGCAGAATTTTGACAAGAAGCAACCGTCTACTATTCCCAAACTACAGGAAGGAGACCTCATTCTAGTGCAGGGAAGTTTTCACAATAAGTCCAATTGTGAAGGAACCGTACAGAAAAAAAGTCTGCCAAGTGGGTGTGGCACATAGCTTCCTCGTATCCATAACCCGATTGTATACATGATCCGATGCATAGTAGTTAATCTCAAAACACCAATCTCTAAGTACCTTCCACTACCCTCATAGGGGACCATCTACACGCTAATCTGGACAATCCTAGAAAATTTCATCAAATTCGGACGAAAAATTAAGTGAGTAGGTGTATGTGATTGGATCAAAAAAATACATAGCCTCGGCTGGGTTTCGAACACGTGACCTTAGGTGCAAGACCACCTAAGGTGCACCTTAGGTGATCAAGACTTTATCCTCTGAGCTACCGAAGACTTGCAATTAATGGGATTTGAGATTCTCACAGGAGACCATCCCTCTATGAATGAACCCTCTATAAAAAACAATTCTCTGTGATTTTCATAGGGGACCATCGAAACATTACTCTGTAACATCCCTAAAAATTTTATTGAAATCGGATGGAAAATGTAGAAATTATGGCCGTTACAAGGAAATTCACGTTTGCGCATGCGCAATGGCTACTATCAGTCCGAAGGTGGTGATTTTTATAGGGGATCATCTAAATACTAATCTGTAACATCCCTGAAAATTTCATTGAAATCGGATTGAAAATGTGAAAGTTATGGCTGTTACAAGGAATTCACGTTTGCGTAGGCGCAGTCGCTTCTATCAGTCCGGGGACGATGATTTTCATAGAGGACCATCTACGACCTAATCCAAATAATCCCTGAAAATTTCATCGAAATCGAGTGGAAAATGTGGAAGTTATGGCCGTTACAAGGAAATTCACGTTTGAGCATGCGCAGTAGCTACTATCAGTCCGAAGGTGGCGATTTTCATAGGGGACCATCTAAATACTAATCTGTATCATCCCTGAAAATTTCATTGAAATCGGATGGAAAATGTAGAAGTTATGGCCTTTACAAGGAATTCACGTTTGCGCATGCGCAGTCGCATCTATCAGTCCGAGGATGATGATTTTCATAGGGGACCGTCTACACACCAACCCGCACAATCCCTGAAAATTTCATAGAAATCGGACAATAACTTCGTATAGTTATGCGCGTTACAAGGAATTCAAGACAGACAGACAGACACGGAACCAAAATCGTTCAGAAAGGTCAGAAACGCAAAACGCGAGTGGAAATTTTGATTTTGGAGAACTTTTTTTTTCGTCCTTGAAAAGTGAAAACAAAGCTTCCGCTACCTTGGTAGACTCGGAAGCAAAATTATGAAGATAAATGGCTACTCAAAAATATTGTTCTATGAAGACGATACCAAGAAAGTCCAGAAAGCAGCAATCAAGAACGTTCTTCGATATTGTAGGAACAATGCAAATTCTTAGTGGGGGAAAGTATGACAAACATTGATGATCCTAGAGAATGTAATAACTTTCAGTATTGATTCTTACGTGTACTTAATAACTTCTGCTTTCTAGGATTATATTAATTTAAATAAGTTCTAAGTGGATGCCCACAGGGACATCACAAAAGTGCTTCAAGCGCTTGAAATTTACAGTGAAAAGTACAGCATGACTTTTGGAGAATATAATTAGAATTAATATAATTCACACTAGAGTAAAGTAGTAGTATAGTTCTTTTTCGTTTATTCAGAAACAGAATTGTTAACTAACTGGCCTAGAGAGAGAGGAAATTTCAAGGTTGATCCAAAATATAGGCAGCACAAGTATGTTGTTGAGAACTGACTTATACGACACCTGTTCTTATTTTAAAATATACTCGTAAGTACAAAAAATGGTGTTTTTTTCCTTTATTGGCCTTACATGTAAACTGTATTTAGCCATCATAATATATAATTATTTTCCAGAGTTCAATGTTCGAGATTTTAATGAATTTAACTATAGCTTTAAACGTATTTTTATTGTCCAGTACCTACCCAAGCACTGCACTCTCTTAGGAAATTCAATGTTTTTTTGGTAGGTTTCTGGCTACAAAAAATGGTAGGTTTCTGACTAATTGATTATTGATGGAGGTGGAAAATTGACCAAAACTAGTCTTCAGGTATGTTTCTTCAATCAATCAGATCTTTGTTTTAGTGTTAGTTTAGTGATAGTTGTTGTACATTCGAAATTATAAACATTTAAAACATGGGAAATTCGACCCATAACGTTGATCTTCTTGTCAACTTAATGTTATTATTTTTATATAATTTAACGATATTTTTTACAATTTTGAGTAATAACAACTACTGTTACTTCAAGAATGCGAGTACCTACTTAATATAAAGGCACGAATAGAGTCCTGATTCAGGACAGAAACGTCGCTTGATTAAAGAAATATGCCTGAAGACTAGTTTTGGTCATTTTATCACCTCCATTGTATGTATTTGTTTGATTACATATCTCTTGATTAATATTATAATGAAAACGATTCCTCATACAGATTGAATCATGACATTTACTTAACGCGTTTTTCCCCTCTGATGCAGGGTAAAAAAGAGAAATTCCACATTTTTCACCCCTACCTATCCAACTAGTGAACTTTCCAGTCCTCGCACGTTCTTTATCCCAATTATTCAACGACTTCCAATCGAATCGCATCTCCTGATACCTTAGAGAAAATGTCAGTCTCAAATGTCAGGCACTTCATTGGGTTATGTCGACACTTGACGTACAATCGAACTGCTATCCAGCAGGTTTATATGACATAAAGAACTAAGAAGTCATTGATCCGGTGACCCTAATGTTTTCGGTAGGTACCTATCCAATTGGGGTACCACTGAACGACTTTCCATCCACATTTAGCTTATCCATGACGACTAGACGGAACTCTAATCTGTGGTTTTGTGATTGCTTTTGTAGGTCGATTTTTGATTTTTTTAAAGACGCCGTTTGATAGAAGAGAAATTTTGATCAAATTTTAAAGGATCGTGCGGGTTGGCGTGTAGATGGTCCCTTATAAAAATCATCGTCTCCAGATTGATAGTAGTCTCTGCACATGCGCCATAACTTCTACAATTTCCACCCAAACTAGATGGCATTTTCAGCGATTGTGCGAGTTGGTGTGTAGATGGTCCCCTATGAGGGTAGTGCAAGGTACTTGGACTCATGGTTTGAGATTAGCTACTATGCATCTGATCATCTACACAATGAAGCTATGTGTTATAATCAGCATCCACTTAGCAGACTTTAAATTTTTTGAAACAACAATAAATCAATGTTTCAAAAGTTAAAAAAGAAATGAAGTTGGGGTCTCGCCCAATGAGTTAAGTACAGAGGACAAAAGAATTGTCGGGTACCGGGGCTGGAATCATCCAAAAACATAGGCCGTTATTTCCATCATCAGGGCCTGAAAATTACAAGCTAGACAAAATTGGGCACAAATGGTAAGCTGAACGCAAAACAATCTTACACTAGTCAAAACAAATGGATGAAAACTTCAAGCAAACTCTCCTACTGAGGTCTATTCAGGCATAAAATTTTTAATAAACTAAAAATGGATACTTACTCAACAAAAACAAAACATTAACTCCCTCCATGGCAGTCAAACATGAGGAGAGGGCACCAACCAACCAATATATATCTCACTCAAATAGTGATAAACCAAAATAAATCAAAAACTGTAAGAAAACCAAGAACAACAGGTTTTGACAAAAACTCCTCATGTTTGACTGCCTTTTTTTTTTTTAATGATTTATTTACAAAACCTGGCAGAGTTTGGCCGTACTCGGCCACTCTTCCACTCAACCAGGAAAAATACAAAATAACTATACACCTCGTGCATTCATTTGTGCATTATTTAAATTTACATATTTTATATTAATTATTGATTCAAACAATGAAACAATATCGCTTCTGTGTTGTTGCTAAATCAAATTATTAGCTAAATTTAACTATAAGAGTAGTGGAATAAGTTTAGATACAAACATCAGTATTTTGAAATAAAATGGTTTTTAAGTGCTTTTTTAAATGAGACTTGGCTGTGGACTTCTTTCATTTCTTGGGGAATTTTATTGTAAAGAATAATGCTCTTACATAAAAAGGACTCATGATACGATTTTGTTTTGCATCCATTGAGTGAGTTACTGTTTTGTTTTGATGGAGAATCCGTTTTTAGTTTATTACAAATTTTATGCCTGAATAGACCTCAGTAGGAGAGTTCGCTTGAAGTTTTGATCCGTTGGTTTTGACTGGTAAGATTGTTTTGCGACCAGCTTGTTTTGCCTAAAACTGATTATTGTAATTTTCAGGCCCTAAAGTTGGAAGTATGTTTTCCAAAAGGTAGGCAATAACGGCGTATATTTTTGGATAATTTACAATTCTTTATACAGAGGGTCAATACATACAACATCTTCTACAGAGGAAAGTTGGGGTCAAGCGTATGTTTTTGGATAATTGACAATTCTTTATACAGTGTGTGATGGAGTACTAGTTACTCTGTCACCTGATTCGTGATTCGATGGAGCGATTCTTCCGCTCTATCGAATCACTACTCAGGGATAGCCCTCCAGTCTAATTACCTTACCCTCGTGGTTCAAATCCGAAGATGTAATAGGTAAACTCTATTGATACTTCTCCCCCCCCCCTCACATATAGATACAAGCCTCATTGATTATAGGATAATATATCTATTTATCTTTCCTAATTCAATTTGTATCTTTCATTCATCATCCCTCGTCCTAGGTTGATCTCCAACAAGGAATGGGTATTCAAACGAAACGTATAGTTCTCTAGGGGTAAAATATAGCAATGATTTAATTATTCTCATTAATTAATCAGATTCTCCAGATCCCTTAGCACAATACTGTTTCAAGGGGGGCGATACATACAACATCTTCTACAGAGGAAAGTTGGGGTCAAGCCCACTTGGGACCCCTTCCCAAGAGTCTTGACAATTTCGTTCCGCAAATTTTCGGAAATGAACCCCGGTCGCATCAGAGATATCATGTCTATCCTATCAAGGAAGTTGCGGTCTATCGCATTGAGGGACGTTGGGGTGTAGCCCACCGATTCGAGCTCTGGTCTACTACGTTCCTCACCCCGCTTACACGGTACTATTAGGTTCATCTCCCACGTTCTATTGGGTACCAACGAACCAAACATCCGTATGCAAGGGAGCAGACATGACAGCCTCTTGGACGTCGTGGGTTGCGTCAGTGAGACCGTTACCTAACGGAGCCACGCCCTCGCGCTTTACCTTACATTCTTTATTAGGAAGAAATCATCTCAGTACCCTCTCCGAGATTCTGTTAATGAAATTTATAACTGTTTTATACGATAGTCCTTCTTCTCCGAAAGGCCTACCCTGCCGTGCACCGGATAAACGAGCGCTGTTACCGGAAATGTTTGGAGTTGCACGTGAACGAGAAAGTTTGGTTGAGATCATCTCCGGTCGACTTACTACAGACTACTTACTGTTGCGGTGACGCATTACGTTCTTTTATTATCTGGCATTGCATTATTTATTATAGAATGTACAATGTATTCTAGTTCGACATCATCCTTAGTTGTAGGAGCAACTGCGGCTCTAGAGTTTCTGCCAAAACCATGTGATTTCCAGGTAAGTAACTCAACTTATACCTATATTTCGTAACTCTTAACTTGGCAAGAAAAATGAAGTCGACCAAATAGCTCCAATATTTGTGTTTATTGATGCATAATACGCTCAGAAAATACTTGAAAAAATCATTATGACTTTAGGCCACGAAAGTCGTCAAATTTAAAATTGTTGCTTTAAAGCTATATTGCCAAAATACTGATGCAAATATTGCATGTAATCAGAACCTCATTAATGCCAGTATTGAGATAAATTCTAGGAATTAGGTAAAATATACTACAAGAAAACGTTGGTGAAATGAAACATTAGGCAATTGAAAAATTGCCCTTTTCATTGAACGAAGTTTTGAACGTATCACATAATTAGTACCACTAGGAAATCAGTGGAATACGATTTGTGTGGCACATAGTTTTCTCGCATCCGAAACCCGGTAGTAAAGATCATCCGATCCATGATAGCCAATCTTAAAACTTCAATCTCTGAGTTCCTCGCACCACCTTCCTAGGTGAGCATCTACACGACATCGAAATTGGAGGGAAAATGTAAAAGCTGTTAATTTCAACATCATTCTTTGTAGAAGGTTTAGTATTTTTTTGATCTTACATTGTACGATGCTGAAGTGATTCGTTTGAATTAAAATTTCTCTACCATAGGTGAAATAACGGAAATGCTCGATGGCAAAACAACTGCCAACATTTCTGAGCCGATTATTATTATTCCCAATTTTGTCCATGTGATCTGTTGATCTGCGACGTCAACCAAATCTTATAATTTCATTCTTGTAGTTCGTTTTGTGGAATAAAACCTTTCTAAAGGTAAAGTTAATTGCTTCTTCTTTTCATAACAATTTATTCCACAAAAACGCTGATTAGAAAGATCCAACATGGAAAGCCTCTTAAGTCCAGAAACATTGGAGCTTGATCCAGAGTCATCGTCTTCTGCTACAGCCTGGGATCACTGGCATCATCGTTTTCAGAATTTTCTGCGGAGTGCAAATGCATCAGAGGAAGAAAAGCTCCGACTTCTGATAAATTATATAAGTTCAGATATCTATAATCACATCAGAAGTTGCCTGACTTATAACGATGCTATATCCATCCTTCAAGCAGTTTTCTTGAAACCCGTCAGTGAGATCTTTGCTCGGCAGAAGCTTCTCACCCGAAAGCAACAGCCAAACGAGTCAGTGGACAAGTATTTGGAAGAGCTGAAGCTCCTGAGTAGAGACTGCCAGTTCAAGGCTGAAATCAACCGGGATGATTGCATCCGTGATTCTTTCATAAGAGGATTAGTCAGTCCAGTCATTCGGCAAAGACTACTCGAAAATACTCCAACCATTTCTCTTACTGACGCACAAGCTCAAGCTAGGGCACTCGAATCAGCCCAGCAGCATGCTCAAAGTTACCAAGATCAACATCAGTCAGTAAATGCCATTACTGGATCAGACGATGAATCGTTAGCAGCTGCTCCTATAATAAAGAAATGTTTCTTTTGTGGGCAGTCAAAACATCCTAGGGAAAAGTGTCCTGCTAAAGATGACACTAACCCAAGGTGTTCAAAAACTGGACACTGGCCTAATGTATGTAAGTCTAAATTTATGTCCACCCAAAAATTCAAGAGTCTTCACCCCCTTTGCGGAGAAGTTCACAAGAACGTCGAACCCCTCTCTACCTTAAGGACTATGTGATATCCTAAGGGAGGGATTATTATTATTCCCAATTTTGCCCATATGATCTGTTGATCTGCGTCGTCAACCAGATCTTATAATTTCCTTCTTGTAGTTCGTTTCGTGGAATAAAACCTTTCTACAGGTAAAGTTGATTGCTTCTTTTCATAACAATTTCCTTCTCGATCATTGCGTACTTCTTTTCGGTTTTCGTCAATGATCTTGAAGCAAATTCGATCGGCTAGCCATTTTGGAGCAATGCACATTATGAAATTGAAAATTAAAACGAAAAAAAACAAAAAACATTGCATTTACAACACATTGGGACATTCTATGTCTTATATATAATTTATGCATACCTACATTTAGGGCTTTCCAACGAAAGGTGAACGATTTTTCTACGAACACGAATGACAAAGATAAAGTTCCGTATCAACAACTTGATTCAAGTGGAAATCATTTAAAAAACTGACTATAATAACGCTTTTTCGTGACCGATTTTGTGACGCTTTTCGTGAAGTTTTTTCGTTTATGTGCCAAAGTAAAGACATACAATGTCAAAATTGGAGATTGAAGAAATACTGAATGTTGGGTAGTACATGAAATAAACCAAAAGCTATATCTTGCTAGGTACATCTATGCTGCTGCTGGTGGGTTTCAAGCACGAAGTCTTTTCATAACAGCGGAATAGGCGCACCTGACGGTCCTCAATGTCTTCATGTCCCGCGGGGTGTGGCGCCTCCAAGGTCCTCCCTGCTTCTCGGAGAGGCTGCCTTCCGACCACACCCCGCCCGCGGACCTGAGCCGCTGCGCCTCGCCTGGCCTTGCGGCATTTCGACGGCGCTCTTCCCTGTCCCTACGGCTGGATGCCAAATATGTCTCTTGCAAATAGCTTCCTGCATAACTTTGCTCCGTAAACCTACATAATATTTGTGTGGGAAAAACCGTTTACTCAGTTTGGGTTTTCCCACATTTCCCTGGCAATTATTGTTCGATTTCGCTGATTCCAGCGGCAATCGGTATAGTTTTTCAATTTCATAGACTGATGCACTAATGAATTTCGAAAATCTTCGGACATTTCAAATTTAGTTACAACTTTTAAAGTTTGAGCCCATGATATTTACAGAAATACTGACCCGGAACGAGGAACGAACGACGACTGATTGAGATGTTCAACTTATCATTGAGAAGGAATAATTTGTTGTCAACCCTAGGTGCTGTTCTCAAGGCCAAGTTTTATCATGATTCAAGTACAAGAACTTTCGCGAAAATTTCAACTACTTACAAGGTTTGAAGTTCTTGCCTGTACTTACCTATTATAATTAAGTACCTACCACTTTCAAAGTTAAACCTCCCGGTACGTCCAACCTTTCCGTTTGTTCACATCTGCCTTCACCGCAAACATTGCAAAGGTACCATGTTATTGGCACTGAGCTTAGCTGAGCTTAGCTTGAAAAGGCCAACAAGAACAATTGACTGAAAATCATCGTGTTTTTCTAGCATGCACAATGAGGAATTTCACCATGTCGGAATTTCCTATTTTTGACCCCAAAATCGGATTCAGCACCTCGAAAAACCCCCTGAGGCAAACTTTCAGCCCGAACTTCCTAATTTACGAATAAACAAAACAGTGTAGAAAATACGAATGTTTAAAAAACCGGAAAAATGACGTCATCCTGGAATAGTTCATTTATGGCCGCTTGAAGCGCTGAGATCGAGAAATCTATAGTCCCCAGATGCAAAATTTCACGAAACAGTAAAGTTCGAAATCGAAAAACTGAAGAAAAAAATAGAAAAAGCAAGATGGGGAAAATTAGGTTTCCCCTGTTTTTGTTTGATAACTTTTCTCTTAGAAAACACGATTTCGTCGTCCCAATGGGCAACACTGGGAGGAGACGGCGATCTGAACAGCCCAATCAGCGAGCGTTCCCGCTTCACGTCTGTTTTCCCGGTTAGTTTTGAAATCAAAAATTTTGATTGTCTCCCAAAAATAACAGGGGACTTATTTTCCGAAATCAGCTCGATTTTCATCTATCCCACACCATTAACTATTCAGGAAAAATTCAAACAGAATTCGGTGAAATTCCTCATTTATTTGAGGATGCACTTCTGCTTACCAATGAGGAAGCTCTCGAAGTTTAGCGGGTAGTCTGAATTTCACCGGCCATTTCCTTCACAACTTTACGAGGAACTGTTTCGTTTTTTAAAAAAACTTTTGTGACGAATCATTTTAAAATGCAGTAGGTAGAAACACAGAAGAAACACTCGAACTCAACTTCAACTTGAAAAACATGGAATTTTCCTAGGTTTGGAGGAAAGTTTGAAGAAGATCTTCTTCTTCTTTCCCTGTAACCTTGTTGCGTGAGTCAGTGCAAGTGAACGACGGAAAAAGAAAAGTCCGACAGTCTCAAAAAAATTTTAAAGGCTCATCCTGAAAAAATAATATTTTTCTATACATTTGCCCCATTTTCTCAAGATTGACTGAACGGAATTGAATTGATTTATTTCGTTGGCAACGGAAATTGAATCGATTTATTTTGTTGGCAACAAGTTTTTCGGACGAGTCAGTTTGGATCGATCATGTTTGGTATCGATATACCTACAAACAATCGATACAGTTGAAATCCCTGACCTTCCTGCCTGTCCTGCCGTCGTTTTTTAGTGACGCTGACGCAGTGACAGTTTGGACTGGACTTTGTGGCTCGGTGACAGCAAATTCAGATTTTGAAAAAAGAAACAATCCCTCTCGTCTATTTGTTCCAAATGTTATTTGAAACGACCGGGAGATTAGGTAAGACAGATAAAGAGGCAAAAATAGGAAGAAAGACGCAATTTTCCCCAAAATAATAAGGTGATTTCATTTGACGATTAGGACTCGGAAAATTCATTAATCAGTAGGTAAGTGGTGCAGGTTTTGGAAACAACATTTCTTAACGAATCCAATGACATAGGTACCTATACTAAGGTAGATTTTGGTTTATTATTTTCAATAATAAGCCTTTGGAATCGAGCAAGAAAAAAAAAATTTCAACCCCCCCTCAAAATTTGATGTTTTACGTTTCAAGGTACGTAGAATACGAAAATCGAATAAAAAAATTTCCGTCCGTCCGCCGTACGCCGTACGCCGTACGCGGCACTTTTCTTAGCAACACTGGACCGATTTGGTTCAAATTGGGTATATGGGCTCCATTTGGGGTCTAGTTGTGCCGCGAAGCTTTTGGTTGATGTAGGTCACTTCTAAGGGGTGAAAATTAAGGGTTGAAATTTTCAAGAGTGCCCTAGCTCGAAAACTCTCGAAATAAAGGTATCGGTTTCTCACCAATTTTAAATAGTATTGAATTTTTAAAAATTTTTGAGACCACCCGGAGCTCTGTAGGACAAACCGTTCGGTCCCTACGAGTACTTGAAGGTTTTCCTTCGATAAAACAGAATCATGAGTGTGAATCGCAAAAGAGGTCTAATCTCCATTCAAATTTTATCGGACTAAAATGCGATCGCTGTTCATTTCTTCGATTTGTATACAGTTTTGCCTTCTGCGTAACCAGTAATCAAATTTCCATATGAAGCTTTCTATTTTTCCAATGGAGTGTGAAGCGTTTAGTTCTTTCTAATAAACTTGATTGTGAAGGTGTGAAGCCAGTATGGTGTGGTAGGTAGTACCTAGCTGGTAGGTAAAAAAAAGTTGGTAGGTAAAAAAAATGTTGGTGGGTAAAAAACGCTGCAAATCATTGCTCAAAGGCTTCTTCACTCTTCAGATCACTGATCAGCTGAGTGAGCTCCAAAGCCATTTTCAATCCTATTGAATGGAAGTGCTCTTCCAGGCGTCTCCAGCATTCGAGGAGATCTTCTTCACTCTTCAGATCACTGATCAGCTGAGTGAGCTCCAAAGCCATTTTCTATCCTATTGAATGGAAGTGCTCTTCCAGGCGTCTCCAGCATTCGAGGAGATCTTCTTCACTCCTCAGATCACTGATCAGCTGAGTGAGCTCCGAAGCCATTTTCTATCCTATTGAACGCAGGAAGCTGAAATTTGAGAGGGAAGGTCAAGGGAGAATACAGATGGTGGTAGGTGCTATTGATGGAGAACCAGTTATCTATACAGAAGGGTCATCTATACAGAAAATAATAAACCTTTGAGCAATGATTTGCAGCGTTTTTTTTAACACAGAATGTGTTTTTGCGATGACCTACCGAAAAAAAATCGTCACGAAAAAGCGACAGAAAAAACATCTGGTGATATGTTTATTGGTTGTCATGTTAATGTCAACTCCACATTTATTATTGTTGTTTTTTATTTAACGGATGACTAGTATCGCAAAAACACATTCTGTGTTCCTATGATTTCATACAGAGCATGGAAAAAGAAATAAACCGGGGGGTGCAGGGGGGCGGAGCCCCCCGCCGAGGCGCAAAGCGCCGAGTTTTTTTTTCATATTCCAAGTGGTCAACTAATTAGATTATGCAGAAGCTTCGTGAGGCAACGGAGGGTAAGTAAACCTTCCCAACTCCCTTAATTTATTTATACTTGGTAACACATCCTTCGAGCCTTGAGGAAGGTGATAAATCTACCGAAAACTCGGCTAAGGAGTATTATTCCTGAGGACCTCATTCCCAATCAATTTGAAAGAGTCGTGGGTCGGTCATCATATTTGCTGTACAGGATTACTGCCCAGTAATATCATTCTTGAAGAGAGAAAAATATAAACTTAAGATCATTCGATACCTACCGAGACTGACAGCTTGGCGAAAGGCGCTTTGCCAGGATTTTAAGGTGAAGGACGGGTCATCTCTTTTATTATTCACCTCTCTTAGCACGCGAAGTGTAAAAACTAACCGTGCTCCGTCTTATGAAATATCACGCAACGTTCTTTACATTAGCACTGAGTAGCAGAATAGCAAAATGACGATGAACCTTTCGGATTTCGACGAATGCCTCCTCCAACTTACCAACATTTTGTTTGTCGTTTAATTTACTCTACTTTTGTGTCCACTCTCCCAACTATAGTTGGTCATCATCGGTGTACATTTGTAAGTGTATAACCCTAGTCGTAAGGGTGACATCCACAATGTTCATTAAATATTCGTTCATTGGGCCACACTATCAATTTTAAATAAAAAATAAATTAATAATATCTTATAAATTTTATTTAGCTCAAAATTGTTGTACAGGGAGTAAGCCAAACAGCAGGAGTCGATTCTACAACCACCTAATTTGCAACAAAAAATGTTTCTCAGCAATTTTGTTTTAACCCCATGTTTTTTCAATTTTTTAAAAATTTTATGATTTGTTCGTGATTTTTACCTTACGTTACTAAATCGGTCATAACTCCCTTAATTTGCAGAGTAAATTCAAATTTGAGGATACTGTTGGAAAGAACGTTAAATTTCCTACGAATAAAGTCACTCGCGATGAGATTGTGGAAAACCATTTTAATAAAAACGGAGTTGAGTAGAAGGAGTCTATTTCCACGAAAATAATGAGTTACAAGTTAAATCGATTTCGACGGTTAGGTCATCATCAGTTATTGTTTGTTACTGATGATGACCTAACCGTCGAAATCGATTTAACTTGTAACCCATTATTTTCGTGGAAATAGACAACGTTCTACTCAACTCCGTTTTTGTTAAATTTCCTATCGGATAACTGCCTTACCTTTTCTGGTTAAGGTTTGAGACATTAAAAAAAACCTTCTGGAGAGGGAATTTAACGTAATTTGGGAAACCTGGAGTTTCTTTCCATTGAAAATTAAACTATGAGAAGCAATATTTTTTCAAGACGCAAGAACAGTAAAAACTTCGCCAAAATCTCACAAATATATTCCAAAATTCAGCTCTGTCCATCATTTTTAAAATTGCAATTTAATGTTGGTTACTCCTGTGATATCTTGGGACTAAGAAGTAGGAAGTATAGTAGGTTAGAAGTAGAATGTGTAGTAGGAAGTAAGAAGTAGGCCTAAAGAAGTATATTATTCGTTTTCTGACTGAACCTCAAGAACCTCATCATCTTCTTAATCATGCAGTCGAGAGGAAAGAACCCTATACCTTAGGACAGCGGTGGAATTCTTAAAATGTTTTCAGTGACACAAGTGACACCATGGTCCAGTTAAAGTTGAAAAACGGATTAAAAAAAGGTAAGCCAACTATCCAAGTTAATGCTGTTTCTAACGGTATCCTCAAATTAATGTGAATTTACACAGCAAATCATGGGAGTTATGACTGATTTAACCCTAATTGGACCATGGTGCCACTAGTGTCACCGAAAACATCTTAGGAATTCCACAGTTTTCCCAAGGTGTCACCAGATCAACTAGATTTAAATTGCAATTTAAAAATTAAGAAACAGCTGAATTTTTGAACATTTTGTTGTAAGTTATTTACCTGTTATGGCAAAAAGTTTGAAAATTTTTTCATCGATTTCTTTGGAATTTTTTGTCAAACTTTTATTTTGAGACTTCCAATAGCCCACAAAAATTCTGCTGTCCATTAAAGTTAAAATTGCAATTTAATTTTGGTTACGCCGCTGACACTTTGGGGCAGCTGTGGAGTTCCTGAGATGTTTTCGGTGACACTAGTGACACCATGGTCCAATTAGAGTTAATAACGTGAGGGTAAAATTTAAAAAAATCCAAAAATTGAAAAAAAAAATGCTAGGAGACTTTTTTGTTGTAAATTAGTTGTAGAATCGACTGCTGATGCAATTTGGCAGACCCGTTTGTCTTTCACACTGTATTTTTTAAAATACGCATTATCTTTTAACATAATTTTTCGAACAGCATACTATTCGATTTCGTGCAAATTTTGAGGGTAGCCGGGGGTTGGTGCTTTGATAGTGCC